>OY041608.1:4083624-5443165 GCA_955876795.1 Eupithecia tripunctaria
TACAATTACTTTCATGATTATGATTGACTCTCCTAATCTTTGGCGCCAAGCCATACTTTTTTGTAACGTAAGTTGCTGGACATTATACGTCATTTTTCAAGATGCAAGGTTTGTAGATTTAGAGCTGAAGGGAGAGTCTATTTTATGTTAGACGTAACGTCTCCTTTATCCATACCATTTGGTACAGCACACTTAGATAGATCGATTCTTATGACAGTACAGCACGCACCTATATCGTGCGAACTGAGGACAAAAAGGGGAATCTGTATGGGATTAAAGTAGACGACACGCGCGGTCACGTCTCGTTACTAACAACGTCAAATAGACGCAAACCTCAGGTAGAGTTAGGAAGTTTGATTCTTCATGAGACCGATAATGATAAAACATGTTTTTAGTGGCTTGAAAACCAAAACTACAATCAAAGAATACAGACAAATTAAAACTTGAAACAGTTGAGCTAACTGCAGACCATTGCATATAATCTAAAGGTAGCTCAACTGATCCATATCAATACCAATCGGAAGCGTCCCCAAGAAGCTGGCTGCATTGCTCAGCATCATGATTTGTCACATTATAGCCCGAATTTATCAGTTTCGATAGGGCATAGAAACTATTAATGAATTTTACGAAAGCGGAATTGTATAAAAACCAACAGAAGTCGTGAGAAACGGGTGTTGTCTGTCTAGAAGAAAGCAGGTTTCCGCAACATAATCGCCTATTGTCAACGCATCTTGGAAACAGTCGTATCGGATGCACTTCTGATTAATTAGTTATTAAGCATTTGATTTTCTATAGCCTCAATCACAACATCAACAGCCTTTATTGGTCCGGCGCAGGGCTCCCTCTGATAAGCGCCTTATTAGCTTTTTGGCTTTTATCGAAAGGGGGTAATCCCACACTGGGCATGCGGGTTGGGGATCGCAGTTCGGTGCTAGAATAGTTCTTCAGGCGGTGCTGCTGCCCACATCCGGTGGATACTGAAATCTTTTAATGGTTCTTTAAGCTCCATCGGTGCTTTCGCTTCGAGGATGTCTCTGTTTTTAATTACACCTTAACCTCGACAGCTTACGAGTATATTGGTCTACAGCTAGACTGAAGCCTCCTCCTTACAAGCTCCTTATTGGCTTTCATCGCATGGGGAGTAATACCCACGCGCTATTCATTTATTTGTATAGGTATTTCTTGCATGAAATTTAGGTCACGTGTGCGTCACATATCCCATATTGGATCGTTTTTCAAGAGTGGTTAGGTGGTCACCGTTCACTGACCATTATCAATACCTCTAGCATACTGTTCACTGTGCTTCCGCCATTTCCCATACCTATTGAATACGGTAACAGATCCTTTTTCACGCCCTGTGGGTATGTTTATTTTGGTAGATTCAACATCCGGTCCCAACCAGGTAAAAAAGTAAACAAAGGCTATCATCTGTTCGACGGTTTGTAGATATTTATTTACTTTGGGAGTTTTATCAGCATCTTGTTGTAGGTATTGTAACTAGATGGCGCTGTCAAAACTTTAATGTTTAACAGTTAGAACACACAAGATAGTGATTTTTAGAAATGTCATGAAAATGCGGGGCGAGTCTGTTGTTGTAGAAAAACGAGACGTTACGTCACGTCTCGTTGATAACTAATTTAAATAAATTGTTTATTTGTTGTTGTTTTATTGTTTCAATAGTTAATAATACTAGTTTTAATTTATTTCTTTTATTTGATTGTCATGATTATTGATTTGATTACCTATTATGAATTATTGAGCTCAAATGGACGAGTCAAATAGAGTAGTGTAAATTCTGCCCCAAAATCGACCTCAAGAAAGCTATTTTGAGGTTTAAGTATTGGGGGCAATGTTTACAAACATTTTTATTCAGTTTGGCCAGAGTATTTGAAATTTTGGTTTAGCGAGTCCCATCGTCTTTCCAGCGTGTTTTAGCCAGCGGCATTCTATTTACGTATAGGTATACTGAGTTTATACATGCATAGATCTTCTCACACAGATTTCGTCACTTTCACGATCGATTTCTCCTAAGCTTTCCAATGTTTGCTGTCTGGCAGAAGAACTAATATTACGTATTGGCAAGTAAACATCGAATAGATTATTCAATGTACTTTCCTAAGGCTGGGTTCCTATCCTATTCCTACTAAAATTCATTAAGTAGATACTTTATAAAATACCTACTAGGTGCTGGGGTCTGCCCGTAATATCACTCGTGCTTTTTGAAATAAAAATTTAGCCTTAATTTAGTTGGTAGTTTTGGCGTTGTCTTCGTCAATCATTTTTACGACGACGCACAGCTCAAACTTTCGCTTTTACAATATTATTGAGATAGGACGAGGACTCATTTTTCTTTTTTCTTATAATTTTACGCAAAACTATAACTTCGAATTCAGTAGATACCTACCTAGTATATTTTCTTTTTTTTCCTCGTCGGCAGTTAGCTCAGTTGCTTCAATTGTAAATAGGTACTAGTTCTAATTTATTTCTATTATTCGATTGTAATTTTCTCTTTCATTATACTCTAATTAAAAGCTTTTTTTTTCATTCAAAATACCTTGTATAGTATTATTGAATCAGTTTTATTATTATTTCGTCATATTTTAGTAGCCATCACGTACCTTCCCAGCCTTCGGTCAAGATCGTAGCATAAAAAAAGCGCGGCAGGTAGATATACCGAACAAGAGGCAAGTTTCTTCGCACCAATGCAAAAAATCCGACCCCGGCTTGAGAGAAAAAGAAACCAGAACCTGTCTCACAAAAACTGCGAAGATAACAAGCAAAATAAGCGTGAGATCTTTCATTTTTGTAGCAGTCTGGGAATATCTCAAGTCGGTCTTATCTGAAACTTTTGCGACTGTTTCCTTGCGTCTTTGTTTTGGTATTTTCCACTTGTCTTGTTTATCTTTTCGGTGTTTTTTTAGCACAATGAAGCAGGTTGCAGTATGTACCTACGCACCTGACTAAAAACGTACTACTACAGATGGTCGTCGTGACGTGACCTGCCTTTGGCATACACTGAAAACCAACGCTGAGTAGACACACCAGGTCTACCCAGCACAATGCTAAGTGTTGGCCATTTGCCTGTTACGCACAAAAAATAAGTAGGTAGGTATAAGTCTAGAATTAATTCAGTGAAGTGAAATGGTGTTGTGTAGTTTTAAAGCAAATAAAATTATTATTAAATTATTTTCTTTCTATGTATTAAAGTTCGTTTATTTCCATGCAAGTCCCTTTCCAGGTACCTACCTATTAGACGTTTGATAGATGAATTTACGATTATTTGAGCCAGGTAGGGCGGATCTTACCTTTAGTACGATATTTTCTAGTTTTATTTCTAAGCCCGAGGATGTTTATTTTACCCAACCCTAACGTGGTCAGGTCAAAGAAATATATCTTTGAACATGGTCCAGTGTAGTGTAACTCAGAGAAGGTAGGTGAGCCAGTTCGTAGGAAACTCATAAAGGCGTGCAGTCTAGGCAAGCCTTGTTTAATGTAGAATCAATCTTTGTGTATAGAATAGTTAAACATAACATCGAATAGGTAGGTTAGGTACCTACCTACCTACGCAAAATAGGTAGGTACCTATTAGAAGTTATTTATTTATTTATTATTTATATATTTATTCCTTAAACTTCAAAAATTTACGCTGTTTATCTGCAAATATTTTGTTTAGTAGTAGTAAACTACTAAAAGTTGTAGTTTAGCCGCAAATATTTTGGTGGGTACCTATCCTGAGAAAGTGCATAATATGATCTTAGGGCTCTTTTAGGTACACGGACTGCACGACTCAAATACACGGAAGGCAGGCGACGACGGCAGTCGTCGATGCCGTCGTTGCCTGCAGTCGACGACGACGCGACAAGTCTTGCAGTCGGCAACTTACCGTCCGTGTATTTGAGACGTGCAGGAGTCCTTAGATTAGTCTAGCCAAAATATTGTCAAGGCTGTCCATCCTAAGGGACAGATAGGTAAATTAATATCGATGGCCATTCCATCGCTATTTCTTTATCTCCACGTTTGGGCGGGCAGGGGCAACACGGAACAGTACAGTTACACACATTCGTGCCATTAATACGTGCATATTTATGCGTAACGTGTCTGCGCTGCAGTAACGGGGTATCAAGGAGGACTCGAGTCGAGACTCGATGTAGGTAGGTAGGCCTACGTACCTACCTACCTACCTACCTATTGAAAGTTGAAACAATCAAAAGGTGCAGACAAGGGTCTAGCTCCCTAGTTCATAATAGGCAGGTTGGTCGTAGTGAAATTGTTGGTAGGTACTTACTTAGATCCATACCTACCTATCCACATTGATAAATAACCTATCATTTGAAGGTATGAATTTCCAGCTTGGAAAAGCTTAGAGCATTTTATTATACCTAGGTACGTAAGTAGGTACCTATTAAACAAAATTGCGGGTAGTTCGGTATAAATAAGGTTTGCTTTGAACGTGAAAGCAAAAGTTTTAAAAACTGCTTTAATCTAAAGCCTAGGCACTTTCATCTGAGAGCTTATGCTAGGTTAAGTAGTTTGTATTGAAAGTAGGTACAGGAAGGTAGGTGGTTTGTTTAAAAATATTAAGACAGATAGGTACCTACCTTTATACGTATAAGGTAGGTAGAAAAAAACTACCTATGCAAATACATAATTAATGTAAATAGACAAAAGTTAAAAAAAATGTTTTATTTACCTGAATATTGCTGCGTTTTACTTCAATATAAAGCCAGTTATCTGTTGAGAATGCTATAGCCATCAGTGCAGCGGCCACGATTGCCGTAATGGTCGCAATGGACAAAGTTACCGCTGAGCAAGGCATTTTTAAAACTTTGTGATAGTTATAGGATAGAAGAACAAAGAATCAACACAACCACAGCACTTTTCTTAGAATCATTCACCTATAAAGCATTTTTGTAAACACTTTACGAAACGATTAGCACGCACACACAATATTTTTTTTATAAAAACTTTATGAATGCGGTCATCGCCTGCCACTGCAGCGTGTACAGAGTTCGCGCGCGAGTCTTTCTTTGCCTACTTCAGTTCACCGCCTTGCCTTGCCGCTCTCTTGCTTGCGGATGTGAAACTTTCGAAAGTATAGCCTCCTTTTGCGCCTCCAAGTGGCAGGAATGCAAACTAAAAACTGGTTATGTTGTTGCCAGTACACAAATTAATATAGCCATTATATCAAATGTCTTTAATGTCAGTGTCAATTTCAATAATAATATGCCAGTATTGCTCGCTCAACTTCTCATGAGCAAGATCTAGCGCATTGCTAGCATTGATGATAGCCATTCAGTTTGTTGACTCGCACAACCTCAATAATTCCTTAATTTTTTCCGACTCGAAAAGCTCTCGTTAGTCCATCCTTTCTTGTTCCTATCTTTGTTTTGGCGTAAAAGTCGTGACATGTATGTTGTCTTGGCCTGGATCCCTGGTCATTCTGGGATTCCAGTAAATGAAACTGTTGACTCCTGCGCGAAACGTCGAAACTAGTTTGGTTCGGAGGAACACTCTAAAATTTATGATCATGATCTTTGTTAAGCCCCTAGTTTTCATCTAGCCACCTCTTGGTCTCAAATGTGGAATTCTTCTAGGCTTTTAAAAGGTACTACACGTACTACGTACTACGATGATTTTCAACCTGATATTCCTCTCAAACACAATATGTATTTATCAGTTATCTAGTACCTATAACACAAGCTCTGCTTAGCTTGGGGTTAGTTAATGCTGTGTGAATTGTTCAGTATTATTTATATATGTTTTGTTAATAATGGACTTGATTATGTAGATTATCCTCTCGTTTTATCTTGATCAAACTCAGCCTTGATAAATCAATCTCAAAAATCAATAGGGTATATGCCTGGTTTTTTTTTTTTAATCGATTATTTAGGTTAATAAATAAACGAAAAAAAAATAACTTCCAAAAAAAAAAAAAATTTAGGTAAAAAACTATAAGTAAAACTACACTCAGTTTCGGGTGATAAAAACGCTGCCATGTTAGACATTGCATTTTATGACGTCACGGATCATAGAGTCCCATATGTAAACTCAAAGTCAAAACTTCATGCCCATACAACAATGTACAAGTATGACGTCACGCTTCACATGCCAATAGCGTTGCGTTTACACATTTTGCTGTTGAGACTTAAAATATCTACTTTTCAATGATTAAATTTCACAATAAAAACATCATAAAATACTTAATAATACAGATAATATTTCTTTCTATATCAATAGAGAATACGTAAAAATGATATTAGCTTTTTTGAAGTCACATGCATATACCCTATTGCGCATAAATAAACGAATAGGATTCGATTGAAACTGACATTGGCAGAATTGTGTCAAACCTTGATGCAACAGAGCTAAAAATAAAAAGAAGATGAAGAAGCGCGTAGAAATCTACGACGGACGCAAGGAACATAAACCCAACCCAAGGTTTGTTTGTCACATTAAATTTTGCGATATTTAATTATCATAGTTGGCAGCACAGACAGGATCAAAACAAAACAAACTTGGTGGCTGTTTTTGTCACAACTTCACAAGTCGTATTGTTGTTGCGTTAATGCGATGTGATTTTGATTAGGAACCTAATTTGTATTGTATTTTACGTGTGCTTGCTTTCAACATGTCGCAAGTAATAAAGTATGACGATGTTTTAGCATCAATTCTAGTCAACGAAAAGTCTATTTTGGGGTTTCTGTCAACAATTTTTGGCTTTCTTGCTAGACGGTAAGTTTTGAGACATTGTCCTTACAAATCCTATTTTGAGGAAGCTGCCTTGAAGAAGTCTTGCAAATTGCTTTATTATCTACAATTCTTATTACAGTACTGACTTCTACTATGTGCCAGAAGGGCCGTACGAAAACGTGGGTTTTCCCGCCGGTGTTGCTGAAGAGTTGGTTATAAAAGTCCTTCGCGCTTGTAATCCAAACACAAAAGCACCTAACGGAGCTAGGAAACCCACAGACTTGAACAACGAGATAATGTGTTCAACGGTGGCTCAGGAACTAGAAGTTATTGCTGATGGTGATGAAATTGATGATGAACTGCTTATTGCGCCAAATAGCGATCACCAATACGCCGCACCACCTCCAAGTCTTAAAGAGTCTACATCTAATATTAACAAAACCATTCCTACATGCTCTGCTGTAAGTTCTAAAGAGTCTACAGATGCTAAAAACTCTGTCAAAAGTTCCAGTAGAGATTCTCAGCCAACCTCCTCTGGAGCTTCTAAAGATATTATACCAGAAAAGAAGTCTTATTACACTCCTGATGGTTACAAGCCACCGCTGTTGCCAACACAGAAAAATAGTGAAACATACAATGGCGCTGAACGTGGAAATTATTGTTGGTCTCAGAATATTATGGAATTAGGTATGTATAGAACTTATGTAAAGTTTAACAAGATGAAAGTCATCATCATCCTAAAACCACATAATAACTTGCCAAAGATTATTTTTAAAAGAATCTGCTAGGCTAACAGATTTCAGGAAAAGACTCAAGAAATATTCCAGTAGAATAATACCTAGCATTTATAATAACAACTGCACTGTAAACATCAACCATAATAAATAAGTTTTAAAAGTATGTTTGATACTAAAAAACACATTTCTCTGTAAGTGAATGCATATTATGTTATTTGAGGATACCCATTACCACATCATATGCACTGCTGGACATAGGACTCCCCTAGTGAGCACCAAAGCGCCCTGTCTTCAGCTTGTTGCTTCCAGCATCAGCCTGCAGTCTTTCGCAGGTCTTTATCTTACCTAGTTTAAGGGTGTCTATGTTTGCCACGGTAACAGAAAGGATTCAGAGAAAATAAAACAATTAACATGGCTATTTACGATTTTCTACATCCTGTCACAAGAAATGTTGATATGAAAACCCCCGTCTGTTCAATTTTTTGTGATATGACACAAGCTTTTGATTATGTCAGACATGACATTCTACTCTCCAAACTTGAAGTGTACGGAGTAAGAGGTAATACTCTACAACTGATCAAGTCATACTTAGAGAATAGGAAACAGTTTACAAAAATTACCAATATTAACGCTAAAACAAAAACTGAAGAAAGCCACCTCTCACGTGAACGGATTGTTAAATATGGCGTCCCCCAGGGGAGTGTGCTAGGGCCTCTACTATTTATTATTTATATAAATGATCTACCAAGAGCGACCACACACCCAATATCGCTCTTCGCCGATGATAGTACGGTTACTGTAGCTTGTAAGAACACCGACACTTATAAATATGACATTAATGTAGCTTTGACATCAATTATAGACTGGTTAAATAATAATAACCTTAAAATAAATATAAATAAGACAAAGATCATACATTTTAGACAACGCGATAATGCTGCTGAAAAAACAACTGACATTTATTACAACAATAACATTATCGAAGAGGTAGAGAGTACAAAATTTCTGGGGGTAAATATTGATAGAAAACTAAATTGGAAATCGCACATAGAAGCTCTATGTAAAAAAATCAACAGTTCAGCATATGTCCTATACAAATTAGCACCAATAGTGGACATAGATACCTTACTTATTGCGTATCATGGTATAATTGCATCTAATATAAGGTATGCAATAATGTTCTGGGGAAATTCGACAGATACTTTAAAAGTTTTTAAATATCAGAAGCGATGCATTAGAACCATGTTTCACCTAAAAGTAACCGACACTTGTAAACCCTTTTTTCTTAGGTATAAAATTTTAACTCTACCATCATATATTCTAGAGCAGGGTTTCCCTAACTATGGGTCGCGACCCACTGGTGGGTCGCGAGCGAATATTGAGTGGGCCCTGACGACGACTGACGACGCGCGATCGGCGTGCGTGCTGAGGGGAGCGGGACGGGCGGGAGGCGAACGAACGCATTTCGCAAGTCTTTTGTTTTACGAAGTTCATTTCGCGTTGTGTCGTGTTCGTTTGCGTGCGTTATTGTAATCTCATTTGAAAATAGTTAGCTACGTTTGAAGATAATAATGGAAAAGTGGTTAAAACGGGTAGCAAAAACTACCTCGCCGCCGCCAGTTGATTGCGAAAATAGTACTGAAAATACAGATGATATTTTGGGTGACAAAAGCGGCACTAAGTATGACTTCCAAATGCCTTCAACAAGTCGTGATTTGAGTGACAAAAGCGGCACTGAGACTGACTTCCAAATGCCTTCAACAAGTCGCGTCGAGTCAACGAAACGTCGGAAAGTGGTGAGAAAATATGACCCGGAATATCTGAAACTAGGATTTACTTGGAATCGTGATACTACAGATCCGCGTCCTCAATGTGTGATTTGCTACGAAATATTAGCGAACGAAAGTATGCGTCCAAGTAAGCTGACACGTCATATAGAAACAAAGCATTCCCATTCTATAAACAAGCCAGTAGACTTTTTTCAAAAAAAAATGTTAGAAATGAAGTCTTCTAAAAATATTGTTTCTCATTTCATTAATATCAATGAAAATGCTGTATATGCATCATACCTCATTAGCTTAAGAATCGCTAGAGCAGGTAAGCCTCATACTATTGGCGAAGACTTAGTATTACCATCGATTAAAGATGCTGTTGGAGCTATGTTTGGAGAAAAGGAAGTAAAAGAAATCGAGCGCATACCACTATCGAATAATACTGTTGTGCGAAGAATTGACGAAATGGCTGAATGGACAGAAGATGAATTAATCCAGCGAATAATTAATAGTAAATATTATGCTCTGCAACTAGATGAGTCTACCGACGTGCAAGGCCTATCTCAATTAATTGTTTTTGTGCGTTATATATGGCAAGAAGACGTGCATGAAGACATTTTCTTTTGCAAGCCAATTACTCGTGGAACAGCTGAGGTAATTTTCAACGTAATTGATTCCCATATAAAAGGAAAAGGTATACAGTGGAAGAACTGCGTTGGTATATGTACTGACGGTGCGCGGGCAATGTGCGGGAAAAATAGTAGCGTGGTTACAAGAATTCTTGAACAAAGTCCCTATGCTTCGTGGACACACTGTAGCCTTCATAGAGAAGCACTGGTTTCCAAAGCATTGCCTGATGATTTCAAAACAGTTCTAAATACAGCTGTTAAAATTGTTAATTATATTAAAACAAGACCCTTGCAAGCTCGCTTATTTCAAAAGCTGTGTGAAGAAATGGGTAGTCTTCATACATCTCTCCTGTTGCATACCGAAGTTCGTTGGTTATCCAGGGGAAAAGTACTGACACGATTAGTGGAATTACGCCATGAAGTTCTAATTTACTTGGAAGGAAAACCTGAATATACTGAACATCTAATGGACGAAGAATTTATTCTCAAGCTCACATATGTAGCGGATATTTTTTCGAAGTTAAATGAACTCAATTTGTATTTGCAAGGTTCAAACGGGTCAGACATTTTTGCGGTTCACGATAAAATTCGGGCGTTTATGAAAAAGCTTTTGCTGTGGAAGAGATGTATTGAGGATGGGAAGTACGATTGTTTTGAAACACTTGAAACGTTTATTGTTGAAAACCAGGTGCAGCCAAAGATGAACGTAGTATTTGCAATTTCTGCCCATTTATCATTGTTAAAAAAAAACTTTGACGACTATTTCGGCGAGGAGATGAAAAAGTTCGACTTGTTGAATTGGATTTGTAACCCATTTCAAGACCCCCTACCAACTGGTATGTCAACAAAAGCAAGTGAAGAACTAATTGATTTATCAGAAGATTCGTCACAAAAAAATAGTTTCAATCGTAAGCAATTAACAAAATTCTGGCTCTCGGTTGCTGGTAGTTATCCATGCCTGTTTGATGAAGCTATGAAAGTCCTTCTCCCCTTTACTACCTCATACTTATGTGAGGCTGGGTTTTCGAATATGGTGAACATTAAAACTAAATACCGAAATAAATTGGACTTATCAAACTCACTGCGATTAAAAGTAACTAAAGTTGAAGTTGATGTGAAAAATGTAATGGCGAAACATAGGAAACAATTTCATCCTTCCCATTAAATTTAATTAAGTAATAAAAGATTGTATTAAAATAGTTGGTTTTTTCAAAAGTCCTTTATTCATATTGCTAACGCTTAAATTTCCTAGAGGTGGGTCCCGAGTTTGTAAACTTATATCAGATGAGTCGTAGCCCAGTCAACTTTGGGAACCACTGTTCTAGAGACAGCTATGTTTGTCAAGAATAATCGAAATCTCTTCGGTCGACCGTCGGATTTTGTGATCCGTAATAGGCGTGACAACAATAAAGTCTGCAATATAAGCAGAAAAACTACCATGATGAGTAAAAGCATCTTTGCTATGGCACCCTCCATATATAATAAATTACCACAGTCTATAAGACTTCTGCCGAGTATGGAGTTTCAGAGAAAGTTGAAAATAATTCTTTCGAATAAATGTTATTATTCTATAAATGATTACTTATCTGACAAAGATTTTTCTGCTTCATGAATGACATTCGTTTTTTTTAAGTTGTTTTAATTCAGCTTAGTTTTGTTTAATTTTATTGTAACCCAAATATAACTTCCGTTTTGATTATTAAGGACAGAACGGATACCTTAGCCCCCATACAAACGTACTTCCCGCTCCATTTGGAAACTACGTCCCCGATCGTATTGAAATTTTTCATACGTAATCGGATGACAAATAGCCATGTCTGTAGTTTTTTCGTTTTTTAAAAAACATTATGATCTTTAAATGAGAGCGAAACTAATTTGCCATATTTTGACCACCAAATCGAGTCATTTTCAAGCTATTTTTTATGCATGATAGACACCTTTATTCGAAAATCTGTCACGCTGCAGACATCCTAAATATATTCACAATTAGAAATAATCAAAAATATTTCTAAAATCAGTCGTTTCTTCAAAATGAATCGGGAAGTACGAAAAACTATCAAAAATTGGTGAAATTCCTTCTAGTTTCTGCAACCGCTCGCTCGCACGCGGGGGGCGATGCGGCGCGCAGGGGGCGAAATTCCGAAAAAAGGCGAACATCGCCGAATAGCCGACACGATGCGATGACGACGACCGAGACCGACGACGCGGCGACGAATCTTTTCGTAGTCGGTCGGGCGTCGTCGGCTATTCTGTGCTAGTTATTTATTTCTGCTACACGTATTAGTATTTTGCCTTATTTAGACGTAATCAAACGAGATACTTACCTAGGTAGGTACCTATTATTTCTATTTAGAAAACTTACGACTTGGCCTGTGTATTGGATTTGGATTTTGCCTTTGACTTGGTAAACTACGAACATACTTGCAAATGACCAGCAAAAATGGGCCCATCCAGTAAGTAGGTAGGTACCTAGCTAAGCTACCTATCTAACCTACTATGGATTATGGACCGAATTATTTTGCTGTTTTATAGAAAATGGTTCTGAATTGATCACATAAAAGTTTTACAATCGAAGGATTAGTATTTATCCCGTCAAGCTTAAAAAACAACCAAATAGGTAGGAGGTACCTACCTACCTACTTCAGAAAAACTACATTTTGGGTGACATCTTCGCCAAGTCTGATCGAAGTTTAATAATTTTTTCTTTACTGTCTAAAGTTTGAAACATAAAAAGTAGGTAGTATCTAAAACATCCTCTTCTCATGATAATTTCACTGATCTATCTTTATCTATTTATATAAAAGAAAGTCGTGTTAGTTACACTACCTATTTATAACTCAAGAACGGCTGAACCGATTTGGCTGAAAATTGGTGGAGGGGTAGCTTAGAACCAGTAGACGGACATAGGATGGACATTTTGTTCCCGGCTGAACGAATCTTGATGAAATTTGGCAGTATCAGTATCCCGGGAACGGACTTAGGCTACTTGAATAGAGCGTGGGAAGCCGCGGGTAAAAGCTAGTTACTAATAATTTATCTCTATGATCCCCATGGCAACGGACGTAATAACAAGAGGCTTATAAAATTGATGCGAGGATACCTATCCAAAAAGTATCAATGAAGACGGATAGCATAGAACGAAGGAAGATCAGTTCTGGGCTGATGATATTGTTAGGGTTTTGTACGCGTAAGGGTCTCAAACTTGTAGCTATTACTAAGCCTCCTGTCTATCAGCGGGCTGCATTTTATGAATCGTGATAGTTAGGCACATTGATTTATTAAAAACGCGCCCTTTTTAAATCAATGGTTAGGCATTATAAATTTTGACTGAGGGCGTATTTCTAGTGTTCCTCTAACGATAAATTATCATCATCATCATCAGCCTATATTAGTCCACCTATGGACATAGGCCTACCCAGTGCTGGATTTACACATTTGCCGCCCCAAAGCTTTAAATTTTTTGCCGCTCCTACCGACTTCTGTGTACGTCAGTAAGACAGTCTGTGGCGCGGTGGGCGAAGGTCCGCCTGCTACGCAGGAGGTTGCGGGTTCGATTCCCGCCTCGGGACAAATATTTGTACGATCTGCAAATATTTGTTCAGGGCGTTCTGGATGTTTTCTATGTACAAAAAAAATATATATCTATGTAGTGTATTGTATTACGTATATCAGTTATCTAGTACCCATAACACAAGCTCTGCTTAGCTTGGGGCTGGTTAATGTTGTGTGAATTGTCCAACATTATTATTATTATAATTTTGACTGGGTGGTCCGATTTTCATGTTCTTTTTTATTTGATTGTGGTCCTATTTTAATTTCGTCCAGTTACGACTATGGGATTAATGAAAAAACTATATAATTCAAACCGGATTCGGTTTGAAGTTTTTTGAAACGAAATCAATTATTTTAGGAAAAAATATTGTTTTTGCATTATTTTTACAACTTTTTGGGTTTAATTTTAAGTTAAGAAAAGCAAAGCAAAGGTTTGTTTTTACTACACTACTTATAAGGTGTGGTGGGCTAAGGAAGATAAGTAGGTTAGGTAAGGCCAGATACTGGTAACCATGCACCTGTCAACGTCAAAATATCCAAAAGTTGCTCGTACTTGGTCTTACTTCTGGGAGCCGTGATATAAATAAAACTTCTATGTCAACGCGATCAAACGTTACAACCGTTTATGTATGTCCGAATATTTTGAAATTAGCAAGTGAATCATGTAGAAGCAAAGTTTGTGCAAAGTTACTTTAAACCAGGGCTAGTTTTAGTACCGGCAGGCGGAAAGATACATTTTTGTTCTTTTAGGTACATTTTATTTGTAGTATTTTTTTTTTTTTTTACTGTAAATAGACCTTTGTTTGACCGCGATCTCACCTGATGGAAAGCGAAGATGCGGCCGACGGTGTATCACGAAGGTCTAGAAGATACCTATTCACCCTTGTCTTGAAGAGACCCAGGTTGTAATTGGCCGGAAAAACAGAGACAGGGAGCGAGTTCCATTCCTATGCGGTGCGAATAATAAAGGTGGAGGAAAACCGCTTAGTGCGAGTGGAGTTTACGTCCAAGTATGGATGGTATTGCGCTGTGCGTCTGCTTGTCCTGGAGTGGAAAGGGGATGGTGGGATCAGGTCATGTAGTTCAAGTGAGCATTCTCCAAAATGTATCCTATAAAAGATCGAGAGACAAGCAACCTTGCGGCGGTGGTCGAGACTTTGAACCTTAGTCTCTGCAAGGTACTGCTCGTCAATGAGTCTGAAAGCTCTTCGTTCGATCGAGTCTAAGGCTGCAAGCTGGTACTTGGCCGAGCCGTCCCAAACATGGCAGCAATACTCCAAACCAGACCGGACCTGTGCTAGGGATAGAAGCTGTCCCGGTGTGAAGTATCGCTTAACCTTATTTAGGATCCCTAGCTTCATGGCTGCTGTTTTGGCCTTCGACTCGATGAATTAGTAAGAAAGAACTGAAATTTGATCGAATTTGAGGCAAAAGGCGGAACCAAATGCTATCGCAAAATTTACGTGTTTTTTACCTATACCATGTCCATTTTGAATGAGGCATAAACGTAAATAAACCGCCCATACTTAACCTAAAATTCACTTTGTTGGCGCGTCCTTTTAAACGTAATTTACATTACTTGTCGATTTTAGATCCTCCCTTGAATAAAAATTGAGTGAGATTTTGTTATTTGTGTCGTATTTTGTTTACTAACATGCTCCATTCAACGTGGACAAACCATAGGTTGTGTGCCTAGGTATTTGGATGTTGTGCAAAAAGCTTGTAAAACCAACACAATAACGAGCGGAGCTAGCTTAACTCGTATCTAACACCAAGACAAGCAAAATTGCACACAAGTTTCAGACTTTTACAGCTGCTGGCAAAAAAAAGAAAGCCACATAACGCGAAAAAAAGCGTTTATCTTTGTTAAGATTTTAGTGAACGTCTATCGATAAACGACTTGTAGGCACACTTTTCTAGCAATAATGAATGAAACAAACACAAAATAAGAACGGCGAGCGGGGCGATCGGTAAAAAAAATATGAGAAGTTTGGGCACGGGAATCAGCAAATAAAATAGCTAAGACAATGGTGAGCAAAGTGAACTGCACAAATCTGAATCTGATTGAGACTAATTCTTTTGTATTAAAAAACTTTTTACTCGCTTCTAAGACAAGAATGGTAGCAGCTCTAGAAATAAAGTAAAAATAAAAGTTTTGTAAGATTTATTGTAAAGGCTAAACTTATTAAAATCTGTCTTTGGCGCAGAGCTACCAACTAAAAACATTCCAGGTAGGTATGCGTCCAAAAATGTACAATGGTGCGTCAAATGAAACACAAGTCGACTTGCGCTGGATGATGCTAAAGGTGCTTTGTGAAGATGTCTTTGAAAGATTTAGGACTGCTTAAATAGCAATGAGTATCTGCAATAATTTTAGAACATAAAATGTTATAAAGTTTTATTATTTTGGCCCGTAGCTTTTGCTACTCCTGCCTGTGGACAATTCGCCACTGTTGATATGAGTGGTTAATTAAAAGTTCAGTAAGGATTTAGGCGTCTTTTACTTATTTTCACATACGCGCCGATTACGCTGATGACACCGCCCTCGCCAATCAATTCTATGCCGGGCGCCGCCGCCGCCGGTGAAATGAGCAACACGGTGCACATGTCTAATACGTACTTAAATTATTAATTTCTATTTTCAAATTGAAACTTCAATAATAAACACAATATCTATTGTTTTTTTTATATAAATAATACCATATTCTAAATAATTATAATGTTTAGTAATTTTTCCTACTTACCAATTTTTAGTATCCTATTATAATGTATATTAATTACCTAACGAACGGACACGAAGGCAGTCGAAGCGGCAGCAGCAGGCCCTCCCAAGGCGGCAAGAGTGGGGAAAGCGGCTACTGCCGCCGCCGCCACCCCACCTCGTGTCCGCAACCTTAATTTTTTTGGGGTCAATTTTGCCGCCCCCCTAGTTTCGCCGCCCTAAGCTTTAGCTTTTTCAGCATGGTAAATCCGGCCCTGGGCCTACCCTAATGAGCGCCATAGCACCCTATCTTCAGCTTGCCGCGTCCAGCATATGCCTGCAGTCTTTCGCAAAACGTTATGGAAAATAATGCAGCAGCAAATAAATAATAAGCAGCGTTACTTCTCACTCTGAGTTATGTCAATAAAAGAAGACAGAGTGAGAAGTAGCAGTGTGCTACGTTACAGTCCGACCGAAACTGTTGCACCGCTCCTTAGGAAAGTGCGGCGAGGTGGGGGCCGGGGAAAAAAAGAGCAAGAGTGCTGAGAGCTTTCTTTCGGCCACTTTAAAAATGATGGCCTTGATATCACGAGATAGCGCTCTTTGGATATTTATCTCGTGTGCGTCTTACGACTTTCCCCCCCGTCTCGCCGCGCGCATACCTCAGGCGCGGTACAGGAGTTTCGGTCAAACTATAGTAAATTATTACCTCAACAGCCTATATTGGTCCACAGACGCAGGTCTCCCCCTGATAAGCACCTTTATTGGCTGTTATCTCATGGAGAGTAATGCCCATAATCCCCAAGCTGGGCATGCGGTTTGGGGATCGCAGTTTGGTGACAGAATTGTTCGGCAGAAGGCGCTGCTGCCCGCCTCCGGTAATTAGCTGGGCCGGCGAACTTCGTTCTGCCCTAGTTCACACACTTTGAGATTAAAAATATATAATTTTTTTTTAACTTTTCTTCTTTACAAATCTTGTCCTAACAATAACGAACACATAAATAAATAATGCTGGACAATCCACACGAGATTATCTAGCAGTATATATTATAAAACAAAAAGAATTATCCAATTTGGTGCAGTCGTTCGGCGATGCATTTTTATTTATGCTGCTCCCCGCGGCTTCGCACGCGTTGAAGTTAGAATTACCTGTATGCAAAATTTCAGCCAGAAGGGAAAAAACCAAAAGAACCAAAAACACTGGGTAGGTAAGTAAGGGTGGTTAGGTACCTTTATTTAGTATGTAGTACCTACCTACGGATAAACTTTTGTAAAAATGCACGCCCCATCTGGTTTATCTCTACCTTCCTACACTTGATTGATTTGATACGTAGTGGTAGGTGGGAGTGGGAACTAAGTACCTAGGTAAGTATAAAATACATGAAAAAAACAATTGGAATATTGTTCATAACATAAAAAGCACACGTTAGGTAGGTACCTTACCTACCTACCTAACGAGTGCTTTTTAACTTGGCGGAAGCTTGATGAGTAGGTATAGGTTAGGTACCTATACCTACTCATCAAGTTTCCGCCAAAAAGTCTCAAACATGTCACAACAATAATGTTAGTAGTTGGTAGACCAGTATACTTGCCTATTCTATTATAGGTACCTACCTATTTTGAAAATGATTGCATCAACCGACTACGTACTAATTAGAACCTATTCTGTGCCGTCACTGGGCACGAGCGCACACACTCACACACACACACATCCACAGCTTTGTATTTGATGGTTAGATGCGCTTTCTCACTCATCATAGCGCGCCCCATTTCATTCGACGTGAAACAACAACAAATCCGCATGGGCCGGCCGCTGAGATTTGGAAGACGTTCGTGGCCACCTTAATACTTGTAAACAGACATTGCACACCGTAAAACCGGTAGGAATACATTGAATCATATAATATAGACCTAAAAACACCTGTACCTACATGTATTTCATGCAATAAATGATACTTTACTTTACTTTAAAAAAAAAAAAAGCTGCGAAAACCACCGGGTAAACATGTTCTTGGGTACCCAAGAACACATTTACTCTCACTTTGGTTCTGTCAGATCTATTTGATACAAATCCTATTGTTTAAAAAAGAGCTCTGAGCTCCTTCCATTGCTCGCTGAGAGACTTTGAACTGGTGGACCAACCCTACTATGACTGTCCACAAAGAACAGACATACCTCCTTTTTCAGAAGCGACTATAAGGCTCCCTGCTGACATAAAATCCTCCAAAGATCTGAAGGTGGCTATCAATGCTGGTGATATCTCCATAACTAAGAAGAATGGTGAAGTCATAATCAAGGATGCCTTGCCATGGAAGATCAAAGCATTGGATAGTTTCTGGAGTCTCAGTGAAGGGAAGCTCTTGATGCATCTAGGTAAAGTATCCTGGAGAATAGGGTATATGCATCGATTTTTTTTATTGTTTTAATCGATTCTTTAGGTCATTATTTAACCTAGGAATGATAAGACGCTCACTGAATTTCGCATTAACAAGGTAAAAAAAACAAATCAAAACTACAATCATTTTCGGGTGATAAAAACGCTGCCATATTGGCGCCATGTTTATGTGACGTCGACGTACACACTTGATTAAAACCTTTGGTGACGACCTCGGTAGTGATCATCTCAGGAAAGAGGTTTTCCGAAAAAACTGAATATAATCGACAATACGAAATGTCAAGTGGGCAGAAAAGTGTCAAATCAAGGTGCAGCAAGCAGAATAAAAAAAGAAGAAATGAGTACAGTGATGTCACGTCCGCTCTAGTCAATGGCGTAGCGTTTTGAAATTTTGCGATTGAGATTTAAAATATCAATTTTTCAATGGTTAAATTCTACAATAAAAACATCTCAAAATGCAAAAATAAATATGTAGATATGTTTCTATATCAATAGAGAATACGTATATATTTTTTTAGCCATTTTTAAATCACATGCATATACCCTATCGCTGTTTTTTTCTTTCATACAGTCTGCGTGAGGTGCACAAAACAAAGAGGGAAACTACCCCATATTTTATTGATGGGAACATGGGTTAAAAATATACTAATTATTTTTTATAGCGTTTTTAAACTTTGGTTTCGCTACAGTTTCATTTTAAAAGCTAGACTGTTTTGTTTAGATATGCTAAACAAAGCAGTCTAGCTTTTAAACTAAATCAATTGCTATGAATCAAACTCAATGATTGGGATGAACAGAAGCTCTTCATAAAAGATTTTTTTTAGAAAAAACTAGCCTCAGTTAAAAGTCATAATGTGTTCTTTTTGCTAAATCAGACTGATTTCATCAACTCTTGTTCTCATTTTAAAATATCTCAGTAAAATAAATACCCATTTTTGTTAAATTGTTTTGGGTGGAAATCATCAGTAGAAATCATTGATTTATTAAAAACGAAGATGAGGTACTGGTTGCTCGAAAGTGGCAACCTCAAATTGTGTAAAATTGTGTTCTCCCACATCAGTCACCGTCTGACCGGCGGCACGGGCGGTCGTGATTCGCGTGAAATATTGTTGTCTCAGTCTCACTTCGGTCCTAGATACGTCTTTCCGTCTTTGTTCTTCTTTGTATTGCACAGGACTGGAAATATAACTGTGAGCGTATGTGTTTGCGTGTAGTTGTAACACATGCCAATTTTTGAGTAAGCGCTGGGAGAACGTAACCTATCTTCCCTTTTTAAATCAATGGTAGAAATACATACTTTGCATACTACTGTGCAATAGTGCTTTTACATACTACTGTGTAATAGTGGGATAGTAGCAGCTTAAAAATAATAACAAAACATTTGCACAACAACAAAAAAACAAATATTTTCAGAAAAAGTTCAAGAGAGATGGTGGGACAAACTTCTGAATGGTGAAGAAGCAATAGACCTGGATAAAATAGACTGCTCTCGACCGTTAGATGAACTTCCTCAAGACCACATTGACAAGGTAACTCTTAATCTTATACCTTTAAATGAGCAATTCTTGTCTAAACATATATAGATAATCCAGATCTCGGAAACAGCTTTATTTTATGTAGGGGGTTTCGGGGAATCTAGCTAGGATTCATTTTCAGAAAATGTCGTTTTATTCATTTAATTATGTTTTCAATAATTAACTTTATCGTAATCAATTGACTCTTCCTGACATCTATTGGCGAATAGTCATACTATTTTATTCTTGTTTTTAATAATCAACTTTATTCCAATCAACTTAAAGCTTAAACTGAAAAATATGACTCTTCCTGACATCTATTGGCGAATAGTACTACTATAATTTCTATTAAGCACAATTTACCAAAAAGCTCGGTCATCCAGGTACTTTATTATTATTATTGTCTAAGGGCGGTCTCACAATAGAAAGCGATTCCAGTATCAGCGAATCCGCGGTTTGCTTCTCGTCATACACTTGTCGTCGTTCGATTAGCGGAACTATAGCGAAACGTCAAGAATTTCAACACCTTCTTCTAAGGCCACAACAAGATACACGCGAAACAAATGCGAGCAGCGCCCCCTGCAGAACAATTCTACCACCGAACTGCGTTCCCTAACCCGCATGCCCAGCGTGGGGGTAATGGCGTTTACGCCAATACGACCCTTATCAGGCGGAGGCCAGCGTCCAGCTGTGGACCAATACAGGCTGTTGAGGTTGCAGTTATTTATTAGTTTTATTAAGGCGCATACCCGAGCCAATCTGACAACAATTCCTATTTTATCATATTTTTACGTTTATCATAGGAATTTTTAAAAATCCTACGTTCAGTTTGTGGTATCATAAGCTATTTTTTAATACCTCTTTTATAATTTTATCTCATATAGTTTAGGAGGAGATGCAAAAATAGAGTTTGGTGGCCAAAAAGCGCAACTTCGTATCTCTTCCTAAGCTTTACAAAATGAAACTATTACAGAGGCATTAATAAATAGCTTATAATAGATACCACAAACTGAACGTAGGATTTAAAAAAAATCCTGCGTTCAACGTAATAATAAGATATAATAGTTGGGGGCGCCACTTTCGCTGGTGTATGGGCCTTAACTACTTTAAAGCGTTGTAAGTACTTAAATAAATGTACATATCCTACTTATTTCAGGTTAGAGAAATCCAATGGAACCAAGACAGGAAAATGAAAGGCCTTCCCACGAGTGACGAAATTCGGAACATCGAAATACTGAAGAAAGCTTGGAATGCACCAGGCTCACCCTTCGCAGGCCAAGAATTTGATCCCAGTCTGTTAAACCAAAATCTTGAACAGTGAACTTTGGTCTTATATTGTGTAATAAATTTTGGATGTGTTTGGTAAGTTTGAAAAATGTATACCCAAAATAATTATAATTCCAAATGTGAAGATGAAACAGTTGATTTGAATAAATAAGTATTTTGGATGCTGTTGGCTGGTTTTAAAAAGATAGTAAAACCTTTTAAAAAGATAACGGCAAGGGTGTATATCACAAAAAGTTAAAACATGAGTACAATTTATTGTCGATACCAAGATAAACCTTAATTAGATACAGAATGATAATTTTTAGGAGTGCACACGAATTATTTGAATTTAATTTTGTTTTCTCTCTCTCATTTATTAATTACGAGAAATATTGTATGAAATTTGTTGATGTTTTTGAAACCTATTTAGAACATTAATTTATTAATGTAGGTGCGTTGATATTCACATGCCAGTAATGTGGCGAGATATGAGGATCTACTTTTATAATACCACCTGTATAATTAACCATGTCTAAAATGAATATTAATAAACTATTAGAAGTATATGAAATAGTTACGTAGGTAAGGGACTCAAAATTTAATTTAGAAGCCAGTTAGAATTAGCTTCCCTATAATTTTTTTCTCTTCAAGTAGTTTATGTGCTTCTCTCAAGTTGGCAGCATTGATCGGAGACAGCGTCTTAGTCAAGGTGTGATGCAGCTTACCTTCGTCCACCATCTTTGACAGTTCCTCAAGAATTTCATGATGCCTGAATTTATCTTCTGTATCGTAATTAATTCTTGTCGACATCATCTCAGAAGACAAGGTTATACTTTTCTCTTTGAGCGGCTTGATATCAACCAAACCACTGCTGTCCACGATCAAACAGATTCTTCCTTGCGGCTTGATAGCTTTCATCAATGTGTCCCAGTAAGGGAAAGGATCGTAGTTGACCAGAATAAAATCTACTCCACTCTGGTAGCCATTGGCCTCTAGTTGAGGCAGTAGGTTCTGAGAATGGTTTAGCATTAAGTCTGACCCGCACCGTTTTGAAAACTCAAATGTTTCGGCTCGGGATGCGGTGCCAATAACTTTCAGTCCAAAGTTCTTAGCTAGCTGGGTTGTAATTGAACCGACTCCCCCGGCACTGTTAATAATGAGTAGAGTTTTCCCTTTGTCCTTGTCTGTAAGCGCTAGTCGATCGAATAAAGATTCGTAAGCGGTGACGGCAGTTAAAGGCAATGAAGCCGCTTCTTCGAAAGTCAAGCTCTGTGGTTTTTTTCCAACTAAAATCTCATTTATAGCGACGTATTGAGCATTAGATCCATTTCTCCGTGTGTCCCCTGTAAAGAACACTGCATTGCCAACCTTGAATATGTTCGCGTCGGATCCCGTAGCTACAACAACACCAGATCCGTCCCATCCTAGGATTTTAGGCTTTGTTTCAACCTCTGGCTTTGGAGACCGGATTTTATAATCAATAGGGTTCACAGCGATTGCTTTTACTTCAACTAAAACATCACGTTTTTTTACTTCTGGCACTTCTACTTCCAAATCCAAAAGACTGTTGACGTCGCTTATCGGTAAATACTTATACAGCCCGACAGCTTTCATAGTTTTCGGTAGATTTTTAGCCATTATTAAATGCGTTGCGACAACTATCAAGGTTATTATTAAACTCGTTCTGAATAACATTCTGTTGGCTTTTATTGCCGTGAGATATATGACTGTCGATTTCTTATCGCTCGTGTACTTGAATCAACAGTTTATTATCGAACAAGACGGGCAAGACTCGATACAAATTCTGAATGAGAAAAATAAATAAACGCCCAAGTACGATAGATAATATGCCTGCGGTCTGAGTCTAATAGACGTTTGCACTCTTAAACTGGCATTTAAATACTGTATCAAATAGAAGTACCTACCTACAGCATAGTCCATACAAGTTAGTAACAAACGGGTTCCATTCACACTAAACAATCTGTATTTATGAGAAAATGTACAGGCTTTGCTTGAATTCGTTCACGAGGTTGACATAACAAATTTGAACGCATTCTCGTTTTACTTTAGGCGTCATATTTCTTTCATATTTATTTATTAAAAAGGAACGCCAACAGCGTATACATTTCGTATGCATTTTTTTTAACTTACTATCTAGGCAGGTTCTAATATATACGCTTATAATAGGCGGACACAACATTATTATAAATATTCACGGGTATTTATCGCGTTTATTTACCTATTGAAACGTCGGGAAAAATAGGTAAATAAACGCGATAAATACCCGTGAATATTTATAATAATGTGTTCTGAGGACACAACATTGTTACACAATACTTAAAATTATTTAAATGAATAAATGAGATCGAAGTTAAACATTATAAATATAGGTAATAGAAGATATGGTTAAACTTAAGAAACATTAATAAACTACTACATAACGAAAATACATATATTTATTTATTAATTAACTAAAATTGAGATCTAAGAAGCATTATGTTCATATTGTTCATTAGTTACGTATCATTGATAATTTCACCCTATCTGTCTCATTCATACATAACATAATACTAATATTTTAATGAGGAATGATTTGATTGTTTTTTTGTATGGAATAGGCTCCGAAACTAATGGACCGATTAAAAAAAATATTGCATCATTAAAAAGCTTACTTTTCAGGGAGGCTTTATTTTATCCCGGAAATTCCCACGGGAACGGGAAATACGCGGGTGAAACCGCGAGCCGCTGCTAGTAAATAAATAAATTGACAGAATTTTTACAATAAATATTAGCTACTCCGCATTTCTTTCACCATTAGAAAGATTACTTTTCAGGGAGTGACATAGGCTAGAGGTATGCATATTATTTGTCAAAATAAAAATATTCAGTTAAACACACATTAGAACGCTTGGTAGTGTCGTTACTCGAGCCGATATGAAAGCGCCATCTATTTTATCATACGTTATTAAAATTTCCTGTGTTAAACAGGAAATTCTAAAAATTCATCCTTCAGTTTGTGATACCTATTATAAGCTATTTTTTAATACCCCTGCTGTAATAGTTTTATCTTGTATAGTTTAGCCAGAGATGCGAAAATAGATTTTAAAATAATAATAATAATAATAATATATTCTTTATTTCCAGACACGAGATCCATATACACAAAATACAATTTTACACACAACACATAAAAAACAAAAATACAAACTGAGGTACATAGGGTACCTAGGTCATAAAAAAAAACAAAATTAAAATATTCTAGGTGGCAATAGCCACCCACCGTTTATACATATCTGACAAGATCAGACGATCCGCCATACTCCTGATAATAGAGTTCTTACACATGTCAACTCTGGATATAAACGAGGCTATTTCTTTCTCTGGATGGCATAAAGAGTCAACACGGGCTGCTGTATACATTTCTGAAGCGCTACAATAGCGCTTCAGTTCCATGAGATGCCTGAAAACGTTATTTTGGTAGCTAAAAAGAGCAACTTCGTATCTCTGCCTAAGCTTTACAAAATAAAACGATTCTAGAGGCATTAAGAAATAACTGGTTTTAGTATACTAAATATCACAAACTATACGATGGATTTTTAAAAGTTTCTGTGTTTAACCTATTAATAAGATAAAATGGGTGGCGGCGCCACTTTCACTAATGTATGCGCCTAAAAACATATTAAAAATCAGTCAATAATTGATAAAAACTCGTAGAATAAATCAACAAATACAATTGCAAAACAAGATTACCTACTACAGTATGGAGTGTGTGACTGATATTAATATAAAAAAATAGTGTCAAAATAAAAAAAAATATAAGTTTAATCAATCCTACATATGGGATTTACGTGTAACCATCAAAATCCAATTTGCTCAGTATCATTCCACTTTGAAACGTTGCTAAAACAAGGAATAATTAATTAATAACATACGAGCATCATCTTAAAATCCAGATAATACCAATTTCCCAACCATTCGTTGGGTCTCAATAAGCCTATGTGCCTCTTTTAAATTGGCCGCATTAATTGGCGAAAGTGTCTTCGTCAAAGTATGTTTCAATTTTCCTTCATCCACCAACTTGGAGACCTCTTGTAGGATTGCATGATGTTGGGATTTGTCAGGAGTGTCGTATTTAACTCTCGTCCACATCATTTCATAAACCAACGTCACACTTTTGTCTTTAAGCGGTGTGATATTAACCAAACCACTACTGTTAACTAACAGACAAATCTTTCCTTGTGGCTTAATAACTTTTGTCAAGGTGTCCCAGTATGGCAAGGGATCGTAATTAACTAAAACAAAATCAACGCCGTCCTTGTAGCCATTTGTTTCGAGTTGTGGCAATAGATCTTGAGTATGATTCAAAACCAAATCTGCTCCGAATTGTTTGGAAAAATTAACAGTTTCTGGCCGAGACGCGGTACCGATTACATTAAGTCCGATGTTCTTTGCTAGTTGACTTGCAATAGAACCAACGCCCCCAGCACTATTGATGATGAGTAGAGTTTTACCTTTATCCTTTTCTGTAATCGCCAGACGATCAAATAAAGACTCGTGCGCAGTTACAGCTGTCAAAGGCAAGGCGGCCGCTTGCTCGAAAGTCAAGGTCTTTGGTTTATTTCCGACAAGAATTTGATCTAAAGCGACGTATTGTGCATTAGATCCATTTCTCCGTGCGTCCCCTGTAAAGAACACTTCATCTCCTGGTTTGAATAAGTCAGCTTCTGGCCCTGTGGCGACAATAACACCAGATCCGTCCCATCCTAAGATTCTCGGTTTTGGTTCAACGTTCGGTTTCGGAGCGCGTTGCATGGCATCGATAGGATTTACTGCAACTGCTTTCACTTCTACCAAAACATCACTTTTCTGCAATTCCGGCACTTCCGTTTCTAAATCAAGAAGACTGTGTTGGTCTGTGATCGGCAGATATTTGTACAAGCCAACAGCTTTCATTTGTTTCGGGATATTTTTAGCCACCGTTGAATGCCCTCTTATGGCAGTAAGAACGTTTTTTGCGACAAACATAGTTTTATTAATGGACTTTTAACAATTGACTTCTTTTTGTCAAAATGATCGGGTCTACTTGGTTCCAAAGAGAATATAATACTTCGAGACTTGGTTCAAGTGTTTATATATTGATAGATACAAAACAACTATTCATTGAGCTGTGTTTCCAACTTAAAACTTATTCAAATTGTTGAAAATTTAAATTATCAATGATATTAGGTAGGTACACAAATTACTGATAAGAGCATGGTTGTATTACGTGAGTAATTTGTATTAGTTATTCATTATTTACCAAAGATAACTGAAAAAGGAATAAATAGCAGCATCTATTTACAGTAAGTATATAAATTAATTCACATATTTATCCATAATTACATTACACAACCTTTGCTTAAACATAATATGATCAAAACCTGATTCTACAAATCTGACTTCTAATTCGATACATAATTGACTCGACATTATATCCTGGCATTGAATGGGTGGCAACTAAAAACTTCAAATTTGCCATTTTTATTTACGAAGCGCCGCCATGTTGGCAAGCTACGCTGATAATATCGGTAGTTGTTTAAATACAGTGACATGGTATGATATAAAACCTCGTATCTAGGTACAACTCGGCGGCATGACGAGCAGGAAATATAACGTAAACATTGTGTAACTGTAGTAGGTATGATAATTGTATTCAGATATCCATACGTAATATTATAAATAGGTAGGTACCTAACTCTGAATAAATAGGTAACCTTTGCACGCCTGAACAACTGAAAGGATTCTAAGTAAATTTGGCAGGGTAAATGCAAAATGGTAGGTATCTCGGGGACCGCAGCTAGTTATTTCTTATGCGTGTGAGTAGATGCGAATCTGATACATTTTAATACCGACTTACACCGAAGGGATTATAAATAAAATATAAAATAAAAATAAAATAAAAAGAGCTTTTATTTCCTTACCAGCTACTTAGTTACATTGAATTTTTATCTTATAAAATAAACTAAAACTAAAATAAATATTTACATTTCCGGAGCAATTATTGTCCGGTAAGGACCGCCTTTAGCGGTGAAAGCCTCCTCCAAGCTTTTCCATTTCCTTCTGTCCCTTGCTATCCTAGTCCAGGTGCTTCCCGCTACTACTCGATATATATATATATATCATTATATATCATATATATATATACATATATCATTCTATGTTCGGTTGTATTGTATGTAGGTATGTCCATCGATATCTGCTTTTACCTATGGGCCGATCCGGAAGATTCTTTTGGAGCTGTATAGAGGATTCCGAGGTGGTCACATGGTTATTTATTCTAGGAATTTTCAAAAAACAGTTTAAAAATAAGGCAATTTAAGTCGGTTTGTTTATCAAAACAATCAATTTATTCGTAGGTATTGCAAACGTAAGTAAACTTATAATAAGGAAGGGATTATGTAAAGATCATTTTTAATTTAAGTAACCTATATTAAACAATATTTTTTATCATTGAATTTTCGGGGGTAAAAAATCAAACTATATATTAAATGTCTGTTAAACCTTTAATAATAAGATATGACTATTTCGAATACATCTTACATTAGATTTTAATACACAATTTACAAGCAGATCATCTTTCATATCACAGAGTAAGTACGCGCAACAATTCACAATATGCGAAAATAGGTTTACATAAATTCTCCTAATATGCGAAAATAGGTTTACATAAATTCTCCTAAGCTTTTTTGGTTTAAAGATGAGCACAGATTGATGAAAATTGACTAGGTGAGATACATCTAAAGAAAGAGAGAGCTCAGTTCACTTCAAAGTTTCTGCTCGCTCCAGTCCTGCTCGACTATTTGTTGGTAGGTAGTAACAAAGATTTAAGGCGGATGAGTACCAAACCTCACGGTTTGACTGGTCGGTACATCAATTTTAAGGCAAGTATCTAAATATGTTCACATTTGCCTTAAAATTGATTTATTATAGATCACAAAAATTCACAAATAAAAAGTATATTTTTTTGATATACATACATCGAAAGGTTAGGATTTTAGTTAGTAAAATTAAGGAAGTCGGAACACAATTGACAAAACTTGACTCGATACAATTTAAACGCAAAGTTTCCTCGAAAAAAAAAAATAGTTTTTTCCTAATTAACCACAAAACCAGTCCCACTTTGTCTTAAATCGCCTTTGGGCGGAAATACAAGTGTGCAGTTTACTCTTGTGAGTCATTGGGAGAGGCTCCTGAAATACAGTTTTTACTAGTTCCGGAGTATATGGATTCATTTAAACTAGTGTATGTTTACTTGTGTCATATAAATGAATTTTACTTTACTTTTTATGACGGAGTTCTGAATGGGTCCGCTCGGCTTGCGGTGGAAACCCGGCTTTATGATTAGAAATAACTGAGTCATTTTTACATTAATCATATTTTGCCTATCATGCCTGTGTAAGTGTGTAATCTACAATAAACTTAAAAAAGAGTTCATGAGATCAACTGAATAAATAAACGTCATATTTGGTTGCTTTATAACTAGGCTAAGAATATTAAAATTAGAGTAATAGGTAATATCTACCCTAAACATACATATTACTATAAATACATTACATACTACGGTAACAAAAAGAAGAAAAAGTCAAGACGTTTCACAATGCTAAAGGAATGTTTAACAAAAAATGTCTTAGATAGGTATTCATTACCGAGCCACGAAATTTATATACTTATTGGCAATGGCAAAGACTTAAATCGTTAAATAGGTTCGCCTTTACAACGCACAAAAACTGTGGCATTTTCTTTGAATGCCTGCGTTAACAAAATGCCGACGCACGCATACTATGAGTATATAAAATTAGTGTTTTTGTCCATAATCCTAACTGCTATTATTGTTTATATTTTACAATCACATAACACGAAATTTTGTAAACAAGCACACCCTAAAAACACACAAGAGTTTCTCTCTGTCTGATTCAAAATGACAAAGACAAGTTTGTGAGCTCACAAACGTTTGGCAAAAAGCACGTAGCGATCTCGCTACGGAAAGGGCTTATCCAACAATTTCAATCTTTGCCTAATGGTTGTTGCAACAGCGAGGCATGCCAAATCATTATTCATAATATTCATATGCCCATTAGTAAAATGCCTATAAAAAGATAACTTCAGCATACATCTTTGGTATATTTTCTTTACGTGCAATAATTCAGGTACACACGTACGTATTTAAACATAAACCCTCTTATTCATATTGATCTGCTAACATAAAACAGCTGCTAAGTAGTGTTATTTCTCAGTCTGACTTATGTCAATAGAAGAAGACAGAGCGAGACTTAGCAGTGTGCTAAGTTAGCAGACTATTAAGTTATGGGGGTAAAAAGGTAACATTATATTTTCTAACAACATCAAATAAATATTTTTTTTACTTAAACAATTGAAGTGTTTGTTCTGTAAAGTAACACTAAAGTATGTATGTATATTTTTTTTTGAATTGAATAAAATATGTTTTAGTTTTTGTCAATTCAAAAACATTCGATCTCTTTGGCGCATTGGACGAATGTCCGCCGGCGACGTAGGAGTTGCGGATTCGATTCCCGCCTCGGGACAAATGTATGTACGATCTGCAGATATTTGTTCAGGGCGTTCTGGATGTTTTCTATGTATAGTAAAAAATATGTAGTGTATTAGGTATAATTAAGTTATCTACTACCCATAAAACAAACTCTGCTTAGCTTGGGGCTAGATAATGCTGTGTGAATTGTCCAGCATTATTTATTTATTTTTTATTCATGTATGTGTGAAACTACTACAGTAACAAACATTTTTATATTCAACAACGTAATCCTAAGGTGAATAAATAATTATCTGTACCTACACTATAGCTGTACTCGATGTAGATTGTTTGTAAACAAACGGACTATTTCACTTCATTTGTCGAGTATTTTAATACGGAATTTATGTCATTAGGTACATGTCGTTTAGTAACCCTTCCTTCAGTAAATATTGCTAACAATTATATCTGCCAATCAATCAACTAAGTTTTAGTTAATTGTGTCTTTGGTTAGTTCACAAACATTCTACATCTGGTTTGGTTAGTATTTATATGTTTAGTTACATATTATACGTAGGCTAATGAATATGTTATTGAACATATCGTAGTTGTTTCATGATATGTTTAGACACATTCATTGTTTTACTCTACAAGTATAATACTGCGTTTTTGTACCATTTACTTGCTCTACCACTTCGCTGCCACACCACCATTGATTAATTAAAAAAGGAAGATAGGTTACGTTCTCCCAGCGCTTACTCAAAAATTGGCATGTGTTACAACTACACGCAAACACATACGCTCACAATTATATTTCCAGTCCTGTGCAATACAAAGAAGAACAAAGACGGAAAGACGTACCTAAGACCGAAGTGAGACCGAGACAACAATATTTCTCGCTAGTACGACCACCCATGCAGCCGGTCAGACGGTGACTGAGGTGGGAGCACACAATTTTACACAATTTGAGGTTGCCACTTTCGAGAAACCAGTACCTCATCTTCCCTTTTTAATAAATCAATGCACACCACGCGTCTTTAAACGCATTATTTAAGTCATAGAACTCGTAATAATAAGGTACTAGAACTGAAATAAGTCTCTGGTTCCTTACAAACCATTTCTACCATCCATGCCGTCTCTACTACATAGCATATTTATGCAAACGCCTTATAATTACGAATTCTGTGATTTGCGTAGACGTTTTTCGTTTTGATTAAGCTGCCTTTACAATAATAATTGATTTCATCCCTTATAGTTCCCATTTAAACTTTTCAATACATTTATTCTTATTAATTTGCAGTAACAAACAATTTTATAAGGCATTGTAACTTTGTTAATGTATAATGGCGACAGCTCATTTTTTAACTCAGATAGTTTTTCCTAAAGATAGTTGAATACGATTTGTGGACACCTCATTGCTGTAAATAATTGATTTTGTTTTAAAAAACTATAAACCGACTTCAATTATATAGTGTTTACATGAATCCCACTGTCAGAACTGGACCATATTAAAATGGGACCACACGGGAAGTACCAGCTTTCAAATAAAATAAGAATCATGAAAATCGGATCACCCAGTCAAAAGTTCTGAGGTAACAAACATAAAAAAAGAGAAAAAAAAAATACAGTTGAATTAAGAATCCTCCTCAATCCTTTTTTGAAGTCGGTTAAAAAGTTAGCATACAATGTCTCTAGGATACTGTGTTTCATTGCCCAACTTTCAACAACGAACAGAGTTTCTTTCAGTATACATTCTTACATTTTAACTATGGCAAAGTTACAATACTTTTTGCATTCCCTTTCATGATGCGTGTCCTTTTAGTTTTGGTTTTGGTTCATCAGGCGTCATCATGACACAAACGTTCTAGCGTTTGTGTCATGATGACGCCTGATGAAGTCTCGGTCTATTAAACTGCGTATTGGCATATGTCATGCTCGCCGGTGTATTTCACACCGAGCCGGTGCGTGGATTCCACTATGGCAGGATCGAGCGCTGACACATTCTGGCGATCCTAATTATCTGGCGTAACTGATCCAAGCCTGGATCTATTGAACAGCGTATTGGCATATGTCATGCTCGCCGGTGCATTCCACACCGAGCCGGTGCGTGGATTCCACTATGGCAGGATCGAGCGCTGACACATTCTGGCGATCCTGATTATCTGGCGGAACTGATGCAAGTATCGGTCTATTGAACAGCGTATTGGCATATGTCATGCTCGCCGGTGCATTCCACACCGAGCCGGTGCGTGGATTCCACTATGGCAGGATCGAGCGCTGACACATTCTGGCGATCCTGATTGTCTGGCGGAACTGATGCAAGTATCGGTCTATTGAACAGCGTATTGGCATATGTCATGCTCGCCGGTGCATTCCACACCGAGCCGGTGCGTGGATTCCACTATGGCAGGATCGAGCGCTGCCTCATTCCGGCGATCCTGATTATCTGGTGGAACTGATGCAAGTATCGGTCTATTGAACAGCGTATTGGCATATGTCATGCTCGCCGGTGCATTCCACACTGGGCCGGTGCGTGGAGTCCCATATTCCGGGACCACAGCGCTGGCACATCCCAGCTAGGGTACACGGGATCCTGACTAGCTGGCGGAACTGATGCAGCATGCCTCGTGCCTTGCGGAGGATCAGGCGGCCATCCATGTACATTGCTATAAAAAAAACAGGATTTCGAGTCAGTAGTTTAATATTGATAGGAATATGTAGCTACAATTAGAAGGGGAAACCATCTTCTTTTCTAAAGTCGAGAAATATAAAGATAAGCAGCTGCACACTTGAACGTCACAAATACATGAACGTGTAAGTAAGGTATGCTATAGGATACTTCAACCTCAACAGCCTATATTGGTCCACTGCTGGACGCAGACCTCCCCCTGATAAGCGCTCTATGTCTCAAGCCTGTATCTCACGCTGGGCATGTTTGGAGATCGCAGTTTGGTGGTAGAACTGTTCTGCTAGCGGCGCTACAGCCCCCGGTGGATATCCAGAGTCAGAGTCAAATCGTTTATTTGTTTAGACTTACAAATAAACGATTTGATTTACGTTTTTTAGACAAGTAAATTTTTTACTATATAAACAGCTTGATAAATAGTTATTACTATCATACAAGAAATAAGGTGCAATTGACCTCCTACGACACCCACGGGAAGAGCTGATGATTTTGCACGGTGGTGGTGCAAATTCTATGCCAGCACCACACAGCTATATATAGCCCATCTATGGGATAATCGACTTATTTTTGTAATTAATAATATTTTTTTGAGTTCGTCTTTTGCTGCTAATTGTTGAATCTTTACTTCGTCCTTTTTTACTAGGTACCTATAAGTACATAAAATAAAAAATTAAAATGTATGTTAGGAAATCTTGTGATATTCAGAAAAAAACAATGCGGTATTTTCGATTTCAGTAGGTCAAGTTAGTACCTACAATAATTAATTTTGTTTTAAAAAAATATAAACCGACTTAATTTTTTATAGTTTTTTCATAGATTTTCATGGATCACACTGCCAGAACTGAACCAAATTAAAATGGGACCACACGGGAAGCACCAGCTTTCATATAAAAAAGAATCACGAAAACCGGACAACCCAGTCAAAATTTCTGACGAAACAAACATAAAAAACTGTCAAATTAAGAACCTCCTTTTTTTGAAGACGGTTAAAAACTCACCTAAAGAACTGAAATGCAGCAGCATCTCATCCGTATTCAAATCTTGCGCGATAACATCATCCTGATAGACGGCGATGATGGCCAAGCAGAGGAAGAGGTGGAAGTAGTCCGTCTGATAGTTAGCCCAGCAGGCTTCCCACATCCTCAACGCGACTGCCTCGGTGAACTCTCGCTTGAAACAACTGAAGGTAAAGAACAACAATATTGAAACAACAATATTGAATCAAGAACATTCAGATCAGCTGCACCTGTGTTTACCATGAGTTCTCACAGTTAAATCGCCTAACGTTACTACAGTAGTTACGTAAATACGCATGTTTACGTCACTACTGTAGTAGTGCAGTTATCCACAATGCATTTTAGTACCCAACTCTCCGCTAGAGGTGCTTTAGAAGTTTTCATAATTTTTTTTACTACAGTCGCTAGCGAGTAAGTATAGATTGTTAAAACTCATGGTAGACACATTGTAGCTAAGAACGCTCGCTAAAATCAAATTTAAAAAAAATTTAAACAACTGAAAGTTAAGAACAACCAACTTGAAATCAACAAGATTACAAAATTCTACAACCATTGACGGTTTAACTTCGAACGTTCAGAACAGCTGCACCTGTAGCTAAGAAGCTCGATAAAGTCAAATTTAATAATTGAGTTGTTTTAAAAACTGTGAACCGACTTCAATTATATGGTTTTCTCATAGATATGTACCATTGTAAGAACTGGACTAAATTAATATGGGACCACACGGGAAGCACCAGCACTAAATAAAAATAGAATCATCAAAATCGGATTACCCAGTCTAAAGATCTGAGGTAAAAATATTTTAAAAAAGTACAGTAGGAACCTCCTCCTTTTCTTGAAGTCGTTTAAAAACGAATTGGTTTATTCGTTTAGGAGCTATGATAAGACAGGTGGACTCTTCAAACATGAAGAACATTATTGTTGTCTACCTGTACAAAAATAATGAACAGAATTAATTATTTATGGGGTATTCATTGAGAACCTTTAGTTATTATTTCCCCTACGTTTCAACCGCGTTACAACGATCGTAATTAATAAATCAATAATTATGTTAACAAATCGCGAATGTTTAAAATTTTTTAATTATGTACAATATGTAAAACTAGTAATACAACTTAAAGTAATTTGTAAAACTAGTAAAACTACTCACAGTAGTATCCAACGATGACAGAAGAGCAACTCCATTGCATCGACGTGTTTCTCCAAGTGCTTGTAGAAATGTGGCAGCATCAGTCGAATCAACTCTCTGAGATAACTCTGAAGCAAGATTGAGAAAGATATTTACAACCTCAGACCTGGAATGAGTTTACAACGGGATATTTACCTGATTTGAGTTTTGAGCTTTCCAATATTTCGGCACAGTTTCATGCGCCATGGTCACGGAAGAACTGAATGATCACAGAATAACAGAACAACTGAATGGATGCGGACATTTAGTTCTTCCGTGATCATGGCGCATGAAACTGTGCCGAAATATTGGAAACCTCAAAACTTAAATCATGGTAAATATCCCGTATATAACTTTAGTATTAATAACCATGATGGATTTAAGATTGAGAAACATATCCACTTTTATCCATTTTTCTGCAGAAACTTTCCACTTCCATCCTCAATACACATTGCTAGGTTTCGCTTAGATTGAAAGTACTCGTAGGTTTTCATACAACTTTTGATTCACCGGTTCTTGACCGCAATTAAAATTGTACATGTACCTAAGTAGGTACCTTCTTCGATAAATATAAATACAATAGTTTTCAATTTATAAGTTCTATTATAGTACTAATGGGAGTTACCAACTATTATTGGTTCTATAAAATAAATGGGACAGGTTTCGTTTCAATAGTTCTACCATGGGACTACAGGGATCAAAAAGTGGTAACATTTCTATGACGTCAAAGTCCTATAGAACAAATGGGAGTTACCGAATAGGTACATTTATGTGGGTCAGCCATCGAGCAAGTTATTCGTGGCCCCCCGGGGTTGCACGTGTAATTTTCCTCCATACACTTCATTAATTTTAGCATTCGCTTCTTTCTTATCTAGTGTTATCTTTCATACAGTTCATTCAATCTTCGGATAACATAAGCATTATTTGCGATCACTTTTAACTGTAACTTACCTAGGTATCCAAAAAAACAATGACCAATCATTTCTATCTCACACAACCCAACAATTGAAATTTACAGCTTCCAATCGAAAGGGTGGTTGCTGATAACCAGTAACCACCCTTTTTAAGCTCGTTAACAATAGTGCTAATTAAGGGTTACTGACCCATATAAAAGGTTAACAACCTGACCCTTTATCAGTTAGCCATTAAACGTCATCCGATCCGATACACATCTCCGCTATCAACACAAACAATAATTCTTCCTGAAAATGGACACAACAAAGTAAAGAAGCTTTTTCAATCCATGCGAAAGCGATTGAAAGCTGTAAAAATTTTGACTAATTTAAGCTGGTATGTATTTTGGATGATAAAATCAGAAATAGAAAAGAAAGCTTCAGAGTTTTTGAATCGCGAGCGTGATTCCTGAGTAATTTTTTTTGCTCACGAATGTATTTAAACTTAATTATGTAAGTCTGTAAAGTTACGTTTAAGTTGAATAAATTTCATTTCAGTTAACCATGACTCTAAGGTATCGGGAAGCTTACAAGATTATTATCCATGTCGTTGTCAGTGGGCGTGCAAACGAATATCGTCCTCTGCATGAGCCCCACGAAGCACCAGAAAGCCTCCGCTTCGCATTTAATTTCGCATAGAACCGGCGCCAAAAGGTCACTCATTCCTTGCGTGTATCTGGAAAGTTATATGTATGCAAATTTTAATAGAATATTCTAGAAACCAACTCCATAACGTATATAAAACCACTTTAAACAGCCTTCCTAAAGTTGGCACATTGTGTAATGCAACGACAACGAAGTGCAACGCATATGTGCACATTTAATTTAACATAGAATTTTTGTATTGGTCAAATCAACTTACCCAAGAACCGGATTGTACACGGCATAATTCAGCAAAATATTCTTCATTATCTCGACATTATAATTATTATCGCCTGCAAAATACGGATTTCCTCTATCAGTTCTCACAACATCCTTTTCAATGACACATTGCACATTTTTCCAGAACAATGCGTATTGATCCGGCGACATCTTTTCAACTCTTCTTCTCGTTATCTCTTCGTACTCTCTTATTCTCATTTGCAGAATTATTTCCCTCTCGTCATAAGTTGAGTTGTAGGGATAGCAATGCAACAAGAACGGCCAAACTTCTCTGCGTAGCTCTTTGTCAAGACCTCCGAAGAAGACACATTTCCTTAGAAATAGATCGTCTTCGATCACACCCTTCCCATTCTGTACTTTTTCGTAGAAGAAATCGGGGGTTATGTTAGAAACTTTTCCTTCCTCCGGGTGTTGTTCAGATTTTTGTACTTCTGGACGGCAGACCATGAAATGGCGATATGGTAAGTTCGGCTCTTCAGAACCTGAAAGACCATTGGGTATAGGTGTTTTAAAAAGTATTAGATCTTGCTTATCCAGGTTTCAATCAGCGAAAGTGATAAATTCTTACCAGGGGTGAGTTTTATGTTGTGTAGCAGTGAATGCCATCTGTGTAGAACTTGTGCCAAGTGGTCCAGGCCTCCATGGTGGAAGTGTAGAATCTTGTACTGCGATTCTCGTGAGGCCACCACCAGTTGGCCACAGGTGCAGTTGTCATCGTTGAAGAAAAGTCGGAGCGAACGCATCTGGCTCAGGTCCACCGAAAACCTGATGGGTAAACAATGGATTTTAACAAGGAGAAAGTCACTAAAGTCACTCGAAAAATTTCTAACCTAAGTAACCACATCAAAGTTTTCTATTGACCTTTTAATGAAATCAGAAATACGGCGATAGGTAATCTAATCAAGTTGTCAGACTCCGACATTTGCCTAAATGATTTGACCTTTCGGTCAATTTACTTTAATCAACGACGAAAGTTCGTAAACTCTTAAGCTAGGGCTGCTCTAGATATCTCAAACAATGCGTAGGTAGATAAATGCCTGAAGGCTTCTGAAGGTCGAGAGGATATGGCATTCCTGAAGGGGCTTGATGGAATTATTGTCGTGTTTAATGAATAAGTTATGGGCGTGTATTCGAGACACGCAAAGGATTACAGTGAGTACTTGGATGGGTGACCGCGTCACGTTGACTTTTTGATTTTTTACTAGGAAAGATTTGCCTTTTTGATTATTATGATCTAATAGATAATGGTACGGAACCACACGGAACCCTTCGTGCGCGAGTCCGACTCGCACTTCGCCTTGCTGCCCTCAGTCGGTATTTGGCAAGAGGCCACTGATCCAAATAAGTGATTTCAATAAAAAATGTCTCCATACCAAAATACAAAAACTTATTTTAGCTACTTCTTATCCCGGAAAAGCACGAGTAAAGCCTCGGGCAGAAGCTTGTTCAAAATAATCTTATGGATCGAGTTGTTTTATTTATAACTATCTATTTACCCCGCGGCTTCGCACGCCTGTCCCACGAGAACTGATTTATGGGATAAAAAGTAGCCTATGTGTTATTCCAGGGCTAGAACTACCAGCATACAAAATTTCAGCCCGATCCGTTTAGTCGTTTTTGCGTGAAAGAGCAACAAACATACATTAGGACATGTTTACAAACTTTCGCGTTTATAATTAGTAGGATATAAGCCGTGTGGTGCCGGCGGCATAGAATCTGCACCACCCATAATCTTCCTGCGGGAGTCGTAAGAGGCGACTAAGGGATATTTACCGGAGGCGGGCAGCAGCGCCTCTTGTTACAATTTTGTCACCATACTGCGATCCCCAACCCGCATGCCCAGCGTGGCGATTAAGGGCATTACCCCCCATGAGATAACAGCCAATTAAGGCGCTTATCAGGGGGAGGCCAGCGTCCAGCAGTGGACCAATAAAGGCTGTTGAGTTAGGTTGAGGAGGCATTTGTGTGTCACGTCATTATCGTGCCTTTATCGTCGATCACATAATAATACACATTCGAGCGTCGAACGATTACAAAGAAACTGAGTGTAACTTTGCCATGATAACCTATCGCTGCCTATCTATGTAAATTTATCGATTCGGTCTTTGTTCGCTGTTAGTTATGTGCATACTAAGACTCGATGGGTAGATATATGAACTTACATACGTGTTTATAATCTACTAGCTGCGCCCCGCGGCTTCGCACGCCAAGGGAACTGATTTATGGGATAAAAAGTAGCCTATCTATGTGTTGTTCCAGGCTTAAAACTACCAGTATACAAAATTTCAGCCCGATCCGTTTAGTTGTTTTTGCGTGAAAGAGCAACAAATATGTTTACAAACTGTCCGTTTATAATAATATTAGGATTGTATTTCCAGGCAGCTTCCGTTTATTTTAATCCGAGACTGATTTACAAGATAACATAATGTAGTTTTGACATTTGACCGAAAAACCGACATGCTTTATAATGTAAAAATCTTTCGTCAACTGACAGACAGTAATAGTACATTGTTACCCAAGGGATGAAAGTAACTTTTTTAGTCCCGAGACGGGGTTTAGCGCCTGAGCAGTGTAGCGAGGGCGCTAATAGTTAGTAAGACAAATTACTAACAAAAAAATGGACCTAAATTGTTGTCTGATGTAATAAATGAATTATTATTATTATAATGTGGTAGTAAAAAAACTGATACAGATCAATACCAGTCGGAAGCGTAAAAAATCTACAGGTAGCTCAACTGATCAATATCAATACCAGTCGGAAGCGTAAACATTCTAAAGATAGCTCAACTGATCCATATCAATACCAGTCGGAAACGTAAACAATCTACAGATACTTAGCTCATCTGATCCATATAAATACCAGTCGGAAGCGTAAACATTCTAAAGATAGCTCAACTGATCCATATCAATACCATACCAGTCGGAAACGTAAACAATCTACAGATACTTAGCTCATCTGATCCATATCAATACCAGTCGGAAGCGTAAACAATCTACAGGTAGCTCAATTTTAGACACAGACATCCGAGATGTGCTTTAAATTTCTGGATTGTAACTCTGATTGATGACAGAAGTACCTAATGATGTATTTTAATCACTGTGGTCTGCTGTTTACCCATCGATCTAAGTTTACTTACGTAAACATATCCAAATAATATATGGGTTTACTTCAATAAAATAAATAAACCTTCTAAAATTATTTAGCAGGTAAATCTTATTGCTGTGAGTTACATATTATGACAAATTAATTAATTAATAAAACTAACAAATTAATAAAAATACTAATAGGTAGTGCATAGATAAGCAACAGTAGCAACTGACCTTCGACACTTGAGCGGTGCTTTCCTCTGCGGCACCGGCGAACTATGCACGCTATCAGGAAACACCAGGTTATGCTTCAGCGCCAGGAACTCGGGCGTGCTCATCCAGTTAGGGTTGCCCTCGTCACACGAGCTCATCGACAGAGACCTGATAAACCTCTCCCCTGTCACTGAATCTGGGGTCAAATCCACGTTCTCAATAGTGGGGTTCGCGATCGTTATGTTTACTGACGTCATAGACTGGGAACGCACATGCTTATCGTTTACAAACACTTCCTCTTTGTCGAAAGATCCAGTGAAAACATTGTCTTTAGAATCAATGCTCATTACCGTAGGCTTAGAACTGGTGGATATCTCCGTGGTATCGTTATATGATTGTATGCTCTGCTTGTCAGAGTTAGAATTGAGACTTGTAGTCTCGGAGGAGTCAGAAAATGCATTGTCGTTGTTGGAATCCTTTTTCTTGGAATCATCTCGCTTTATTACTCTAGGTTTCCCTGGTTTTATTGCGCAAACCTCATCGCTAGGACTGGTTTCAACTGCTGAAGGACATCTACGCAGCGTCGAATTAGGAATCCAGTTTAGGAACAGCGTCGGTCGTTTAGTGTTATTGTGTTGATCGGTGAACACTTTAGTCGTAATGGTTAGGTAACCAGGGTGGTGGATTATGTCTAGTTCGTGGCGGGCGACAGTAGGTGGATGCACGCAGACATTGTTCTTGCAGAAAAGTATTTCGTTGTCGACGTAATCGAGCGGCTCATCTTCGTCGAACTCTAGGCCGAGGAAGTAGCTAGAGGCTCGTTTGATTAGTTCCGGGAGTGGCATCGTGCGCACATGTGTTTTTTACATTATTTTCTGCGAATTGTGAGAGAGTTTGGAAACAGGTCAGCCCCATTCAAGCGCGCTCCGTGTACTAAGCGCGCGCATGTAAACACCCACGGCGCGGCGTTGATAACGTTTTATTGATCGCAACTAGAATAGCATGTCTCTGAGCGTCATAAATAATGGCTTGCCCGGATTCGAGTAGAATAATTTAGTTATTAGACCTCAACTCTAAACATTACTTTGGTTTGAGGCGATTAACTATACCTACTAACCTATAAGTTATAGAGATTTGTAGAAAATAAAGATTTTTGGATCGAAGATCTTATTCAGTGGGTGGGCATCAATATTTTATATTAAGGCGCATACCCGAGCCAATCTGACAGCGATACCTATTTTATCATATTTTTACGTTTATCATAGGAATTTTTAAAAATCCTACGTTCAGTTTGTGGTATCTATTATAAGCTATTTTTTAATACCTCTTTCATAATTTTATCTCATATAGTTTAGGAGGAGATGCGAAATTAGAGTTTGGTGGCCAAAAAGCGCAACTTCGTATCTCTTCCTAAGCTTTACAAAATGAAACTATTACAGAGACATTAATAAATAGCTTATAATAGATACCACAAACTGAACGTAGGATTTTTAAAAATACCTGCGTTTAACGTAATAATAAGATAAAATAGTTGGGGGCGCCACTTTCGCTGCTGTATGGGCCTTAAGCAAAAATATTAGGAGTAGGTAAACCGCCCATACTTAAATAATTTAAAATTCACTTTTTTTGCGCGTCTTTATAAACGTAATTTATATTACTGGTCGATTAGAGATCCTTCGTTCAGTAAGTAGGGTAGATGCGCCTGTTACGCGTCCAGGCCCCATTCACGACCTTTCGCGGCACTACTGGTTACTTTTTATCGAAAATAGCCTTATTTGCACTCTCACACAAAAACATTAAATTATATCAACAACCTAGATGTGTAAGCTAAGCATACAAGCTAACTTCACATAACTCGCACCAGAAATATAAGTAAAACAAACCATTTAATTTGTGGTCCGCCGTCAACAAGACCAAACGTGTCTATATCAACGCGAAAAATAGCAGCGTGTCGCAAATTCAACGCTAAGTTTTACATTATTTTTATGCATTTCAGAGTTGATGGTTATTAGTGTGACTTCATTTTGGATTGAAAAATATCAATTTGTGTAATTCTGTCTAAATTATAGTCAATAAATTTGAAATATTACGTGGACGAGAACTGTTCCACGATATTTTGAGAAAGTCCCGTTTTAGACCGGGCTGGACGCGAATCGGACATATCGTGTCAATAAGGTGGTTTCTTGTTTTAATTATTGTATGAAAATTTACTCAAACATTTTATTAAATTTGAACCTTATGCTCGTAAGGTATCTAAAAACCATATTTATGATGAGTTATGAAATTTCTTATGGTCGGGAATTGGACAAGGTTAAATGACGTCCTGATTTCGACCTTAGATTTATTGATTATGTAAACTTAACAATAATGTAATAGAATTTTGTATATTAAGTCATTGAGTTATCCAGTATTGTGTATTTAACATTATTTCATTCAATTTTACTTTATTTGAAATAAGCTATATGCAAGTTTTTTAAATAAAATTGTGGTCGACAACTACTATATAAGACCAGATATCGACCATCTGCGTATAATAAAACACAGTGGCAGTCATCAGAGTCCTAAATATAGAATACTAATAAATGTTAATGTTTATTAGGTATTTTTGTATACTAGTAGCTAGTGATAGCCACTACTACTTTCAAAAATACCTATACAATACGATAAACCTCAATAACTAAATTGCAACGATTCCAAAGAATGTTTATCAGCTGTGCAAAGAAGGAACATGGACATCGAATGCGTGCGTATCTTTTCTGACAGTGCTGCTACACTCAGGGCCTTGGCAGGAAACAGCTGCAACTCCAAACTCGTACACGAATGTCACTTGGCAATTGAGAGGATTTTCACCAACAACCGGATAACCATCCCATGGAACAAGGGACATAGCGGATCACTTGGTAACGACGCTGCTGATTAGCACGGAAAGGGTCAGGCACGCCTAAAACAGGCGTACGTCCGCTCCTCCCCTTAGCATTCTCACAATTCCGAACATGGATAAGGCAAAAAGCCAGAGGAACGCATGCCGAATGATGGACACACCTACAGGAGTGCCGCCAGGCAAGAGAAGCGCTTCCGGCTGCATCACCAAAGCTACTGAACCTGACCAGAAGAGACCTACGCGTCCTTGTTGGCATACTCACAGGACACTGCCCGCCCACTAAACAAATACCTCTACACCATCAGAGTAACCAGATAGCCCTCTCTGCAGGTGTCTCAGTGACGAGGAATCAGCTGCCCACGTAGTCCTGATATGCGAGGGAGTAACAGCACAGCGACATGAAATCCGTGACCATACGAGGTCAATCCGCGAAGCCTGTGAAAATCCCAGAAAGATTCTGCGCTTCTGGACGGAGTTAGGCTAGCTAGACTAGCAAACAAACACCCACAATGGACCATCCCGAGTCTTGAGTGCGGAAAAAAGAGTACACTTACCATACCACACCATACCAAGCCAACCTCAACTGCCCGCGGTGCTTCCTAATTCCTAAATGCAACCAACAAACGAGGCAATGACAAAACAACCCACTAACACGCACTGGGCCAGCGTGGTGGGTCATGGCCCAAACCCTCAATTAATGATATAGATAGCCAAGAAAAAAGTCCAAAGTGCCCAGCGACACCAGCGGCTGTGCTGGCGTTGACGGGTGCCATGCCAGACCTGGGATTAGGGGTGCGAAGAATCCTTGGGTGAAGTCCCACCGAACTTTGAGGTTTGACCATCACCTAGCGCAGTTGTAAGTGGAGTTAGAGAACATTAAATGGCATGTTATGGGGTTGTGTAGAGTAGTAGTAGAGAGGGGGAGGACACAGTAACACTAGGCTCGGGCCATCTTCTCTACTTTCGCGAGGGTGATAAAACATCCCAGCGTGACGTACGTAGGTGACCTCGTCAATAATACCCTCGCTAACAACATTCAAGAAATCTCCAGTATGTTGACAGGTATTCAGGGAACAGTAAGTCAGGTCTACGCACCGACTTCGGCACAATCGGATGATGAAGTGGAGGATATTTATGAAGACATATCCAAAGCCTTACACAACATCCATAAGGCTCGTATGTGGACGTGGCGAAGCCCCGACACTGTGACTTAAAATGAGATCAACTTCTGATCATGATGGATAGCAAGCACATATTCAGAGATGACTCAGTGATCAACAGGTTTAGTACCGGATCTGATCACCGACTGCTCCGAGGCTCTCTGGATATCAACTTAAAGCTAGGAAGAAACCATCTGATGAAATCCACGCTCCGACCTAATCCAATCGAAATCATGGCGGGCACCGAGAAGTTCCGGCAGCTTCTCGGGAATAGGTTCGCTGCCTTGGATCCCACTGATGACGCTGACGAGACCCTACACAATCTGGTTGAAACGTTGAGGCACAAGGGCATCAAGTTCTGCCAAAAGCAGCGTACTGGCAAGCAATCCAAACTCTCGGATGAGTCTTTCGGGCTGATGGCAAAAAGACGGGAAACCACCTAAGTGACTTCGTCAGACAAATCCGAACCGAGGCGAGGGTACAAAGTATTCACTCAGGAGCTTGGCAGGAGCCACCTGACGAATCTTAAAATGCATGATGAGAGGACATTCTATGGCAGATTATACTTTGCACATACCCCTCGTTCCCAACGACGACGAGACCACAAGACCAAGATTTTAGAACTCTGAGGCCTATGTCCAGCAGAGGACTAAAACAGGGTGATGATTATGATTATTATAAGTAAGTTTCCTATCAGATATATAGTGGTCGAGAACTAGGCAACATAGGGTCGCAAACTGGAATTTTTGGACGAGAACGGGTAAAATGGGGCATTTCGGATTAAAGTATTTTTTTTAAATTAACAGTTAAATTTAAGAAAATAGAGTATATTAGTCATGTGGTGAAATCAGTTTTATTCTTATGAGCTCACAAACATATATTTTTTTCGATATCTGTATCGGACAACTCCGCTAACTGGACGCAAACAGGCGCAATGACCCTAATATTTTTTCTTTGTTTACATCGGCTCCGTACCTAGACTTGTATGGGAAAGCGTGGAAAGTATTTTTAAAAACAATTAAAATATTTAAATTGAAGTTTAATTTAATATTCCAATGTTTTTACAATGGTGACTTAATTACGACTGGGGCTTTGGGTCTAGACTCTAGAGTTCTCGCATCACAGGACGTCAAGACGCTTTGCTTGCAGATTTGCTTGCGAGAATGCGCGTGGGCGTCTGTTATCAAACAAGCGATGTCCAATCTTATGGGACGCTGAATACAGAGCCTGATGCCATAACTACCTACCTACAATTTTTTTTATAAAAATTTAATAAAGCGTTTTCAAGCGAAAAAATATACCAATTCGGTTTACAATAGTCTACCAATAGAAATCAAAGAAATCGAAGATAATACGTTCAAAATAAAATACTTAGTATCAAAAACCCATTATAATATTAAAGAATACTTTGAGAGTATCCCTCCAAAATTTATATAAATATTGACTTCCTATTTTTAACATTGTGTGATAGAAAATGTGCAATTCATTTAATTTTTAAGTATTTTTAAGTACCTACCTTTGTATTAGTATACTCGTAGTACATAACAATAATTGTATGTCCGAAAGGACAAACTGTTGGAACAATTATTTGTAGTTCATAAGACCAACTATGTAAACACAGGACACAATAAATGATTCTTATTCTTATTCTTAAAGATAAACGGTGAATACCCGGCACAAACGTTATCCCGGCGATCAATTGAGAACAGTGATCAAAAATCGCAAGTGAATACCGAATACCACGGGAATGTATTGCAAAATTAGTGAGCTCACCGGACATTGGTGTCTGGAGAGCTATTCTCGCAATATATCTACTCGATAAACTATCCAAATATTGAGTTATTGCTTTGAATCAAACAAGCATTCTCAACATCTGCAATTTGATATTTATCGAAGGACTTTTTTCCATAAGTTGCTCGATATGCAACGAGTGGTCCCGAGCACTCGTTCGTATTATCGAATAGAGTGAAAGAAGAACATAAGTATTATTCCTCTGTCACTCACTTGTTTTCTGTTTGTTTGATTTCAATTGAAACGATTTCGCGGTATCCTTTTCAAGATTCATTATTGCAATTATTTGCAATACGAGTTTTAAGTAAGGTCACCGAAACGAAACGAAAATAAAATAGAAACAAAGTTGCCTGCTGACTCTTTCGCCCGCTTCGCACGGCTATCCAGCAGAGTGGTCGCCTGTCAGCTATTTTAACATTACATATTTTTGTCAAACTACATTTAAAATTAAGCTAGCATTAAATAAAAAGTAGCAGCACCTTAGATGCCTACCGTTTATTGACAAGTTATTGTTAAAATTGCTAGATTCAGCTATAACTAAGTTGGCATTACTGTCTATCATAGAAATGTCAAAGAGTGCACAGAATTCAGTTTTTGGCGTAGGTAGGTACTCGATATTTATTCAAGGCTCTATAAATTTATCACCTGATAATTTATCCCGTCATACTGCGCATCACCTGATAAAATATCACGTGATACTGAGAATTACCCTCCTAATGTCGCCAAAACTAATTTGACAGGACAAAAAATAATGCCAGGCTTATTAAATAATTTTGATCGTTTTAGCAGGGACGACGACGGCGACATTTTCTTCATTGCAGTTAGATGGCGCGAACTGGAGGAGTAAGTATCACAGAGTAATGTTGATCAGAGAGATCAGATGACTTGATAGAAACTGTCCAAAGGAATAATAGGGCAACCGACCTGATTGTATTCTCTGAACCAACACATCCAGAAAAGGCAGAGCTCCGTCTCTCTCATACTCCACTGTGAATGCTATTTTTAGATGTTTCAATATGTCACAATACCTACATTGCTGGTTTTGAAAAATGAATATGGTATTAACGATTTTAAAGTTAATTTTTATTGCAAAACTTACGAAGTTATTGTATTCTCTTTGTTGCAAAATTCTAATCGGCGGGTAGCCATTTATATTTCTGACAATAACGTAACGCCCATGGTATAAAAAACAAGGTATGTCACTCCGGGAAATCAGGGTGACGTAGTTGTCACCAGATTACCAACTCCAAAAAAAAATTGCCATAATTAGCCAAATAAATGAGCTTCACGTTTCGTTAAAATAAAACTTTGTTTATAAAATATAATGATTTTAATTAGAGAGGGTATCTATACACAATAATATAGAAAACAGAGTGAATTTAAGGGTTCGGGAAGGTTCAATAAATGTTCAATGAAGGTTCAAAAAAATTATCCATGATATTATTAATGAGCTTCACGTTTCGTTAAAATAAAACCTTGTTTCTACAATATAATTGATTTTATTAGAGAGGTTATCTATCAGCAACAACTTTTGTTCTACGACTTTTGATAATTAGCTACTTTTTATTTCCATACAAAAATAATTAATCATTGACATATCTGTCTAAATGTTCTCTAAACTCTATGGTTTGGGGCGGCGCGCTGCGCTAGCGCCTTTGATCTTGAGGTTGTTGGGAATTATATTATGTCCGAGATATCTAAAATGTAGGTATTTACTTTTCTTACGTTCATTCCATTCCAGTCAGGGGGAAATGCTCCCTCTGAAAAGTTTAGAAAATAAACTTGTTTTATTTAATCTTCCCATACCCTCAAGTTCACTCTGTGGCCCATATTATTTTGCATAGATAACCTCTCTAATAAAAATCAATTATATTGTAGAAACAAAGTTTTATTTTAACGAAACGTGAAGCTCATTTATTTGGCTAATTATGGCAATTTTTTTTTGGAGTTGGTAATCTGGTGACAACTACGTCACCCTGATTTCCCGGAGTGACATACCTTGTTTTATTATACCATGGTAACGCCTATTGTTTTCAGTGTTGACTATTCTCATACAACTAGGAAAAGACTATGACAACTGTCAAATTGACACTTTCAGATGTGCAGAATGGATAGTGGTTTTTGCGTTATAAAAGATACTGCTGCGGCATTGCGGAAGATATCAATATCAAATGCAACGCGCATTTGATATTGATATCTTCTACAAATTTAGCTACAATGCTGTGTCTATCTATAACTAATAATGTCTGAACTTTATGTAATAATCACACAATATTGTACAACTCGAAAAATCATACGAAGATAGGATTGACGTATTCCTGTTTTTTTTTTCTTAGGCATAGAAAATCCTCTTTAGAGATGGTAAAATAAGCCATGGTAGCTCTCGCTATTCTACCATGGTTGAATAGACATGCTAGAATACCGAGAACTATTCTACCATTCATTTATATCATTGAAAAATGCCAAATATTTTGCCGAAATCCATGTTATTTTAAAGAAATAGTTGAAAGTAAATTATAATATATTATTTTAGTATTTTACCTCTAATTTATTTCAAGTTTACATTACGCTGTAATTGAATGGCCGTATGAATTGCGTCAAACCAGACGCAAAAGCCATCTCACAAGAAGTTGAAGTTGAGTGGCTGTATAGAAAGGTAGTATGCATGGTTCAAGAGACATGTGAGGTGTCAGCTGTCATATGAATTGTACTTGTCATTACTTTTCGTCCCTAGGGACGAAAAGTATAACTTTCATCTCGCTGCGCAGGCAACTTCCGACCAACTTTCAGAGTATGAGTAATGAAAAATATATTGAGTATAATTATGCGGGGACAAAGCTTTCAACGAATTTTGTACCTACCTATCTAAAAAGAACGCGAACATCAAATACATATTAAAAAGTAAAAATAAATGTAGAGCGACATGGACCACCGTTATTAAAAAGGAAACGCTAAATAAATAAATAATGCTGGACTATTCACACAGCATTATCTAGCCCCAAGCTAAGCAGAGCTTGTGTTATGGGTACTAAATAACTGATATACATAATACACAATACACTACATAGACAGATACTTTTTTTTTTTTTTAATAATTTAAATCATTATAATCTTGACGGAAATATTAATACCAATATATAATACCAATAATAATTAATGACCAAATTATTTGTAATTCTATTGACATAGCTAGTATTTTAATGATTATTATATTCAATTGACAAACAACCTGACATCCACTAAATCTCGGACTTACAATAATAAATAGCTGCGCCCCGCGGCTTCGCGCGCATTGTCGCCTATGTTTGATTCCAGGATTAGAATTAGGTACCTACCTACCTGTATGCAAAATTTCAGCCAGATCCGTTGTAGTTTTGGCGTGAAGAAGTAACAAACATCCATCTATCCATAAATACAAACTTTCGCATTTATAATATTAGTGTGATATAGTGTGATGTGATGTAACGAAATTAAATTCAATATTTCTGTTACCGATGTCCGAAAGAGAAACGCCTCGGACAAGCCGAATCGCGGCGATAAAGTAGAGGCAGTCAGTGTGCGTCAACGTATGCGTTTTTGTACAAAATGTACTGCAAGCAAATATCGCAAACTGTACTGCAAGCAAATACTGAGCAACGCTCTAGGTTCCGTTCAGTTGGTTGCGTCCCACTGTTCGCGCCATTTCCCCCGCGAACTGTCGCCAGACAACAATCGCCTATCTGCCGCGCTCAGAAATCTCAACCAGCTCCTAGAGCGCCATCCCGAAGCTGATATATATATACACATAAGGTACCTACCCATAATACAACAAATATGTCAGGAATATTCCGAAAATAATGGAATTTAGAATACTTACCGGAATCTAAGTGTTGTATACGTATGTAATGTAGCCTATTGACGTATTCCATATATTCTAATATTTTGCTGTTTATGATGTTTTTATAATGATATGAGGCTTCTTTCAATTTTCTGTAAATTAAGTATATAATATTTTTCGTGTGTTATTTTTTTTTTTTAATTTGTAATTTCTATTTTTAATACATTTTTCTGTTTAATGTTTCTATTGCGATGCATAAAGTGTTTGTGTAAATATTATTATTATCCGTGTGTCCAGTGTTTAGAATAGATAAATATTTTTCTACTATGTAATTTGTATTGTGAAAGTGTTGTTCTTTTTTGTTTTTATTATATGACAGATGTAACGGTTTAGGCTAAGTCCTGTAATGTTATATCTTGATGTAACTATTTAAATAAATAAATAAATCGCAAAATCGCTAAAAAATATGTGCCGGTGTGAGTTGGGCTTAAGTCCTTCATGGCCCAAGACGCAGGTGCTCCTCTCCAGCTTCGTGTAGCTGCGCAGTGAAATAGCGATGTATTTTGAAAAGCACAAACCAGTCTTGAATAAAATGATTTTCCTATAACTTCTGAGTGGAACGGAATGTAAATAGTTCGAAGCCGATCCATCAGATGGCGTTAGAACTAATATTGCCACTCTCTTTACTTGCTAGCGAGATCTAACGACTTTTGGCTTTGATGTCACCCCTGTGTTTATGTAGGAAGGAACGCAAATTATTCATGCAAATGCAGTCGGTGGCCTCTGTTTGCTTCTATTTGCTATGTGTGTGGGCATTATCCCGTCTCTGTTTGCTTATGAGTTTAGATAGATAGATAGAAGGTTTATTTGGCACACAAAGACAGCCCAGAATACAGTTTGAAATAAACACTAACCCCCTTATTCATAATCGTCTGCTAACATAAAATAGCCGCTAAGTAGTGTTATTTCTTAGTCTGACTTATACCAATAGAAGAAGACAAAGCGAAATTTAGCAGTGTGCTAAGTTAGCAGACTATTATCAATAAGGGGGTTAGTAGATAGGTAGGTATAAAATCAAACATAGAAATAATCTAGAATCAGGGCTTATGTTTAGGTACAATAATGTAATCTTAAATCTTATACTAACCTACTTACTCTTATCAGGTAGGAGTGCCAGTGCTGCCGAGGTGAGCCAAAACGGATCAGTCTCAGCTTCTCAGCGCTGGCGCTGGTTTGTTCGTTATGCTAGTAGCTCTTCTCTTTTTGAACAGACTCTAGTATTGATTTCACGTAGTTCGTGTCCATCGTAGAGTCAATTTAAAAAGAGAAGAGTCGTGGGAATTGAGTGCGCTCGTGTGCCAATTGACAACTTTTGTTGCGTTGACAACACCGCTCTGTCATTGCAGTTCGACTCAAAATGTTAGTTCACAGTAACGCCACGCACGACTCTTATATTTTTGAACACTCTATCCTTCCTATCCTAGTTTTGAATTCCCATAGTACCTACTTCGTATGTACTACTTTTGAGAGTGCTGCCCCGTAGTAAAATTCAAAGATAAACGCGACGGTGTAGGTGGAGGTGCTGTTTCGCGTCCTCTTCATAATAGTATAGTGCGGTCAAACTATAATAAAAACAACGACTCAAGTCAAGGCCGCAGTAGGGCGAGGCGCAGAGCGCCTTTACGGCCATTTTATTTAATCTCTGTTGGTCACACTTTCAGCTGCATATTTTATTGACGCATGCGCCACACATTGCAATCAGCTGTCAGAAAGAATTATCACGTAAAAAACAAAATTATTTGTGTCTTTTAGATAATTCCCGTCAATATGGCGGGGCAAAATCCAGGTTCGCCGACAGACTTTCAATATTTCTACGAAGATGAAGTGTATAAAATCAACAATACCGGGCAAGTGGTATTCGGCCTCGTTCTCGAGAACTATGAAGCTAACTCAAGCGATCAGGAGAGCGACGTTGAGACACCCATTCAAAAAGGTGAAATTCGAGTTGTGTGGCACCCTTCAGGCACCGAAAGAGTGATATCCGAGAAGTCTGTAAGTAAAGTTCATGGTCCATTGTCTGTAAGCCGCATGCCGACAAAGGTGTCTACCCTGTCCCCTAGGCCCATATAAATGCCATTATCGTGCATTATTCTTTGGTGTTCCCTCCCCTTGGCCTCGGCCCTGAATCAGAAGTCAATAATATTCTTTATTATTGAACATCTGGCACCTTACAAATGATGGTAAATCTATAAGTTCATAAATCTTTGTATTGTATGGCAGCTACCCTCTTTTCATTTGATACAACCTTATTTTATCATGCTCACTCAGAAGATCAAGATACCAAATGTTACAACAAAAACTATGAAATAGGTAGTTGACTCATGTTACTTATGTAGATATCAAATAAATAAAGAGGTTTTTTAGTTGGCACAGGATACTACACGGTATTTTTACTTTTAAAATAACTATGCTCAGCCCAGCATGGCATGTACCCTAACTGGTTATCAGTATAGTAGTTGTCCTTTAATAAAAATATAGCTTGCATGTGTAAGGTTATGGATTTCAAGGACAAATTGTCATACACTCAGATGAACAATAATGACTATATAACATTTGTAAATTTTATAGCTATGAGGGTGTTCCTTTATTTTAAACTAACAAAGCTGTCAATCAAAACACCAAAAGTCCTGCTTTGGTACTTGTAGTTGGGCTGGTTAGGGTCTGTTTAGGCAGGGGGATGCACAATACACCCCCATGAAAGATGTCAGTGCAGATCTGAGTTTTCCCAATAAGAATAGATGTGGTTTTAATGTCCAGATATTTTATTCATTGTCAATGTCTATTATCTAATTGTCAATTATCTTATCAGGTGGGCCTAGCCGACCGTTCCTTGATGCCAGGCGATGTGGTGCGTCGCCTGATTGCAGGCAAAGACACACAGCGCGGATATTGTCGCGATATTGTTATGAAGGCAGCACTCCAAGTTGTTGGCACAAAGCATGTTATACCAAAAGTTTCTAGCGAGAGGTTGATGCCCTTGGAAGAGTTTACTCCCGATCTTGCTGTGTGTTTGGACTCATGGGTCGGCACATCTAAGGTAGATATCCAATTCTCATTATTATCTGCACCATTATTATTGTAATTCTAAGTTAGGGTGTTGTGTTTAACTGACTTTACATATTGCTTGTATAGGTCTCCGCCCAACCAACATTTGTACACAACACAGTACAATGAATTTACTATGAATGTAAGGAGTTAGCTATGAACCTTATTTGTGTATAGAAGAACAACAACAATCAGTAGAATGATTTAGACTGTAAGGAGCATTTATGCTACTCTCTAATTCAGAAATCAAGATAACTTTTTTAACCTTAATAGTGCCAGAGGGCATTGAGCCCAACCCTGTTAAATGATATTGCAAAACAGATCAAAACAAAGACCATAGAAACATTCATATTTATTTAGGTGGCAGTATTATTTATTTAATAATACTGCCTAGTACTTAAATAAATATTGGCACCCGCTGTAATAAGCTCACACATAAGTCAGTTGTGGGGGCCTGGGGTCACTTTTGACAATGCACATGACAACATCAAAAAATGCAACCAAATCACAGACATTATCTGAACCATGTTTATAGACAGAACAAGGCTGATGATGATGATGATGATGGTTATTTTTAATAGCCTCTACATTATTGTTTATTGCTCTAAAATAGTAATAGTTACACACATGCCAGCCCCTTTAGTAAATTGTATGTATTTTTTTTTTAAATCTTATTTTAAAGAGCTTAATCCAAAGTAACCTTTTACTTCCCCTTATGTACCTACTTTGACATTTTATTGTTTTCCTACTTAGTTATAGTATAGGATAGACATAGTGCAAAAGGTCACCTTGTCTAAATTAGAAATCAATTATTCCGTCTGCATTATTATTTATGGTTTTAGGGAGAACATTATATATTGTAAAAACACATGATCAACGGAGGTTACTTTAAGGTGGCCACAGATTAAATACTGATCACAAAATACAAATCAAAACAGAGTAGGTATAATGAATAGTTGATTATACCTACTAGGATAACTCAATTAAACTTATAAATTTATAATATACCGAACTGATGTTATCAAGCAAAAGGTCACCTTGTCTAAATTAGAAATCAATTATTCCGTCTGCATTATTATTTATGGTTTTAGGGAGAACATTATATATTGTAAAAACACATGATCAACGGAGGTTACTTTAAGGTGGCCACAGATTAAATACTGATCACAAAATACAAATCAAAACAGAGTAGGTATAATGAATAGTTGATTATACCTACTAGGATAACTCAATTAAACTTATAAATTTATAATATACCGAACTGATGTTATCAAATTATTTATGTTGTTTATATGAGAGAGTTTGATGGATGGATACTTGTTCGCACGAACCAAGGTTGCAAGGTTTCTTCCCCTAGGAGTTCTTCCAACACAAACTAGGTATGTAGGTAATCCGCTTATATTCATAATAAATATATTTTCCTTGCAGGCGGTGCACAGTAAGCTTCGTCTAGTATCATCGGACGGATCTCGGCTCGAATACCCCGACTTAGATTCCTGTCCTCTGGAAGATTACTCCATGCGTCTTCGCCGGTCAACACCCTACCAGTCTTCGGAGTTCTACCCGGGGCAGGTTGTGTACGGACCGCTTGGATCATTGGAGAATGCTAACTGGCTGAATCTTACCAAGGAGATGAAGGCGGCTAGGAAACATAAGATGCATGATCATAAGGTATGTTGATAAATCGGCCAAGTGTGAGTCGAACTCGCGCTTGAACGGTTCGTAGAGTAGGAATATTTTTATTTTCTTATTAGATCCTGACTTAGATCAACCAAGGTGGACTGTATTTTACATAACTGTATCATCGTCATGGTTGAGGTGTCTTATTAATATTTTTACCACTCAACACATTATAGGCTTTTACAGCCAGTAAACTCATAGAAAATTTACTATACTCCGATTCAGAATCCAAGATATTTTGTGTCTGTAAAGCCATCAATGAAAACTTAACATTATTTCATAACAATATCAGAAAACAACAAGGTAATAAATAAATATAAATAATGCTGGACAATTCACACAGCATTATCTAGCCCCAAGCTAAGCAGAGCTTGTGTTACTAGATAACTGATATACATAATACAATACACTACATAGATAGATGTTTTATTGTACATAGAAAACATCCAGAACGCCCTGAACAAATATCTGCAGATCGTACAAATATTTCTCCCGAGGTGGGAATCGAACCCGCAACCTCCTGCGTCGCAGGCGGACCATCGCCCACTGCGCCACAGTGGTCGTCACTAACGTCGGTAATAACAATGTTATCACTAAAAACTAAAACACACCTCAACAACGCATAATCTCACATGTGCAGCGACAAATGTTTAAATTATAATTCAAAAACGAAAGACAGAACAATTAAATGACGAACGAATGAAAGCTTAAATAATAGATTCAGGCGTTACTTTGTGGAAATCCATTGTAAATATAAGAATGAAAAATATTTAGTAATAATTCCGCGAAAAAACCTTCTGCGATAAAATCTAACAAATTATATAAAATTATACATTTATACAAAATGAAAGAACATTTATCAAAGCAAGTCGTCAACTAGTTTCGTCTCTTCACGAGACATCATCAGGATACCACACCACTTGATCTTGACACTGAGAGCGCCAAACAACAACGGCAGAGTCCCACCAGAGATGTTGCCACTTCGAGCTCCACGCGCCAAGTGAGGCATCGCTCGCAAAACCGCCCCTTATATATGAATGAAAGCTTTCTAATCAGAAAATTGTTTCGAGCTTCTGTGCTTAGCTTCGATGATATCAATGTCGTTAAATATATACCAACAATATTCGTTCGTTAGGTTTTGTACACAAAAAATATTCAAGTTTGTGAATCGAAGACAGATCAAGTTTTAATTCATTACTTATGTATTACAACTACTATTAAACATTAATCTAATCGAAATAACACTACTTCATTGCCTTACGTTCAACACAATCTATGGTTCATGCTCCGAGGCAAGGTAGACTGAAACGAGACCATTTTGTTCGAGATAGAGACAAGAAGCAGTCTCTGTCTTTTTACCCAATGTATTGTTAGATTTGAGTAGCTACTGATTCTATTCTATGTAGTAGGAGTTCTATTTATCTTGTTAATTATTGTATGTACCACTCCTATTGTATTGGGTAAAATAAACAAATTTTGATCTTTTTCTTTATCTGTCTCGCATGCGAAACGTTTGGTCCTAGATACAGGGGCAGCTTTAAGCAGTAACGCAACTTAAGAAGGGAAGAAAGCGACTGCCAATAAATTTTGCGCTTTTTTTTAATTTGGGATTTGAAAATGTATTCGCTGTCGCGATCGCGTCAAGTTCGCCCACTTAGTGTTAGGGTCGCCATACACTAGAATGGAATTTAAGTGTTTTTATGAAGATTTTGATAGGATACCCTATCTCTATCTATCCTCCTTACACAACATAATGTCTTACAATTCCCAAAGATTACTTTAGGGCTCTTATACACGTCTCAGCCAACTTCAACTTCTTTCTTACTCGTTCGCCAGTCTATACCGTGTCCATTATGAATGTAGCATGTTAATAAACACCCTGCCCATACTTAACCTAAAAATCACTTTGTTGGCGCGTCCTTTTATACGTAATTTACATTACTTGTTGATTTTAGATCAAATATTCCTCACAATTATATCTGAAACTTGACGCCAAGCAATTGAGATTTTGTTACTTGTGTCGTAGTTGGTGTACAAACATGCTACATTCAAAATGGATACGGTATAAGTACCGACGCTAACCGGCATGGCACCTCAATGCACTGTCAATGTCGTCCCTAATCAAATCAGCCGGTCTAGTATGGTAATTGTTGTCTAAGGTAGAATAGAATAGAATAGAGAAAAATGACATCGCATCGTCATACATTGCGTAAATTATCGAAGTTGAAGGAATGAATTTCAAAAATTTTACGCATTCGATAACAAAGTGACGTAATTTTTTATATTCTACCCTAGACAACAATCCCCGTGCTAGCCCTACAGTTGAACATTACTCTAACTATGATTTCTATTTCAGTTCACCGTAGAATCTGTGTTGACGGAGAGCGTTAGCGTCCATTGGCAATGTCGCGCGCTGAGCACAACGCAACCTGACGGAAGCTCGTCGCATCAGCCCAAGTTCTTAGTAGAAGGTACATTAATCTAATATTATAAAGCCAAAAGTTAGGATGTTAAAATGTATGGTTGGATAGATTGATGTTTGTTACCTCTTCACGCAAAAACTACTAAACGGGTTGGATGTTGCATACAGGTAATTTCAATCCTGAAATCAAACATAGGCTACTTTTTATCCCATCAATCAGTTCCTATGGGATATAAATAGTCTTTAAACGTTTCCATAGAATAAACACGTGCGAAACTGCGAGCCAAATCTAGTTACACAATATAATAATAATGAATCCAATACCTAAGCTCAACTCGGTTTGGAAGTAAAAAAATATAAATAAAACTAATACAATTTACACATGATATATAGTATAATAAACTAGCATCCTATTAGCATCTAATATATTTATAGGTAGGTACTTTAAAAAAGTTGTCAAAAAATAAACCACAAAGGATTTCATCATCATCTGAGCCGGTTGGCTTCATGGCAATCATGCATTTGCAACCTCATCCAATCTTTGAATAAAGTACATTGTAAACACTCAACCTACGATATTATGCATGGAAACTTGGAACATAGACATACATTTGAACGTGCCGCGGGCCGAGCCGAGCGTTGTCATACATAATACAATATACTACATAGATAGATAATTTTAACTATACATAGAAAACATCCAGAACGCCCTGAACAAATATCTGCAGATCGTACACACATTTGTCCCGGGGCGGGAATCGAACCCGCGAACCCGCATTGCACCCGCTGCTGGTGCTTCCCGTGTGGTCCCATTTAAATTAATCTGGTTCAGTTCTGACAATGGGATCAAGAAGGAAAAATTATTATGTGAAATATTTTGACGTTTTTGAACCTTAGTAGTTAATTAATTAATTTATGTAACTAAGGTGCTTTGATATTCTCGCATGTGAGTAATATAAGAATCAACTAATTTAAAATACCACTTGTATTATTTAATTAACCATGTCTGATGTTGTTTACAACCGGATATTTACCGTGATTTGAGTTTTGAGCTTTCCGTGATCATGGATCATGCATGGCGTATGAAACTGTTCAGAAATATAAGAACTTTTTATTTACTCAAAACTCAAATAGACATAAACATATCATTGTTCTCGTAAATGACTTTATAATGTTAATAACCATGATCGATTTAAAAGTGTTTAGTTATTATATATTGTCTACAGGTGATGATCTAAAGAATCTCAAGTTACTGAACGTTTTCGAGCCGTGCACGCTTCAAGTTGGTGATAGGAATTTCCTCGTCATCAGTTCTGAAGATACGTTTGTCAGCAAGAAACAATGGAGAAAGGAACAGAGTACGTATTTGAATCTTTGAGTCTGAGGTTTTACTAAAGTGCCTTCAAATTGCGTTCGTACTGACACACATACCATTTACATAGATATACAATTTTAAACATAGTATAATAGTTTGAATAAAATCAAATAAGCACTTAAAAAAGTAACTAAATACTTAGGAAATAATTAACCGTATCTATCGAACACGTAGACTGTTAGTAAACAAACTACGACACAAATAACTAAAACTCACACTTGCTTGCCGTCGAGTTTCAGATGTAATTGTAAGCAATATTTTTTGAAGGGAGGATCTCAAATCGACAAGTAATGTAAATTAAGTATAAAAGACGCGCCAACAAAGTGAACTTTTTAAATATTCTACGTAGTTAGTGTGTACCTAGAGCAAATAAAGCAAAATTCATAAAAAAAAAATTGCTGTCGACGTGTGCGCGACCCTGGGAGTTTTGAAATTTTATAATTCATTTCATGGTGACAGTATAAAAGTCGAAACTCCGATTAAAAAACCTGGATATTTTTTGTATACAAAGCCGTTACAAAACCTGAGGAATATTGTTGGAAAATATTTAAGGACATTGGTATCATCGAAACTAAACACAGAAGCTCGAAACAATTTTTGGATTTGAAAGTTTTCATTCATCATTTTATGGACATCTCTTTAGTTTTCGAATTCAAATTTAAACATTTTTCGCTGCACACGTGAAATGATGCGTTGTTGAAATTAGTGTTTTAGTTTTTAGTGATAATCTTGCTATTACCTTGTTTTATGTTGTGTTATAAGATTTTGTTAAGTTTTCACTGATGAATGTCTTTGTTGACATAAAATATCTTCGATTCTGAATTTGAGTATAGATACCTCTGCGGTGACACTACAGCATGGCGTTCCTAATATTTGTATGGAAAATCGATCGTCTTAGGGCGTACTGACTTTGGCTTAACCTAAACTCTTACTTCAAGAGGCATACTGTCGTATCGCTTTTTAACTATTTACGTCTGTGTCCAGCAATGTGTTAAACAAGAAACATTGATTTTCAGCCTAATCCTGATCGAAATGTCATCATAACGCTTCTTGATTTCAGGTAAAATCTACAGAAACATTCGCAAGGAGACGCGGCCTACGAAAAAGAGTTCCAAAACTGAAACTAACAATACGGAGCGCCTGCCGTCGCGGCCCAAGAAACGCGCCTCCTCGCATAGGAAATGGAAGATCGCTGAGGTGAGATATTCTATTTTTAACCTCTTGACTCTTGTAAGGCTGCTGGGGTATTTTAATTCATTCGATTTGTTTCCGAAGTGAAAACGCGAATTTGAATTCTATTCCGACGGAACTTGAGAACGCTATTTGATTTGTCAAAAGTTTCCGATATAGAATCCGAAGGCTTTTCCGACGAATCGAAATGCCTACCCCTGCTGATCAGGCCATTTCCGTAGCCATTTTCCGCGCATTCGCCTGCGAGTGGAAAGAGTTACGTGTATTTAATATCAGAGTACGAGGTTAATGGACTTCTAAAGGAAGAGGATATCAAGCATTTTACAGTTCTGTGACTTCAGTTTCAAATAATGATTAGACAAATTAATACACAAAATAAAATTAGACTTATATTGAAATAAAACAAATAAATTAAAGCAACAGGAGTAAAATTACTGTTTTTCGGTTTATGATATATAGGCATTTTGTTTATTAAACTTCAACGAGTTGAAGGTATTTTTAAAGAATATTCTTACCTATTTATTCTATTATGGTTATTAATCGGTAACTTATAGTATAGTTAACGAGAAATTCAAATTATTTTCTGTGTTCTGTAGAACACAGTAAGAAAAGGCGTGGTTTTCAAGAGTGGCACGAACCACCTTACTAATCATCATAATCCCCCAGAAGGACAGCATGGAAGTTGACGCAGTGGATGTGAAGCTAGAATCGATGGACGATACTCTCACCGAAGTGGCCAACTGTCCGGCCATCAAGATCGAGCCCATGGGCGATGGCTCCGGCCAAGGCAGTCAGGAGGATACTGCTACTGAGGAGAAAAATGACTCTGGGATCAGGTAACAGGCTTATGTTTCATAAATATATATAATAATTAATTTTGTTTTAAAAAACTATAAAACGAATTCAATTTTTATAGTTTTTAATCACGGGAAGCATTAGCTTTCATATAAAAACAGAAGGTTCCTAAGAACAAAACCTTCTAACTACAAAAGAAACGGTAGCTACCCTTATGGGGCCAAAACTTTTATTTGTATTTGCCCCACCCTGTATAACAATGATAACCCCTGTCTGATGGGGTTATACAAGGAGGTAAAGTTTCTGTGGGAAATTATTATTACTTAGATCGATTCACTCAAAACTAATAAACTTAGTAAATAACAAACAGTGGCCGACAAAAATATTTTTTTTTTTATTAATTTTGTTCATATATTATTATTATGTTATTGTATTATACTAGCAGTGCCTCGAGGTTTCACCCGCGTAGTCCCCGTTCCCGCGGGAATTTCGGGATAAATATTATATGACCTATGTCACTCCCTGAAAAGTAAGCTTTTTAATGATGAATTTTTTCAAATCGGTCCAGTAGTTGCGTAGCCTATTTATTCCATACAAAGAAACAATCAAATCTTTCCTCTTCATAATCACATCACACTAATATTATAAAGGCGAAAGTTTGTATGGATGTATGGATGGATGTTTGTTACCTCTTCACGCCAAAACTACTGAACGGATCTGGCTGAAATTTTGCATACAGGTAATTCTAATACTGGAATAAAACATAGGCTACTTTTAATCCCATAAATCTGTTCCCGTGGGATGAAAATCACCTTTTAATGTTTTCATAGGAACAACGCGTGCGAAGCCGCGGGGCGCAGCTAGTATTAGTATAAAACTTTTTAAACTTTCGCGATTTGTTAACATAATTTAATGATTATATCCTGTGTTTATCGCTATTTATCCTAGGTAAAAACAAAGGTACGCGATAAATACCCGATAAATAATCATTAAATTAATATTAGTATAGATTGTAATATTTTTTTTATTGATAAGCTAAGCTAGATCAACCTAAAGTTAGTTTTAGAAAACTTCAATTTTGCAGTCCGGAGCCAACGCTGAACGGGGATCTCAAGTGCTCGCTCGCGAATGACGATGATTCCGACAACTGGGAGAACACTAGCAGCGACGGCAGCGATACTGACAGGTTTGTTCTTTGTTCTTTTTTAAACCGACTTCAAAAAAGGAGGAGGTTCTCAATTCGACTGTGTTTTTTTATTTTTGTTACCTCACAATTTTTGACTGGGTGGTCCGATTTTCATGAGTCCTTTATATGAAAGCTGGGGCTTCCCATGTGGTCCAATTTTAATTTGGTTCAGTTCTGACAATAGGATCCATGTAAAAACTGGTTTATAGTGTTTTAAAACAAAATTAATATTATTTTTTATTTACTAGCTGCGCCCCACGGCTTCGCACGCGTTGTTCCTATAGAAACATTTGAAGGTTATTGCTGTCCCACGGTACCAGGTTTATGGGATAAAAAGTAGCTTCTGTGATTTCAGGATTAGAATTACCTGAATGCAAAATTTCAGCCTGATCCGTTCAGTGGTTTTGGCGTGAAGAGGTAACAAACATCCATCCGTCCATCCATCCATCCATCCATCCATACATGCATACATCCATACAAACTTTCGCATTTATAATATTCGTGTGACTAGCTACCATGCGGCTTCGCACGCCTATCCCACGGGAAGTAATTTATAAGATAAATAGTAGCTTATGTTTAATTATTTGATTCCAGGATTAGAATTACATAGCTGCATGCAAAATTTCAGCCCGATCCATTCAGTAGTTTTTGCGTGAAGGAAGAGGTAACAAACATCCATCCAAACTTTCGCCTACGTGCACACAACAATATAATGAAATTTAACAGAAATAAAAGATACTTATGCAAATAAACTAAAACTACTGATGCAAACTACTAGTGTTCCAAACATTTTTTGGTTATTATAGTTTAACACTATGAGTAATTTGTAGCTAACGGAGCTATTTTTTTGGGATTTTATCTGATTTCTTACTACTGTTCTGTTCTGTCGGTTGTTCCACAACTACTTCTTGACCAATGTATAGATACCATGTAATTTTTAACCGACTTCAAAAAAGGAGGAGGTTCTCAATACGACTGTTTTTTTTTGTGTTTGTTACCTCAGAACTTTTGACTCCGACTCGGTGGTCCGATTTTCATGATTTTTTTTTTATATGAAAACTGGTGCTTCCTGTGTGGTTCAGTTCTGACAATGGGATTCATGAAATAATAAAAACACTATAAAAATTGAAGCCGGTTTACAGTTTTTTAAAACAAAATTAATTATAATATAAAAACTTTCGTAGTTTGACGAATTCATTACGAATGTTAGCGGGTAACTGCGAACATAGTTTGTTTTGGAAGAACACTTACGTTTCAACCCTTAACGAGGGACTTCATCAGGGTGAGTGTGGTTCGCGTCGCGCCTGCACTGCATCCTTGCCCATCGTATCTCTGGTTTAACATCTCAGAACCAAATTGTCGGAGGCTAATATCCACTTTTGGTCGCTAGGAGTAAGTACCTAATTGAATCTCATTTTAACTTTCCGTTACAGTGGCGCAACATGGTCATCTCGCTGCTCGTCCGTAGCCTCGACTCGAGGCAAGCGCTCGCCTCAACTCGCGGTGCGTTTACTTCGAGGCAAGCGTCTGAAGCGAGCCGTGCGACGCGCGCCGCCCGCGCCGCCGCCGCGCCTCGGCGACCGCGTCGTTGTAGAGACTCTACACACGTCCAGTGTCGCCAACGTAGTGTGGCAGGTAAAGTGACTGCTGTAGGCATAGAGATTAAACTAACTTATGTAAGTAGTACATACGAATTTAAATTAAGAATCATTGAATGAGTGACATTGTTGATTTCACTTACTCGGTTTTTCATAGAAAATTCTTGGGAATAGTTTTTGTTAATTATTGCCAAAACTTACGATTTGATTTGGTATGTTACTTTGGGAAAAGTGTTCCTGGTTGGAAATAGAGTCGATTAAGACGAACTTGTTTTTTTTGACAAATGTCATATTTTGGGCGAACCGTACTTTTTTTCAAAAATCTAAAAAGGCAATATATTTTTCTTCAAAATAAAAGAGAAAGTTCCTAAGAACCTTCTAACTACAAGAGATACGGTAGCTACCCTTAAAGGGCCAAAACTTTGCCCCACCCTGTAAGTACTAGGCATAGAGAGACTGTATGGCCTGTTCCACCAATGCCCAGCGTAGACAGGAGAACCTAATTGACATCTGCAATGAATAGGGATGGGCAATTATGCGCGCTATTATGCGTAAAATGTCGATAAATATTTAATTTTTGTGAAATTGAGTACGTACTACATGGTAACTATGGTAAGTCTTAAAAAAACTATAATTGGTCTCAATAGTTTTTCCATTCAGACTTTCAGACATACATTAACTATCTAATTGTAAAAAAACCGCGCACGGATTAATTTGATTTTCTGAGTCGTCAGGCCTGTTGCTCAGTACACACACCTTACCTTGAGCATACTATTCTTATGCTTTGGGCCATAGTAATATCAAGAACTAGCTGCGCCCCGCGGCTTCGCACGCGTTGTTCCTATGGAAACGTTTAAAGGTGATTTTTATCCCACGGGAACTGATTTATGAGATAAAAAGTAGCCTATGTTTGATTCCGGGATTCGAATTACCTGTATGCAAAATTTCAGCCCGATCCGTTCAGAACTTTTGTCGTGAAGAGGTAACAAACATCCATCCATCCATACATCCATACAAACTTTCGCATTTATAATATTAGTGTGATTAGTGTGATATTATTATGGCCCCCAGTGCCAGATTTCAGAACGATCCATCCAAACTTTCGCCCGTTTAATATTACTACCATGTGGCAGTATAATAGGGTATATGAATGGATTTTTTTAATCGATAATTTTTTACATAAACGAAAAAAATATAACACCCAAAAAGAACTTAAATTAATTGAGGTAAAAACCAATATACACTCAGTTTCGGGTGATAAAAACGCTGCCATGTTAGCCATTGCATATTATGACGTCACGGATCATCGAGTTCCATGTAAACTCGAAAGTCAAAACGTCATGCCCATACAAAAATGTTCAAGTATGACGTCACGCTTCACGTGCCAATAGCGTTGCGTTTAGACATTTTGCTGTTGAGACTTAAAATATCTACTTTTCAATGATTAAATTTCACAATAAAAACATGATAAAATACAAAAATAAATATACAGATATTTCCATATCAATAGAGAATACGTTAAAAAATATAACCTTTTTTGAAGTGTAATTAGGATAGAACTTCACTTACAGGTAAGTTCGTTTAATCATTAATTACACTGCGCGTCCCGTTCCTCTAGATAAGCTAATTAATATACTATTATGTATACATGTAGTAGTCGCGTATGCACCTTCCACCAACCCTTTCATAATTAACCATCATTATTTCTTCTGCAGGACGGCACAATAGAACTGGGCATCCCTTCAACACAGCTGTACCCGATACATCACCTGGATGGACAGGAGTGTTTCCCGGGGGATTTCGTCGTCAGTGGCGCCGCCAATGTTGAGGAACCTATGCAGGTTTGTGGTTTTAAAATTCATTTAGATCGAACTTCCCATTAGAGTACAATCTTGGAGTCTTCAAATCTAGGGTAAATAAGTTCCTTCTGGAAAAGCGTGCTCCATCTTAGGCTACATCTTCGCTTTCTTAAAGTGAATTGCCAAACGCTTGTCCATCATAAATAAAAAAAGAGCCCTGACTAGTAGCTGCTATTAATCGACATCGAAACAAATTCTGTGATTTATTTCATAGTGCCCTTTATGTATGATTTTTTTAACAATTTGTTACGTCTCTAGCAAAGAAACGAGTAGAGAAGATGATAATGTGAACAATAAAAAAAGGTTTTGCTGTGATTTAAGTTCATTTTTAGGATTCCGTACTCAAAGGGTGAAATAGGACCCTAATGCTATGACTCCGCTGTCTCTGTCTGACAAAAAACAGAATAAAATAAATATTTAGGAGGGCTCTCACATACAACAAACGTGATTTTTTGCTGCGCCCCGCATGGAAACGTTTAAAGGTGATTTCTATCCCACGGGAACTGATTTATGGGATAAAAAGCCTATGTTTGATTCGAAGATTAGGATAACCTAAATGCAAAATTTCAGCCTGATACGTTCAGTAGTTTTGGCGTGAAGAGGTAACAAACAGCCATCCAAACTTGCATACAAACTTTCGCCTTATAATATTAGTGTGATGGTACGGAACGCTTCATGCGCTAGTCTGACTCGCATTTGGCCTGTTATATTATTTTTGTGTTATTGCAATTGGAATAACAATTGTTTTGCAGCTCAAACACAGAGAGTACGGGGTGGTCCAGAAAGTAGATCACCACGGCCGCACCGCCATCGTGAACTGGTACCGGACATACACGAGCGCTGAGCAGCCTGTGTAAGTCTCTATTCATTTATTAGTTCAGTTTCAGTTTCAGTTTCTTTATTCTCAAACAAATACATTTGTGTCGGAATATTTTACATTAAAAATTATAAATAATTATAATGTCAAACATACAAAAAGTTACAATACTTAAATAAGATGTCAGTATAATAAAAAATCAAAACAATAACACAGAAAGAAATCAAATCAGGACACAAAAAATTACGTACACACTAGATTAATATTTTATTATTACTAGCAGCGCCTCGAAGTTTCACTCGAGTAGTTCCCGGTCCCGTGGGAATTCCGGAATAAAATATATTATCATACTAGCTGCGCCCCGCGGCTTCGCACGCGTTGTTCCTATGGAAACGTTAAAAGGTGATTTTTATCCGACGGGAACAGATTTACGGGATTAAAAGTAGCCTATGTTTTAATCCAGTAATAGAATTACCTATAAGCAAAATTTCAGCCAGATCCGTTCAGTAGTTTTGACGTGAAGAGGTAACAAACATCCATCCATCCATACATCCATACAAACTTTCGCATTTATAATATTAGTGTGATATTCCCGAGGCGGGTATTGAACCCGCAACTCCTGCGTCGCAGGTGGACCTTCGCCCGCTGCGCCACAGAGGTCGTCAAATTAACAACTTAAAAGCCTCCCGCTCATATGAATCTTTCCCCCAACAGACCACAAATACTGAACGAGAGCGAGATGAGTGTTTACGATCTGAAGGACCATCCGGATTTCCAGTACCGACCGGGGACTGTCGTCATCAGGGTTGCCAACTTTACCGGAGAAGATTCCAATTGTACTGCAGGACAGGTAGAATTCATAGTTACATATACTTAATATACTATATGTATATACTTACTATACTTACTCAACCTTAGACGGTAGCCTAAGGTTGCCAGTACAATTTAATATATATAATAGTGTATATTTTGATACTTAAATTGTAAGCTTTGTCAATAAATATAAAGAAAAAACACGTTTAAAAAAAGTAAAAAGTTTCCCTTGGAACTCATTTGCGTTCAGCATTGGTAAACGCTTTAATTATAAAATAATTAGAACTAGTATTTACAAGTTAGGCAATTTACTTAACTGCAGACTGTTGCAAACAATCTACAGCTAGATCAACTGATCCATATCGACCAGTCGGAAGCGTCCCCAATATGCTACCTGCGTTACCCCGCCGTATGGCAATGCTGATGGGCTGCGCCAGATACTCACCTGCTCACAGGTCACGCGTCGCTACAACCAGACGCTCAGATAATATATAAATTACTTTTTTTTCTTGAATAATGCTTCATTATGACTAATTGAATTTTATTTTTTCATCAGGTCATTGACAACTTCCCATCCGGTAGAGTGAAAGTTTGGTGGGTCGACGGACATACGAGCATGTGCTGGCCACAGGACCTTTATAAGGTTATATTCTATAATAAATATAATATAAGCCTTTTTAAACTTTCGCGATTTGTTAACATAATACCCGATGTATAATAATTAAATAATAATATAAGCCTTCGTTTATACAGTATATACAAACATTACATACTTAATACTTATTATAAGGTTAATATCCCAAGGTTGCCTGGAAGAGATCGCACAAAGCGATAAGGCCGCCCTTTGTACTTCCATGATTCTGTACATTTCCTTCTGTATTGTTTTTTATGTTTGTGTGGTACAATAACGAGTTATCTATCTATCTATCTATCTATAATTAATTACACAAACAATACTTGTATGTTTACTCGCTTGGTACAGGCCTCCCCAGCCTCCATTCCTCCCTGTTTTGGGTTCTCCTGATCCACGTCTTGCTTCCCCCTTTGACAAGCTCATTTTATAATGTCAAACATTAAATGTTTATATATATTTACCGCGGGGAAGACCACCAAAGATGGGTTGATGACATCCGACAAAACGCGGGTATGATCGGATGTCGAGGGTTCAAGACCGTCTTGCTAGAGTGTAGGCGTATGTCCAGAAATGTGATGATGATGATAATGATGATCATGAAATATTTATATATTCCCCGCATGTAAAGGTCTAGTACGCACAAAAACAGTTTCCAAAATAGGTATTTAGGCAGCATATTATCCTAGAACCCGTAAGCAAGGCTTCGGGTGCTTAGGATCGGTGTTCTTTTGCTGTCAATGTAAAGTGTGAGGTCATCCATACGTTGTCACTGATACTTTGTCGGTAAGGTCACTCATACTTTGTCACTCTAAAGAGGTAAGGTCGCTCATACGTTGTCACTGTAACGTGTAATGTAACTCATACGTTGTCACTGTAAAATGCAAGGTCACTCATACGTTGTTACTCTAAAGTGTAAGGTCGCTCATACATTGTCACTGTTAAATGTAATATTACTCTATGGTATCACTGTGAAGTGTACGGATCGCGGGGCAATTGCCAGGGTATTCCTTCCTCATAGACTCAATGAGGAACGACTACCCTGGCAATTGCCCCACCGTTTAACGCAATCCCTGTTGTTTTAAAATTTTATCACATAATTGTTCAGGTTGGCGAGTATGTCACTGTAAAATGCAAGGTCACTCATACGTTGTCACTGTTGAATGTAAGGTCACTCATATGTTATCACTGTGAAGTGTACGGTTCGCGGTGAGTATAAAAGGAAGGAATACCCTGGCAATTGCCCCGCCGTTTAACACAGTCCCTGTTGTTTTAAAATATTAAACATACAATTGTTCAGGTTGGCGAGTATGTCACTGTAAAATGCAAGGTCACTCATACGTTGTCACTGTTAAATGTAATGTCACTCAAATGGTATCACTGTGAAGTGTATGGTTCGCGGCGAGTATAAGAGGAAGGAATACCCTGGCCCCGCCGTTTAACGCAGTCCCTGTTGTTTTAAAATATTAAACATACAATTGTTCAGGTTGGCGAGTATGTCACTGTAAAATGCAAGGTCACTCATACGTTGTCACTGTTAAATGTAATGTCACTCAAATGGTATCACTGTGAAGTGTATGGTTCGCGGCGAGTATAAGAGGAAGGAATACCCTGGCCCCGCCGTTTAACGCAGTCCCTGTTGTTTTAAAATATTAAACATACAATTGTTCAGGTTGGCGAGTATGTCACTGTAAAATGCAAGGTCACTCATACGTTGTCACTGTTAAATGTAATATCACTCATATGGTATCACTGTGAAGTGTACGGTTCGCGGTGAGTATAAAAGGAAGGAATACCCTGGCAATTGCCCCGCCGTTTAACGCAGTCCCTGTTGTTTTAAAATATTAAACATACAATTGTTCAGGTTGGCGAGTATGTCACTGTAAAATGCAAGGTCACTCATACGTTGTCACTGTTAAATGTAATATCACTTATATGGTATCACTGTGAAGTGTACGGATCTCTGTGAGTATAAGAGGAAGGAATACCCTAGCGATTGCCCCGCCGTTTAACGCAGTCCCTATTGTTTTAAAATATTAGGCATAATTGTTCAGGTTGGCGAGTATGATTCCGACGAGGGAGAGCTCTGGGCGTCTGACGCGTCAGGCTCCGAGGATTCCTGGGAGACGCAGAGCTCCGCGCACGACGGCGAGCCACGCACTCCGGAACCACTCGATCCACGATCACCGGTCACTGAGCCCGCCTTAGGTAACTAACATCACTATATATAATAAATAATCAATTCGACAATTCAAACAGTATTATCTAGCCCCAAGCTAAGCAGAGCTTAGCTGTTATGGGTACAGTACCCGGCGATAAATAATGCACATCGACCTTTGGTTGGAAAGAGACAATCGGCAAATTTCAGAGCCTTTTAGAGCCTTTTTTTTGAGCCAAATTAGCCGATATATAGCAGAGCCTACGTTTCTAAATACGTATGTAGAAACGTAGGCTCTGAAATTAGCCGAGTGTCTCTTTCCAACCAAAGGTCGATGTGCATTATTTATCGCCGGGTACTGTACTAGATAATTGATATACATAATACAATACACTACATAGGTATTTTTTATTATACATAAACATCCAGAACACCCTGAACAAATATCTGCAAATCGTACACACATTTTTCCCGAGGCATATGCTATGCTATAGGCTGGGCACAGCCTACCTATATGCATTAGGGGGGATAGAGGTGGTTTTTCCCCAAATAGGTACAGAGGGAGATCTCCTCTGACCGAGCCCGACTCATTTGGTCCACAGAGCCCGGTGGTCTTTCGACCATCAGTTGATGACGACGTATTCATATATCAGTTAGTGGCAGCGACACAAGCATTTGCGCGATCTAGGATTGTTCTCTGTTTGATTTTCCGATAATGTTTAGGAATTTGTCTTAACGACATCTAGCGGATACTCCTTAAAGCTATTAGGTAAGTTAACTTGCTTCAGTTTTTACGATTTATTTTCTATTGACGTTTTTGCTTTGTAGTTCGGCAGTTTGTCGCTAGAGGTCGCCTACACATACAATCTTATGCATAAAGGTAGGCTGCGCCAAAGGTAATCTAAAATCACTCTTCTTTCAGTCCATATAACATGCTAGGTGGGGTCGGCTCATCATGTCTTTTTTAACCGACTTCAAAAAGGAGGAGGTTCTCAATTCGTCTGTATTTTTTTTAATTTTTTTTTTTATGTTTGTTACCTCAGAACTTTTGACTGGGTGGTCCGATCTTCATGATTCTTTTTTTATATGAAAGCTGGTGCTTCCCATGTGGTCCCATTTTAATTTTGTTCAGTTCTGACAATGAAATCCATGAAAATTCATGAAAAAACGTAAAAATTTAAGTCAGTTTATAGTTTTTTAAAACAAAATTAATTATCTTCCACTCTGCTCTATCAGCCGTCATCTATGTACGACTAACACCTTTCTTAGCCTTGTCCTCTTTCACACAATCCATTCATCATCCATTTTTTTTTGGTCTTCCTTATATTTTGTTAGATAAAGTGATTTTGGTAACTAAAGTCACTATATTTAACAAAATATAAATAAATCGTGTAGGCTGTAATACGGACGCATCCGCATTGAAGTGCGTAAAACGTCTTGCGTAAGCGTCGTGCGTGCTTTAAGTACGAACTCACGTTGGTCGCCGTAATTTTATTCACTCTTAAAAATGAACATGTTAACCGTCGTTCAAATTAAACAAGAGTTCCCTTATTTTAATCTGTGCAAAATTATTCTAAGAGCTTTACGAAGACCCACACTGTATAAAGTAAATAATGTCATTCCTCAATAATTAATTTTCTTTAAAGAAACTATAAACCGACTTCATTTTTTATAGTTTTTCATAATTTTCATGGATAGTCAGAACTGAACAAAATTAAAATGGGACCACACGGGAAGGACCAGTTTTCATATAGTAAAAGAATCATAAAAACCGGACAACCCAGTCAAAAGTTCTAAGGTATCAAACATAAGAAAAAAAAAATACAGTCGAATTGAGATCCTTTGAAGTCGGTTAAAAAATATGACCGAACTAGCAAAATTCACGCCTTTTATTCCACAGGTTTGATACCATGCCCGTTGCCGGAACCGCCCGTAACAACCACGGAAGTAGTTGTTGTGCCGATTCAGACACCACCGGTGGAGGGCCCTCCGCCAATACCGAGGCTGCTGGAGCCCCGAGTGGCTGCCCATATTGAGCGGGGCAGGATCGCCATGCATCGGCTTGAAGAGATATTCGCGAAACACCCTGCCCTCCAGAGCCAAGAGGTAACTATCTCATTTTATTTATTCATAATTCATAGATATGTGTGTCTATACGGTGTACATTTTGAATGAAGCATGTTAGTAAATAAACCGCCCATACCTAACCTAAAATTCACTTTGTTGGCGCGTCCTTTTATACGTAATTTACATTACTTGTCGATTTTAGATACTCCCTTCAATAAAAATTGCTTACAATTATATCTGAAACTCGACGCCAAGCAAGTGAGATTTTGTTCTTTGTGTCGTAGTTTGTTTACTAACATGCTTCATTCAAAATGGACACGGTATAGAATGATTGACTACGGCCCCACACTAGGCTCATGGCCCGTGACGTGCAGACGACCAGGCACGATAGATAGAAGGTTAAATATTTCGAGGGTATCCCAAGTATTAATTATGCATGTAAACAAAAACTAAAAAACAACTTTACATTTAAAGAAAAAATAGATTGTGGTATGCATGTGTGTGTGTGTTTGTGAGTGTGTGATGATGTAGGTAAGGTGTGTAAAGCGTGAGAGGTTAGTCTGAAAGTGCGTTTGTTTTAGCGTGTTGCGTTAGTAAATTATGTGTAAGTAGGGGAAATGAAACAATGAAAAAGGAGATCGAAACCACTCCCCGACAATCACACACGGGATTGGTGATTTGATTACAGTAGAATCGATTCGATATTCTCGTAGGACTTCGTAATAAGCCAGGAGCGGACCACAGATTTGAAGTTAATCAGATCTAAAGACGGGAGTCTACATTAAAATAGCCGACCCACTGACATAAGTCGGCGGCTTCAAAGTCGACAAAACACAGTTGGCTTATTTGTTATGTATACAGTCTATATTGACACAGAAAATTATAATTGGAAAATAAACAATTAGACAACTTTTTTATTATGACCAAAAACTGATTCAAAGACGAATGTAAAACTAAAAGCAGTATTAAAGGAGGATGGGCACAAATGTATGGCGCCTGGGCCTGGCACCAATCGAACTGATTGATATGTCGTTGGAAAGCTCTGTTCCTGTAGAATAAGAATATCTTAGGGGCTCGTTGTCCGTTTTGAGTAATTCCACTTTGAAAGTTGTTTATTTTGATGAATTTTTGACCCTTTCTATTAAAGTACTACTAAAACGGTGCATACCTACCTCAATAAATCAGTTTTTTTAACATTTTAGCATTGTATTGTATTTACAATATAACATCATCATCACCACCATCAGCCTATATTATAGTCCACTGCTGGACATAGGCCTCCCCTAATGAGCGCAATAGCGCCCTGTCTTCAGCTTGACGCATCCAACATCTGCCTGCAGTCTTTCGCAGGTCTTCATCCCACCTAGCCAGATGGCGTCCTACATATGTTCGCCAAGTCGTAGTCTTGACTCAAAAAGACGTTTGGTATTTGCCTTGATCTAGCCATCTTCGGCACATTACACAGTTCCGGTAACGATACATTGCAATATAATCGGTAATAAAACAAAATAAAATAACAAGGGTTTAAAAAGGTGCGAAATAAAAATCATTGACAACTTTTTACATACTAGCGGGAATAGTACATTGTTTCACTAGGAGCGAAAGTAAACTATTTAGTCCCGAGACGGGGAGGGCAGCGTGCCAATAGTTTTTATATCTAATACTATTAGAATTAGATATAGGGCTGAAAAGTATTATTTTCAACCCGCTCTTCAGGCATCTTTTCGAGTATGAGTAATGAATAATTGATTTGGTTTATAAAAAACTACAAACCGACTTCAATTATATAGATCCTATGTCAGAACTGGACCAAATAAAAATGGGACCCCACGACAAGCACCAGCTTTCATATATAAAAAAAATATGAAAATCGGACCACCCAGTCCGATTTTCATATTTTTACAAAGTTCTGAGGTAACAATCATTTAAAAAATACAGTCGAATTGAGAACCTCCTCCTTTTTTTGAAGTCAGTTAAAAAGGAATAAGCACATCAAAAGTTCGCCATTACCGTTGTTACAAAAGAAAGGACGGATGGATAGCTGTATGACTCCATTATCCATTAGGTATACCTAGGTAAGGTATTTTTTATATCACCCGGTACATACATACATAGTTATTTTGATAAAAGGTCAAACGAGAAAATATTTTTATATATGTTATAGGCTTCTTCCGCTTTAGGAACAAAAAAAATATAGTTGAATTGAGAACCTCCTCCTTTTTTTAAGTCGGTTAAAAATTGAAAAAAAGAACGAAAGACGTAAGCGGACTACTTATATTGTCGTATACTAGGTACTAGTGACAGATAAGTTCTCTACTCTAATCAGTCCAAAAATGTCCAAAAATGCTGCGCCGTGTCAGGGAGCCGGCGAACAACGAATACCAGTTAATGATTCACTAAGTAGTACCTACCTAGAGTAATTCACTGATTCGGAAAAAAACTTGTTGCAATTAATTAAAATTAGGAGAGGTTTATAAGTAGGAGGGATTGTCATCTACATTCAGTGATTTTTGCAAAAATGCTGAAATTGATTGCCTGGAAGAAATTGGTTATAGCGATAAGGCCGCTCGTTGTACTGTTTTACTTAATTAAGATTCAAGATAATTTTTGTATCATTTCTTATGTATAATACTAATAAAGTATGCAGATAAAACGATCAACGTGATAAAATAATAGGATTTTGTTATTCTATTTGTGATAAAAATTCAACATCTTTTTTCGAGTATATTTCAAAACGGACAACTGCAACAGTTTTATCGTAGTATATTTTTTTTGTCCTATTGAAAAGAGCTATCCAACGACGTATGACTCATCTTGATTGGACAAAGTACCCAAAAGGCCCAAAATGCCCATCCTCCTTTGTAATGCGTTAGGAGTTCATAATGCATCGTCATGCATGGGGGATTCTTTGCCCAATATTGAGACGTTACACGCAAAAAAATTTATGTCAAAAGTCAAAATTATTTATTTCTATAAATACAATAATGTACAATTATTATTGTATGGTTCACATTATAAAATTAAACATGCACTGACACGGAAATAAAGTGATATTTTATTACTGTCACTTCGGTATTAGACTAAAGTATAGAAGCGATGAAGAAACCGTTCGTCTGTTAGTTGTTTATTTCGAGTTTTAGCAAAACTCGTGTGCGACTGCGTGAGTATCTGCACAAACTTCCCATTCTCGCTTTCCATCACCGGGCAAGATGTTTAACGGCAACTATTACGCGGCCCATGAGAAATGTAGACGATGGAATTTGTATGAAAACTGATTGCCTAAAGACACACTTATCGTTTGTCATGTCGTTTCCTACATTTCTTCGAGTACGTTGCTAGGCGTAGGCTCTAGTCTGGAGCCGTACTCTTAAAAACTAAATCGAAGTTCCGTTGTCTTTTTCGTGCAAACGTTATCTTATGCAAGTGAGAAGATTTGGTTTGGCACTTACCTACTTTAAGTTAATCTTTTGTCGTAAATAGAGCTAGATTTTATAATGTATTGCCAGCTAAAATTACAAATCTTGTCGAAAAGGCCTTTAGGTCTACCATCAAAAAGCACCTTACCAAGAGAGCCTATTATGACTTGGATTATCTCTCAGATCACAATTTTTTGAACGACATCGCATAATTCTTTTTCATGATTGTATGTAGATATCTTCTTTATTTTGTTTTAATTTATTAGTAAGAATTTCCTAAGTGCAATGTAAAGTGACTATGAAAAATAAATGAATGACTGAAACTGATAACGAAACTTCGATCATCGCTTTCCGAGTAGGCCCTCTAGCTTCACAGCCACTTGCAATCACGAAGAAAATACTACGCTGCTTAATTTATTTTAAAAATAGGCCTTCACCTTAGATCAACTTCGTGTCAGCTGTTGTGCTAAAATGAACTCTATAGTAATGAGACTAATGAGTGTAAATTATATCTTAGGTAATGCGCAAGCTACTCAACCTGTACAAGGATTGTCGGTTTCTGGACAAACTGATGGCGACATCGTACTTCCATGAAGATCATTTCTTGGTAAGTCAAATAAAAACTACTAGCGATGCTCAAATAGGTGGACAATGAATCCTTAGTCCAGCAGTGAGACAGTAGGTTATAGCAAAAATCCGGCCAGATAAAAAAAGGACATTGGCCTCATTCACAAAAAAAAAAGAAATTGTTCAAGGTAAGTAAGAAAACTCGTTACACAACCTATAACGAACCTTTAACCCCAACCGCCGTCCCTTGGCAAGTACGTACGAGTATGTCAACTAATAGTAAGGTCCTTGGCTGAAAAACAGCGCTGAGCATATGTTCAGCACACGCTGAGCCAACCCCTTTTTCGGCACAGGGACGTGGAGGCAGAGCTATATATTTAATGTAAACTACCACCCACCCTTTCATGACACTTACCTCCATGTTATACTGTTTTTGTTTGTCATTTGTTTATTTTTAAAACTCTTTATGTACCTGTGTCCAAATAAATGTTTTTTCTATTCTATTCTATGTATATTAGCTATATACATACGTACTTGCCAAGGGCAGGTTCACCCCTATAAGACGTATGTATCTACCTACAAATGTACACATTGGATTATATAACGACACATCGACATAGGCACACAAGCGTACCTACCCAGATATATTATACAGAACACCAGTGTATCTGTAAGGCTCTGACTCTTAACATAACCCCATCTGTTTTTGGATAATAAATGTACAAAACATACCCAATGGCGTTTTAACTCAAACTCTTCTTCAGTTCTCAATAAAAACTCTATTTTCACACAGGGCTTACTAGAGCGCGTACGTGAAAGAGGCGCGTCAACACCCTGTGCTGGGGAGCGCAGGGTTCACGAACAATTGGCTCGTTTGTTCACCCCTGACGAACCGCCGGCAGATCTGTTAGGAGTAGAACCAGACAAGAATACACAGGCTGCCATTGAGGAACCTATGGAGGTAAATATACGAAGGAATTAGACAATATGTTGTTATAGAGCGCAGAGTTGACAAACAATTGGCTCGTTTGTTCACCCCTGACGAACCGCCCCGGCAGATCTGTTAGGAGTAGAACCAGACGAGAATACACAGGCTGTCATTGAGGAACCTATGGAGGTAAATATACGAAGGAACTAGACAATATGTTGCTTTAGAGCGCAGAGTTGACAAACAATTGGCTTTTTTGTTCACCCCTGACAAACCGCCGCGCCGCCGGTTGATCTGTTAGGAGAACAACCAGACAAAAATATATAAGCTGTCGTTAAAGAACTTGTGAAGGTAAATGTTTAAATATTTTATTTATATCATTTTTATTTATCTTTTCAATAATATATTGTAATTGTTCAGTTTTTTTGTACATGTATGTAAAAAAGGGTTTTGATACCTATACTTATATGTCTACATTATTGTAAATAATATTGACTGTCTATTTAAAATTATCCACCTATAAAATGTTAATCCGTTATTGGTCATAAGAAACACAATGTATTATAAGTTTATGTAGAATAAGGACTGTGGATTTTGTTAAATAAATAAAATAAAATATGATATCAACGATCATACAAAATTATATTACATTGGAAAAAAGGAATCCTCAAACTTGAAGATTGTTGAACCTGTTAACCTTGTCTCGATTTAGTATTATTCGAAATCTTCTAAATATTCTAATATTTTGTAAATTACGTCACAGTCTTGCAAAAACAATGCCTACGTAACTAAGAGGTACATTTCCACAAGATGAATTTGGAGTATTAACTAGGAGTTAATAAAGACATTCTGTACCAACGAGGTGTTAAATACAAGGACCTAAGTGAAACGACCGATATTAGCTATGCACATACACTTATTCACAAAGATGTAGAGGGGGTGGCCGCCCTGCCAACGTACCTATTGGCCTGGTAAAGAAACTCTAGTTTCAAAATGAAACCATAGTTCAGGTATTATGGTATTATGCCTGAACTAAGGGATATTCACCGAGGGGCGGGCAGCAGCGCCCCCTGCTGAACATTTCTTCCACCGAACTGCGATCCCAACCCGCATGCCCAGCGTGAGGATTATAGGCATTTTCCCCCATGAAATACGGCAAAAAGACGCTCTGTGATTGATAAACTATCGTCGTAAAAGAAAATAAAATAATCATTTTTCTTTTTTTCTTTTACGACCTTGTGTTCTTTATTTACATAGAAATCTCCCTTTCTTTGACAACCGCCCATAGTTTATCAATCACTCTAATATTATAAATGCGAAAGTTTGGATGAATGGATGATTGTTTAAGAAATCAAATAAAATCCGAATCCAATCGAAATTTTTTGGATTTTTTAATGTTATTTCTTCGAAGTTACCCATAGTGTAAACTATAATAACTAAAAAACCCTAGGATGTTTGTTTGTTACTTCTTCACGCTAAAACAACTGAACGGATCGGGCCGAAATTTTGCAAAGATTTAGTTCTAGGCCTGGCATAAAACATAGACGTTTTATCTCGTAAATAAAATCCCATGGTATAGTATAAACAACGCGTGCGAAACTAGTATTATTTAGATTATTCAGCCTACAGCAAGGCTCTCATTCTACCGACCAAAAAGTTATTTTCGGTAAACGGTAGGACAAACAGCAAACAGCTAAGGCTCGGACTGTGACTAAGTCTTAAAATAAAATAATAAAACAACATAATTGCGCTCGATCAATCGATATCATACTATTCTATTAAAACACCAGGATATAATGCCTAAATACCTAAAATCACATATAACTAAACGTCCCCTTATTTTTCTACCACCAGATGGACGACAGACTGCTCAGCCAGTTCATAATCAAAATCTCAAAGCCCGGCAGCCGAACGGACGCGTCTGGCTCAAGCACGCCCGCGCCCGGCACAGCGCTTTTAGACGTCAATGTCACGGACTCTAAAGGAGAGACTAGTAAGTATAATGTAGGGATGTGACATCTCTATGACAGATTGCTTATTTAAAATTATTAACTATCTTTCACCTGTCTTAGACACATCAGTATGAACGCAAACGGCGGTTTCATATGTTCGATACTTCGCGCCTGCAGTATTGGGGAAGCCTTAAGAACGGAACGGATACCTTAGCCTCCAAACAAACGTACTTTTCGCTTCATTTGGAAACTACGTTTCCGATCGTATTGAAATTTTACACACATAATCTGATGAAAAATAGCTATGTTTGTAGTGTTCTTTGAATGCGAGTGAAACTAATTTGCCATATTTTGACCACCAAATCGAGTCATTTTCAAGCTGTTTTTTATGCATGTTTGTTTTGACACCTTTATTCGAAAATCTATCACTGCAAACATCCTAAATATATTCACCATTAGAAATAAACAAAAATATTTCTGAAATCAGTCGTTTATTCAAAATGAATCGCAAAGTACGAAAAAATATAAAAAAATGAGAGATTCAAACGCGGGGGGCGATGCGACATAGGGAGCAAAATTCCAAAATAAGACCATTGCCGCGGAATGGCCAACACGATGCGACTTTACGTGAAACAACAACAAATTCGCTCGGGCCGGCCGCTGAGATTTGGGAGAGGTTTGTAGCCTTCTTAAGACGTATTATTATTATATGTACAGTTATCTGCCCGGCGACCATCGAAGCCATAGACGTTGACCCGAGCAACGTCTGCAATAAGCTCTGCGGTCTGATCCACAACCAACTCATGAAGGCTCATGCGGAAATAAGCCGGTATGTATGATAAAATGATAATGCTTATGCGAAAACTGGTTATTGAATGTCAATGCTTTGTGGTAAAAGTCTCCCTGTATTTTTGACGAGGAATCGAAGATAAAGTGGGTGGTGGCGCTAGTGTGAGTCGGGCTAGCGCCTTAATACAGCCAGAAAAGGTGTTGTCTACGATATAATGGTGTTAAAGACGCCACTTGCAACGCGCTGTGAGCTTTATAAACTTTGTGCGCGTGATAATTTTAAGCAGATTTCGAGGGGAGATGGAGATTCCTATACCAGATGTAGTTCTGGTGAATGCTATCTTCCTTCAAAGGACACCGAAGTTCTATGGTCCTATTGTTTGATCAGATTTAATAAAAATTTGGTTTGACCAATTTTGACACAATTTAAATAAACTTTTGCTATTGGCAATAAAATACAATAAAAGTATGTATGTAATAAATAATTCCGACCTGAAATAGAGAATACAGCACACGAGTACATTGGGGGATATTTAACTGACAAAGTTTTGTTTTTTATTTTATTATAGTAAGTATCTATTATAATATTTTTATAGTGTAGTTTTATTCTCTGTAGCTCCCCACTTGATACCATACCATATATTTCTTTTTGTTAACCATTTTAGTGTTTTTATATCTTTTTATAGACACCTATTCTCTTGTTTTGTATATCTTTTGTATTTATTTGCTAATGCATTCTTATAGAAAAAGGGTTAGACAAGTTTCAGTCGTAGCGTTGGCGAAAAATCTGTCATTTTCTTTCAAAACATACTTTAGTTACACGTTAGAACATTATATTTTTGTCACATGTTTTCGTTTGTACACAGATATTATGGCTACTATAAAAAGTCGCTGAAATTGGGGCGTTTTTACAGGAATTTCGCTAACACTTCCACCGTAACTTTACTTGGGGATGTTATACGATTCAGTAAACTATACCCTAACCTGTATGAAATAAAGGCTAATTTGTTCCGCAGGCGAAGGCCGATCGAGCTGGCCGAATTCCTCAACAAAGTAATGCAATCGAGGAATACGTTTCCTGATGGGATAATGCCATATCACTTCTCAGTGTGAGCTCACATTTTATATAATTTTTATATTAATCATCTTATTCATGTTCCATACTTATTATATATCATTTCAAAGGAATATTGTACGCGATTTTCTACATACGTAATAAAAATTCATAAAATTATTACTAAGTTATCTTAGATTACGAGAAAAAAACAATTTATTTATACTATTTTCTAAATTTAAATAAATAATGCTGAACAATTCACGCAGCATTATCTAGCCCCAAGCTAAGCAGAGCTTGTGTCATGGGTACTAGATAACTGATATACATAATACAATACACTACATAGACAATTTTTATTATTATTATACGTAGAAAACATCCAGAACGCCCTGAACTAATATCTGCAGATCGTACAAATATTTGTCCCGAGGCGGGAATCGAACCCGCAACCTCCTGCGACGCAGGCGGACCTTCGCCCACCGCGCCACAATTACACAAAATGTTTACCAAAAAGTGACTGTATAATATGAATTTTACAAAAATACTACACTAACACGTTATTTGTAAAGCCGCAAACACTTATAGAAACCCGACACAACGTGTCGACACGACACCGAGTGTAGTTCCAGGCCCGTACTCTTAAAAACGAAAACAAAGTTTCTGATTCGTTTATCATAAACATGCAACATAATAGTTAGGTTTCTCTATGACTGGAACTCAACTTCCTTATAATATAGAATATTTAGTATTATTTATACATATTTGGATTCCGTGTAATAGAAATAAATCTTTTCTAAATAACTTAAAACAAAGTATTTTCTAGGCATCTACATCAATAAATATCATGACTACACTCCTTGGGTGTCACTATTCCCCTAACATATAACATCTTCATTTTTAATAATCGTATACCAACGAACCTACTGCTGCTTAGGCTATGGTCTGCTATAGATGCTATGGTTGCCTACACATTCAATGACATCATAAAATAATTGTTGCGCCCGGAAAGGGTTATTTTTATGCATTGTGTGCCAACCCATGTAAAATACCTACACCTAAAAGCCCGGCAACACATTCCTGTCAGCCTGCACAAACCATGCAATACATATAATCCATACAAACCAACCACCACTTGCATAAGATTAGCGTTTGCACGAAAACGAATCAGAAACTTCGATGGCGTTTTTAAGAGTACAGCTAAGTTTGCGCAGTTAACGTGCGTATAGAGATAGACTGTGCGGAAGCGCCGCAGCTTTTGCAATCGTTGACCTACCGAAGGACTGCGCAGTTAGATTGCGCAGGCAAGGTATAGTAATCGGCTGGGCTATATGACCAATACCCGTATGCATAGAATCACAGTAAATAATGACATTTATCTCAGTTAGTTACAACTAGTTTAAATGAGCTTGCCCAGCTCGTTGAGTTACATAATTATATCTCAGATTGTTTCTCATTATTATATATAATATATATTACCTAGCTTCATTAAAAAACCACGAAACCGATTAACACAGTGTATATTTATGCAAAGGTTGTTCGTAACTTCTTAAAATTTATTCTAAAGGCCACAAGAAAACTCGTTTTTTCGCAGTCACGATCAATGTTTTCAGAGATCTTGTTTCCAATTCCTATTTAACATCTAGTTCCGGAAATACTTTTATGTTGCTTCGTTAAGAAATATCAAGTTTTTGTTAAGAAAACAGTCATTATAATAGAACTCACATACTTCCACCCTTGAATATGCTTCCCTCAAACAAAGGGGGGATTATATGCCATAATCGACACTCTGGGCAGCGGATTTTTGATCGCAGTTGAGTTATTTAAAATCTTCTACAGAAGGAAGCTACTGGAAAGGCAGTATCTGGAAGTTTCCCTGAGTCTACTGTTACTACAACCATGGGTTGAGTTCGAACATGGTATCAATGACTGTTTATCTTAGCAAAACTTGATATTCCTTGACGACGCAACATTAAAATATTTCCGGAACTAGATGTTAAATAGGAATTTGACACAAGATCTCTGAAGACATTGATTATGACTGCGAAAAAACGATATTTTTTTTGGCCTTAAGAATAAATTTTACGAGGAGTAAAATGATATAGTTTATTAGAAAACACAAGGTACACAGATATAAAGTTAGGTATGTAATGTTTGAGAGTAAGGAGTCGATTCTTTCGCCACCGTGGCCGCAACCGCCTATATGCTTAAAGACTTTTAAATGAATTAACCATAGAAAAAAAAAACTAATTTACTAAATAAAAAACAATGTCGCCCTAAGAGCGTAAAATGCGTTTTATATCTAGTCTTTTTCTGAACGAATTACAAAATACTTAATTGTGTCTTTATATGAACATGAACTCAAATAAATGTGTATAAAATAATATGTTTTCTCCTGTAGACAATGAGGTACAATATTCCTTAAATTTTTATTTATCATTAGATTTATCATCAATCATCATTGTAATTATTTTCCGTTTTCTGCTATCGCACTAACATCAACTTAATTTCACGAATAAACGTCAAAGTTTGCTTTTAACACGGATATGGGTTTTCACTGTACCACAAGGTATATTTTACTATAAAAGTTTTAATAGTGTGATGAATGTAAACGGGTTATCTACGAACCTAGTTTGTGTTTTCATTAAAGTTTCATCTCTTAACGATTGACTTAATTATTATATTTATTCACAGAAAATTATAAGTCCGTTATGTTTAGTATACCTTGATATAGATATATATCTATCGTATTTGTCTTGACTAAGAGTTCCTTGTGATTTCTAAGTATTCGACTTGTAATGGGCGCACTAAGAGTTGTCCTTCCTTGTGAGCCCATGGTATTAATAAATAAATTTAATAGATCATTATATACTTTACAAGTATTGTCCGCTTATCTTTCAAATCATTTCACTGCTGTGTACATAGCTACTTTACCCATGAAACTACGTTTATCAGGGTACTTGGCCGAAGTCAGGGGCTGTTAGTAACTATTACAGAAATCTATACACTTCACTAAACTGTGTAAAACTAAACCTGCTGTGGGCGTGTTGTATTGCATGCAACACTAGCAATCGACTTACAGTCTAAAACGCGGCATCAACGCACGTCTCAGCTTTGTATTTTGTATCTTAAGTTAAATATTAAAGTTATTGATATGTTAGAAGTCCTCCGAGTTCACAATGTGTTGTTTTCAGTGTTTTATTACTTTTGGAGTTGGTTGTTTCGGTGTGTATTGTTTTATTTGGTCGTGCTTTTATAAATTTTTTGTATGTTTTGTCGGTGGTGAATATATTATTAACTTTTTTTTAAATAATAAATCCAATTATTATCCTTCGATAGGTCGTGAGTTTTTTCTTGTTTTGTAATTTGATATTGGTGTATATTCTGCTGTCGTAAAAACTAAACTAAACTAATTTGACAGAACTAAAATTGTCGCCGTCCTGCCATAACGATCAAAATAAAAAGGATGGCAGCAATTTTAGTTATGTCAAATGAGTTTAGTTTAGTTTTGGCGACATCTGAATAGTCACCATTGTAATTGTAAAAGAACATCAACTTCTATAAAGTATAAAAGTAATGTTGATATAAAACTTAATTAAAAAAGCAAGGTTAAATACCAGTCTAGAAATTGCTCACGGCCCTTTTTTTGCATGATAGTGGTGTTGTTAATATTAAACCATAGAGAATGGTGCAATGAACCCATCCATGTATGGCACAGAGGGCGGAAAGCCTTCTGAATCCCAAGAGATGCGGGTTCGATTCCCGTCACTGTATTAATCCTGGATTATCACCAGAAACCGGTTGTGTTACTTGTATCTTTTGATGTTTTCTGGTGTTTTAACCTTGATATTGTAAATCGTGAGAGGTCAGAGCGAAGTTTGCAACAGTTCGTTGTTTATTTATTTAAATATATTCACTTCTGGGTACATGTAGTGCATTGACCGTGACAACTTACAATAATCATATGTTAGTAAACAGGTTTGTGCATTTTTTTGTAAATTTGACATTGAATAAATTGATTTTATGTAGTTATCTTAATTGCTATTATAATGAAACCTTTAAGAAGTGCCATAAAAAAACAGACGAGGTACTTAAAGATAATGATGTACTGAAATCAGCATAAATATTATATGCTGTGCAGAAAAACACCTTTTTTGACCCCTAAAAATTTATGAGCTAAATATACATACAAAAACATCATATTAAGAAACAATGTTAAATAAGATATTTAAATAGCCTTATCAGTATCACAGTGGCGATTTGCGAGCGATTTTAAGTCGAGTGCACAAAGAGCTCGCTGCGTACCGACGGCATCGTCGCTGCGTGCTGACGGCGTCGTCGCGGCGTGCTCGCTGCGTCACATCGCTTTGAAATCGCTCGCAAACCACCAATAAAAATAAATAATAAATAAATAATGCTGGACAATCCACACATCATTACCTAGCTCCAAGCTAAGCAGAGCTTGTGTTATGGGTACTAGATAACTGATATACATAATACAATACACTACATAGATAAATATTTTTTATTATACATAGAAAACATCCAGAACGCCCTGAACAAATATCTGCAGATCGTACAAATATTTGTCCCGAGGCGGGAATCGAACCCGCAACCTCCTGCGTCGCAGGCGGACCTTCGCCCACCGCGCCACAGAGGTCGTCTCGTCGTTAGAAAAATGTGATAAGATAAATTAATTCAGTGATTTTAGTTTCTAAAATCACTGAATTAAACCCACAGTTGTTTTATCACAAAACAATACAAGTACAAGAGGTTTTAATGTTTTTATCTTCTCCTTTGTATTTTGCTATCAAGAATAATGAACTTAATATACGTTTATACCTTGCAAAACATCCTTTGTTATTTTTTTGTGGCCACTTAAAATCGGCTGTCATATTTCATTGTGTTTTCTTCACCCAAATTTATTCCAACTGGGGTTAAATCCTATTAATATTATAAACGCCAAAGTTTGCAAACATGTCTGTATGTATGTTTGTTGCTCTTTTACGCTAAAACTACTGGACGGATCAGGCTGAAATTTTGCGAACAGGTAGTTCTAGGCCTGAAATAACACATAGGGCACCACGGGAACTGATTTATGTGATAAAAAGTTACCTGTATGCAAAATTTCAGCCCGATACGTTCAGTAGTTTTCGCGTGAAGAGGTAACAAACATCCATCCATCGTACAAACTTTCGCATTTATAATATTAGTGTGAATTGTGATATATGGAAATTTATGTGAAATATATGGAATAAAAGCTTTATTGGGTCGCTCTAATATGAACAGAGCTATTGAGATATAAATACATAACAGCAATAATTCATCCGACACTTTTGTTGTTCCGGTAAATCGTCGCGCGTCATACGGACCTAAAATGTGAAGTTTCTCTAAGGCCCGCATTATAAAAGCGTCAGTCTCAGTCATCGATGGGTCTAACGATTTTATACGGCTTCGTTACTCAAGCATAGATCGACGATTTAGCATAGTTTCATAATAATAGTATTATCTAAGCTAAATCGTCATAAATAATAAAATAAAAATGTTTTATTTCACACAGTACAAAGTCTATACATATTCGAGTAGGTTAACACACATAATAATAAAACAGAAATAAAAAAAAGACGTGTGGCACTCGGGGACTGCCGCGGTAAAGCTATTGCAATGCCATCTAGAGGCGAGTTGCTGAACTAAAGAGACAAACGTCATATTTCAAAAAGTCATTAAAAGTTCTACTATTCATCGATAGATGGCAAAACTAAAAAATATCACCGCTGTTCCGGTCGGAGTGGGGAGCGTGAGGTATTTTCGTTACGGAATTTCTGGATTCGGTCCCCGCGCTCAAGGCCCGCGATAGAAGCTATGCAATAGCTTAAAATGATTTATTTCAGACAGTACAAAGTCTATACATATTCGAGTAGGTTAACACACTGACACACATAATTAAACAGAAATAAAATAAAATAGACACTCATAAGATGATTGAGCCGAGGATAATCAATCAAGGAAATGGGTTCCATCATTGATCACCCTCCGCACAAGACACCTTCAGAGTGGAGACGATAAGCATTATGCCACAGTTCTTAAGAGTACACTGTTTGTCATCAGTCGGCGCGGCCTAAATGTATGCTATTATGATGCTATCTCACCTGTAATTATAGACATACCCGCGCGATAGAATGAAATGCACAATGATTTATTGGTAAAACGGCCGCCGACTTTAGCACATGGGTTATTTATCATAGAAAAACTATTGAATGTATCTCTTCGAAATCATTTTATTTCAACTTATTACTATACTTAAACTATGTCGGTAAACCCTTCATTTAGAGTTTTCTTTCCCCGTATGTTATTTATTTTCGCCCAAAGTTAAGCTTAAATTCGTGTTGAAATACGAAAGTTTAGAAGCTTGTATTTTTCAAACGTTTATTTTTTTTACTGTTTTATTTGTATACAAATACAAACATAGTTTATGACGATATAAATTGATTTCATACTTAGTTTTGGAGGGTCAACATCAAACAGCCTTGTAGTTACCCTTCCACGTTTGTATGAAAAAATGAGCGACTAGTTCCACCTTACGATTCTGTTGCATAAGAGGGTAAATAATGTTATATCCAACTCTAACCTCCAATGTTCTGTATACAGTCAGTACGGTGCGTTAGTCGTCAGCATGACCAGCGACGCTACAAAGACGGAGGACGGCGACGGTAAAACGGCAGAAGACGATAAAAAGCCGAAGGACTTGAGAACGATCGATGAGAGACTAATGGACTGTATCGAGGCTGCCACCATTGCTACGAATGCTGTTAGTCTTGCTATGGAAACTACTACAGAAACTGGTAAGTAAAACTGCTTCCTTGCTAATGTATCCTGTATATAAACTTCTATAAATAAGTGGTAATTGATTTGGTGTTAAGTTTTTTTTATGCGTTGATGAAGTTCACGTATGTGTAGATGGTGTATTAATTAACCTTTTTTATGCTTGAAAATAAAAAAGAACCGAGATAATTTTAGTCTCTGAATTTACAAAATAAAATTGCCAAGGAGAGCGGCAATAAAAAAATCTTACGCAGAAAAGTTACTGACACTTATTTTGTGAAATTATAATTACAATAAGGGTAGTGTAGGGTACCTCAACCTCAAAAGCCTGTATTGGTCCACTGCTGGACGCAGGCCTCCCCCTGATCAACGCCGTGCTGGCGTTTATCTCACGGAGTGTAATGCCCATAATCCCCACGCTGGGCATGCGGGTTGAGGATCGCAGTTTGGTGTTAGAATTGTTCTGGAGGGGGCGCTGCTACCCGCCCCCTGGTGGATATCCCTTAGTCGCCTCTTACGACACCCACGGGAAGAGTTGGGGTGGTGCAAATTCTAAGCACCACGCAGCTAATTTAGTGTAGGGTAGTGTAGTGACATGAAAAATCATTTTTTAGTCTGTCAGTCAGATTATCAGAAGATATTAGATGCATATTTATTTTTCTCAATCAAACAAAGAATGACAAAAATAAAGCGCGTCAAAGTTTGGAAGTATTGCTGGTGACGTCATACCTTGCTAAAATCTTTATCGCTTTTTGTAAAATCGACGAACGAAGAAATATGTATGGAATATTTGCCGAAAATCTAACTGACGGGCTATTAGAATTGTTTAGGACACTTGCCTATTATTTCTGGTCATCTACAGACTAGAGCCCAGGGTAGATGCCAAAATAATAATTATATCCCGCGGCTTCGCACGGGTTGTTCCTATGTAAACGTTTAAAGGCGACTTTTATCCCACGGGAACTGATTTATGGGATATAAACTAGCCTATGTTTGATTCCAGAATTAGAATTACCTGTAAGCAAAATTTCAGCCCGATCCGTTTAGTAGTTTTGGCGTGAAGAGGTAACAAACATCCATCCATCCATACATCTATCCAAACTTTCGCTTTTATAATATTAGTGTGATAGTGTGATATTTTGGCCATCTATTGCCTAAATAATAGGCTAGCAACGTTACATATCCTTATATATTTTTTAGCTCAAGTAAAAACTGAACAACCCGAAACGGCGCCACTCGCGACTGCCGAGAAAATAGACGTAGACGAGGCTCTCCCAGAGCCCACAGGAATGGAAGGCTTCAGCTTACTGGAGTCAGCACCGGCCGGCCACCGCTTCAGACTGTCCATGCTGCAGCCTTCCGAGCCTAGAACCTTCTACGCAGCTGTCAAGAGGGAAATCAAACTGCTGAAGAGTGATCTACCTTCTGGGGTAAGTCTTATTGTCATTATAATAGAGTTTAGTGTAGCTCATAAATGTTACTCGTGATGCGACATCACCCAATATAGGTCCTGACTGAAAACCAGCTTCGTTATCGACCTCGGTGGACATCAAGCTGAGGCTGGACCTGATTAGCCGCGCACATAGATAGGGCAAGACCAATTATTTATACCCTTGGGACTCGATTACTACACGCTTAGAATACGTTTCGACATTTAAATCCAAAGGTTTATATTTTTCTTAGTTACGTATATTTTGTATTTCCTTTATTATTGGTATAAGGTGTGTGTGGCTACGAATAAATTCTTATTCTTATTCTAATGTACCTTGGTTGGGCACGGCCCATGACACAGGAATGTAAGGCTGGAGTCGGTTCAGGCTGACCTGCGGGAAATCATACTGCTGAAGAGTGTTCTGCTTTCCGAGGTAGGACTTATTGTCATAAGTATAAGGTTGAGTATAGTTTTTAACTGCTCCGTTGGCCGGTCACCGCTTCAGATTTTTCATGTTTTCAGAGACTTTAACCTTCTATGCAGTGGTGAAAAATGAATACAAATGCTGATTGGTGATCTGCAGGGGTATTTTAAATCATTCGATTCGTTTCCGAACAGAAACATCAGATTCGAATTTGAATTCTCTTCCGATGGAACTTTAGAACGCTAGTTTGATTTGTCAAAAGTTTCCGATATCGAATCCGTCGGCATTTCCGTCGAATTAAAATACCCCTGCAGCCTTCTGTCGTTAGTCTTACTTATTGGCATTACATAGAGTTCAATATTCTAATAGTTTATTGACAGTTGTGTGCTCTGTGATATAGTCTTATCTTCTTAAGTTTATAAAGTTAATATTATATTACTTATATATGTTAATATTATATAGTTAGTTCATACACCTACTTAAATTGAACAAATACATAAGGCTAATATTAAGTATTCAACTAAGCTGTGTTGATAAATAATGTATATAGAGAATTTTTTTATAAAAGTTATGGATGTTAAGATGCTTCAAAGTCAAATGTTTATGCTCAAATGGTTAGATGCGATAGAGGACGTAGATGTTACGCCTTAGTGCACGAATCCACCTGTGGGCCGAAAGAAGGAATTCTTTAAATTTAGTCGGCTGTAAAGTGTGCGTTAGTGGGGCTGAGATCTACAGTAAAAAAGAAAAAGGCTATTTTCTTAAAATTTACTTGTTGAATCGGTTCATCAGTTATTTAAAATGTTCATGTTGTTCATGCTTAAAATAGTTAATGAATTTTCGTAAAATTTACTTGTTTATTAATGAATGTCTGATTGATTTCACAGGTGTGGGTGCGAGGCTTTGAAGACCGCCTCGACCTGCTCTCAGTGATGATAGCCGGGCCTACGAAGACTCCCTACGAGGGAGGCCTGTTCATATTCGACGTGCAACTGGGCGGGGAGTACCCGCGCGCGCCTCCGCTGTGCCACTACCACTCTTACTGCTCCGACCGGCTGAACCCTAATCTCTACGAGGATGGGAAGGTCAACATTTTTTTATTATTATACATAGTGGTTTTTTTTGCTTGGACAGTACGGGGACGCCCATAACCAGAGGAGATACAGGTGCAGTTTCTTTTGAAAGATCAGCTCCTTTTCAAAAACCTTTTGGCATTATTTTTTTTTGGTCATGCGTGAATAGCGTTTTAAAATGAATCAAGTTAGTAATTTTTTTATGCCTATCGACTTCGTCCGATGTAAGGATCATGTTATAGTATCGAAGGAAAAAAATCAGAGCAGCGGAAGTTAGTCAAATTTGATAAAATGTGTAATCTCAGAAGGAAAGATATTATTGTTTGTATTGAATAGGCTTCGAAACTTCTGGACCGATATAAAAAAATCTTTCATCATTAGAAAGCTTACTTTACAGGGAGTGACATAGGCTAAAATATATCTATCTATGTCGATTGGATTACTCACACAAATGCGCATAGGAAGAATCATTAAATCACTTTATTTATTTAAAGAACACAAACATCATATATAATATGTCTATATCTAACACAAATCTAATTTAATATTGATTGCAGGTGTGTGTGTCACTTCTCGGCACATGGTCCGGCCGCGGCGTGGAGGTGTGGCGCAAGGACAGCTCGCTGCTGCAAGTGATCGTGTCTCTGCAAGGACTCATCCTGAACGACGAGCCTTACTTCAACGAGGCGGGCTATGAGAAGCAGAAAGGTAACATTGTGCATCCTAATTCACATCAACAGGGTATTTTAATTCGTCTGAAAGGCCGTCGGATCCGATATCGGAAACTTTTGACAAATCCTCCACCTTATTATTCGCACCGCAAAGGAATGGAACTCGCTCCCTGCTTCTGTTTTTCCGGCCAATTACAACCTGGGTCTCTTCAAGACAAGCGTGAATAGGTATCTTCTAGACCTTCGTGATACACCGTCGGCCGCATCCCCGCTTTCCATCAGGTGAGATTGCGGTCAAACGAAGGTCTATTTAACAAATCAAAACAGCGTCCTCAATTTCCTTCGGAATAGAATTCAAATTTGAATCCGACGTTGTCGCTTCGGAAACAAATCGAATGAATTAAAATACCCCTGCACATGACTTATTCACCATCGGAGCAACGGACAGCCCTCTCTGCAGAGGGTGCCTCAGCGACGACGAATCAGCTGCCCACGTAGTCCTGGAATGCGAGGGAGTAACAGCGCAACGAACAGAAATCCTCAACTTGCCGAGGTCACTCCGCGAGGCCTGTGAAGATCCCAGGAAGATTCTGCGCTTCTGGACGGAGTTAGGCTGGCTGTGCTAGCATAACGCATAATGGACCTAGTAAGAGTCTAAATGCGGAAATAGGAGTACTTCCACCATACCATACCATACCCCCTTTTTTTTTTTTTTCTTCGGCGAGGAAAATTCGTTACGAATAGACTGGTCTGGGGAAGACCAGAATTATGTGGGACTCGACGCCCTGAGAAGGGCGTAATACCCACTAAAAACCTCTCCGGTGTCCCTCTTTCGCCGTTTTCGCCGAACCACGGGAACATATTACCTCCGCGATCCGACTGGCGTCCCCTTTTCCTCCCATACATAGCCGGCGAGCCCACCATTCCACACACTCGCCGACTCCATTCTTCCGTCACCATTCCTACCCTCTATTGAGACACAAACAGGACATAGACGGTTGAATGCTTATGTCGACTGCTGTGCCCAAATGAGCATTTCTCCCCCCATACTACCAGGTGTGGGTCACACATTTACACACGCACACATACTCAATCTCTCATTCACACTTGTTCTATCATACATTTCTCATTTATTCTAGTCACGCGGACACAGTGCCGCGCACACTTAGCTAAAGCAGCGCGCGCATCACTGTCCCGCGTGTCCCACACCTGTGCACGAGTACTGCAGGTTGCGTCCCACGTATCTCATGCCATTCATCACCTATCATTATCACACAACCTTATGGCTGCATAGCCCACTCATACGTCGTCACATCCATCCTTCCTCATGTTGCCGCCGTGCCGGGACACTGGTACGGCGACAACCCCTCTCCTCTTAGGGCGGCAGAGGCCTTTCCCCAGGCCTCGCGCCCGAAGATCTCTCTGAGTTCAGGGACCATACCATATTAATCTATCATTTTTCATCATATTGCACATCACACTAATATTATAATTGCGAAAGTGTATGGACGGGTGGATATTTGTTACCTCTTGCGTGTAGTATATTATAAACAACGTTCCGCGCTACGTACGCACGCCTTGTTCCTATGGAAACGTTTAAAGGTAATTTCTATACCACGTGAGTGAACTGATTTATGGGATAAAAAGTTGCCTATCTTTGATTCCAAGATTAGTATTATACCTTATGTATGTCAGTTATCTAGTACCCACACTAGCTCTGCTTAACACTAGCTCTGCTTAGCTCGGGGCTAAATAATGCTGTGTGATTTGTCCCGCATTATTTTTATTTTATTATTTGGCACTGATTTTAGTAAAACTATTTACAGGCACACAGCAAGGCAATGAAAACTCCCGCATGTACAACGAAATGGTCCTCTTAAAGCTGGTCCAGTCTATGACGAAGATGCTGATGAACCCCCCGGAACCGTTCCGTGAAGAGATACTGCACCACCTGAGGAACAACGCAGCGAGTCTCTGTCAACGCCTCGAGGGGCTGGTGCATCTCTCCAACGGGAAAGGACAAGGTAAGTTTGAAACACTCTCGGTCTTCAGTATTTATTCCATTCATACAATCAGGGGGGTTATGCTCTATGACCAATTTAACGTCTTACACAGATACGACAAGATATCGGCGGGGAATGGGACAAAACTGGGGGGGTTATGCTCTATGACCAATTTAACGTCTTACACAGATACGACAAGATATCGGCGGGGAATGGGACAAAACTGGGGGGGTTATGCTCTATGACCAATTTAACGTTTTACACAGATACGACAAGATATCGGCGGGGAATGGGACAAAACTGGGGGGGTTATGCTCTATGACCAATTTAACGTCTTACACAGATACGACAAGATATCGGCGGGGAATGGGACAAAACTGGGGGGGTTATGCTCTATGACCAATTTAACGTCTTACACAGATACGTCAAGATATCGGCGGGGAATGGGACAAAACTGGGGGGGTTATGCTCTATGACCAATTCAACGTCTTACACAGATACGACAAGATATCGGCGGGGAATGGGACAAAACTGGGGGGGTTATGCTCTATGACCAATTTAACGTCTTACACAGATACGACAAGATATCGGCGGGGAATGGGACAAAACTGGGGGGGTTATGCTCTATGACCAATTTAACGTCTTACACAGATACGTCAAGATATCGGCGGGGAATGGGACAAAACTGGGGGGGTTATGCTCTATGACCAATTTAACGTCTTACACAGATACGAGAAGATATCGGCGGGGAATGGGACAAAACTGGGGGGGTTATGCTCTATGACCAATTTAACGTCTTACACAGATACGTCAAGATATCGGCGGGGAATGGGACAAAACTGGGGGGGTTATGCTCTATGACCAATTCAACGTCTTACACAGATACGTCAAGATATCGGCGGGGAATGGGACAAAACTGGGGGGGTTATGCTCTATGACCAATTCAACGTCTTACACAGATACGTCAAGAATTCAAGATATCGGCGGGGAATGGGACAAAACTGGGGGGGTTATGCTCTATGACCAATTCAACGTCTTACACAGATACGTCAAGATATCGGCGGGGAATGGGACAAAACTGGGGGGGTTATGCTCTATGACCAATTCAACGTCTTACACAGATACGTCAAGATATCGGCGGGGAATGGGACAAAACTGGGGGGGTTATGCTCTATGACCAATTTAACGTCTTACACAGATACGTCAAGATATCGGCGGGGAATGGGACAAAACTGGGGGGGTTATGCTCTATGACCAATTCAACGTCTTACACAGATACGTCAAGATATCGGCGGGGAATGGGACAAAACTGGGGGGGTTATGCTCTATGACCAATTCAACGTCTTACACAGATACGTCAAGATATCGGCGGGGAATGGGACAAAACTGGGGGGGTTATGCTCTATGACCAATTCAACGTCTTACACAGATACGTCAAGATATCGGCGGGGAATGGGACAAAACTGGGGGGGTTATGCTCTTTGACCAATTCAACGTCTTACACAGATACGTCAAGATATCGGCGGGGAATGGGACAAAACTGGGGGGGTTATGCTCTATGACCAATTTAACGTCTTACACAGATACGACAAGATATCGGCGGGGAATGGGACAAAACCATATCATGGTTTTGTCGTTTCTGTGTAAGACGTTGAATTGGTCATAGAGCCCCCTGGTCTTGGAGATTAGGTGAGATTATGGTAAGATCACAGTATATACCGTTTTAGGGTTATGCAATGGAAAATGTCGCGATACCTGATCGCGACTTTCTATTAATACTAAACTTACTATTTTGGTACGCTAATTTACAATTTAATTAGCAAGTCGCTAAAAGAATCATCGAAGAAGTCGTTTTAGTAATAGTAGTTTGTAATAAAAAAAAATATGAGCCTTTCTTTCAGGTTGGTTTCGAACATAAATTAGTTTTTTCAAGACAAAGCTTACTCGGATTTTATTGTAAATTTTTACCGCCATCTGGTTTGGGGAGGATTGGTGGATTTTTAGTTTTAATTCTGGGTTCACCAGGTTGTGGTTACATCTAGTTTGGTATAGGCGGGGCTGCCGCCAAAAATCTACAGGGCTATTCTGACTCTCCCCTACCGAGTCACTGACACGACATTTAAAACAGAGTCGCGCGAAATTCTAATATTTTAGCGGTTTTTAATATTTTCTGTGTTCTGCAAGGCATTAAACTGCCAAAACATAGTAAATAATAAATCTACGACCCCTTGTTTATGCGGTAGTATTGCGGGTCTCGCTCGGCCGCAACGATCCAACATTATTTAGGTACCTTTAAACTTTACTAAAAAAAAAAATTATTTTTTATAGTTACAATTAAGTGTCAAGTAGCCTATTCCCGAAGAAAATCCTGCCAGGAACGGCAGGAGAGTATAGTTCGTAGTGTAGTGTAGTGTATAAAAAAAATTATTTCTTTCTTTCTTTCCTAGCAACTAAACTATGAACGCCGCTGCTTCGAGGCTGAACACATACAGTAGCGATCACAATAGGCCTATCATGGCCGCAGTGATACTAAAGCCAAGTACAGCAAATTAAAAAATAGCCAATTCTCAGAAAATGTTTCTGTTCCAGGTATAACCCCACCGGAATACCCGCTCGTGCCCGCCTCGCGAGGGTTCTGCCTCACTCTCAGCTCGTCACTGGAATCCTTCCGAAACGCGCTCCGTCGCAATGAAATCATCGTACCGCCCTCCACGTTATAGCCAAGCTTCATGCACTGTTGTACTATGTAATTACGTCTGTGCAATACTCGCCAATGTGGGCTTTGTGCGTGCTAGTTTACTTGTTTATGGTGTTTCTCGAGCGTTCTCATTGTTATCTGCAAATATAACGGGCTTCTATCAGCATTCTTTATGTATTAGAATTTAATGAAGTTAGGGTATAAAAACGCTAAAAAAACTATACTTTTCATTTCGGTCTATAAGGGATGCCATAACACATCGGCATTCGCAGTTTAAACTGCAAATACGTTTGGTAATGGTCAGTCGACCGTTTTATTTGTCGATAACCCTGAGAACTTTAGACAAAAACTCTGGCTCTTTGGTGAATGGTTGGAGCAGCGATATTTTGGCTAATTATAGAAATAGCACGTCCAAACATATACAATTTAGCTAGTGACACTTGGCCAATCTTAACTTAGCTGTAGACAATGGCCAACTTTAGACAACTCTAGAATCTGATAGGCTTAAATAAATGTGTGGTTCTTTATATAGTGTTATTCAAAACCAAACTTAGAATCACAGAAAGTAAAGCTTAGAATTCAGATACTTAGCTATATCTGGCGAAATAAAATACGCTTGTTACATGAAAAATTATGGCACTTTGGAGGGTATTGTACTACAAATTAGTATTGAAATAAATCAGTCACGAGCAGAAGGGCTGACCCGTTCGTCCCCGCTCTGCGGTCTCTCAACTTATTTAAAAACTTTATAGTAATCATAGTATTTATTGTGATGTACCTTTTCGATTCTAGGATGTTAGATGTTCGAACCGACCTGTAGGTTTATTTATTCTTATCAAGTAAAAATTGTATTCTGAACTTTTTCATTACCTATTTTTCTAGAACTGTGATAGATGACTTTTGGTCATATTTCCGTGGAATATGATACAACAGTCCTCTCAAGCAAGCGTAATAAAATTCTAATAATTGTAACACGAGATCTTATGCTGATGATATATGATTATAATGTAATATTGTGAAGTCTATTATTTATTTAAAAAGTAATGCGTACTTTAATTCTTTATACAGCTGTAGTTGAGTACTTATTGAAATTATTTTATATGAGCTGCCTTACGCCGGTATTAAAATTTTGCTACATACACATAATTATTGAAATATAAAGACAGGTAATTTTAGATAAAGTCTAGAATATATTTGTTCCTAATTCTAATGATTCTATTAATGTACTCCTGATATATTTTTAGGTAGGAGTAGGAAATACTATTTTCTCATCAATTTGTTTTCATTTTATCACATCACGTCATGTATTATAAATTCACTAATTTTGTATATTGTTTTTATGTGAGAAGTGTTGTTTTTATTGTATTCCTAATTATAAATAAAAGTACATACGTTTTTGTAGTAATTGGCAAATGTAACAGTAATGTTAGCGTTTCTTTGGATTAGATTCTTTAACAAAATACCGTATTTACTTGTTACCAAATAATTCAGTTGTTAATTTCACTCAGGTGGCATGGTATTTTACGTGCGTCACAAATGATGAAATGAGGGTATTTTTGTTTATTTTTTTGCATGTGTTTTTAGTTGAGTTACTTGCGTATTTGTGGAACAATATCATATTTTAGCGTCTTCTATTTCTGCTCTATCGTTATATTTATTTTGCAGTAGCACGAATTTATGTTCCACAAATACAGAAGTTTGTATTACCCAGTGAGACATCGCCTACTTAGATATTTTGTCTAAATTTTTGTGTTATTTTAGAGAAAATGTTAGTTCTTGTCTAGATATGCTGCTTTTTGCGAGCGATCGTGCTACTGCTCAGTCTCGCACTGAGCAGCATATAGCCAAGCTGTGATGACGTCACGCCGTACAACATGTCAACAATCCATCTGGTATCTGCTATGCAGTTAGGTACTTAATGGAATTTAGTTGATGGCGGCTCGAATACTAGGGCTTAGATACGTTGAGCAAGGCTGCATCGCCGCAGCAGCACAAATACAGTGTAACTTCATGCCAAAGTCAATTGAGCTATGGATGGCTTTCGTCGCTTGTGTACACGAAATAAGTGACATGTATTAAGAGGATAATAAAAATAAATAATTTCTTCAACCTTATTTTTGTTTTATTCTAAATTGTAGGACCCTTCGTACTATGCAATAAATAGATCGTGTATTGAGGTAGAAAGTGAATCGTGAAAGTTGCAAACTTTTAGTGAAGCGATTAGTTAGCAGAATTGTCCCCTGTCGACTGGTATCAGAAGGGTCAGTTTCCGTTTTGTTAGCGCGATCTTACTTATACAGTTATCCATTAGTGCCTTCGAAACAGCTGGACCGATTTTGACGGGATTTTCATTCTCGATATATACAGGGAAACGTGTGAGTACTAAGCCGACGAGAGAATACGTTTCGAACACATACATTTAGTAGCTCAGCGAGCTATGCAAAGAGCTATGCTCGGAGTCTCTGAAGGACAGGATTCGTATCGAATATATCCGACAGAGAACCAAAGCTATCGACATAGCTCAAAGAATTAGCAAGCTGAAGCAGCAGTGGGCCGGCCTCATCTCGCAAAGAACCGACAACCGATGCGATGGGGTAAACGAGTTCTTGAGTGAAGACCGCGACTCTGCAATATCTCATAAGCCGTGATAGCTAGACAGTTGTAATTTTCACAGATGATGTATTTCTGTTGCCGCGATAACAACAAAGAAAAGTTAAATAATTTTAATAATTAAGGGGGGCAACGTCCCTATCACCTTGAGAACCGATCACAGAGGTTAAGAACAGAACGGATACCTTAGCCCCCATACAAACGTACTTCCCGCTTCATTTGGAAACTACGTTTCCAATCGTATTGAAGTTTTCCATACATAATCGGATGACAAATAGCTATGTTTGTAGTGTTTTCGTTTTTTAAAAAACATTTTGATATTTGAATGAGAGTGAAACTAATTTGCCATATTTTGACCACCAAATCGAGTCATTTTCAAGCAATTTTTTATGCATGTTAGACACCTTTATTCGAAAATCTGTCACACTGCCAACATCCTAAATATATTCACTATTAGAAATAAACAAAAATATTTCTGAAATCAGTCGTTTATTCAAAATGAATCGCAAAGTACGAAAAAATATAAAAAATTGAGAAATTCCTTCAAATTTCTGCAACCGCTCGCTCAAACGCGGGGGGCAATGCGACACAGGGAGCACAATTCCAAAATAAGGCGAATGCCGCGGAATGGCCAACACGATGCGATTCTACGTGAAACAACAACAAATTCACTCGGGCCGGCCGCTGAGATTTGGGAGGGGTTCGTAGCCTTCTTAAGCAACGTCGGGCGCGGTCAGCACTTGATGTGTGGTGCGTCTCGTTGACTTTTTGTTTTTTACGAGGAAAGATTAGTATTTTTTATTGATTTTTATAGATAAAGGGTTCATTTTAAACATTATATGAAATTGGAAACATTAAAGCTACATTTTCATACCTAATGAAAATGTAGATTTAATGCGGGCACAGATAGTTGATGATAAAAGTTTACAAATTGTATATTAAAAAATAAACTGCTGTAGAAACTGTTTTAAAAGAAAATCCAAAACTTATGTTTAATTTGGCTTTCTCTAACTTTTGTAGGGGTAAACTAAATCAACAAACAACAAATAATTTCAACATTAATTTATCTATAAAAATAGTTTCACTTACAGAACATCTGCTATAATAAACGCAATATTTGAAATGGTTTCTTATATCACAGTAAAAAATAAAATAATACAATTTATTCAAAAATCCATCCGTAAAGTGGAACGAAAGATCAAAATAAAATTCTTTCACAATAAAACAATTGGCGCGGTAACCGTATACAACAACAAAAAAGTTATAATGTGTGTACCCTTTTTCGACAATCACTTTAAATTTATTTTTATAATACGAGTATATCTTTATCTCTTTAATAATTTCTATAAAACAATACCATTGTGCAAGAATGACGTTCGACGTTTCTACAATATTGGAATAAGTGTTTTGAATCGGTTCAAACTTGGTGGCAAGGCGACATCTGAAAGTTTTTATCACCACAACTGAATTTACTTAAAACTGTAAGTACATAATTTAAAATAACTGCTATAAAATGCATTTTAAAGAATACGCGATACAATTTAATAAATGCCGTTTCGTTGATTCAATTTTATTACAAATAGCAACTCTTTGGGTTAATAATTACATTATTAATTAATTAGGTACAAGGATAACATGCCGTTACTACTAAATTATAGCAACATTAATAAAGTAACAACATTATGTGCGTACATCTAAATTACAATTATATAAATTCTAGTAAAATACAAAAATATTATCAAATCCTTTATATTTATTATTGTCTGTTTCAACGAGAGGAAGACAGAAGAAAAGATGGATAGATTGTGTGAAAGAGGAGATGGCAATAAAGGTGTGCGGAGTACGGATATGACGCATAATAGCTCCTCTATTATGCATCATATCCGTACTCCGCATTGGAAAACACACCGCCGTGTGGTGCCGGCGGTATAGAATTTGCACCATCCCAACTCTCCGCGGGTGTCATAAGAGGCGACTATGGGACATCTACCAGGGCGGGCAGCAACGCCGCCTGCAGAACAATTCTATCACCAAACTGCGATCCCTATCCATGGCTGTTATCTCATGAGGGGTACCTCATAAGATAACAGCCAATAAAGGCTCGTATCAGGGGGAGGTCTGCGTCCAGCCGTGGACCAATAGGGGCTGTTGAGGTTGAGGAAAACACACGATGTGCAGACCACACCTAGCGCGGGATGAGGTCCAAAAAATTATTATATGTTTTAATGACTTCATGATTTCTTCTCAAATATATTGGTACACTTCACTAGTGTTTGTATGTATTGTATTGGAATTTTCCGAGGATAGATTTAATTTGGTTTTCTGTTTCTTACAACTCACTAAGTACTTTATTTTATAATGCATTAAATTTTTTATCCATATAGTTAAGTAGTCTAGTTAGTTATCTTGTCTAGTTTAGCACATTTAATACTATTCCTGCATTATGTTTTTTTCATCATTATTTTTTTAGATACCTAGTTCTTGTACATATTCTATTAAAGACACAATTTGTTAATTAATAAGAGAAGCCTTGGGTCCTGTAATACAGCTTAGGCTAGTTCGGGATCCTGCGGAATCAACGTTATATTGTAAACATTTTATTGTATCAGAAATAAACGATTTGTATTTGTATATGTGCGCCGACCACGACTTGCGTGAAATAAGGCCCGGAAGAAGATAAAATATACGATTTCAACTATTGTCATGATTTCTTCATAAATGTATTTTTTTTTATTTCGTTATTTTCTTATATGTGTGGTTAAGGACCGGAAGATGATATATAATTTAAATGACTATTGTCATGACTTTTTCTCAAATATATTCACAGACACGAGTATAATGCACATAACAGACCACATCAAGACAAATATCGCCCACGCAACATGCGAAAATGGGCTCCTGTACTTGTTCACAACTCCCAACCCTAGCAAACTAACGCAGTGCCGTCTCGCAGAAACTACTAAGAAAGTCGGCATTAGGTATTGAATACCCGTACCGGCGTAGGAACCAGTAAACTCAATCAGTATTCCTATATCCTCCAAGTAATATGTTAGCAACACTGGCGGCACAACAGTTACTATAGGAAACAGCAACTTTCTAAAGACAATATTGTAGGACTCCAAACGTGTCATATCTAAAAAGAGCGACTGCAGATTATTTCTTAACGTTATAGCTATAATAGGGAAGCTTGTTGATAAAGTAAATACAGGAAATAAAGCTAGAAAATACTCGATTATCTCTAAGAAGATATTCTCATTATCTTTAGGCACGAAGTTTAAAGTATATAGATCGCTTAGATGTGAGAAAGCGAAGGCTCCTGTGAAGGCTAGAAGGAGATAGAAGACGCTTATGAGTGCGTAGTCTAGAGCGAGATGCAAGCCTAGGTGTGTCTTCCCTCGAATAGGGCTGATGAGTGCTGGTAATGAGTGGTGACACATGAAGGAGTAGACACAGGCGCCAAATAGAGTTGGCATCCCTGTGACGTCGAAGGACGGCGGGTGGCCTTGCGCACCGCGGCCTATCAGGAGGTGGATCGCCAGGGATATCATTATTGTGAATGCTGGAACAAAAATATTGCTTAAGTAAAAATAATAAATTGATTATTTTTATTGACGAGACGACCTCTGCGGGCGGAAGTCTGCCTGCGGCCACAGAGGAGGCCAGACACAAAACGGGGCTGAAGTGTCTCATTGAGGCATTAAGTCCATCCACACCCACAGAAAAGCTGAAACGAAGCTGTCAGTCACCTAATGTCCTGCTCCGATACTTCAAGGAGTTGTGCTGGTTAGGGCCTACTTAGGTAGGGGGATAATGCACAATACACTCCTATGCGAGACATCCGTGCAGGTCTTAGTTCCCCCACTAAGAATTAGAATTAGGTCCGGTTAGAATTAGGTTAGGTAGGTTACCTTGGGGCTAGATGATGCTGTGTCGATTGTCCAGTATTATTTTATATTATTATTTCTTTAGTTATAGTTGAAAAATGAAATTACAATCAAATAAATTAAAATTAGTAGTTACAAATGAAACAATTGAGCTTACTGAGGACTGTCGCAAACAATCTACAGCTAGCTCAACTGATCCATAACAATACCATTATGAATCGTAACTAAGACGCTGACCGCATTGCCCCGCTGGCAGCATCATCTACCCTCAAGCTAAGATAGTTTGGGCTAGATGTAGTCTTGAAAAGTTAAGAGAGCTTGAGAGAGTTTTTGTTGTTGTCTTTACTCAGAGTTATCATCGACATCAGCCTATATTAGTCTACCAGAGTTAGAGTGAGGAGATACTTAAAGGCTTACGCCATTATTCATAACGGTCTGCTAACAGTGTTATGTCTCAGTGTGCCATATGTCAATAGAAGAAGACAGAGCGATATTTAGCAGTGTGTTAAGTTAGCAGACCATCACACTCATATTTTAAATGCGAAAGTTTGTTGGAGGAATGGATCCGGCTGAAATTTTGCATACAGGTAATTCTAATCCTCGAATCAAACATAGGTTACTTTTTATCCCAGAAATCAGTTCCCGTGGGATAAAAAATACCTTTAAACGTTTGCATAGGAACAACGCGTGCGAAGCCGCGGGGCGCAGCTAGTATGTAATACGGAGGTTAGACCCTGCAATCGCTAGATCATCGTTATTTTACAAAAGCTGTTACAAAACAGCTTTTGTATAGTTTAGGCAGATATACGAAGTTGCCCTTTGTAGCCACCAAACTCTATTTTCTCATCTCTGCCTAAACTATACAAAATAAAACTATTGCAGAGGTATTAAAAATAGCTTTAAATAGGTAACACAAACTGTACGATGGATTTTTAAAATTTTCTGTGTTAAAAATAATAATATGATAAAATAGGTGGCGCCACATTGGCTCGAGTATGCGCCTAAGATAGTTTAATACGTAACTTTACCAATATATAAATAATAAATTCATTATGAATGTAAGCGGGTTAACTACGAACCTTGTTTGTGTTGGAAGACAAGCAGCGCACCCCCTACCACCCCCATCCCCGGCGGTCACGTCACGCGTTCAACGCGCGCATACACGCAGTGCTCGAAGGGATGCAGAACGCGCGTCTAGAACCGCACTCGCCCTGAAGATGTCCCTCGTTAAGGGATGAAACTTTTGTGTTCTTCCAACCCAAACAAAGTTCGTAGTTGACCCGCTTACATTTATAATGAATTCGTCAAACTACGAAAGTTTCTATAGTAAATAAATAATAATTTTTTTCTCACCTAACCACCTCATTCCAGAAGTCAACAACTGCAGATATTTCGTCTTCTGCACATTGAAGAACACAAACGGTCCCATAGCACCAACGAACGTCAACAACGCATAGCGGTAGAAATCCAGCCTTGTCACAGCTGATGTAGTAACCGAGGCAAACGTCTCTGGAGTGGTAACTGCAGGAGTAGAGTCTTCAGTGGGAGTTGAGTTGGAGTGGAAGCAGGGGAGAGAATCCCAGTCGGTAGAGTTTGTCATGTTTGCTGGGATAGGAGAGCTGGGGACGAAATAGATATACATACAACAATTGACAAACATAAACAGTTATATACGTAGTCGTGCCATAAGTTCTGTCTCACAGGAAAAATAAAAAAATATATATATAAGAAAAAGAAATATTTTTTTTATTAATTATGTTTAATAATATACTTATTCTACTTTACAATAACACAGATAATTATTCAAAATGCCCACCCTTTGCAGCTACACACTTTTTCAAACGTTCCGGCCATTCATCAATCGCCGTACGCAGGACATCTTGTGATATTTCCTTTACTGCTTTCGTCAAACTTGCTTTTTATGACTCTATGTTTCGATGTTGAGTAGAACAGGCCTTCTCCTCTAAAATATACCATAAGCGGGAATACAAAGGATTAAGGTCTGGGCTCCCAGAAGGCCAATCTTCAGCAGCAATGAAGTCAGAATATTCGATTTTAACCAGGTTTGCGTTATCTTGGCTTTATGAGCTGGTGCTGAGTCCTGCTGGAACACCCAATGCTGACTATGGTACATCGTTGTATTGAGCGGCTTCACCACCTTCTCCAAGATGTCACTTTGATAGTTCTTTGCCTTCGTTTTAACGCCTGGCTCACAAAAATGCAGCTCCGTAGCACCGTAATACCCAACTCCCCACCAAACCATGACTGAGGCGGGATGTTGGCCACGCTCCACCTTAGGTACCTTCTCAGCCGCTTCCTTAGAGCTATATGCGTACACTCTATCACTTTCTTGGTTAAATTTCTGTTCAATTGTAGAAAAAAAATCGTCTGACAAAAGTATTTTTTGGTACTTTTTTCCCGCGTACTTCTTGAAGAGACGTTAAGATCGCACCTCTCGTATCACACGAAGCTTGTCTGAAAGCCGCTGCCCTGTTGAACGTCGATAAGCACCAAGCTTAAGGTCTTCCTTGATAATACGAGGTATCGTTATTTTGGGTATTTTCATATCCCGTGCCATGATCTTTTGTTTCTGGAGTGAATTTCTCAGTATGCGGTGACGCACCGCTTCAACTGCCGCTGCTGGTGTTCGAGAAGAACGAGGCCTGCCGCTCCTAGACCTGTCATCGACTGAGGAAGTCTCACGGTATCGTTGGATAGTACGCTGCACAAATTTCATTGTGATTTGTAGAGGCTGCAGAAGCTCAAATATCTCCTTTGCTGAGTTGTTGCACTTAAACAGTGCAATAACGGCGATCCTGTTTTGTTTAATGCCCCACTCCATGTTGCTCGTTCGAAATTCAATGACAAAACGGTATTTTTTCAACAAAAGGAGAAGTATTTAAGCTTATTCACTACAGTAAACCGGGATGCGTTATGAGATTTTTACTGGAGAGGAGGGAGACAGAACTTATGGCACGACTACGTATATATATATATATAAATATAAAGGCCTATGTCCAGCAGTGGACTAGTATAGGCTGATAATGATGATGAATTATCAATTTAAAATTGATGATTCATCATCATTATCAGCCTATACTAGTCCACTGCTGGACATAGGCCTCTTCTAATGAGAGCCGCCCTGCCTTCAGCTTGACGCATCCAACATCTGCCAGAAGTCTTTCGCAGATCGTCATCCCACCTGGCCGGAGGGCTTCCTACACTACGTTTGCCGAGTCACGGTCTCCACTCAAGAACTCGTTTACCCCAGCGGTTATCGGTTCTTCGCGAAATATACATAAATGGATAATTATCGATTGATAATAACAAAAAAATTGCGCTCGTCAAAGTGAACAGTATTCAAGCGTGTTTTATTCTACTGCAGCTACAGCAACAACAAAATCAATGGAAATAGAATTCTCATCGAATGAAGATATTCCTTTGGCTTTTTTGGTCAGTCCAATATAATTTATTTATAATGTCAAATTTGATGGACACTGACTTTTACTCAATCTACATTTAATAAATATTAATTTGTGTTGGACTTCAAGTAAGAAAAATAAAATTTATTTGTTTTAATTTTTTTATTAGAATTGCCTAATTTATAATGTGTCTGATAAGAAACAATTTAACTAGGGAATTTCTTATACAAGTGATAATTATCGGATAATCATCAGATAAGTATCAAGAATCGTAATTATGTTGATAATTTCGAACCCTGATTCAGAGTCAGAGTCAGAGTCAAATCGTTTATTTATTTAGACATACAAAATAAGCACTTAGACAAGTCAAATTTTTACTATACAGGGTGTTTGGTAGAGGGTCCTACAAACGAGTTGGGCGTGTTCGGTGGCCTATTTGAAGAATACAAGTTGGCCAAAAAAAAATCCCTGACACCCCAATTTCTTTAAAGATTTTTTTTGTCTATTTTCCCGTTTTCACCGAAATTGTAACTATTTACCACTATAACTTTTGTAAAATCTATTTTAGACCGGATGTTTTTACTTCAGTTTGGTCTCTGATACACCTTCAGGCCACGCAAACCAAAATTGTATACCTACAAATCAGAGGTAACTAAATGATTTAGAGCTCATAGAGTGAAAAAATGAAATAAATTTTAACTCAAAGGTCAACTTTCACAGTGATCTAAAAAAATAAGGTATGCATTTAAAAACTCATCATATCAAACTTAACGTCAATTCACACAGCATTATCTATCCCCAAGTTAATAAATGTGCCTATACTATACCTTCGTGTCCATTTTGAATGAAGCATGTTAGTAAACAAACCGTCAATAATATTCACTTTGTTGGCGCGTCCTTTTATACGTAATTTACATTACATGTCGATTTTAGATCCTCCCTTCAATAAAAATTGCTTACTATCGCTGCTTATATCTGAAACTCGACGCCAAGCAAGTGAGGTTTTGTTATTTGTGTTGTAGTTTGTTTACTAACATGCTCAGTGTAGGACAGGTTCTAAATTAAAAAGATTCTTAATTCGGCAGATTAGCTACTCGACAGAAGTACTGACGTAAATAAAACAGGAAGTGTAAGTGTAGGTACCTATTTAAATCCGTTATTGTATGTTTATAAAGATAAGCTATTGGAACTGTACTATTTAATCTTTTTAGGGTTTCGAGATCTTTCGAAACCCTTATTTATAAAGAAAACAATAAGAATGATAGAATAAAACAGTTAACAATATTACGATTATAGGTTTTGTTACAAGCGTTAGCAAATATATTTCTTTCCCAAGACAACCAGTTCATTTTCGTTTTTTGTGGTTCGTTTACAAATATTTCACATCGGATTTGGCTGGTAGGATCGAGGCAAATAACAACGAAACTGATGTCTACGTCCAGAAGGGACGACAAGTGCTGGTTATAATTGCCACCACAAAAGTAGTAGGTACCTATTAACAACTCACGATCAAACTTCATTGGCATTTATAACGGCCATTTTCTCCGCCATTCATGTTATCAACTTATCAGTAATATAAACAGACCATTTAAATTGGTTCTGCTGATAATCGTTCAATTGCCTTGCCTACTCCACCGATGATGTTGTAAATTAATATATAAATAAATAATGTGGGACAAAACACACAGCATTATCTAGCCCAAAGCTAAGCAGAGCTTGTGTTATGGCTTGATAACTGATATACATAATACAATATACTACATTTTTTATTATGCATAGAATACATCCAGAACGCCCTGAACAAATATCTGCATATCGTACAAACTTTTGTCCCGAGGCGAGAATCGAACGCGCAACCTCCTGCGTCGCAAGCGGACCTTCGCCCACCGCGCCACAGAAGTCGTCAAATAAAGCTCATTGAGAGAGGACTTGCTCAGTCATACATCTATGCTTCTTCAACTTCAACAGCCTGTATTGGTCCCCTGCTGGACGCAGGCCTCCCTTGATAAGCGCCTTATTGGCGTAACTCCTGAAGGGGATATGCCCTACGCTGGGCATGCGGGTTGGGTTGGGGATCGTAGTTTGGTGGTATAATTGTTCTGCAGGGGGCGCTGCTGCCCGCACCCCGTTGGATATCCCTTAGTCGGTTCTTTCGACACCCGCGGAAAGAGTTGGCTTTCTATGCTTGAGTGGCGTTTATGCCGCAGAAAAGCATAAATTAAACATACATCGATGACTGAGCAAGCTTTCATAACCTTATGTTAAAACTGTGTCACGAAGGCATGATGTCTACCAAGGCGTCAAAAGGGAGAACTGATCCTACACATTACATGCTTGCATGCCATGTGAGGATCCAGTTAGCTGGGTAGCGTTTGGGAAATTCTCTCATACTGCTAGAAAATGTATATAATGCTTGAAAACCGAAAGTTTTCAATCAGTGCGTCGTCGTACCCGTCCATCATGCATGTTCTACGGAGCTAAGACGTGGTCCCCAGTTAAAAGTCGCTCAGCGAGCTATAGAAAAAGCTCTCTCTGATGGATCGTAACGAATACATCCGACAGAGAAACAAAGTTATCGAGATACCTCAAAGAATTAGCAAGCTGAAGTGGCAGTGGGCCGGCCATATCTCGCGAAGAACGCTGGGGTAAACTTGGTCTTGAGCGGAGACCGCGACTTAATGTTAGGACGCCCTACGGCCAGGTGGGATGAAGATCGGCGAAAGACTGTAGGCAGATGCTGGATGCGTCAAGCTGAAGAAAGGCGCTTATTAGGAGAGTCCTATGACCAGCAGTGGACTAATATTGTGGTTGATGATGAAATAGGCACTTACCAAATAACATCCATAACACTTCTTGCAACCGCCGCCGCATAGATCGAAAGATCTCCATACAAGTACACACATAGGGTGCAGTAGAACAAAATCCGCCCCGTTTTAGTCAGAAACAGGTTAGCCATCTCTCCGAGCTCCACCCGGCGGTCCAGCCCGTAGTACCGCGAGGGGATGGAGTCTCCACAGACCAGGGGCTCCTCCATGTCTCCGCTCTGCATTATTGGCTCTTCGTCGGAGTTGTGGTCTTCAATCTGGAAGAGGCATGACTTATTTTGAGAAACTACTTCAATATTTTGACAACGCGTGCGAGGCCGCGGCAGAAACTATACCGTGTCCATTTTGAATGAGGCATAAACGTATACAAACCGCCCATACTTAACCTAAAATTCACTTTGTTGGCGCGTCCTTTTATACGTAATTTACATTACTTGTCGATTTTAGATCCTCCCTTCAATAAAAATTGCTTACAATTATATCTGAAACTCGACGCCAAGCAAGTGAGTTTTTGTTTTTTGTATCGTGGTTTATTTACTAACATGCTCCATGCTGGATGGATACGGTGTAGTTTAAAATATTATAGTCATGTTATTCAGCAGATCTACTGAATAACATGACAATATTTTAAACTAGTTTCTGCCGCGGCCTCGCACGCGTTCTTTTTATGGAAACGTTAGAAACATTATTATTTCTATCTTATGGGAATAGATTTACCTATGGGATAAAACGTAGCCTCTGTTTTATTCAAGTCCTAGAACTACAGCTATGGAACATTTCAGCCCGATCTGTTCAGTTTTGATGTGAAGAAGTAAGAAAAAATCCATTCATTTACTAATAATATTAGTATTTATGAGAAGTGTTCGGATCTTTCTTACCTTTTCATGCCAAATCTACTGAACATAGAGGTAATTCTAGACCTGAAATAACATTTGCTACTCTGTTCCCGGAGAAAAGTGTCAAAGCAGCAGGCGGAAGCTTGGATTTTTTTTTATAAATTTTTTTTATGGAACCCATTGTCAGAACTGGACCACACGGGAAGCACCAGCTTTCAAATAAAAATTGAATCATGAACATCGGACCACCCAGTCAAAAGTAATGATGAGGTAACAAACATAAACAATTTATAAAAAAATTAAAATACAGTCGAATAGAGGACCTCTTCAATGTTTTAAGTCTTATAAAAACAATATTATTGCAGAAATAAAATTGTATCACACTAATACTATAAAGGCGAAAGTTTGTATGGATGGATGGATGGATGTTTGTTACTTCTTCACGCCAAAAGTACTGGACAGATCTGGCTGAAATTTTGCATATAGGTAATTATAATCCTGGAATAAAACATAGGCTACTTTTTATCCCATAAATCTGTTCCCGTGGGATGAAAATTGCCTTTTAATGTTTCCATAGGAACAACGCGTGCGAAGCCGCGGGGCGCAGCTAGTACTGAATAAAATTAACTTTGATTTTTAGACCATGATGTCTGACAGTCTTTCATTGATACAACATAAATACTCACACTGTCCCGCTTAATAGCCTGCAGCCGTTTCCACTTGTACACCGCATTAGCACACGCCATCGTCTCGATGACATAAGTTGCGTTCAAGAAGCTCATAAACGCAAGGAAGACCAGTGAAATGGTGCTGAGGCCCCAGCCAGCTCGGGCGAAGGCGGCCGGCAGCGTTAAGGCGCCAGTGCCAACGATGAGATTGAAAATGTAGATCAAACCCACCTTAAAAACAAATGAAATTAAATGATTTATTTGACATAACACATTACAACAACTATGATCACATCACACTTCACACTAATATTATAAATGCGAAAGTTTGTATGGATGGATGGATGGATGTTTGTTACTTCTTCACGCCAAAACTACTGGACAGATCTGGCTGAAATTTTGCATACAGGGAATTCTAATACTGGAATAAAACATAGGCTACTTGTTTTAGCTGCGCCCCGCGGCTTCGCACGCGTTGTTCCTATGAAAACATTAAAAGGTGACTTTCATCCCACGGGAACAGATTTATGGGATAAAAACTAGCCTATGTTTTATTCCAGTATTAATTACCTGTATGCAAAATTTCAGCCAGATCCGTTCAGTAGTTTTGGCGTGAAGAGGTAACAAACATCCATACATCCATCCAAACTTTCGCCTTTATAATATTACTAGCTGCGCCCCGCGGCTTCGCACGCGTTGTTCCTATGAAAACATTAAAAGGTGACTTTCATCCCACGGGAACAGATTTATGGGATAAAAAGTAGCCTATGTTTTATTCTAAAAATAAAATAAAAATAAAAGAGCGGTAACGTTTCACAACAGACTGACATTTATTGACACATGACACTTGTTACATATTCCATGACATAGATGGCGCTACTAGTCTCTAATAACTAATTTTGATACAATTTCTAACACCCCTACTTATCAAAATAAACAAATGACAGTAAATATTACATAGAAACAATACCAATTAAATTCATAAACTTGTAATGCTTTACATGACATAGACCTTTAGTAAGAATATCAGCTAGCATTTCCTCAGTAGGAATATATTTAACTTTTACATATTCATTCTTTACCACATATCTAATATAATGATGTCGTACATCTATGTGCTTGGATCTATTGTGACTGTGATTATTTAAAGCTAACTTCAACGCACTTTGGTTATCACAATGCAAATAAATTAAACTAAGTGTACCAGTTAGTTCATGCATTAAATTTCTTAAATATACGGCTTCTCTAGAAGCTTCAGATAGAGCAGTATACTCGGCCTCTGTACTGGACAATGAGACCGTTCTCTGTTTCCTACTTTGCCAAGATATAGCTGACCCTGAAAGCATGAAACAGAAACCAGTATAGGATTTCCTATCTAAGGCATCGCTAGCCCAATCACTGTCTGCAAAACCTTGCAAACCGCTGTGATTACTACTATATTTTAAACAATAATTTTTAGTACTTCGCAAGTATCTCAATATACGTTTAGCATAGTTCCAATGTATATGATTATAACAATTATTAAATTGACTGAGATAACTAACAGAGTAGGAAATGTCTGGTCTTGTTAAGACAGCTAAGTACATTAAACTTCCTATTAATTTTTGATAAGGCACATCAGGCACACATTTTTCAGATGATTTTTCTAAATTCAATTTAGGCTCAATTGGAGTACTTTGTAACTTACAATCAGACATCTGAAACTTAGAAACTAACTGTTCAATATATTGTTGTTGATCTACAGTAATGACATTTTTATCTTTATTTACATTTATTCTCATACCTAGATATTGTCTTACAGATCCTAGGTCTTTCAATTTAAATTGTGAACCTAACACATTTTTCAAATTAGTAGTTTCAGTGTCATTGTTTGAGAAAATAAGAAAATCATCAACATACAATGCCACAATAATTTTAGATTTACCATACATTTTTGTAAACAAACATGGCTCATGTTCACTGTTCCTAAAATCCAATTTATTTAAAACTTCTTTGACCCTGTCATACCATGCTAAGGCAGACTGTTTTAATCCATAAATGGCTTTTTTTAATTTTAATACTTTTCCCCCACTTTTGTTTACAAAACCTTCAGGTAATGACATGTATATATTTTCTTTTAAGTAACCATTTAAAAAGGCTGTAGTTACATCTAAATGAGTAACGCTCATTCCTAATTTTACACTGAGAGCAAACAATAATCTTAAGGTTGAATGGCGCACTACTGGTGAAAACGTGTCTGTATAATCGACACCGGGTTTTTGAAAAAAACCTTTTGCCACTAATCTAGCTCGAAACCGCACGTTATTGTCAATGTCAATCTTTTTATTCAGCACCCATCTGCACTTTACTATTGACACATCACCTGGATTGTCCACAAGTTCCCATGCTTCACTGTCCTCAAATGACTGCAGCTCCTCGTCCACAGCGCGCTTCCACTGCTCCCTCTCAGGCCCCTCCAGAGCCTCTGAGAATGAAATCTCCTCGGAATCTAAAACAGAACTGGAAACACACATATTGGTAAAACCAAACCGCTCAGGCTGTTTTCTCTGACGTACATTAGCTGTATTTTTTTCTGGAACAGCTACTGGGATTTCTTGTGTTGAAATGTCCGTCAACGTTTCATTGCCATCAACATACTCTGAAGAATCTGAAGAGCTGTCTAAAGAACCATCAGTTTCTGGGTTATTCTGATGAAATTCCCCCACTGAATCTTTACTCTCCTCTATCAGACTGTCTGCTGATGTTTCTGCATTGCGAATCCAGATGGCTGACTCTTTACGGGTTTCTTCAACTGCTGTATCATTCTCCATCACAACAACGTCTCTGCTAATGGTGATACTATTTTTGACAGGATTGTAGACACGATAACCTTTGACATCTTCACCATATCCAACTAATATGTGTTGTGTGGCTTTCTTATCACATTTTATGCGTTTCTGTTTAGGGATATGTACCATTACTTTGCTTCCAAACAATCTTAGGTGGCTCAAGTCAGGTTTTGTACCATACCACAATTCATATGGGGTTTTCTCCAAACCTGATGCAATAGACCTGTTCTTTATATAGACAGCAGTATTGGCTGCTTCTGCCCAAAACCTTTTGTCCAACTTTGCATCATATAATAAACATTTGGCTTTCTCAACCACTGTACGGTTAGCCCTCTCACAAAGTCCATTTTGTTCTGGAGTATAATAATTTGATTTTTGGTGTAATATACCCTCCTGTAGTAAGTAACTTTCAAACTCTTTGTTACAAAATTCAAGTCCATTGTCCGATCTCAATATCTTAATTTTCTTACTTTGTTGATTTTCAACAACTGATTTGAACTCTTTAAATCTGTTGAAAGCTTCACTTTTATGCTTAAGAAAAAATATATAAGTCATTCGACTATAATCATCAACGAACAACAGGAAATATCGAGCACCATTCAAGGAACTTGTTTCCATTGGGCCACAAATGTCGGTGTGGATTCTGTGTAATGTCTCTGTACTTCGCTCACCAATATGAGAAAAGGGTAATCTCATTTGTTTTCCTTCACAGCAGGTGGTGCACTGCGATTTGGTTATTTCTACATTACTATCATAGGACAAACCATCCACAACACCGTTTCTCATTTTGTGCATATCTTGACTGTTTATATGAGCTAGTCTTCTGTGCCATAACATTTCATTACCTTCTGGAGCAGCTAACAAACAACTTTGTGATTTCAATCTCAACTTATAGACACCAGCTGATAAATCAGCAGTAGCGACTAAATCATTGTTTTTATTTCGAATGTAGCAATTCTTCTCATCAAATACAACTGTATTTCCATTTCTGATTAGCTCACTCACAGATAATAGGTTTGTTGTTAAACTAGGCACACATAGGACATTTTTTACAGTTATTTGATAATCTAATTCTGATTCAATATCGACTTCTCCGGCACAAACAACTGGCACCTTGGTTTCATTGGCCACAATGATTTCTGGAAAACACTGCCTTACTTTTATGTTCTTCAACAGAGCTTTATTTGGGGTCATGTGTGCACTTGCACCAGAGTCGACATACCATTCATCTTTGTTGAACTTTCCATTCAGAAAGACCACATTGAAAACACATTTATTTGTATTTTTCTTCAATAGTGGGCACTGATTTCGATAATGTCCTTCTTCGTTACACTTGTAACATGTGATTGTTTTTGATGTCTTATTATCTGTCACAGTCTTTGATTTTGATGTCGATGGACCATTATTTTTCTTTGGTTTTGCAGAGGAATATTTATTTTTTGCTGCAAATGCTGTTCCACTGCCTTCTAAATCACTGGATAGTTCCATATCTATCAACTTTGACTTGATGACATCAGCCGTTATCGAAATGCCTGAATGCTCAATTGCCATAATCATTGGAGAATAACGTTCGGACAAACCTGCTAATAATAATGATCCAAGCCATTCATCTGTTATTGTAAACCCCGTGCCATTCAATCTTTGAGCTGTTTCCGTCATTTGTGTGACATAGGAAGTCATCGAGTCACAATTTTCAAGTCGAATTGAAATCAAATGACGAAGCAACGTGATCTTTCGTGAGTAACCCGAGTCATCAAACATGGTCTTCAACTTTGTCCATAATTCTTGAGAACTCTCGGTGCTTTTGATGTGCACGTACAATGCTGGGTCTATCATTAATATTAACTTTGCCTTCGTTTTTGCATCATCTGCCCGTTTTACTTCAAATCCTGCCGTTGGTTTGATGTACTTTTCCATGCCTTCCAACACCAACAAATTTTCGGCCGCAAAACACCACTCGTCATAATTCTCCCTGCCTCGTAACTTTGGGACACTGGCAAAAAAGTTCGCAGTCATGTTTCCGCGAAATACTGCTCGATTTACTTTGATTTTTACTATTTATTTTATAAAAGGCGACTGGGCCCATAACCTAAAAATAAAAGAGCGGTAACGTTTCACAACAGACTGACATTTATTGACACATGACACTTGTTACATATTCCATGACATAGATGGCGCTACTAGTCTCTAATAACTAATTTTGATACAATTTCTAACATATTCTAGTATTAGAATTACCTGTACTGTATGCAAAATTTCAGCCAGATCCGTTCAGTAGTTTTGGCGTGAAGAGGTAACAAACATCCATACATCCATACATCCATCCAAACTTTCGCCTTTATAATATTATTAGTTTAGTGTGATGTGACGATTTCAACGATATAAGTATAACATAGTAGCTCCCTACAAAACTTTAGAGATATCTTCGTTTTAATCACACGTGCCGTACCCGCGCGCGACTTTCATCCACGAACAGTCACAGATGAGCGATTTCGGGCAAAATCGCCGTAACAGACGAAGGGACATCTTATTTTTTTATTGAACCACTATAATATTATACGAATCTCCCTTGGCACTAGAGAGGATATCCACTGCTAATCGGATCACTAGGAAACGACGCCGCCGACGAACTGGCACTGGGGCATCATTGACTGCTCTTGGTGCATTATATTCATGGGGTGGAAACTGATTCTATGGCTGTGGTGTATTATACCTATGTTGAGTGCAATCACTGTAGTGTATTGTGTTGATTGACAAATAAATAATGAAATATATGTGGGTACTTGGATAAAGATGCTATGACGACTACCCACAATCTTCAGTCCTGATTTACCAAGTAAGTCCATAACAATGGCCAAATATAGTGATTTTACTGACAATAACCCTTTCAAATACTGACCATTCACTGACCAAATCTCTAGAACACTGTCTCTTGGTCAGATAATTCAACATGAATATACAAATGTTAGTTGCTTTTTTCCACCCCTGTACATTTAGTCAAGTTAATAATATAATATAATAAATAATAATTTATGAAAAATTAAGAAAAATTAAAATTAAGGAGAATTGAGGTAATAAATTCATAATTATAGGCATGTTTATGTTAACTAGACAATATGTTATGAGGTTTATAAGGGACTTTTACTAACTGCATTCTTTTAATCCTACGTAAACCAGACTTATATATATTATTATTATTTATATTATTTTCAGTAACTTTAGTATTTGAAATGTTCAATTTTATGAAAAACAATAAACATATACAAATGACACTTCATTACTTTAACACAAACAAATATCATTTGCACATCAGTGGCAGTGTTATGAAAGGACATGTGAATTTTTCTCCAGGCAGAGCTCGAGAGCAACAGTTATCCTTCATTGATGGTTACTGATAGCAGTTATAAGGGTTTAACTATTTATTGATCAGTTCAGCTACCTGTAGATTGTTTGCAACAGTCGGCTGTTTACTCAATTTATTTCCATTATTTCATTGTAAGTATTATTGTAAGTATATTGTAGTAATTGTAAGTTTATTACAAACAAAGAACTTTTATTTCTCAATGTAGGTCAGCTGTTACAGTTAAGTACTTACTTACCTTTCAATCTTACTTTAAGAAGGTTAACAAGACACGTTGGCTTTTTATGAGAACATACGGCATTGCAAGATTGCATATCAGAGTCGAAATCAATATTTTAGTAATTTTGTAAACACACTTACCCATATTGAATATTGATCCCCGACTTCGGTGATCGGCATCCTAAAAAGCCTCCTCAAACGCCAAAACCGACGAGGCATTGAAAGTTTCTGCGACACAACATTGCTGCCGAATTTCTGACACAGCAATGACCTAATAATTCGTAGTAAATCGTAGGATATCGGTGAAATATCGACGAAAACAAAAGTGCAATAAAGTTCAAAAGTCGGGGAAATCAAATCACTCACACACAATCACAAACGTCAAGTCACAAACAAAGTGTTCCCAACTTGGCTAAACACTAACATGGTATTTTGTTTTTTTTATTACTTATCTATACTAATATTAAATATGGAAAGATTTGTTTGTTTGTTGGTATTGAGTAGGCTCCGAAACTACTAAACTGATTTAAAAAAATATTTCACCATTAAAAAGCTTACTTTTCAGGGAATGACATCACACTAATATTATAAAGGCGAAAGTTTGTATGGATGTAAGGATGGATGTTTGTTGCCTCTTCACGCCAAAACTACTGAACGGATCGGGCTGAAATTTTGTAAACAGGTTATTCTAATCCTGGAAATAAAACATAGGCTACTTTTTATTCCATAAATCAGTTCCCGTGGGATAAAAATCAACAACGAACAACGCGTGCGAAGCCGCGGGGCGCAGCTAGTAGGCTATATTTTATCCCGGAATTCCCATGCTAGTCTATGAATAAATGAATGCCATTGCTCATTCAGTTACACTGGCTGTTTCATATCAATAGCCTACTCAGTTTTCTTTATTAGTGTTTTAGGTGTGACTGTGTTTTTCCTGTGCAATTCTCTTTAGAATCAATGCAATTAAAATCATTTATTTACCGTAGTAGGTATATGCAATGCACAAGGAACATTTTGTCAAGTCCAATTGCTATAATATTATGGATGGGTACAATGAGCAAAAATTACAGTAAAAATAGCAGATGCAGATACAGCAAGTAAGGTAATGAATTGCTGTAAAAAGGCTATGGACAATAACAAGGTTAAATACAGTCAAAATTAATTAAAATATGTGCGGCTGTAAAATGCTTTGTCTTAAAAACCAAACATTAGGTATATTTTATGACTTACCTATACCTACGTACTATTCAGTCCAAGATTTATGTCAATAATAAAGTCGTTGATACAATAATAATCTTATTTTGATAGGTTTTTATGAACATGTTTCTTAAATGCTTTTTCTGGTAATGACTTTATTGTAAAAACGAACAGAGTTACCTACGAAACATTTATTGGACTTTTGTTACCTATTATGTTTTGTTTAATATCTTGTCTTTGGCTCGTGTAATATATGTGTATCACCTTGTTTTTTAGGTAGATGGCTGCTATTTGTTAAAAACATAATATTTTCGTACTAAGTAAACTCTAGAAACCGTCAAAAAATTGATTTCCTTAAAAGCTATTTCAGTGAGTATCTATATTTTAAATCGAAGATAGCACGTAGATATCGCTCTTTTTTGAAGGATAAATTTGTTGGGAATTGTTGGGTTTAACACTAAATTGTTGGAAGGTAACCACCTAAACACTAAATCTAATGTTTCACTGACATGAGGTAAGTTCGATGTACCTACCTCTTTTGATTTTGAAGAGCAGTGACGTATCATCACTCATCAGCAAAGAGCACCACTCTATTGCTTGTTTGCTTTTGAATGACAAAGTAGATAATTGTTTTGAATTTGAAATATGCACTGACCTACTTACAAATATTAGCCTACATTAGGGCATTTTATATGAGCAGGAAACATTAATTATGTTGGATTGTCAGATTCGTTGAAATCTGTGTTTATTTTGTGGAATGGAATGTTATTTTTCTTAGCTTCTCGGTGAATAATTGTTTACCAGCATAATTATTGTTGATCCATCGAGTCAAATTAGCAAACCATGGCAAATGAGCAATACCTACATATAAAACAGATTAATACGCAAACCATGGTAGAAGAAAACCAGGTATCGCCTTCCGGGCAGTGCAAAGAGAATACAATAACTTCGTAAGAGACGGGACCTCCTTACCCTTAGAGCAAAATGAGTCTACCAAACGTCACTGTCTATGACTGTATCGCGAAAAACCAACCTATCCACTACAATTTGGACATGCGCAGACGACACAATGTCACAAAGACATTCATGGCTACCAACACAAAAAATAATAATAATAGTGATGTGCTGCTGCGGCTTATTCATCGATATCGATAAATGCGATTTAGGGGTGACCCCTTAACCACATTTTTGATATTTTTAGCTGCCCTAATACTACCTTCAGTTTTCGAAAGATATTTATTTTCTATTATATACCCTTTGTTATTATGGCTCAGTTGACTAAAATAAAAACACCGTTTACCATTACAAATTTATTACACTAATCAAATCCGAAGCATAAGGTAGTGTCATAATCCGAGGCATACGACTATTACATGTTCCTTAAAATATAATTATAATAAACCACCAACATTCCTTTAATTTGGTACCCAAACACGATAATTATAAAGAGTTTCGAAGTGCATTTTAGAACATGAATTATTACATTTATTTATGTTAAGTTTAACCAAGTCAAATTTATACAAAGTTTTGTTATTTACGTACTTACTATTGTGAATTTATTTTTATTATTTTTAATATACAAAAATATTTACTAATATGATTTTATAAACAGGTCATCTAGAAATGGAGATACTTATAAGCAACCTTTGTTATGTTATTATTTATATCACAAGAGTTCGCTGTAATTTTGTATAAAATACCTACTGATTAAGTATTAATCTTATTTCATAGATTAAGATTAAGATTACAGCCATAACCTATCTGACAGGCAGGGTGCATGAATACTTACAAAACTTCAATAAAAATATTGAGTATTTTTCTAAAATATTGAGTACCAATCCTCACGCTGGGTGAGTTGGGGATCGCAGTTGGCGGTGGAATTGTTCTACAGGTAACCTGAAATAGACCTACACTTAATAAGATATCAGATGAAAACGTGTATTTTATATGTATTTATCGGCATTGGCAGCAAAGTAAATTGATAGTTTGATAAATACATAAAAATAAATGACAAACCCCCGAATACTCAAACGCAACTCAGGCTAGTCTCAAGTCGCGGTTTTTTGACAGTTTTCAATGAAATACTGTAAATAAAATCTGACAGAAACGCCATCAAACGCCGCCATTGACAATAAAATCATTGAGTAGAACTAACCATAAGGCATAAAATAGTCATTTCCGGTGCCAACCTGATAAAAATAAAATTTGGCTTCAAAAGTTGGCTATAACTTCATTACCCCTTCATAGTAAAATTTTGGCCAAGTATGTTGCGACCGGCGGGCAGGAGTCACCAACCATAGAGTATATCAACCATAGACACCAGCTTCTTCAAAGGTTACCAACTCCAAAACTAAATATCGGGGCGCTTCACACTCACGAAAATCTCGCGAGTTGTAATTATAGTCCCACGCGGGCTTTTTAGTTATAAGAACCTGTTACTGTGTCAGTTACAGGCGAGCAAGATGCTTACCGTCAGGCACATGTCTTATAATAATAATAATAAAAATAAAAATGTATAATAAATAAATTAATAGTCTTGCTCGTTCTGTTACTCAATATCATAAAAAAATACATACACGTAGGTAGCTATAATGTCAGGTTCCCTACCTAACATTTAAACTCGATATCCTGAAGATCAAAAATTAAGCTTATTTTCTAAGCTTTTAGAGGGAGCATTTCTCGCCATTTTATCAAAAGGTTAGGCATAGAATTTCGCGTTCATAAGAGCGGAACATACGTTTCTGAAACGGGTGGCGGCGGCGGTGTAAGGGTAAAACTGATGTTTTTTTTCTTAATACAAGAAAACCACACAACTAATCAGAAAACATAAAAATTCTAACGAAAATATAATCCAACATAATTCATAACAAAAATATTGTCTTTGTCTGATCTCAGTAACCCGGGGTGGGTTACTGAGATCAGACAAAATCGGGGATATAACGGGATCTAAGTGGGGGGGGTGAAAATTCCATTAGTAAATATGACCGTGTGTCATTGTAAAGAGCGCAGTTGGTAATAACATCTTTATACTTATTATTACTAGTTCCTGTCTGCGGCTTCACACGCGTTTTTTCTATGGAAAGTTTAATGGTAATTTCTATTCCAAGGGAATTTGTTTATTGGATTAAAAGTAGCCTATGTTTGATCCCAAGATTAGAATTTAGTCAACATTATTAAAAATGAGGCAAATAAAATGAAGTTTAAAACTACAACCCAACTACGTAAAAGTTGTAAGCAAGCGTTCCATGCTGGTCCAAATAAATATTATCGATAAAAAATTAGTCATCCATCAATTAATTTATATAAATAAATATTAATAAATATCAATAAATCATATCAATTAATAAAGCTGCAATAAATATGACAGATACCAATGTAATCATTCAGTACCTATCACCTTTTTTATTTAATTTTTTTCTAAATTCCTATTTTTAATAATTTAATCTGCAATGAAGACCTCAACTTGTTATACTTTGTGTAATAATACTGTATTACGTAGCACGTACATAGTACTTAAACTAGCTTTATTTTTACTGCATTATATTGTTATGTTCCTATAGTTATTATTATCCTTGGACACCTAATGTAATGATCCATTTTATTTTGTCTTGAAATGCTCTCTTTTTCGTGTTCATGATGTCACTAATCTCAGGATCAAACTGAAAACCAGCGCTGATCCGCGCACACGAGTGGCTCAGCACAGAGCTGAGTTTGACCCTTTTTGGCCAACAGGGGCAACACAGTCGCCAATTTTACATCTGTATGCACCTATCTATGTATAACCTACCTTCATTATAGCTATTGTACCTATGTAGTCACCTGTTTTGGCCAAATAAATGTATCTTTATCTTTATCTTTAGAGCCATCGCAAAGAAAAAAAAAGTGATGTTGTTGAGAGTTAAAAATGCGACCATACTATTGAACTTGGTTTTACATACCAACCCTTTGATAAAAGTAATACCGAACTAAAACTGCTTACATCACGTTTAGGAGACTATTATGAAGATCAGAGACATCCTTCACTCTGTTGCCTATATTATTTTGTATGCCCTGTAATAAAAATCAATTATATTTTAGAAACAACGTTTTAATTTAACGAAATGTGAAGCTCATTAATAATATCATGAATAATATTTTTGAACCTTCATTGAACATTTATTGAACCTTCCCGAACTCTTAAATTCACTCTGTTGCCTATATTATTTTGTATAGATACCCTCTCTAATAAAAATCAATTATATTTTAAAACAAAGTTTTATTTTAACGAAACGTGAAGTCCATTCATTTAGTAATTATCATGGGTAATTTTTTGGAGTTGGTAATCTGGTGACAACTACGTCACCCTGATTTCTCGGAGGGCGATCCTTGTTTTCTTCTACCATGACGCAAACCTATATGTACGTTTTATTTTTTTTTGCTCAATGTGTAGGGTAGACCCTAACTACACATTGAGCGAGTCTCTGGTGTAAACGATTTTTCTCCTGTCACCCATTCAATCAAAACGAGGAAAATGACTTTGGGCGGAACCACCATGAGCCCTTGGGTTGTTTACAGAAAAAAAAAACAGTTAAAACCTTTAAAAAAATGCTGCAAAAAAATTCATCTATTTAAGATAGGCAAAAAGAGCATTTTTGCCTCAACTCAAGGACCCAGGGGTCGTCTCGTCACCCATCTTTTGAAGCCGGGGTAAAGAGGCCAAGCCTCGAGGCCGCCCTCCGTGCCCCCACAAGGGATGGAAAGAAGAAGTTCACTGCTTGGGGAAATATTGATTGACATTATATGACATTGACAGATAAAAGGCACCGAAAATCACGCAATGGCGCGAGTTTTAAATTATAACTAAAATATGGAAACAGCTCGTACAGTGCGCGGAGTTGGAAGAAGCCGAATTAACGTCTTTGTCTTTTTAAAATGCGTTGCGTTGCATTGTATAGCAAGCTTGGCTTCGGCACGTAGTATTATTAATTAATTTAATTATATATATTCTTTGCTTCTGGCTTGGCTTCGGGTCACACCACGCCACAGCAGCGCAAAGAGCGAGTAGGTAGTGAAAGTGAATGATTTATTGTGTGGTGACCCATTAGCATTATAAACAACTATATCTTGGACACTCGTGATAGTGAAACCAAACCAATTAGAGCTTCAATTGAGATGTTGTATGCACTTGGTTTTGAAAAATAGCACTTAATTTTAAAATTAAAAATAATCGCTCATATTATTTTATTGATTTTAATTTTATTATGTACCTATTATGACTCGGATAAAGACACTTTAACCAGCGGTGCCAGATTAGGCGAATTATCGCCACTTAGGCTACCTTGGGGGGTCAAATGGCGACCAAAAAATCCAATCGGCTACCAGTAGCCATTTAGGCTACCTAGAAAAAAAAGAACGGGCTATTTAGGCTGCTTCAGGATTACCCCAAATTTTTGAATAATTTCTTCTTATTTGTACGCTTAAAACGAAACGTAATATGAACGTCCATCGTTCGTCGGTTCTTTCCCCAATCTTCTATTCTACTACCCGGACACAATAAGTGAAACCTCGCTGGGATGCAATTGCCTAGAGCGCCGCAATGTGATGTCACGAATCAAGGTGTCAATTTAATTCGTTCGGGTGTAACTTATTCTCACTCGCTGTATGACAGAGACAGAGTTCAAAATCTAAACAAGAAAGTGCAAAAACGCAACTACTAAACTAACTCAACTTCTTACAGGCCGCGCGCGATTTTTAATTGCTTCCTAAATTGTTATCATCAAAGGAAAAGTTTGATACACTATTATTTGAGGCCGCTAGAAACAGAGTGGCCTATTCACAGAAACAATGATTCACAATATGGAGGGAAGTATGAATGTGTAACATTAAAATGAGTTTTATAATCAATTATTTTGATGATGGTCATAGTGTTCTATTATTTAATATGGTTCATAAAAAGACATTTTTATTTATTCTCTATTTAATTGGTGATATTCAAGAGATTTGCTTTATTTGACATTTAGGCCACCATGGCGATGAGTAAGCAGATCATTTATTTACGTTGAGTGACCATTTTTGTCACGTCTCCTATATTTTAAGTTATGTTTTATTTGTATTTTAAATGACCAAATAAATAAGTTCATACTCTGACTTTACCTTCAAAAAAAAATTTTGTTAATAGGATTTACGGTGTCCTTTCTTTACGCGTCTATATTTGGGCTAAATATAGGCTTCTTAACTCAAAATGTTAGGCGAATTAGGCTACTTGTACGAAAAAATATATTAAGCGATTTAGGCTACTCGGTAGGCAAAATAGGGCGAATTGTGTTAGCTTTCATCTGGCAACCCTGACTTTAACTTGAATCTTTATACATAGTCTGACTGAAATAAACGAAATTGAATTGAATATTTCTTCAATGCAATAACATTCGCGTGGACTTATTTCATCTCACTTTAAGTGACAGTTTTCTAATCATTACTAAGTTAAGTGACTCGCTTAGTATATTGTAATACAAAAACCTTTACTTAGTGCCAGTTTAGGTAAGCATTAGCGTCTCTGACCGATATAAACGCTCTCAGAGACGCCAATGATTAACTAAAACTGTCACAGTTGGCTTCGGTACTTCACTATAATATGGTTATAGTTTATATTATTTCATAGTATAGTTGGTTTATGTGTTGGTCCTTTTGAATAGGGTATCCATTCTGTTGGTCCTTTAAATAGGGTAGGAAAATTCCGTAAGATCCAAAGATTTAAAATATAATTCTTTGTTAAGATCTGAAAAATCGTTTCGAGGCGAAGGGTGAGTCCGAGGGTAGGTAGCTATAGCTATAATATATATAAAACTTATATATATATAAAACTTATTTACTATACTACTATATGTTAGGTACTATATGTTACTATATGTTTTATATATATACTATATATATATAAAACTTATTTACTACCTATGTATTTTTCTTATTCTTTGTGTTGTGGTAAGAAGAAAAGCTTTGTTTTTGTCCGTGAGTGAGAAATTTCGTTTTTTTTAGTAATCCTTTTTATTGCAATATTATCAACATGCATAAGTGAGAAATACACACAATAATCAGCCAACTCTTCAAGAATTAATTTTCAAGCATGTTAATTTAACAGTATGATTTAGGAATCCCTGGATTTAAACAACATAAATCATCATCTCGGGATTGTAGAGGGGAGGTATTACCAACTCCGTGTTACTTCCACAATGGAACTGTAGGTATTTATACTCGGGCAATTACGATCTCTGCTAATTAAACAGAAAATTATAGATCTGTACAATTTTGTATTTTTAAATGTTCACGATACTTAAATTTTAATGGTAAGTACCTATACAAAAATACTACAGTCATGTGAAAGTAATTTGGTACTACCATCCATAAATCATAAATAAATCAAATAAAACCACCGGTTTTAAATACATTTTGTATTTTAAAACAATAAATTATGTGGATAGAACATTAAAAACATAAAATTTCGTGTTCGAATTTTTCCCCGAATTCGTAGAATTTTTGGGTTGTGCCTTTAACACAGCGAGTCTTATAGGCATCGTACCACGAGACTCTCAGCGATACCAGTTTTCGCTAGGTTTAGTATGGTGAGCGACAGAATTAGCGATACATTTATCAAGCAGCGAGTCTTATAGGCATCGTACCACGAGACTCTCAGCGATACCAGTTTTCGCTAGGTTTAGTATGGTGAGCGACAGAATTAGCGATACATTTATCAAAATAAAAGTTATCATAGTAAAGGAAGGTGAATGACCTCTTTTGCCACGTTATTTGGCACCGACTATAGGTAGGCCCTATCGAAAAGAACCAATGTACCCATTAATGTACCTAATAAATATTCCTTGGTCCGAGGCACGGTCGTGGTCACAGATATCAGAAACTAAGTCCTTCAATCCAGTGCCAAAGATAATACCTAATAAAAAATAACGCAAATCTATAGTAACTCTTGCTAACCGGTATTGTGATCGCTCGCAAAATCAATAGTGTAATGTACCTATAGGTAATAATCATCTGGAATTCTAATTCATTAATGTAACAACCTATGATATTGTAGCTACATAAAACATACAGGTAGGTATACGTAGGTATACCAGCAAACGAGATTCCATTCAAGAGGGCATGGAGATGGAGAGGCATAGATTTAAAATCTATGTGGAGAGGGGCATGTTTTAACGACGACGACTTGACGACGACAGTATCACTAATTGTTTGTATCACCAATCATTTTAGGCTACATCAAACATGAAAGTACCTACCTACCTACGCAAAGATGCAAAATAGTTGAGGGCATCAATAGAATACGTACCTACCTATACGAAATTACCAACAGACAAACAAATTAATACGAAAATACATCACAGTGATGTACCTACCTAACTACTTATAATATAGGTAGATGCTGTGCGATGATCACAGTACCTATCCTATAGATAGGTAGGTATTCCTTCCATTTATGTAGAGATATAGAAAATTACTGTAGTGCGACTAAATTAGATATGCGCTAAATCCGCGTGTTGTTGCGCTGCCACAGAGGCTTGCCTTGATTTAGTAGTATTTCGCGCAGTTCTTCGTGCGAACCCCGACGACGAAATCATTCCATCCAGCCGTCGTCGAAGTCGTGTTCTCGGGGGTTTGGGATTACGACTAGAAAAACTACAAAGTTGATGTGCCAACAACTAAATAAACGAAGGTACGGATATCATTAGAAGCATAGTAATTTCTTGATTTGAAAATTAATATCCTTCATGACGTTGTAGAGGGCTATGGTTGAGCATTTATGGCATCGCTTCCTTCAGCCTCATCTTGCGTCTCGCTCTATCTTGTGGAAATGAAGCAAAGCATTAATTTTGCTGTCTCACTCTCTCTAGTAATATAACACCGTTGTGCTCGGTCGTGTCACGTAAGATTTTTGTGTTTTTTACATAGAAAATGAATGTTTTCCGAAAAAGTTTCATGATAACTTGCTTTTTTGTGTGTTTATGTGAGGAAAGTGATAATTTTTCCTAAGAATAAATGCGGTATTGTCATGATTTAGGTCGTGCTAACTTTCACTCTAACTATAGATAGCTGCTTGTAGCGTAGATAGATGTTATAGCATGGATACATGTATACGAGCTAGATATTCAACATCGAGTCGTCTCAAGGCCGAAATACACAAATATCTAGTTAGGTGCTTGCTTACATCGCATCGCCTCCATAGAAAAATATAATGGTGATGTACTGTATTATCCGATTATGATACAGAAGAGTGACTCTGTCCATTTTGCAAAAAGATACAGTTACACAAAGTTCGATAGCGTGTAGAGCAAGTACAGTTCCAATTTTAGTAAATATACGCTCTAAATGCTGTGAACGCCTCGACGGCAGACGATTGTTAGTGCTGAACGTCACTAAAATGTGAGGCCAATCTTGTTGCTTTGGGTAAGCACTGGATCAGCATCATCCATTGTCTCTGTGACGTCGATACGGTCAGCCTTAGGAATAACCTCAAAACTATTGTACAGAAAAATCTCAGGGTAGTTTGATCACAGACACACCAAGAAATCCTCAAGAAAAAGAATTAGACAAAGAGCTCTTACATGAAAAAAAAACATTAAACTGAAATAATTTCAGCAGCTCTATATCTAAACCATATAATAACCAATAAAATCTTATTGATTTCTAATACAAGTACTTGGTTATAAATTATAGTTTTTATTACAGATACTGAATGTCATGAGCTGCTCTACAGGATTTGCCGAGCCCGATTATCTGTGATATCAGCTCAGCCTATCGTCCGTCCTAAAAGGTTAGATTTATCATTTATTTATTTTTGAGTGTACCTAATAATTTATAGTAACTCAAAAAAGCTGAGTGCACATGCACTCATTTTAGGTCACATTCAGAGGCACATAACAGGTAGGTAAGTAAAATGTGAACAAAGCATTGTCAGCTTAATTTATCATTTTAATATTTGTCAATTCAATAGCATTCAGATTTTATTTAAGTGACTGCAGTGCCTTAACTTATTTTCAATGAAATTATTTACTTATTTTAATTATTATGTGATGATATTTTACTTGGGGCTGCAGACTCTTTCAAATTTAAAAGTTAACTGATCCAAATGTCTAATGCCTACAGAAATGCTACTCATATTTTAAGCTTGTTACAAGTTGCGATTTTTTAAAAGCTTTTAATGAAATTCTGTCAAAAGATTACCAGTCCAGACAATGTTTAGATCTGAGTTGTGTTTGAGTATAGGTGGGTTATTTAGAAAAGCCAAATCTTGGTCTATTACTTCCTTCTGGTTGTATAACTTACCATCGGCCTTGTCTGATTGATACAATTACATTGCCTGGTCCCAATGGAGTCGGCTAGCACAGCACCATGGTAGATGGCCCAAACTTTGGGAGGCCTATACCCAGCAGTAGGTAAAATCTGGCTGCAGATGATGATATATTGGTACTTGGTACTTACATAATTGAAAAATATTGTATATACTCCAGCTTTCTTAATGGACAGTACATTACATAGTGGTGTCAATTCAGATTTTTCCAAAACTAAATCAAACTAATATGACAGGACTAAAAATGTCGCTGTCCCTGACATAACAACCAAAATAAAGATGGTTTAGTCCTGTTAATTTAGTTTAGTCCAGTTTTGGCGACATTTGAATTGCACCAACTAGCACCATTCACATAACTAGGTTAATTATGATTATTATGTACCATGAAATCTTGGCGATCTACAATAAAAAAAAACAAATGTTTCTAGGAACAATGGTCCTGATGAACCCTGCTGAAGAGTTGTAATTTGTTTGTTGTAGGGCTGGGCTACTCAGGGCTTGTGGCGAGTCCTTGCAGCTTCCAGTGGTGATCTCACCTTGCACTCAGCCACTGAGGCACTAACACTGATACCTGCAATCTTGACTGCATCACGACAAACCATTGTTACTTAGTGTATAAAAACATGCAATCTGTGAATAATCTAAGAGATATTGTAGAAAACTATTTATAATCTTCTGTAATGTGTTCCATGATTAATTAAGGATACCTACTTGTTACTTCAACATTACTGTTACTGAACCATTGCAATGTAATGATTCCACCTGGCCGGTGGTTGACACAAATATAATTGGTGCTTCTAAGCAATTAGTTAAAAGAAATGAAAATAAGCTTTTAGTCGTAATGATGATAGATAAGAGTATTTATAATGTAGATATTGTTGAAAGTATTCACGAAAACCAAATGATTGGCGATACGCCTAACGACATTCCTTGTACGACAAACGCCATAACAGTCCAGGGTATCTCATACAGTGACCCGTATTTCACTAGCTTTAACTTAAACTATAAGATGGCGTTCGGAGCGCCAAAGTACATGAACAAGTCTGATTATGCTTTTAATTCCTTGGTACGTATACCTGAGCCTGGCAATTCATTATTGTTAAGGCATATCACGAAGAGTAAGAGGATTGATGACATGACGTCAACGGAACACCATGACAATAATGATGCGAAAGATATTGATGAGAGATTGAATCTGAGGTTCAAAAATGGCGATCTCACGTTTGCGGCAATGCTCGATCTGACGAGGGAGGAAGGGATGTTCGTTGAGGAGATGAGGAGGTGTGGCCTTGTGGACAGTTGGGGCGTGCCGCGGTGCCTCAGGCTGCGAGGAGGCGGCGAGAGCTCTCTGAACGCGGCCAGTGGTTGGGGCAGCCCACCAGCATCTAACACAGGTAATTTTATCATAGATAGGTATCATGGAAATCCTAGCCGTGTGGCTTACAATTTGCACAACCCCAACACTTCCCGCTTGTTGTGTGTGCACTTAACCAGGGGAACAACCATTGATTTATTAAAAACGATGAGGCACTGGTTGCTCGAAAGTGGCAACCTCAAATTGTGTAAAATTGTGTTCTCCCACATCAGTCACCGTCCGGTGGCACGGGCGGTCGTGATTCGCGTGAAATATTGTTGTCTCAGTCTTACTTTGGTCCTAGATACGTCTTTCCGTCTTTGTTCTTCTTTGTATTGCACAGGACTGGAAATATAACTGTGAGCGTAGTGTTTGCGTGTAGTTGTAACACATGCCAATTTTTGAGTAAGCGCTGGGAGAACGTAACCTATCTTCCTTTTTTAAATCAATGGGAACAACTAAAGGATTTCCACCGGGGTCAGGCAGCAATCTCTCCTGCTGAATAATTCTACCGCAAAACTGCAATCCCCAGCCTTATGGGCATTATCTCATGAGATAAATGCCAATAAGGTGCTTTTCAGGGGGAGGCCTGCATCCAGCAGTAGATCAATATAAGCTGTTGACATTGAAGATCGACTGTCTTTCCTATAAATATTTCAACTTAAAGCAATATCTAAGGGTGTATTGTTTGCGTACACTCTTTTGCACTTTAAGTAGTCTCCGTTGAGATTTGCCATGGTGGCAGAAATTTGACTTGGAATCAGAATAAGATAAATCACTGATTAGCTATTGCTTAAACATAACAATTTTTTGCAAGTAAAGGGGCATATTTAAATGGTTTTACTACAATGTATCTTAGCAGCTTTACTCTCTTCACACTCAAATGCTTATTCTTCTTTGTAAATACCACTCGCGTTCACATTTTCACGGTTGATTGATCCAGCGATTTCATTTCCTTGACAAGTAAGATTTACAAACCACTTTAAAACTCCAGGCTACTATGTTGTCATATTTTTGTTTATCTCCATCACAACTATGGTAAACTTAAAATGTATGTCATCTTATCTTGTTTGTTTGACAAAGTCCCAATTCTGATATGTTCCTAAATTGATTTGAGTAAAGCTTAACTGAAATGAAGCGCTTACGAAAGCAATGTAATAATTAGTTCCCAATTTTTGTCACCATCAAAGGGTGAAGAAGGTTCCTTATCTTTGTTAGATATTCAGGGTTTACCCATCAGGTTCATTGTTTGATTGTGGTTTTCATTATCAGCCGGAAATTGGGGAGGTGGCAACTCCAGCGGTCAATCGAATAACGGGACGAACAATACTCAGCAGTGGAACAACCAAGCCCAGCGTCCTCCTACCTCTCAAGCCGATCGTAAGTTTTATCAAAAAACTTGACCCCACCTACTCTTGCTTTTACGGTTTGGTCTATGGTCTGGATTCTTTAACATTGTGAACTATGCTTGTGGTAAAAGGATTATCTCTTTCAGTGAACAGTAACAAGGGGAATGGCAATCAGATGCCACCAACTAGTGCAACTTCTCAGAGTTGGCAATCTTCCCCGCCTAACATGCCAAATTCGCAGCCTAACAATAATGGGGCGCCTGCTACCAATGGTGCGTTGGTACTTATGGCATACTCGTTGTAAAATAAAGAGGTGATGCTAGAGAATACAATGTACGTTGTCTATTTTAGGAGCAAACAATGGGGGTAACGGAAATGGAGGCCCAAACCCGCCGAATTCGTCGTCGAACGGTAATAATTCCCCTAATGGGAGCAATGGCGGGAGCAACAACTCCTCTGCCAAAATCGAGCAGCTCAACTCCATGAGGGAGGCGCTTTATAGCCAGGACGGTTGGGGTGGTGTAAGTGAATACTTCATACATTTAACATTTATATATTTAAAAAACCCTTTGATACTCTGTTCCTATTATTCTTCAAAGGCTAACAGAGCCCCTTTTCACAACAGAACGTGAACCAAGACACCAACTGGGACGTACCCGGTTCGCCAGAACCTGGCGCGAAGACGGAACCGAACTCAACAGCGGCACCGCCCGCTTGGAAGCCAAACGTCAACAACGGCGCCTTCCTTGGCACCGACCTCTGGGAGGCTAATCTCAGGAACGGCGGCCAGCCGCCGCCGCAGCCCGCTTCGAAAACCCCCTGGGGGCACACGCCAACTACGAACATTGGCGGAACGTGGGGCGAGGACGATGACGTTAGCGAGACTGGAAATGTGTGGAATGGCCCGCCACCGCCGCAGCAATGGAGCGGTGGCGGCGCTCCGCCCCCGCACTCGCAGCAGTGGTCCGTCCCCAAGAAGGACGACTGGAGCGCCTGGGGCGAGCCACGCTGCCCGGATCCGAGACTCGAGCACGGCCGCGCGGATCCCCGCGCCCCGCCTCCCGATCCTCGTATTGACTTACGTGGAGGAATCTCGGGACGCCTCAACGGAGGCGATATGTGGACGCAGCATCATCAACATACTGCTCCACCTAATAAGATGATGCCTCCTGCCTCCGGCGGAGTGAACCAGTGGAACTCCCAGGTAACATTTCCTCCCATTATAATTGAAATTGAAATTGAAAATTTATTTATTCAGACTTTTGCATCCATTTTGCACACATAATTAAAATTTAAGAATGGTTAGTAAATTACAAAAAAGACAGAAAACCTAATAATAATAATAATAAACAATCAATCAAATATAACAATTTTAAAAATTATTTCAATTCTAATGTCATGGATGAGGTTAAATATAAATTTAAATGTCAACAGTCATTGGGTTACTAGTGGGGCGAGCGGCCGATGTTGGTTTAAATTAATATCTTCATAGAATTGAAATAAAATCTAAGTTGATGCTAAACTTGTGGATTTATTGCAGGGTCCCAAAGATTCGATGAAGGGATCTGGGGGCTGGGAGGAACCATCGCCGCCCGCGACTCGTCGCACAGCTGGCGTATTCGACGACGGAACGTCACTGTGGGCCCAGCGCGGCGGTGGTATGGGTGGCATGGGCCGCGGTCCGCAGGGCCCCCCGCCGGGCCAGGCGCGCGTGCCTCCCACGCCGACCAAACCCGACGCGGTCTGGGGACACGGACAGCGCAACGGCTCCTGGGAAGAGGCCCACACGCCTTCTTGGGATCAGCGCGAGCCGGGCTGGCCTGACGCAGGCGGCCCAGGGTTGTGGCCGGGACAGAAACCCAAGCCGTCCGGACCCGGCGGCTGGCCTGAAGATATAGGAGAATGGGGCGGACCTAAGCCCCCGCAGGGCGGTCCTATGAGCGCCAAGAATTTGCCTAAGGAGCTTGTTTGGAATAGCAAGCAGTTCAGGTCAGCTTCTTGTCCATAAATATCTTCATCCTCCATTACACTTGCATTGTCTAATTTTTCAAATGACGCAGGTTCCTAGTCGAGGTGGCTGGCTTCAAGAAAGAGGAAGCGGAAGCTGCCTTACGCAGTCGCGACATGAATACTGAAGAGGCAATGGAGCTGCTGACCAGTCGCGCCGATAACTGGCGCAGAGACGAGTTCCACGGGCCGTTCCAGCCGCCTCCGAATGTTCCCACCGTGTCGCCTGCTGTTGTGCAGAAGATGCTTAACCAACCACCGCCGCAAACGCACCAGCACCATCCTTCTTACAACCATAATAGGTAAGAAAATAGTACTTTCAGACGCAGTCTAATCTAGATCGAGATTGAGAAAATGGATAACAGCCTCTGCAGACACATACATACGCTGCTGAACATGCCTCCCAAAGCGTGGGTTTGGATGTCGTTGCCCTTCTTCTGATATGTTCTTACGATACCCGCGGACTAGCCCCGTGAGTTGAAAGGTTCGATTTTTACGTCGCGATCGCCACGTTCCTGGTCGAGAAAACATCTTATTAGACCGGAAATTGGTAGTAGACCTTTATGATGATTTGCCATGCTAATAACTAGAGAGTTTTAGACTATCGTTGAGTTCAAAAGCTGTATCTGAAATTACCAAACTATGATTCAACCCACAGAAGCAACTCTCACTGTATAACAATAAGGTTCTCTTTCAGTGGTGGTGGAAACAACGGGCAACCCAGTGCAGCTCAACTTCGTATGTTGGTACAGCAGATACAGATGGCAGTGTCGGCTGGTTACCTCAACCACCAGATACTGAACCAACCTCTGGCGCCGCAGACCCTCGTGTTGCTTAACCAGTTGCTTCAACAGGTATGTTCTAACAGCTTGACTTTCTACAATGTAGTTGCAGTAGCTTCAGCGTGGACTTTCATAAGTATTACAGATAGCTATAAAAAAAAATGAGAGACAGCGATATCGTGGCTGGTTTTTTAATTCGACTTCAAAAAAGGAGGTTCGTTTTTCGGCGGTATATTCCTATTATCTATGTTGGTGTATTTCTCGGTCAATAAAGGGCCGATTTTGAAAAGGTTTTTTGTTGTATAGAGTATGATCCCGAAGTTGTACCATATTTTACCGATAAATGATAAATGAAGTTATTGCTGTGTACCTATACCGTGTCCTTTTTGAATGTAGCATGTTAGTAAACAAACCGCCCATACTTAACCTAAAATTCACTTTGTTGGCGCGTCCTTTTATACGTAATTTACTTTACTTGCCGATTTTAGATCCTCCTATGCTTACAATTATATCTGAAACTCGACGCCAAGCAAGTGAGATTTTGTTATTGATACGTAGTTTGTTTACTAACATGCTACATTCAAAATGGATACAGTATAGGTGGTAATGTGTACATTAGTTCAAACCATGTATAGTATCTCCTCTAGTACTTATACCATGGTTATTTTTCAGCTTTAACTAGCAAAATTAGAAATTAACAGGTAATAAAAATAAGCTAAAGTTATACAAATCCAAAACAATTCATTTGTGACCCGTGCGATTAGTATTTGTCCCGGAAAAAATTAAAACCGTGTAAATAATAAATTTTAATAACAAATTCGGAATTCGGTCATAAGTTTTTTCAAAATTATATATTTAGTACCTATTGACACTATTTTCCTGGAAACTCTCGGACTAAAATATATTCCCTTTCTTTTTCTTTTAAGGTATTTACAACATTGTTAAATTAGTAATAATAAGTTTTCGTATTTGACTATAAATTAAATTAAAGAAACTACAGATTAGGATCATGGAATCAAAAGTATCTGCACTTTGACAAATTTACAAAAACATTGTTAAATTACACATTCAAGGTAGTTTTGTCGAGTCCCTAAGGTCCGGGTCAATGTATACTAATGACGATCATAATGATATCCTAGCCGAATTTCGACCATGGCCACCACCAAACTCATGGGAGACTAGCCTAGATGCGCACGACACTGTGACCCACAAACGTGTGTGATTACATAATGAACACCATGGGTCTTATTCAAATAGAATATTGTAGTGGCAATGAATTTATTAACGATGAATTGCAAATTATGCCCTCAAAACGTTGGTCACGCTTGATTTAATTAAGTAACGGGTGATTCTGATGTCATTCACACTTTATTTGTGAAGACTAACTTAAATAAATAAGCTATTTGGATCGAATTCAGTTTGCATTTCTATTGCATACTTACTCATTCATAATTCGTAGATTAGCGACCCGTTTTGTTATAAGAAAACTATCCGACTTGTTTTATGTATATTTTTTATTCAATTTGTTATGCACCTACCAATTTTAAAGAGATTTGATTTGAAAATTATTTTACCAATAATCTGACTGTTTGATTATCTATTATTATTAAATTTGGTGTCGATTTTGTTGGTACCTACCTACTAAAAGCTATACCAAACCAAAATAATAATTTGATTGATTTGAAAAAAAGTGTTCCGGGATAACTACTAATCCCTCGGGAATGAATATTTAATGGTTCTTTTTAGTTTTGAATGTACCTCAGGATCATTTTCCATACAGAAAAGTGAAAAGAATTTGCCTAATCCGTCCATGATTGACAAAGAAACCGACGACGACATTTAAGGAAAACATTACTTTCAACCGTACTTTTTAGAAGTCGATCAGTGCTGTCTTTGCTTAGTTTGTCACAAGTTCCAACGAATCGACATAATTACTTGTGCAGTAAAAAATAGAATCGTTTAATAGTAAATTAATAATTGCGTAACCAATGAATGTCGCACAATAGTTACGTCACGACAAATAGTCGGAACACAAGCGTTCCCGTAATTCCTTTTGAATTTTCAAAATCTTTAGACGTATAACGTCAGTACTACAGTATGTAGTTTGCAATCTATCAATCAATTTCAAGCGGATAACATCTGCATTCACATATCAGAAGCTTGCCAAAGTCTTGACAATCATCACTTGATAAGGCTTATCGCCAGTTAATTTGAGTTGGCTGATTTCATATCGATCGTATTAAGAAAACTTGATCAGTCGTCGATCTATGCTTAAGTAACGTATTTGTATGGTATATAATGATGACTTACACGCATAACACGGGGCTAAACACAAGACAGTTTTCGTTTTCTAGTTAGCTAACTCCTATGTCCGGTGGTCATATTTTGTTAAATTAATAACTTCACACTTGACAATGGTATTGTCGAAAAATCGCCACTATGGGCATGTTTTCGTATTTGACTATAAATTAAATTATAGAAACTACAGATTAGGATCATGGAATCAAAAGTATCTGCACTTTGACAAATTTGCAAATGTTCTATCTGGAGCTCTTTTTATCTATGGAACTGAACGAAATCAGCGACAATATCTATAAATATAACAATAGCTTAAAAATAAGTCGGGTTTTCCTTCCTGACGCTATAACTCCACAACGCACGAACCGATTTCCAGGTTTTTGCGTTCGTTGGAAAGGTCTCGGGCTCCGTGAGGTTTATAGCAAAGAAAATTCATAGAAACAACGCTTGCGAAGCCGCGGGGCGCAGCTAGTCATTGATATAGTAATGTAATAAACGATTGGTCAGCGGAATTGGGCCCTTCGCCCTCATAAATAAGTTTTTTTTACCAATATCTTGTGTACATTTGTATTTTTGTACGTCATAATTATGTGCATTGGTTGTTAAATAAACGTATTTTTACTTTATCCTAACTTTTTTAAATAAAAACAGAAAGGGTCAATGTCAAAAAAGTTCCTCGTTTCACGCTTATCGTTTCTATTTTTAGCACTCGTATCTTCCGTTCAAAATTCAAGATTTATTGGCGTCAAATCAAACATGGTATACTGGTGATATAAATACAAATAATGTGTCCATGTCGCTTTGCTTAACTTCCTGTCATCCTAAAAAACATTAAATAAAACTAGAAAATACTGGGACCACGAGTTTCAATTCCCATTTTATAACTCAGTGCCATAATCACCACTCGACACGACACTGATATACTGAATAACAGCTCTTCCAATTAGCGCAATTGATCCCCCTATTATCGGCCCTTTTCATCTACTAACCTTGCGCCAATTGCCTCCCCTTGTCCCCACCGGCAATCATATCGACCTACTATGTGAGAACCATAACTTCATGCCATAAGTGGCAACATGTCGTAACTGTCGACACTTGAAAAACTTTATATAGTTGGGTATTTCCACCCCTCTCCGAGAATAGGTTATAATATGCATGCGACTTCAAAAAAGCATTTTTTTTATGTAGATGCTCTACATAAAAAAAAATTGATATTGAAATATATGTATATTAATTTTTGTATTCTTTGATGTTTTATTTTGTGAAATGTAATAATTGAAAAGTTGATATTTTAAATCTCAATCAAAACAATTCTAAACGCAACGTTATTGGCAGCCGAACCGCGTCACATTTATACATTTTTATATTGTCATGAAGTTTAAGTTGACATAGGTGTATCGGTGAGACGTGACGTCACAGAATGAAAGGGCCAGCATGGCAGCAGCGTTTTTATCACCCGAAACTGAGTGCAGTTAAACTTTTCGTTTTTTACCTCAATAATTTAAAATTTGGTGGTTGTTATATATTTTTTCGTTTATCTATTAACCTAAATAATCGATGAAATAAATAAACTAATTCCATGCATATACCATATTGGTGGCAGCATGGCATGTTTACTAAATGTTTTAAAATTTTATTTTATTTTGTGTTTATACGTAACTAACTTTTAAAATTTTCCTGGAATGTTATTATAGTCCGCGCCAGTTAATTGAGAATATAGTTCGTTGACCTTTTGTCCGTTCAGTCAGAGGTGACAAACATTTGGAATCGAATTTAATACATTAATTTTGTTCTATATTTGCTAACAATCTAAAAAATAAAATCTTGATTCCGGTTATGAAATTTTTATTTAATTTTATAAAATGTACAGATACATAATACCTTAAATAGAAGATACAAAATTATCCTTATAATTATATTATTTATAATTATTTCTTATTCCCTAACCCTTAGGTTGGTGGGGTCTTCTTTTCTTTCTCGGAGATGTAAGCGGTGGTGGTTCGCCAGAGGAACCTAAAAATTCTTATCACAATATATGTAGTATCCCGTATGTACGGAGAGCAATATTGCATTATAGCATTATTTTTTAAAATAATTCTGGAAATGTTAACCCGGAATAATCTTCTTTTACGAACTGAAATAGATTTAATATATTATCAAGTTCTCTATATAAATTAAACGTACTGCATTTTTATATAAATCTGTGACTAACCTGCCACAGCCGCGGGTAGGATAGGTAGTATATGACGGCAGCGGCGCGTGCGCCCAAGATAACTTGACGACGGACCAGCTTGTTCCGAATCCATAGCGTAACCAATATCTCCCTTTCTTATAAATAACCACAAATCAATAACAAAAAAAATCAGATATACTAATAACAAAAAAACGTAACAGATCTAACAACAAAAGTTCGACAAAAAAGTTATCAAGTTTTATGGAATACTCGAAGACGTATACACGCAAGCGCTATCCGAACACGAATTATTGAACAAGCGACAAAATGGCAATCCAAAGATGGCGAGCCCCTGGCGTGTCAACTAGTGTCAAGTAAGAAAGCTGTGTAAGAATGTAGGTGTAACCCATGTTTTGTTCGTTTTTACGAACTTAATTTGAAAGTGTGAAATGAATTGCTATGATATGTTTTAAGCACATCTATTTGAAATAGAACTTTGAAAAATCAAAAATTATTCTTATAAAGTCAAAAATTGGCAAAAAATCATATGAATTGCTCTATAATGTGCATTTGATACAGTTGTTTCCTTTACAAAAGTTAGAAAATGAAAAAACTAAGCATATTGAATCTCTTTATGACCTAAAATATGGTTAAAATATAGTTAAAAAATACATCTAAATTTATGAATTTTTCCTCAAAATTGATAATTTTTGGGTTAGACCTCTTTTGTTTTAATGCCAAATTGAGGTGAATGAACTTTATTCTCATTTTAAATGGCGCGGACTATAATTACGACACTTTAAACTTTAGAGTGTCGTAGTAATAACATTATAATAAGTTTTCATTAATAACGAAATACAAATACAACGAGACTCCTAATCGAAAATAGTTAATACTGTACTGATAAACCTTGATAAAGAAGTCGGTAAACAAGGTTGTTGTTTTTTATTATTAGAAATAAATGTAGGAGATATAAAAACATATTTACGTTATAGGTTTGTTTTAATTTATAGTTTTGTTTTGTGCTCTTTTTCTAATTATATATATAATAGAATAAGCAGGGCGCGTACATGTAGAAAAGAAAATCGAAGTTTATGATTCGTTTTCGTACTTAATCCTATCTTATGTAAGTGACATAAGAATTTTGGTTTTCGGAGTAGACCTTTGACGTGAAAACTGCCATCAATAACGCGAATAAAATAAAATTGTACTGTTATTATTTCATAGAATATACTAGTATAGTTCATTATCAATGTAAGCGGGTTAACTATGGACCTTGTTTGAGTTGGAAGAACACCAACGTTTCATCCCAAACAAGGTTCGTAATTAACCTGCTTACATTAATAATCAATTCGTCAAAGTACGAAAGTTTCTATAGTAAAATACTAGTATAGTATTATTATATCTGTGATAGAACACGTGCATTGTGCCTTCTGAATGCATTTTACAGAAGAGTGCAAATGAATGAACATTAGCAAAACACCTTATCGAATATCAATTAAAAATTTATAAAATTTAAATACTCCAATGCCCATTATTTCACAGATCAAAGTACTGCAGCAACTGATGCAACAGAATTCTGTCGCGATGACAAAAGGGCACTCGACTCTCACTCTTCAGTACTCAATGCAGATCACCAAGGCTAAACAGCAGATCACTGCTTATCAGGTACGTAAACCTTCCATTGAATTGTATTCAGGTCATCGAACATTTTCAACATTTTTGAGGATGATAGCAAAGCGTTTGACCACCATCACACAGAAATTGCCGATTTATGTTGTAATATTTTAGGCCCTCTACAGCCGATCATTTGTTTGTTCAAGTGTATTTTTATGTAGGTATGAGAGTCATTGTCTGTTGGTTTTTTCTGTGTTCAATCCTTTTTTTCCTTTTATTAAATAGTGTGAAGGTGTAGCCATTGTTGTAAAACTGTTACTATGAATCAAAAATTGGACGACATATATAACATCCTACATTGTATTTGATGTCGTCTATATTTTGATTGGGGACGGTGGAATAAATACGGAATATGCCGCCTTCTCCGTGAATATATTGATCAATGTTTTAGGTTTTACTGACGACGTAGATTAGATTGTGACAAAGATGACGCATGTGCCGTCGAAAACGCATAAACAATTGTTCGTAAATATATGCCAGATGAGATCAGAATCACACAGTTTTCGAGGGTCTTGTCTAACACCAGTCTGCTATTTACATTTGAATGTCTCGTGTTTTTTGTAACATTATTTAGGAAAACAATTTTTTTGTAACATTATTTAGGAAAATATCTCAACATTTATAGCGTTGTGCTGGATGAAAACTGGTGTGTCCAACCAGCGCTGGTTTTGCGGTGAGGGCCATAGGCTTGTTACGTTAGACTTCGATAGGATTTGAGTCTGCAACCTTCCTCAGTAAGGCGATACGCCATAAACCATGGCGCCACGAAGTCATAAAGTGTTAAAGGTTTAGGAAACCAAAGTTATGAGGTTGTATGAACCCTCATTTGTTTTTATTATCAGTAGATCCACTTTTGACCGCAATCTCCTCTGGTCATAAGTGGCGATGTGGCCAAACATAATGAATGTCTAAAATTACAAAAAATAGAACATTGACACTCTGCATCACTTACCCCCTTGTGGTATGATGGCCGATATACACATTTTCACTTGTCTTGAGACCTACGACATTTTATTAACAGGACAATCATCTACAGTAGTCCACTGCTGAACACAGGCCTTCCCTTGTAAAGCGCCTTATTGGATTTATAGTATGGGGTTAATACTCACAATCCCCACGTTAGGTATACGGGTTGGATTGGGAAACGTAGGTCGATGGTAAACCTGTTCTGAAGGAGGCTCTGCCCGCCCCTGGTCGATATCCCTTAGTCGCGCTTTCGGCACCAGCGGAAAGAGTTGGTGGTACAAATTCTAAGCCGGCACGACATCCATTAACAAGACAGATTGCAAATTTGTAACCTATTCATCTATGTTCAGAATCAAATCGCCCAGCAGCAAGCTCTATACATGAAGCAGCAAGCAGGTGGTAACGACTTGTTCAAGCCCGGACCGGATCCGCTGCCAGCTCTGCAGAACAACTTCAATGATATGAGCATCAATAAGGACCCGCACTCCGTAAGTAGATTGTTTAACTAGCACTAGCTGAACCCGCAAATGTCCGCGCCGCACGCGCCGAAGTCATCGCTGTTTCAAATCTTTGTATGAAGTATGCAACCCCACGCACTGATCCGCGCCGAACGCGCCGCATTTTACTAAAATCTTATAGGTAATCTCTAGGCTAGGATTCCAGCGTGGACGGGTGCGCGGTCACCTTTTAAAGTAAGTAAATTAGGAAGGGCAAATGCTTTACGAGGATGAAACTAAAATTATAATTATATAAGCCTTGTGATATAGGAGGTATCTCTCAGGAAATCAAAAGTTTCACTGATTCGAAATCATTGCCTATACAAGTCATTTTCTTTCTGTTATGTCACGTTTGATAATCTGAAAGTATTTGTAACTTCACACCCTTCAAATATAAATATTGTTGCTTGATATCTGGTTCTAAAAAGAAAAATCATCTAGCAGCAAGCCATATTTCTTTTAATTTAGATGTTCTTGCAGGCGTACGGTGGGGGTGGCAATCAGCAATCCCGACTCAACCAATGGAAGCTGCCTTCTCTAGACAAGGACAGCGATGGTTCCGAGTTCAGTCGCGCTCCTGGTACCGCCAAATCAGCTACCAGCCCACTAATGGGGCTGGGACAACCTGATTCGTAAGTATTCACAGATAAATAAATAATAAATGCTGTACAATTCACAAGGGACCGTTACAGTTCCTAACCAAGCAGTGCTTGTATTATGGGTACTAGATAACTGATATACTTATATCGCAATACATCTATGAAAATCTAATGTATACACACAAAAACAGAGATAACTTTATGAAAAGGTGTGATGTTCACAATAAAAATACAAGAAACAAGAACAAATTACACATCCCATCATATAGATTACGAAAGGTAGGGAAATCATTTGTGGGCAATTGCGTAAGATTCTATAATAAGCTTCCATCTGAAGCAACTGAGCTCCCTATTCGTAAATTTAAACTGTACATAAAACGAAATCTTATCAAGAAAGCATATTACTCCGTAGATGACTACGTCAATGATGTTAATGCTTGGCCGGATGTCGCCCAGTTCCGCACATACAATAGTATGTAAGACCAGTTAGACTTAGTTATCCTAAGATTGTATTTGTTGATAAGCGATAAACTTGCTAGTGGTTTCTTTTTCACTTCTTCCGCTAGTGGACAAAAAATTGAAGTGAATTAAAGTCAATTGCATCTTATTTCTTGTTTGATAGTAATAACTATTTATCAAGCTGTTTATATAGTAAAAATTTGACTTGTCTAAGTACTTATTTTGTAAGTCTAAAGAAATAAACGATTTGACTTTGACTTTGACTTTATAACAATTTTCCTATATTCCATCTCTCTATAGTTCCTTTCATAGATAGATAGGTAAACATGTATTTGCTTTTGCAACACACAGTTGGTTGTATAAATACAAACAAATTGGTTGTATAAATATAAACATTTGTCAAATAATTAAATTTGTTTAAAAAGCTATAAACCGACTTCAATTTGTATAGTGTTTTCATGATTTTCCATGGATCCCATTGTCAGAATTGAACCAAATTAAAATGGGACCACACGGGAAGCATATTCATATTAAAAAAAAAATCATGAAAATCAGACCACCCAATGGAAAGTTCTGAGAGAACAAAGTCGGTTAAAAATATACCTCTACAGTAAGCTGACAAAGAAAAAATAATATTGCTAAAAGTAATGATACAGCTTATGAAAATAAACAGCATAAATTTAAATAAGTGTGTTCATATACTATACCGGAAGACGGTTCAAAAGTTTAACTTCACATTTTTTCCAGAACGTGGGGCGTAGGTCGCGGCAACGAGGGTTGGGGCGACACTGGCGTGGGCGTGGACGCCGCAGATGGAAAGGATTGGCCTTCGCATCCCGCGCATCAGCCCGTCTTCGATCTCGTGCCAGAGTTCGAGCCTGGCAAGCCTTGGAAGGTATGCATAATGCTTTAAGTAGGTAGGGAGGGATATAATGAGATTAGGTTGGAAAAAGGTTCCAAACTCTCTGCACTTGATGTCGTGTAGACTCAATAGCCACTTGAAACAGTTATCAAGAAACGAAAACGTTGCTTAATTCCTGTTTATTACTAATACATATTTTTATGCTATTTTACCATGGTGCATTAATTACATAGTGCTATTAAAGTTTCTTTATGTGATGTGATGATAATAATGAACGTACGAATGCTGAAGCACTGACCTACGTAGGCCGCTCCGCGCTCGTGGCACGAGTAACCTACTTCGGTCAAACTGCTGATTATGGTAAATACCTACCTACGTGATCGATGTATCGAACACGAAAGACAGGAAAAGGTATTGTATCTTTGCGTTGTTGTGGAAAGTATCATAATAGGACTAAGATAAAACCATGCGCAGGTTTTTATGTGCCTATTAATCTAAAATCTGGGCGCAGTTAGCAGCTACACTTGAGCAAATAAAATTTAGTTATTTATTTATTTCATTGTTCAACAAAATCAACAACCCTTAAGTCTAAACAATTCTAACCTTAATAATCTAACTTACGAGATTTACATTTTATAAAAGAAACTTACAAAATACCAGCACTACTTTATATACAAATAAAATTATGCAAAAAAAACACTCATTACATTCAATTACATCTCCATACGTTTTGTGTGCTGAACCTCAACCTCAAAAGCCTATATTGGTCTACTGGACGCAGGCCTATAGCGAAACCTAATTATATAAACTTAAACACCTCTCTACACTTACGGAATACAATAAATCATTGAGTATTGAATTCCTCCAACAGGGCAACCAAATGAAGAACGTTGAAGACGATCCAGCAATGACTCCGGGCTCCGTAGTCCGTTCGCCGCTATCCCTAGCCGCTATCAAAGACTCCGAGATGCTCGGAGGCAAGACTTCCCCGCCTGGTAACGAGAGATCGCTTTCGTCCTCCACATGGTCGTACGCGCCCGCTGGCGCCGGCGGCGGAGGAGTTAAGCCTGGCGCTGATTGGGGTGCTAAGGTAAGTCTAGAAAAAAATGCAGTATTCTCTCCCTGGGGTATACAAATACAGATTTAAAATACCAGTATTACATCGTTCAATTGAATACAAAATCGCTATAATAAACAAAAACTAACTCAATAAGCCTTCTTTCTCAATTTGCTCTAAAAAAATATTATAGATACTGATACAATACAGAATTTAGTTAATAGCTATTATATCGAAAGAAAAGAGTTTTAATCGCGAAGTTTTTACGGTCTTTTTTATGGCGCGCCTCTGCAGGTATCAGTGAATGCTTGTAATTGGGTTTGTTTATAATTGTATATTGTTTTGCAGCCTCGGCCCGCGCCCCCGGGTATCTCCAAGCCGTGGCCACAGCACCACGCGGCGCCGGTGGCCAACCAGCAGCGCGCACTGCCCACCTGGCAGGCGTCCACTTGGCTGCTGCTGAAGAATCTGACTGCTCAGGTGAGGCTTACTGCTGCTAATTTTCTACTAAGTAGACAATTTGCGTAGGATGTACCGGGGACAATGCTGCAGAATAATTCTACGACCGAACTGCGATCCCCAACCCAGCGTGGGGATTATGGGCATAACCCCCCGTGAGATAAAAGCGGATGCCTGCGTCTAGCAGTGGACTAAAATAGGCTGTTGAGGTTGGTTTACCAGGGACGCAGCCGCGGTAGGCTACCCCTACTGTGCAATGCCTAGTGCATGCTAGAAAGCAGCACCCTGGCATGCTGAGTAAGGGTGTTCTCGCTCGCCGCATAGGCCCAGCACGTCAAAAAATGACATTACACGAAACATCGACGCTCACTTTGATCGCAACGCATCGTATTCCTTACTAAATGTTTTTTTTTATTTTACAAGTCACTTAAAACTATAAGACTTTCAGATCTGTCAGTTGACCGACTATAGATTTGTAAATGTTTTTACAATTTAAACCATCTCAATAAAAATTAGAAAGAATTATCTTCATCCAGCAGACATCTCACAGGTTGAATAGAAAACAATTAATTGATGACTTACCAGAAACCTAATCTCCCATCCAACAGATCGACGGTTCTACTCTGAAGACTCTGTGCGTCCAGCATGGACCGCTGCAGAACTTCCATCTGTACCTGAACCAGGGCCTCGCCCTCGCACGCTACTCTACGCGCGAGGAGGCTGCTAAGGTAACTAAACTTACATGAGCTTTTATTTTCGAGTTCTTAGATGTTTTGAAAGGGACCCTTCGAATTATAAGTGGTAAAACCGATTTATACTGAAATCTCATATATATCGTAAAATGCTGGACGGTTTCTGAAAAGTTAGACGTTATAATTACGTAAATAAATATTGGGATTGAAAGTGACAACTTCTCTCATGCTACCATGGGAGAGAGTTGGGCATTTTCTACACTTATCTTTGTCTACGCGACTCTTAGTCGTCTTCAATCAATATAGTAACATGGGTTATGCAAGGGTTGTTACTAGTTTCTGCCCGTGGCTTCGCACGCGTTGTTTCTATGTACATACCCACGTATGGTGGGTGGGTATGTACCTCCTACTTAAACTTTTCTAAATATTTTGTAATTCATCTATATTTTATTTTATCTACTACTCTAAAATTATTGCTATATCTGTTCTGTGGTGTAACTAAGCTGTTCCATCCTCGATCTCTATGTAATTGTTTTTTATCCCATGGAAAATGATTTATGGTATAAAAAAACACCTGTATACAAAATTTCAGCCCGATCCTTTCAGTAGTTTTGGCGTGAAGAGGTCACAAACATCCATCCATGTATCCATACTTTCGCATCTATAATATTAGTGTGATTGCTATCCTAACTTTTTGTTTAACGATCGTGTTTCCCCCAGGCCCAAATGGCGTTGAACAACTGTGTGCTGTCCAACACGACGATATTCGCGGAGTCGCCGGCCGAGTCGGAAGTGCAGTTGATTCTGCAACACCTCGGCTCCGGCGGCGGCGGCGCCTGGCGCCCTGGCTCGCAAGCCGGCAAGGTAACTAAAACTTTTGATAGATAGATATGGTTTATTGCACAAACATGGTACATAGGCGAACAAATTCAATGTCAAAGTCAAATTAACTTATTGCAGATATGTACATAGATAGGTCAGAGTCAGAGTCAAATCGTTTATTTCTTTAGACTTAAAAAATAAGCACTTAAACAAGTCAAATTTTTACTATAAGAGAAATAAGGTGTAATTGACTCTCATTCACTTCAATTTTTTGTCCACTAGCGGAAGAAGTGAAAAAGAAACCACTAGCAAGTTTATCGCTTATCAATACAATCTTTGCATAACTAAGTCTAACACAACTACGTTCTTACTTACTATTGTCGGTGTGGAACTGGGCTACATCCGGCGAAGCATTAACATCATTAATGTAATCATCTATTGAGTAATAGGCTCTTGATAAGATTACGTTTTATGTACAGTTTAAATTAACGAATAGGGAGCTCAGTTCTCAGTTTAGGTAGCTTTGTTCTAGTTACAGCTGAAGCTGGTACATACACTGTTACATAGATATAGCAATTCATTATCTTACACTATAGATAGATATATCTACCACCATTATACAATAAAAAGTCCTTATGTCTAAGGCTACCTTACTAACAAATAGTATGAATATGCGTGTGCATTTCCCTCAGGATAATAAAAAAAAAAAAAAAAAAAGGTAATCATTGTTTAACCTCTCCTTTGCCTAAGCACAGATCAGTACCTACTAACTTTGTCGGCCTAAGCTCTGATCAGTGCGCTAGCAACCAGCGATACCATTTATTCGTTTATGGTATTTAAATACAGTGCAATACAGTCTAAATTGTTTTATTTGTTTACCTCTGAAATGAACGAACCCACAATCATTGCATTCATTCAGTGAAGTTCATAGAACCGTCATTACAAGCAGTTCAAATTTGAACATCGGCAGGCAAGTGTGGATGTTTATAGCGCGTCGAAAAGCGTCATTTTTTGTGGAAAAAACTTCATGAAGGGTAAGCTATGTATACATTTTATTATTCTTTACCTATTTTAGAACTGTAATCTACATGAATATAGTTATCAAATGTAACTAGTTTTGAAATATCTTTCGTCAAATGTACTGTACCCTTTGTAACGGCTGTCCGTAACTTATTCCGTTGATGATTTCATACATTTCGCGTATTGTTTTTGTTGAAATAGATATATCATTCAGATGGTAATTTCATTGAGAATATATCATTATATCTAAAATGAGTTATAAATGCGGAATAATTGTGCAAAGTCATTATATATTACGCATCTGACGAAAATACACGCACACATACACAGTACAAAATGGCGATGTGATGTGTAAATATACGAAGTCACCAATGACGTTATACAGCATGTACTTTTTTCAGGTTCTGTAAACGATGGCATAATGAACATTGGACACAGTTATTACGTTTTAGTTATTTACCCCCTTTTTGACAGGACTCAATATCCCCTGTTGATTGTTTTATAGCTCTTATCTTGTATTGTAATAATTTGTAAGATAAAAGTTATGTGTATATAATATATTAAATTTGTAATGTGAATAAAACCAGTGTTTTTTACATCGTGTGTTTTTTTTATAATAAAAGTGGTTACCTCATGAAGTTTTGTAATTAGTATATATAATAATATAAAATACTAGCGGTCCGCCCCGGCTTCGCACGGGTATATTCTATGGACTATGTTCATCAGAGATATTGTAGGATTCTAATGGTGAAAAAAAAACTCTAAATGGTCCAGTAGTTTCGGAGCCTATTCAATTCAAACAAATAAGCAAATCTTTCCTCTCTATAATATTAGTTTATAAGATATTTTTTTCATTCACTGTTTCCAAAATTAACAACCTGTATAGTGATCCTGATCAGTGCTTAGGCCGTTGACGGACCACTTTATGAGGGCTGATAAGTGCTACGGCAGTTGTCACTTTCTCTGTACACGCACACATGCAAACAATAATTGAACTAGAATGAACAATGATCGAAATCTATGCCTCACATGTTACCACATTATTCTAAATTATTTTGTATTGGACATTCATGAGTGTTTATTATCTATGAAAAGCTCATTTTGTCTATAATCATTCACAATCATTTCCATGGAGCATTGAGATTTAGAAGAACATGAAATTTGTTTATGAAAAATGCCTTGACAAGTCACGTACCTGTTTTGGTTATTTATCGAAAAAATTGATTATTATTATAATACATGTACTTTTAGCACGTTACAAGTAGCAAATAATATATTTTACACTAACATGCGTACTTACTTTCATGAAAATTTAACCTAGAATGTTATTATCAAATAATAAAAGTGTGGTTTGAACAAATGTGAAATGGCAAACTTTTCGGTGTGAATTGTGATTTTCAACATGCTATTTCTAAATGATTTCTAGCTATAAAGATTGTGTTTTTCATATAAATAAACTGCTTTGATATTGAACTAACGAGGGTAATAAATTAAATTAAAAAATATTCACAGAATTTACTAAAAATATCATTATTTCTACAGCCAGTATGTTAATTTGATATTGGGTACAATAACCTGTGAAAAATAAAAGCGTAATAATGTTTTAGCAGTAAAAAGTTACATTATAAGGTACAGTAATTATCTAACTTTATAATATAATCATTAGATATGCTTCTACCAAACAATTTATTGAAAATATTCAATAAATTCCGAACCCTGTCGAGTGCACTCTCTGATTCCGCCATTTTGCGGCACACGATGGGTGCAATTCTTTTCCCGGTCCGGCCTACCAAAGGTTAATCAAAGATGAAAATCATTTGTAACTTAGCCCTCAGTATTGAGTCACTATACCTTCTCATTAAGTTAGCTGTTATTTCCTGAATATTGTAAAAAAATAAAATAAAACTTTATAGATCGCATTAACTGCCCAGCCATCAAGACGCACACACGTGCCTCTTGATCCCCATGTCGATGAAAGGCATGTGACTAACACTGTCATAGCTCAAACGCGTGTGCGTATGAGACACATATAACCTCCATCGTTCGTTCACAGGAAGCAGGCTGGGGCAGTGGTTTCCCAGCCATGTGGCCGGACTCCCACGAGCAACGCGCCACACCTTCCTCTCTCAACTCGTTCCTGCCCCCGGACCTACTCGGCGGGGAGTCCATCTAAGCAGGCCACCGTCTCTCATCGACACCTAGTCACATCCACGCGGTACTACTGCCAATAAGGTATTTGACTGATACCTTAACTGAAATACAAGAGTTTAGATCGGTGGAGATGCTCCACTCTTCACAGAGCGTTAGTACTTAACTTACGGAGTGTAATGCGCTTTAGGTAACATTTAAACGCTTGTAACTGTTAGCTGAGATTTCAGCTTCAGTCAGTCGAATACCGTATTACGTGTACTGTATGTAAGTGTTCACCTAGATAGTGTATAGCTCCTCTCTACCAAATGACGTAGGTATTTAGGAGCGGCTGCGGGCTACCTCAGTCACCCCCGCGGCCTGTATCGCTGTATTTGTATTTATTTTGTTGCGCCCCCGGGGCTGGTTGCTGTTTCGCACCGGGGGCTGTTGAGTTTCTTTCGTGCTAGTTTTTATTTTGTCGTTTTAAAAAAACCGTATTTTAATTATTTATTTGTACTTTTTTCGAGTCGATCGCGAGCCTCCTTTTTCCATTAGTGATATTTTATTCAGCAATAAGAGCATTTCGTGGAGTCGGAGCGAGTGTGGCTCGCTCTAGCTGATTCTGTCCGACGCCGGCCGAACGCCCCGCGGTCACGACTCGACCCGACGATACGTTTTTATAATTAGTTGTATTTTTATAAAGGTAACAAAATTTGAAATTATGAGATTTGAAGTGCATTCTTCTAGTGGTAATTCCTTTTAAGCAGCGATTATAGTCTGAGATATACAAATATTGGTTAGGAGGTCGCGCTAGTGGCGGCGGCCCTGTGATGTAAAGTATCTTGCCTAAGTAAGGATAATAATGTATTTCGTTGAGTCCATCGCCGGCGGCGGTCGGCACCCGGCATTAGCTGATGCTGATTTCCCCAAATTTTTTCCAGTATTTGTGATTCAAGTGCCACTTTAAGTTATATTGAAATGATTATCTAGATTATACGATTAATGTAAGGATAACTTAATGAAGATTGTTTTATCATTTTATATATTACATTTTGTGAAAAATGTTACTGAAGTACTATAATTAACGGTAATTTAAATATTACACTTTTGTGTATAGTTAACTTAAAATTAGCCATATCAATAACTTATAGAAAAGATATGTGGTATTTTATATAGGCTCAATTTCAACGTTATTTAAAGTGAAAATAATGCTTTAGACATTGTATTCTGTTAATCATATACTTGTAGCGGTAGTCTCGTCGGTATTAATGAATGTATAAATGTAAGCGTAACGTTAAGTCCTACCTTAGTGAAGTTAAGAATACTATGATATTGACAGCAACGATAGTGGCTGTAAGTGTTTGTTCGATATGAGAAAGTTTATTTACAATTTTTATTTACTTTTTAATTTATCGATGGTGTGCCACAGAGTGACTCTGCCAAACTATATCATTACCAATATTTACGGGGAGTAGCGATGTGTAGGCGCTCGTTGGCCAGCGCCGGCGCCGCGCTCCGAACGCGTCCGCCGCGCGCCGCCGCGCCGTCGTCTCGTATCTTCCAGTGATCCCTTCGTATAATATAAAACAAACGTAAGATCGTATTGCCAGGCTCGTACCGCCGGCGACCACTCTTCACAAATTATCTGATAAGTTAGAATACGCGACTTTGGACTTGTACTTGTGCGTCTTTAAATAAATTCTAATCGCTTTGGACCTGTTTAGTCTAGTAATAAATGTTTCTATATGTGTGATGTGTTCAATCTAGTGACAGAATTAGTATTTGTCATGTCTACCTTATCTCATAGGGACCGATGTACTGTTAATATTTACATGAATTGCATATTCTTCGTTGCCTTGTTTGCATATCTCGATTGAGTGCAGATTTGATTTAGACGATCGTATATTTTCTTATCGATGGTTAAACTATAAGTAATAGTTGTGTGTACATTCGATTTACGACGTCGCATGTCGAGATGCGAGTGTCGTGGAGATGCCACCGAACAATTAGACGCGCCCTGCGGGGACCCACGTTAGGTGCCAAAGAATTAATATCAAAGATATCCAGAAGCAATTTGCATTTCTCTGTCAGGCGATGATCTTCCAAATTAAAGTTTTTGCTCGCTCTACGGGTTTACGATCTGATGTTCCTATGACACTCGTGTTGCGTTGCGTCTACCTGAATACAGCGTGCCTCGAACAGGCTGTTGTCAATTCTACTATTATTGTCGTAAAGCTCAATTTACGTGAGGGTCTTTATTTTTATTGACTTACTACGTCATAGAATAAAAAAAATATTTATAATTTTTAAATCGATATTGTTCTGTCCACATTATTTGATACGGATTACGCCTAAATCGCAGTCGATAACTGGTGCAAATCGCAGCAATAAATACGTCGTTATAATTTTTATAAATTAGTATTTTTAAAATGAGACAAGCCGAAGAAACGGAGAGTATAATGTTCCAGTGCCCTTTAGAATACGTTGTCCATAGTTTAAATATTAAAAGACGAATGTGTCATGCCTTCAAAATGTTTAGTCACTTAAAGTTATCAGTACTTAAATAAATGGGTAATAAATAAAATATATTTGTATGATCATATAAAGTGTTTGTTGTAAATGTTTAGGTGTCGTGAAGTGTAGTCGACGCACGGCAAGGTTGTGAGAATAACTGAATCTCTTTTCGGTTCAATGACTGCATCATTTCCTGCACACAATTATTGCGCCATGTGCAATTTAGTCTGTGTTATTACATTGTTGTGTATTTATAAAACTTACCTTATATTCTGTAATATGTATATTGTGAAATTATATTCGTAAAGAAAAAAAATATACGCTTCACGCTTTCATTTTTAACATTTTTCGTGACTTGTTTTTGTTATTTAGAGTAAATTTACGTACCTAAAAGTAATTATAATAATTATATTATCGTAGGCGTATTGTAAGAAAAAAAAAAACAAAAATAAAAAAAAAAAACAAAAAAATATAATAATAAAAAAATATAAAAAGCAATTAAAGCAACCAATGATTGTGCCTCAATGAACTGTGGTACGTTACCGTAACCGATGGCAGGTTTAATCGTTTCCTCGAAGATTTTATTGTAATGAATTGTACGGTCGCGCGGTGCCCCGACAACGCGCCCGCGTCAGCAACGCGTCAGCAACGCGTCAGCAACGCGCCAGCAACGCGCCAGCAACGCGCCGCGCGGTAGACAATACGGGGCAGCGGCTACCGGGGCCCGCGCTCCGCCAGAGCCTTTGTAATCATTAAAGAGCTTAGCTGTTTTACTTTTGTAAGTGTTACTTCATCAATCATTTTATATATATTTACGTGTAAATATTTTTATCCATTTAATATTTTGGTTTTCATGAAGTTTACCCGAATTTAAAAGCGCATAATTTTAGAAATTTTAGCGAGGCCGTTTGATTTTAATCAGGCGGGTTGCGTCCTCCGCATATCCACAATGTAATGCCAAAGTCGATTTCTGAATGCCATTTAGCGACCGCTGATGTTTAACCGTAGACTCGTTACATCACAAACAGATCGTACAAATGTAACCATTTACTAGAACGCCGGCGATGTAGGTCGCCTTCCTCCAAGCTGCTCCGGTGTTATTTTAGCTCAACTATTATAATAGTTTGCTCATATTGTTGTTATTTTAATAGTTTTACGTCTTATTTAACGCTTCCTTTTGTGTGGAATTAAATTTTTTAAATTATTTTCGTGGTAATCTCCCAATTAGTTTTAAAGTTCTGTGACCATTGTTTCTGCGATTCGTATATGGCGAATAGAAAATGCCGCCTGTGACGCGTTCGACGACCGCGTCATGTTGTACTTATATTGTATGTCTCGCTCGATTGCGCCGGCCCGTTGTCGAGATTTGCATTTCTCACACCGCCTCTAGGTACTTTGATCGAGTCGCTCGAATAAAATCAATCGGTAAAACCGACATTTCAAAATGTAACTTAGTTCGAGACATCAATGTTCGTTTTAGAATAGCACGGTAGGCAACGGGTCGCTATGGATATCGATCAGCTTTCTCCATATAGCTTGTCGTCATTACCGCTTCCTCCATGAATCGTCGAGCATTACTCACCTCTGCCAGGTTTAGGGACCAAGTTGTTTCACGTATAAATGCATTCATTTAGCAACTCTAAATAAAAACGAAAAGACAATCGATACATTGATTTGAAACTTAACGTTCGTGTTCTATTGACGAGTTTTTTAATTAATTTAGTGATAGCGTTTGATATTCATAAAGGCCTTTTAATTTTAACATTAGATAGAGTTTTGCTTGTTGTATATTTATTTATGGTATTTAGGGTATATATTCGAGTAGATTAGGTATTTGTCTTTGTCCTGATGCAATAGCACATTAGGTGATATTCTACAATGAACTAGTCTTCCTTATGAATGTGGGTGTTGGTGTTGATGCGTAGGGAGGCCGCTAGGCGCTCGGCTCGGCACAAGAGGCAATCATTCCTCTAGTCTTGTTATGTGGTGCGAAAACATAATACCAAATATTGAACGAAGGCTTTGACGTTGTGTTAACTGTAGAAGCCCGGGCAGCTTGGATAGGAACTACGCCTCCTCATGGTTTCGTAGTATTATTGTAATGCATTTATTTCTCTTTGTCATAGTCACTCAATCATATTTATAATATTAATTATGCTAATGCCTAAAATTGGGAATATCAGATTTTATTTAGGATGTTTAATATTTTACATTTTTAGCGTTTAAATAACTAAAATTTACCTTAATTATAGTGAATGGATTTTGTATTATTATTGGTAAATAGCTGTAAGACAAAGGGTGTTCTTAATAGAAACACACAACTGAATAAATACAAAATAATAAAAAAATAATAATGTACTGAGTGACTTACGCGTAAACAGAGGGCCATTGAATAATGTTGAGCTAAGAAAAATTTCTTGTATGTGGTTATTATAAGTAATTGTGATTGCTGCGTATATTTAAACGGCTATGTTAGTGTAGTGGTTGAAGGCCAGTCCGCGCCGGTGCGGCTGTTGGGGCCGCTCCCCCCGCGTCTCGCCCCGCCCGCGCCATTGCCACGACCGTGGTAACTCACTAAATTATATTGCATTTTATTCGTTATACTTATCGCTGTAGAGCCGAGCCAACCCCCACCACGGTTAATTGATGCAGTAGACTCTGCTACTGAGACGACGACACAAGACATGCTTCTAGTCTCTCGCATTCGTGCTTGTGTATGGCGACACAGACCATACTCAATCCAGCATAATGGACGATCATTATCCTATTTAACTAGCTTGTATTATTCTTTCATTAGATCTCTGTTGTACCTGTGTCAAATTGTTTATATTCACGGTCATTCGTACTGTAAGTGTCTGAACCAGTCTCGAAGACTCCGCGGTAATACGTAATTACTAATTGTGTAGTTCCAACGACCAAATTCCTTAATGTTCCACTTAATTAAACTAAACAAACCTCTAGATTTTGTCGGTTGTATTCGCATCAAACCAATACTCTGCGGTCTTATTAGTCACTTTTGTACCTTGACTGTACTTTAATAATATCCTATGTAAGTGAGGAAGGAATAATCCAATTCTGAAATATACTTAATTTAAATTTTGACAGACTGATATCTGTGATTAATAAAATATTTTTAATATTATCCAGTGAGTCGGATGAAAATATTTATTTTGTTAGAGGTTTCCTACTGCCAGCGGCATGGTTACATGCCCTATGTTACTGCTTCGTATATTTATTACTTTAGTGGTGTACTCCGCCGAGATTACATCGTCGAGAGCATTAAATTATACGAGTTGACTGCTACCATTGTTGGTTATGTTGTACAAAGGAACAAGCTTAATTAGTGATAATCCCCACCATAAAATCTAGCCACGTACAATACGTCTGACGACTAAAAAGTTTTAATTAGTCCGTTAAATTATCAGAAGATTTTGGACAAGTATTTTCTCTTTTATCAATCAAACAAAAATGACAAAAATAAAGCGCGCCAAAGTTTGATAGTGACGTCACGGCTAAGTAAGAAGTGTCGGTCCGTATACAGAAAGAAAGCTGGAAACTTATAAGCGCTTACCGACGCTTGACAGCGCTGGTCCGTTCTACATAAAGGAAGCAGGTTGTCGCAGTTGTTTATTAATTTTAGATGGCAGCGCCCAGCGCCGACCAGCGCGTGTTGAAGCGGAACTTGTCGGCACCGTTCAGTGCTTATCGGCGCGCGTTCATATATTTTGATGCGAAAGTTACCAGCGCTGTGAAGCACCGGTATGCGCTTATAAGTTTCCATCTTTCTTTCTGTATACGGCCTCACACTCACGCGGAACTTTACCTGGCTACATCTCCATCATTTTTTGTTTCAATCAAAACACAAACGAAAAAATAGTTGTCCTATAATAAGGTCTCATTAGAATTTTTTTTAGTCGTCAGGCCTATTAGCGGTCCACCTGTGGACATGCCCCCACATCGACAACGACCAGCCTACGGTTGCGTCTGAGACTGATCCTACAGAAACAATTCTCAATTACCACCGATGTCACTTAAACGTTTACTTTCCTCTTGACTCATTCATTGATCTTGAACGTTGCATATCGATTACATTTCTATTTCGAATTATTTTGTTGTTATCATATCCGTAACTTCCATAAAGTGCGTTAAGTTTATAACTTTAAGTTTAAAAGTAGAAAAAAACACTTAAATAAAGTCGCCTTTTAGCTTCGTTTGCACGAAGGATATTTAACTTGCTAGAAATTAGTGAGTTGTCAAACCATACAAATGCGTCGAATTTTAATAAGATAAGCAATAAAAAACAAATCCTAGTGCAAACGGGTGTTAGTATTGTAGTTACACCTCTCTAATATAAAATTATCTATTGGCGTTTTTAAGATAAAATAATATTTTTGGTACCACCTTTGAGTTAAAGTACAACGTTAGTTAATATAACATGTTTTCAGTGACGTTATATCGTAATGATATCAGCATGACGCTAATCAATAAGATAAGTGTAGTTAAGTCTTCTCTTCCATAATACACCAATTTATAGTTCCCATCGTTTTTCTATTGGAACATTTAATTATGTAATATGCGGTTACTAAATTTATGACATAAAGTATATCAATAGGCTAAAATTAATAACGAAAGGTTTCTCTACAAATCTCTGTGATGGGAAAAATATTCTAAAGATCTAGTATTAACTGTAAACGAAGCAAGGGTCGTACCATGAGTCGGTTTTCCGGACTTCACTATCTTTACTATACTGAATACTCAGACAAACTAAAAAAGATTTTTCTTTTTTTGTTGGTCTGAGACTGAATAAACGTCTGTTCGGAAATAATATGTATTTGCAGCTGTCATGTTAAGACCCAAGTTTCCCGGTGACTTAAAAAGTTGAACTTTTCAGTCTTTTCGCGCAAAGGGTTGTGTATTATTTTTTACGTAGTACAAAATGTGTTCGCAATTTGATTGCTGCTATAGTGTTCCTTATGTTCTTATCAAATTTGTTGAGTATTTATTTTTTAAAATTTGTATTCTCTGCCTTTCTAAAGATAATTGTAATCGGCACGCCTATTTTGTACTGTGAGCTATGTCCGGCTGCCTTAATAGTTGTATGACACGAATCCTGTAAGTAAGTTCCGTCACGTACCAAATAATAGAGTAGCAGGTGTTGGAAACGACTGCCACCGCCCTCGGCTCTCAGCTTTGTCGCTAGGCGGACAGGGTCTTAGCCTCTGGGGAACGTTGCAACGTGCGAACAATTTAAATTCAACTCGTACTGTATTGTTTGGTAGAGAACCTACTTTTCTCTGAAAATATGCCAACAAATGAAGTTAATAAGGTAAATACGTTCATCGTTTCTCAATGTCGGGGTCCTGTTTTACGAACGTAGATGCCTGCGCGGAAATGAGAGGGTGGGTTGTCTCGGCAGTCGCAGCTTTCAGTTTATTATGTGTATGTATAATTACCTCAATCAGTAACCTCACGGCGTGCCTACTCACGTCGCCTCGTACTTATCAAGTTCTGCACTGTTATTTGGTACACAATCAATTTTTTCTCTCATTTAAGTTAATTTTAAGGTGTTTTATCGTGAATTTTTATCGGTGTATCAAATAGTCAATATATTTTACTGTTATTTTTCTGATACTTACTAAAAAGCAATTTGTATAATACAAAATAAAACAGGAGAACAATAATTATGATGTAAGTGTAACAGTTAGTGAATTTAAGTGTGCTATTTTTCCATTCCAGAACTCAACGATGACAGTGTTCTTGTAATAATACTTATGTTCGGGTTTTAAAAGATGTTATTATTATATAATTAAACTAAACCTTATGTGATTGAAATGCAATGTTTAGAAGTATTTTTATTCTTTATTTTTTACCATTAATTAATAATATTATATGTAGTTAGTAGAGATCTATTTGAGAGTCTAATGTATCAATTATTTGTAAAGTTGGCTGTAACTTAGAAGTTACAATAAGTAGAAATATTTTACTATAACATTTGGAGCAAATTTTATGTAGATGACATAGTTGTTTGAAGATAATGTGAAGTGTTGTATGTATCGTACTGTATCGTTCGTTAGCGCAACGCGTACGCAACGCACAACGATGAGTGGCGCGCCACGGGGTCCCACGCGTGGGCCGCCGTGGGAGCCACTCACCGCACAGCACTGTTAGGATATTTTTCTTACATCTCGATAAGTGTAATGTTTATAGTTGGTAGGCAGTACATAATGTATAACAAAGTCCCTATATATTCGAACTGATGACAGAAACGCATGTTATAATTGTGGCCTCTTTACGAATAAGATCTAAGTTACATGTTAAAGAAAATTAATTTTGCTATGCAGTATGAACAGAGATGATACTCAATAAATTGCCAAAAAGTTAAATATTATATGCATAAATACGATAATTTCTTTTGGGCATATTATTCTGAATTTATGCAAAACTTAGATTATGATTAAGTAGAATGTAGATTATATTTAGTGTGAATGCATAAATATTATTCTATATTAAATAAACTAAGTGAATTTGGAAATTATCAATTCTGTATTGTTCATAAGTTTAGATAATAAATGGGTTTAGCCACACTCTGGCTGGTTTGATATGTATGTTAACTTAATTGTAAAAAAAAATAAAAAAATCAATAAAAAATCTGTAGTTTTATTTATCCTCCTAACCTATCTCTAGACAAGAACCCTCATTATTTAAGTTTTCTTAGGCATTCAGTAGGTTAAAGAGGACGCAATCAGCGCTATTTGTGAGAAGGAACATGGATACAACAAGAAACTTTGGAACAGCGCAAGCGCTATAATTATCAAGTTATTTTAATTAACAAGAAAACTACGCAACTGGAACGGGCTTAGAGGAACTAAATAATTAGTAAAAAACACCGAACTAACAGATAAATCAGTTCAATAGACAGCAGGGTGCTTTATCCTATCACCACACCACCGCAGCGATTCTGAAATCCCGACCAAATTATGTGTGAAACCACGGCAATGTGTGATAACAATGCACTGTCACAATAGAGGAACCAAAGAGATAATGTTGAATTTTATGTAATTCCATATTTTTAGCACGAGATCCAGACATAATTTACAACCAAATCCGTTAAGTTCGCCCCATAATCAGTTCCATTAGTAGGTAAATAAATCCGGCTACATAAGGGTTGTAAAGTAAACAGTCTAGAATGAATGTTGACTTTCAGCAAACAATACTGTTGTGCAGCACAATGGATTGTCAAAAGTAAATTAGCTTGTTGTGCTATGCAAAGAGAACATACAAAGGGAATCTTCAAATAAACAAAGTAGTGAGTTATTTGCAAGGCTTTGTTTCTTTGTCTTGAACGTAGTAGCACTGTAATGAGCTTCGAGTAAAAGTACAGGGGCTCAATTCTGCTATAACAAATCGCTTTACTATGAAAATGGTGTCGCAGAATCGTCACGTAGAACTCGACCGAGCTAAGTTTGCACTTCGCCATGTATATTGAAATGTTCAAACAATATGGGCAAAGTAAAATCTAACAAACTTGTTTTAAAGTCATAGCGAATTCTTTTTTGCAGAACCTACCTAAACGTCAGTGAAACTTAATCGACGCAAGGTGTAACTTTAGCTTGGTCGAGTTGTAGAGTCCTTAGATGAAAGAATCATATTTTTTTTTATCGATGATTGCCAAGCTTTGCCCTACTCACTTTAAGAAAGTGAAGATATGGCCTAAGATGAAGCACGCTTTTCCAGAAAGCAATTATTTACCCTGGATTTTAAGAATCCCAAGATTGTACTCTAATGGGAAAACTGATTCCACTCTTTGGTAGTGGATATTATGAAAGTAGAGCAGATTTTTTTCTGTGTACGGTGATATTTCAACGGATGGAGAGATAGAATGGTTGACAGTCGATGTGCGTGGCCTCATCTTTCATCTAAGGTAGAAAACCAAAATGTGTCGTTCTGTGACAATACCATGGTCATAAATAGTGAGTGATAAGTTTAGCAGATTGGGCCCCCTTTATTGGAAATGAGAATATACAGAATAGTCTTGGAAAAGATAATTCTTTAGGTACTCTAGCTCTATTAGAATCGACCAAGACGGAAAGTTTCGGAATCACGACTTATTTCGGTTCTAATAGAAATATCGTTGCTGGATTCGTGTAAAATCAAGATGGAGGAAGACAGCAAAATATAGTAGGCTATACTGGATATGGGCTACCTTGAAAATTACTAAAAGCGGATCAGCAACCAGTGGTGGTTATTCCGTATGTCTGAAACGAGACCAACAGTTTTCTTGTAAGTACTTACCTTCCACCTGTCTTTTTAATTTTTCGGCACCTATACCGTATCCATCCAGCGTGGAGCATGTTAGTAAATAAACCACGATACAAATAACAAAAACTCACTTGCTTGGCGTCTAGTTTCAGATATAATTAGAAGCAATTTTTATTGAAGGGAGGATCTAAAATCGAAAAGTAATGTAAATTACTAGTCCAGTCATTTAAGCTTAAATTAGGTAAAAATCTCGGAATTCGAGATACTCAGCTGTAAGTCTGTAAATACTTTTATATCGACACCCTTAAAGTTGTCTCAAAACCTACATATGGTAGGGTGTGCGCAACTATTAAATTTCAAGGTCAAAGGTCACAAAAATCGGTATTTTGCGCTTTTTTTGTAAATATCTCATTTTCTATGGGTTTTTTGCCATTTGTATTTATGATCAATATTGTAGAATACAAAATTCTCTACAAATTTGGTTTAAAGGTTTTTTTTTATACGGTGAACCGTTTTGGGATAGAGGCGGAGAACGCGCGGTCACAGCATCACTTCAGGTCAACCGGTGCCTCCGGTCGAAAACGCGCCATAATAATATATAGTTGATGAACTATCAATAAATCAATGATTGAAATGAAATTGAATTGAGAATTGAAATGTTGATGAGCAGCTGCACTTGTTGGTGGAATATTTGAAAGCTGTACGGGTTTATAGATGGATGGATGTTTGTTACCTCTTCACGCCAAAACTACTGAACGGATCTGGCTGAAATTTTGCATACAGGTAATTCTAATTCTGGAATTAAACAAAGGCTACTTTTTATCCCATCGATCTGATCCCGTGGGATAAAAGTTACCTTTAAACGTTTCCATAGGAACAACGCGAGCGAAGAAGCGGGGCGCAGCTAGTATAATATAGTAGTTAATAAAAATTGACAAATATTTATAATCATTGATTTATTGATAGTTCATCAACTATATATTATTATGGCGCGTTTTCGACCGGAGGCACCGGTTGACCTGAAGTGATGCTGTGACCGCGCGTTCTCCGCCTCTATCCCAAAACGGTTCACCGTATAAAAAAAACCGAAAAGAGAATTTTGTATTCAACAATTCTGATAATAAATACAAATGGCAAAAAACCCATAGGAAAAGAGATATTTACAAAAAAATCGCACAAAACCGATTTTTTGTGACCTTTGACCTTGAGATTTAATAGTTGCGCACACCCTACCATATGTAGGTTTTGAGACAACTTTAAGGATGTCGATATACAAGTATTTACAGACTTACAGCTGGGTATCTCAAATTCCGAGGTGAAATTACTATAATGACTGGACTATACGTATAAAAGGACGCGCCAACAAAGTGAATTTTAGGTTAAGTATGGGCGGTTTGTATAAGTTTATGCCTCATTCAAAATGGACACGGTATAGGTACAATTCCAATCTCAACCTCAACAGTCTGTATTGGTCTACTGCTGTCTCCCCCTAATAAGCGCCTTATTGGCGTTTATCTTATGGAGAGTAATGCCCATAATCTTTACGCTGGGCATGCGGGTTGGGGATCGCAGTTCGGTGGCAGAATAGTTCTGCAAGAGAAGCCGCTGTCAACCCCCCGGTGGATATCCCTTAGTCGCCTCTTACGACATTCACGGGAAGAGTTGGGTTGGTGCAAATTCTAAGCCAGCACCACACAGCTTATCAGCAACCAGTGGTGGTTATTCCGTATGACTGAAACGAGACCAACAGTTTAACTTTAAGTATTTACCTTCTACCTGTTTTTTGAATTTTTGTACAACTAGGTACATTTTCCGAGATAAAAGGTACCTACAATCTAGCTAATGTCAAACCTTTACATTTAGCACTTGAAGTAGATACCTGTATTTTACCTACCTTCCCTCTACTACAAGTATTATTATTTATTTTTCTTTTCAGCCTGCATTATCCCGCTGGAGGCCAAAGGCCACCTTTTCTTCCAGCTTTCCCGAAGACTCTTGTACAAGTATGTGTTAGTTAAGTTTATTCCAAAAGCAATGTAGCAATCTATATGGTATTTTTTTTGTCATTGACGAGACGGGCCGTCAGCATAGATCTGAGTCAAATCTGTAGATAGTACGTTTTCCTTGCGTGCTTCCGTGCTTACTCAACTACTAGCCTGTGTTACAATTACCCACAGACATTCGCTCACAATTACATTTCCAATCTTCTGCAATAATTGTAATGAACAAACACGAGGGCATTGCTGTAGTCTTTTAGTCAATAAATCTAACTAAAGTAGATAGATATAAGTTTTTATTTAGCACACAAGGACAGCACAAGATATAGATTGACAATAGGTATGTATACAAACAAACATAGAGAAAAAAATAATTAGAAGACTAGAACTAGACTTAGGTAAGTTTAGAGACAAAAGTAATCTTAAAATAAAATATAAAAAACTTTTACCTAATCTACCTACTCTTATTAGGATGGAGTGTCAGTGTTGCCGAGGTGAGCCAAAACTGATCAGTCTCATCATTATGCTGTTCTGCACCAGGGTGCAAAACAGCACTGGTTTTCAGACTGACCCGGTAAGTACCTCGTAGCAAGCACGCGTAACACTAACGCCGCCGCCGCCATCGTTTCGATTATAACAGGTGGGGAGCTTAATTGCACCTAATTTGAGCCTTCCACATTAGAAGCTAGTACCGCATCTCCTGTTTTTCTCTTAGATCGATGGCCGTCAGGCATTAAATATGCAGGAGGCAGGCGGCTGAATAATGCAGAACTCCATTTCATTATCCTCCCTCTAAGGATAGGGAATAACATGAATTTCATTTTATTCTGCTGGGAAAATCCGCTTTTATTTTCCTTGGAGAATTTTTGCTAGGTAACTCATTTTGAATTACACTTGTTGGGTACAGGGTGGAAAAAATTCATGGGCCCTGGAGGGGAAATACCTTAAATCCCTTAGTTCATTTTACTGAAATAAAACATTCCTATTTTAAAAAAGAAACCAAATCGCATTCAAATGTCTAAGCTAAATAAATAGCTTTATTCTATTTATTTATTTTATTATAAAATAAATATATTTTTTTTTATAAAAAATTAAACTAAAACTTGACTTATTCTAAAAAAATATAAATATTTATTATATTTGTCCCTCTAATATTTTGGCCATTAGCCTACGGTCAGCCCAAGAGGCCAAGAAAGGCCAATGCAGTCCTCACGACTTTTGGTTAGGTACAAAGAAACGCATAGCTAATAACTTTTATATAAAATTTATTTTCAAATAATATTCGTCGGTACAGTAAAATATCTACAATGTAGATTAAAAACGTATTTGGTTAATCAAAATTGTACAATACATAAAAGACAGTTTTATAAGCATTATTTACATTATATGAAAAACTATAAGCTATTTACAGCGATATAAATGCTTCAAGCATTTCCTACTATTTATCTTCTCCGTCCAAAAATTTGCTGATGTTCTGTGCAAACCTTTTTTTATAAATAATAAAATACCCGATAAAATCCACTATATTAAATAATACAATTAACAAATCGTAAATTTTTTAAAAGTTTTTTTGTAAAATTGTTTTGAAAATTATTAAAATAGCCGTATCTGGGATACCGAATACCTACCTCTCTTTAAAGTAAGGAATAATTCTATTGAGTTGTATGTTATTCAAATAAACATAATTTATTATTAAAACGTTGCTAAATTCAAGGTGCGACTTTGTATGAGTATGCGCTATGCTAACACAGTTGCGTCGGAAACCAATAGTGTACTCGTTTCGTAATAGGCTAAACTACCTAGGTACTCTAGTTTTGTTCTCATAAAATCTATTTTAGCATTTAAGACTTTTGCGTTTTAACCATCCAATATCAGGAAGGCCTGTGTTCTCAACAAATAAATATTATGACGTGCTACTAAAATAGTAGCTTTCAAACACATTTTTAACATTTAATTATTAGACAGGAACTTAATCTACTAGATAGGTACTGTCTACCTGCGCGTTTTCGAGAAAAAAAAATACCCAGCCTTTACCTTATTCCAGACAAAAAAATACTCGGAAGTTGAGTGAGACTCCATTCGCTTATAGGTACAAACATTATGTAGGTAGGCACTTTAGGCTACTTCATAATCTTAAAACTTTATTGCATAAAAAATGGTTTTAAAAGGGCTTAAAATTAATTAGTGCCACATAATTAATTCTCACACTTTCGCCTACAGTACCTAAAATACTATTTATTTATTGTTTATAGAAACAGAACAAGATCTGTACTCGTATGTGTAGCTCTATGCAGAAAACTTCTGTCGCAAACTATTCGCTAATCCTTTATTGTGTCGGAGAAACTCAGGCCTAAACATAATTTATAGTGTTATCTCTCCGAGTTCAGCGTTTGGAATATGTGCTTATACCAGAAATCTACCGTCTTCCCCCACGCGCCGAGAGTCGCTCCATCGAGTTTGAGGACTTCGATGAACATCGTCACAATAACTTCTTTCAGGTCCTGAAAAAAATATTGAGTATTATTTAACGGCTATTTATCACGTTTCAACTAGTGATAATTACAAATATTGAGCTCATGATGAATATAAAATCGAGCTGCTACGAACCTTGTTTGTGTTGGAAGAACACCGAATCATGAGGAATTAGTCAAACTATGTTGAAACCGATTTCGAAAAAAGAAGGAACACGCATAAAAACCCCACACAAAATCTTTTAAGATATTCAAATATGAACAAACAAGCTGCGCCCCGCGGCTTCGCACGCGTTGTTCCCATGGAAACGTTTAAAGGTGATTTTTATCCCCCATTGTGAAATCAAAATAAAAATAGTTTCGGAGCCTATTCAATACAAACAAACACTCAAATCTTTACACTTTATAATATTAGTATAGAAAATAATCATAAATCTTTTATTTGAGACACAGACAGCTTAGACATACTTGCATATAGGGTAAGAGTAGGGAGCTTCTTTAAATTATGCACTTAATTCATAGTTAAGGAAAACTTCACACCATAATAAATCCTGTGTCGTTATGTTTTATTTTAACAACTTTATGATATATTACCATAATAGTAGGTAGGTACATTGACATATGTAACAAATGAATAAATAATTGATTGTTCTTAAAAGTATTCGTGTTATAAGTGTGTACTTACATGATATGCAAAATACAAAATACATGATGTGCTACAAAGATAAATGTTTAATATTTTTTGTACCAACTTAAAATCTATCTCGCAAATGCCAAAGGCCAGGCAAATATAAACACTCAACTCGAGTGGCTTTTGAAGTGCACTAAAGTTTCGACCAATTAATTCCAAACTATTTTCATTCGATGTGAATAATAATTGCTCTAGGTAGGTACCGTAAATAAACTCTTCAACCGCGAAAAACTAATCAAATAAAAAACAAACTGACAGTTAATATTATTGGTGTTCGCAATTTAATTCTGCTGACTTGCATGATTTTGATTGAGATTCATATTTTTGTAGTGTGTAAAGAAATAATACTTCCAGTCTTTGGCACACTATTTTATTCTAGGTAGAGTACACAAATAAATGGATTTGCGACAAAAAAGGTTTTCTTAAGGTGATAAAAAGGTCTAGAAGACACCTATTCACTCTTACCCTATCTGAACAGTTCATTTTTGATTACTTATCTTCTTATTATTCTTCCAATTTACATGTTAAATAAGATAAGGTTCAGGCCAGATAAAATAACTAGGTACCTACCTAATAATAATACGCACAGGACCGGAGTAAATATGGCACAAAATCGAAAGACCATACCCATCATCATCTTTGTCTACTGCTGGACATAGGTCTCCTCTAATCAGGTTGACGCATCCAGCACCTGCCTGAAGTCTTTCGCAGATCGTCATCTCACCTCGCCGGAGGGCATCTTACACTACTTACAAGCCAGCATCTATCGGTTCTTCGCGAGATATGGCCGGCCCACTGCCATGCCACTTCAGCTTGCTAATAGGGTATATGCATCGATTTTTTTATTGTTTTAATCGATTCTTTAGGTCATTATTTAACCGAGGAATGATAAGACGCTCACTGAATTTCGCATTAACAAGGTAAAAAAAACAAATCAAAACTACAATCATTTTCGGGTGATAAAAACGCAGCCATATTGGCGCCATGTTTATGTGACGTCGACGTACACACTTGATTAAAACCTTTGGTGACGACCTCGGTAGTGATCATCTCAGGAAAGAGGTTTTCCGAAAAAACTGAAAATAATCGACAATACGAAATGTCAAGTGGGCAGAATAGTGTCAAATCAAGGTGCAGCAAGCAGAATAAAAAAAGAAGAAATGTGTACAGTGATGTCACGTCCGCTCTAGTGAATGGCGTAGCGTTTTGAAATTTTGCGATTGAGATTTAAAATATCAGTTTTTCAATGGCTAAATTCTACAATAAAAACATCTCAAAATGCAAAAATAAATATGTAGATATGTTTCTATATCAATAGAGAATACGTATGTATTTTTTTAGCCATTTTGAAATCACATGCATATACCATTGATTTATTAAAAACGAAGATGAGGTACTGGTTGCTCGAAAGTGGCAACCTCAAATTGTGTAAAATTGTGTTCTCCCACATCAGTCACCGTCTGACCGGCGGCACGGGCGGTCGTGAATCGCGTAAAATATTGTTGTCTCCGTCTCACTTCGGTCCTAGATACGTCTTTCCGTCTTTGTTCTTCTTTGTATTGCACAGGACTGGAAATATAACTGTGAGCGTATGTGTTTGCGTGTAGTTGTAACACATGCCAATTTTTGAGTAAGCGCGGGGAGAACGTAACCTATCTTCCCTTTTTAAATCAATGGCATATACCCTATTCTTTGAGCTATGTCGATAACTTTGGTTCTCTGTCGAAAATATTCGTTACGAACCCTGTCCTTCAGAGAGCAGATAGCTCTTTCAATAGCTCGCTGAGTCGCTATACCCCATGACTATCTCCTGGAGGGGGCTCGATAGATGACGGGATAACCGTGGGTAAATCCAGCTGTGGATGATGATGATGAATACTCACAGTAAAGTTCTTTTCCTGTATCTTTCTCCTGGCATGTGACTCTCCCAGTTTGTTCATCATGGCTGCCACGACCTCAGGCTGGTTGAGGTTGGTTACGGCGAGGTTGAGAGCTGTCATCAGGTTGATGACATGGGCTTTGAACTGTGGGTTGCTGATGTATTCCTCTTCAGGCAGCTTCTTGACCATCTTAAAGAAGTCTTTTGAATCAGGGAATGTCGTGAAAAACCTGTGGAAAATTTACAATGTAAAATCACGTTTAATTAGAGTCAAATTATTTACGTGATGATGATGATGATGATGACGGTAATCAAATGGGAAACCCAATGATTTTCCATTTTATTTCAATGGGGAAACCAATAAAACCAATGTCTTCATTCTATAAAGCATTGAGTTCTCGAGAGCTATAAACTAAATTATGATGCACCACAGGGCTATTAAAATTTAAGTGTGTTTATTTAGCTTTATAGTCTGGTCAGATGGTGGGAGGAATAGTCCGCGTCTTTGTAACTTTCAGGACAGGACTATTTTTAAATAATAGCAGACGTGTGTGATTTACTATGGAGATCTTTTTGTAGTATTTCTATCCCATGGGAGCTGAATTATGCGATGAAAAGCAGTAGAAAAGAATATATAATAGGAATATAATTATGTAGAAAGCATATATGTAGGCTATGCAAAATTTAGCCCGAACCGTTCAGTAGCTTCCATGTGAAGAAGTAACAAATATATTAGTATCTATCCATCCAAAGTTTCGCTTTATAATACTAGTACTACCTGCGTGGCCCGATTTAGAGGAGATCTCTTTAACTATAACGGAAAATTCCATCTTTAAATTGGTGACCCGACGTTGCCACTTTTACCGAAGTTATTGTATTCTCTTTGCCTTTACCCCCCAAATACCTGTTGTACAAAGCAACCAAAATGACGCGAAAACGTAAATGTTAAAAAAAATAATGAATAGAACGTAGAATTGTCTGATTCACAAAACAGGATAATGTACGCCTGATTACATAGAGCCTGTTTGATTAGAACCTCAACGAACCTTTTGTTCTGTCCCCTTGTGGACTTAACAATCTGTTTGAACTCCGTATTTACCGACGATTATTACTGTTAAGAACCCAATCGTTCCTCGCGTAACGAACGAAAGTAATTAGAACCCTTTAATTATTCGAAATAATGTTACTGAAGTCTTGCTAATGGCAATATCTACAGGGGAATTTTAGATCGTCGGAAAGGTCGTCGGATTTGATATCGAAAACTTTGACAAATAAAATTAGCGTTATAAAATTCCTTTGAAATAGAATTCAAATTCGAATCTAAGGTTTTCGCTTCGACAAACAAATCGAATGAATTTAAATACCCCTGCTGGCTGCTGTAGCTCTGCTACGGCGTAAACATGATAAATTGATAATGCTTGCTATGGCGTCACCGCGCTTCGTTGTGCAGTCGCTACAATATGGCCGCGCTTCGCTGTGGAGTACGAAGCAAAGTAAATGTGCTACGCTTAACAATAGGGTATATGCATGTGACTTCAAAAAAGCTAATATTTTTTTTACGTATTCTCTATTGATATAGAAATATATCTGTATATTTATTTTTGTATTTTCTGATGTTTTCATTGTGAAATTTATTCATTGAAAAGTAGATATTTTAAGTCTCAACAGCAAAATATTAGGTCCTTACATATGAAATTGGCGTTTTGTATGGGAGGAACAAAAAGTCGAATATTTTTTAATATAATATATTTAATTAATCAAAGTGTGAACCATTATTTTCTATGCACTTTTGCCATCTTATAGGTAGTTCATTGATCCCTTTACTAAAAAAACCAGTCGGACGGGAATCAATAAAATCTTTGAAGGCGATTTGGACTGCCCCATCGGAGTTGAATTTTTTCCCTTGCAAGAAGTTATCCAAATTTAAAAAAAAATGGTAATCTGTTGGAGCAAGGTCCGGGGAGTACGGAGGATGTCTTAGACTTTCCAATTGAAGCTCTTCTAATTTAGTAGCCGTCTGTTGCGCAGTGTGTGGTCTAGCGTTGTCGTGAAGCAGCAGTGGCGTGGAGCGATTGACCAGCCTAGGTTGTTTAGCCGCTAGCTTTTCCATCATGGTTTGCAATTGCTGACAATAGACATCAGCCGTAATAGTCTGGCCAGATTTGAGAAAACTGTAATGAACAATACCGGCACTAGTCCACCAAACGCTTACAAGTAACTTTTTTGGGGTTAATTTTCGCTTGGGGCAGGATTTGGCTGGCTGGCCAGGATTCAACCATTGCGCTGAGCGCTTCCGATTATCGTAAAGAACCCATTTTTCATCACAGGTAATGATTCGGTTTAAAATACCTTCATTATTGTGCCGGTTTAGTAATGTAACGCAGCAGTCGACGCGCGTTTGCCGGTTTGCTTCAGTCAATTCGTGAGGTACCCACCTTTCAAGCTTTTTAATCTTCCCAATTTGCTTCAAGTGAATTAAAACAGTTTTATCACTAACATCGCAGCCTGCAGCTAACTCGGACGTGGTTTGCGATGGATCCGCTTCCACAATAGCCTTCAACTCTTCATTATCAACTTGAGTCTCAGGCCGTCCACGGGGCTTGTTTTGCAGGTCGAAATTTCCAGAACGAAAACGTTGGAACCAAAAACGAACTGTGTTTTCTTTTGCAACACGACCGCCATACACATCATTCACCCTTCGAGTTGTTTCCGCAGCACTAGTGCCACGGCGGAACTCGTACTCGTAAATAATGCGATATTTTAAGTTTTCCATTTTGTAAAATGAGTGACGACAACAGAAAAAAACAGAAGAAAAAAAACAAATGAATGACGATCATCGAAGCACAAATACATGAGTCTATAGCTGTACAAATTTGAATTTGGAATTCCTTACCAAAGAGGAGAAATTTGTGATTAAAGTGGCCAGTACGAAAAACGCCAATTTCATATGTAAGGACCTAATATCTAAACGCAACGCTATTGGCATGTGAAGCGTGACGTCATACTTGAACATTTTTGTATGGGCATGAAGTTTTGACTTTAAGTTTACATAGGGGACTCGATGATCCGTGACGTCATAAAATGCAAGGGCTAACATGGCAGCGTTTTTATCACCCGAAACTGAGTTTAGTTTTACTTTTCGTTTTTTACCTCAATAATTTAATTTTTTTGGGTGTTACATTTTTTTTCGTTTATGTATTAACCTAATTAATCGATAAAACAAATAAAAAAAATCCATGCATATACCCTATTGCTACACTGTAGAGTTGCTACGCCGTAACCTTGCTGCTGTAGCTCTGCTACGGCGTAACCTCATTTTGCTGTAGAGTAGAGTCGCGCGTCGTAACCGTCCCACGCCTGTAGACCTGCTACGGTGTAATCGTGCTACGCAGTAGAGTTGCTACGGCGTAATCTAGGTTGTAGTCTTGCTTCAGCTTATTGTAGGCACAGGTAGGTAATGTTACTTCGACTCGAAGACATAAATTTTGTTTTTATGAAGCCGGCTAGTACTTTCAACGGACTTAAATCTGCTTTATCTCCGCATTAGCTATGCATGGGCGCTTTGGTGATTTTACTACACAGTTTTTACCATTAATTATAAACCTATAAGAAAGCATAAAAATAATTCAGATGCACGTATAGTATAGTATGTATAGCGTATCACTTAGCGATCACTGCTCATAAATAAGTCAAAGCATGTAAGTCCCTCGCCGCCTCAAATATTCTTCCCTCGGGAATGCAAGCGTAAATTCCTGCGTGGAATGCCTACGCCGCCACGCGGCCGTAGTAGCGTTATGAAGATCCTCAAGGACGTCTTGAGGTCTACGTTACGCTTTTATTTCAGTAAAATGCTATATATTATTTTTTACCGACAGGAGGAGGGTTCTAAATTCGACTTTTTCTTTTTTATATTTGTTACTTCAGAACTTTTGGCTGGGTGGTCCGACTTTCATGATTATTTTTTAAATATAAAAGCTGGTGCTTCCCGTGTGGTCCCATTTTAATTTGGTTCACTTCTCACTATGGGATCCATATAATTGAAGTCAGTTTATAGTTTTTTTAAACAAGATCAATTATGTTTTTGTAGTCTGGTACATAATAATCTAAAAAATATTAAGTAAATAATAAAATATGAAATGCTCTCTTCTTACCGTCTCAGTAGCTCAGTCCCATTGGGAACTGCATTCGCATAAACAGGGGCCCAGGACCTCTGCACCGCATAGACCTCCCGCCGCGAGAGGCCCGAGACAGGACTGGCTGCGTCCGGGTCTCCGCCCCACCAGATGTAGCTCATCCATCCTCCCATGGTTTTCTGGAATAATACTTAGCTGTAAGTTTTTCGAACTAGCCTGTCGCCTCGGTGGTCTAGGCGGAAATTAACCCCTTCTACTCAATGGTAAAAAATTATATTGGTCAAAAGTTATCGACATAGCTCAAAGAATTAGCAAGCTGAAGTGGCAGTGGGCCGGCCATATTTCGCGAAGAACCGATAACCGCTGGGGTAAACGAGTTCTTGAGTGGAGACCGCGACTCGGCAAACGTAGTGTAGGACGCCCTCCGGCCAGGTGGGATGACGATCTGCGAAAGACTGCAGGCAGATGCTGGATGCGTCAAGCTGAAGACAGGGCGCTATGCCACCCATTAGGGGAGGCCTATGTCCAGCAGTGGACTAGTATAGGCTGATGATGATGATGATGACTCAATGGTGGAAGCCATAATAGCCGCCTAAAGCTTTGGTCTCTTGACCAACATGCAGTACGCTGGGTTTTGCATACTGCTCCGTACCGCTGACGCAGGTAGTGCAAAGACAGCAGCTTACTTCTAATCTACAATCTGCCTTTCAAGCGTGGTGATTATGGCAAAACCTCCATTTTCTGTTTGGAGGATGTTCAACACAAATTACTTCACTTATGATGTGTGCTAAGTAAAGTAATTTAAAGAAATTCTTGACTGCGCAATAAACTCTGGACTGGTATGAAGAATTAGTTATAACGATAACTTTGATATACAATTAGAATTTTAAATATGTTTAGGAAGTTCATTTAAAACCATTTACTACTTAATTCAAATTAAATGAACGAAATAACAATACAGATTTACTTAAAAACAATCTGGGTTCAATAAATCAATAAAAATAATAAATTTCTAATAAAATTTTGTTTAACCGCTAAAATTCTAATTTTAAGTTAACATGCATCACTAAATTTTAAAATCAAAAAGATATAGCGGTAATAGTTATAGAATTGTTGTTTTTGGAAGTAAAAGTGATTATCGAGTGAGAGCTAGACGGTCTAAAATACTTTTGGTCAAAGTATGAAGCAATATATTATAATAATGCGTATAGCGTATATGTGCAAGACGGTCCAGTAAGTATAAAATATAATTGAAAAATAGCCCAGGGCCCGTACTCTTAAAAATCCCCTGAATTAAGAAATTAAATAATATAATAATATAAATAAATAAATAAATAGGATAGGAAGCGTTTTTTTTTTTTTGAAGCTAATTAATTTAATTTTAAATTAGTTTTGTAACTAGTATTAAGTTATTTTGTAGCGCCCCAACGGGGTACATGTTTGAGACTATCACTTAACTGCTAAGACCTATGTAACATAACAACATGTAAACAAGTTAATAAATAAATAAATAAATATTAAATAAATAATGAAGAGCGCAATACTATCAAAATCCTAAAAAATTACCTAAACTAGGATAAATTTTAAGTTAAAAGAACTTTAATAAATTGTATTACAGACGTTAAAAAGCTAGCACAAACTTTTAGCAAACATTTTACTAGACACTAGGTATGAAAAAAAATAAGTCTTACAGAAGGAAGTTCCTTTTCTCCGGCTCTAATTCTCTTCAAAACCACGACGGCAGTGAGCAATAGAAAAATTGACGACAAATAAACGAAAAACAGCATTATCTTTTACAACTTCCTCTCACTGTATCAAGAAAGCTAATGTCTAGTAAAATACACATTAACATTGTTACTGTGTAACTCATTAAACAACAAGTTATCTTAAATTTATCTTGGTCACAAGACCTATGTTAAACAGACCACTGTGTAAAAGGCAAAATAAATACAAACAAATTTTGCTCTAAACATTTAACAGTAATTTTCTTATCATACCATGCACGTGCTTTGGCATTGTTGAAAACAAATACCAGCATAAAATTTTACTTATCGTAGATTTGATACCGTTATTGAATTGATTTTGTTCTATTTAGTTATGACTTTATTTTTGAGCGATAGGGTAGTAAGGTAAGGCAATAAGTAGGTAGGCGCGAGATGGTTTTTGTTTTTTTTTCTGCGTACTTTAAAAAAATACTTTTCAATTTGCGTACTTACAAATATGTGGTAAATTACGGAAAAGTAATTTGCCGCATATCATAAATCATTTCCTATTAACTTATGATAAAACTTATTTTGATTCACAAGTATTTTTGGAGCATTTGGGAAGTTTGAGATTTCGGGCAGAAAAATCAAATTCCTCAAAGCTCCCAAAATACTAGTGAATAAAATCGAAATTATTTACGTTTGCCGCAAATTACTTTTCGGTTAGTTTTATTCCTTGTAGAAAGCAGAAAAAATTTAAAACTACAAAAAAGATATCTCTCCCGATCGATCGATCTCAATTTTTTTGTTTCGGAATTGCGCCAACACAAATAAAAGGTATCAAGGTAATTTTTTATTTTACACCCCAGGTTTTGTTTCACTGCCTTAAGTGTATCGTACCGGATGTTATAAAAAGCTCTACCGTGAACAATGAACATAAATGTAAATGTGAAGTCAGTCCAGGGGGACCTGTCCTATTTTACTTTCAACCCTCCCGTTCCTACCGGACATACAAGTTTTCTACTAACAAACTAGTGATGTAAATGTACTTATTGATGTCCATACGACGACGTACTTTTAATAGGCATCAAAAGTATTAAGAATCAATTGCTTCATCTGCTTATAACAGATAAACAGATAAACATTTCCCTCCTTATTCATAATAGTTTGCGACTTAGCACACTGATAATAATAACTCTCGCTCTGTTTTCTTCTATTGACATAAGTCAGACTGAGAAATAACACTAGGTACTTATCAGCTGTTTTATGTTAGCAGACCGTTATGAATAAGGGGGTTTATTTATAATTTTTTAGATTATACGTCACATTGATTTAACATAATAAAATCTAAATAAAAATAGTATATATTCACAAAGAATAAATTAATCAGCTATTATTCAGAATTTAAAAATTCGTCGTAGGTATAGAAAAAAATACATTTCAATCATTTCATTTACCCATATCTGTTGGATAATTTTTAAGCGGTTCTCCTCTTTTCTTGCATTCTCTACAATTCGTACCACCTGTGGCTACACAAATGTTTGGAACTACCTTCTTGCTTCTGTTTCTGCCAACTAATACAATTGTCTCTTCAAGACAAGAGTGAATTAGTGTCTTCTAGACCTTCGTGATACATTGTCGGCCACGTGAGATTGTAAAACGAAGGTATTTACGACAAAAATATATTCATGGTTGTTTTTTTTTAAATAAAGCTATATTATTAAAGAAAACAAATTGTGTTAGACCACCCATACATACAATAGCTTTATACGTGTCGTACATAGTTATCGTTTATTGATAACAAACGGTTTGTTTCGCTATGCTCGATTCCTGAATAAGATAACCGATTGAACTTAGGTTGTAATTATAACATAATTTATTTTATTTATTTATATGGGTGCTTTCAGCTCATAGATACATCATTACAGACGTGTAAAGATAATGGTGGCTATTAATAAGTTCCCACTTAAAGAAACAAAATATGATTTCAAAAACACTCATAATAATAACAAGCTATTTATTCGCATTTACCACAGATTAAATCACTTTTAATCTATTTAGCTATTTTTTAATTATGCGTAAACACATGTAATAATATCTAACGCTTAATTCACTTATTGTAAGCTCAATTATTTCAATTGTAAATACTAGTTTTAATTTGTTCCTATAATATGATTGTAATTTTCCTATTGTTTAACTAACTGGTAAATACTTACTCGTAGAATTTATTAAGTTTGGTTTTTAAACTATTGCTGCTATTGAAGATGTCAAGATCAAGCTCAGTTTTCAAAACGTTATTTTTTTTTCTCGCTCGGTGCAAAAAGGATTTTTGCCGGTAATTTGTCGATACTAGAGGTAAATAAAAAAGATCAGTTTGTCGGAAAGAACTGTTCGGGATATAGAATTGGATTTTGCTACTGAGGACAATCTATGTGAGATGTTAATATTTGTGCCAAATAGACTACACTCGAGAGCAATGAATCCGGGTCACTTAAAGAATGTTAAAAATCTCGGAAACTAAAAATGATAGGTTAACGCAATAAATTGTATTTAATAGACAATGTAATACTCCTTAAATGAAAGTAAAAAAAATATGAGTCACCATACATTTTATTAACACAAAATTACATAAAGAAAAAAACTGCTGATCTCTCCTTAAAACAAAAATAGGAAACATGAAATTTTTGAACTTTATTACGATTTTCTTGAATTTTAATACTTCGTATTGCCTCCTCGTGCTTCCATTACTGCGTTTACGCGGTTTGGCATGCTGTACACCAAGTTCCTTATACGATTTTGGGGAATATTCTCCCATTCCTCTGTGAGAGCAATTTTGAGCTCACGAAGCGTGATTGGGGGAGGGTTTCGTTGTTTTACGCATCTGCCTAGCTCGTCCCAAGCATGCTCGATCGGGTTGATATCCGGGCTGCGCGCTGGCCACTCCATACGAGTAATGTTCATCTCTTGAAGGTAGTCATTCACAATCCTACCTGTATGAGGTCGGGCATTGTCATGCATAAATATAGCATCCTCACCTAAATTGACCATAAATGGACCAACGTGATCATTGAGGATTTCTTCCACATATCTTACGCTAGTTAAAGAGCCGTTTTCTATGATCACCAGCTCTGTGCGACTTTCAGAAGAAATTCCGGCCCACACAAGTACAGACCCACCACCGTAGGCTACTTTTTCTTCGATGCATGCTTGCTTGAATCTTTCCCCTGGTCTTCGATACACTCTGTGTCTTCCATCGTGCTTGTAGAGCATAAATTTTGATTCGTCGGAGAACATAACTTTTGACCAATCTTCAATACTCCAATTTACGATTTTTAGGATTCTTTCAGTGACCCGGATTCATTGCTCTCGAGTGTATCTTTGCAAAGTTAGGCCTTAGATACAGTGGAAGTAGATGCTGTTTAGCATATTTACGAAGGTAGTCGGACTCATCGTTTTCTATATATACTTACTTTTTATTTATAAATAACATGATAATGATAATGTAATGATTTATTCATAGTATTGTACCTACTAAATTATTGTTCACACTACCCAAAGGTAATCAGGTAGAGAATGCTATCTAGCATTATGTTCGCCTATGTACAACATTTATGCAATAAAGTATATTATATTAAAGTAATTTTAGTGTTAAAAATAAAATTAGAACTAGTTTTTACGAGTGAAACAATTGAGATAACTACAGACTATAGACAATAGAGGTATACATATACATACCTACAGATAGATCAACTGAGTTACCTAACAGCTGAATCTGTTGTGCTATTTTTTAATATGTCTATTTGATTATGTTTGTTACTTTAAAGGCTGATTAATGTTATTGTGAGACTAGTAAACTATTGTTTTATTTGACTGACTATTATCTCAAAAAGACTGATTTTACAAACAAAAATATTTATATAAGTCTATAGGTACACTTTTTTCGTGATGATGACCCTACCATTTCGATGTTGCACTATGTCAGTTTTTTTAATTTAAACAATAGCAGTTTGAAATAAGTAGTTGTGGGTTAAAAGGGAAAAATCCAAAGTTTTGGGTCAAATGGAGCAAAATACCTAATGGGTTGAAATTTTTTGGGCTGAACGGGTAAGTACTCAATAAATATAATGTAAGAAATCAAAAGGAAATTACCCATTAGTGCATACTATAATAACCAAAATCCTTAATTACATACATATTATGTATTTGATTTTGACCTCTCCACCTACACAATTTTGCGGCATAACAATTGACAAGTAATAATAAAATTAGACGCTCTATGATAATATCTAGTAGGTAGACACCTAGACAAAATCGTGAACCGGCTATAAAATGTAAATTGTCAATATTGGTAAAATAAACAGACCAATTCTCGACTCGACAAACAACATTAGAATACCTACACTATGGCAGGCTAAAGATTAATATGTCGTTTCAAAAGAACGAATAACGGGATATTTTATTTAGCGTACCATAGTTTTGTGTACTTATGTTATTAATTAAGTACATGTTGGTATAATAGTGCTAGTTCATTAATTATTAGAATTAATTGGTCGAATTAATTATCAATAAGACATATTTATTATTAATTCGGCACAATTGAAGACCTCTGTGGCGCGGTAGGCGAAAGTCCGCCCGCAACGCAGGAGGATGCGGGTTCGATCCCGCCTCGGGACAAATATTTGTACGGTCTGCAGATATTTGTTCAGGGCGTTCTGGATGTTTTTTATGTATAATAAAAAATATCTATATACATATGTAGTCTATTGTATTAAGTATATCAGTTATCTAGTACACATAACACAAGCTCTGCTTAGCTTGGGGCTAGATGATGCTGTCTTAATTGTCCAGCATTATTTATTTATTTACTTAATTTTAAGCGTGTAAACCATGACAGTTTAAAAAGTAGGTTAGGTACCTATAAGCAAAGTAAATTTGTCACAGTATCTAAACCTTTCAAAATAATTAAAAGGGCTTGTCAAGAACTAATTATACCAACAAGTTTAGTTGTTAACCCTTAGCTATATACATGTTAAATTTGTCAAACAACGATGGTTTATATAGTTGAACTAGTTTTTGCCCGCGGATTCGTATGCGTTGTTTCTAAGGAAACCTTTAAAGATTTTAAGCTTTAAAGTTAAGTTTCAAATTATAAATTTTCACATATATTATACTAGCTGCGACCCGCGGATTCGCACGCCTATCCCACGGAAACTGGTTTATAGTATAATAATTAATTAAAAAAATTATTAAAACCGACTTCAATTTGTATAGTTTTTCATGGAGCCCATTGTCAGAACTGAACAAAATTAAAATGGGACCACACGGGAAGCACCAGCTTTCATATAAAAAGAGAATCATGAAGATCGGATCTTTTTAAGTCGTTTAAAAGTAGCCTATGTGTTACTCCAGGCCGATATAGAGATTTTCTCACACAGTCGAATAATAGACACAAATTAGAACTATGTTGAATATACAATTAAAAAAATTAACTAACTGAAGACTGTTGTAAAAAAACTACAGGTGGCTCAACTGATCAGAACCAGATGATTTTTTTGTAATTTAAAGACTACTACGTAACCTAGAAGTAGGTATAGATTCACCTCACATTGTTATCTGCAGACCCCCGACGGATTTTTTGGCTTTGTAGTAATGGGTAGGTGAAAAAATTTAGGAAGCTGTAATTGTTATTATAATTTAATTGTCTTTTTCCATTTCATTTAGTCGGGGGTTTTACAAAAATTATTTCTTCCTTTTTCGATTACCTGCTATTATATCCGTCGTGGGTTTACCAAAATTTTTATTTTGTTCTTATATCCAAATACCTTTATAGCTTTTATTCCAAAGAAATTTTGAAAACAAAAACAAAATCGTAGGGCCACATAAAATCATGAAACCATTATAATATCTAGACGTGGTTTATATTCAGCCAGCAACGCGTCGAGTCGATTGAACCAATCAACGGGAGACGTCTAACCAATTCAACTTCAATGATTGCATTAACCTTCGAATTGGAAGCGAGTATCGAGGCAATCCAGCAATTGTAGAGTCTGTAGCTAAGATGTGTAAGAATGGAAGTTAGATGAAGACCACGGTTTGTTCTTTACCCGACTACGAACAGAGGAGGGTTTTGAGGTTGGCACCCTACGTTTGTATGTAGCCGATTTGTATGTTCTCACGTAGCGCTGAAACTACTCGGTCGAGTTCAAGGAATGAGGTATCGATTGATGTGTCGCAATACCCTATAATGATATCAGACGATATTGATATCTATCGATATTTATCAAATTAAACACTATAAACTAAACTTTGTCAAATTTATTATTATTATGTGCACTAATTACCTATAGTGCACAACTGTGAGCGCAAACACATGTGCACTTTCTATTCCCTCACTCTCGTAATCCGATGGGACGGCAGACCATCTCGACATGACACGACTGGGGAGAGGAGAGGTCAGGCCTAAGACCGGGCTTTCCGTGCTTTCCGAGGCACTGGGAGATAGATATCACGTGTAGGAACAGACAGACAAAAACGCATTAAAATGCGTTGCTAACTAAGCAACGGATTTTCATCCCTACGACCTATGTTTAACATCCTTATGACTGCTTAGATCTTTAAAACTAAGCAACGGATTTTGATGCGGTTTCTATGATTCAAGAGGAAGGTTTGTATGCATCAGCGTTGCACCCATGCGAAGTCATGGCGGGTCGCTAGTATATTGAAAAGCATTCGTGAATGTACGTAGGTGAATAACAAACGAGCAGACCACCATTATCAACATGAGTTTTGTCATATAAATTATCATTCAATCAAACATATTGTTTGAAACAATGATACCATCCATAGAGTAGGTTTTCATAATTTCATTTATGCCCGATAAGTAATCGGTCCAATGACCCATTGAACGATAAGATTGCAAATATTACGTAGTAGGTAGTATTTAACCTACTATTTTTGCGCCGGATATGCAGACGACAAAAACGTATGGACACGCTCGAATAAAGCTGTTTTCTTCGAAAAGCAAAGGTATTTGTAACATACTTACTCGTAAATAAGAAACTATTTTATCAATGAGGCTTCCATACAACAGCTAATTTAAATTCAATATTTTTTTACCAGCTGCGCCCCGCGGCTATGCACGCGTTCATCCTATGGAAACATTTAAAGGTGATTTCTATCGCACTGAAACTGATTTATGGGGTGAAAAGTAGCCTATGTTTGGTTCCAGGATTATAATGATCTGTATGAAAATTTTCAAATTTCGCCTTTATAATATTAGTGTGAAGTGTGGTGTGATATTAGTGTGAATAGAGTGAAGTGGTGTGATAGTGTGATTGTGTTTTTGTCACTGTTAATTCATTTTCTGACAAGACCACTAGACATCAGATAATCCTATTTGTAATTGTATTTGCCCATTTGTTCTGTAAGTTTTTTAAATAGTCTGTGCTCTAATGTTTTTAAATTGTAAATTTGATGTTACCAAGTGTTCCAATGATTCCAATGGTTTATTTAATGAACGAACTACGCTACTGGCCAAGTATCATACTGATATTTTAAATTCGAAACTTTGGATGTTTGGATGTTTGTTACCTCTTTGACACCAAAACTGCTAAACGGCTCGTGCTAAAATTTTGTTAAGATATCTCTTCTTGTCTCTCTCTCGTCTCGTCACATCTCGTCTCTATCTCTCTCTCGTCTTGGAATAACATACTACAGAAAATTATGGATTAGGAAGAATGATGAAGTGGGTATGAAAAGTATGAAAACAGAGCGATTGGTCATAATATGGGAAAATGATTAAATGGAAATAATTATGAAATGGATATAAAATGTATAGAAATTGCTTCGAATCATGAAATGGGATGCAAGCCTTTTTATCCCAATAATCAGTTCCCATGGGGTAGAAATAAACTATAAACATTTCATAGAAACAACGTGGAATCACTGAAATTAGTAATTATTATCCAAACTAGGGAAATCCGCGGGTCGAAGAATAAAGCCATTTTCCTTTTTACGTTTCAACTATTCCGCGAAAAGGTACTATTGAATTAAAATATCTATTAGGGTTCAGGAACACATTCCGAAGAAACGGTCTTTCGTGAGATGAATACTAAACAGGAATAGAGTTTTTGTTGCTGGGCGAATTCTTGGGGAGCTGCGATTTTATTATAGAACAATTTTTTTTCCTTGTAAGGTTCAGATATAATTAATTTGGTTAATAAAATATAAACCGACTTCAATTGTTAGTTTTTCATGAGTTTTCATGGATCAAATTAAAATGGGACCAACAAGGGAAGCATCAGCTTTCATATAAAAAAGAATCATGCAAATCGGACCACCCAGTCAAAAGTTCTTGGGTAACAAACATAAAAAATGGACTTAATCCGGAAGTAAAAGTCCTTTATTTACAAAGAAAATTAATAACAAATAAAGGGAACAGAACCAGTATTTATAATTGAATTTACAATATTTTGGTAGTATGTACCAACCCAGTTTTTCGCTTTTGTACAAGTTATTTTTATTGCACAGTTACCTAAATAATGAATAACTACTGAAACTGACATTCGAATAAACAAATAAATAATGCTGGATTATCCACACAACATCATTTAGCCCCATAAGCTAATTGTAGATGAGTACGTATAGACATTTATATTTTTATTTATCATTTAACCAAAACTATAACCAAATCAACTTTATATAATTTTTTTAGATTAATAGCCTTACTTATTAAAGAATGAAAAGTAATTACGATCCCGGAGGTTAGTTGAAATATTGGAAAACCTAGATTAATTCGTTGATTTGCATTTGCAGTGTGTTTGTATATAAAGTTCTTAAAACCTAATTATTTAAATGATTAACCATCTAAATTGCAGTGCCCAACAGTGTATGTGATAACTTTAGCCATGATGAGGCCTTAACGTTTTAGTTCAGAGTGTAGATTAATAGAACTAAGAAATCTTCTTGGAAGTGTATGTTATGACATACAGTGCAAAAAAATTGTTCTATGACAAAAATTTACGAAGTTATGACCAAATTACTAACTATTACTATTATTTAACTTTAGCTTGGGGCTAGACAGTGCTGTGTGGATTGTCTAGCATTATTTATTTATTTAATTATATCCTAAAGACCGATGTACCTACATATTGAAATAAATAAGTTTGGTATAAGAATTACTTAAACGAGAAACGAAATCTGTGGTAGGTAGAGTCCGTTCAAAAAGACAAGAGTCGTGAGAATTCAGAGCGCGCGTGTGCCAATTGACAACTTTTGTTGGGTTGACAACACTGCACTGCTCTGTCATTGCTGTACGACTAAAAGTGTTAGTTTACCAAAACGCCACGACTCTTCTCTTTTTGAACAGACTCTAGTGTCATTATTTCTTTATATTTATCTACGTATGTATGTGCTTACAGTAACATGAACCGCCTCTATTTCTGTGGTTTTAGTGCTCCTGTTACGATAAAGGATTTTTATTTATTATTATAAATTATAGAGATTACTATAGCTCTTGTCGTTGCAATTATGCAATTATCTCCACGTTTGTCTTTTCAATACGGTATAACAGTTTCAAAAAACTAACTATAAAAATAAAAAACTAATTTCATTAAAAAACTAATAACATACATTGATTTCACGGATGTTTTTGGCGTTTCTTTACCTATTTCCCCGGAGTTTCATCAGTTTTACACGTGTTTGGTCACAAGATTACTGAGCGTTGGATGGAGCGATATATGTTTATAGGTAAGTATGTATGAATCGTAGGTACGTTACACCATTTGCACAGATATGAATAGGTAAATTAGTTTGCCAAAAAAATACAAATAGAGGAAACAAGTGTCACTGGTGACTGACTCTAATGTAAGCAAAGCAAAAAAATTAAACTGAATTACCAAGTACGTAAAAATCACTTTTAATAAGACATTTTGAGAACATAACAACTTAATTTACTTGTAAAAAAACATTTATCTCATTCTATTTTACTGCGCATTTAGTTCTTTTTTCAAACGCTGCTTATTTAAACTCATTAGAATTGACGCAGGCCGCTCAAAAAACAGGTCATATATCAATAATCAAAAGAGGTCATATAGTGAAGGTAGTCTATTGACATTTTAAAATGAATGGAATATCTTACTTGATGATTTGATTGGATAGCCCAGGCCGCTGTGAAAGCGTAATCACCAATGAAACTTCCAATGAATTGTGATTGAGGTATAAAGGCGATATCCTCGGGGTCAAAGGTCACATCATCGATACACGATACTGTGGGGTCACGGATCAAATAACATGTTTGTAGGTAACCGTCTATACAATACTATTAATTTATTCATCAGCCCGAAGCATCGCTTATTTTTAAGCAAGTTTGAAAAAATTAGGAGGCTCTATGTTGGACATAGTAAGTTATTTAATACAATTGAAGATTTCTTCGTCAATTATGGATCGATTTTTATTTGCTATAATATAGAGTATGAGCCGTCATTAATATAATCTTATTGATATTCATGGATATTTATGGTAAAGTAGATATTTGTCCTGCAAAACTTAAAAAACGGTTTAAAATGGAAGAAATTCCTAGTCAATTTTAGTCAGCCAATTTATAAATCTTAAACATTCTTTAGATTATACAATGGGACTGCATTCGATAAAGATTTCTGAACATACTTCGTATGTGTGCTATTTTAATAGGTACCTACAACATTGATTACCTAGTTATCTAGAATTCATAATTATCATTTTCTTTGTCTTACATGCAAATCTATAGATTAGAAAAATATCGCGAACAACGAGATGGATTCTGTCAGCTCGATAAATTTTATCAAGCCAGATGACAGATTCCGCGTTTATGATTTTTTTATTCTCTTAGTCAAAGAAAATAAATTGCACGGGTCTGCTTGATAAAGAACCAGTTTAGGTTATGAGTTAAGTTAAGTTACTACTCGTAGTATACCTACCTAGTATTGTATTATCTGTGGTTGAGCCAATTTCTAAAAATTATCGTTACCTATGTATAATTATGTAGTTTAAATCACCAAATACAAATTATTTTTTCAATTAAATATACCATACATATGTACCATTTATTTGCCACCACACTTATATTACCTTATTACATTAAAAATAAGTAATTTCTGCCCAGGGATTCATTCTCGCTTATTCGAGATAAAAAAAAGTAACACATCATATAGGCCGTCGGTATGTTATTCCACGTTTAGAACTACATCTAAACAAAATTTCAGCACAACCCTTTCAGTAGGTAGTACTAGTTTTAATACCTACGAAAGGTTAACAAACATCCATCCATTCAAACTTTCGCTATTACAATAGAGTGATCTCGATTTTTTTTTAGTTTTTTCGTTAAATGTGTCACGGTAGACGGCGTAAGTTTCAAAAACTATATTATTTTACCTCGATTCGGGAATCCGAACAATAAATCAGTCATTTTAGTGAGAAATATGTGAAATAAACCCAGTTTCCTTGTTCATTCTACACGGCACTCTACTAATGGCGGTCGATCGAATAAACCAATGGAATTGGTCGTAAAAAGCTAAATTGTAGGAAACAATTCCAGCGATTCCCTGCTCTAAAGAAGATTACCTACTATTTGATTGATTAAAATTGATTTTTTCTTAATTAACCTTGTTATAAGATGTAATTCGTGATCTTGGTAATTATTGTAGGGAACTAGGCGAAATATACATGCTTTTTTCTAAACTTATATGCTTCTTACCGTCTTCCGAATCATAATCATAACCAAGTAAGGAACTGTTTTCTAAGTATATCCATACTTAATATCATTAGTACCTGGATGATGGTTTGTTTTAGTAAAGTATTTTTAAAAAAAATTATAGTAATAATATTCGCCAATGGATGTCAGGAACAGTCATATTTTTCAGTTTAGTGTTTAAGTTGATGACGATAAAGTTCAGTATTGACAACACGAATAAAACGACATTTTATAAAAATGAATCCTAAATCTATTTATCGCCCCCGAAACCCCCTGTTTACTAAATTTCATGAGAATCGTTGGCGCCGTTTCCGATTCTATATACTTATATATATACAAGAATTGCTCGTTTAACGGTAAACGATAATAATTTCGAAAGTACCTAACTCTGTATGTCTGTCAGTCTGTTACCTTTTCACGACTTACCAGCTGAACGGATCTGAATTAGTAAAGTGAAGTATTCTATTCTAGGTATGGGAGTATTCTGAACTATAGTATTTTATATTATATACGGTTGCCTGGAAGAGATCGCTCTTGAGCGATAGGACGGCCACTTGTCACTTAGTTTGTAAGCTGTTTTGTTTTATTGATTCTTTCAATACCTAAGAATGGAATAATTAATTTTCTATTGCACAAAATAATACAATATGGTAAAACATTAAATAAAAAAATAATGGTAAAGGGGAGCTTAACCCTAATAAGAGTTCTCTTTCAGCAAACCTATATATATATCTATACTATTATTAAAATACTAGCTGAGAAAAATGTTTAAAGGCTTTATTTTTATCCCACGGGAACTGATTAATGGGATAAAAAGTAGCCTATGTTTGATTCAGGATAAGAATTACCTATGTGCAAAATTTCAGCCAGATCGGTTCAGTAGTTTTGGCATGAAGAGGTAACAAACATCCATCCATCCATCCATGCAAACTTACGCATTTATAATATTAGTATAATGTATATAAGACAAAAGATTACATAAGACAAGTACCTTGGATGCTAAGTGGGCAGCTTTATCGCTAAGAAGCGATCTCTATCAGGCCACCAAGTATTATCAAATTTGAACACAATTTTTTAAAATATGTATTTTAATTTATTGCCGTCTGAAATAAATGAATTGAATTGAATTATCATTAATTATATTCTCTGTACTAAGGAATCTGTTCTTCTACGCTGTGCGAACTGTGGTTCTGTGTGGTAGCTGTGTAGTGCTGGCTTAGAATTTGCACCACCCCAACTCTTCCCCTATGTGTCGTTATAGGTGACTATGGGATATCCACCGGGGGGCGGGCAGCGGTGTCTCCTGCAGAAATATTCTACCACCGAACTACGATCCTCAACCCGCATGCCCAGCGTAGGGATTATGAGCATTACTCCCCATTAGATAAACGACAACCTGCTTATCAGGGGGAGGCCTGCGTCCAGCAGTGGACCAATACATGCTGTTGGTGCGAACTGACGACTCTAGATTTTCAGGAACAGCAAAACATTTTCCTTACGTCCATGAGCAAAACATTGGAATATTCGGTATCAACAAAAACCCAAGTTGTTTACAAAATCTGCCAATCAAATCGACGTACCTAACATAACCGTAAACACTGGCTAGTTCTTATCAATGAACGTGTAGGCATAAAAACTCTACTTCCTTTTTATCGCTCGAGTTTTGGTTCCAAACTTGATTCCACTATAATTTTGGTACAGTTTTAACATTTTGCCCGTAATCGCTACTATTTTCTTTAATCTAATTAAATTAGGGACTTTGCGTCTAACAGTGAATAAGTCAGTCCCATAGGATATCTTAATTTACAAGTATTCTATATGGACTTATACGGTGTGACAGCGGCAACAGAAGTTTGTTCCACCAATACACTCTGAAATAAGCCCAAAATTTGTTATTTTTAACCGACTTCAAAAAAAAACAAGAAGGTTATCAATTCAACAGTTTTTTTATGTTAATTACCTCAGAACTTTTGACTGGGTGGTCCGATTTTCATGATTCTTTTATATATGAAAGCTGGTGCTTCCCGTGTGGCTCATTTTAATTTGGTTCAATTCTGACAGTGGGATCCATGAAAATTCATGAAAAAACTATAAAAATTGAAGTCGGTTATAGTTTTTTAAATCAAAATTAATTATTTAGGTGTGGAAAGGTAACTTAACGACTGAAAAACAGATAGACAGAGAGACATTCTAATTTATAATATTAATATGGTCTCTACATCTAGCAGCTAGTTTATTTGGGATAATAACAAGTGTCGCGAAAGCAAACATCTACTATGATAATAGTAGGGAAACCTACTCATGTTGGACAATTCAAACAGTATTATCTAGCCTCAACCTCAAGCTAAGCAAAGCTTGTGTTATGGATACTAGATAACTGATTTACTTAATACAATAAATATAAATAATATACAATATAAATATACAATAAATAGAAAAATATTTTTTATTCTACATAGAAAACGTCCAGAACGCCCTGAACAAATTTGTAGATCGTACAAACATTTGTCCCGAGACGGGAATTGACCCTGCAACGGGTAAACCTTCGCCCGCTGCACCATAGAGTTCGTCATTCATAACCACATATTATAAGGTCGGGTCCTAAAAAAAATTGTACTTATGTGTTTACCTGTCTTTAATATTGGATTTCCAATAAAAATCGGACTGTACAATATCTATAATTAAATTCTTCATAAAATAAGGCGGTATATATTATATCTTTTTCAATAAGTTAGTACCTACCTGATTTCCTGATTAGAACTTCAACAGATTGTTATCCATTATCTGTTGAAGTTCTAATCTGTTAAATATTTATCTGATAAATATTTATTACCTGATTAGAACAGTTAATAATACTTCACTGTCTATATAAATACTTAAACAGAAATCAGAAATCTTAATAAATTATAATTGTTTTCAAAAACTCCATTAGATTTATACAGCCTTCTATACTAAAGTAAACACAAATGTCAGACAACATACCTGTTAAATCTATATCGATTCACACATAATAAAACAACACAATACTAAAAAGTTTTAGTACGACTTTGTGTCAGCACTAAAACACGTGTGCCCACGACGCTTCGCGAAATGATACTGGGCGACATTATTTACCGCCCGCCCTACGATATTTGCCCTAGGCACCTGAAGCCCTAAAGTTATCGAGTATTACCTCTTTAATATTTATAACTCAGTGACTAACATACAAGTAATATTAAGGAGAATTAAACATTACAGACAAAGCCGGATCAGTATTGTCTAACCAACTGGTTTTATGCGTAGTCTAACCAACTGGTTTTATGTTTACCGATAAAATTATGATGAGAGTGAAAAAAATCGTACAAATGACAAATGCCTTTATAAAATTATATAATTTAATAATGATAAAGGTATTTGGTAATATTAAATAATTCTTGTACCTACGGAACACTAAATAGTCGGCAGGAGGAGTACCTATCTCAATTCGAATGTATTTTTTTATGTTTGTTACCTACTTTAGAACTTTTGACTGGGTGATCCGATTGTGTTTTTTTTTTTTATATTTAAAAGTTGTGCAACGGCATCCATGAGAAAACCATAAAATTGAAGTCAGTTTATAGTTTTTTTTAAAAGAAACCCAACTATTTATAATCTTATCTATAACTAGCTGACCCGGCGAACTTCGTACCGCCTGTTTGAGAGATTTTTTGAGAGATTTTCTTTATATTTTTTTCCGTAAGAACCTTGTACAGAGTATTAGAAAACTACAAAAATCGGCCAAATCGGTCAAGCCGTTTTCATGTTTTGTCGTGACAACGGAAAACGGGTTTCATTTTTATATATAATAAAAATAAAAAGTAAGTAAAAAATTTAATTCCTGAGATGCCTTCAAAATTAGCCTACCAACTTAAAAAAGTAGTGACATACGAGTTTAAATTAAGAACCATAGAATGAGTGACATTGTTGTTTTCACTTACTCGTTTTTTCATAGAAAATGTATGGGAATTGTTTTTTTGAATTATTGCCAAAACTTACGATTGGATTTGGTATGTTCCTTTGGGAAAAGTGTTCCTGGTTGGAAATAGAGTCGATTAAGACCAACTTGTTTTTTTTGACAAATGTCATTTTTTGGGCGAACCGTACATTTTTTCAACAAACTAAAAATGGCAATATTTTTTTCTTCAAAATAAAACAGAAAGTTCCTTAGAACAAAACCTTCTAACTACAAAAGAAACGGTAGCTACCCTTAAGGGGCCAAAAATTTGCCACACCCTGTATAGATAGGTTTAGGTTTAGGAAGAAGTTTAAAAAAAATTACCACTTGAAAATTTTGTTTTACGTAGGTCCACTTAGCATGTAGGTACTTACATACCAACGTACCTACTTTTAGTAGGTACTGCCTGCGGCTTTACCTGCCTCAGATTAATATTTGATAATTCCGAAAGTTTGGATATTTAGATGTATGGATGGATAGTTTGTTATTATAGTATGTTATTATATCATTGGATCGGGCTGAAATGTGATTACTCAAATTATTATAATAATTTTGTTTTAAAAAACTATAAACCGACTTACATTTTATAGTTTTTTCATGGATTTTCATGGAACCCATTGTCAGAACTGAACCAAATTAAAATGAGACCACATGGGAAACACCAGCTTTCATATAAAAAAAGAATCATGACAATCGTACCAACCAGTCAAAAGTTCTGAGGTAACAAACATAAAAAAACAGTCGAATTGATAACCTCCTCCTTTTTTTGAAGTCGGTTAAAAATGCCACAGTTTTTGGGTGTAAGAGCGTATCTAACGATTTACATCTTTGCGCGTAAGTACCTACTCTACATTTCATCTTCATTTGTTCAGTTTCACTTTGGGGTACAACTGGGACGAATCAAAGACCAAGAAACTTGATTCGGACGAGAAGGTACCATCGCCAAACGTAATGCCTATTCAGTTTGAAACTATTTTGCTTTGCATTAAAAACAAAAGATATCGAGCAAGCCGAGGTTGACAACTATTCACTTCACAGAAAAATCACCCTAGTGGTGGTACGGCGCAATTTATGCTGACCATACCTACTTTTAGAAAAGGTACAACTCATCCACGGACCACTTTTTCGCGGAAGAGAAGTAACCTTCTCACAAACACACCCCGGCTCGCCGACAAGTTGTCAAAAAACTGTTGACCTACGTTAACCAAACACCAAAGTAGTTAGAGTCTGTTAAATAAGAGAAGAGTCGTGGGAATGGAAGGCGGGCGTGTGCCAATTGACAACTTTTCTTGAGTTGACCACACTGCTCTGTCATTGCAGTACGACGAAAAGTGTTAGTTCACTGAAACGCCACGACTCTTTTCTTTTTGAACAGACTATTAGTAGAGCATTAAGCCAGCAAATCAGCATTGCCATCCTCAACCTCAAAGCCTGTAATGGTCCACTGCTGGACGCAAGACTCCCCCTGATAGTGACTTGTCATAGAAATAAATAGTGTCTTTGTCTAAAAAGTATAGAATGTAGCAGCAAATTAATGGGTACCACTACCATATAAATAGCTCTGCCTATTAATGCACGCGACCTATTTCCTGAGAGTGTAAACAAACAATAACTGAATAAAACTGATTTGGCGCCATACCAAACCCTGGACTAGCTGCCAGTCACGTAGAAATAGCGGCATCGATGTTGATACTTATGGTGTCTCAGAATGTACACATAAACGGTTAATTTGTTATAATTAAGTTATTGTGCACGCTGATACATCCTAAATTGTAGAGTCACATAGATTTCAGAACCATATTACTTGCTAATTACGTTGTGTGAACTTATGTTGGATGTCCTATTTAAATAAATAAATATAAATTAATATATAAATAAGGTCTGTGGCTTCACACGCTTTGGTTCGGTATAAAAAGTAGCCTAATGATGTAAGTTTTATATCTGTTTTATATATAATTTAAAATATTATTAATAAAGAAAACTACAATGAAACAAAAGGAACAAATAATATTAATAATCTAAGTTGAGAACTAATTAATTACCTACATCTTTGCAAAATTTCAGCCCGATCCATTGAAAAATATAACTCGTTCGTTGTATACTGCCGCACACCTTTGAAAAACATTGTCCAGCAGGGCGACACCTACGGTTTATTTTAATAAATATAAATACTTACCCTGTAATAAATAAATAATAAATAAAATCTCTTTATTTCGGATTACCACAGATCCATATTTTGTTAGTAAGAACACACAGAATATAAAAATTTAATAAAGTGTTAGCAGGTACAACCTTAAAAATAAAAAATACTTATTTACGTAGATGCCATGTAGGTAGGTGCCATGCCCCGTTCCCAGAGTGATCGTCATAATAAAAATACGTTTGCCGGGATCACTCTGCAAATCAGACTTATACTATACTATATATATATAATGCCATAGACAAAATAATAAAATATTTTATATATCACTTAAGCCGGGCACTGACTAGTGACACTAAGTCACTAGTCAGTGCCTGGTGTTACGGGGAGTAACGTAATGGACATGCCGTTACGGCATGTGCTATTGATTTTGTTTTAAAAAGCTTTAAAACGACATCAATTTTAGTTTTTTCAAGGATCCCGTTATCAGAACTGGACCGGATTAAAATGGGACCACACGGAAAGCACCAGCTTTAAAATAAAAAAAGTTTCCTGAAAATCGGACCACCCTCTCAAAAGTTCTAAGGTAACAAAAATTAAAACACAGTCGAATTAAGAACCTCCTCAATTTTTTAAGTCGGCTTAAATCCATCTCGTTTCTGATTCCGAGCGCCTTCTTTTCCTGTACTAGGCCCGACTCCTAAAAACGAAAATCGAAAGGAGATTAATCACTGGCCATACAAATTTTCCCCAGAACCAGTAAACACGTGGTTATGCTTTCTGAGTTCTAAAAAATAAAATGAACAAGGTTCCACGTGCTGGTTCGGTGGCAACTTTGACTGATCTCCTTTCTATTTCGTTTCTTGTGAAGGTGACATTAGTGTACGATCAGGAGGGCAATTCTCGCAATATATCGACTCGATAAACTGTAAGATAAACTGTAAAAATATCGAGTGATTGCTTCGAATCAAACAAGCCTATTCTCAACATCTGCAATTCGATATTTATCGAGGGCTTTTTTTCGATAAGTTGCTCGATATGCAACGAGTGGTCCCGGGCACTCGTTCGCATTATCGAAGAGAGAGAAAGAAGAATATGAGTATATCTCTCTGTCGCTCACTTGTTTTCTGTTTTGTTTGATTTCAATAGAAAAGATTTCGCGTAGTTCTTTTCAAGTCAATGGTAAATGATTGCAATTTGCAATACAAGTTTTTAGTAAGAAGAAACGAAACGAAAATAAAATATAAACGGTGTTGCCTGCTAAATAAATGACTTTTCCCCACATCGCACGGCTATCCCGACAAAGCATAGTGGTCGCTGGTCAGCTATTTTATCATTAAATATTTTTGACAAACAGCATTTCAAGATATTCAAGCACTAAATAAAAAGTTGCAGCAGCTAATAAACATAAATACCGTCTAAATTTTTGACGAGATGTTGTTAAAATTGCTAGATTCTGCTATAACTAGTAATGCCAACTTAGTTAGTTGGCATTACTGATTAAAACCAAACTAGACATTGACATTCGTAAGGTATGCAACGTTGACTGACATTCAATTATGTAAAAGCAAGAATAAATTATGGAATCAAATAGTCTATGATAAAAATATCAAAGAGTGCACGAGAATGCAGTTTTTGGTGGCACTCGATATTTATTCAAGGCTCGATATTTATCACCTGATAATTTATCCCGTGATACTGCGTATCACCTGATAAAATATTACGTGATAATGAGAATTGCCCTCCAGAAACTTCGTCTTCTTCACGAGACAACATGAACGCTCGATGTGTGAGTGTGACGTTCCATTACGCCCTATAACACTGGTATGTTCGCGACTTTACATCAGTTGCATCCTTTTGGCCCTGTTCATCAATATGCCGCAGCGCTATGCACATGCATTTTGTCACCAACACAATGGGCAGTTAGGTGTTGATTACCATCGATTAGTGGTCTGTCGTGCGTGATTCGAATGGTTATTAATCACACGGATTTGTGGCAACACTAGTGGTTTCACGCAGCTTGGAGTGTTCACTTAGCAGAGTAATCCCGTATTATGGAACCTTACTTAGTCATCGATCCATGCTTGAGTATCACTTTTCTATGGCATAAATGATATTCGAGCATAGATCTATGACTGAGCAAGCTTTCATAATACGGGCCTAAAGTAAAGTTTGCCTAGGTAGGGTACTTAACATTTTCACCATGTATTGTAGTCAGAAAAAAGTTTATAAGAAAAAGTTTGGTTTTGCGTGTATTTATTTGCTCAACCATAGACCTAATTGTTTTTTTAAATGTAACAATATTAAATTCTGAGCTCGGTATTGTAAATGAGTCTGAGTGAACCGGAACGTAATATAAATCACTTGTCCATGGTATTATAGTATAGAGAAAAACAAAATAGCTTTTGAATTTGAAGAGCCACGGTTAAGGCAACCTTATCCTTATCTCTTAGGTATCTAAATAGATCTAAATATCTCAATCAAAAAAAAAAATATTATATAATTATGTAACCAAAAGAAATAATAATATTCGCTTTTATGTGAAATATGTAACTTTTTACCTCGACCAACAATAAAATAGTTCGGATAGTGTTTTTCGATGGGTACCTACTTATACCCTATGAATAAATAAAAACAGTGTTGTCTTATGCCTAAAGAGCCTGTTTAAAAAGAGAACAGTCGTGGGAATGGAGGGCGCGCGTGTGTCAATTGACAACATTCGTTGGGTTGACAACACTGCTCTGTCATTGCAGTACGGCTAAAAGTGTTAGAGTCTGTTCAAAAACAGAGAAAAGTAGTGAGAAGTGAGGGCGCTCGTGTTCCAATTTGACAACTTTTTTTGCTTTTTAACCAAAGAAGTTCCGAATGGTTCGAACCTCATTTGAACAACTGTAACGGACCCGGGCCTATGTGCTTGTAGGAACACCAGATTAAATTTATTAATAGCATGTACAGCTCATCTATTTGTTGAGAGCTTATATCAATGACCTTATTGAACTTTTAGACACGTACAGTTTATGGATTGATACCGTATAGAGCAGTGTGTTTTAAGTTGTGCGGCACAGTTCTTACCCATGTAAAAGGAAGGCCCCAGTCAATTAAGCTGAGCCTCAGGTAGATTAATGGCCTTTTGATTGGTTCTTAATTCGTTCGATATGCCTGTGTCTCTCGGTTTATGGACTTTACCAGAGGGCAGCCTTACATCAATATGATGTGTATGTGGATTTATATTTTTAATTATGAGGAGGCCTCCTGCTGCTACATACGCACCGCTATGTGGGCTACGCATGTGTTACATTCTACTAGAATAGACCAAATCAATTTCAGTATAGATAATGCTCTTATTGACGTAGTAAGTAAGTATTCGAACAAATATCAATCCATCTCTGTAACTCTGAGTGACTTGGCTGTGAGGAAGGCTTATTCTTCCTTAATAGTGATCTGTCTTTCGATTAAGGCTTTAAATTAACCTAGACTTTAATTGAGTAGCGTAAGCTTTACGAAATCTCTAACTTGTAGGGCAAATTAATATGAAATGTAAACAAGCTGATTGGCAGGAATTTAGTAATGTTTAATACATATAACACACACAAAAATACAGTAAATATACAGAACTTAATCCTAAGATGCACAAGGAAACATTACAATAAGACTATTAAACAATTATAGGTTTTGATTGATTCCGCCACCCTGGTGCTGTAACTTAGAGCTTTGTTACGTAGCTGTGTAAGCACGAAGCCAAGGTTTTAAGTTAATAGGCGACCCGTTCTGTCTCAATAACAGCGCCTCCAAGGCTATTGAAAGCTGAAGGCTTACACTAACCTTGTACCCAGAATCAATCAGAGAATAGTTATGTAAATTGCGAAACACAGTCGCTCTATGAACTCAGTAGAGTTTTACGGGGAAATGGCCTCAAAGATGGGCGGGATTTCTCTGTGGAGAGCACAATAATGAACAGTAAATAACACGATTGATTTCAGTAACAGTGAGTTCTGATTATGTTATCCAAATGGGCCTCTCAGGCTCTCAGTATGCTATATATTAGAGTCACCAATATCAATCGTATGGATACAACAATTATATATTAAACTTAGCTTTTATACTCGAAACAGGAACACACGTTCACCACAGATTCTAACTCTAATTTTAAAAGTACTTCTTTAACCAAACTAAAAGGTAACAATGACGCTCAGCCATTGTGACCTTTGTATCTCGCTAAAATATCGTGCCGACTATCCCCGAGCTCCTTGCTGCCAGCCTATTTACGTTTCCCCTGCTACCTTCCCTTCGGCGTGGACGCATGTTAGAAATTCCAAGAAACACGCTATCGTGCCGCGTCTCTATTGGTTCGCCATCAGCTTTCGGGACCTTATGGGGCGTAATTGTCACTCCCTTTTCGAATGATTCGACGTCTGTTCGCGAGATGTCGTTACACGTCGCAAAGTCCGTCTCTCTTAAAATAATGAAAATAAAAGAAACATTAGTTTTAACTTATAACAACATAGAGAGCCATTACCATTGTCCTTTCGTGACAATTAACCTTCAATCTCGCCAATTGTATGGCATATCAATTTAGTAGTACAGGTAAGAGATTCGGTATTCTTAATTAGTTTATTCATTTTCGCTGTGACGTCTCCAACGAGAATGAATAATGATACATGCATTTCAGATCAGGCCTTAAAACTAGGCATACCAATTAAATTATCATTCATTAAAACTAAATCTTTCATAACAACAATACTTATTGTTGACCATGTGCGACGTTTAGAAACCTCGACGCGCCGAGTTAAAAGAAAGCAAGGCAATAAAAAAATATACTTTATTGCTTTGCGCTTAAGTGTATTTGAATAGCCAACCATCCATGGTTCCACGTTTTGTCTAAAACTGCACGTGTGGAGACCGTATTCCTTCTTATTCAACAAAAAATCCTATTAAGAATCGATATTTTGTTGCGAGAGTTTATTGTTTTGAAGTGTTATGCTTTCTTTTTCATGGCTAGGTTTATCCATTGGCGTGAGATAAATTTTAATGACTTGCAGACGTAGGAAACGCTTTAAAAACAAAAAAATCGTTGTCTTTTCAAATTTTGTTTATGGGTTATGAAGATAAGTCAAGGGTCACTAGCGTACCACTACATTCCACCCTCTGAAAATTAAACACGCAGAGAATGCGAGTGCTGAAGTTTTCATTAGACCATTCAAGCATCTGACTCTATATTCAAACTCATCAATATAATGAATTTTGTTGACGTCTGTCTTTTTATTTTATTCTTAATCATATTGTAGGTATTTGTGTTCCCATCAAATCATCGTCAATTTATCATCTATGCTTCGGCATTATGATACCTTAGTCCACCCTCAGACTGGACGTGCTGAGCCTGATCATTCAACATCATCATCCCTTTTCATCCATGAAAGATTTTTCTTATATCTTCTATAACTGACCACCCTCAAACTTTCGGTATCCTTAAGCTACACTTAACATCTAAACGCACTTTAAAACTATTTATCCATCTTTCTCCTATATACTTTCGTTTAATGTTATTATCGCCCGAAGTATATACCTATATGCCTAAACACCTACCTAAACAAATAACTACCTAAGTTCCTACCTAACCAGCTATGAACATTTTTATCAAAATACCTTTTAAAAATGATAGCAATAATGATAACAATATAATTGTATTTCATCTTCCCACCTTCATTAGATACTTTTTCGAATATATTGTATACAGTACAGAAGAACATTATATCGTATTTAAAATAATTGTGGCAGTATTGCAAGTCAGCCTTTGATTTTATTGTGGCCCAAGTAGCATCATCCTTAATTATTATCATATTATAACATCCTTAATTTGCACCATTTCTGATATTTAATTGAACCGGTCTAGGATTCTAATGACTTATAATAACTGCACTAGCTTGCTTGCACATGAATTTCAACGCTATCAGAACACGTATAGACAAATTAAGTCATCGAATATCGTCATAATAATCGAACTTTCCCTCATCGATGCAGTGAGTGTATAGTTTGCAACACGTCTCATAAAACTACTATAATAATTATCAATTTGTTCCAACACACTAGCTTTTGTGTGGTTAATGTGCAATTAACTAATTTGGAGTATCCTCTATTTTTGTTATGAATACAATTAAAATCCAAGTTTTATATCAATCTTTATAATACCACAATTCTTTGTAAGCATTATTTGTTTTTCCACACCTTTGATATCACCCAATCTTAATTATTATTATAAACTATTATTATTAATAATGACTAATAATGACCTTAACTATACTGCTTATCGTGCCTCTGAGCAAAACTTACAATCTAACTTACTCGTACTTGTTTGTAATGCACCAGACAATACTAAAAATATCATCAATTAGATCAATAAATTGATCAATTAATTTCAATAATGCATCAATACATCCCTTTCTACGATAGTTTTATTAAACTCGAGCTGTATTTGTAAGCCATAGCAACCCTCGTTATGACTATCACTTTACGGACGTGGCTAATTGCTTTATAGTTTTCGTTATGTTTGGGTATACTCTATATTATAACCAGTATTATGGTACCATAAAATGCTAGCATTTGATTTTATTTGACTTTCGTCTGTTCAACCATTCTAAAACATTTGCTTAAATCAGGCGTTCTCACGGTTGTGACCTAATTAAAATCTACTTATACAGTAGTACTGATGATTATCAGTTATTTATATAAATATAAGCCTTCATTCTGTGATAGAAGTTGAATATACTAGGTTTTAGGCAATACTTTTTACCAATTTTTAGATTTTATTTTTTTCTACAAATTGTGTTCAAGAATAATCATGTTTATAGAAACATCTTTTCCGCAAGAGGCTCGAACTCTTGTCCTCTACTTTTCAATTAAACCTTAATCAGTCCGTTTATCAAAGTATATCAATACAGCCTTATGTACTATGGTAGGAATCGAACCAATACCTTTTTTTCATATAAATTATCCTTTCGGATTGCTTTTTCCAATGAGACTAGTGGTCTTCTAAGCATCAAGCTAACCTTTGTTAATTTCGTTTATAGAAATATGATTAAATAACATTATTTCGGCAAGAGGATCGAACTCTTGTGTCTTACATCTTAATTAAGCCTTCATAAAATCACTTATCTAGTAGGCAGAATACTACAGCCTTTTGTAATATGGTAGGAGTCGAACCATACCTTCTTTTTACAAAAGTTATCCATTTTTTATAGTCTTTTAATCAAATGAGGGGTCTGAGGCTGACCAATATAAATTATAATAATTCATTTAACTTAGCAGCTACACTTACAACTTAACGGAATGTTGGGAGTCTAACCCGCTTTATTATGTATCAAAATGGCCTTCATCATCAATAATGTTAATTCAGCCATTAGCCGAGTGTTGGGAGTCGAACCCGTCGCATTCAGTCTCTCGGATAGGCTACTCACTGTGTCTCACCGTCTCAGTCCAATTCCAAATAACCTAGCCTAACCTAGATCTAAAGAGTACTAGACAATAAAGTATTATATATAATTATATTTACTTTAAATTATATATGTATAGGAGGAGCCTAGGCTGTTAAATATTATCACTTTGTGTGTTTTTATTTTTACAGCGTAGTACGTTTAATGAACATTTCCTCAGCTTTATACCGTAGTTTTATACCTACATGTATTTTTTTGTATTATTTTATATATTCTGTGACTATATTATTTATATTATTTATGTATAGGTACACCCCACCATCACTTTTAGCGATAAGGTTGCCTATTGTACATTATCGATATTTGTTTTTGTTTTCCGTATTTCTTGATTACTGGTGTGCAATGAATATTTGTATTGTATTGCATTGTACGTTGTGCCCTTCCAGGTATGAGAAGGATTACCAAATTATTGTTTTGCAATGTCGACATTTCCTTTTCGTAACTAATGTGTACCTGAATATATTGCTCTGCTAACACCTGACGTAAACCATCGGTTCTGTATACAACAATATGGAAGTAATCCCACGAATCAGTTTCGTGAACCTTCTCTAAACAACTGAGCTTTCCTTTTATTCATACCGTTCATGACCAAATTTCAATCGAGTATCTAGGATTTTGTCCTCAGAACCTTTATCAGTCCCACATAATCATCACTGCTAGGATTTGTTTCATACACTTGCAACCAATCTTAAATAAGGCAATATTTTCATAATCACTGCTTTTTAAACTGAGCCGTGCTCTATTGCTACTATAATTATATAGGTTCTAGGTTTATTAATATTTTCGCTAGCTAGGTAGCCTAGTAATAGATTTCTAATTAACTGTGATTATGATTCGAGGCAGATTATACAAATCATACTTACACTTTACAATCGTACTTTGTGCTTTTGTCTCTTATCTTATAATTTTATTGCCCTAGGCAGTTTATTTTATTTTTTGAATCAAATGCAATTGATTGACAAGGCAAGTCGGATTCTTGATTATATATATTTTTTCGTGAATCCTAACGTAACATTACGTTTGATATTGTAATTTCTATTTTGTCTGTTATAACGGTGTGTATTTATGTATTTCACTTTTATCTTTCCGAGAACTAGAAATGTCGTTTATCAAAAAATCATTCTTTGTAGCGCAATTTTGTTTTTACGTCTGTTTGACACGTTAAAATGACACCACAACCATCATGCACTGTAAGCCTTAAATGTATCGACAAGTACTAAATTTCTGTGTCGTATTTGGTTTCGTTATTTTGTGAATAACTGTGTTATTATTTTCCCGAACAAGTAAAATAACACGCCGCCATCGCTTCAACATAAAGTCTTTGGTCATAAAATTAGGTCTGTTCAATTTTTTAACGTTTAATGGCCATCAATTGGTTTAGTGGCAACCTATTTAATTGCCTTTTAGCTAAACATAGCATATTATTATGCTTACGACAAATGCTCGTTAATTGTTAAAATAAATCTGGGTTTGTAATCGTCAAAATTTATTATATTTCATTTTTTTTTAATGCTCATTAACTGGTTTAGCGGCAACCCATTTATTTGCCTTTTAGCTAAACATAGCATATTATTATACTTGCAACAACTTAGCATAGGTTGATAAAATGAATCTGGGTTTGTGATCGTCAAAATTAAGGTCTACGTTGTGTTTTTATATTTTTCATTCACCAGATTTTATCTAGCAGCGAGGCTACCGCTTCGCACTTCACTAGATCCTTGCTCACGAGCACCAAATGTAACGGACCCGGGCCTATGTGCTTGTAGGAACACCAGATTAAATTTATTAATAGCATGTACAGCTCATCTATTTGTTGAGAGCTTATATCAATGACCTTATTGAACTTTTAGACACGTACAGTTTATGGATTGATACCGTATAGAGCAGTGTGTTTTAAGTTGTGCGGCACAGTTCTTACCCATGTAAAAGGAAGGCCCCAGTCAATTAAGCTGAGCCTCAGGTAGATTAATGGCCTTTTGATTGGTTCTTAATTCGTTCGATATGCCTGTGTCTCTCGGTTTATGGACTTTACCAGAGGGCAGCCTTACATCAATATGATGTGTATGTGGATTTATATTTTTAATTATGAGGAGGCCTCCTGCTGCTACATACGCACCGCTATGTGGGCTACGCATGTGTTACATTCTACTAGAATAGACCAAATCAATTTCAGTATAGATAATGCTCTTATTGACGTAGTAAGTAAGTATTCGAACAAATATCAATCCATCTCTGTAACTCTGAGTGACTTGGCTGTGAGGAAGGCTTATTCTTCCTTAATAGTGATCTGTCTTTCGATTAAGGCTTTAAATTAACCTAGACTTTAATTGAGTAGCGTAAGCTTTACGAAATCTCTAACTTGTAGGGCAAATTAATATGAAATGTAAACAAGCTGATTGGCAGGAATTTAGTAATGTTTAATACATATAACACACACAAAAATACAGTAAATATACAGAACTTAATCCTAAGATGCACAAGGAAACATTACAATAAGACTATTAAACAATTATAGGTTTTGATTGATTCCGCCACCCTGGTGCTGTAACTTAGAGCTTTGTTACGTAGCTGTGTAAGCACGAAGCCAAGGTTTTAAGTTAATAGGCGACCCGTTCTGTCTCAATAACAGCGCCTCCAAGGCTATTGAAAGCTGAAGGCTTACACTAACCTTGTACCCAGAATCAATCAGAGAATAGTTATGTAAATTGCGAAACACAGTCGCTCTATGAACTCAGTAGAGTTTTACGGGGAAATGGCCTCAAAGATGGGCGGGATTTCTCTGTGGAGAGCACAATAATGAACAGTAAATAACACGATTGATTTCAGTAACAGTGAGTTCTGATTATGTTATCCAAATGGGCCTCTCAGGCTCTCAGTATGCTATATATTAGAGTCACCAATATCAATCGTATGGATACAACAATTATATATTAAACTTAGCTTTTATACTCGAAACAGGAACACACGTTCACCACAGATTCTAACTCTAATTTTAAAAGTACTTCTTTAACCAAACTAAAAGGTAACAATGACGCTCAGCCATTGTGACCTTTGTATCTCGCTAAAATATCGTGCCGACTATCCCCGAGCTCCTTGCTGCCAGCCTATTTACGTTTCCCCTGCTACCTTCCCTTCGGCGTGGACGCATGTTAGAAATTCCAAGAAACACGCTATCGTGCCGCGTCTCTATTGGTTCGCCATCAGCTTTCGGGACCTTATGGGGCGTAATTGTCACTCCCTTTTCGAATGATTCGACGTCTGTTCGCGAGATGTCGTTACACGTCGCAAAGTCCGTCTCTCTTAAAATAATGAAAATAAAAGAAACATTAGTTTTAACTTATAACAACATAGAGAGCCATTACCATTGTCCTTTCGTGACAATTAACCTTCAATCTCGCCAATTGTATGGCATATCAATTTAGTAGTACAGGTAAGAGATTCGGTATTCTTAATTAGTTTATTCATTTTCGCTGTGACGTCTCCAACGAGAATGAATAATGATACATGCATTTCAGATCAGGCCTTAAAACTAGGCATACCAATTAAATTATCATTCATTAAAACTAAATCTTTCATAACAACAATACTTATTGTTGACCATGTGCGACGTTTAGAAACCTCGACGCGCCGAGTTAAAAGAAAGCAAGGCAATAAAAAAATATACTTTATTGCTTTGCGCTTAAGTGTATTTGAATAGCCAACCATCCATGGTTCCACGTTTTGTCTAAAACTGCACGTGTGGAGACCGTATTCCTTCTTATTCAACAAAAAATCCTATTAAGAATCGATATTTTGTTGCGAGAGTTTATTGTTTTGAAGTGTTATGCTTTCTTTTTCATGGCTAGGTTTATCCATTGGCGTGAGATAAATTTTAATGACTTGCAGACGTAGGAAACGCTTTAAAAACAAAAAAATCGTTGTCTTTTCAAATTTTGTTTATGGGTTATGAAGATAAGTCAAGGGTCACTAGCGTACCACTACACAACGAACGCCACCGAACCTACGAAATTGTTAATTTCACTGAACAAAATAATATGACACTTCAATACATTTTTTTTTTTTTTTTTTTTATTGCTGATGGATTAGCGTTTGGCTACCAACTCACTTTAAGAAAGCGAAGATGTAGCCTAAGATGGAACACGCTTTTCCAGAAGGAACTTATTTACCCTAGATTTGAAGACTCCAAGATTGTACTCTAATGGGAAGACAGATGCAGGAAGGTCATTCCACTCTTTGGCTGTGGATATTATGAAAGTAGAGCAGAATTTTTTGGTTCGACACTGTGGTATGTCGACCAGGAATGGGTGGTATGAATTTGTGCGTCTGCTGGTCCTATGATAGAAGGGAGAAGACGGGATAAGGTCGTGCAATGCTTGCGCACAATCACCAAAGTGGTACTTGTAGAACACTGACAGTCTGGCAACGCGCCGACTGTGATCAAGGCTTTGTAAGCCAGACTCTGTAAGCGAGACATCATCAACAAGTCTAACAGCGCGTCTTTCAATCGAGTCGAGAGCTTCAAGTTGGTATTTAGCCGAGCCGTCCCAAAGGTGGCAGCAATACTCCATGCAGGTTCGGACCTGCGCCTTATATAAACAGAGGAGCTGTCCCGGTGTGAAGTACCGCCGAACCTTAGCCAGGATGCCCAGCTTCATCGCAGCAAATTTGGCCTTCGACTCGATATGGTGGCCAAAGTTTAAATTCGAGCTAATCTCAACGCCCAAAAGGTTCAGACTGTCGGTGAGCTGAAGCGCAGCATCACAGAAACTAGGCACAGGAATGAATTGAGTCTTCTTAGCTGTGAACACACACGCCTGGGTTTTGGATGCGTTGAACCGCACAAGGTTGGCGTCACCCCATTCATACATAAATAATATTTCAAACTTTTTATATAAGTATTCGACTTACCTACATGGCACCTACCTACCTACGGTTCACGGACGTCTCTGAATGTCTTACGAAGTTATTGTATTCTCTTTGTCTGAATGCATACTTACCAAGGTAGGTAGGTAGTTAGGATCATTGACATTTCGATCTGCAGATATTGTGAGCGTGTTGGATGTTTTTCTATAGGTATATAACAAAAATATCTATCAGTATTGTCGGTCGTGTATTGTATTATATATATCAGCTATCTAGTACCCATAACACAAGCTCTGCTTAGCTTGGGGTTAGATAATGTTGTGTGAATTGTCCAGCATTATTTATTTATTATTTATTTAAACAATCAAACCCTCCACAGCAAGTGGCCAGCAAATATAACGGATAAACAAAACTAAGATTAGTTTATGTTAGGAATTTTACATGTAAGAGCTTATTGAAGTTTCATTTATTTTTGACCCTAATAAGTGGTATAACATATTAAAATAAGATAATTTATATCTAAAAGAACAGGAATCACTTCATAACCCCATAAACTATGCAGGAAATCTAATAAATAACCGTTTTTATACTAATAATATAAACTGTTCTTACTACTTAGCTAAATTGCCGAAGACAGATTCTCTAAGCTGACAAATTTACCTACCAACTTAGTCGTAGGACTATTCATATTATTATTTTTATATAATATGAATAGTATATTTTGTTCTGCGTTAGTACGTGTTGTTAGGAGCATCTGTACTTGATTGAACAGCCATGTTCACAAAAAGATAGGAAAAACCAATAAACGCAATAAAAACATGAGAAAATTAACCTCGCAAAAATCTAATAAATATTACCTAATTCAATAGATAATTTATACTATTGAATTTTAACAAAGCTGCCAAGATTTATTTCCGGATCGTCACAAAAACAAGAATAAGAAAAAACAAAAGTGCTGTTTTGGCTAGCGTTGAATGAAGACTGAAACAAAAACAACAGATGTTTCTTTGGAAACTTTTGTATGTGAACAATATGAAGCTTTCAGCAAATGAAATGCTGTGAGGCATAGAGGAAGTTTCTCATTTTTATTTATAAAACTTGGTAAAAAGTTCTAAAAATATTTTGCAAATCATGGGTTTTAACGATCATGAAAGGGTTTTACGCCCGACTTCGATTTAATCTGTGTGGCTTAGAATTTACACCACCCCATCTCTTCCCGTAACGAATACATCCGACAGAGAACCAAAGTTATCGACATAGCTCAGAGAATTAGCAAGCTGAAGTGGCAGTGGGCCGGCCATATTTCGCGAAGAACTGACAGCCGATGGGGTGAACGAGTTCTTGAGTGGAGACCGCGACTCGGCAAACGTAGTGTAGGGCGCCCTCCGGCCAGGTGGGATGACGATCTGCGAAAGACTGCAGGCAGATGCTGGATGCGTCAAGCTGAAGACAGGGTGCTATGGCGCTCATTAGGGGAGGCCTATGTCCAGCAGTGAACTAATATAGGCACGCATATGCCCAGTGTGAGGATTATGGGCCTACCCTCTTATCCCCTCACGCACCAGACGGCTGGTCGCACCAACTCCGTTGTACGCCACAAGGATTGCTGATTGCTGATTGCGGGGCTCGGGTGGGCTCGATTCGCGTCGTTCGCCTTTTGCCTATGATTTCTCAAAATTTTGTTAAGTAAACTATAATAAATTGTTAATATTTCAAAAGCTAGATAAACTTACTACCTATTTATGTTGTTTTCAAAACCAATCATTGGCTTTTTTCGCCGAAAAATCGTTGATGAATATCAAAGGAAAAGATGTTAATTCTAAAAAAACTAGGTATCTGTCGTGTGAGGGCCCCTCTTTTGTAGAGACTCGGGACAATCGCGCCGGTTGCCCTCCCCTAAATCCGGCCCTGTGTGTTATCTTATCACAGACGAGGGCAACCTGTGAGGGAAGGATTCTAACGCCAAAATACGCAATTGAGCATGCAATTTCGGGTATGGATCACGTATTTAACTGTAAAAAAATTGCGTATAATGCTTTTCATTTGTTTGTTGGTTTATTTGTATTGAAATAGGCTTCAAAACTACTGGAATTTCATCATTAAAAAGCTTACTTTTCAGGGAGTGACATACATAGGTTTTATTCCGGTATTCCCACGGGACTGGGAACTACGCGGGTGAAACCGCGAGGCGCCGCTAGTACATTAGAAAAAAGATTCTACGATGTAATACGGAACCCTTCGCGAGTCGATCGCATTTGTTTTTTATTTAAATTTCAATGAGTTAAAACATCTGCTTTTTACTCTGGTACTATCATATTACAAAAACAGCTGACGAACGCTGGCAAGTTTTCAGCCGGTATGGTTTTTCAAAAGGGAGATGACGTAGAAACCAGACATTGATGTGATCCATGTGGATCCATGTGACCGCATAGTAGGTACGCAATCTTTTTCATGCGACTTGGAATACCAATTGTCATTGTATTGATAAATCACATCACATCACACTAATATTATAAATGCGAAAGTTTGTATCGATGGATGGATGGATGGATGTTTGTTACTTCTTCACGCCAAAACGACTGAACGGATCGGGCTGAATTGCATACAGGTAATTCTAATCCCGGAATCAAACATAGGGTACTTTTTATCCCATAAATCAGTTCCCTTGGGATAAAAATCACCTATAAACGTTTCCATAGGAACAACGCGTGCGAAGCCGCGGGACGCAGCTAGTAAGTCATAAATTCATGACCATGATTGCAGTTTATCTTCTTACTTAAGCTTTTAGACCGAGTTTTAGACATAAGTAGGTATTTATTGTGACTTTAACTATAGAAATCTCAGCAGAGCTTGTGTTATACCCATAACACATTGATAATTGATATACATAATACAATACACTACATAGATACATATTTTTTATTATACATAGTTAACATCCAGAACGCCCTGAACAAATATCTGTAGATCGTACACATATTAGTCCCGATCGGATGACGATCGCAGTTCAATGGTAGAATTGTTCTGCAGGCGGCGCTGCTGCCTGCCCCCGGTGGATATCTCTTAGTCGCTTCTTACGAAACCCGCGTGAAGAGTTGGGGTGGTGCAAGTTCTGAGCCAGCACCACGCAGCATAGTAGGTGGTAACAGGTGTAGTATAAGTAATTTAGTTTAAAAAAGAAAAAAAAACTACAAGTAGCTAATACACGTACTAACTATGGTAAAAAAACAATATTATCAGAGGGAGCTACACTTTTTAACAATTTGCCACACTACATAAAAGAATGTGTCAGTTTGAATGTCTTTAAAAATAAACTTAAATTACATGTAGGTACATACTCTGTAACAACCAGTCTTATATTTAGTAACGCCATATAAGCTTACCTATCTCATAATTATCTAAGTACCTTACCTACTAGCTGTTATAATTTTAGTATTTACACTACACAATATTATTACATAATAATTAGCGAACAATGTTAGTTAAGGATATTATTTAGTTATAATTTATTTTAGGCTCCAGAGGTTAGTTAAAATATTATAAAACCTGGATTAATTTTCTTATGTATCTCATTATAAGTAAACCCTGTGTTTGTATGAGAATAAATTTCTTTAAACCTAAAAAAACTATAAACAGACTTCAATTTTTATAGTTGTCGCCACTGTCAGAACTGGACTAAATTAAAATGGGACCACACGGGAAGCACCAGCTTTCATATAAAAAAAGAATCATCAAAATCGGGCCACTCGTAAAAAGTTCTGAGATAACAAACATAAAAAATACAGTCGAATCGAGAAGCTCCTCCTTTTTTTGAAGTCGGTTAAAAAAGCACCCGTATAGAGACATCGCCATAGACAAGGCTCATCAACTTTTCCCGTGCACAGTACATCTAAAAGGTGATAATGCACTATGTCCTTTATAGGAAAATGTTTGCTCGTTATGCGACGCCCACATAATCTCGAGCTAGTTAACATCTTGCTGTTGTAATTTGTAAGTTTCTTTGTGATAGGTAAACAAATCAGAGAGGTGTCAAAGTGGTATATAATGGTAAACAAATAGGCAGTTCCGTAAGGGCTAAAGCTCTGCGTACATTTACTCAACACTGCTAACGCACAGTTGCAAGTATGTGCGTTCAAATACGGGCGTAAACTCTTTCTGCTGTACTACTGTGATTTTGTTTTATAAAACTATAAATCGACTTCAATTATATAGTTTTTTCATGAATCCCATCACCAGAACTAGACTAAATTAAAATGGGAACACACAGGAAGCAGCAGCTTTCAAATAAAAAAAGAATCATCCCAGTCAAAAGTTCTAAAGTAACAGACATAAAAAAAAGAATTGAGAACCTCCTTATTTTTTGAAGTCGGTTAAAAAAGTACATCTGTTGAGTGAGACAAGTTTATTTTCTCACATCTGACGAAACTAACAAGGATAATATTGACTAAACTTAGAAACTGGAACATTTTGGAGGTTATTTGTCACTTTATTCCTTAACTAAACTAGCCTGAACGACGGAATAAAATTTACTTCGAGACTAACCTCGGAACAGCCTTCTCCTTCTTAATTCCCCGTTTATTAGTACAAATTTTACCTAAATTTAGGAATAGCGGTGGAGTAAAGTTACACACTCGATAATCGGCGTTTATAAATAGGGTATAACTTTAACTGCGTGGTGCTGGCTTAGAATTTGTACCACCCCAACTCTTCACGCGGGTTTCGTAAGAGGCGACTAAGAGATATACACCGGGGGGCGAGCAGCAGCGACCCTGCAGAACAACTATACCACCAAACTTCGATCCCTAATCCACATGCCCAGCGTGGGGATTATGGGTATCACCCTTCATGAGATAAACGCCATTAAGGCGCTTATCAGGAGGCCAGTGTCCAGTAGTGGACTAATACAGGCTGTTGAGGATGTTGAGAAAGTATTACTTAGCCATTTATTGCTTATCTATTTTTACTTTCCTTGTATTCGTGATGAGAAACACAGTGTTTACCTCGGATGAAAGTAACTTATTTAGCCCCGAGACGGAGTTGGGCGCCTGAGCGTAGCGAATAGTTCGAGGTTCCTGCAGGGCTAAGCTGCGACCCAGAAAAGACGTCGCGCGCGAGACGACTAATTTTTGTCGTGGTCTGTTGCTTTCTCTTTTACTCTAGGATGCCCAAGAGAGATAGAATACTCGTTGTCGAGTAGTCCTTCTCGCGTTGAGACAGACACTGACAACAATTGTCACTGGTTTTTGTGAACTGCACAGAGAATTATACATAACCTTCTTAGTTTCACCTTCTTTATGGTAGTTAGAACATTTTCACTGGTAGAATGGTGGTAAACCAGTCGAAACACACACAAAAACCAAAAAAGAAGTAGAAGAGAACGTACGCGGTACTTCTGACAATGCTCTAACAATACTTTTGAAAATTTGAAAACATTATTGTAGAGAGATAGATATTATTACCTCGTAGTTGGCAAAGCACATATGTAGGTATAAGGTACCGCCAGTGTCCTTGCAAAACGCAGAATAACATACTACTAACCGCAATTTTTTTGAATCAAGCGCGTACTATGAATCGAGTCTAACGAATCGAGTTAGTTAGTAAGTAAGTACCTACAAGAACAAGTAGTACCTACCCTACTCTGTCTACTCTGTGCAACTTGCGTCCACGTTCAGTAGGTTCCTTTCCTACGTGGTATATTTTGACTCACGCACAAAACAAACACCTAGGTATACTTAGTAGATTTTCAGAGAGTTTACATTTATGATTAAGTTAGTATGGCATATTAGGTACCCACCTACTCTGTATTTGTGTTGTGGGTGTTGTAAAAAAAGAAAAAGAACTTGGAAAGGACTCTTTAGCAATGCAATATTGATACCTAGGTGCTTGGTAGGTGTACCTACCTACCTTACAACTTATCTCCGGTTGACTGAGGAAGCGGCTGTTTGCCGTCTGGAAGTGACCTAAAGTATGGTCCTGCCTTATTTTGTCGTAGATACCTACCCACCGCCCGTTGTCCCAAAAACTTCACGGAACACAAGGACCTACAAGGTGAATATGCAAGCATGTATATAATTATGTACTACCTAAAGGTGCATTGTAGTCAGAAAGCGAAGGCATTAATTAGGTACTATTTTACACCGTCCATAAATAATTTTAATACGGGACCGCCATGACAAACACAATTCTATGAAAATTAACAAGAAAAAGTTCTCGCGAGTTCTCGTGCTTAAATCTAAGGTCGAGACTTTGACAGTCCAACGCGAGCTATCTCGCGCTGGACTGTCAAAAAGTCGAGAAAATTTGGCACGCATCTTAGCGTTTGACGAGAAAGGTTACCACAGATAAGACGTGACGAGAATATTAGTGCTGCATGCTAGCTAGCAATGGTCGAGAAATCGAGATACCGCCATTTTTCTCTTCTCGTGGTTGCGCATCGTAGCCCTCCTGGGCGCTAATAGTTCGAGGGCACTTTCATCCCTTGGGAAACAATGTGCTATTAAAATCTTTCCAGTAGTTTTGGAGCCTATTCAATACAAACAAACAATCAAATCTATCATCTTTATAATAATTAAGTATAGATAAAAGATTAGACGAATTAGAAAAAAAATAAGAGAGAATTATATTTTATTTATTTATTGTACAAAAGCATTTTACTACATAGGTAGGTTAGGTATATATTTATACAAAAAAACAGAGAGTTCCTCTCTGTTAAACAAAATTGTTATTGAATTCATAATTATGTACCTATGAATAAAAGATTCCATAGGTATTCCTAAGAAACATTGGTAAGTATATTTACTTTCTTTATTAAAATTTGACCAACTAGGGATCATTCTCTATACAATAGCGAAAAAAAAATTAAAATCGGTAAAATTGACAAAAAATTCGACGAAAGTAAAAAAATACACAAAGCCCGATGAAACTTTCTACTAAATACATTCTAAATACAAAATACCATTCCTGGGCCTGCAAGAAGGTACCTACTTAAGTAAGTTAATAATTGTGCAGATATTTTCTAGTAGGTACCTACATAGCTAGAACTCTTTGGAGCCCTGAGTCCAGTTGACGATAGTATCGAGACGTGATCGTGACGTCTATTTTTAAATAGGATTTGCATAGTTCCCTGTCCGCACAATAGAGGCGCTGCTGTACAAAATCATGTTGAGAAATGAGACCTAACAATACGTCTCAATAGTATTGTTAGCCGGAGTCGGGGGCTCTTGTCATACCTAGAGGTATTGTCATACTTTTTATAAAATAAAAAAGACATGTGGCACTCGGGGACTGCCGCGGTAAAGCTATTGCAATGCCATCTAGAGACGAGTTGCTGAACTAAAGAGACAAACGTCAAGGTTTTTTCGTTACGGAATTTCTGGATTCGGTCCCCGCGCTCAAGGCCCGCGATAGAAGCTATGCAATAGCTTAATAATACATACTTCCCTGTATTGTCTAACTTATCCACACCAATTATAGATAAAGATAACGTATTAAATGTACCTACCTAAATACTAATACAATCATTATCCTTTTTCATTATGAATGTAAGCGGGTTAACTACGAACCTTGTTTGTGTTGGAAGAACACCAACGTTTCATCCCTTAACGAGGGACATCTTCAGGGCGAATGCGGTTCTAGACGCACGCGTTCCGCATCCCTTCGAGCACTATTATCCTTTTACCATTATCCTTTTCTAGGGAAATCGACCATATTTTGGACGATTTTCGACTCGGTATTTTTTTCGTCGATATTTCGGTAAAGAGCTCCGTGTCGAAACATCGACGAAAACAAAAACAAAAACATCGTGTCGAGGATCGTAGTCCTGAAAGTCGTATCGTCAATGCCGTTAATTTTTCATCATCATCATCATCATCATCAGCCTATATTAGTCCACTGCTGGACATAGGCCTCCCCTAATGAGCGCCATAGCGCCCTGTCTTCAGCTTGACACATCCAGCATCTGCCTGCAGTCTTTCGCAGATCGTCATCCCACCTGGCCGGAGGGCGTCCTACACTACGTTTGCCGAGTCGCGGTCTCCACTCAAGAACTCGTTTACCGCAGCGGTTATCGGTTCTTCGCGAGATATGGCCGGCCCACTGCCACTTCAGTTTGCTAATTCTTTGAGCTATGTCGATAACTTTGGTTCTCTGTCGGATGTATTCGTTACGAATCCTATCCTTCAGAGAGACTCCGAGCATAGCTCTTTCCATAGCTCGCTGAGCGACTTTAAACTGGTGGACCAGCCCTATCGTGAGTGTCCACGTCTCAGCTCCGTAGGTCATGACGGGTAGGACGCACTGATTGAAAACTTTCGTTTTCAAGCATTGCGGTATGGATGACGAGAAGAGAGAGTTAATTTTTCGACTTTTCGTAAATAGGTTTATAAATAAAGTCGACGAAGAGGCCCCAAGATGTCAGCACATTTTCGCCAACTTTCAGGTCATTCTGCAGCATGTCGACCAGAACTTCTTTGAAAGCCTGATGGAAAACAAAACAACTGTTAGTTAAATATGAATATGAATAATTTTATTGTAAAATTGATAAAATTAAATCATGGTTCAATGAACGTCTTAAAATATATTGTGAGTTTGCCAATAACTCCAGCTTCAGTCATGACTCCATTGATAATCTTACCTCGAACTGTGCTTTTTGAACATTGAAAGCGCAGTGCGAATCCCCCAGCTTACTCATTAGAGCTTCAACAACCTGCGGCTCCTGAAACAAATTATGTTACCATACACCTAAGCCGTATTTTTTTGTGACTATATAAGCCTTATTTTTTAGGGTCTCGTGAGCGAATTCAAAACCCTTAAGAGCGGCCAACCCGTCTTACTTTTCATACAAACGCTGTTACGTAATTATGGCGTTGTAACAGATCTTTCTTTAAAACTTTTAACTAATAGGTATCTTGTGCACTATAATCTAGGTTTCTATCACGACAAAAAATCAAAATTTATATACAAATTCAGTTTATGCCTCCATCTCCTAATCTGCTTTTTTGTCAAAAAAAAAAAACAAAAAAAACCACATGAAGCCAAAAAGTATGTTAATTTTAAGTCATTTACTACGGGCGTATATACCATGATTTGAGTTTCGAGCTTTACAATATTTCGGCACAGTTTCGTTGTAAATGACTTTAGTGTGATGGATTCAAAAGTTTTGTCTTATGACGTAAAAGAATATATGAATTTGAAAACACATTGACTTAAAGCCTATTTCACCGACCAGTTTATTTTAATTTAGTGTTAACATTGTTTTTTCTGGATTTTATTGGATTCTATTTTTATTGGATTTAACTTTTTGACATTACCTTATTTATGTATAGACATTTATAATTATAATTGTTTTTACTAAGATTTTGCACACCTCAACAGGTAGTTTGCATTTGGATATATTATTTAAAATTAAGAACTTTTGTACACATACACACATTCATGCAAATAAAAATTATGATTGGTGATTGATTGATCGATTGTCAGAAATTAACACTTATAGGATAACGTCCTTTTTCATGTCCCATGAGAACCAATGCTATGTCAACTTACATAAAGGTTCACCACAGCAGAGTCGATGGAAGCCATAACGTTCTGCACGTGTGCTTTGAACTGCGGACTCTTTTTAATCTCCTCTTCTGTGAAACCACGAACTCGTTTGAAAAACGCTTGTGCGTTTGGATCTTTTCGGAAGATTCTGTAAGAATCATTTTAATGAGAAATCCTTTATAAGCGTTGCACGCAGCTCGGATGTCTGTGGAATCTAACAATAGAAAAAAATACAGTCTAAAGATTTATTAGCGTTTAGCGCCCTTTGTAGTCGAAAATAGAGTTTGGCGGCCACCAAGTGCAATTTTGCATCTCCACCTAAACTATCACACTAATATTATAAAGGCGAAAGTTTGGATGGATGTATGGATGTATGGATGTATGGATGTTTGTTACCTCTTCACGCCAAAACTACTGAACGGATCTGGCTGAAATTTTGCATACAGGTAATTCTAATACTGGAATAAAGCATAGGCTACTTTTTATCCCATAAATCTTTTCCCGTGGGATGAAAATCACCTTTTAATGTTTTCATAGGAACAACGCGTGCTAAGCCTCGGGGCGCAGCTAGTACAAAATAAAACTATTACACATGCATTAATAAAAAGCTTATAATATAATGTATATCACAAACTGTACGATACATTTTTGAAATGTCCTGTGTAAAACGTAATACTAATAAAAAAAAGGTGGCGGTGCCACTTCGACTCTGGTATGCATGCGCCTTAAAAGAAAAAAAAAGCAGATCACCCACAAATATTTGCGGGTCGTACAAATACTTGTCGAGACGGGAAACTAACCCGCAACCTCGTGCGTCGTAAGCAGACCTTCGCTCACCGCGCCACAGAGGTCTTCGAATTATGTAGGCATGCTTAGAAGATAATATCCACCAGGGGGCGGGCAGCAGCGCTCCCTGCAGAACAATTATACCACCAAACGCGATCACCAACCCGCATGCCCAGCGTGGGGATTATGGGTGCCCTCCATGAGATATACGCCAAATAAGGCGCTTATCAGGGGGAGGCCTGCGTTCAGCATTAGACCAACACAGGCTGTTGAGGGATGCTTAAAAGAACAGACCTTAAGAACAACTCCATCCCGTTGTCCATAGTTTGAGCTTTAATAATCGCCCAAGTTTTCTGGACATGCTGGACATCCCTCGGCGACATGCCGGAGACAGGGTCCGGCTTATCAGGTTCCTTGCCTAGCTGATCACTTATCCAGTTGCCCATATCTGTAAAATAAATATCGGATTCGATTACCTGTGCGTTGAATTATGATGATTGCCGTGTGGTGCCGGTATAGAATTTGCACCTCCCCAAATCTTCTCTCGGTGTTGTATGAGGACGACGTCACCCAATTTAGGTCCTGACTGAAAACCAGCTTCGTTATCGACCTCGGTGGATAATGACATCAAGCTGAGGCTGGACCTGATGAGCCGCGCACATAGATAGGGAAAGACCATTTATTTATACCCTTGGGGCTCTACTACACTCTTAGAATATGTTTCAACATTGAAATCCAAACGTTTATATTTTTCTTTGTTGCGTGTATTTTTGTATTTTCAAATTGTGTAAAATTGTGTTCTCCCACATCAGTCACCGTCTGACTGGCGGCACGGGCGGTCGTGATTCGCGTTAAATATTGTTGTCTCGGTCTCACTTCGGTCCTAGATACGTCTTTCCGTCTTTGTTCTTCTTTGTATTGCACAGGACTGGAAATACATATAACTGTGAGCGTATGTGTTTGCGTGTGGTTGTAATAACACATGCCAATTTTTGAGTAAGCGCTGGGAGAACGTAACCTATCTTCCCTTTTTAAATCAATGGTATTTCCTTTATTATTAGTATTAGGTGAGTGGCTATGAATCATTTCTTATTTCTAATGAATATCTACTGCAGAACTCCTGCAGAACTATTCTTTCAGCGAACTGTGATCAGGCGTGGGGATTATGGACACTTCACTTCACGGCATAGCTGAACTATTAGGTGGTTATTAGGTAGGTACAGGTACCTACCTACCTTCGTACCGTGTTAGAATTGGATTTTGAGTCTTTCGCAAGAAAAAAACGTAATTATAAATAATAAGTGACTATGTTGGGCAATACACACACAGCATCATCTAGCCCCAAGCTAAGCATAGCTTTTGTTATGGGTACTAATTGACTGATAAAATGTTATTAGAAAATACCCAGAACACGCTTTACAAATATTTGGAGATCGTATAAACAATTTGTCCTTAGGTGAGAATCAAACGCCAAACGTCTTGCGTCGCAGGTGGGCGGAAGTTCGCCCATCGCGCCAAATCCACTGGTTTAACGACTTTTTTCGTGAAACTAAGTTTACTAAGTTAATGTTATGTCTGGTTTTAAATAAAAGAATTGAATTTATTATGTTACTCTACCCAAAGATTTAAATCTTTGACTCTACCTTCCTTCTTAGCAGAATAGGCTGTAGGGTACCTACCGTTATACTATACTAAGTTCTAGAAATGGCTAGGTAGGATACATAAACACCTCCTTATAAAGCGAACTTTAGCAAGGCAGGTATGTTAGGAAACTATTGATATAAATTGATAGGTACGTAGTTAGGTATCACTAGGTTATGATCGAATGATGTGACGTGCAAAGACTGAAGTACCTACCTAGGTACTTAATCAACTCACCGAAAGTGTTATGATTATGAAGCAAGAAACTTCAAAAGAAACTGGCTCCTACTCGGACAAAGTAAACACTGATGCAATATTAGGTTTACTATTGATTTAAAGATTTTATCAAAATATTTACACACGATAGATAGGCACGTCCAACCATCGCAATGCTTGATTGGTAGTTGTGTGGTGTTGAAGCCAGCATCGTGCGTGACGTGACACACCACAAAAACTATTTCAATTTGGGTAGGTATGGTTTGTCCATTTGGAATGGAGCATGTTAGTAAACAAAATACGACACAAATATCAAAATCTCACTTGCTTGGCGTCGAGTTTCAGATATAATTGTAAGCAATTTTTATTGAAGGGAGGATCTAAAATCAACAAGTAATGTAAATTACGTATAAAAGGATGCGCCAACAAAGTGAATTTTAGGTTGAGTATGGGCGGTTTGTTTACGTTTATGCCTCATTCAAAATGAACACGGTTATAGGTAGGTATATTAATACGTAGGTCTATAGTCAGCAAAAATCACGCCTTACCACCACTAGGGTGATTTTTCTGTGAAGTGATTAGTTGCCAACCCCCTATAATGTGGAATAAATACCTAAATTTAATGTCGATAGATATGCACATGTAACCTAGATAGAATAGAAGAAAGATATATGTTTAACTATGGTCTTTCTTCAATTCAATGACTCTACCACATCGATTCTATCTCGATGCTCTACCATTATTAGATATGAGCGTAATAGATAGATATGTAATTTTGATGCATAAATCGAAGTGTACGAGTATCTAGTGAAAGCTAACAGATTCTCAACTGTGTTGGGTACTGAAATAAAACAGGTTATTACGTTTAGAAGAGCTATATTCCTTTTTTAACCACACTTTTATCAATTAGTAAAACTTATCTCTTGTTTTGGCGGTGAACCGCGAGCGACGAATGACAGGCGGAGTGTTGCACACTCCTGCCTACCATTTTACTCCTTTAAGTTTATAAATGATTTCCAACTCTTTTATTATTTTTGGGCAAGCTTTTACTCGGCCATTCGACGATATACGCCATGCGACTCGCTTGGCTCTTAGTTTAGGTTAAATTAAATCTTCATTTAGTTAAATTACCCGCGGAATTAAGTTGGCAGTATATATTTTTAATGAATATTTGTATTTTTGCACCAGTTATTATTATATGAATAAGATTCGTTTACTGTTTCGACTGTTTTACTTCTTGGCAGTTCGTCTTACGAACTGCTTCTAAATTGTTTATCAGTTTGTACTTTCGCTTCGATCGGACATACAATAATTATTGTTAGAATTATTAAAATTTATCAGAATTCTTCTTAATATTTCTACATTTGATAAATTATTTTAAATAACCATTTCTATTTGGTATACAATCATCGATAACCATTGACCATACTCTTACAAAACTCAGTCCATAAAATATTTTATAACGAGAAAACATAACATTAGAACCAACGCTGGTTATTCTCACATTATTCCATACTCAAAGCTTTAGTATGCGTATAATATAATGCGTAGTATTAATTGACTACATTTAATTTAAACTAGACTTGTCACAATTATACAACTACTAACAATAAGCGCTCTCACTATCACCTCATTACAATATCTCTTTCTTAACAGTACTGTCGTGTCGCTTTCATTTGTTTTGGTTTCAATATCATTTGTTATCGTTTTAGTATTAATTTCCATGACTTTCACAAAGATACTTCAAGTATTAATTAACAGAAATGGGAATTTAAGGTCCATCTTAGCATAACATAATTCATAATTGATAACTGCATTATTTCACAATTTTACATAAGATTGATCATTTTATTTAATTTGTTACATACAGTACATAAGTTATCACAAAAACTGTTCTTTTATTATTTCCCTTTTTTTTTATATTATAAGTATATTTTTTTAGCCCGCTCTACTCCACTATACTGATCGATAGTATACGCGACATCGCGCTTGCTAATTCAAACAAAATATTTGAATGTGAGTAAAATTGCAAGTAAATTGCTTACTGTTACAATTTGTAATTCACAAAACACGTTTCTAATATTATAATATTGAAATACATATTTTCATAAGCCTTGATAAATCGCTATACTATAAAAATAATCAATAGATACAGTTTTTGGATTCCATTGAGCAAACGACTGATTTTTAAATTGTAATTTATTACATAATTGACTTATTAAGTATTTTTACAACTTACACCGTTGCAATCCAACGGATCACTGTTTCTGTTGCGTCCAACAGAAGTCTGTATATCACTGTCGCGTCCAACAGATCATTTAACTTAAACTAACAACTTACACCGTTGCAATCCAACGGATCACTCTTTCTGTTGCGTCCAACAGAAGTCTATATATCACTGTCGCGTCCAACAGATCATTTAACTTAAACTAACAACTTACACCGTTGCAATCCAACGGATCACTCTTTCTGTTGCGTCCAACAGAAGTCTATATATCACTGTTGCGTCCAACAGATCATTTAACTTAAACTAACAACTTACACCGTTGCAATCCAACGGATCACTCTTTCTGTTGCGTCCAACAGAAGTCTATATATCACTGTTGCGTCCAACAGATCATTTAACTTAAACTAACAACTTACACCGTTGCAATCCAACGGATCACTCTTTCTGTTGCGTCCAACAGAAGTCTATATATCACTGTTGCGTCCAACAGATCATTTAACTTAAACTAACAACTTACACCGTTGCAATCCAACGGATCACTCTTTCTGTTGCGTCCAACAGAAGTCTATATATCACTGTTGCGTCCAACAGATCATTTAACTTAAACTAACAACTTACACCGTTGCAATCCAACGGATCACTCTTTCTGTTGCGTCCAACAGAAGTCTATATATCACTGTTGCGTCCAACAGATCATTTAACTTAAACTAACAACTTACACCGTTGCAATCCAACGGATCACTGTTTCTGTTGCGTCCAACAGAAGTCTATATATCAATGTATCTCTGTTTGTTGCGTCCAACTTATCATTTAGATTATTATCTCTCTATTTGTTGCGTCCAACGGTTCATTTAAATTATCATCTCTCTATTTGTTGCGTCCAACAGGTCATGTCAATCACTTTTAATTATTACTTGTAACAATTACTTATTCACAAATTCGCTTTTGATATTTGCATCTTTGGTTACAATATTATGTACAATAATTTACAAATTAGCTTTTAATAGCGATCTCTTTAGTTAAATTATTATCTCTCTGAATATCAATTAGTATAGATAAACTATAGATGTTATCTATGTTATCTGTTTCACTCAATATTACATATTTAAGTTTACTAGCACAATAATTCTTATGTTACAATTATACACTTTTACAAATTCGCTTTTGGTAGTGGTCTCTTTAGTTAAATTATTATCTTTCTAAATATGAATTAGTATAAATAAATTATGTTATCTGTTCACTCAACATTTCATATTTTAGTTTACCAGCACAATATTTTTTTTTATGTTAAAGCATAATCATGATCACAGATTTTAATCAATCAAAATTATGACAATATACAAAAACTTATTCTTTGAACATTATTTATATCTTACATTAGTTATACATTATCTTAATTTACATATCTTTGTTATTTATTTCACGTTATATTATTAAGCATTTTGAATATAATAATATAATCTCTCTTTTACTCTTCTATGTACACTTCGGTACTCGCTTCACTATGATAATTAAATTATCTCTATTCAGTTTATTTACTTTTTCTTTTGTCGATTTTATTTGTCACTGTGTGTTTATTTCATTTTATTTAATTTTTCTTTTTATTTCACTCTAGTCACGCTTTCATTTTCATATTATTTACTTGTTTTTTTTTTTTTTGTTAAATAATTTTTCACACTACTTATTCTCACTAAGTATTGGCTTTTCTATACAACGCTTTTTTTTTTTATCTTATTATTTATATTTATTTACATTTTTAGTCTTTTGAATCATTTGTTTATTCTCTTAACATGCTTCCATAATTTATTTGTTCCACATGGAACAATTAAATTTCACTGTATATTTTTTTTTGTTCTTTAATATTTACATCAATGAAAATAAGAATTAATATTAAATCACGGTATTGTCATCTTTCAATATCCACATAATAAAACAACTGTACCAAAACATTGGGAACTTAATTATCATATTATTCATTCAATTCACAATTAATATTTTCTCCCTTTTCGTTTAAATTAATATTCTATTTATTTTAAATGACACAACACAATTTTCGGACAACACAAGGAATTCATCTAATAACGATTGTTATTTTTCTCTGCCATTGTACTTACATATTTGTGTACTAAATTTACTTGATATCAATTTAGGGTTAATTTGCTATTTATTATCATATTTTTAGTTATATCATTATTGTTCTACTACTTGTACTTTTTTTTTTTTTTTTTTTTTTGACTAACTTATTGAAGTTTAAATTATTGTTCATACTCCTGAATCAGATTCAGATTCGCTTTTGACTAATTTCTTTGACTTTTACAATACAGATGTTCTCTTTGTGACATTGCACAATGTCACATTATTTATTTGTTTTAGAAATCCAAACATATTTATTTCTCAAGTGGCATTCCTGATCGTAACAGAGTTTTGCATCTTTAAGCGGTTTGCATGATTTCCTTTGTTAGTTTGTAATTTGGAATCTTTGCAACATAGTAAACATTTTATTTTAAAGCAGTATTCATTTATATTAGTTATCATTTTTATTCATCTATTACTAAATATAAGAATATTAAAATCGACAAAGCAATATTATCGCAAGCAACGTAATAATCGTTTTTGTATCGAACCATTAGTATAATACTACTTGCTCTTGAGGTTGAGTTTATTTTATTTATATATATTTAAATTGTGCCTTTGTATATTGTGGATAGATTACTCATAATTTATAGATACCACTTTATCTGTTTCGGAAAAAAAAAACAATTTGCATGCCCTTTTTCATTTCATCTTACCGGAGATCTCTCTCAAGATATACTTTAGTTAATTGAGTAAATTTTTTAATTATTTATTTATTTTCCAATAATTGCTTTTATTTGCTATGTTTCAATAATTATTAATTCGCATCTGGAATGGATTATTTAGCTTGGCATATCCAGGTTTACCGTATATGTCATGCGGTTGTTCAGCTCCTAGGCCATATTCACAAGAGAAAGCAAACAACCAAAGAAAAAACTCTTGCGAAACCATCTTATATACTAGAAATTCGCATAAAATATATAATCATACAACATCATATGTACGTAAGTAAAAGTTAAACTTTATACTTAAATTTTTGAGTTGTCAATCTCAAAGACATTAACTAGTAAGTGGTTTCTTTTTCTCGCTTTAGAAGTGTTTTATTTTATATCAACATTTTCTTGTATAAAATGCACTCTAAATATTTCTCAAATCTTCCTCTTTATCAACATTCATCATGTGATCAATAGCAAGAAGCACACAAAAAGTATTTTACATCCTGTATTTTAAAATGTGTTTACTGTTCGTTCATTTTGTTTCAGAAACATTTCAGAATAATAATTATTACACTCTTTGTATACTACTCTCGACTCTCTTCGTATAAAATTTACCTTGGAAATTATTATTACTATTATTTTATGTGCTCTCAATTGGTATCTACTTAACCTGTAATTTTATTGGATTTCACATCTGGTCTTCTGTGTCCTTTGTTTTCTATTACCTTGTATCTCTGTTGGTAATTCTAAATAAATAACATAGAAAATATAATATTAAACTTTTTGCGCTCTGCTCCGCATCCAAAGAGCAATGAATTATTTATGTCACAATATTTAACCCAATAACTAAGTAAGTATTAATAATACTGAGCAATCTGGTCTCTTTTTTTTATATTTTAACTTGCAACTTAGTAACTGAATATTACCACCCATTATTACAACCCTCTGTAGCTACTTAGCTTATTCCAAACAAATAATATCACTAGCGTGTGTGAGACTTTGAGTAAGTAATAAGGGGTTCAATATCAGCGGTGTCTGTAAGTCGGTGGGTGCCTATTTAAAGGTTAACCCTTACAAAAGGCTTTATCAAGTCACTATTTTTCATGAAGCTGCATTATAGTGTGTGCAGTGCTATATTGTATATCTACTAATAGCAGTGTCACTATTTTATTATTTAAATTAAAATTTAATTAAGTTAATTACTTATTTGTGTTTTTTTTTTAACCCATCAAGTAATGACAAACCTAAGACCTTTCTTAAGCTGATAGTTGAAATAAGATATTCTTTATAGGTATGAGTAATATGACAATAATGCATCATTTTGAATTAATGAAACAAGTAAGTATTTAGATTATCATCATCGTTCAACCCAGTTATTATAAAAGAAGCTATTTCATTCACTGCTTGTAGGTAAAGTAAAGTTAGTAATAACTAATTTACTTCCTCAACTGACATCACTATTTTCAAATACAACTAGGAAGTTATTTTTGAGAGCAAGAGAAAAGATGTCTTGGTCACCCAACGTTTCTCAGGCTAGGTAATATTATTATATTTATCAATTGTACTGCACTCGGATAGTGCTTAAAATTATTTTCATATTATTTGTGCCTCAATAAGAGTGATAAATTCTTATCATATTAATTTGCTCAAATATTCAATAATGTTTGCTCGCTCATCATAACAATTAGTATACCTACCTTTCTGAAAATACAGTATGATTATTATTACCATTGAAGTAAACAATAACTCTTAGAACTTGCATACAGAACCCATCCTTCAATTCGCTTCAGGTAAATGTCTTTATAAAATGTAATAACAAGTATCAAATTCTCACAAAAAGAATAACTTTCATATTATTCATTATTGTTTGTTTTTACACATTGTAAATTTTAGAAAGTTTATCAGATAAACAAGTATGCAAGTAACACTATTCAGAATATTAATTTTTAGCACAAATTGTGAACAAGTAGAACCATCCAAATATTACAACTTTGTATAAATAATTTATGTGTGTTCTCTCTAAAATAATTTATTTAAATAACACATTCATTTCTATTAATTAAATGTGGCATGGCAAAGGTATTTCTACAATCCTAATTAATTATTATCACTTGTAGCAAGATTGCTCGATGAAACATGGAGCAAACTTGTACACTTTGTTGGTTACTTTGATTCACAATAGGTTTAATTAAAAACATGTATTTTAATGGTTCTGATCAGTTCACAATATCATTATTAGCAATCATTTACCATAAATAATAGAAAAAGTAAGTTTATCAATTGGAGGTTAAAAGATGATGAAATGAAAATCACTCTTCGAACTCTTGTTGAGTCTTCACTATTCACTTTTGACTTTCAAATCAATACAATCTATTATTTCGCTTGCCAAACTTTGGCCAGGATACCTAATAATTGCAACTTGTACGTACCAAATCAGAGGTCAAACCAAACCACTCCATCTTACAATATTGTATTCTCTTTGCCACTCCGGTTCAAATATGCGTTTGTTTTTGGAGTCAGGCGATTTGTGGTGTGTAGTCATTGTCATTGTTGTCGTCGAAACTTGAGTTTTTTCATAGGTGTATGTATCACTCACTTTTTTTCATTGACTTTTTCACATAACTACCGTCCGTAGGCGTGCCGATCCCTCTTCGGACTGAAAGCTAACAGATTCTCAACTGTGTTGGGTACTGAAATAAAACAGGTTATTACGTTTAGAAGAGCTATATTCCTTTTTTAACCACACTTTTATCAATTAGTAAAACTTATCTCTTGTTTTGGCGGTGAACCGCGAGCGACGAATGACAGGCGGAGTGTTGCACACTCCTGCCTACCATTTTACTCCTTTAAGTTTATAAATGATTTCCAACTCTTTTATTATTTTTGGGCAAGCTTTTACTAGGTAGGTACCTTCGGTAAGGTATAGTATGATTATAACTTCTATGTGGAGAACATAATGATCGTGTAGTGTACCTAACGAATACAATAATCCGTACACAGAACACCGGATTCGCCATAGAGCGCCATCTAACGTGCAGTAGAATTTAAACGCGCATTCTTTTATTTCCTTTTCAAATTTTCGAAGCATTCTTTTTGTCATCATTTTGACAGCGGTGAAACATGAAAATGACATTGACAGAACGTCATTTTTTACATCTGTGTCATGTTGGAAATGCTGCCAACTAAGTATTTTTATGCTACTTATAGCAGATTTTTACTAGTACCTACACTAATTCCAAACTTGTGGCACTGATCCGATCCCAGCCGTCAATTTTAACAAGCTACATTAGACAGAAACTGGTGTCGATTCTGTTGTTTTAGGATTAGCTAAAATTAGGATTTCGGAATTTCAAATAGATAAAAACTATGTTATTCTATGGTTGTAAAATTTGACTGACACGTTTAAAATTAGGATGACAGCTCTAACATGAAGCTGACGGACCTAAAACAACTCAATTTAGTTAAAATGGCTATAACCATATTCCTTGAAAAATTCAACAAACGGGTTTAAAATTAGGATGACAGCTCTAAAATTAGATTGATAGATCTGAAACAGCTTAACTTAGTTATAAGTAGCTTTAACCCTATTATTTGCATTACATTTTAGCTATGGTTAGAAACGTCTACCTAATTTTAGCAGGCATCTAATTAGGTCATGATTAAAATTTATCGATTTTAAACTAGTATCGATTTGAATTTCTAAACGATTTCTCAAATAATGGATGAACTGTTTGACCCATGTAAAGAAGTACTTTAAAATAACATTTAAGAAAAAAACATATTTTGCTCGCAGCAAAATCCCATCGACTCAACTCAGAGAGGTTTTGTGATTTTGAAAAATGTTCTAATATAGGTATTTTTAGGACCTTTATAGAGAATACAATAATTTTTAGGTCTACCTAGCATAGAAAAATTAGAAATCTTAAAATTTAGGTTAGGAATCCTAAAACACAGAATCGACACCATTATTCACCACAGACTACCCAAGATACTTCATCAGTACTTACTCTCAGTAATCCACATCCACAGCTCAGCTGGTAGATAGGTGACAACGATCAAGATATTAATATCGACTGTTTATTTTATACATGGAACCAGAAACATTTTCTATTTTGCAAGTATGCTGCTTCAACTCAGGGGCGGATCCAGGATTTTATTTTGGGGGGGGCCATTTTGACAATGTTCAGATATAGGGTAAAAAAATCACAACCTCTTCCTCCAGAGCCTGTATTGGTCCACTGTTGGACGCAGGCCTCAGGTAGGGGGGGGGGGGGGTTAATAATATCCCAATTTTTTTTTACTTTGACGGGACTTGAACCCGCGTCCTTCACTAAAACTACTTAGAAGAGGAAACAGATCATTGTTGCCAGGGTTCACAATGGTTCACAAAATAAATTCATACATACAAATAGCAAGAAACCCATAGGAAATGAGATATTTACAAAAAAAACTATTTTTCGTGACCTTTGACCTTGAAATGTAATAGTTGCGCACACCCTACCATATGTAGGTTTTGAGACAACTTTTAGGGTAAATATAAGAATGAAAAATATTTAGTAACAATTCCGTGAAAAAACCTTCTGCGATAAAATCTAACAAATTATACATTTATACAAAATGAAAGAACATTTATCAAAGCAAGTCGTCAACTAGTTTCGTCTCTCCACGAGAGAAGGTTTTTTCGCGGAATTGTTACTAAATATTTTTCATTCTTATATTTACAATGGATTTCCGCAAAGTAACGCCTGAATCTATTATTTAACTTTTAGGGTGTCGATATACAAGTATTTACAGACTTACAGCTGGGTATCTCAAATTCCGAAATTCTTACCTAATTTAAGCTTAAATGACTGGACTAATAGCCAGGATTCTGTAAAGGGGGGTCAGGTGAAAAAAACAAAGAATATACATAATGTACCTTCATAAGACGAGGTCGTAGCCCAAGAATTTGAGTCACGCATCACTACTAACAATAAACCACGGCGAGCGAAGCGAGCCGCGAATTTTTAAAGGACTTTTCCGGGTTTTAGGGAAAAGTAAGTGCGCAGTGGTAGAAACACATAAGTATGAAAAACAATCAGCAAGCAGAGACAGCCCTGAAAATTTTAAAGAGTGCGCGACTGAGATTGAATTGTTAGGAGGAATTGTTAGATACATAATGAATATCGGTGAGTCGCAGTCTTTTTGAAATTGGTGAGGTATGCTTAGCAAGACGCGAAAGCTATGATAGTTATGAAAAATAATAAAATTTTAACGATTTACAACAAAATAGATGAGCCCTGCCCTAAAGAATCTACGAAAATCAAAATCTGGTGTCTATTTGGAAAAGGAATATCGAAGTTGTGTTCGCTGTCGTACAAAATGAACTCTCGCTCGCGTAAGATTAGCTTATCACGTAAACGAATCAGAAACTTCCATTTCAGTATAAGGGGGGCCTTCATGGGCACAGCCAGAGACGAGACAGTACTCCAGCGGAGCAAGCCGCGAAACCAAAATATCTTTTGTTAATTTCTCGCGTTAGTAGTCAAAATGATCTTATTGTGAGATCGAGACCATGTATTATTAAAAATGGACCACGAAACAGAGGACAATGTAACCGAATTTTTTTGCTGTTTTGTCGTTTTGTTAGATATTTTGATATTTTGCAACTGAACTGAAAACTGAAAGGAGGCTTTAGTTCAGATCCAGGTCACGTCGAGAGAGGCAAAAGATGTTCGCCACGCCCGTGGTGATACATCTGTTAGTTAGTTTTACATTGAACTAACTACAAATATTCGATACGTTACGAGTACGGTATAACTCTAACGTACGTACTTATTTAGCTAAGTATTCTTAAAAGGGCTCTGCTAATAAAGGGCAAGAACACCTCAATGCAAAAAACAAATTAAAATGCAAAAAGCAGTGATATTTTTGTCATCTCTCTGTATTGTGTATTAAATTGTTTGAATTGAATGTTACGAAAGCGGGAACGCGTACGTTTCTTTCTTCGCAAGTTCGCGTACTCGCGAGTAACATGCGCGCACACTGTACTACTTTTTCTTTTACTTAACTTATATTTTCAAGTTAAATCCAATACCGAGGTATACTTAGACGAGTAATTTTATTTAATATAAATGTGGGTTTTAGTCAAATAAAGAGCGTTTTTGTAATTTAGAACTAAGTTTTTATTAAAAGAAAAATACGAGCAATCCACACACATTACGTGTTGACGTAAGTAAGAAGGAAGTCCAGTGTCGCAACCAGAGGGGTGGAATGGAAACCAAACTAAAAACTAATTCGGATGCGTTCTCATTCTATCAATATAAACAGCTTGAAAAATAGTTATTACTGACAATCAAATAAGAAATGAGGTGCAATTGGCTATAATTCACTTGTGTTCACTAGCGGAAGAAGAGAAATAGATATCATTTACCTATGTTCATTTCAAACTCGTTGAACGTGTCGATGGACGTGGTAATACTGAGAAGAAATTAACCTCTTGAATTTAGTTTGTAGATATATGTAAAGTACCGACTTACCTAAAAAATATATTTCTGTACTTTGATTTAAAGTAGGTACCTACATAACCTACCTAAGAGTAGGTATGCCGTGGCCCGTGTAAAAGTGCATCTGAATTTAATCGTAAAATTGAGTCGAAAGTATGGAACTCTTGGGCCTTTTGGGGGGGGCCATGGCCCCCATGGCCCCCCCCCTGGATCCGCCAATGCTTCAACTAGCGATTGTGGCTTTTCTGTCAGTATATCCTTCCATAGTCCTCTAGTGTACCTAGTGTTTTATTTAACAACCGGTCGTCATCACAAAATCTTGCGTACAGATTCTACTATTTATAGTTTTTTTTGTCGTCAAGGTTTTTTGATTAATGGCGTACTTTCCCCAAAAATGGGAAAAATGTCTATTAAAATATCTTCACTTTTAGACATCTGATTTAAACGATTATATTTTTAATTATTCACGTAAAAAATAATCATAGTTCTCATCAAAAATTGCTAAAGGTCTGATCAGGGTTTTTGGCATGACGAGCAGAATAGCTTGATAGAACAGAACCATCTATTACATCATAATTAGTTGTGGGAATTGTCCAGCATTATTTATTTATTATCAAGCTATTGCATAGCTTCTATCGCGGGCCTTGAGCGCGGGGACCGAATCCAGAAATTCCGTAACGAAAAAACCTTGACGTTTGTCTCTTTAGTTCAGCAACTCGCCTCTAGATGGCATTGCAATAGCTTTACCGCGGCAGTCCCCGAGTGCCACACGTCTTTTTATTTTTATATTTGTAACACTTTGAGATCGATAACTATGTCGCCTGCACCCGCTGACTTAGTGTTCGAAGCCTTACAGTGGTACCTATTGGATCTGACTTCGTGTTCGTAGCCTTACAGTGGTACCTATTGGATCATCTTAGTAACATTTCGAGAGATCCATGAGAGTGAAGTCCCTAGTATTGAATCTTAAAATGTAAGATAAATGTAAATAAATTATTGACCAATTAAGCAGGCAGGTAGAACTATTAAGTACCTATCTACGTACCTATCAACCCTGATTCGTATATTATGGGATTTTTCTTTTCCTTGAATAACTATTTCTAGGGACTAGGTACATCGAACTACCTAACTACAAACAGGAATTTAAAACATGGTATGTATTCAAACAACCTGGTTAAAAATCGCGTTTTAAATAAACTTTAGTAAGAACTACTTGTTTTTTTGTGTGGTTACCTAGATTTCTTGCAGCGCGTTTCATGTCTGCCTAGTTGGCAGCACGTAGCATATGTCAGTCAGTCTCGGAAGTAAGGTAAGGTCAAGTCAACCACAAAAACAAAACGGCAACGTGCGTGTGTCACAGGTTTTCGACGTGATTTTATTTTCAGATTTTATTTACTAAAAATGAGCAACATCAGTGATACAGCCGTGAAAAACATCGGAAATGTTTTGAATGATCCAGCCAGGCCGATGAAAGAGCGTTTCCGGGCCTTATTTACATTGCGAAATGTTGGCGGAGAAGCCGCTATTCAATGTATCTCTAAATGCTTTGTGGATGAATCGGTGCTTCTAAAACACGAGCTTGCTTACTGTCTCGGTCAGATGCAGGATAAACGTGCTATTCCAATCCTCAGGAACGTGTTAGAAGACAAAAATCACGACCCTATAGTCAGACACGAAGCCGGTATGTCTATCAAAGTTTTATCAACACTTCTGCACGTATGCGATAAAAGATTGCAAAAGTAAACGCAGATAATAAAACTATGGGCTCTAGAGCTTAATTTTAGCCATAAAAACTTTCATACAACACATTAGGAAGTTTCATTTGTTTTTTGGAAATGACAATTAAGTTTATACCTTTCTTGGTTAGAAAAGTGTTTATGTACCTACATTTTATACATAGTTCAGCTAGATGCCTTACTATATTTCCATAAATTTCAGGTGAAGCTCTAGGTGCCATTGGGGACCCAAATCTTGTAGAGATCCTGCAGAAATACAAGAATGACCCTGCAATAGAAGTGGCAGAAACATGTCAAATAGCTCTTCAAAGAATTGAATGGGTTGCCAATGATTCTAAAGAGGATCTATCAAAAAGTCTGTATACTTCGGTAGACCCAGCCCCTCCCAGCCTAGAGAGTGATGTTGAGAAGTTAAAAAGTGAGATGATGGATGGGAAAAAGCCTCTGTTTGACAGGTACAGAGCAATGTTCAGTTTGAGGAATTTGGGAACCAAGGAGAGTATTAATGCTTTGGGTGAAGGTAAGTCTTACTTAACTAACTCTTCATTTTCCAAAAAAGTTTGTTGAAATCAAACTCTTTTTGGGTTTAGTTAAGTTTTACATGTATGGGTTAATTTGTGTGCAGTAAGGTATTGAGCCTATAAATTTTGTATTATCTTCTGCCAGCAGCTTTGCTTCGGTCTCTTGATAAATTGTTGCCCTCTAAAAAACGATAATTCTTTATTTTACCAAACAAACATGAAAAGCTATACAGAAAGAAATGCTATATTAAATTTGCTTTTAGTGATAGAATTACTAAAATTTTACCAGCTGTGGAATTATGTTGAAACCACCCATTATTGACATTTCAAAGCCCTTTGAATGGCCTTCATACTTTGCAATTGTATGGAGTAGGCTATTGAAGCGTTTTTTTTCCAATGCCATTCAATTACAGATGTCAAGTATAGGATGGGCAGTTTTTGCATAATCTAATAACAGAGCAGATCTTTCTAGAAGATCTGATCAAATTATATTTATTTATGATAACTCTTCAGTTATTATATTACAGACAAATTACCTAAATCTCTTTATAATTACTATAAAAAAACAAATTGTCAGTAAGTGGATGTTCACACAACAGTATTTTAAATGCCGGTTTCATTGTGATTTATTTGGTGATGGCAGATGTAGTTGAATGAGTAAGTTTACACACATGATTGGATCTGTAATAATGTCTTTGTATAACATTGCTCATACAACTACATCCGTCATCGCCCCTTAAAACATACCTATACAATAAAATGGCCCGTAAAACTGACTGCTTTGTGAATGCACCTCTAGTTTGTTGAACTATAGTTATTTAAAAATCATTATTTAATTCTGCAACTACAATACTCTTATAGACATACAAATCAGATTAACTTTAATACATCCAAAATATCTTTGAAACTTATAAACTCTGTTTTAAATATTCCAGGGTTCAAAGCAACAAGTGCACTATTCCGGCATGAAGTAGCCTTTATCTTCGGCCAGATGCAGGATGAAAGAAGCGTTCCATTCCTAAAGACAACATTAGAAGATACCTCTGAACATGAGATGGTCAGGCATGAGGCCGCAGAGGCTCTAGGATCTATTGCCACTGATGAGTGCACAGAGGTTTTGAAAAAGTAATTATAATCATATTCAAATTGCTTATTTAATCAACATTCACTTCTGCGGTGCAACCCGCATAAATCCTTCTCAGCTCACATATCTAACTGTAAAACCTCCTACAAAAACAAGGGAATTGCTATAAAACCAAGACAAAGCAAATGAGAACTGGGGCCCTTGATTTACAATATTCTCTTTTAGGTTTTTTTGTGGTAGCGTGCAAGAACTTAAATGGGATCAAACTCGAGACAAAAGATCGATAGAACTCATAAATTTGAATGGATAGCCGCGCAAAATTTTCTTGTTTTTTAAAGTAAATATTTTGTGGTTGAATTAAAGCTTGTCAAACCAACACAATAGCGAGCGGAGCGAGCTGCACTCATAACTAAGACTAAGCTTAGCAAACTACACACATTTTTCAGAAATATGCAGTGCTTGGCAAAAAAAAAAGTAACACAACAAAATTTTGTTTCCGAAATTTTGCGAAATTTTGTATTGAGGCCCTCCTAGGTGCGGGGCCCGTAGCATCTGCTTCTCCTGCTATATAGGTAATCCGCCACTGATGGCACCTCTAGGAAAGAAGTTAGTGTTACCCTCTTTGAACAGGGTAACATTAACTGTTACCCGGATTGTAAACTCTTACCCTCTTCGAAGAGGGTAACTTTAACTGTTACCCGGAACTCTTGCTTTTAATTTTCAGATACCTCAACGATCCTAGACCGGTGGTCCGCGAAAGTTGCGAAGTCGCACTCGACTTGTCGGAATACGAGAATAGCCCCGAATTCCAGTACGCGAACACACTCTGTGCTGTCGAGGCGTAAACCAAGTATTGTTTCCTATTTATTGAAAAAAAAAAATGGTCATTAAGACACCATATTTATTATTTTAATAATTGCATTTTTGGAGTTGATTTAAGCCAAACGTCCAGTGAATTAAGTAACAACGACGTTAATGAAAAGATATATAATCACAATGTATGTTTAGAATAGGCATTAGGTAGTGTCCCAAAAAAAATTGTCTTTTTACAACAGAAAATATGTATATATCTTCATAATTATATTCTAACTTGGGGACTATTTTTTTTAGGAGACAAGCCTACTATGTAGCCTCTAGACAAGTGCCAACTGTATAAATGGTGGAATATGTCAAGCTCAATGAAAAGGTTCGCATGATTTTAAAAGCAAAAGATTTAAATCGTTAGATGGGCCATTTCCGAACCTAGTCTCGGGACTAAATAAGTTACTTTCACCCGAGGTAAACACTGTGCTTTTCATTACGAATGCAAGGAAAGAAAAAATAAAAATATGAATTAGCTCAAGATAAAATGAGGAATTTTATTTCACAAATATAAACAACTTAGGTGAAATATTTGTTTAAAGTTTATTAGTTACAGATAGTGTTAGGATTTTTCTATGTAAACTTTGGATTTTTTCTGTTTAAATCCATCATTTTGCCTTTTGAGAAACGATGTTAGTTTCTCGAAATCCTTTAAATGTACATTGTGTTTAGTACTTGATGTTGTACGAGTATTACTTTCATCCCGCTTCCCAGGCAACTTTCGACCTACTTTCCGAGTATGAGTAATGAAAAAAGTAATAATAACAGTTACAAATCTTATCTACTCATAGTGTGTGTGCGTCAGCATTTTGTAAACACACGCATTTAAAGAAAATGCCACAGTCTTTGTGCTTAAGGGGCGTATCTAACGGTTTAAAATCTTTGTTCAGAGTTAAATGAGTGTCGCAGGACGCGGCCTGCGGTGGGGCGGTCAGTACAATTTCACGCAAAGGTGTTGTCAATTTGTATTGACCGCTACCGCAGGCCGCGTCTATCTGTCCCCTAATGCGTTGAATATTATGCCTCTTAATGAGCCAGATGAGAACTCTGTGTCTAGATAAACCTAACATTGGCTTTAAGACACTACTAACCAAAATGTAACATTGTTTTCTTACCTAAATAAATAATTCATTTAATTGTTTTTCCAGCCAATTACAATCTGGGTCTCATCAAGACAAGGGATTATGTGTCTTCTAGACTAGACCTTCGTGATACACCGTCGGCCGCATCTTCGCTTTCCATCAGGTGAGATTGCGGTCAAACGAAGGTCTAGTTACCGTAAAAAAAAAACTATCCTTCCTGTTCTATTCCGGGTCGCGTAAATTGAAATGCTTCTTCAGTATTTCCCCATAAGACGCGGAGAGTTTTTTTTTATTTTTACTGTAAATAGACCTTTGTTTGACCGCAATCTCACCTGATGGAAAACGAAGATGCGGCCGTCGCGTCGGTGAATCTTAGTTTATCTGAGTTTATCTTGAAGTAGCGTTTGAATATACGCTGCCAGGTCTTATGGCAAGGGCGCAGTTGGCACTGAAAGTGTTAAACAATGCTTTTGGCTGTGTTTGATTTATGTCTACGCTTTTAGCTGGTGGTAAAACTCCGTATGTGTATGCATTTCGTTATATAAATTCGAGTCGAGATGACTATGTTACCGTGAATTTCTGGTTAGGGTTTTTATACAGAGTTTTTATATTGAGCTGATTCTAAGGTTTTCTATAAAAATAGCTATCCAGATAAAGTAGATATTTTGTCTTCCTCTAAACTAAGCTATGACACTTCATAGGTTGTCGCAGAATAGGGCCGCACTGCTTCCGCATAGCACAAACATGTTCATTCAAATATGAGCATTAACTCGTAACATGTACTTGCATTTTATATCGACAGACCCGCGGGCCACTCGTTTGGAGCATGTGGGAAGCTATTATGCCACCGTAAAATGTATCTAAAGATTACGAGTTTCAGCCCATAATTGAATGGACATATTTTGCTGTGTGGGAGCGGTGTTGGAGCTCCGTAAAAACAGGATAGTTATCATGCATGCTATAAATGTTATGAACAAATACGTTAGTTAAATTAAACCAGATTTTCTAAATGGAAACAAATAAAATATTTTATGAAGTAGGTAGGTACTTATTGACGTAGCCTGATGTATAAATTTAGTGTTTTATTGTTTAAAGTATTTTTGTAAATAAAAGATATTTCCAAGTTGGTTTACGAGTTTGATTTTTACTTTCCTTCGATTATTTCAATAATATAAAATATTGAGGTTTATGTGACATTTTGAAATTGGTATTGTAGAGCAATCTGCAAAGAGAGAGTCTGTTACTCTTGATATGATGGATAGGGTGCCGAGATCCGAGATACAAAGAAACAAGTCCAAACTCCAATTTTATTCTATTAAATATAGGTAATTACAATTTTAAAGTGTTTTTAACCGACATGGCTCAAAGTATCCACTAATGCCATAGCGCCATCTTTTTGCCGAAATGGGGCATCACCGGATTGGTACTGGATTCGGTAGTCGCTTAATGCTGCCGGATACGCCATATTCCCCGGATTCGATTTTCGGGACTTTAATCCTTTGTAGGTATATACAGGGATGTCACGTAACTCATGTTACGTAACGTGACATCCTGTATACTTATGAAACTTAGTATTATGCGTATATTTAATAATTGGGTGGTGGTGTTCTAAAAAAACTATAAAGCTACTTCAAATTCTTCTAGAAGCGACATCTAGTTGATATTCATAACCGACTTCAAAAAAGGAGGAGGTTTTTGTTGTTGCTTACCTTAGAACCTTTTACTGGGTTGTCCTTTTACTTGCTCCGATTTTCATGATTCTTTTTTTATATGAAAGATGGTTCTTCCCGTGTGGTCCCAGTTTAATTTGGTCCAATTCTGACTGTGGGATCCATGAAAATCCATGAAAAAACTAAAAAATTGAAGTTGGTTTATAGTTTTTAACCGACTTCAAAAAAAGGAGGAGGTTCTCAATTCGTCTGTATTTTTTTTAATTTTTTTTTTTATGTTTGTTACCTCAGAACATTTGACTGGGTGGTCCGATTTGCATGATTCTTTTTTTATATGAAAGCTGGTGCTTCCCATGTGGTCCCATTTTAATTTTGTTCAGTTCTGACAATGGGATTCATGAAAATTCATGAAAAAACCGTAAAAATTGAAGTCGGTTTACAGTTTTTTAAAACAAAATTAATTATTTCAAACAAAATTAATTATTAAGTTTTACGGCATAAATCTGTAAATTTACATGGGACCACATCGGAATCATTATCTTTAATAGTAAAAGCAAAATCGGTTAACCGTGGGTGAAGATATCAAGTAGCATACATACATAAAAAACAAACGCTACGAATTGAGACTCCTTTTTTAAAGTAGGTTAAACGACTCGCTCGCAGGCCTTTTTTCTATGGAATCGTATTAAGATTATTTCTATCCCATGGGAACTTATATGGGATAAAAAGTAGGTAGGCAATGTTTTATTTTTCAGCCCTATAACGACCACTAGGTACCAAACAAATTCCGATCCGTTCAGTAGTTTTGGCGTGAAGAAGTATCATAACATAACATAACAAACACCCATCCAGCCAAACTTTCGCATTTATAATATAAGTGTGATAATGATGTTATATAAACAATAAATATTTTTACCGCTATAGTACCTACTCCCAATTTCCGTATATAAAATACCTATTTTATATTCTACTGATTTTACTACCCATAAAACCGTGGCAGTAAAAGTTTTCGATAATGTCAATATTCGGGTTTCATATTGCAAAACTAACATAAAATGAATCCTGTCGTGAAATGATAGCCGTTTTCAGTAGAATTATTATTTTTGTTGGTCTCATTGTTCGATTCACGGTACGTAAGTTATAGCCTGTAAACTGTTTCAGGAAATATTTAGGTACCTACTTGTATTGTTTCATTCAATGAATCGAGTTGAGTTGTTGATTTCTTTTGTTCTTCATATCCCCTATACGCGGTAATCCAATCCAATCGTTTCGTGTAATTAGCCGCTCGTAGAAATATTCGCCTACCCACTAGAAGAATTAATACGGGGGGTTAGTTTATCTGGATACATGATTGCCTCTGCTTCCACCTTACCTACCTATTGAGGTAGGTCGATAGGATCTCAATGATGATAGGTACCTAACCCTGATGAATTTGTCCTCGTGGAAACCATTCGGTTCTTGGAAACTAAAACTAGAAACAGTATGTCTACCATGAGTTTTCACAATAGATATTCGCTAGCGATTGTGATTAAAAAAAATTAAGGAAACTTCGTAGATAACTATTTGCGTATTTAAAAATTCAAATTCAAAATGTTTTTTGACACCATGTTGTGTGTTAGACAAGAAGTACCTAAATAGTTTCAAACATGGACCCGGTTAGAGCACTACAATATTACTTAATATAAAGTAACATAGTAGGTGCCTACTTAGAATTAAATAATTGTAAACTTAAATTTAACATGACAAAGCAACAAAATAGCTACTATATTTAAAAAAAAGACGTGTGGCACTCGGGGACTGCCGTCATTAGTCAAAGTCAACAAGTCAAAGTTCTGCTATTCATCGATAGATGGCAAAACTAAAAAGTATCACCGCGCTGGCCGGTCGGAGTGGGGGGATTTAGGTTATTTTCGTTATGGAATTTCTGGATGTGGTCTCCACGCTCAAGGCCCGCGATAGAAGCTATGCAATAGCTTAAAAAATCAACGTTACTATGTAGTCACGTTAGGCGATCTAACTGTGACAACTCATGGTAGACACAGAGTGCAATGGTGAGTCTATTTGACTTTAGTATCGAGAGCTAATCGTGACGTCTTTTTTAATTTGGTACAGCGTAGCGCCTCTATCGATCGGACGACAGGGAATTAGTACTTACGCAAATCCGATACAAATAGACGTCACCGTCACGTTTCGTTACTATACTAACTGCAAATGTTGTGTTCATCAAGGTAGCGTGCACAAGCGATATTACGTTTATTGATATGCCAATTAATAGAGCAAAACAGTGTAAAATAGTGTAAAAGTGACATAAAAAGTAATTTCTAAGTACGGAATGGTTTCCGAGACAAAAACCTCATCTGAGGGTTGAGGGTTATGTGGTTAAATATATTTATTTCTCAAAGAACATAATATACAATTATACATTCACTTACAGAGAAATGTGTTTTTTCTTAGTATCTTATATACTTTTAAAACTTATTAAATTATGGTTGACGTTTACAGTGCAGTTGTTATAATAAATGCGTATCTACGAGTATTTTTCGACAGGAATATTCGCTAATAGGTACATATTTCTTGAGTCTTTTCTTGAAAACTGTTAGGCTAACGGATTCTTTTATGTTTTTTGGCAAGTTATTATGTAGTTTTGCTCCTTCAAAGGTTATATTTTTCTTTCCATAGTTAGTTCTAGGATAAGGTACCTAGTGAAAAGTTTTTTGAAGATCTCAGATTATATTTGTGCATTTTGCTTTTAGTTTTGAATGATAGATCCGTATGTACATCTTTTTGTATGATCTTTTGTATAAGACAGCAGGTGTTATATGTATAAATTTGCCGTAGGCTCATCAGTTTTGTTTCCTTGTAGAGAGTCTGCGTTCTTGTCATAAAGTCATAGTTAAAGAGCATCTTAACAATTTTGTTTTGTGTTATTTGAAGATCTTTTAAATTGGTTTTGGCGGCAGTACCCCAAACCTCGATAAGGTATTCCAGGTTCGACTTTATGAGTGAGTTGTAAGAGGTGAGGTGTGAGGGTTAAGATCATTGAAACGATTATCCCATTGCCGTTTCTGCCCAATTTAAAGGCCTGGCGAGGGCCATTGAAATGGCTTCCAGGAAATTTTTCAGGCTTTTAAATGTCTATATATGTATTATGGGTGGTTTTGCGTACTAATTACACAGCTAGATGTGTAGGTGTTTCAAATCTCCAAAATACAAAATTGCGTGTTTCGGTACGTTTTTTGTGCAAATAAGTACGAACTCTACTACTCTGTATTCGAGTACTTAGATCCAACTTAGCAATAAGCCGAAACAAAACGCAGAATTGCATGCACCTATTTAGGAAATTAAAAATAGGCACCACGCGCGCTGTAGATGTCTATCGATAAAGAATTCATAATAAAGCCTCTTTCAGACATCGGACGTTTTAGAAGAAGAGCGATCCTCTTTCTTCGGCTTCACCTATGAGACCATCATCAGCCCTACGACCCTGGATCTTGTGGAGAACTTAGGTGAATTACCATCGTACTTCATTACCATCACACCAAAAGAAAGTCTTTACTTATGTCATTTTGTCTCGGGGGATCCTTTTGAACTTTTGAGTTCACCAGGATCCCCTGGGGGATAGGTACATCTGGGGGATCCTGGTGGCCTTACCCGAAATATCATAGTGCATTATTCTTAAAACCTTACAGGACCCTTGGACACATCACAAAATAAAAATTACAGAAGAATAACTAATTTTGTTTTAAAAAACTCTAAACCGACTTAATTTTTTATAGTTTTTTCATGAATTTTCATGGATCCCATTGCCAGAACTGAACAAAATTAAAATGGGACCACACGCTGGAGGAAAGCACCAGCTTTAATATAAAAAAAGAATGATAAAAATCGGACCACGTAGTTAAAAGTTCTGAGGCAACAAAAAAAATACAGTCGAATTGATAATCTCCTCCTTTTTTTGAAGTCGGTTAAAAACTACGGTAAAAAGTGATGACTTTGACCTTTTGTTTCCTACAATTACCTGTTATTAGGTAAAATAAAAAAGCCTTGACACCTCCTCGTACCTTGTCAAGTGTCACGGCTGAGGCTGTCAGGCAGAGGGTTTGTTCTTATTAAGACAGGTTCTCGAAAGGACAGATTCGCAAAAAGACAGAAATTCAAATTAAGAGGGCAACAACAACCAATCATACAGGTGTTCGGCAGACCGTGTGCCGTAATGGCGCATAGTCTGCCGAAGATCCTGAAGTTGGTTCCCCAGTTATTAACTAACTGGGGAACCAACTTCAATAGCCACAAGGCTTTCAGGGTTACAAAGCGACCAAGCTATTGCACTTAGTTCCACCTACCTCCAGTGACCATATGGAATACTGTCTGCCGAACACACTATACCTCAACCTCAACAGCCTGTATTGGTCCACTGCTGGACTCAGGCCTTTCCGGATAAGCGTCTTATTGGCGTTTATCTCATGGAGGGTAATGCTCATAATCCCCACGCTGCCGCGCTGGGCATGCGGGTTGGGGATCGCAGTTTGGTGGTATATTTGTTCTGCAGGGCCCGATTCTACCAGCCCCCGGTGGATATCCCTCAGTAGCCTCTTACGACACCCGCGGGAACAGTTAGGGTGGTACAAATTCTAAGCGTTTACTCCCACCTGTTCTGTTGAGTAGTTCTGCTGAAAAAACTACTGGGATTTCCCCCCATTGGTTCTGTGACTTAAAAGACTATGATTTACACCTGACTTTAATCTCTACTATTCCCACCTGTTCTGTTGAGAGCCAACATCACACAGCTGTATAATTATGTAGTAATTTTACGTATTCTTTATAGGATCGTCTGTCATGGACCTCCCAGCTGGGGAACTGCCCGTGCGCCGTTACTTCCAGCGATACGACACGCCGTTTGTAGAGGGAGTCAAGAGGACAAGCGAAATAAATTTATCATAAGCGAAATAAACAAATAATAAATGTAATTTGTATTTTTAATGTCGTGTTTGCACCGCGTATCTACTTAAAGCTGACAAAATTTTTCGGGTTGGGTGCATCTCGAATCTGAAACCAAGAAACTTAAAATTCGGACGAGATGCAGTGCTCGAAACTGAAGTGGACATCTTTCATTTCATTTATGTTCAACCATAGGAACACAAGGAGCACTTAGTTATGTGAAAAAATTACATGATTGCTCTATATCTAAATGATAATACATGTAAAATAATTAATACATTTTTACACGAAAGAGTAGGTAAGTGTAGCTAATAAAATATTCAGCTTAGGCTATGTACGTCATACAAGAACAAAAAACAATAAACTGACATATTTAAATAAGCAACAAGATAAACTTGTGATGTCAAATTCAATAATATGGATAATAGATAAAATAATTAAAATTTAAATTTCACAAAGTTTTGTCAGGTGTAGATCTTTTTCTAACTTGTATGCTCAGATGATAGTACTCTTGTACTACTTATTCAGGCTAAAATAATAAGCAGACAACACAACAGATTCAGCAAATTAAAAGAACAGAGAGAGCTCGTTTTAAAAGATATAACGAAGAATGTCAAAGAAAAGCTACATTTCCCGGATGAAACCAGGCCAGAGGAGCTAAGGGCCTTTCTACACACGTTATTTTCGCCGTGAAAATATACGGTCAATAGGTCTGACGACTCAAAAGTTGTAATTAGTCCGTCAGTTAGATTAGGTATCAGAAGATATTAGACACGTTTTTTTTCTTTTGTCAATCAGATAAAAACATACAAAAATGAAGCGGGTCAAAGTTTAGGAGTAGCTAGTGACGTCTCGGCTCAGTAAAAAGTGTCAATCACATCACCTATAGTCCGACCATAAAGAGTAGAAATTAATTATTAACGAACTAAAATTTGCTATAAACTGGCAACTCTTTATGAAAGACCAGTGTGGCCGCTTAAGTGAGTTTGTTACCAGATTTAGCTATTCCTTGCAAAATTAAATTAAGAACGTATTTTTTGATAACGTATCGTCATGCTTAGATACTTACCTTCTCTTGCTTATATTTAAAAATCATGCTAAATTAAAAGAATCAAGCATTCAAAATGTTTTGTAGACATTTTGAATGCTTGAATGAAAAACATGGCGAAGGACAAAGCTAGATTACATTAACTGCGATTATAATTAGACAGGAACTGGACGATGCCTGTACCCGAAAGGGATCCAAACCAACAAAAATATGTATTACTATTTTAATCGACGTTAAATTATAAATATTTATAACATGAATGCAATAGGGTATATGCATCGATTTTTTTTATTGTTTTAATCGATTCTTTAGGTCTTTATTTAACCCAGGAATGATAAGACGCTCACTGAATTTCGCATTAACAAGGTAAAAAAAACAAATCAAAACTACAATCATTTTCGGGTGATAAAAACGCTGCCATATTGGCGCCATGTTTATGTGACGTCGACGTACACACTTGATTAAAACCTTTGGTGACGACCTCGGTAGTGATCATCTCAGGAAAGAGGTTTTCCGAAAAAACTGAAAATAATCGATAATACGAAATGTCAAGTGGGCAGAATAGTTTCAAATCAAGGTGCAGCAAGCAGAATAAAAAAAGAAGAAATGCGTACAGTGATGTCACGTCCGCTCTAGTCAATGGAGTAGCGTTTCGAAATTTTGCGATTGAAATTTAAAATATCAATTTTTCAAGGGTTAAATTCTACAATAAAAACATCTCAAAACGTAAAAATAAATATGTAGATTATGTTTCTATATCAATAGAGAATACGTATATATTTTTATAGCCATTTTGAAATCACATGCATATATGCATACATGCTATTGTAAAAACCTAGGTACCTAAGCAATTTTATTATAATTAGATAATAAAAATTAGGTAATTTAAAAAAAAATACTCTAAATACCTAATAAAATTTAATCTCAATCACTGTAGTAAATGAAATTGTTTAGTTGTATTTTTTTAATTCGTTTGATTTGACATAAATTTTAATGTTTTTGTTTAGAAGCGAATATTTGTTTGACTAACCAGAATAATTATCCGCTAGTGGAAACACTGCAACTTCGGTCGAGCGAGTATTCGAATTGTTTGTTTTGATTTGTTGTTGATGTTTTTATTTCTCTAAGTATAAGCAAATAAATCGTAAAACTATACGCAGCTATAGCAAATGAATAAAACTATACGCAGTGGGGCTTGTGACATTATTTGCAAAGCGTTTATGAGATGTTTGGCTGAGTATCAAGCCGGGACGCTGCTGAATGAATCAGAAGACGTTTATAAATGAAAAGCAGATTTGACCGTTAGTAGCTGGTTAAAAATAATAACATTGAACGTGAACTGAATAATTTACTAAAAGAATCGTGTAAATCCATCCAAAATCCTAGTTTATCATACAAATAGTCTTTGTTGATTTTTGTTCCATTGAGTCGTATTTTGTAGTGCAATCCTTTATTTTTGATACTTTACTTATGATTTGTTTCAGGAAAATCCAAAAGCACTGTTAGGAGGATTTTTAATGAAGGCAAAAAAAATAGTGTAAATTTGGTACAAAGTGAAGATGAAAATTATGGTATGGCAGGAACTTCTAATTATGTTCTACCACAACATTTTGATGAAGAATCGATGTCGGGTATTGGGTATCTTGACTTTGAGTCATTAGAGTGATTTATGTGTGATTTAGTACCTATTATATAATTATTCAACAAAATTGTCTATTATTGTGTTTTTTCCCCTTGAGTATACAAAATATGCTTGCTTTCTTTTTAGGTTGCATGCACTCACCATTGCTATTATTATTATTCGTCTCGGTATCGGCGCGGTGGACAAAAGGAGGCTTTGATTTCTTTAATGCATGTATACAGGGTGTGGCAAATTTTTGGCCCCTTAAGGGTAGCTACCGTTTCTTTTGTAGTTAGAAGGTTTTGTTCTAAGGAACTTTCTGTTTTATTTTGAAGAAAAACTTCACTTACTCGTTTTTTCATAGAAAATGTATGGGAATAGTTTTTTTAATTATTGCCAAAACTTACGATTTGATTTGGTATGTTCCTTTGGGAAAAGTGTTCCTGGTTGGAAATAGAGTCGATTAAGACCAACTTGTTTTTTTTGACAAATGTCATTTTTTGGGCGAACCGTACATTTTTTCAAAAAACTAAAAATGGCAATATTTTTTTCTTGAAAATAAAACAGAAAGTTCCTAAGAACAAAACTTTCTAACTACAGAAGAAACGGTAGCTACCCTTAAGAGCGCGATCTATGCCAATGACCTTGCTCGACTAGGCGTTACCAATGAAAATTCCCCTAATTGTTCAGTTCTGACAGTAGAATCCATGAAAATTCATGACAAATATGTAGGTATATAAAAATTGCAGTCGGTTTAGTTTTACTCCACTGGATTCAGTATTGAGTATTAGTTATTAGTTATTTTGACTATTCAGTATAAAGAGAATAACCACCTCCCGCTGCCTATTTTGTAGCTATATACGATTTTTTTAAACCCTGCACAAATGATAAACAAACCCGCAGTACTTAACCTCAAATTAACTTTCTTGTTATGTTTGAACATAACATCAAGGAAGTACTTGCTGATTTTAAGATTCTTTGTTCAATAAATACTGTCCAATTATATCTATTATATTCTTTATCTCGACTCCAAGCATGTGCATTTTAATTTATGTTATTGGAATGTGTTGACATAATTTGCAGCTTTATGACAAATAGATCATAGCTCTGTCTCGAATAGTACCTACCCAAAACTAGTAGAAAGTAAGTAAATTAATAATTGAAGTAATTGAAGAACCTACTGTTAAAAAAACATCAACTGCCCCTCTTTTTTATTGCACCCTCTCTAGTGGCGTATTGTTGAATAGGAAGAAAATTAAAGTGGATTTGAGTCAATTGTAGGGTAATTGAACTAGATTCCGACCATTTAGCGAAGACTTAAAGGCCTCAAAAAAAATCTAACTGGTCAGCCTTGTTCGAAATGATACTAATCGGTAGTCTAGATATTAGGGCATGCAATTATCGAAACATTTCGATAATCGATAATCGGATATTTATAGCTCTATTTTTCGATAATTATCGATAATTATCGGTTATTGGTGAAGGAAAATAGCTTAGTGTTTCGGCTTCTAGTTAATTTGTCCAATCTACACTCACCAAGATTAACGTATTATCTACCTAAATCTTTCAGTGTATTAGACTAACTTACTACTTAAGCTTCCGGTTTTTGAATATTTCGTTCAAGGATAGGATGTACTATTAATAATATGGAAAATATATAAATTTATTGAACTTTCAATTAATATTCAGTAGCTCATTGATAAGACATAACTCATTATTTACTCAGGAATATGGTTTTATTACATACAACCAAAATCTAAATTAAGTAGGAACATTATCTAAGGTGTCACACGAGTGGTCACGAACCGTCGTCTGGCCAGGAGGTGCCTTACTGTGTGTATGTGGTACCATACCACATACACACAGTGAGGCAGATTATACAGAAATCCAAAGAGTATAACCACATAACCAGTCCCTGTGTCTAGCCTTTGTGACGTAAAGTAGTTACTTAGTTAAAAATATAGTCCTACCATGTGTCTGGTTGCCGGTGTCGGAGACTTTGGGGGGGGGGGGGGGGGGGGGGTGAAGTGCGGTAAATTTTATCGACCAATCACTCTCCCTATTTTTTTTTCTCGCTCCATGATAAAATGGCATCCATTTTGTTTTCTATTGCGGGATATTTAAGCTTTCAGGCATTATTGGCTATCAAATGAGTCCACTATCGTCTACCTAGGGCCTCTGCATGGGTAGCTATAGCTTAAACAATACAAGCACCCGTGCTTTGAGAAAAAAGAAAACAAAATGGCTGCCATTGTATCATGAAGCGAGTAAAAAAAAATAGGGATAACTAGTGATTTGTCGATAAAATTTACCGCACTTAATCCCCCTAAAGTCTCACACACCGGTAACCAGACACATTGTATATTATATACCTATTAACTTTATAAAAAGCACCTATAGGTATTTGTGAATAAAACGACTAAACTATTTATCTTACAAACTAAAAACAAAATCCTCCATTTAGATGAAATATCCAGATAATATATTATTTCGATTACATAGTACTTTACTTATCTAATAACTTTTAATTAGTTGACATTTTCGATTCTAATATGAACGAACTATTTTAACAATTAAGTAAATGAGTCAGTAGAATGAACTAGTAATCATTAGGTGTCTATAAATGTTTTCATAAGAAATCGAATTAAAATAGTCAAATTTGTTGGATAATCAATTCCTTATTTGATAATGGGGTGCTGCTGACTTGATTTGGCGAATTTTCACGAGGCAATTCACTGGCGTCGTTGCAGGAAATGATCGGTGCTTTATTATCGATAATTATCGGTTTTTTATCGAATTTTTTCGATAATTATCGCTGGCTAAAATGAGCCGATTACCGATAATTTATCGATTACCGATTATCGGTTTGCATGCGCTACTAGATATCTGAGTTTTAAATACATAAAGAGTTTTATAGTTATGCTATAAAGTTATTTTTATAAAAAAATAAACAATCGGAAATGCGTAAAACTTCAGTTTTCGACCACGAAATTCCTACGGACCTGAACACGATTTCGACAGCTTACTTAAAAGGTTTTCATGGAATAAAATGCTAACAAAGTTTTTTTTCTTTTTTCCAGAAAAGTTAATTGTAGAATATTTTTTTTTTATAATATTTATTATTTGATTTTACAAATCATGTCGATGTTTGGAGGAGGCGAGTGTGGACCTCAAGATAAAAAAAACTGAGTAGGTACATCCCTATGCGACGTGATATAAACCTTCGACAACGACGCGAGGACATCAAAGTCCGCTACTCAATTTTCAAGGGAGTGACTAGATTTAATTACCTGGGATGCATTGTAAGGGACACTAACACCAGTAGCAATGGAACCAACATACCAGAGCTAGAGCTAGAGCCCGGAACACTCACCGATGCAGTGCAGCGCTACACAAAGTCTTAGTGCCCAGGCTCTTCTGCCGAAGAACCAAGATCCGCATTAACAAAACGATCATTCACCCGATCTTGATAATAGTGTAAAGCCTGGACACTCAGCCAGAAAATTGAACACAAGCTACTAGTGACAGAAAAAAAGTGCTCAGCAAGATCCTAGGTCCAGTAGCAGTCGGATCCTTGAGGTGACGGAAGAACTGAAAGATCGCGAAACTAGTGGCCGAACCCAACATCATTGTCGAATAAAATCACACAGGCTGCGCCGGCTCTGCAACGTGCTACAAGTGGAGGAAGATGGGGCTGCAAAATAATCTTTCCTTGGAGTTCCGGTTGGCCGACGACTTGTCGGTCGGACCAGATGCAGGTGAAAGGACGAATTGGAGAAGGACCTTCGCTCATTTCAAATCTTCGCAATGCACAGGATGGAGGCGGGGCAGGACAGAAGACGGTGTCGATCTATTGTGTCGGAGGCCAAGACCCACTTAGTGAGCGTGTGTGATGTAACAAACCTGCTCCAGCTCTGCAGATCGCACTTGATACGATCTTGAAAGACAAACTCACAAATCCCTACACAATTTGGTCAAAACGCTGAGGAACAAGGGTATGAAGCCCAGCCAAAACCAGTGCACTTGCATGAAGTCGAAAATTTAGACAAGAAACCACCCAAGCGCGTAGTTTGGTTATGATCATCAGGCCCGTATTATGAAAGCATGCTCAGTCATCATCGATAATATGCTTGAGTGATGCTCATGTATAGTTTTGAGTAAAGACTAATTTTAAAACAATACTTAGGCATGAGCTCCCAAAATCTACACTTACTTATGTAACTCTCAAGTAAAGTAACAATGCGTTCTTTTCTTACCGTTATTACGTTTTATTGAACGGTTACTAAATATTAATTCAGTTAAAAATATATTGTGAAAGTCAGGTTGATAAGGTCAAGGAACCGCACTCGCCCTGAAGATGTATCTCCTTGTTTCAATTCACACCTAAATATATTGTCATCAAGATCTTTTAATGATTTTGGTATTTTATAATAAATTTTACGTGACATACTGACTACAATTTTTTGTAGGAAAGCTGTTTTACTGTTCGGTATTTGGAGTTTACTGCTATCACGTCTATTTATCACTACAAAATCAGACTATGCAACTCTGATTTTGAAGAAGTAGACGTGGAAAAGATGGGGATGCTTTCAAACAAATGGTGCTATTTCAAATAGAACATGAATATAAATAACGATGGAAGCGTTAGTGGAAACAATTCAAGTAGAGATTTTTCTAGTGCAATTAGCTAAGTAGCGTCAGAGTTTCGTTTAATAATAAAGATTCACTTAAGCAGTGCTAAGTTGAGTAGAACTCACGTAATGACTGCATAAATAAAGCTTGGGAAAGCTTTCATAATACGGGCCTTAGAACGCACGACCGGAGGACCGTTTTGTCAAAACCGAGGTATACGCTGAGACTTGCTGAGACAAAGGACTTCTATGGCCATTTATACGCTGCACATGCACCTTGTCCTTATATCAACGAGAAAATCGTAATTCTAGGGCTATACCGACGTACTATCCCAGTTATCAAAATCAACCCATAACACAAGCTCCTTACCTTGGAGTTAGGTGTTGTCGTGACACACACGACGATATAGGTGCACTCATAAAATGTGAGTACTAAAATATTTCAGAGCTTCTGAAGGCCGGAGAAGTAGAGGTGGGTATTGTTCGTTTTGACGTTTGGTTTGACGTCCAAAACTACCAGACAAAATAGAAAAGGTAGTTTCGGAAAATGTGTGTTAGGCCGGCTACAGACTGTTTTTCTTCCGTCTTTCTTATTGTGTTGTAAATATCGTATGTATGTAGTAATCATTTACTTTTCTATGTAATAATCTTCTACCTCCAGTTCTCGTTTTTTTATAAAATCTCTTCCAATTTTGTGCCACCACTCCAGGACCTGTCTGAAAATCAGCGCCGATAGAGCTTCGGCTTGTAGCGGCATAATGCTGAGACAGGGACTATTTTGGCCCCTTATATAACATTCACTTAACATGTTCCTGCTCTTTTATTTATGATCTACTTTCCTTTGTCTCATTATATGTAATTCTTCTCTTTTTTTTCTACTGACTGTACACCTGTAATGTGTGTTATGTAATTGTTTCCAAATAAATGATTTTTCTTTCTTTCTTTCTTTAATATCCGTTCAACTGAGCGAATCTATCTCTCGCTTACCTTAGTTTCAACAAAATTAATCTTTCGCTCATTTACCTCATTGATTCATTTTCGAACCTTATCATTGCTGAGCGAAATGAGCGAATGAGTTAAAACGAAGACGACTGAGCAAGGCGAGTGATTCGATGGAGCGAAATGCATGATGTCAGGTACAACATGAAAAAAAGAGAGAGATAGCAAGGCTAAGCTCAGACCTGTAACAATAATGCAAAAATGTTTGAATGTAATTATTTTAAAAGTAATCATATTCATATTCATATTCATATCATTTATTGTGATTTTATGCATACAGATATTATTGTTCTTGGGTGTAGGTCTTAGTGGGTAGGCACACAATGCATAAAAACCCTGTCAGGGCGCAACAATCATTTTGGATTTGCTTTCGTTATACATTATAAATAGAATACAAGAATAAATAGAAATTGGGTTTAACAGGACAAGGATAAATGGTAAATAAGCTCTCAATTTGGTGAAACAATAATGTCAGATTGTGAAAGTCTAATTAATTATAATTATAATCTATGTATGTCTATCGTCATCAGTATAGCGCCACCTAGCTCAGTTGAACGCGACATTACATTTTCTTTTTTATCTTTTGTTCATGAGCTACTCAACTCAATTAATATAAATAAATAAATAATATAATATATAATATATATAATAAATAAATGAGTGAAATATATCTCTAAATCAAAAAGTATATGTAATATAGTATAGGTATAATTATATCTATATCACTCTTGTCATTGGAGTGGTATGATATGCGCATTTCTAAGGAGAAGCCCTCGTTGTACAGGAGGTACAGATCCTTTTTAATTCCGTTCTTCATTGCGGGAAAACTACACAGGCATGTTACGCGAGCTTGGTGGGTCTATTATAGGATACGGGATACAATAAATAAATAAATAATGCTGGACGATTCACAATACGATAACATTTTCCTCAAAAGCGCTAAGCCATCGTCTTGGCTTTGTCTTTTTGCTTAATTAGATTTTTCTCGAGGGTAATTATTCTTGTCCATTACAAAAATATTTGATTTCTACTGAGAATATCTTAACTTATACGAATTGGCCGAAAACGAAATGGGGTTTTAAGGCTTTTCCTATTCCGGCCACATCATTTCTTCGAATAAATTAAAGTTGGATGAAAACGAAACCATAATTCTAAACATGGTGGCCGTTATCGGCCACGCCCAAACAGATGACCAAATTTCCTATTAATAACACGGTAAAATGGGGGCCGAAAACGAAAATTTAGATTATTTCGGTTGACATTAGTCAAAACGATAAAAATATACTCTAATATCATCGAGATAAGTAACAGAATGATACATAAGTATTCAGTGTCCATTTGTACTTTCTTCCCCCCCAGCCGAGATGTAAATTTTTGATGATTTTCAACTTCCAATTTCCGACCACCCCATTTTCAAGTAATTCAATACAAAAACCGAAACTAGTCGGACGGAAAGAGGGCTAAAGTTGCAGTGTGCCGGCCATATATGGCGAGATATATCTCGCAAAGAACCAGGCAAACCTTTGGGGTAAACGAGTTCTTCAGTGGAGACCGCGACTCGGCAAAATTAGTGTAGGGTGCCATTTGGCCAGGTGGGATGACGATCTGCGAAATACTGCAGGCAGATGCTGGATGCGGAAAGAAGACAGGGCGCTATAGGCCGATGTCCAGCAGTGGACTCGTATAGGCTGATGATGATGATTATGAGTTGAACCGGAAAAAAGAAAAATATAAGTGCCTCAACTCACTGGTCGTTGCACAATTGTTTAGGTATAAACAATTGTGCAACGACCAGTGAGTTGAGTCCTATGGGTACAGAGACAATTAATAAAATATTGGTAGTACCTACTTACCATGTTAGTCTTTGTATTCTCATCCTGTATTTTATTTTCAATTACGTTTTTTACGATTCTTTTTATTATACCTATTTTTGCGCACAGAATTATTTACAATAATAAATAAAATAAATAATGTTTGGCAATCCACACAGCATTATCTAGCCTCAAGCTAAGCAGGGCTTGTGTTATGGGTACAAGATAACTGATATACATAAAACAGTACACGACATAGATAGATATTTTTTTATTTTACATAGAAAACGCCCAGAACGCCCTGAACAAATATCTGCAGATCGTAGACATATTTGTCCCGAGGCGGGAATCGAACCCGCAACCTCCTGCGCCACAGTCGGACCGTCGCCTAACACGCCACAGAGGAATAATAATTATAATACCTATACAAAACTATAATCACCCCTTACTAAACATTTACCCTACAACAAACTAACAAATAAACCCGCTGTATACTAAAAATTGTCAAAAAAAAAAAATCATGTTGGTTCCGCCACGAAAAATAATATTGCTGTTAAAAGTAGCACAGGTCCGTTCAGCACAACGTCTCGTCCCGCACTGATTGTAGGGCCGGCAGAGGGGCGGCTCATGTGTAACGTTGTATCGATTACGTAAAAAATTCGTTAAAAATAATTAGATAATTTATTTGAAAAAGTGGGCGGAAGAGAGTCTCCGTAACTTTTTATTCTACATGGTGATAACTTTAAATAAATCTTGTGATTGATAGTTTAGGAGAAAAAGAGTTTTAACGGAGAAAATGGATGGTACTTTGCACTATTATTTTAGATACTTAAAATTGGAATTTCAAATTTTCGGCTTAAAGGTAAAATGCCTTGTATAGCATAGATTATCATATATTTTTTTCAAACCTTTTTCTATAAAGAATAAGAAGAAAAACGGATTTAACTTTACCCAATTTACGCCGATTCACCTCTATCTACGCCTTAAGGGGCCAAAAATTTGCCACACCCTGTATAATAAAAAACATTTTTACTTTACTTTACTATAGCATAGTGGGTTTTATTCTTATTCAGGACAAACCCTTACCTATGTGATGAGCATAAATATTTGTTGTAAAATTTTATAAAATAAGAACTGCAATGTGTTATAAATATATTTGAAAATATTAAGTATCAAAACGTAGTAGCCATAGTATATGGTGATACCATGTAAATTGTAAACAATTGTGGCGCCCTCATTTATTTTCTACTCTTTCCGGTCGGACTGTAGCTTCATAGTGATCCATACAACACTGAAGGCGCAAACATACATAGATCCATAAACCATTTATTATTTAACTATCTAGAGAAATAAGACACACTCCTAAACCCTAGATTTTTATTACGAAAAAATCGGTGCGTCAACAGGCGTCCACAGTGATCCGTGCGTGCAACACTGACAACCTTGCTTACACGGCAATTTAACCGTACATTTTCACGGAGATAAAAACGTGCGTGTACAAAAGCCCTAAGTTCTTCCCGACAATTTTCTCCAATAGAATAGACAACTGCTATTACCGAAGAAGGTGGAAATTGCGACTCCGTAATAACTTCCGAGTTGTTACCGCAATGCGAATGTAGCTAAGAAAGCTTCCGACAATTTACCAGCAAAGCCTTTTAACTACCAGTCAGATGTAGCTAACAGCTAGATAAACTTTTACGTTATTGCCATTCGAAGAGTCGCGGTAAATGCCATGAAAAAAATGTACCCATGTAGACATTGATTTATTAAAAAGGGAAGATGAGGTACTGGTTTCTCAAAAGTGGCAACCTCAAATTGTGTAAAATTGTGTGCTCCTACCTCAGTCACCGTCTGACCGGCGGCGGCATGGGCGGTCGTACTAGCGAGAAATATTGTTCCTCCGGTCTCACTTCGGTCTTAGGTAGGTACGTCGTCTTTCCGTCTTTGTTCTTCTTTGTATTGCACAGGACTGGAAATATAACTGTGAGCGTTGTGTTTGCGTGTAGTTGTAACACACGCTAATTGTTGAATAACCTTTCGTCAGTGCGGCATTTACAAAGGGTCGTAAAATCAAGATGGCCCCCAGGTTTGACCTAACTAAGGCTGATCCACAGACCGTGTTCAAAAATCAAAAAAATCATGATTTCTCTGATTTTTTGTATGCGAAGCCCTTGGTTTTGTTAATGTCCTTTGAACCTTATAAATCATACTATTAAATAGCATTGATTGCATGAAAAAATAATAAAAAGATAAGCTTCTGTTGATACATGAAAATTTTTGCCACGAAACCAACGGTTGCTGCAACGCTGAAGTTTAAATGCATTATCTTCTACATTAAACCACGACGAATGGTATCGAGTGTGTAAATTATTGAAGAACATACCTTTGGCTATCCCGATCTCTTAGTTTTATCGACACAAACACAACACACGACCAAAAACCGACGACTCAAAAAGACCTTTAAAATTTGATTCGAAAACTAAGTTTTTGATGATGAACAGTGACTAAACAGTCCGATCACAGAGCAAACTGACCATTTTTATGACAAATTCTATACCTTAACTAATGAAAGAATACCAAAATCCCACAAAAAAAATATTGTAAGATTTTTTTATCGCAGATCTGTGAAGCAGCCTTCTGTCCACACATGTCCGCCATGTTGTTTTTATTTCTTTTAGGCCTTGCCAAGCTCGTGCACAGTCGAAAGGGTAAGCGCTGGGAGAACGTAACCTATCTTCCCCTTTTAATTAATCAATGCATGTAGACAAAGGTTTAAATAGTTAGATACGCCCTTACACCTAAAAATGGATCCCTGTAAAAAAATATCCCGACGCACGCACACTGTGATTAGAAATTAGTGTTTTTTTTCAATAAACCTAACTGTTATTAGTATCATTTATTGTACAATCATATTGCACGAACTTTTGTTTACAAAGCGCACCACAAAAACACAATGAGCTCACTCACTTTGCTTGGCAATAAACACGGCACGGTCTCAGTACGGAAAGAGCCTATCTATTATATATATAACGATTTAAATCTTTGCCGGTAGATACATTTCTAAAAGCTGGCTGGCGCGTTTGTCTTATGTTTTGCTGACGAGTTACACCCACTTGACCGAGTTACGCCCTCTGACGTTTCGCGTCGCTCGACACTTATCTAATCACCGAAAAACGAAACACAAAACGATCGCTTTTAAAGATGTGGGTAAACGCCAATCCCACGGGAAACGATTAATGGCATAAAAAATAGCCTGCATAATGTGTAGCCTATGGCCTATTCCAGGCCGTAGGCAGCAGTTTTTGCGTTAAAAAGCAACAATAGTACATTGTTACCCAAGGGATGAAAGTAACTTATTTAGGTCCGAGACGGGGTTTGGCGCCCGAGCGTAGCGAGGGCGCTAATAGATCGAGGGACTAAATGTTACTTTCAACCGAGGTAAACACTGTTCTTTTCATTACGAATACAAGGAAAATATATATAAAAATATGAATCAGCTGAAGAAAATATTCGTAAATAGAGATAGATATAAAATATTCGTAAATATAGATATAAATCAACAACTTAGGTAAGATATTTATTTAAAGTCTATGGTAAAATTAGAGCAATTATAAGATAAAGATAGTGAAAGGTTTTTCCCAGGTACCTCTTGAGAAGTGAAAACTTTGTTTTTTTTTGGTTAAATCCATCATTTTGCCTTTGAGAAACGACGAAGTCTCTAGAAATTCTTTAATGTTGTCTTTATCATATAAAACACGCTCCATAATGTTAAAGGTTTGTAAATCTTTGAGAATTCGTTAAAATATATTAACAAAACGTTTTCTTAAAATGATTTCACTTTTTGGGCCATTTCATCGGTACCTTCATTTTGATTTAGGTGGTAAAAGAATTTCCACTACTGCTTTAGCCTCTTTTCTTATAAAATCCTCATTGTAATAATCAAAACAACGAAAACCCAGACTCGAAAAATCAAATTAAGATAGAATTGCCCTTTTTCCCGCTTCCTTTTTCTTAAGCCTAAACAATATTCTTTAAAGATGGCATAATAGCTATGGTAGAATAAACATGGAAGAATACCGAGATCTATTCTACCATTAGTTTTTATCATATAAAAAATGGTAAATATTTACCGAAATCAATGTTATTTTAAAGAAATAGTTGAAAGCAAATTATAATATGGCAACCTAAAAAAACTAAATTAACCTTTAATTTATTTCAACTTTACATCACGCTGTAATTGAATGACTGTAATGAATTGCGTCAAACCAGACGCAAAAGCCATCTCACAAGAAGTTGAAGTTGAGTGGCTGGATAGAAAGGTAGAATGCATGGTTCAATAGAAAAGTGAGGTGACAGCTGTCACTACCTGTCTTTCTTATATCTTCTATAACTTTCATCCCGCTACGCAGGCAACTTCCGACCTACTTTCTGAGTAGTATGAGTAATGAAAACATGTTTACATACAGGTTTACAAACTTTCGCGAGTAATATTATAAATAATAATTATTAATTAAAATATTATTCATTAATTTAAAATAATGCTATAAAAGCATTATTTTCACAAACGAATCACCTAAAGATTGTGTAATTACAGGTCTCATATAATTAATCAGGATCCATAGAGAATCCATAATCTATAATCCATAGAAATTCAAGTGGCAGTGGGCCCGCAAAAACATTAACCGCTGAGGTTAACCTGTTCTTGAGCGGAGACCGCGACTCTGCAAACGTAGTGTAGGACGTGCTCCGGCCGTGTAGGGCGACCTGCGAAAAGCTGCAGACTGATACTGGATGCACCAAGCTGAATATAGGGCTCTATGACGCCAATTTTGGGAGACCTATGTCCAGTTGTGGACTAATATAGGTGCTGTTAACTCTATAAGCCCGAATAAGCAAATAAAGTGCCTCCACAAAAACAAAAAAAAACCTATCTATACCGTGTCCATTTTGAATGAGGCATAAACGTATACAAACCGCCCATACTTAACCTAAAATTAACTTTGTTGGTGCGGCCTTTTATACGTAATTTACATTACTTGTCGGTTTTAGATCCTCCCTTCAATAAAAATTGCTTACAATTATATCTGAAACTCGACGCCAAGCAAGCGAGTTTTTGTTATTTGTGTCGTAGTGTGTTGACTAACATGCTTCATTCAAAATGGATAAACCATAGGTACTAAATTAACATTTAATGTCCTCACATCACAGAACAATAATACTCCTGCATCACATTATTATCGTAATTATTATTGTCAACCTTAACAAACAAACAAAATCTCCATTATGAATGAAATTGCTGAATAAAACAACACTTCTCAAAATTCTTTGTATGTTTTTGTGTTGCACAGCGAGTTTGAATGTTTAATTTATAGGAGCTCCAAGATGGCATTGGCCTTGGTTGACGACCAATGACAAAATCTTAAATTCCGTTTAATTAGAAATACTCAGGTATTTACTAAACACACGGACGGTTTGTGTATTCTACGTATAAAACCGTAGACATTGTGTCCAAGGCTTTTTATTATTTTATTATAAAAACTATCGTAGTTTGACGAATTCATTACGGATGTAAGCGGGTTAACTACGAACCTTATTTTGGAAGAACACCAACGTTTTATCCCTTAACGAGGGACATCTTGAACCGCACTCGCCCTGAAGATGTCCCTCGTTAAGGGATGAAACGTTGGTGTTTTTCCAACACAAATAAGGCTTTTTATTATTTCTACCAGTTATCTAGTTTCCATAACACAAGTTCTGCTTATGGGTTAGGGCTAGGGCTGTTCTGTGTGAATTGTCTCGCACTATGTAGGATCTAAAATACATACGAACGTAGCAACCAGCAGGGCCCTGTTTGTTGCTACGGGCCATTTAGCAACCCTAACATGTACACAGACAATCAAAACTGGATGGTTTATATTTAATTCATTGGTTTTTAAATTCGCTCGCGGAGGTAAACATCAATTTTATGGACCGTTTGTCGATACAATGGAGCTTTTGGGAACTGTACATTTAATCCAATTGTTTATTTATTTATTCACTTCTTAGAGCTTGAGCTTTGAACTTTGGGATGTGTGCACATCCAATTTAATAATCCTATATCCATACAGTGAGATTCAAATTTGTAAGAAGGATATTAAAGCAGAGAGGGTCTCTCCTTTAATGTCCCTCTAGTCGAATTTCGGTCAAAGCGGCGACGCCGACGGCCGGCTAGTCTCAACGGAGTCGGCCGTCGTCGGCCAAGTACACCGGATATAATAAATCCCTCTTCCTCAGCAGTCTATATTGGTCCACTGCTGGACGCAGGCTTCCCCCTGAAGAGCGCCATATTGGCATATCTCATGATACAATAAATAATTAAAGAATTGAAGTGAATTTTAAATAGATATCAGGTGTTTTGTGTCATGAAAATAAAATAATCGTTCGATGTCAATGTGCAAATTCATTTCAGTTACTTCGTGATACGGACCGCCTTGCCGGCGGTGAATACCTTCTCCAAGGATCTCGATTCTCTAATAGTCTTAGTCTCTAGCTTTTCGTGTCCACATTTATCCAGCCATTTGGCTGATAGTCATTCCATCTTCATAGCATTCTTGTTTTAACTAAATCCCTAGTTATGAAAATATTGTTAGGTAAGTACCTAGATCTAAAGTTATTTAGAAATGGCTGATGGCATAGCCATTTCCCTTTTCATTCTAACTTAACCATTTCGACTTCTAGTACCATCCATTTTTTTATGAACCATCCTGGTGAAGCTGGCTTATCTCCTCAGAGAAACTACCAAAATCATCTTTTAAAGATAAATCAACCTCGTAAATCCACCAAAAACCTTCCTGAAAACATTTTCCCCGTACATATCCTTACAAGAATGTGATACAAGATAAAAAAAAACGTCTAATCAATACAACTAGAATTCTGTCCTCGCGTTTATGACCGAGAATAAGTATTTCCTCGAAATTTTCCTCATCTTTTGTGATTTTTTGGGTTCCCGTAGTATTTTCGTATGTACATTCCTCCACACTTTTACTTACAATGTTAATGCCGTTAAATGATTTCAATTTAGTTTTAGTGGCATCTGATAGAGACGACACCCAGTTGTAACTTCCCATGCCGATATAAAAGACATCGAACTTATTTGATTAGCTATACTTACCTACTTACTACCGGATTTTTCAAGCACCGCAGTGTAAAGAAGCTGTCAGTACCAGGTGTGCATGAACAAAGAGAAGCACGCGCCAGCAGGCGTTTGAAAAGCTTGCCACTTTGACTTGCCTATTGACAAAAAGGCGGGAATTTTGCGAAATACGCGATGCTTCGAACGCCCTTTCCTAGAGTTTCGGATATTGTTTCTCTTGTATTTTTATCCTCTCCGCTGTGGTTACTCACAATCACCCATGAGCATTATACGATTATCCCAAAACAAAATGCTTATGCTCTTATTTCAACAGGTTTTTCAAAAGGTAAATATGCTAGCATAGATATTGCTTACACCGTTATTTCAAAGGGTTTTACAAAAGATATTTAATATAATATTTAATGATAATAATGCTATAAAATTGAAAAACTTTTGATATAACGGCGTAAGCATTATCTAGCTTACGCCGATATATCAAAAGTTTTTCAAAATTTTATAAATGTAATATGCTTTATTAGATTTATTGTATATTTCTATTTTTTATGCTTAAGTTTCACTTATCATTCTTCTCTCTCTATCTCACTTTTTTATCTCAACGATTGCGTTGGATTAGAAATTTGATTTTTTCACAGTTCCAAGGGACAGTAGACTGCTGGCAGCTGGAACTTATATCAAATAGGTCCTCAAGTACCTATTTGATATAAATTCCAGCTTAGGAGCAGCGACGGAACGCTAAAAATGACGTAACGGGAATATTACAATTACAATTCAGGGGCCCTCAGTTTAGATTTGCTACGGGCTCTGCACTGGCTTAAGATAGATAGATAAACATTTATTTGTTGGTCATGTTTGTCTTAATCCAGCACTGTTTATATTAACATACTAGCAGCGCCTCGCGGTTACACCCGCGTAGTTCCCGTTCCCGTGGGGATTCCTGGTTAAAATATAGCCTATATATATATATATATCGGTTTAATCTGTCCAATGGTTTCGGAGCCCATTTCATACAAACAAACAATCCAATCTTTAGTCTTTATAATATTAGGTTGGTAGGTACGGGTGTCGTATAGACGATACGACACCCGTACCTACCTTACCTACTCACATCACATGTATTTGATGAAATATAATATTACTTTACCTTACTTCTGAACCGTTCATCCGTTCATCATCCAATTGTCGACGTAGGTACCAAAATAACTATTTCACAATTAAAAGTGAAATTGCTGCCCAGAGCATTACAAAGTAGACATTTGTTATGTATTGTTTTATATTCGCAGTGTGGTGCCGGCGGCATAGAATTTGCACCACCCCTACTCTTCCCGCGGTTGTCGTAAGAGGCGACTCAGGGATATTTACCGTGGGTGGGCAGCAGCGCCGAACAATTAAAGGCGCTTATCAGGGGAGGCCTGTGTCCAGCAGTGGACCAATATAGGCTGTTGAGGTTGAGGTGGTGGTATTGTATTAAGCATATACTCGTAGAACTATTTATGTAATTTATTATTCATGGTCTTCGTTTTTTTTTTACATGTTTGATACCCTGTATCCTTAAGATCCTATGTACAACATGTTGCAATAAATTTATTGAGTATTGAGTATTGAGATATTTTTTCACCTAAGTCTATGGTAATAAATAAGTTATATCAGTTATCTAGTACCCATAACACAGCTTGGCTTAGCCTGGGGCTAGATGCTGTATAAATTGTCCAACATTGTTTATTTATTTATTTAGAAAATGTAAGCTTCTATGTACTTAGTAACTTAACGTTAGCAAACAACGTTAGTTTTAAGCACGTAGGTACGTTACACGTAAGGACCACGTTTGCGTAAATGTTAACGTTAAACGTGGTCTTTAATATTCCGAAACTTTCATAATTATGGTTAAAATCGGCACGATTATACATTAACTTAGTTGTTGAGCACTTTAAGGTTAGTACATTAATGAAATTTCGTACAGAACCAACGCTGATAATTTCCTAGGAGAACAGTTTCGAAAGTGGTTTTCAGATTTGGGGTTTTCAGGTGACACGTTCGTTTTTACTCGCAAGGGTATAGGTTTTTTGAACGAAGTATGATGTGGTTGCCTGGAACCGAAAACAAACAACGTACACAAACGGGCAAATGAAGTGTAGGACGCCCTCAGGCCAGGGATGACGATCTGCGAAAGACTGCAGGCTCATGCGGCGAGAACGACCTCTGTGGCGCGGTGGGCGAAGGTCTGCCTGCGACGCAGGAGGTTGCAGGTTCGATTCCCGCCTCGGGACAAATATTTGTACGATCTGCAGATATTTGTTCAGGACGTTCTGGATGTTTTCTATGTAAAATAAAAAATATCTATCTATGTAGTGTATTTGTATTATGTATATCAGTTATCTAGTACCCATAACACAAGCTCTGCTTAGCTTGGGGCTAGATAATGCTGTGTGAATTGTCCAGAATTATTTATTATTATTATTTAACGCGTGGATATATATTACTATTGAAGACAGGGCGCTATGGCGCTCATTAGGCGAGGCATATATTTGCCCAGCAGTAGACTAAATATAGGCTGAAATAAATACGGCTAAAGCGGTTTTGATGACTAAAGGTTTGTCGTAGATCTTGTCCACACTACTGCAACTCAGCATTAGATGTAGATTCAAATATGGGTTTTAACTCGTAAGTTCATTTTCAGGCAACTGATGGGCCTAAAACGCGGCCAACGTGGACTCTTTTAATGCTTTCAGCGGAAGAGGATTGCGTCCAGAGTTGGCTCGTGTGATAATGATATTATCAAGAGTCTGGCAGACAGACACAATCACTTTAAGAAGATGGGTGGATATTGCGACCTAAACATGAGTACAAACAACTTCAGAGTATTTACTACCTGTTTTATAGGAAATTTTACAGAGAATCCAAATATATATAGATCTTCCTAGGTCTGGGTACAAATTAATCGAGATAACTGCGAAAGAATGCGTCACAACTCCCTCACGCGCCGCGCGCGCGCCCGCGTTGCGAGGTCCGCCAGACGTCGCCTATGCCGCCCCGCGAACCCCGCCAGCAGAGAGGTTAGAGGTTAGATTTAGTATTAATTTTAGATGAAAGTACAGTTCGCGTCATGTAAAAAAAGCTGGTGGTCAAGCTGCGCAGAAGGCGATTTATAGGTCTATTTGATGGTAGGTATGTGGTAGTGTGCGGGGCGGGCGGGTCTTCGTTTTTTTAGGTACGAAAAATAGACTCTCGTTTCAGCGCAATCTCACCTGACGGAGCGAAGATGCGGCCGACGGTGTATCACGAAGGTCGAGAAGATATTCGAAATAGATACTATTCACCCTTGTCTTGAAGCGACCCAGGTTGTAATTGGCCGGAAATACAGAGGCAGGGAGCGAGTTCCATTCCTTTGCTGTGCGAATAATAAAGGTGGAGGAAAACCGGTTAGTGCGAGTGGAGGGTACATCCACCAAGTGTGGATGGTATTGCGCTGTGCGTCTGCTTGTCCTGGAGTGGAAGGGGGATGGTGGGATCAGGTCATGTAGTTCAAGTGAGCATTCTCCAAAATGTATCCTATAAAAGATCGAGAGACAAGCAATCTTGCGGCGGTGTTCTTGCAAGGGTCACGCGCTGTACGCCTGCCGGTACGCTATTGATTCGTCAGCTAACATTTACTTTCAACTGCAGTGCAACCTTGCACAAACACACCCCTTCCACTTTCTTCCAGCGGTTTTTTTACGTGACGCGACCTGTACTGTACGTGCCTATACCTACTATACTATTTGTTCTCCGGACAGTAGACCTTGCGAACACTAACTTTTTTAACAATTACGAAATGAGAGAATGATTTTATTATAACACAAATAATAATAATACAAAAATTGTTACTGCCTAAAATCCTAATCAGATCTTTACCAATTTTTTTGAAATATATTAGCTATTACTAATAATAGCGTGAAATATTGTTGTCTCGGTCTCACTTCGGTCTTAGGTACGTCTTTCCGTCTTTGTTCTTCATTGTATTGCACAGGACTGGAAATATAACTGTGAGCGTATGTGTTTGCGTGTAGTTGTGATTGTAACACATGCCATTTTTTGAGTAAGCGCTGGGAGAACGTAACCTATCTTCCCTTTTTAATCAATGGTCTTAAAGCGAAAATTTTCTAAAGCCCCCATTCTTGCCTTTTTGGAGAAAGCACGGCTTTTATCAATAAAATCTGTCATTATGTATAAGAATGTAAGCGGGTTAACCACGAGCCTGCAGTGCACCAAGGGATGCGGTAACGCGCGCGCCTGGAACCGCACTCATCCTGAAGATATCCTTCGTTAAGGGATCAAATCAAATCAAATCAAATATATATTTACTTTCCCCTCACAATAGAAGCTTAGTTGCTAGAATACATTCAGTTTTTTTCAATTTAAAATGTTCTTTATTTATAAAATTAAATAATAAAATGTAATACAAAATCAGTGTACATTTATCCTATATAGACATTATTGAACATAAAAATATACACGTTTGAGAGCTATATGAGCTTTTTAATATATGTATACTTAATAAGATAACTTTCTGTGGCGCGGTGGGCGAAGGTCCGCCTGCGACGCAGGAGGTTGCGGGTTCGATTCCCGCCTCGGGACAATATTTGTACGATCTGCAGATATTTGTTCAGGGCGTTCTGGATGTTTTCTATGTACAATAAAAAATATCTATCTATGTAGTGTATTGTATTATGTATATCAGTTATCTAGTACCCATAACACAAGCTCTGCTTAGCTTGGGGCTAGATAATGCTGTGTGAATTAAGCATTTTATTATTATTATTTATTATTAACATGCAAGCTTTAGTTGAGCATTACATTTTACGAGTATATAGGTAAGTAAATTATAGAGATTTATAGCAAAAGGCCAACTTAATTGTTTGATACACAAATAAAGCAGGTACTTAGTCGAAGCTAGAATACCTACATTAGTGATAGTAGTAAATAATACAAATATTATGGCTAACATTGTGAGAGACTGGTGCCTGTTTTAGGTTCACAAGAACCTGTGTTACAGGTCACCAGTTATCGCATTCACTGCCCAGCTCTGCGGTGCGACCCGCAGGGGCGCGCCTCAGCTCCACGCAGATAGAGACTGGCAGCTGCGTCTTGGGCCATGAAGGTGTTAGTGTATAACGCATTCACTGCCCAGCTCTGCGGTGCGACCCGCAGGGGCGCGCCTCAGCTCCACGCAGATAGAGACTGGCACCTGCGTCTTGGGCCATGAAGGTGTTATACTCTGCGCTAAAATATGGAAATAAAATTGGGATGAAACGTTGGTGTTCTTCCAACACAAACTACGTTCGTAGTTAACCCGCTTAGGTACATTCATAATGAATTCGTCAAACTACGAAAGCTTCTCGTAAAATCTGTCATATTATTTTTGCATTGAATCTGCTTTATAAACAGCCAATCTTCAGTGGCTCAAATATGAATTTGTCATATCATATTCATGAATGGTTTCATGCAGGTCTATGAATATCAAATGAGATTAAAAAAGTTTTCATGGTTCGTTCACATTATCATGGTATACCTACGCTCGGATGCAGTGTTGTGAGTGCCTGCAAATTATCATTAACTTATACAACCCGTATTTTAGTGGAATCTGATTTATTGCCTTACTGGAAACAGATCTTACACCTTTTTTTAGCTTATAAATGTGATTCTTGTGGCTCGTTGTGCTTTTCGCTGACATAGATCAAGTTTATATTTAATACAAATAGGTAATTCTTATTGTGGAATCAAACATACTCCTACGCTACTTTTTACCTCATACATCATCAGTTCCCTTCCCGTGGCATAGAAATCACCTTTAAAAGTTTTCATAGAAACAACGCGTGCGAACCCGAATATAACTTTATAATAATATATTATGACCATAAAAAAGCTTTTATACTTTTTATTAAAATTAGATTGTATTCTTTTATATTGGAATGAACCATAAATTATTCTACTATTTATAAGATTATAAACTTAATCTAATGTTGTCTGAAAAAAAAAAAAATGTATTATTTATTATAATCAAAAAATTCGTTATATCTTTTAGGACTGGGAAAACTTTAACGATGGCCATGATTAAGCTCTTTAAATAAAGATTAAAAAAAAAAAAAAACGATGGCCATCTTTGTTATCTATACTAATAAAATAAACAAGTGAATATAAAAATTTGCCGACTTCCTTTTAATTAATTTTTTATTAAAATACTTTTTTACAAAATGAATAAATAAACTAATTTTATTATTATAACTTATTATTTTTCATTAAAAATGTTTTTTTTATACAAAATATAATTAAAAAGAAAAATTTGATTGTTTGCTTGTTTCTTTGTATTAAATAGGCTCTGAAACTACTAGACCGATTAAAAAAAATCTTTCATAATTAAAAAGTTTACTTTCCAGGGAGTGACATAGGAACGTTTCGAGGGTTTATTTCTTAGCTAGCGATATCAGTGGCAAGTTTCTCACATATATGCCCATGGGCATATTCGCACCAGCAGTCATTGTATCGTCCTTGCTTATCTATGGAGCCGCAGGTGCGTCTGACACCTTTCAGGTATTCAGGCAAGTTATACGGCTTCCCACCTGGCTTGCCTTCCGCCCATACAGCGTAACCAGCCTTGTCCAGATTATCTCCTGAAAAATAATAAAGATAGACAGAAAGATATTAAAATTTGTTTATTTTACCCAATACATAACAGAAGGAGTGGTACATACAATAATTATTTATATATATAAAACTAATAAGTAGGCACTTAAATCTAACAATACAAGCTGGTCACATTATCTCGAGACCTGGCGTCGATGACGTCGCATCGGGGCCTACTCGGAAGATAAAAATCGAAGTTTCGTTTTCGTTGTCGTGCAAAACCAACGCTTATGTCGCTTACATAAGATTAGCATTTGCACGAAAACACTCAGAAACTTCGATTTTGTTTTTAAGAGTAAAGGCCCAGGTCTCGAGATAATGTGACCGGCTTGTACATTGGGTAAAAAGAGACCCTATAGCTCAGCTTTTTGCAGTAGGTATAAGGTACCTATTTGCCCAATACTGCGCTGATTTTCAGTTAGGGTCCCTATGAGTGACGACAATGCAATACACAAAGATGACTACTACATACCTAACCACAGACAAAATATATTAAAATTTAAATAATACATAAAAAAACATCACAAGGAAAAATAACACAAACAAACAAAGATATTATATTAATATTATGATATGATGATGATAAAATGATGATGTAAAACAATTAACAGTCCTCAACCCTCAATCCTCAACAGCCTGTATAGGTCCACTGCTGGACGCAGACCTTCCCCTGAAGAATTATAATCCCTCGTGTTATAATCCCCAGGCATGTGGGTTGGGGATCGCAGTCCGGTGCTAGAATTGTTCTGCAGGTGGCGCTGCCGATGAATATTCCTTAGTCTCACGACACCCACGGGAAGAGTAGCGGTGGTGCAAATTCTAAGTCGTGCTGACTGACTGTTTTTTTTAACAATTCTATCCATCCAAAGGTTGCCTGGAAGAGATCGCTTCTAAGCGATAAGGCTGCCCATTGTACTCATTTTATGTACGTGTTATTTTTATGGTGAAGGTACAATAAAGAATTTTTGTATTGTATTGTATTGACTGACACACAGATAACCACAAAAAAAGACATCCCGAAAATTACATCAAATTACCCTACGTCACTTGATGTCGTGGAGTTCCAGCACATTCCTGTACCGATGGAAGGATGCGGGTTCGAGTCCAGTGTAAAGTGGATGATAGACGTACAAGCAAGTACGCGTACTTATGGTGTGTCACCGTAAGTACGCGTACTTTAAAACCGGTTTGAAATCTTGCTCGTAGCTCGTCTTGGCTCGTACGTGTGCTCGCAATATTCGCAATACAGAGTAAGTAAGCTTCAGTTCGCGATCTTAAAAACCGCGTACTTTAAGTTCAACGTCTATTACCCATATAAGGGCTCGTTTACACGTATGTATTGACGACCTGCGTATGTATTGACGACCTCTGTGGCGCAGCGGGCGAAGGTCCGCCTGCGATGCAGGAGGTTGCGGGTTCGATTCCCGCCTCGGACAAATATTTGTACGATCTGCAGATATTTTTTCAGGGAGTTCTGGATGTATTCTATGTATAATAAAAAAATATCTATCTATGTAGCGTATTGTATTATGTATATCAGTTATCTAGAACCCATAATAGTGTAAACCATCCCTTATACATTTTTTTATGGATATTGGTGTTAATTCAGTCGCTGCCAAAACTAAACTAAACTAATTTGACAGTACTAAAAATGTCACCATCCCTGTCATAAAGATCAAAATAATAAGAATGGCATCATATTTTAGAAAACCATAGGCGCAAGGACGCCTATGTTTTTCTGAATCATTTGGGCCCGTAAATTTAAGTTGCATTATCTTAGCTTAATTTTATATAAACATAATTTAACGAACTGCTTAATCTACTATTCAATGTTATTTTTCTTGGAAGAGCGAGATTCCCTAACACAGGTATATGTCTTACTTAAAAGGGAATCTCAAACACTGTCATATTATGTAGTGTATTATGTGATAGAGAAATAAATATTTTGTGTTTTGTATTTTTGTATTTTTAATGCTGGCAAATAGTTTAGTCTAGTATTGGCAGCATCTGAATAGACACCATTATTTGATTTTATTACAAAGTTTCATGTTAAAGTAATGTGGCAAAAATGGTTTCAGAAATATTGTAAAACTCACCGTTGATAGTCCTCCAGGAGTAAATTTCCTTTTCATAAATACCAACGAACATCTCGAAAGAATGAGTGGTATCAATGAAAAAGTTATACATAGCGTAGATCTTCTTCACGAATTTCGCCTCTGTTACGCTGTTTATAACGACTAAATCCCCTCCATCATTCTGGCAGACCTCTCTAGATTTGTTCCAGGTCTTTCCATCGTTGTACAACTTGTAACAGTGTCCAGTTTGGGGGTCGAGCGCGTAGTCGTGAGGGTAAATAGTTCTAATCGAAGAACTAGTATCGTTCAAAGAAGTTTCGGTTGAGGTTATTGTGTCGTCTTCTTCGAATGTATTGCCTTCGCCGTAAAAATCTTTGTCTTCCAGTGCGTAGCCTGTGTTAAAAAAATATTTTAAAAAACTTACCAAAATATTTTGGTGAAAAAGAAATTAGCAAAGGTTTGAACTCACCCTCCGGTATAACAATATCACCAGGCAAAATTTCATTGTCTCTGTTATGTGTTCCTATAACAATAAAAAAACATATGAAATAAATACACAGCTAACAGTATTTATAACTACAGCAAAAGCTAATATACTACCTCCGCAGCTATATTTCGAAGCAAAACAGATATATCCATGCTTTTGTTCGCATGGGACTCTTCCGATGGTAATGTTTGAGTTGTAGACAACGCAATATAATAACCACTCTCTCCGCATCTTCCATTTTCCTGCAATAATATACAAAGAGGTTTGTTCAGTTATGTAAATTATATATTTAAGAGTACACTGTTTGTGATCAGTGAGCGCGGCCTAAATACATGTTATCTCATCTGTCATTATAGACATACCCGCGCGATAGAATGAAATGCACAATGATTTATGCCGCCGAACAGAGTTTAGCAAAAGGGTTATTATAGAAAAACTATTGAACGTATCTCTTCAAAATAAATTTATTTTAACTAATTAATAACTAAACTATGTCGGTAAACCCTTCATTTTAGAGTGTTATTTCCCCATGTGTTATTTATTTTCGCCCAAAGTTAGTTAAAATTCGTGTTGAAATATGAAAGTTTAGAGGCTTGTATTTTTCAAACGTATACTTTTTTAACTATTTTAGTTGTATAAAAACATAGTTAATGACAGTATACATTGATTTCATCCTTAGTTTTTGATGGTTAACATCAAACAGACTTGTAATTACCCTTCCACATTTGTACGAAAAAATGATGAAAATGATGCGACTAGTTCCACCTTAACACTGCCTCTTGTGACGCTGCAGTGGATGAGTTTTTGACGTGATAACATGGGTAGCATGTTCAAAAAAGTATCATCATTTAAAAGCTTGCTTTTCAGGGAGTGACATAGGCTATATTTTATCCCGGAATTCCAACGGGAACGGGAACTATGCGTGTGAAACCGCGAGGCATTGCTAGTCTTAAATAACTTGGTCTTATAGAATATTTCCCTGAAATATTATGGAACGGTTTACATTGAATTAATGGTAGAGACATACTTATGTTACCATTTCTGCCTTATTGTTATTTTTCCAAGAACCAACCGCTGTTGACCATCTTTCAGTAAATTCTACTGAACCAGAATCTAGCAAGTTGCTATCTCGAATCAAGCTTTACCACAACCATGCTCAGAGACATGGTCATGGGCCAACTAAACAGAATATAAGTAGTTATTCGGTTACAGAACCTAGATTTTTATGGTTCATTTGGATTCGAGGTACTTAAAACACACTAATATTATACCGTGTCCATTTTGAATAAAGCATAAACGTAAACAAACCGCCCATACTTAACCTAAAATTCACTTTGTTGGCGCGTCCTTTTATCTTGTCGATTTCAGATCCTCCCTTTAATAAAAATTGCTTACAATTATATCTGAAACTCGACGCCAAGCAAGTGAGATTTTGTTATTTGTGTCGTACTTTGTTTACTACCATGCTTTATTCAAAATGGATAAACCGAGACCTCAATGGCGCGGCTTGCGAAGATAGGCACAAAACTATAAAGTTCATTTATAATGAGATAAACTTATTTATACTTATAAACTTATGTGTGGGTAACCTCTGAGATGTAAAGTTATAAATTGGGTTTGATTTAAAATAATTAATTTTGTTTTAAAAAACTATGAACCGACTTCAATTTTTACAGTTTTTTATGAATTATCATCATCGATCAAAAATTTCGCAGACATTATGTTTCAACTCTAGGTAAAGCGGAAGACGGATTCGGTAGACGGTTTGTTAACGAAATGCTGCGTGAAGACCAGGGGCTAATTCCACTATTTTGTAAACAAATGCTATAATGGCGCCATACGATTATGATAGAGATTTAGTCGTATATTTATTTGGTATTCTATTACCATAAGATTACAATCTCTATGACTTATCGTGTCAATAATGTGGTGGGGCATATAATCATAATCGTAATAGTCATAGATATGGCATAAACAAAAAAAGATCGTGTTAGTAGAATACAAAAAGGTGTCAATGGCGGCGATTGTTACGCGATAATGAAGCGATAATATTGTCATAGTGAGGCGATTGTGTTAGTGGAATCAGGCCCCAGGTGGGTCAGCACAGCAGTGCGCTGATGGAATTGAAGACGTATTTGTAGGACACGTAGGTAAAGGAGGGCCGGCGAAATTTTTGATCGATGATTATCATGGATCCTTGTCAGAACTGAACAAAATTAAAATAGGACCACACGTGAAGCACCAGCTTTTAAATAAAAAAAGAATCATCAAAATCGGATCACTCAGTCAAAAGCTATGAGGTAACAAACTTAAAAAAATACAGTCAAAAAGAAACTCCTCCTTTTTATTAAGTCGGTTAAAAAAACTGATCCGCCTGCAAGGCAGTTGCGGTTTCAAGTCCAGGCTCTGGACAATAAATGTTTGTACGATCTGAAGATATTCGTTTCGGTTGTGATTTCTCTCTATGATATCTATCTATAGATATACCTCAAAAAAGTACCCACAACCATTGATTTAAAAAGGGAAGATAGGTACGTTCTCCCAGCGCTTACTCAAAAATTGGTATGTGTTACAACTACACGCAAACACATACGCTCAGTTATATTTCCAGTCCTGTGCAATACACAGAAGAACAAAGACGGAAAGACGTATCTAGGACCGAAGTGAGACTGAGACAACAATATTTCACGCGAATCACGACCGCCCGTGCCGCCGGTCAGACGGTGACTGATGTGGGAGAACACAATTTTACACAATTTGAGGTTGCCACTTTCGAGCAACTAGTACCTCATCTTCGTTTTTAATAAATCAATGCCCACAACACAATTTCTGCTTAGCCTGGGGCTATATAAATGCAGTGTGGATTACCCAGCATTATATATTAATTTTTTGTACCTACCAGCAGTATCTTTACCTAGTGAAACTACATTAAGTATGTTAATTATAAACATCGCGTACACCTAAAGAATACAATAAATGATTGAGTACTTCCCAACTTTTCCCGTGGGTGTCGCAAGAGGCGACTAAAGGATATCCACCAAGGGCGAGCAGCAGCGCCCTCTGCAGAACAATTCTAACACCGAACTGCGATCCCCAACCCGCATTCAAAGCGTGGGGATTATGGGCATAACCCACCATTATATAAACGCCGATAAGGCGCCTTTCACGGGAAGGCGAGGCGAAAAAAGTCTCTACAAATCTTCGAAACGATGTTAAAGAAGCTCTATTAATTTGTTCTGTTGACGCTGCATGCATACATGACTCTCTATGTATATAAGTAGTTACTCAGCAGTGGACCGATACAGGCTGTTGAGTGTTGAGGTCGAGGTTGAGGATTGAGTACTAACCGTTTTCCTTATAGAGGGGTCCGGGGGGTCCCAACCATCGCACGCGAGCTGCTGTGTAGACGGGCATTAGCTCAGACGCGCCTGTGCTGTTTAATTTAGCAATTACGGTTCGGAACGCGGCAACTCTAAACTCTTTGCTCCACGGATATAGTAATGTAGCACCTGAAAGTTACATGCAGTTATCACATCACACTAATATTATAAATGCGAATGTTTGTATGGATGTACTAGCTGCGCCCCGCCGCTTCGCACGCGTTATTCCTATGGAAACGTTAAGAGATAATTTTCATCCCACGGGAACTGATTTATGGGATAAAAAGTAGCCTATGTTTGATTCCAGGATTAGAATTACCTGTATGCATAATTTCAGCCAGATCCGTCCAGTAGTTTTGGCGTGAAGAAGTAACAAACATCCATCCATCCATCCATCCATCCATCTATCCATACATCCATACAAACTTTCGCATTTATAATATCAGTGTACTTTTTCTTGGTGGAAACCAACACAGAACCTTATATAGCTCAAAATATATTCTGTGTTTTTCATCTGAAGTCCATCGAGTGGCCGGTGTGTGCTATATGTTAAAAGATAGTATATATTATATTATTATTATATAATATAAAAATGAATTGCTGTTCGTTAGTCCCGCTAAAACTCGAGAACGGCTGAACGGATTTAATATCTTGGTCTTGAAATGTTCGTTGAGGTTTAGGGTAGGTTTAAAAGGTGAGACAATCAACGCGTGCGAAGCCGCGGGACGCAGCTGGTACAAAATAAGGACATTATTCGTACCAGAGGAAATAACAAGCACTCGCACGAGAGCCAAAAAATATCGATTTTCATGTTTTTCTCCATACAAATTTTAGATCGAATTTATTTTACTGCGTCATAATCACCAGAGGTGTATAAATAATGATATATTTTGGGCTCCTATAAGGTTCTGTGTTGGTTTGTACAAGAAAAAAAAATGTTTACAAAATAAAAATCCTATCTATGAAAAGGGCATTTTCGATCCACTGTGCGACATGGGCTTAAACGCGACCACATGGGCTTAAGCTGAACACGCACATGTCCGCGCCGCACGTGCCGAAGTCATCGCATTGTCGAATCTTTCTATAAAATAGTATGCAACCCCACGCACCGATCCGCGCCGAACGCGGCGCATTTTACTAAAATCCTCTAGGTAATTTCTAGGCTAGGATTCCGGCGCTGTCAGGTACGCGGTCACCTTTAAAGTACAAGGGATATATATACCTTCGTTCTGGCAGTTGGCTTTCGCTGTCACCCAGTCGACTGGTCCTGTGTGAAGCTTGGTCCAGCCATGGACAATTTCATGGTAGGTGTAATCTGAATAGCCTGGACGTTCATTTAACCCTGAAAATCATGATTGGAAAATAGGATCACGTAATACCTATACTCTAGCCAAACTCGAAGTAGAACGTTTGTAAACAAACCGCCCATACCCTCAAATTTACTCTATTGCCTAATCCCCCCTTATTCAGAATGGTTTGGTAACAAATAATTAATTTTGTTTTAAAAAACTATGAACCGACTTCAATTGTTACAGTTTTTTCATGAATTTTCATGGATCCCACTGTCAGAACTGAACAAAATTAAAATGGGACCACACGGGAAGCACCAGCTTGCATATAAAAAAAGAATCATGCAAATCGGACCACCCAGTCAAAAGTTCTGAGGTAACAAACATAAAAAAAAAAACGAATTGAGAACCACCTCCTTTTTTTAAAGTTGGTTAAAAACAGCTGCTAAGTAGTCTTATTTCTCAGTCTGACATATGTCAATAGAAGAAGACAGAGCGAGTTTAAGCAGTGTGCTAAGTTAGCAGACTATTATGAATATACCTAAGGGGGGTAGGTATATGTATAGATACTCTTTAGTAAAAATTAATTATAATACTATATAAACAAAGTTTTATTTTATTTAACTTACCGAAATGAGAAACACATTTATATTTTATTATACTTGGGTTCTCTGTTGGACGTATTCATTACGAATCCTATCCTTCAGAGAGACTCCGAGCACAGGCTCTTTCCATGGCTCTCTGAGAATATCACAATTTGTTATTATTTTAATGATACAAATTCGTAGATAGCTTCTTCAAACTCACCATCGATATCCGCAAAATATATCACAAACCATATTAAAATAGTTTGAATATACATTATATATTTTTCAGGCACCGTTTAAATTCACAACACAAAAAAAAATTCAGTTTAATTGTCTTGTCGAACACCGACAAACTAAATTTAGTCCCTGATAAGATAAAAACATGTTTTATTTAGTTATTATTGACACCTAATGACCTCTATTAGTACAATTGTTTATTATAGGCCAGTGTTTACAACCCAATAGTTTTAAAATCTGTTGCTGCTCAACAGACTATATTGGTCCACTGCTGGACGCAGGCCTCCCCTTAATAAGCATATTATTGGCTTTTATCTAATGGGGGTAATTCCCATAATCCCCACGCTGGGCGTGTGGGTTGGAGAACGCAGTTCAGTGGTAGATTTAAAAAAAAAAAAAATAACGCTGGACAATTCACACAGCATCTAGCCCCAAGTTAAGCAGAGCTTGTGTTATGGGTACCTACTAGATAACTGATATACATAATACAATACACTACATAGATAGATTTTTTTTATTATACATAGAAAACATCCAGAACGCCCTGAACATATATCTGCAGATCGTACAAATATTTGTCCCGAGGCGGGAAGCGAGCCCGCAACCTCCTGCGTCGCAGGCGGACCTTCGCCCACCGCGCCACAGAGGTCGTATTCTGCAGGATGTGCTGCTGTCTGCCCCCGTTGGATATCCCCTAGTCGCCTTTTACGACACCCAGGAAGAGTTGGAAGAGTTGGGGTTGTGCAAATTTTAAGCCGGCATCATACGGCAGCAAGACCAAAATCTGTTTGTCACGCTATAACTATTGGCCTATAGGTAGGTGTGGTTATAATTAATTTTGTTTTATAAAAAACTAAAACCGACTTAAATTTTTACGGTTTTTTCATGAATTTTCATTAATCCCATTGTCAGAACTGAACAAAATTAAAATGGGACCACATGGGAAGCACCAGCTTTTATATAAAAAAAGAATCATGAAGATCGGACGACCCAGTCAAAAGTTCTGAGGTAACAAACATAAAAAAAAAATACAGACGAATTGAGAACCTCCTCCTTTTTAAGTCGGTTAAAAAAGAGAAGAGTCGTGGGAAGTGAGGGCGCTCGTGTGCCAATTGACAACTTTTGTTGCGTTGACAACACTGCCCTGTCATTGCAGTACGACTAAAAGTGTTAGTTCACCGTAACGCCAGACGCTTCTCTTTTTTAACAGACTCTAATCAGTGTACCTTTTTGTAAGCCGAAGGGCTTTATGCTATAATGAACCCAGTAAATCAACCGTGTGAAATAAAATCCAGGAAAAATAATGGTCCTTTCTTGGTTGTTTAATATCGTGTATCAAACTCACATTTTGATTGTGTCAGCCTCTGAAAAAGTTGCCTCATTTTGTGATCGCAGTGGCAGATTTGTTGGGCTGCATATCCCTTAGTCGCCTCTTACTGTCGTAAGTGGGAGTCCCTAGGGGAAGAATTGGCGTCGGCGTGGGCGTGGGCGTGGGCGTGGTCGTGGGCGTGGGCGTGGGCGTGGGCGTGGGCGTGGGCGTGGGCGTGGGCGTGGGCGTGGGCGTGGGCGTGGGCGTGGGCGTGGGCGTGGGCGTGGGCGTGGGCGTGGGCGTGGGCGTGGGCGTGGGCGTGGGCGTGGGCGTGGGCGTGGGCGTGGGCGTGGGCGTGGGCGTGGGCGTGGGCGTGGGCGTGGGCGTGGGCGTGGGCGTGGGCGTGGGCGTGGGCGTGGGCGTGGGCGTGGGCGTGGGCGTGGGCGTGGGCGTGGGCGTGGGCGTGGGCGTGGGCGTGGGCGTGGGCGTGGGCGTGGGCGTGGGCGTGGGCGTGGGCGTGGGCGTGGGCGTGGGCGTGGGCGTGGGCGTGGGCGTGGGCGTGGGCGTGGGCGTGGGCGTGGGCGTGGGCGTGGGCGTGGGCGTGGGCGTGGGCGTGGGCGTGGGCGTGGGCGTGGGCGTGGGCGTGGGCGTGGGCGTGGGCGTGGGCGTGGGCGTGGGCGTGGGCGTGGGCGTGGGCGTGGGCGTGGGCGTGGGCGTGGGCGTGGGCGTGGGCGTGGGCGTGGGCGTGGGCGTGGGCGTGGGCGTGGGCGTGGGCGTGGGCGTGGGCGTGGGCGTGGGCGTGGGCGTGGGCGTGGGCGTGGGCGTGGGCGTGGGCGTGGGCGTGGGCGTGGGCGTGGGCGTGGGCGTGGGCGTGGGCGTGGGCGTGGGCGTGGGCGTGGGCGTGGGCGTGGGCGTGGGCGTGGGCGTGGGCGTGGGCGTGGGCGTGGGCGTGGGCGTGGGCGTGGGCGTGGGCGTGGGCGTGGGCGTGGGCGTGGGCGTGGGCGTGGGCGTGGGCGTGGGCGTGGGCGTGGGCGTGGGCGTGGGCGTGGGCGTGGGCGTGGGCGTGGGCGTGGGCGTGGGCGTGGGCGTGGGCGTGGGCGTGGGCGTGGGCGTGGGCGTGGGCGTGGGCGTGGGCGTGGGCGTGGGCGTGGGCGTGGGCGTGGGCGTGGGCGTGGGCGTGGGCGTGGGCGTGGGCGTGGGCGTGGGCGTGGGCGTGGGCGTGGGCGTGGGCGTGGGCGTGGGCGTGGGCGTGGGCGTGGGCGTGGGCGTGGGCGTGGGCGTGGGCGTGGTTTGTCTATGTCATAATTTGAGCAAAACCCGTTTTGGAGGAAAAAACACGAGAGGTCGGGCATTCGGTGGCCAGACTTGGGAAAAGAGCTGAGAAAAGAGCAGAGTTATGTAATATAGTACCGTTAATAAAGTTAAAATCTCTGTAAAAAATTCTTTAATTTCATATAAATCAGATATACGAAACTTACGCGTCCAACATTCGACCCTAAAGTACAAAATCCATTGTTTCGTGATATTTTTATTCCCGTCACGTTTAAGGACATCCTGCGCATGCCTGCAATGGATAACCTCGATCTTAACACGTGATCATAGAACGTGAGCGTTTTCATATTACGAGCTGTTTGAATAAATCAATCCGGATTTCCGAGAGTCTATCTTGGGAAGGTATAGAGACGACATGATTTTCTATTTGGATTTTCTAATATCTACTCTACTCTAGATACTAGAAAATCCGGGTTATTCCATTTTTCCAAGAGTACTCAACAACTAGCCTGTGTTACACAGTAACACGCAAATACTTGCTCACAGTTAAATTTCCAATCTCGTGCAATATAATGAACAAAGACGAGGGCATTGCTGCAGTGTTATAGTCAATAACATCAACCTCAACCTCAATAGCCTATATTGGTCCACTGCTGGACGTAGGCCTCCCTCTGATGCGCCTTTATTGGCTGTTATCTCATGGAGGGTAATGCCCATAATCCCCACGTAGGCATGCGGGTTGGGGATCGCAGTTTGGTGAAAGAATTGTTTGGCAGAAGGCGCTGCTGCCCGCCTCCGGTAAATATCCCTTAGTCGCCTCTTTGGACACCTGCGGGAAGAGTTGGGGTGGTGCAAATTCTATGCCGCCGGCACCAAACGGCAAATAGTCAATAAATCTATGACTATTGCTGAGGTGGGTGGACACAATTGCACCTCACTTGAACCTTCACTTATGAGAAGCGAGTACCTCATCTCCTTGTTTTTACCGACTTCAAAAAAGGAGGTGCTTCACAATTTGATTGAAGTTTTTTTTATGTATGATAAAGAGCAACAAACATACACACACTACACCGACATGTTTACATAATATTTCGCTTTTATAATATTAGTAAGATTTTCACCTGAGCACGCGCAATTCAACTTCTTGCATTCCGAATTAGAAATAACCCAAACATCCAGTTTATTTGGTTAGCTAAATAAAACCGTTTAAAAAAACCCGACACTTGTTTTGTAGTTCGAAAGTTCTAAGATTTCTGTGTCTCGTTTAAAACTTTATCTTCTAGTTCTAGTAAATGAATTAAAACTCCTAACTTCTTAGGAATTAAACGGAAATCGACAAAGGGGAACGAGAATTAAGGAAACGGTCTACTGAACCTAAGGTATTGAAGACAAAATACAAGCTAAAAAAACAACACACGAATAATGTGTAAATAAAAATGTCTAATATTAACGTAAACTGCATTCAAAATAAGTAGATCATCGTCATAGATTTATAATTTCGCGTATCAATTCCCACACCAAATCCCCATATAAAGTTGAGAAAGTAAAGTAAATAAAATAGGGAGCTTTTTTATGTATGTACCTGTGGTAACTATAACTCGAAATACCTGTATTAATAAAGATTATAATATTGTAATCTTTATTGGCCTAAGTAAATTTCACAAAACATTGTTCATCTGTTTTAAAACGTTTTACGAATATTTTTTTGGTTAATACTGGGTGTTTTCTCTAAAACTGTATCTTGTTTTTTATTATTTTTTTATGTTTGTTACCTCAGAACTTTTTAGTGGGAGGTCTGATTTTCATGATATTTTTTTTTATTTGAAAGCTGGTGCTTTCCGTGTAGTCCCATTTTAATTTGGCCCAGTTCTGTCAACGGGATCCATATAATTGAAGTCGGTTTATAGTTTTTTAAAACATAATCAATTATTTCTAAAAGGGTTGGAGTTTCCAAAGACCATTTTCATGTACTTAGCGTCAACGGTTAAGCTACCTGCCCTTACTGCCCCGTTCAAAAAAACCAGTGCTTCCACTTGCTCCTACTCGGTTCTCCTACTGGTAGAAGCACGAGGACCAAAATGTCCTTTTGTTCACATAGCATATCATAGCTTTGAAAGCTTTGGTAGATATCGGCCTTGGTTGTCGGAAAATGTGCATCTAAGCTGTATATAGTTTATTTTAAATTGGAACTGAATCTCCATTGAAACGGTACGGCTTCAGTTGTAAACTATTTTCTTGGTTGCATTTTAACGGTTATTTAAAGTTCTACAACTTTGTATTCAGTTAAAGACTTTTTTAGGTAATAAAACGAACTTAACTTTTTTTTCAGTTTCTATCTAACTAGGTACAAAATATAATAAAAATAATAATTTAGACATTCATAATATATTTTTATAGTAATAAAGTAAGTAGTTAAAGTTCAATCAAAGAAAAATATTTGCATAGCTTAAAAAGGCAAATACAAAAATGTTATATTTCTATTATTCGTTCTCAGAACTAAGTTCATCCTCTAATTCATCAGTAAATGCAGCTTGTGGTCCAGGAATAACGGTAGCCATTTTCTCACAGATATGAGCATGCGGCAGTTGACACCAGCAATCAGAAAGACGTCCGTTCAGGTCCATGGCACCACAGGTCTGCCTGACCCCTTTGACGTAGTCAGGCCAATCAGCCTTCCTATTCGCTGGTTTGCCCTCCCCCCAACCAGTATAACCAGCTTCCTCAAGGGTCTCACCTGAAAGCATTATTACAAGAAATGTTTCAAGCTTTATTTATTTATTTATTTATTACATGGAAAACCAGATGCTTTTATATACAGAGTTACAAATTAATAAATACCAGTAAGCTTATCGAAGGTTTTCACGGGTAGTTATCAGGATAGTGCAATAAATTAAGACTATGAACAATGTGACTAATCTACACGTATGTATCACCTATAGATAGTGTTTTTGAGTTACAATACAATATTTTAGACTAAGCAATTTTAATCATCATTATCGTCATTGACGCCAAAAAATCCTCCACCAAGCCGCTTTATGTTGCACAGTTTAACGAAAAAAAGCGAAATTTAAACAGATTCTTTAAAAATATTGTTTATATCGTTTCCCATCTCAAAAAGTTATTTTATTAACTTAAAACAGCGAATAAAAAGTTTTTTATCACAATTTTGGTGATTGAATTTTTAACACACCAATAAAAGTATTTAAATCTTAATTTTTTTTCGTAATCATCATAATAAAGTTCTACAATATTGCAACTTTTACGCGAAGACAGGGCGCTATGGTGCTCATTAGGGGAGGCCTATGTCCAGCTGTGGACTGATATAGGCTGATGCTGATGATAATGCATTTCGTAGATAAAACGGATTTTCAAAACAATCAAATAAAAAATAAAATCAAATAAAATGAAAAATACCAAATTAATAATATTGAAGTGTTATTTCCGAGGGATTAGTATTTATCCAGCAAAACTTAAAAAAAAGTGTAAATACTAAGGAATTTGAAGTCGGTTTTTAGTTTTTAGGGTTCTTTACCCAAAAGGAAAACAGGACCCTATTACTAAGACTCCGCTGTCCGTCTGTCCGTCTGTCACCGGGCTATATCTCTCGCACTTGGCAATTATTCCATATAAAAAAAAACTAATAATTACCTGCTATAGTCTTCCAAATTCCAATTGCCGGTTCATGAAAACCAACAAATAATTCTTTCGTACAATAAACATTGACAAAAGATCTGTGTCTAGCATAAAGTTTAGCCAAGAAGTCGGCCTCTTCCGGACTGTTGATGACTGCGAGGTCTCCACCTTCCTTCTGGCAACTCTCACGAGATTTGTTCCAAGTCTTTGCGTATATGTCGATCTTGTAACAGTGTCCTGTGCGAGAATCAAGCTCGTAATCTGAAAATGTACATACATACATTATAAATAAATAAATAATAAATAAATCATGCTGGTCAATTCACACAGCATTATCTAGCCCCAAGCTAAGCTGAGCTTGTGTTATGGGTACTAGATAACTGATATACATAATACAATACACTACATAGATAGATATTTTTTTATTATACATAGAAAACATCCAGAACGCCCTAGACAAATATCTGCAGATCGTACTAATATTTGTCCCGAGGCGGGAATCGAACCCGCAACCTCCTGCGTCGCAGGCGGACCTTCGCCCACCGCGCCACAGAGGACGTCGCATACGTACACAGAATTCGTAATAATAGTGCCTTATTATTACGAACTGTTGCATATGTCGCAGCCGGAACGAAGAATTAGCCCGTTTGTAAAACGGCTAGGCACGGTAAATTGCCTAGCCATTCTCTAAACCGGCTAATTCAGATGATCAGCCATATAGTAGAACGTTGATTTCATCGATCGTTCCACGATCGGCCTAGGCATTTAGCTGAATGGGGCCTTTTTGTAAACGGCCTAGCCGTTTTACAAAGGGGCTAATTCTACGTTCCGGCCGCGACACATACATACAAACAAACATACGGTGTAAACCCAATGATATTATAATTATGATATTATTTTAATGATATTATTATTAAAACATCATTGGTGTAAACCTCATAAGCTGTGATCGGAATTAGACGGACTATAACACCTACTGTTCGAAAAATAACAGAGACGTCATGTTGGAGACGCCTTAGAACTAAATATTTTTTCGGCCCAATTGTTTCGGTTTTTGGGATATTACTTACTACAGTACCTACATCAACAATTTACTCAGTAAATCAAGTATATTGGTACTACGAGGAGATAGATAGATAGACTCTTTATTGGATACACAGACAAACAGTTTTAGACCAGGATAGGCATAAAACAGCGCTGGTTTTCAGACTAGCCCAATTTGTGTGACACCAGGATCCGTGACGAGAGGTATCGCTCTCGTAGTGATTTACATTACATTAATATAACTATAATTATAGGTAATAATGCTATTTGCTATTTCACATAAACATTCCAAGGGTTCTACTTCTACTACTACTAGCATTGATTAATTAAAAAGGGAAGATGAGGTACTACTCTCTCGAAAATGGCAACCTCATATTGTGTAAAATTGTGTGCTCCCACCTCAGTCACCGTCGGACACACGGCACGGGCGGTCGTGATTCGCGTGAAATATTGTTGTCTCGGTCTCACTTCGGTCTTAGATACCTCTTTCCGTCTTTGTTCTTCTTTATATTGCACAGGACTGGAAATATAACTGTGAGCGTATGTGTTTGCGTGTAGTTGTAACACATGCCAATTTTTGAGTAAACGCTGGGAGAACGTAACCTATCTTCCCTTTTTAATTAATCAATGACTACTAGTAGTATTTGCTACTCCTGCTATACGTATAGCTAATCCGCTACTGGTGTCGCGGAAGCCGGGCGCGCTCCAAGGGTCGCACCGCCATGCTTGATTGCGGGCAGTGATTGCGTTAACAAATCACTAAAGTTTAAAAAGTCTAACGACTTACCTTTCCCAACCAACACATGATTTTTATCTCCGCAGTGGTACTGTGCAAAGGGTGCGTAGCATATGAATTCAAATACTTGTTCGCACGCGGTTGGCTTCAGAGTTCCGTCGGGCTTGAAGACAATGCAGCGTGTTCGCATTTCCTTATAATATTTTAGGTTTTCTGAAATTAAATAAATAAATTTACGAACGAGGAGGCCTGTACCCGAAATAACAGTTTTTTTAATTTTTTTATTTTAGATAAATTAATCCATAGTTTGTTAGCACAGTTTTTTATATTAAATGTTAGTGACTAAAGTTATTTATAAAATATAAAAAAGACGTGTGACTCGGGGACTGCCGCGGTAAAGCTATTGCAATGCCATCTAGAGGCTAGTTGCTTAACTAAAGAGACAAACGTCATATTTCAAAAAGTCATTAAAAGTTCTACTATTCATCGATAGATGGCAAAACTAAAAAGTATCACCGCTGTTCCGGTCGGAGTGGGGAGCGTGAGGTTTTTTCGTTACGGAATTTCTGGATTCGGTCCCCGCGCTCAATGCCCGCGATGCAATAGCTTAATAAAATTCATCTAAACAAATTAAATATGGACAACATTAGATTAAATCATATAACATTAAATTAAATTACATATTATTGTAATAATCATAAATATCGAAATGGGTCCTAGCTTCTCATAAAATATTTTTTTTTAGTATAAGTCTGGATGCGGTAAGCCCTGTCTTCAGCTTGCCGCATCCAGCATCTGCCTGCAGTCTTTCGGCCAGGTAGACTTAATTTCATCTCGCGTAATAAACTGGGTGCATTAAGTGCTACGCAGGGTAGATGTAAAAGTATTCCAAAAGTCTCGTGTGAAACGTTGCCTATTCTCATCGTCTCACAAAAAGTCAGTGAGCTTCTTTTTACAATTCACAACATCAGTTGAATAATGGCCATAAAAAATAAAGCAGTTGAGTTGAGCTACCTCGACATTGGTTACAACAGTCTGCCAACAGCTCAGCTGTATAAACTTTCTATGTATACAAGTAGTTGTAATTATTTTGTTGTAATTATATTTGTTGTTTCAAATAACGTCTGTTAAAATGACATTTACTGTCACACAATTGACATTAACTGTCACTTTGACAGTTACTGTCATGTATGACATAATAATTATTCAGTCATCAGTTAGGTATAATAAAATGACATACTGGTATAAATGAAAGCGAATGTCAAAATTAAAACCGACAAATCTTAATAGATTTGGCGGTTTTAACTAAAACTAAAGTCACCCCTGAAAAACAAATCTGAAGCAGGTAAACTCACCATTATCATCATCTAGGAAACCTCCGTAGGGATACACCACTTGACCACCTGAGTGTACCATAAAAGAAGCTTTATGAAATTTTATCAGTTTAAATGCAGCTTTTTTGAACTCTTCGTCCCAAGGGAAGATCAATGAGGCACCTGAAAATATATAAGTTTATTATTATAAGAAATAATCACCGCGAGCTGTTTGCAGCTCGCGCACTTATACAACCTAGTCACTGAATATAATTCCGGATAAAGGACTTAACTCCGACGTCTCCGACTGATGAGTGATGTCAGTTAGATTTCATCAGAAAATGCAATTATTAAAGAACAACGCACATGATAGATTATATAAACATAAGGTATAACTGTATATATGTATGGTCCTGAATAAAATAAAGTAATGATACTGTAAAACATTAACATATTTTTGGCTGTATTGTTAAGTATTATATTTTAGCCTTGTTTTGCAGATAAAACTGTATTGTTTACACTGTTTTGTCTGCTAAGTAATGTATTAATTCGAAGTTAATGCTATTTATATAATTTAAAGTAAAATTATGAACAAAACTACATTTTTTTGTCAAATACCGCAAATTATGACGTAATATGGTTATTGGTAGTCGTTTACTAGTAAACTGCAGGTAGTAATGTTTTACAGTATTATTACTTAATTTAATTCAGGAGCATTGTGTTTTTGTCATGTTTATATAATCTATCACACGCAACAAAGACAGGAGCGTATTCGACTCGTTAGTCAACTGAGGTCGTTCCAACTTACCCCACGGGATCAGTTGACCTATGTAATGAATATTTTGAATCGGGCAACTGATCCCAGTGATACCTACATTTTAAGATTTGTATAGACACGTAAAAAAGTGTTTCGACATTATATTTCTTGCATCAGATAAATTTTATTACCTTCTTTTTGACATCTTTGCTGAGCTGTTTCAAAGTTAGCTGGCTCGGAGTGAAACTTCAACCAGCCCTTGATTTTCGAGCAGCGGTTGTAGCCAGGGTAACCTTCTCTGTCTTGTGCTGGAAAACACATTCTAGGTTGATCGAAAAAGTCCAAGAAATATAATTTTAATTACAACTGGGCTAATGTTTGTATTGTACACCTTTTCAAAATCATGCAATGCATTAAGTGAATCTGTTATGAGCTCTCACATTTATTCTATAGAAACAATCAGATCACACCATTGATTAATTAAAAAGGGAAGATAGGGATAAAAAGGGAAAAAATTGATCACACTAATATATTATAAATGGAAAAGTTTGGAAGGATGGATAGATGGATGGATGTTTGTTACTTCTTCACGCCAAAGCCACTCAACGGCTCAGCCTGAAATCTGCGTAGATTAAGGCTCAGAACTAGAATAGAATATATATAAATTAGATTTTATTATATAAAATAGAATAATTTTTATCCAGATATTGGATTGGACAAATGGAGTAAAAATACCCTTTGGTCGTATCCGTAGAAATAACGCGTGCGGGCCATAGATTTAAATCGTACAAAACAAGCGTACTGAGAAAATAGTGTCATCTCTTTTTCTCACACGTTAGTTGCAAACAATACTTTCTCTTTCGTGCACTCGCCAATTAAATTAGTTATTATAGTCATTTTTGACAATGCGGACGATAAAATAAAAGTTATTTCATTAACTCGCAATACCTACGAGTGAAATGTTACACCTCTGGCTTTGTTTGTGTTTCTAGAATTGTTGTTGCGCTTTCGAAAGGCACACATCATTTTGTGACGCAATAAACTGCTCGCAAACGTCCTTCACAACACGTCCGGCTAACACTGTGCTTAGATGTACACCGAGTCCAGGTTTATGCATGCGTAAGGTTCGACTTGGACACAACACGGCGGCGCGGACTCACTGCGGTAAGGGCATATCTAACGATTTAAATCTATGGTGCGGGCAGCATTTTCTGACCTGGCATATCATGAAATGAAAAGACTTTTAGACTTACCCAATTCATGCACGTCGCAGTCAACTTTTGGCGCCAGGGCAAAGCAGACGTATGGGTGTTCTTGAGCACAGTCCACAGAGCCCGTGGTACTGTTGTGGGTGATGAAGACCTTACAGTTTGTGACTGTAAAATTTAAAATTAGAATTAACTCCTACTTTATCCTGCTAAAATCTTAACCGTCACTTGGCAGCATTGGCTCGTCAAATAGCAATGCCGATTCGTTGACTGAAATAGAAGGCATTTACATTTTACATTCCGATCACCTGTAGTCTTTGTAAGATCTTTACACATTGCGTGGGACTTAGGGTTTTAGTACATTTACGTACGTACGTAATTTGTAGTTCCGACAACAATCAATGTTGAGTATTTGGTTGGTTTTTACCTAATATTAACAATTTTACATCTTACTGAAAAACCTCTCTTCTATTAACCACATTTGATTATTATCCGGGATTGATCCATACATAGCGCGTCACAAACGGTGAAGATAATATAATATTTTATCTTAGATTGCCCTAATATAAAATATTATAGTATCTTAGGTAGGTCACACGGCTAAGATACGATAATGTAAAAAAAATGTTCATTTCCTTACGAGTCTGCGTTGGTGCCACACGTATTTCTTGTTAGAGTTCTATATACAGGATGATTGACTATGAGTGATACTGCCTTACTTCTTGATTTGTTAGACAGCTCCTCAGATGATGATTCTGCTATAGAATGTGAAATGCAGATTGCAGTAGCACATTCCAAAAGGAGAAAAATTTGGACAGAGCCCATAAAAAAGAGAAAAACCTGCGGCGAATTTAACCTTTATGAAGAGATCTTCATAAGGGTTAAATTCGCCGCAGGTTGTTACCTTAAGATACGAAATATACACATCTTAATATAAATACATGGTGTTGCTTTTTTATATCTTCCCTGATCAAATCATGAATTGAAATGAATGTTTCTCTTTACTTTCTTAAATACTCCTGAAATTTCTTTGTTGACAGATGTCAACAAATATAAACACCATGTATTTATATTAAGATGTGTATATTTCGTATCTTAAGGTAACATATTAAGATACGAAATACCTATATATTTCCATATTTGCGTATTCGCTCGGTATCTTAAGATACTGAAGATAAAATATAAATTAACTTCGTCGTGTGTGATGGTTCATAGGATTTCTATGGTGAGCGATATTCTAAAATTTGCTCTAAGATAATATATATTTTATATTATCTTAAGACGCGCTTAAGGATATTATTGTTTAGTGCTTGTGAACTATTTTTATCATTTGCAGGTTTTTATGACATCAATAAAAAATCTGATATAGAATCGAAGAAGGTAGGCGATCTAATAAATGATTTTGGTCAACGGTAGATTAAATCCAGGCAAATTGGATGCAGACAGAGTTAAATGTTGTTGAGCTGTGTGGTTTCGGCTTAGAATTTGCACCAACTCATCTCTTCTGTCTGTTCCCATCTCTCTGTGTAATCAGAGGCGACTTAGGCATATCCACCGGGGCAGCAGCGCCCCCTGCAGAAAAATTCTACCACCGAACTACGATCCCCAACCCGGATGCCCAGCGTGGGGATTAGGGCACTACCACCCATTAGATAAACGCCACAAGGCGCATATCAGGGGGAGGCCTGCGTCCAGCAGTAGACCAATACAGGCTGTTGAGGTTGAGAATTGAATGATCTGTTTTTCGAAAGCTTTTAGTTAAATTTATCATGCAGTTACATATTCGTGAAATATGAATTTATTTGATAGTTCTGCTGCATCTACCCTAAGAAAACCAACTACAGATGGCGTTACTAGTTGCTAAAACCACAGACATGCGAGCTACGCGCGGCGTCAAAATTGTATTTCTGTGGCTAAAGCACATCTTATGTTAAGCTTAGGAAGCAAAAAGAGGCCAGGGGCCTGATTCTACTAACATAATCGCCTCACTATGACAATATTATCGCTTCATTACCGCGTAACAATCACCGCCATTGAGATCTTTTGGTATTCTACTAACACGATCTTTTTTTGTTTATGCCATATCTATGAATATTACGATTATGATTATATGCCCCACCACATTATTGACACGCTATTACGATTTATAGAGATTGTAATCTTATGGTAATAGAATACCAAATAAATATACGACTAAATCTCTATCTTAATCGTATGGCGCTATTCATTGATTTATTAAAAACGAAGATGAGGTACTGGTTGCTCGAAAGTGGCAACCTCAAATTGTGTAAAATAGTGTTCTCCCACATCAGTCACCGTCTGACCGGCGGCACGGGCGGTCGTGATTCGCGTGAAATATTGTTGTCTCAGTCTCACTTTGGTTCCTAAGTTTACGTCTTTCCGTCTTTGTTCTTCTTTGTATTGCACAGGACTGGATATATAACTGTGCGCGTATGTGTTTGCGTGTAGTTGTAACACATGCCATCTTTTGAGTAAGCGCTGGGAGAACGTAACCTATCTTCCCTTTTTAAATCAATGGCGCTATTATAGCATTTACTTAAAAAATAGTGGAATAAGGCTCATGAATATATGGATAGAACTTGTTGAATCCATCGACTAAATCCTTGTAAACAATGTACAACACAGGAGGAAACAAATCAATGTCTAAAATTAGAAGAAAAAATAATTTAACATAGCCGCAAAATCATTTTTGCCTATGAACTTTTTATATGAAACTATTGGTAAACTAATAAATAAAATTCTAATTAAAATCCAGAACCAACCTCCAGAATAAACAGTCTTCGCCCCAATGTAGAGAAGTTTTATAGATTTTTTCGAGTCCGCTATAATCGTTTTCAGAGCATCGTTTAGTCTTTTCGAAGATGACGATACCAAAACTGCACCTGAAATTAAAACATATATTATAAAGAGACGTGTGGCACTCGGGGACTGCCGCGGTAAAGCTATTGCAATGCCATCTAGAGGCGATTTGCTGAACTAAAGAGACAAACGTCAAGGTTTTTTCGTTGCGGAATTTCTGGATTCGGTCCCCGCGCTCAAGGCCCGCGATAGAAGCTATGCAATAGCTTAATCAAAAATCATGACAAGTACGTTTTTATAATATAATAATAAAAACAAACCCCCTTAGTCATTACAGTCTGCGAACTTAGCGCACTGCACACAACCTGAACAGCTGCTAAGTAGTGTTATTTCTCAGTCTGACTTATGTCATTAGAAGAAGACAGAGCGAGATTTAGCAGTGTCCTAAATTAGCAGACTATTATGAATAAGGGGGTTAAATAATACAGCAATGTCCTCGAGCTTGTTCGTGTAGGTAATTATTGCACAAGATTTGAAATGTAATGTAGTGAGCGAGTGTTTGCGTGTAGTTGTAATGTAACACAGGGCAGTTGTTGAGTACCTAAACGGTGCGCGGTGTGAGAACATCCCATATCTACGGATTTTACTTATAATCTATGGTAAATATTGTTTACTAGCTGCGCCCGCGGCTTCGCACGCGTTGTTGCTATGGAAACATTAAAAGGTGATTTTCATCCCACGGGACCGATTTATGGGATGAAAAGTAGCCTATGTTTTATTCCAGGATTAGAATTACCTGTATGCAATTCAGCTAGATCCGTCCAGTAGTTTTGGCGTGAAGAAGTAACAAACATCCATCCATCCATCCATACAATACAATACAATATATCCATACAAACTTTCGCCTTTATAATATAATATTAGTGTGATGTGATTCGGCAGTGACCAAAAACTAAATCAAGAACAACGCTTTTAAAATCACACTAATGCGAGAGTTTGGATGTTTAGATGTATGGATGGAAGGCACACACACCACAACACCCTATATTATATATATATGTATTTAGACTCAGGCGTCCCTGTGATAAGCACCTTTGGCTTTTATCTCAATGGGGGTAGTACCCATAATCCCCGGGCTGGGCATGCGTGGTAGGATTGATGTTACTGTGCTGCTGCCCGCCCCCTAGTGTACTTATACCTCTTACGACACCCGCGAGAAGACTTTAAATGGTGCAAATTCTAAGCCACATGGCAAGCTAACAAACCTTCCTTATGACAATTCTCGGATGCTGTTTTCCAGTTGGCTGGTTTGTCGTATAGTTTGGTCCAGCCATGGAGATTTTTTTGTAATTTATAATCAGGGTATCCTTTTCGTTCAAAGCCTGAAAAACATAATAATGTATAATTTAAACTTAAGCTTCAGTGCTCAGCTGGGGTCTCACAGTGTGGGTACTGTGATACCCTAGCTCCTATACCCAAACTTACTTTTGTACTATGTATAGTTATTATCTAGATAGTCTTTGATGTATATTAATTACTAGTACAATACATTCATGCATAAATAAACTTCACCCCTCTGTATAGCTGGGAGCTATACAGAGGGGTGAAGTTTATTTAACGTTAGTAACGAGACGTGATCGTGAAGTCTCATTCATACTCCCAGCTATACAAGAACTTTTAACTGGGTAATCCGATTTTGATGATTATTTTTTATTTGAAAGCTGGTGCTTCCCATTTGCTCCAGTTCTGACAGTGGCATCCATGAGAAAACCATAAGATTGAAGTTAGTTTATAGTTTTTTTTTTAAATAACCCAATTATTCCATACCATTTGGTACAGCGCAGCGCCTCTATCGAACGGCCAGCGAACTACGCAAATCCTATACCTACTTAGGCCGTATACAGAAAGAAAGCTGGAAACTTATAAACGACTACCAGCTTCCTTTGTGTAGAACGGACCAGCGCTGTCAAGCGCCGGTAAGCGCTTATAAGTTTCCAGCTTTCTTTCTGTATACGGCCTAAAAGGTGACGGCACGGTCACGTCTCGTTACAAACGCTACAAAGACTCACCCCTCAGGTGGATTTTTTTGAACGAAAAAAATCATGATTGTAAAATGCATAGTTATGTTTTTGCTAATATATAAGTAATTTCTCCAAAAAGTATGGATATTCGCATAAGACCATTTTCCTGTAGCTAAACCATTTAAGGGACCTTTCCTTACTTCTCATTTAAAAGAACCACCCCTTATAACTATTTATTTAAGTTTTGTTTGATAGCTACTCGTATTTATCAAAAAATCTTATCGTACTAATAGGTATTATACTCGTAGGTATAGGTGGAGGTTGGTGCCATTTTAGAGATATTTTTCTATAAAAAACGGCAAACCTTTTGATTGGATCGAGCTAAAATTCAAACGATCCATCAATGGATCTTTGCAATGAATTTAAGGCGCATACCCGAGCCAATCTGACAACAATTCCTATTTTATCATATTTTTACGTTTATCATAGGATTTTTTAAAAATCCTACGTTCAGTTTGTGGTATCTATTATAAGCTATTTTTTAATACCTCTTTTATAATTTTATCTCATATAGTTTAGGAGGAGATGCAAAAATAGAGTTTGGTAGCCAAAAAGCGCAACTACGTATCTCTGCCTAAGCTTTACAAAGTGAAACTATTACAGAGGCATTAATAAATAGCTTATAATAGATACCACAAACTGAACGTAGGATTTTTAAAAATTCCTGCGTTCAACGTATTAATAAGATATAATAGTTGGGGGCGCCACTTTCGCTGGTGTATGGGCCTTAAGTGGATCTAAAGAATTATGGACACACAATCTTCTGGATCTGAAATAACATTTTTTTCCTAAAAACGCTTGTGATGCTTCTGGTAGAAACTAGAAATAAATAATTTAGCTGATGATTATTATAGCAAGATGTGGTTTAATTTAAGTTAAACGCTTTTTGTTTGGTACTCACCCCAAATTGATGTAAAATATAAAATAAAAAAAATAAATGCTGTTTTTATCAGCATTGTTTTGTTTTTGTTTAACACTAACTTTGCTAGAGATTAAATAAACTTTTAATGATTCGTCTGGTCTTCACACAGTCGACGAAAAAATGATTTTTAGGGCGAAGATAAGAATTTTTCTGTTGTCAAATACTCCGTAGATGATTGGGATGTCAATGGCCGGCTTACATCCAGCGTAAGACGGTTCGAGTCCCGTCTTAGGACAAATATGTTTGTGTGATCGACAAATTCGTTTTCAGTGTACCTATTAGAATACAAAGAAGGCCTTATAGGTTATAACTCATTAGTGGCTGCTCGCGGCCTGAGTTGGCCTATACATACAACCTAACAGGTTGTACGAGTATAGGCCCACTCATTCCATCTAACTTTCATAATGCTTTAGGTAATTTGCCTTCGGCCGCGTATGATACCAGAGTTTGGTAACCAGTATCATACGAAGAAAAAATGATCGTCATAGGATACCGGTGTCCAATGAAGACGATTTTTTACTTTTCTGTTACCGAGTATCAACTCAGGAAAATATCAAATAATTACAAGGGAGTACTTAACATTTCCTCGCATGTAACTGATAAGCATGCCATGTGCATTGATATATCACCTCTTTTGATATCAATGCACTGGCACTTTAGATAACTGAAGTTTTTCATAACAATTGTTGTCAATGTCAGTGTATTAGAATAACAAGTAAGTAATTATTAATTTTATGATTTTAATATAGGACATATGTTATACTCTTTATATACACTTTGATTTTAATCTACAACGAATTAATTTCCGCGTTGCCTGTTATCCAAATGAGTAAAGAAATTGAATTTATCTCTACGAAGAGAGGAGGAAGAGCACTATTACGTGATGGGCGCAAGTACCACAGGAAAAAAACTTACTCAAACGACTCTACCTTTTGGCTTTGCCACAATATTAATAATGGATGTACAGGGAGTGTTACACTAAATGTTAAAAATGAAGTCGTAAAAATAAAAACCCACAAGGAAAATTGCAAACAAGACTTTGCAAAAAATAAAATAATGAAAGAATTAGATAATTTGAATTCCCTATTCAATCAGTGGCTACCAGAAACAATTACTGTTGACTTCGAGTTGGCTCCAATTAAAGCCGTCCGAAAAGTTTTCCCCAACATTGATATTAAGGGATGTTATTATCATCTGAATAGGTGTTTATTTAGAAAAGCTAAATCGTTGAAATTAACCACACGGGTAAAAAAAAGGCATGTAGCCAGGTGTGCTGGCCTTGCACGTTTACCCAAAGCCTATTTTCAAAAGGGGTATGAGTATGTTATGTCGAAGAGTCCATCTGGAGAAGAGATAGAAAACTTTAACAAATATTTCAATAAACAATGGATGGCAAAAATTGATTTTGAAAAAATTTGCTGTTGTTCAACATCTAAAATACGTACCACCAGTAACATAGAAGGTTGGCAAAGTCGCCTTAACAGATATATTGGACGTAAAAAACCGTCATTGGCGGCACTTTTGGATATTTTAAGAAAAGAAACCACCTTAATGGATATACGAAAAAAACTAAACTAAGCAGAGAGTTTAAAGAAATTGATGAAGAAATAAATGACGCCATAACTCAGCTAAATGAAAACGAAATTAGTGTTGGACATTGTATCGAAATCATTTCGCCATTTTATTCCAATAGGTTGTAGCTTGTAGGTAATAAACGATTCACAGTTTAACTATTTAATTGTTTTCTTGTATATTTTAAAAAAAGCGAGGGTTTTACAATAAGCGTAGAGACATAATGCGATCCAATGGCTTTTACTCGGATGAGAGAAGAAAATAATATAACCAGAAGTGGATAATGACATAACCAGTTAGGTTCTCATCAACCTTATTGTTCTCATCAACCATAGTGTTGAGTTGGGAACTAACCTTGCTTAACACAGTTGGTTTCATAGGCAGAATATTTCATTCCTTACCTGATACTGGTTACCAAAAATATATAAGGTATCAGAAAAGTAAAAAATCGTCTTCATTGGACACCGGTATCCTATGACGATCATTTTTTCTTCGTATGATACTGGTTACCAAACTCTGGTATCATACGCGGCCGAAGGCGGTAATTTATTAGTAGATTTCATGTACATAAATGATCTTCATCAATTTAACAAAGAAAACAATTTGACACAAAATAGACTTAGTGATTAGTAATACGGAGGTTACAAAATCCACTTATTTTAAGTAAACTTGACGCAAAACATCCTAATATAGTCTCTAATATTACTTTCTAATGAAAATCCTGGCTACCTTAAACCTAAAGGTCGATCAGGGTATAACTATTATAAAGGAAATTATGAAAAAGTGATTGTAAAATTGAGTGTATTAGACTGGAACGAGATCTCGTTCCAGTCTAATTCACTCAATGTTACTTTTCTTAAATGTAACGTCAACGTAGATGAGATGTTTACCGTTTTCTATAAGATATTGAAAACTGTAATCGATGAGTTTATACCTAAGTTTTCAAACAGAAAGTCCGACGTGCCACCTTCGTTTCCTAAAAGAATTGTAAATTTATTGAAAGAGAAACAAAAATATAGATCTAAATATCGACGCTACAAAAATCCTACGGGTAAAATTAGCTATTAATTTAATTGCCGTAAATTAATAAACAAATCTTATTCAGTCATAATAATTACAAAACTAGAATCGAAAATAGTATAATAATAACTAATTCAAAACTAATTGAAAATAGAACTAATTCGGAAAAAAAAAACAATTTTTTTTTGGAGTTATATTAAAGACGTAAATCCAATCCCCCATCAACCATGTTCATGGATGGGATTAAACCTGAAACAGGAGACAATATTGCTAATCTCATTGTGCAACACTTTTCATATATTTCTATAGCGACAATTCTAACAATGAAGTTCTTATTCAGTTAAAGTCAAATCAACCTTGTGATTTATTCTTTGATTGTAATCTTCAGAATGTATAGTCGGCAAAAATTGCACCTTATCACCACTAGGGTGATTTTTCTGTGAAGTGAATAGTTGCAGACTCCGGCTTGCTCGATATCTTTTGTTTTTAACGCAAAGCAAAATAGTCTCAAACTGGATTGGTTCCCGGAGCAGATTTCACTCCCTAATCAAAAAAATAAATAAACCGAGGTTGACAATCAACCTGACCATAAACTCCTAACAATAGTAAGTTTAAGTAAGCTAATCGATAATTTTGGCATTCAGGCATTCATATTTTTTGAGGCATTCATTACGGATGGAAGTTAGGGTTAACTAAGAACCTTATTTGTGTTAGAAGAACCCATATTTTTCGTTCCTTTACGTAGGACATCTTCAGGGCTCAGGCTCAGGGTTCTAGTTCTTTTTGAAGGTGATTGGGCGAAAGCAATCCAAAAGACCTGTGGCAAAAGAAATCATAGCGAGCGAAGCGAGCCCTTAAAGATGGCATGGGATCATAATTCGCTAGTAAAACAAAGAGGCAAGTAAAGTCACCAGCTGAAAACAATATAATTATCTAATCACTTAAAGTTTTTGACCTGTTGGCCTTGTAAAATCAGGCTGGTTATCATAAGTTAAAGGCCTTCAACGGTGTTACCAACGTTTAAAGGGAAAGTGGGTAAAATAGGACAAGGTCAAATGTATATGTAAATAAAAAAATAGAAGGTACTTAGTTAAAATCATAGGTTATGTATGATATCTAATCGTCAAACTTAGAGGGGACCACCTCAAAATCAATCTTTATTCAATAACGAAATAATGATGAAAATATAATAACAATTGTGGCACAGATAATATCACCAAAACTTCTTAGTTTATAGTAAGCTAAGCTGCGCCCCGTGGCTTCCCACGCGTTTTTCCTATGGAAACGTTTAGAGGTGATTTTTATCCCACGGGAACAGATTGGGATAAAAAGCAGCCTATGTTTGATTCCAAGATTAGAATTACCTGTATGCAAAATTTTAGACAGATCCGTTTAGTAGTTTTGGCGTGAAGAGGTAACAAACATCCATCCATACAAACTTTCGCATTTATAATATTAGTGTGATAGTGTGTTATAAGTTTGATTATGGTAGTATGATGTGATGTGACACACACTACCGACCATTCTTCTTCTAACCGAGGAAGATCAGTGTTGAATAAAAATACACAAATTAAAAATTGGTTACAATGTTCCCCGCATCCTCTATAGCGTTATTGCGTAATTTAATAAATGCTCTATACAAAACAACAATTAGATAAATTTAATTTACTACCTAGTACACAAAGCTATCTCAAAGGTCGAAGAAGAAGTTATCTAATTATGGCTGTAACAAATAAAATGGTAGGTATTATTTGTTACCAAGCCTCGACAAGTTGTTTCGGCAAGTGGAACTTAAACTCAAACTTGCAACAAAAATGCTTTATTTCCATATATACAATAAATGCACACTTCGAAAACGTCAAATCATATTAAATTGGATAAAACCAAAGTCATGATCAATGGCCTCATTGATCCGGGGCCGGTCGTCGTACATGGCCACCCTCTCGAAATTGTTTCCGAGTATACTTACCTTGGGCAAATTCTGCAGTGAGTTTTGAGAAGGAGGCCAAGAGGAGGATCAAGTTGGGCTGGGCTGCGTTTGGAAAACTACGTCGAGTCTTCTCGTCATCCATACCGCAATGCTTGAAAACGAAAGTTTTCAATCAGTGCGTCCTACCCGTTATGACCTACGGAGCGGAGACGTGGACACTCACGATAGGGTTGGTCCACCAATTCAAGGTCGCTCAGCGAGCTATGGAAAGAGCTATGCTCGGAGTCTCTCTGAAGGATAGGATTCGTAACGAATACATCCGACAGAGAACCAAAGTTATCGACATAGCTCAGAGAATTAGCAAGCTGAAGTGGCAGTGGGCCGGCCATATTTCGCGAAGAACTGACAACCGATGGGGGAAACGAGTTCTTGAGTGGAGACCGCGACTCGGCAAACGTAGTGTTCGGGCGCCCTCCGGCCAGGTGGGTGACGATCTGCGAAAGACTGCAGGCAGATGCTGGATGCGTCAAGCTGAAGACAGGGCGCTATGGCGCTCATTAGGGGAGGCCTATGTCCAGCAGTGGACTAATATAGGCTGATGATGATGATGATGATGAAATCATATTAAACAAACACGGGTTTCTATTTCTCTATCATCACTCATACCATACTTGCCAAAGATTTAAATCTCTAGATACGTCCTTTCGCCAGAAAACTGTGGTATTTTCTTTGAATGCGTGCGTTAACAAAATGCCGACGCACGTACACTATGAGTAGATTTAACTAATTTTGTTTTCAAAAACTATAAACCGACTAAAATTTTTATAGTTTTTTCATGAATTTTCATGGATCCCGTTGTCAGAACTGAACAAAATTAAAATGGGACCACACAAGGGAAGTACCTGCTTTCATATAAAATAATCATGATAATCGGACCACTATTTCAAAAGTGCTGAGGTATCAAACATTAAAAAAAATACAGTCCAATTGATAACCTCCTCCTTATTTGAAGTCGGTTAAAAATTACTGTTTTTTTGTTAATAAACCTAACTGTTACTATTGCCTTTTCATTGTAATCACATTGAGCGAACTTTTCTGAAGAAGCACACCACAAAAACACACAATTTTCTGATTCCAAATGACAAAGACAAGTCTGTGAGCTCACCAACTTCGTTTGGCAACAAACACGGCGAGGTCTCACTACGGAAAGGGCCTATCTACCGATTAAAATCTTTGATACTAATACTATTAATGCAAAAGTTTGGAACGCTGAATGTATGGATGGATGTTAGTAACCGCTTCACGTAAAACCTGCTGAAAAGATCGAGCTGAAAGTTTGCATACAGGTAATTCTAATCCTGAATACAAAACTAAGGGATTTATCCCATAAATCAGTTCCCTTGGGATGTAAATCACCTAGGAACAACGCGTGCAAAGTCGCGGGGCGCAGCTAGCCTCTATATAATTTAGATTTCCAACACAAACAAGGTTCGTAGTTAACCCGCTTACATTCATAATGAATTACAATTAAAAATGTAATTTATTATGAATGTATTACATTTTTAGTATGTATTACAATTAAAAATTATTGTCACTGCCGCAGCAACTACTAATAATGTTATCCTGTACCGATTACCGTTACTATTCTAAGATAGGAAAAAAATGTATCTCTATACATCGATGTAAAAAAAGGGAGATGAGGCACTGGATTCTCGAAAGTGGCAGCCTCAAATTGTGTCCAATTATGTCCTTCCACCTCAGTCATAGTCGAAATGGTGCCGCTGTCGGTCGTTTTCTGCGTGCTTATTTTTGTCTTGGTCACACTTCAGTAAAGGCACAAGCAAAAGAATGGAAAAAGCGTTTTTTGCATTTAGTTGTAACAAAACACCAGTCATTTATTGAGTTAGCACTGCGAGAACGTAACATATGTGTTTACAGAGTTTTACATCTATGTCTCTATATAAACATATAACTCTATATAAACACTCTTGTGTGTGTTATTTAAGTTTTTTTTTTGCTTTTGCTATATGTGAGAACGTAACATGTCTACAGAATGTTACTGTGATTGTTTCTTGCTACTAAAACCCAATTACAATTAATTTATCGCTCTATGTGTGTTATGTGGCTTAGAATTTGCAGCACTCCAGATTTCACAACACCAGATTCCCGTGGGTGGGTGTCGTAAGAGGCAACTTTGGGATCCTCTGGTGGATATCGGGATAGCGGGTGGCAGCGCCTTCTGCAGAACAATTCTAACATCAAATTGCGATCCCCGACCCGCATACTGAGCGTGGGGAATATGTGTGTAACCCCAATGAGATAAAAACGAATAAGGCGTTTATCAGGGAGAGGCCTGCGTCCAGGTTGTTGCGGTGAGGTGAATCTTAATCCACACACTCTACTCGTAGATATAACGGCATAGTGTAATACTTCGTACTATTGTCTTTTTGTGTATAAGGTCTACGTTACTAAAACTCAGCTTGTCCGGGAGACTCCTCAACAGCCTATATTGGGTCGTCATGAGTCCTGATAAGCGCTCTATAAGCCTTTATCTCATGGGGGGAAGTCATTGATTTAAAAAAGGGAAGATAGGTTACGTTCTCCCAGCGCTTACTCAAAAATTGGCATATGTTACAACTACACACAAACACATACGCTCACAGTTATATTTCCAGTCCAGTGCAATACAAAGAAGAACAAAGACGGAAAGACGTATCAAGGACCGAAGTGAGACTGAGACAACAATATTTCACGCGAATCACGACCGCCCGTGCCGCCAGTCAGACGGTGACTGATGTGGGAGAACACAATTTGCGGTTGCCACTTTCGAGAAACCAGTATCTCATCTTCGTTTTTAATAAATCAATGGGGGAAGTGCCCGTAATCCCCTCGCTAGGCATACGCCGTGTCAGACTGCGGTACAGCCGGATCACGACGTACACACTTATTAAGGGTACACTGTTTGTCGCGGCGAACTCATCAGTGGGCGCGGGCTAAATGTATGCTATCTCACTTGTCATAATATACATAATACCCGTACGCTACAAAGAAATGGACAATGATTTTGGTAAAACGGGCCCCTAAAAATTTGAACAGACTCTTAGCACAAGGGACAAAAACTAATGCGTGGATCTATTTCAAAATAAATATTTTATAAATTTTTCATAACTAAACTGTGTCGGTACGGGCTTTATTTTACAGTTTTATTTCTCTGTATGTTATTTATTATATCGCCCAAAGCTAGGTGTAAAACGAAAGTTTAGAAGCGTGTGTTATTTAAATGTATACTTTTTTTGTTAACAAATCGCAAAAGCTTAAAAAGTTTATGGTAGTCTTCAGTTGGACATAGGCCTCCACTGAGAATAGCTTTTATCTTTAAGGGTAATGCCAAAGCCCGTCGCTGGGCATGAGGGCTGGGAATCGTAATAATAAGATACTATTAATAAGATATATCGTAAAAAAGCTTCTTGTCTGATTGGCATAGGATGGTTGAGGTGGCTACTTACATGAATTGAAACTACATTGCCAATTGTGGCGCGGATTTTGACAACCTCTGTAGACCTCCGCGAAGGTCCGCCTGTGACGTAGGTGGTTGCGGGTTCGATTGCCGCCTCGGGACAAATGTGTGAACTATCTGCAGATATTTGTTCAGTGCGTTCTTGATGTTTTTTATGTATAATAAAAAATATATATCTATATAGTGTATTATATTATGTATATCAGTTGTCTAGTACCCATAACTCAAGCTCTGCTTGTATAGCTTGGGGCTAGATAAGCTTTGTGAATTATCCAACGTTATTTAGTTATTACTATTTATTTTATAAATTAATTACTTAATATAAAATTGCTATTTAAAACAGGTCTGTATTCGATTTTTGAATGATATTCGAATTAAGATTGATATTCTATTTGTATAAAAATTAGGTCTATTTGAGGTTTCTATTCGATTTAAAAACTGAAAAATGTGACGTATCCAGCTAATAAATAAAACAACTATTTAGTATTATTTTTATATTATTTTCGCCGTTTCTGTCAGAGCTTTAGTTTCTCATTACACCGTTAATCTCGAAACAAGTGAAGGTGAGATCTTAAGCTACTTTGGTAGATTGCGGGAACGGGGCTATTGCTTCTCCTGGTGGCAGTGGCCTTCTTCTCACAAATGTAGCCATGTTTCAGTTCGCACCAACAGTCGGTAAGCTTTCCCAGCATGTTCACACCACCACAGCTCTGCGTGACCCCCTTTACGAACGGAGGGTCGTCGGATTGGAGGTTAGCTGGCTTGCCGTAGGCCCACGTATCGTAGCCAGATTTCTCAAGAGTTTCACCTGAAATATGTTTACATTCTTAGACCATTCTAGTTACTATAATATTCTAGTTAATGGAGTAAACTCTTTTATCTAACAATTATTTTAATTATATTTTTGCGATTGTAGTTCTGCCACACACAAATCTATATGCACATACAAATGAAATAACTCAGGCTTAAAATGATATCTTAGAGCCCCTTGTGTTGTGTCCCAAGTGTCTTGAATAAGGTCTTAATAATGGTTTACGATGTGAACGGTGAAATGTATGTAAATAAACATTTATTTTATATTTTTCTATCTATGTAAATATCCATTGGTATATCAAAGGCCTATTGAATTTTTCATTAGGTATCAAGAAATGTACTTTGTCAAAATAGAAGATGTGGTTCAAACTGTAGACAACGAGAACCCAACATTATTCAAGTCTTTTACGACATTTACAATGTAAGAGCTATCCTTAAAGCTAGATGACGCTGACTAGTCGTTTTACGGAAACTCTCCCGCAAAGCTTTCTAGAAGAGCATTCTTCTGTCATACTGTACTAAGTACAATGTCACGACATTGCAAGTACAATATCGTGTTTGGATTCTTGTTATTACACATTACATTGGTTTCTCGTTTCTAGAGGCCAAGATGTACAAGGTACAATGTGTTGCGACATTTCCAATGTATTTAGACTAGCATGTCATATAAACTTACTATGTTATACATACAGCTTACCAATATCTACGTGAGGAATGTGTCACGTATCAAACGTGACTTCTATCTTCCGTATTTATACCTTCTTGTTAACTTTAATCCAATAAATAAATTAGTTGCGAGCTTACTGTTAGAGGACTTATTACTCATAGTACGCTGAGAATTACCGTTAATAGTTTTCCATGAGCCCTCACTGTCTAGTGAGACACCGACAAACAAATGTGTTGGATGATAAGTTTCAAAATATTTGTTGTACTGCTCGTACATGTCTGTCAGTAATTTAGCATCCTCTGTGCTCTTCAGCACTACTAGATCTCCGCCCTCGCTTTGACAGTGCTGGCGAGATTCACTCCAGGTCTTTCCGACGCTGTGGATCTTGAAACAACGCCCAGAGCTTTCGTCGACCTGGTAATCTGCAAATAATTTGAAAATTGCATTTCTCATTTATGCCAATTCAATAGTAGTGATCATAAGGAATCAGAGCTTAAAAGTTATGAAATCTGTCTTAAATGATAAACAACAAATATATTTTAAAAATCATACCACCATCGCCGCAGCTGTAAACATTTGTGTATGGTGCATAGCAAATGAATCCAAGCTTTGTGTCGCAGTCGACTTGTTCGTCGATTGTGCCGTTAGGGTACAAGAGACTGCAGAATGGCTTCAATTTTGGCACGAACTTTGTTATTCCTGCAAAAAAAATATTTTTAAAACTATTTGATAATGTGTACTCGTAAATACATAATCTTAACACGAGTCTCGTTTACATGCAATATTCTAAAATTGTGGCTATCAAAACGGCTGTTGATGTTATTATTTACAAGTGGGTACATTATGGTTATGTGTAGGCAAACCATACTAATTAAGTCTTTAGTTCTATGAGTCATATTACCATTGATCTTGATGAAACCTCCATGTGGGTGTATAATTTTAGTTTTACCGAATACCAATAAGGGATTTTCATCAGTGCTATTTGCTTTGATTAGCTTTAGGGCAACCTTCTTAAACTTCGGGTCATTCGGATCAATTAATTTTCCACCTGAAAAACAGTAAATTATAATTCTTCTGCGTAAGTGTTTGCCTGGTATATTAACTGCAATATAGCCAATAAATGATGTTGGGTATTTACCTTCCTTTTCGCAAGTCTCTTTTGCTTCATCATAATCTTTGGGTCCTGGGTGCACCTTCACCCAACCCCCGACGTCCGAGCAGCGGTTGTAACCTGGGTAGCCTTCTCTGTCTTGACCTAAAGTAAGAGAGAGGTAGATAAATAGACGATTAAGAAGTATCAAAAAATTGCTTCATTCAACAAAATGTAGTATTCTTTAGCTCCAGACCGTAGTTTACGACTGTTTTAGTTGAAGTTATAAAATTCTATGTGTCACCCCATTCATGGACGTCGCAGTCTGCCTCCTCCATCGGTGCGTAGCAGACGAAAGGATGTTCTTCACTGCAGTCCACGGACTTCTTAGTGGCGTTGTTGGCGAATATAACCATACAGTTGATGTTTTTGGGTTTCGTCTCATTTATTACTTCGTTTTCATCATCTGAAATAAAGTCGCACATTTAATTAAACTGAGTTATGTGAAGGACAGTGACAGTAAATAATAATAATTGGTGGGTTGTTTAAATAAAACATCAAACAAATATATATAGATATGTAGAAGATTTTGTAATTGATGAGTTTTACCGTTTGGCTTTGTTGGGGCCGACTGCATCTGCGAGCCGATGTACAGAAAGTCTATATTTTTCTTTGAATCCTTCACGATTTTGATTAAAGTTCCGTCCAGTTCATCAAATTGCGATGCAGTCAGTATTCCACCTGTAATGTTATATCTAATCAAAAACATATAATGTGAAAACTAGCATTCAATAAATTGAAGTTTTAAAGTTACTAAAGTGTGACATAGCATAACAACACCTTGAAAAAACTTTAAGGTTTAAAACCTGTACGTACATAATTTAACATTTTCATTATCAATTTTTAATGTGGCTAACAATAAAATTTGTTTCACATCCGTCTGCGAGCGTGAATTTGAAACTTTTCGCAGTATGTAAGTTTTTGTTCTTGTTTTTAGTGGTTACAATAAAATTAAAGATATTTTAAGTAATTCCAAATTTTTTGTAATTCCTTTTAATTAACAATGAACAATGAAATGTAGGGAATATACATTACAATGATACCTATATTATACCTTCTGCAACGCAAGTGTCGACGGCTGCCTGCCAATTAGCTGGCTTGTCGTGCAGCTTCATCCATCCTCCAAGATTCTTGTGGTATTCGTACCCGGGAAAACCTTTTCTTTCATAGCCTGAAAATGTCACTGATGCTTAGACATCGGTATAGTGGTAGCATCAATAAATTGGATGGTCAAAAGGAACATCACACCACGTGTGCGCAATGGTGGGTAATATAGGGTATATGCATGTGATTTCAAAATGGCAAAAAAATATATATACGTATTCTCTATTGATATAGAAACATATCTACATATTTATTTTAGCATTTTGAGATGTTTTTATTGTAGAATTTAACCGTTAAAAAATTGATATTTTAAATCTCAATTGCAAAATTTCAGAACGCTACGCCATTGACTTGAGCGGACGTGACATCACTGTTTACATTTCTTCTTTTTTTATTCTGCTCGCTGCACCATGATTTGAGACTATTCTGCCCACTTCACATTTCGTATTGTCGGTTATTTTCAGCTTTTTCGGAAAACCTCTTTCCTGAGATGATCACTACCGAGGTCGTTACAAAAGGTTTTAATCGACTATGAATGAACGTCGACGTCAAATAAACATGGCGCCAATATGGCAGCGTTTTTATCACCCGAAAATTATTGTAGTTTTGATTTGGTTTTTTTACCTTGTTAATGCGAAATTCAGTGAGCGTCTTATCATTTCTCGGTTAAATAATGACCTAAAGATGAAAAAGAATCGATTAAAACAATAAAAAAAATCGATGCATATAATATACCCTATTCCCGCACTTAGGGATGTTTGGTCGATGAGATCGTAAACGTTTGGTTTTTTTTGCACACTATTAATATGAATGGGGAAGATTTTGTTACCATTGCAGATAAGATAACCAATGACCTTATAATATAACTATAAGGTTACGGGATACTGTATACGAGCTGGGTCAATCTTTAGGGAAGGCCCATGTTTGTAGCTGAGGTGCTGGTAATTTAATTTAATTTTATAATTGTTATTCAAAACATTAATCATGGCGTTATCAAAATTTGTAACTTTGGTAATCATAACTAGTTTGAGTTCCGAAACATGCATACACTACATGATTTAACAATAGAGCCTCATATGATGACTAAATACCTACGTATGTCAGCTTTCGACCAGATAATGATGTTTGATATATGATTAATTTTTGACTTACCGTTGATGGCTGTTAAATATATCACAAATAAAATAAACGTTGTTTTTATCATTGTGCCTTTAGAAGAGCTTCCTTCTGACAATCTTCCTAAAGTAAGTCTCGCGTATTTAAATGCGTATATTTATATGAAATAGTCTTACATTTTATCTACCATTTGTTGCTACCAAAATAATTCCAACCAAAATATTATTAATCATTGTTCCTGACTGATAAGGAATTATCTTCATTATGTACCTATATAAAAAAAACGCTACATGTCTGACTGGCATAGTACGTACAGGAATTGTACAATACCAATGGATTTTCAAAAATAAACTAGATTAATGTTGGTTTTGATATTGAACATAAATCTAGTTTAATATACAAGTCTAGATGTAAATCTAATAATATTCAGTACCTACAATATTAATAGCATTATGAAAAGGTAATGTTTGCAAGTTTGTTTGTAGGGGGTAGGAAACAGTGTTGCCAACCGTGGTATTTTTTTTCTCTTAGGTACTAAGCAGATAAAAATCTCGTATTTAGGCTTTCGACCCTCGTACATAAATCTAAAATTGATAATTCTGGCTGATACAGGCATATAAAAACATTGAATTTATGACATTTTTTACAATGAAATAAATTAGGGCAAGTATTCTACTGAATAAAACATTGCACTTTGCATTAAAAATAATAATCTTACATTACTCACGTAACAAAACAAAATTACTTATACATTTTCTTATAAGTAAACTGCATAGGTAACTAGATACTTCTAGTATTAGCTTACACCTCCAAATATTATATAGATAGTTATGCCTTCGTCAATAATTACGTTAAGAATTAATAATTCACAAAGAAAATCAAAATATGCATTTCGTAACATAAAAATACGTAATACTCGTACTTTTCTTAGAAAATCATACAGAAAGTCTATAATTTCATTGTAATTTTTGCTTCTTTTTACAATATTATCCGACCAAATTTAGTTTATCTGACATACACATAATCGGTAATCATTCATCTTTATAAATTTGTCATATTATAGGCCTGTCTGTCCCTTTCGGGCGTAGGCCAATGTCGCTTTGTTTAACGAACTATATACCTAGTTTTTTGGTGTAAATAGTGTAGGTTGATAGTGTACTCGTACCTAATACGGAAGACCACTAATCTCGTATTTGTACAGGGGACCTCGTACGGTTGGCAACCCTGGTAGATAATCTCAAGTTACTTTCTCTTATAGCATATATATTCTCTGATAGCTAGATTAGTTATTGTAGACGAAGATTTTTTAGAAGCAAATATGGTGAGATGAGACATATTCGATAAACAGTTACAAATCACGGAACCCTTACCAGTAGAATAAAATTAAACAAAATGTTTGTTGCTATGAGCATTGTACCTAATCGAATCTTTCGACAGAGTTGAAAAGTCAATATATTATTATACCTCTATATTTCAAAGAATAATATTATGTGAGACAGGATACACAACAATTATTGTAGCTGGTAATTGTCAAGAATGAAAGCAAATCAGTCGAAGTTGCCGTCGAACCAGCATGTGTGAAAGTATGATCATAATCAATATTGTATTCTATTAATAACCGATCACCACAGTGTGACGGACACCAAAGAGAATACAATAACTGCTGAGCGGCGGACGCTTGATCTGATCTGAATCTTGAAAACATTTATTAAATATGTTTAAATTCTTCGACACGATTTGCAGTGCCACAGATAAAGGCCTATTAGTTGTCGCCGTCAGCGCTGTGTTTCGATTGCTTCCGGTCTGTGTTGTGATTTATTTTAATTTATAATTATTAACGATACCTGGAAGATAATCAGCATCAGAAAGTTATTCTGTTTTCTCTATCAGCTGGAGGTACAAAACAAGTTTGTCGAACGAATTGTAAAGCTTGGAGATGATACGGGACTCACAGAGCAAGAGCTTATATATTCGCTGAGGTATGACCGTATTTTGAAAAGCAACTTTAATCTATACATACAGTTACGCACATACTCTGATACATGTTTTTCAAATCTCAGATTATTATCCACACAAAGTCCCAGATGGCATCGGATATGTAATCTCCCGCCATCCCGTCAACAATTACTTTTGTATCATCAAAATTTTTGTTGACCTGTATCACGTGTATCTACTAACAATTTATTAGAAGCGGGTTACTATAGAACCAATGACTTATCTTTTCTAAATCACAGTTTAATTTATTTACTGAGGCTATTTTAGGCTATTCAGATGGAGGAAAGGAGATATAAAACTGCAAATCTTCAGCATAGAGATTGTATTGCTGTGAGATACCTGGCTTCGTCAGCATTGTATGCTATTAAGAGGATATGACCTGAAATAGAACCCTGCGGCACCCCTTGAGGGATCTGGTGCAGGGCTAATTGCATTTTGGACCCATCTTACTCAGACAGTTTAATGAGCTGTTGCCAGTGTTCAAGGTAACTATGGAACCATTGTACTGTTTTAGGGTCAAACAAGCTTTGACAGTAATAAAAACAAGTTGATCAAATCAAATGCCCTTGAAAAGTCCAATAGCACAAGCAAGCGGTCTAAGCCCTTGTCCTGGGCATCGAGCAGACCATTCAAAACATCAAGTAGCTGTAGCTCTGCTATGTCTTTTACGAAATCCAGATTGCTGCAGTATTTTCTAGAAATTTGTTAACCTGCATGAACACTGCCCGTGTAACAACTTTAGATACACAAGGAAGGATGTTCATTGAACGCAGATGTGCAGAACTGGGGTAACTAGTTAAAGCTTAACAAAAGCAACCTTATATAAGTCCGGAAAGACTTTACTATAGACTTACATACCTACCTAGAAAAATAAATTACAAAGTTGACGGATAGCGGGTTGCATAAAACGACGGTTTACTGTTCTTTCAATGACCCGGTCATCCTTCGTAGAAGTATGAAAATGAAGATGACTCTAAATTCTTAGAGATCCGAAAACAAATGTTTCATTTAGTGACGCGTCCGAAGTAACGCACGTTTGTACGTTTAGCAGAAAGGTTGTTCGTTTTGTGCGAACGTCAACCAAAACTTCGTTATTCGTGTTTTAAAGTAGGCCTCTCTTTCATTCGTCGTTTCATCCGTGTGCCATCCATCACATCAAACTAAATTAGACTCGAATTTCAACTAGATGTCGCGTCTTGAAGAATTTGAACTCAGTTTATAGTATTTTAAACAAACCCAATTATTATTAATTTAACACGTCGTGATTATGTCTAGAATGTTTTTGTCTTACTATAATTAGTTTTCAGACAAACTCAACTGGCTTTCAGGCTATAATAATGTAGTGCGTGTAGCTGCGTGGTAAGGTTGACAACCCAGTAGTTTTACAGCAGATGGGGTTTGATGTCCCGAGGCGGCACATCGTAGGCGTAGTAGGAGCTGTCGGCCCGCGACACAGGCCTCTGCTATTTGCGCTACCACCCGGATATCGAACGCGCAGGCCGGATTGAGCACTCCCACCTATTTTTATTCTAGAGTACTTGCCCTCCTAATACCTAACTTTTAATGTTTTAATTTGAATAATTACCTACTTTTGATATCATTATAATGTTTAACGTTTTGGATGTAATTCTGTTAGTCAAGATTGAATAAATGAATAAATAAATAAAATAAATAAATAAGGGCCATACACAGGGGGGGGGGGGAGGGCGGGCAGCAGCGCCCCCTTCAGAACAATTCCATCACCAAAAAGCAATCCTGCACCCGCAAGCCCAGCGTGGGGATTATGAGCAATAACCCCCATTGAATAATACAGCCAAACATGGCGAAAGAAGAACAATAAAACACAAGTGGTATTTATTAAAGACTGTTTTATTTTGACTCGGCTGTGGGAGCAAGGTGAAGAAAGTATAATATTAGTACGAAAAACTCATTGTGTTTTTATTTTTGTAATCATTATTGAAATTATTTCCAATAATAATAATAATAATAATGCTGAACTATCCACACAGCATCATCTAGCTCCTAGCTAAGCAGAGTTTTTGAATACCATATCTTTAAGATGCCTGACGATAGATCTATTCTTGATAATAGTAGAATTCTTCTCACATATGTAAGTAGGCATGTTTCATTTCGCACCAACAGTCAACGTATTTCCCTTGCATGTTGATACCACCACAGGTCTGTCTTACTCCCTTGTAAGCAGAGTTCTCCGATTGCGACGACCTCTGTGGCGCGGTGGGCGAAGGCCCGCCTGCGACGCAGGAGGTTGCGGGTTCGATTCCCGCCTCGGGACAAATATTTGTACGATCTGCAGGTATTTGTTCAGGGCGTTCTGGATGTTTTCTATATATAATAAAAAAATATCTATCTATGTAGTGTATTGTATTATGTATATCAGTTATCTAGTACCCATAACACAAGCTCTGCTTAGCTTGGGGCTAGATAATGCTGTGTGAATAGTCCAGCATTATTTATTTACTTATTTATTTATTTCCCTTGCATGTTGATACCACCACAGGTCTGTCTTACTCCCTTGTAAGCAGGGTTCTCCAATTGCCTGTTGGCGGGGTTACCCGCGGCCCACACGTCATAGCCAGCTTCTTCAAGAGTCTCATCTGAAATACATATATGAATGTTTATTGAACCTGAATATAATTTCAGACAATAACAAAATAAATAAAAGTATATTAAGTAATAATAGTAACAGGCACAATAAGCAGCGTTATGGTTAATAAATCCATTATTACGTACAAGATAACAATGATATATTTTTTTAATAAATAAAAACCATTTTGTAACAGATAAATTTGATGTCACAAAATCGTTTTTTATTCATGAAAAATGATCTCCTCGTACATCATTGTTATCTTATTGTGCCTGTTACTATTATTATTTAATATACTTTTTTTGTTATTGTCTAAAATAACAAAATTCTTGGCACAAGTAGGCCTTTGGTTGTAGTTAGAACACTTTGTATACCTTTTATTAATTTAAACTTACTGCAAAATTTGCATGCTAATCTTAAGTAGAACATAATTTAAACTAAAATATTATTATCATCTGTGTACATTACTTGTGTCCAACCAACACAAGCAAACAAACAATCTCTGTCTTGATCTTTCTCATCTTTTGTGAAGTAAAACCAACAATATTTAAGTTACTATGCTGTTTACTCGTTTCATATAGGCCACGATTTAAGAATGAGATCCTTTTTGTAACAGAGTTATAGAGTTTAAGTTTTTGTTACTGTCACAGATAGGCATAGATAGTGTTATGGTTGCGTTACGAATGATAGTTGTGCATGACCGTACCGTTTATAGTTGTCCATGAGCCAACAGTCTTTTCTAGAATGCCAACGAACAGTGCCCAAGGATGGTAAGTAAATTTCAGCCAGATCCGTTTAACATCCATCCATCCATCCATCCATCCATCCATCCATCCATCCATCCATCAATCCATCCATCCATCCATCCATCCATCCATCCATCCATCCATCCATCCATCCATGCAAACTTTCGCATTTATGATATTATGTGATTTAATCATTGAAAGGCAGATATTTTACATCTCAACCGCACCTGAAGCGTGACGTCATACTTGAACATTTTTGTATGGGTATGAAGAGGGCCTTATTCAGGACTCGATGATTCGTGACGTCACAAAATGCAAGGGCTAACATGGCAGCGTTTTTATCACCCGAAACTGAGCGTAGTTTTACTTTTTGTTTTATACCTCAATGTTATATATTTTTTCTTTTATGTATTAACCTAAATAATCGATAAAAAAAACCATGCATATACTCGATTAGGTTCTCCTGTCTACCAAAGAGAAAACAATAACTTCGTAGGTCAAGTAAGTACAATAACTGCTGTCTACGCTGAGCTTTGGGAGGAACAGGCCATAAAGTCTCTCTGGCTAGTACTATAATATTTCTATGTTTTTATGAGTAAACAACAAGGTTTCATAAATATAATACGAAGTTATTGTATTCTCTTTGAATATAATAACTTGGTTCTATGATATCACGTGGGGATTCACTGGTACCCATTTTATAGATTGCACGAATAGTCCTCTTCTGCAGCACAGATATAGTGTTAATATCTACAGGTTTAGATAAAATAAATTAAATTAAAATACTAAAAATGGTCTTAAAAGTTATATTTGTTTTAAAACGATGTCCTAAAGCGTTATTTACATAAAATAACGATATAATATATTTATTTAAAAATTTTATTATGCGAGGTGAAAATAAATAAGGTTTAATATTTTAAAAATCTTTTTTAGAAGCAAGAAAAACTTGCAAAATATTAAAGTGCTTGGAAAGTGAAATCTAACGAACCCAAACTCGACGGGCATTCGGCGGGGTTAAGTCTTTTCGTTTAGGAGTTCCTTGTTGGCCACCTTCTGTCTCCATCATCAGATCATCTCGATGGTAAAATGACATTGCATTATCACTGAACTTACATCAGTACCTCTATATAACATTTCAGCTCAATCGGTTAAGATATCTGCTTCAAAATTGAGTTGCAAGATTCCACCCGAACAAACTACATATACTGCACGACCTTAAGGCGTCCCACCCCCGCAAAGCGGGGGGGGGGGATCCCTCAACATTAACTTACCCCTAGCGAAGCCCGTCCAAGCCCCGCGAAGCGGGGCGGGGGGCGGGTTTTTGGCGACTCTGTGACTGAAAGAGGTGTGTTTATTTTACTGTGGTACTACCATTATTACACTGTGGTCATGACGTCAGTTGGCTGTGTCTAGTATAGTATTATTATTATCTGTAGCTGTGTAAACAAATGCGCTGCATGCGCGCTGCCATGTATGTTATATGCAAGTTATATAAGACTTCTTTTTTAGGCAGCCGTATGACGTATTAAAATTACGGCTACTATTTTCATAGTGTTAGAAAAAAGATTAAAAAATCTGAAAACTTTTTTAACTTATTTTGTTGTTCTAACGAAATACTAAAACTAATATTTTCCAACTGCTTTTTTATAATATCCCCGCGGCTTCGCACGCGTTGTTAATATGGAAAAATTTTAAGGTGATTTTTATCCCACGGGAATTGATTTATGGGATAAAAAGTATGTTATGTTTGATTCCAAGATTAGAATCACCTGTATGAAAAATTTCAGCCCGATTTGTTTAGTAGTTTTGGCGTGAAGAAGTAACAAACATCTATTCATCCGTCCATTCAGTGTGTGAAGTGTGATTATATTTATGTGCTTTTGCTGCAAATTAACTATAAATAAAACAAAATATATACAATAAAACTTTTATTTCAGATTTACTTTGTCATTTTGGAATTGCTTTATAAATGAATACGGGTAACGGACATCTGAGGTTGTGCTTGGGCTCTGAAAATTCCAAGACCAAGATCGAGATCAATATCCAGATGAGTCCTCAGGCCATGTTGAATGGTGCTTTGAGTTATCTTGGAGACAGTGACCTTCTTCTGACAAATGTAACCATGTTTCACTTCGCACCAACAGTCGACGTATTTTCCTAGCATGTTAACAGCACCACAGCTCTGTCTCTTTTCGTTTACTGGCTTCTTGGATGGCTTGCCTCGGGCCCACACGTTGTAACCAGTAGTGTCAAGAGATTTAGCTGAAATAGATGAAAATTAAGACCTCTTTTATGTATTTCTGTATTTCTGAATATAATAAAAACGATGATTTTCTTACCTTCGACGGTCTCCCATGTGTTTGGGCTATTTTCTAAGAAGCCAGCCCACATATGTGTGGGGTGGTTAACTACGAATTCCATATCGTGATTAGCGTAGATTTCCTGCAGTGCATTCGCTTCTTTTTCGCTCCTTATGATTACTAGGTCTCCACCATCAACCTGACATTGTTTGCGAGATTCGGCCCACGTCTTTCCAATACTGTACACCTTATAGCAGTTTCCGGTGCTTTGATCATATGTATAATCTGCAAATTAATTTAGTTTAGATTTATATCTATCTTTCAAAGTTCTATCATCTTTATCACAAGCGGCGTTTGTGTGGTTTGATTGATTGCCTGTACTCGCATCTTTAGCCATGACTTCTCCAGCAAGTGGATGCGCTATCATCATCATCATCAGCCTATACTAGTCTACTGCTGGGCAGGCTTCCCCTAATGAGCGCCATAGCGCCCTGTCTTCAGCTTAACGCATCCAGCATCTGCCTGCAGTCTTTCGCAGATCGTCATCCCACCTGGCCGGCGGGCATCCTACACTACGTTTTCCAAGTCGCGTAAACTCGTTTACCCCAGCGGTTGTCGGTTCTTCGCGAGATGTGGCCGGCCCATTGCCACTTCAGTTTGCTAATTCTTTGAGCTATGTCGATAACTTTGGTTCTCTGTCGGATGTATTCGTTACGAATCCTATCCTTCAGAGAGACTCCGAGCATAGCTCTTTTCACTCTCACTGATTGAAAACTATACAAGTTTTCAAAATTGTTTTTACCCAACTGCAGAATTTGTTCAAGGTAAGTGTACTCGGAAATAATTTAGAGAGGATGGCCATGTACGACGACCGGTTCTGGATCAAAGCATCAACGGACGCGCTGTACTACCTTACAGTCAAAGGAGTTTAAATTCTATCTTAAACTGACCAAAATATGTATTATAAAACAATAAAAACAAACGTACCACCATCACCACAGCTGAATTCTACTGGATACTTAACGTAGCAAACGAATCCAGACTTTTTGTCGCAATCGACCTCGTCGTCAATCGTACCGTCGGGGTGCAAGATAGAGCAGAACTCCTTATTTTTTTTCAAAAACTTTGTTTTTCCTGCAAAATAATTTATTTGTACACCAAACGTAGAATTTACTTCCTTGAAAAAAAGTTTTCATACAGAGTTGACTAGTGTAGTTTTATTACTCAATAATATTCCCATAAATCATTGTTTAATATCATTGATGGAAGAGTCGTGTGTTAACTTACCGCCAACCTTGGTAAAACCACTGTCTTTGCTGGTCTTCATGTTTTTACCGTAAACCGACGTGATATTTGGCCTGATGAGCTTCAATGCAATCTTTTTGAACTTTGGGTCGTTTAGGTCAATCATTACTCCACCTGAAATATTTTTTTTTGTTTATAAAGTGCAAATTTTATACATTGTTTAGAAATATCATTGCTAAATACCTAACTTGCTATCTAACGTTAGCATTATTACCTTCTTTGTCACAAGTTTCTTTAGCTTCATCAAAATCATTGGGACCTGGATGAACCTTAACCCAACCGTCAACACCCTTGCAGCCTTTGTAGCCTTCGTAGCCTTGTCTCCCTTCATCTAAAATTAAAATGTGATTAGGTTTCGTTTTTATCTACATCTAGAGCAAGAATTTTGTCGAAACTTCTAGACAAAATGTAAGTAAGACTTTTTGGCCTTAAAAAAATTGTTTAGCCCTCTTCAAGTACGAAGTCGGAAAATAGTATAGGTTGTTGTTCGTATCATGCGCAATATTATAATTTCGCTGAACCGATTTGATTTGGTTTGACATGAGCGCAACTAGAATATAGTTAAGTGCGCTATAAAGATGATATGAAGACTAAATAAAAGCCTGTTAGACTTGTATTACCGTTAGAGCATCAGTATATCTTTATATACATCTATTATATTAAAATGTGAGTTGTAAACCAAACGTTATAACGACATAAAATAAATATCAATAAAATTTAGAACATTCGTTAACATGATGAAGCAGACATACCAGTGCAGATTTTATCATCATCAAACGGTATGTAGCAAATAAATCCAGCCTTCTGGTCACAATTGACCTCGTCATCAATTGTACCGTTGGGGTATACAACTGTGCAGAACTCCTGTTTTTTTTTCACAAACCTTGTTTTGCCTGCAACAAAATTGTATATCGATTAGTAAGTTACTTGAATATAACTAAACTAATGGTGGTAAATTAACACTAAATTAAATGAGATACACGTTAGTAGGTCGGTAGTTCTATGCCAAATCATCGTTTTTTGAAGGATCTCAGACCAGTAGAGTTGACTATTAAGCAGGTTAACCAACGAACCCTGAATAATCATTTTGTGATTCGAATTCCTTGCGGAAACTTCGTATTTGGTCGGGCAAGTCCCGATATATATACAGAAAGAGCCACTTCGAGGAAACTTTCGTATTAGCCGTGGCTCTTTCTGGTTACTGTGTGATCCAAAGTAATCACAAGATATTAAGCCAATAGATATCAAGCCGGTATTTAAAACATCATGCCCAACAGGCCTTTTTAGTAACCTACCTCCTTCCTTCACAAAGCCATCATCAGGGCGAGGCTTTCTAGTTTTTCCGAAGATCGTTATTGGATTATTCTTTGTCAGCTTCAAGGCAATCTCCTTGAACTTCGGGTCGCTCGGGTCGATCAATTCTCCACCTAAAAACAAATGTTTGGTACGCTTAAACAAGTATATTAAAATGTTCAAACCGTCATATTAAATGTTGGGCACCTTGTTAAGGGAAAACTATCAATTGTAATTTTCAATGCGATAGTCAATTTTACTATGAAAACTATTGGAGTTAGTCTTTAGATGTAACCTGTCAACACAAAGAAATTCATAGCATACATTCACAATGAGTGCTAACTTGTAATTACCTTCTTTGTCACAAGTTTTTTTAGCTTCATCTTGATCTTTTGGGCCCGGGTGAACCTTCACCCATCCCTCCACATCCTTGCATTTCTTGTAGCCCGGGTTGTCAACTTTTTCTTGACCTGAAATATAAGCAGGAATAAAACGACTTCAATAAAGGGGGTCCTATTCTATTACAAATACGATATACCTGCAAAACTTAAATAAAACGTGCTTCGTACAAAGTGGCGGGTAAAGAATCGACTCAGATGCGTATTGCGCCCACAGATTTTTTCATTTAAATATACTTTATTATGTTATGTATAAGTAATTCAACCAATAAAAAAAAGTTACATGTAATTTCAAAGTTTCTGTTGTAGGATTTTCATAATTATATTATAATAATATAATATTGCGACGAATACACCTGAATGCCGCAGGCCTTTTTGACTACCTGCACTCCTTGTTACTAACAGCAGCGTCTCAGACTGGTTATTTCCATATTTAATTTTATTAATTTTTTGAGGAAATATAAAACATAATAAAATTTTGATTTAAACTAGGATATGTAAATAATAACAGGGCTACAAAAACGACAGACCTGTGGGTCTGTCGTTTTTGTAGCCCTGTTATTATTCGCAGTCCTCAGAGTAAAATAAGTAAAGTAACTTACCTTCACCGCAGGTATCATCCTTAACTTCGTCAGGCTTTACTGTTGTAGTTACTGTTGGTTCATCTGGGAAAGGCACGTGGCAAATGAATCCGACCTTCTGGTCGCAACCGACTCGGTGGTCTATGGTACCGTTGGGGTACAAGAGAGTGCAGTATGGTGGCAAATTCTTTTCAAACACCATTTGTCCTGTAACATACAAAAAAAAAACACTATTAAACGGCTCATAAAGTCAATTTGAACTATTTTTCAATTTTGAAAACCAATGGGATACCAATATTTCTATTGTCGAGTTTCAATGGTCATTGAAGGTTATCTGTTCGCGGTATACACGAGTTAAACGAGTATTCGCGGTTAAACGAGGTATCAGTGAAGTTCAAGACAAAATCTTTGATGATATGGTCCCGCGATTTATATGTGGTTGTTCTTCTATCGAATAGTGTCGTAAAGTCATGTTTCTTAACTAAATATTGGGGGTTTTATTCTGTACCGTTGGGGATGATGATATATTTCTAGAATGATGAAGGTTGTCTTACCATTTCTCTCGACAAAACCGCCAGTGGGGTGGGTAATTCTAGTTTTTCCGTATATCACTAAGGGCTTTCCATCGGAACCCTTTGCCTTAATCAGCTTCAAAGCGATCTCCTTGAACTTTGGGTCGTCGGGATCGATTAATTCTCCACCTAAAAATAAACAGCAAATAATGTAAATAAAAAGCTACATCCTCAGTAGCACAAAACTGCTGTTTAATGGACGAATAACAGATTTTGCTTACTCCCAGGCATGTATCTGCTTAATGGCTTTAAGTTGGTGTATTAGTGCTTATATATCTCTTGTAATGCCTATTTAGTCCCCAAATTAAACAGGTTTTGTTTTTACTTGAGTTTTTTTAAGTCTATACACAACATTAAGTTTTAAAATTTCTGTTTAGTGTCATTAATCAGTTGTACAAGAAAAGTACAAATAGACAATAAATTCAGAGAAACATGCTAAGGGCTTATGCTCTATGCTATTATTATTAAGTAATTTATTTAATAATAAGAAATTCAACTGTTCTTTCCCAGCTTTACAAAAGTGAAATAAAAGCATTTCGTAAATATTTTTTTCCTAAACGAAAGTGAATGCAAATGGTGAAATTATATTACAGAACGGTAAATTATTTAGGAATATTTTTGAACATGGAGTGAAATATGGTTGCGAGCATTACTTTAGTGTAAAAATATATGAATAAGTATTTGATGAAAATTATCTAACGAAACTACCCTTCCTTTTGAGAAAAAACATCCCTGTCACAGATTTTCAAAAGAAGTTTCTGTTGATCATATAAACACTATCCAGCAGTAGAGGTACGGTGAATACGGTGATGATGATGAAAGATAAATTTGTTAAGCGGCAGGAATCGAACCTGCAAACTTTCACTTGCTTTTTCATTTTTTTTTATTAGAACTAGTTATACAATTGAAACATTTGAGTTAACTGCAGACTACTGCAAAAACTTTACCGTGAAGGTTGTCGTAACTTACTGTATATTTTCTTGATAGGAATATATAAAGAAACTGCCAGGTTTATTAACACTGTTATTTCATTTACCTTCTTCGTTGCAAGTTTTTTTGGCATCATCATAATCTTTGGGTCCTGGGTGTATCTTTACCCAACCGCCGGTCTCATTGCAGCGGTGGTAGCCGGGGAAACCAACTCTGTCTTCACCTATAAGTTAGTATAAGTAAGTTTTTATTATTATCCTAAACTAATTGTTATTTATAGGATTTGATAGCGATCTAAGCCGAATCAATAAATAGTACCGATCCAGCTTTAAAACATGGGTTATATGCATTGATTGATTAAAAAGGAAAGATGGGTTACGTTCTCCCAGCGCTTACTCAAAGATTGGCATGTGTTACAATTACACGCAAACACATACGCTCACAGTTATTATTTCCAGTCCTGTGCAATACAAAGAAGGACAAAGACGGAAAGACGTATCTGAGACCGAAGTGAGACCGAGACAACAATATTTCACGCGAATCACGACTGGCCGTGCCGCCGCCGGTCCGACGGTGACTGAGGTGGGAGCACACAATTTTACACAATATGAGGTTGCCATTTTCGGGAAACTAGTACCTCATCTTCCCTTTTTAATAAATCAATAGTTATATGGCTTTTTAGGCGGCGGTGTAGGTAAAAATAAGGTGTTGAAAGGCTTACCGGCTCCGCTAAAGTCGCAATCCACGACCTCTGTTCTGGGCGCATAGCAGATGAACGGGTATTCCTCGTTGCAGTCTACTGACTTCTTTATGGCTTTACTGGTGACGAGAACGACACAGTTGACCTGGTCTATTTGATTAAACTCTTCTGCTATAAAATTTCAAGATAAAATACAATTATAGCATATTTCAAGTTCAGTATAGAAAGTGTCTGATCGCTCAATCGATATATGAAGTTATTATATTAATGACTGTAAACTGTAGATACCTATATATTCAATTTTAAACCAACTTCAAATAATTAATTTTGTTTTACGAAACTATAAACCGACTTCAATTATATAGTTTTTCATGGATCCCATTGTCAGACCTGGACCAAATTAAAATGGGACTACGCGGGAAGCACACGCTTTCATATATAATTATTTGTTTTAAAAAACTATAAACGGACTTAAATTTCTATAGTTATTTCATGAATTTTCGTGGATCCCATTTTCAGAACTAAACCAAATTAAAATGGGACCACACGAGAGCTTTCATATGACAAAAGAATCAGGAAAATCGGACCACCCAGTCAAATGTTCTGAGGTAACAAACATAATAAAAATACAGTCAAATTGAGGAACTCCTCCTGTTTTTGATGTCGGTTAAAAAGGAGGAGGTTATCAATTCGTCGCGTATGTTTTTTATGTATGTTGCTTGATATCACCTCCAACCATGTAACCGATTTTTCTCATTCTATCACTATCTCTCTAAATAGTTAGAGAATGATCCCAAGGTGGTCCCATATAAATTCTATTCCCTATGGATTAGTATTTATCCCGTAAAACCATCGATCAGGTGTTTCGCGGCCTCCCCCGTCGCTACCTAGAACCTTACGAAAATGACACTCAAAATTATATACGACTTGTATTGACGCAGACAGTTTGCGCAGAGCCTGACAGTTTTTTGCATGTGGAACAAGAGATTAGTGGAGTCGAATTTATTTAATTTTGTAAGTAGGTAGGTAACTGAAAATAATAAAACTACGTTTTTACAGAAACAATCTGTAATTTATACCGTTACCTTGTCCTTATCATATTTAAATTCATTTGGTTTGTTCTAATTACTAATAAAATAAATAAAAATATTTTATTTCGGACAGCAAATAGTTAGGTAGGTATGTAGATGGTTGAGAGATATAACTGGCCGGAGGGCGTCCTACACTACGTTTGCCGAGTCGCGGTCTCCACTCAAGAACTCGTTTACCCCAGCGGTTATCGGTTCTTCGCGAAATATGGCCAGCCCACTGCCACTTCAGCTTGCTAATTCTTTGAGCAATATCGATAACTTTGGTTCTCTGTCGGATGTATTCGTTACGAATTCTATCCTTCAGAGAGACTCCGAGCATAGCTCTTTCCATAGCTCGCTGAGCGACTTTAAACTGGTGGACCAGCCCTATGGTGAGTGTCCACGTCTCAGCTCCGTAGGTCATGACGGGTAGGACGCACTGATTGAAAACTTTCGTTTTCAAGCATTGCGGTATGGATGACGAGAAGACTCGACGTAGCTTTCCAAACGCTGCCCAGCCTAGCTGGATCCTCCTCTTGGCCTCCTTCTCAAAATTGTTTTTCCCTAGCTGCAGGATTTGCCTAAGGTATGTGTACTCGGAAACAATTTCGAGTAAAACCAAAATCATTGATCATGATTTTGGTTTTATCCAAATTCATGCCGAGACCGATGCATCGCGAGGCTAAAGCTAGGCCTTCCAGCATCTGGTTGAGCTCCTCCAGCGACTCCGCCATTACGACTATGTCATCAGCGAATCGGAGGTATGAGATGTAATCGCCGTTTTTGTTAATGCCCTTATCTTTCCAGTCCAGCGTCTTAAACATATCTTCCAACACGCTCGTGAACAGTTTCATTTATGGGGGGCCGCGGAAACTTTGATCGATTCGCAAAACTTAAAAAGCTAATTTTCTAATCATTGGCAACCAATACCTAGTGTCCATGGCAATAGCTTTATCACGGACTTCCCACGGGAATGGGAACTACGCGGGTAAAACCACGAGGCACTGCTAGTTATGAATGAACTATGTTGTCGCTAGTTGAAAATGGTAAACATAAAATACGTACAGGTTTAAAATAAATTGTTTTACCTTCTTGCTTTGTCGGGGCTGAAAGAGACTGCGAGCCAATGAACAGATAATCTATAGTTTTGTTCGACTCCTTCGCTATTTTGATGAGAGTACCATCCACTTCGTTGAATTGCGATGCTACTAGCACTGCACCTGTAATTTAATAGAAATAATTAATGACGCCAAGGATATGAGGGAAAAACACTACCAAGCAGAGTCTAATCACACACAGTGGACCGAAAAAGCATGGCATCACGAACGAAATACCTTCGATTGTCCGAGAGGACCACACAACATGGATCAGACCTCTGAAAAGTAAAATAAAACATACCTTCTTTAATGCAAGTGTCGACGGCAGCCTGCCAGTTTGCGGGTTTCTCATGAAGCTTCATCCATCCTCCTACTGAGTCCTGATATTTGTAGTCAGGATAGCCTTTTCTCTCGTAGGCTGAAAATATTCCAAAAAATATGTATCAATGACCTTCAATCACAAGAAACAAAAAAGGTTAATTGTTAGGTCCAATAACAATTAAAATAGTAGAATCGGTTCATGTGTGAACTTACCATAGATGGCCGTGATATATATCACAAATAAAATATACGTTGTTTTTAACATCATGCCTTTAGAAGAGCACTCTTCCAAAATACTCCCTAAAGTGAACTCTGGATTATATCGACGTGTATTTATAATAAGCGGTGTTACCTAATCTCCCTATGCCTACCTACATGGTCAGTCAAAATATGTTATTTATTATTCCTGAAAGATAAGAGAAATCTATATACATAAAAAACTATGCTAGACTGACTGGCAAAACGTGCAAACTAAATGCGGCTTCTTTATTCATGGTGTAGAGTTTTTTTTAATATTTCATATGTTTATTTTTGTTCATAAGTAATATACCTTCATATTTTCTGGATATATTTTCAATTTTATGTACCTACCTACGTGTTATTGTCTGTGTTATGAAAATGTATTTGTTACTTTACTAATTAGCTTCTATTATCAAACTAGGTTTATTTTTTTCAACAACCGTTTATCTAAAAAAGCTATCTGAAATGTTATCGCAAAGTTTCTTAATAACACGAGATTGTTTAATTATGAGAATTAGAATTGTTGCCAACAGATGTGATAACGATTTTAAACAAAATAACAGGTTGAACTAAAATTTATTTTATCATCATCTTCATCATCAGTCTATATAAAAAAATCAAGAAACTCTCGTAAAAACAAAACATAAAAGCATTCAACGAAAAATATAGCTAAGTATAACAATATAGCCTGAACTAGGTAATCCTGTGTTTCATTATTAGTGCTAATTATGAAATACAATAGTCACTTAGTTTACCATAACGATAAAGTGCTGTTAACAAACAATTTGTGTATTTATAAGTATAAGGTACCTACATAACTTACTACACTGTGTAAAACTAGATGCTTATTTTACTATTGTAACTAGATTAACTTTATGTGTCATTAAATTTATATCCTACTAATATAATAAGCGCGAAAGTTTGTAAACATGTCTGTATGCAAAGATATAAATCGTTAGATATGCCCTTACCTCAGTGAGACCGCGCCGTTTTGTGTCCAAGTCGAACCTTACGCCTGCTTAAACCTGCACTCAGTGTACATCTACGCACAGTGTTAGCCGGACATGTAGTGAAGGATGTTTGCGAGCAGTATTAAAGTGATACAAAATGACGTGTGCCTTTCGAAAGTGTAACAAAAATTCAAGAAACACAAATAAAGCCAGAGGTGTAACATTTCACTCGTAGGTATTGCGAGTTTAATGAAATAACTTTTATTTTATCATCCGCATTGTCAAAAATGACTACAATAACAAATTTAAATGGCGAGTGCACGAAAGAGAAAGTTGTGTTTGCACCTAACGTGTGAGAAAAAGAGATGACACTATTTTCTCAGTACGCTTGTTTTGTTTGTGTACATTGCTACAGTTTTTGGTGGTCGGGGCGTATCTAACGATTTATATCTATGTATGTATGTTTGTTGCTCTTTCACGCAAAAACTACTGATCAGATCAGGCTAAAATTTTAAATATGCATAGTTCTAGGCCTGGAATAAAACATAGGTTACTTTTTATCCCATATCTCAGTTCCCTTAGGAATTTAAGAGCCATAAAACTTTCCCGTATAACAATAGTGAGTTCTTTGTTACTTCTTCACAACAAAACTACTGAACGTGTCGGGCTGAAATTCTCCTCCTCGATTTATTTTTAATTTGTTTGTATGTGCTGCTGGTATTCCTTAAAATAAATAAATTAGTTCTGATAGGAATGTAATATCAATAACCATAAAACGTTCATGTCGCCAAATACCTCAATACTCTGAATTATGACGAATATTATATGTAGGTATGTATGTGGTAAACATTAAAAAAGTAATTATACAAGTGCTGAATTAAGGTTATGCAATAACGAGGTGGTTGTTCCACCGGTCCTAAGGCTAAGTCATTTGACATGATACTTAGCTGTTCTATCTGGATGTGATGGTTGTTCCATCGGATTGCTGTTCATTGAGCTATGATGACTGTTCCACCTGTGCTCTGGTTCAGCGAGCTATGATGGCTGTTCTACCTGTGCTCTGATTCAGCGAGCTATGATGGCTGTTCCACCTGTTCTCTAGTTCAGCGAGCTATGATGGCTGTTCCACCTGTGCTCTGGTTCAGCGAGCTATGATGGCTGTTCCATCTGTGCTCTGGTTACTGATTCTTACTATTATGGGGACCGTATGGCCTCCATCCTCCCCTATAGCCATCCCGTTCCTCACACTTTATCTCTGATCTACTTGTCCACAGACAGACCAACGCATTGTTGGTATACACACAACATTTATAATCTGAAACTGCTTCTAATATCGGTGGGAAAAGATCTCAATTGCATACAATGTAACTCAAAGTCCGCTCACCGATGTGTCTCGCTCATTGTCTCGTAACAGAATGAATCGTCGGCCGTTCTTCGCCGAAGGACCGCGCTGGGCGCGCGCCCGCTTCGCCTCGACCCGTTATGGCCAGTCAGCTAAATTCTTTATCAACCTACCTGATGATGATGTCCTCCTTGCCGATTTCAGCTACGGCGACATTATTTCTGCACACTATTTTTTTTTTACTTTTATTTTTTATTTTTTATGTTTTCTGGTGCGCCCTGAGATGACTGGCGTAGCCAATTTTGGCTTTAAATGTGCGTGCACATATTGTACACGTCAGTACACCATTCGAAAAGTTATAATAAATATTTGCTGGCGGTTTGTTTTTAAGTTGATCGCGTTTGGTATCGAGTTCGCGCCTGCGTTCATCTTCAAAAGTGTAAACGTTTTTGGCCTATTTTCTGCCATGACTTTACAACCTAGGTAGGTACTCAAAATATTTATTCGCCTTCGCGACACCTGTATAATAATTGGGAGATCTTTTAATTCTTCACGATATATGTATATACTGAACGAATCGGGCTGAAATTATATAGTATACGAGCTGAAGTTATATAGACGTAGTTCTAAGCCTAGAATAAAGTGTGGGCTACTTTTTATTCCATAAATCGATTCCTATACGAAGGTTTTACAAAGGTTTTTTCCCTTAGGACATTCCCATAAAACGACAGTTAGATCTTTATTAGTTCTTTTCGACAAAATTGTAATAGATCGGTATTTTATTTTGTAAAGACTTACATCCGTATTCATAAAAAGCTGATAATCAATGGCCGCATGTCTTAGGCATGACTTATCTTATTAACTGATTAGGCCGTAAGCAATGTCAAAAATTTGTTTTCATAAACGTAACTTAAAAGTGGCTTTGTAAAACACTACCATGTCTTAAGCACGACTTGTCTAATTAACTGATTAGGCCGTAAGCAATGTCAAAAAATGATATACAAATGAATAAAAATTAATAATTGGCATTTGCATAGGTGTATATAACTTGCTCGTGGCAAGTAAAATACACAAAGATATCTTTGCTTGTGTACCTAATCCTGAAGTACCTAGGTACCTACCAGGAGAGAAACTGTCAAGGAGCCCAAGACCCACGAAGTGCCCGTAGTGCCATAGGAAGTAAGAAGCAGGTACAATCCTCAAGTAATTTCACACATGAACACTTACCTCATGCCGTCCGCAGTGCCTGATCACAGCCATTACTTGAATGTGAACAGGTATGCCACCACCTCTCGTATCTACCGTGATGTATTCTTTTAATATATTTATTATTTTGTTCATGTTCTCCTTAGAAAACCTGTACTTTCTTCTAAACTCTCTTCATCAATATTCCACCATCGGATTTTACCTGGGTTGATAAACTTTTGTACGTTGTTGCCAAAATTCGTTCAGGTCTGCTATATCTTGCTCAAAATGATTTAAATAGTCATCGTAATCAAGATAATCTACCTAGTTCAATTTTAAAATATTTTTAAACAAACAAGACGTACAAAAATCACAGACTCCGAAAATCTGCTGTTGTATTAGACTTAAAGGCTTACTTAAAATTAAGCAAGGTTTATGAATAAGAAGAAGTTCTAAGTTTGGAATAAAACCAAGGCTACATAATTTGTCCCATAAAACAGTTCCCATAGGAATGTACATACCCTTCAAACTTCCCATAGATCATTAGTGAGATCTTTGTAACTTCTTCAAGAGAAATCTACTTAACGGTTCAGGCTGAAATTTTGCACAAAGATGGTCAAGACCTAGAATAAAACATACGCTACTTTTTATCCCATAAATCAGTTCTAATAAGATATGAATGGACTAGCTTTTACCCACCGCTTCGCATGCGTAACTTTGATCTACTCATGAGGTATTACAAACTCAACACATAATATGTACAATAAGACATTAAATGTTTATTTATTGAAAGTGATAACCGCGTACAGTTTTCCTAAATTATGAAATTATTTACAAGTACAATTTTAGACAAGTACCTAATATAAAAATCGGAAACGGTGACAGAATTGCGGTAGCCAAATTAATTGTTTCGACTCTACATTGCAGACTTAATATTAAAACCAAAAGGCGTCAGCGTCTGTCAGTCCTTCTGTTTTTAGTATGCAACTATGAGTAATAATTTTTTTTTTCAGCTACCGCAGTGTCTTTCAGTACCAGCTTTTCTTTTTTCAGTACCTATGTAAAGTATGCGATGAGGAGTCTAAAAAAAACTAGGCCCTTCTGTTTTTATTGTGCAACGATGTGTCATAAATTTCTCAGCACCTCGATATAACGATAGTCTACTTGGCATCGCTGTAAGGATTCCAGAACAGCCCAGGTTTCGACAGAGTCAAAGGCCTTATCATAGTCTACAAAGTGCAGACACAGGGGCTGATTATACTCTTCGGACTTCTGTATAATCTGCCTCACTGTGTGTATGTTCCGGTGGCTGGAACTCGTCGAGTCTCCTGGCGAGACGGTTTGTGATCACTCGTGAGAACAGCTTATAGACGTGGCTCTGGAGTGAGATGGGTCTGTAGTTTTTAAGGAGGGTTTTATTATTAAGCTATTGCATAGCTTCTATCGCGGGCCTTGAGCGCGGGGACCGAATCCAGAAATTCCGTAACGAAAAAACCTTGACGTTTGTCTCTTTAGTTCAGCAACTCGCCTCTAGATGGCATTGCAATAGCTTTACCGCGGCAGTCCCCGAGTGCCACACGTCTTTTTTTACCAAAAGTTCTGATGTTATGCCCTCCCCACCGGGGGCTTTTCTATTTCTAAGCTGCCTCAGAGCTAGGACAATCTCGTCTTGACTGATGTCTGGCAGTTCGTCGGTATAGTGGCGTGTCAGGGTGTGTCTTGAATCGTGGTCGACTCGTTGGGGACGAGGGGCATGTGCAGCGTATAATCGGCCATATAAATCCTCTATCTCGGCAGATATCTCCAGCTTCGACAAAACGAATAATAATATTTGCAAAAAAAAGTTTAATAATATTTGTAAATTCTTAAAACCTTTTTGAAATTTGGTAGGTATGTAAATAGTTTATGTTCTAGATTAATGTCATTTATTTAATAAATAGAATAATCTCATACCCATAACTAAAGGCGTTTTAAATTAATCAAATTAAGTAATAATACCTAACAGGTTAAATTAAACAAGCAAAAAGTATTGTTGCAAATTATTTGTTTCAATTTATTTCCCTACCTACTTTGCAGATAAAATTATACCTACTTCATAGTTTTACGGTTCTACTTAATTTTTAATTAATTATGTTGTTATCATGTTTGTATTTAACAGCTTATAAATGTTAAACTATTCCATGAAATTATTTTATTTTTGTATAATTTGGACATGACTATTTGTTTGTCAGTCGAACTACAATAGATTCTATTTTTATGACAATCGATTCTGCTATATTTTACAGTTCTTTACTCAGGCGTTTAGATGATTTTATATTTAGAATAAGAATATTTAATAGAAAAAAATTGTATATTTGTTAATTTATTTGCTACATGCATTTTTCGGCGGCTTCCCGGGCGTTTGTCCGTGATAAAATTATGACTATTTTAATAAATCTTTATGTATTAATTCGGCACGATAAAAATTTCTTGTGTAATCTTCCCATTAGTGTAGAAAATGTCATTTTATTCGTTTACTAATTTTTTTAACCGACTTCAAAAAAGGAGGTTCTCAATTCGACTGTATTTTTTTGTTTTATTTTTATGTTTGTTACCACAGCACTTTTGACTGGGTGGTCGATTTTCATGATTCTTTTTTATTTGAAAGCAGTAAGTTTTATCAAAACCCCATCACTATATATTACTTCTTTGTGGGGGGTCCTCTAACTGGGAATAGGCGCTCTACAAAGTGGTGCCCTAAATGGGAAGTTTTTAGAAAACGTCGTAGGTACTTATCAATAACACAAAATAATAATAAGAACACAGCATTAAAATAATATATTGAACATTCTTATACATGTCTAAGTTAATCGTACATTTCTGGACTCCAATAACTCAAGAAAAGCCCGTCAGGGTACGCCAGCTGCAAGTCATATGTTCCGAGCTGAGGGAGGACAGTTGCGACTTTCTCACAAATGTAACCGTGCTCTAACTCACACCAGCAGTTCACCAGCTTGCCTGCTCCGTTGATGGCTCCGCAAGACTGCCTGGCTCCCTTAAGGTAAGCGGGTTCATCCACCTGAATGAACGATGGCTTTCCTTCGGCCCATTCATTATAGCCCGCGTGCTCCAGAGTAGTACCTAAAATTTAATGGTATATTTATTTTACTGAGCTAAATTGTGATGTGGCGCGGTGGGGGTAGGTCCGCCTGCGATGCAGGAGTTCGATTCAAGACCTTCTCTAGGACAAATGTTTCTACAATCTCCAAATATTTCTATCGGCTGTACTGGCTGTATTCAGGGTTTTATAATTTCGCGATTCGTTAATATAATTAATGATTTTATTTCTTCCTTCTGTAATTATTTTCCCTAAGTTTCTACCGCGTTACAGCGATCGTGGTCACGGGGCGACTGGATGTACACGGAATTATAGCTGAGAATTGACGGCAGTTTCAACTTCGTTTAGAGGTATGAAATGTTTTGGTATTCGTAGTTGCTGAGAAACTTTTGAGTGAGGGCTGAAAACCGACTGTATTGAAAACCTTTTCAAGATATTTTTAATTTTATCAGTCACACCTGTCAAATACGGCAAAAAGATGCGTTGTCTGCTGACCTCAGGCGTTCTTCGGCTTCTCCATTTTTTGTATTATGGATTTACAACGTGTAACGCGGTAGAAACGTAACAGAAACGTAAAGAAATAATAACAGATGGTATGCGATAAATACCTGATAAAATCATTTATGATTATATTCACGGTATTACAAAAAGTAACTCACTGTATCGGCATTAAACAAAAAAGAAGTTGTATTGTTTAAAATACATCTTCAATCATCTACAATGAAGACCATAATAACAAGAGCTAGGCTCTTGAATCATTTTATTCAATATGCGGAAATATACATGTTTGGATGGATATTTGTGTCCCCTTCACGCCAAAACTACTGAACAGATCAGGCTGACACTTTGCATACTAGTAATTCTAATTCGCGAAACAAACGTAGGCTTCAATTTTATCTCATAAAATAATCAGTTCCTATGGTAAAGAAAACGTTTCCATAGAAACAACGCGTGCGAAACGGGCTAGAACTAGAAACTAATTTATAATAATAATAAGTTAGGTTGTTACCAGTAATCGTCCTCCATACACCAGGAGACTTCTCTTGAATACCAACAAACAGTTCATGAGGGTGGAACGCGTAGTATATAATCAGATGTTTCTCGATCATCTCACGCAGCAATTTCGCCTCCAAAGCATTGCTTAAGACCGTCAAGTCGCCACCGTCTTGTTGGCAATGCTCACGGGCACCATTCCAAGTCTTGCCTACACCGTAGATCTTGTAGCAGCGGCCAGAACGCTTGTCATACGTATAATCTGTGAAAGATAATGTGTCATTAATCATGGATGACAGCGGGTTAACTTCGAACCTAGTTTCGTCCCTTAAGGTTGAACCAGTCGCTAATTTTTTGAAACAAACGTGGAAGAAAAAGACTACATTAGGGACAGTACGGATCGCGTCACGCCTGTACTGATCCGTCCTCACCCTTATTGCGTCCCTTGTTAAGGGATGAAACGGTGTTTTTTCAACACAAACCGGGTTCGTAGTTAACTTGCTTAAAACATCGTCTTAAAACGTCGTCAAACTAAGAAAGTTTTTATATTTAAATAACGTGTAATTTTTACAGTTTCTTTATTCATCTGGTATTAGATAAGCACCATCTGGTTAACATAAACTTAGATCAATGACCTCAATAACCTTACCATTGTGATTTTACTTGACCATAGACTTTGGATAACTGTATCGCTCACGTCCGTAGGTGTTGACCATCTGTTACCCTACACGTGTCCTCTGGGTGGTGCTAAGAGCGGTACTCTCTGGTGGTAGGCTTCGGCCGTGGCTTGTCACTACTCTCCGGACTAAGCCAGTCCGTGAAGCAATTCTGTTGTGATTTGGAATGTGGTCCAGAGTAGCCATCGTGGAGGAGACGGGTCTGAGCAGTTTTTCATTGGAGCAGCAAGAGCGTAGCAGGACAGCATCTAGGCCAGTGTATCGGGCAGCCGAACATGGAGGGTAGCGGGATCCGAAGCATGGTTCTCCGCTGGCCGACCACAGGTTATAGGGGGCCCAAGTAGCGTGCCAGCCACACGTGAAAGGCTGCCCCGCCAATACGAATGCCTCCAGATGTTTCATATCCAGGGTACACCCTGGAGCACAATTTTAAACCCAAGGCCGGAACGTGTGTGTATGCTCGGGACGACATTTGCTGTCTGCGCCTCCGTGACCTTGAAGAACCCTGTTTTTCGTTGATATGGATTTTGGTGGACACTGGTCTAGATAAAATTATCTATGCCGGTCTTTATCGGTCACATACTGGAGATGTTTTAACAATCAGGCTGCTCAATTACATAATGCAATACGGCTGTTGTGGATCAATGACGCTACCCTGCTGCCAAACTGGTACTGTTAGGAGACTTTAACGCTTACCACCGCGACTGGCTCTTTCCGTACCAGAACACCGATCATGCTGGTCGAGAGGCCTACAAACTCGCTTTGTCACTTAACCTCTTCCAGCTGGTGCTAAATGCGACCAGGATTCCTGACGTTGAAAGCCTTACCGCCAATTGCTTGGACCTTCTGCTGACCAATGACCCAGACCGAAATACAGTGTCTGTCCTACCCCCTTCAGGAAGCTCAGATCACTACCTGGTAAGGTCAGCCCCTAAAGGTAACAGACGAATATGGTGTTAGACGTCAGCAGACTGGGATGAGATGCGTCATTTCTTCGCTTCATATCCTTGTTCACTTCCTGTGATCCAACTGTCTGTGCTGATACTGTAACGAGGGTGATTAAAAGTGCAATGGAATATTTTATTCCATTCACTGATACTTCACCTTCCGACAGGACTACCCTATGGTTTAACTCCTCGTGTGCCAGTGCTGCGGTGCTAAAACACAGGGCTTATCTTGCTTGGGTCGAAGCCCGGAACAGTAAAGTACATCACTTAGGAAGTCAGCCTATAAGAAAGCCGCCAAGTCCCTCAAGAAGACGCTAAGGAAGGCTCACTTTCAGCAGATCGGACGACTGGGAGCTAGACTTGCCTCATTTCTAACAGTAGGCCGCAGTAGGGGGAGTAAGGCCTTCTGGTTGTTAGCCAAATCCGTTGAAGCCAACTTGAGCTGTCCTTCACTTCCCCTATTGCTGAACCCGGATGGATCCCTAGCCCACACTGCGAATGAGAACGCAAATTTATTTGTGACTCAATTCGCAGGCCTCACGTCTTGAGCCCACAAACATTTCACCACCCAGCCTTCCTTGATGTAGAACAAACATGCCTGAGATCCGCATACATCAAAAGGAAGTGCTCAAAACTTTGCGTGTTCTCGACGTGGATAAGGCTAGTGGGCCGGAATGGAATCTCGGCTGTGGTGCTGAAGTCTTGCGCTCCTGAGTTGTCTCCTATTCTTACGCGACTCTTTCGCCTGTCCTTGAAATCTGGTAAGTCCCCAAGTCATGGAAGCTTGTTGTAAGTGTGTAGCCTGTGCCCCTGCTGGTACCCGGTATCATTGGGTATGCAGACGACAGCACCGTGGTTGAGAGGTGCCTCCAACGGGAAAGCCAGTCGGAATGACGTACATGTGCAAAGAGAAGACATGCTGCATCGCTTGAACTTAACTCTTAAGGCAGTCTCTTCATCGAGTCGAAGGCTGAAACAGCAGCCATAAAGCTAGGGATCCTAAATAAGGATAAACGATACTTCACACCGCTTTATCAAACACAGGTCCGGTCTGGTTTGGAGTATTGCTGCCATGTTTGAGACGGCTCGGCCAAGTACTAGCTTGCAGCCTTAGACTCGATCGAACGAAGAGCCTTCAGACTCATTGACCAGCAGCATCTTGAAGAGACTAAGGTTCAAAGTCTCCAACACCGCTGCAAGGTCGCTTGTCTCTCGATCTTTTATAGGATACATTTTGGAGAATGCTCACTTGAACTACATGACCTGATCCCACCATCTCCCTTCCACCCCAGGACAAGCAGACGCACAGCGCAATACCATCCATACTTGGTGGATGTACCCTCCACTCGCACTAAGCGGTTTAGTCCACTCCACCTTTATTATTCGCACTGCCAAGGAATGGAACTCGCTCCCTGCCTGTGTTTTTCCGGCCAATTACAACATGGGTCTCTTCAAGACAAGGGTGAATAGGTATCTTCTAGACCTTCATGATACACCGTCGGCCGCATCTTCGCTTTCCATCATGTGAGAATTGTGAGATTGCGGTCAAACGAAGGACTATTTCTGATAAAAAAAAAAAAAAAAAAAAGATACAAAGTTGCGCTTTTTGGCCACCAAACAGTTTCTTCGCATCTCTTCAATCGTGTCATTGCCAATGCCACGATTGAAGACTGGGTTGACTGGGTCGATGACGTGCGCACGTATCAGCCTCCCACGGAACTTCCTGAACACGACACACTTCGGCCAAAATCGGCTATCCAAGACCTGTGAATGACGACATTGCTGTGGCATCCATTTTCATCTGCATCTCTGCCATAGTTGACTTCAATGCCTTGATGTCTTTGAGTAAGCTCGTACAGTAAATGTGGTCGAAATCTAGCGGCGGCACACGATGCAGGTTACGGGCGACGAAGGCGGGCATGTCATCGGGGTCAGTCACGGACGGTGATGACGTCTAAATACATAACTGCTGTCTTGTTATAAGCAATTTACATCACGTGTTGATTTGAGACCCTTCCTTTAGTAAACATTGTTTACTAAATTATGTTTGAAACACGTCGCTCAGCAAGCGATTTTGTTTGTAGGTTTTTCACATTGAGTTTCGCAGGTGTATAGTTAACAAAATATGCAGGGCTATTTTAAAAGACCAGCAACCTTCGGGGACCCTTTTCCTAGCATTACCAGCAACAACGTTTGTTCTACGACTTTTGAATTAACTCAATAGGTAATTAATTGTACTGTCGTGACTTTTGTAGATCTATGTTGCATCAAGGACGACGCGCGCTTGCGAGCGCATACGTTAGCGATTATAATAAAATAACATTTAGATAATTACCTACCTACCTAGTTGATATCAATTCCTCGCATCATTCATAAGTTCATAACGTTTTAAAGTTTAATTGATTAATATAAATTTGTACCTGTAAAGCTTTTATTCACTTTCGTTGTTTATTGTAGGCATAGGCATTTAGAAAGTAGCTGCAGATCAGCATATTTACAATTCTAAAATTATTACTTGATTAGCGATTTAAATTTTGGTTCAAATCTTGCAGGTGAGTACCACGTGCATAAAATTCAAAATAGCCACCTTCACAACCAACGTAAATACCAGCTGATCATATTACACGAGCCAACACCTGCGAGTTTGATTTGACTCCACAAAGGCCCAAATATTTTTTTCTGTCAACAAATCTCGACATGTGATTTCGCCACCACTGTACCTACCTCATAGTTTTGGTACGCCATGCTCCATGGTAATAACATTACTTTGTAGGTAGGACGAAATATCGTGGCACGCAAAGACATGGGCCGAGCGTGAATCCGCCTTAACGAGCGGGTACGCATAGAGTTATTAAAATAAGAGCGGACATAACAATAAATAATTATTTTTTATGGAAATAAAAAGTAGTTAGTTATTAAAAGTCGTAGAATAAAATGTTGTTGAGGTTGTTAAATAATAAAAAAAAATTGTTGCTGATCATCCTAGGAACCTGGTCACCAAAGGTTGCAAGTTCATAAAAATAACCCTGTATAGAGTTCTAACTCTAGAGTGCGAATATATATAGCAAAATATAAATATTATAGAGTGATTAACTGATTACGTACTACCACCACCGCAAGTGTATTCCGTGAAGGGCGTAAACGGCGCGTAGCAAATGAAGGCAAGCTTTTTCGAGCATTCCGTTCTCGACTCGGTACCGTTGGGTAGGAAGACAACACAGTAGTTATCTAACTTTACTTTGTAGACCAGTGTTCCTGTAACACAAAACTAAATTCAAATAAAAGACACCGATTGGTTGTTTCTTGACATTATACTGCCATTTTTGAAATTAACCTGTCATTGTCTGATATTTTTCTAAACTTACAAATTTGTTGATTTTCTTAGTTGAGCAACTTGAGTTGTTACTACTGAACTGAAAATTGTAGGTAAATGTATTTTTTTTAAAGAAAATAATGTTTGTAAAGTTAAGGAAATAATAATAGGTATATTTCTCACTATTTACTCATAAAATTTAATTTGGGAAAAATTGAGCTCCAGCTTTTACAGCCCAGTCAAAGTTCTCTCTTTTGAAAGAGCTTTTTATCATAAACTGTTTCATGAGAAAAAGAAGAAAAGAAAATGGTATGACTAGGAAATGATCAGCTGAGCTGAAATTGGCGATGGAAAATACTTACCGTTTTCTTCAACAAATCCTCCAGTAGGAAAGGTCAGTTTCTGCCCTGTGTGTATTGCTAAAATCTGCTGTCCAGCTGTGATGTTAGCGTTTATCATCTTATCAGCGTGTTTTTTAAACTCTCCATTTAAGACGTTGATCAGTACAGCACCTAGAATTTGAAAATATATAAGAGTTTGCAATAACGCTGGCATAAGATGGATTTCGAGCGAGATGTCATGATACTATGGTTTTCTCATGTGTGAGAAGTACATAGCAGAGACACGCCGTATTTTATGTGTGTTTTTGATAAAACGTGTTTCAACTTAATTATAAGTTAATGAAACAACCAATCGATTAAATTATTTTATATGTGATTTTGATAAAACGTGTTTCAACTTAATTATAAGTTAATGAAACAACCAATCGATTATATAGACTGACATACCTAAATAAATACTTCTAAAACAAAAACCTTAAAACAAAATGTGCTGTTACTGAGATAAATAGGAAAATGTATGCAGGTGTATGTGTCGTCATCGCTTAATTATCATTCATAATTCAAATTCTGGCGCCAATCACTCGCATTCGAATCGATCAGCGTTTGTTTCGTCGCCCTTCTGTTTTGAATTAATAACAATAATTATAATAATAATAATTTATTCAAAAAAATAAAACAACTAAGGGCTAAATGGATAACAAAAGAGTCAATAATATCTAATATAAAGGTATAAAATAATACATGTGCCTGAACTAGGTTAAACCTGTATCTCAGGCAGAAAGTGCTTACAATGAAAAAATAATAATCACATCAATCAGTAGTCATAATAAAACAAAGCAACGGTGCAGATTTGTAAATAACTTAAATTATGCTAACTACGCTAAACTAGTAAAGTGTAATAAAGGTGCTTAAGTACAAAAATTATTAGCCTATTTTAACAAGGCCAATGTCTAATCTGTGTCATCGTATTGACATACTTTTCACGATTCAGACACAAAATTCACCTTAATTAGAATAATTAATTTTGCAACAATGAAACAAAAAGCATGAAAAAAAACAAACTAAATCGAAAGTTGAGATAGGATAGCTAAATATTATTATAGTTGTTACAAAACGAAAAAGAGAATATGGAAAGCGCCTTTAGGCTTCCCCATAATATATAGTAACAGTACGAAACTAAGCATTTATCGAACCTTAGTCCGTCCCTGCATTACGTATGCTTGCCCAGTTTGGAGTAGTACCTGCACCACAAATATCAATAAACTACAAGTTGTTCAAAATAAAGCATTGAAATATTCTTATAACACCCCTTTACGTACAAACCTTGCTAAGTTACACAGTAAGATAAAATTTCCAATTTTAAACGATTTCATTTATAAAATATCTAAAAGATTCTATTTACACAGTAATTGCAAAAGTAAAAATAAGCTCATTAATAATATTTGTAAAACAAGAAAGAATAATCTGCAATTCATCGATAGTTACAACCGGTACAAATTACCCCATCACTTGTTTCTAGAGTGCAATGAATAGGCAAGTACAATGGCTCGCGTAGTAGAGCGCATGCTCTTGCGCTGCGGCTCTCGATCTTAAAACCATCGCGTTTGGTTCGATAGCAGCGTGCGCGGCTCGACCGCTCAGGCTGCGCGAGTGCGCCGACGACTGTATGGTGGTTATGGTTATGGTTATGGTAAGTGTACTCCTATTTCCGCACTGAGACTCGGGATGGTCCATTGTGCGTATATGTTTGCTAGTCAAGCCAGCCCAACTCCGTCCAGAAGCGCAGAATCTTCCTGGGATCTTCGCAGGCTTCGCGGAGTGACCTCGGGTGGCCGAGGATTTCGTGTCGCTGTGCTGATACTCCCTCGCATTCCAGGACTACGTGGGCAGCTGATTCTTCGTGGCCGAGACACCCTCTGCAGAGAGGGCTGTCCGTTGCTCCGATGGTGTATAGGTGTTTGTTTAGTGGGCAGTGTCCTGTGAGTGTTCCCACACCCGTAGATCTCTTCTGGTCAGGTTTAGTAAGCGTTTTGTTAGCTTTGGGGATGCAGCCGGGAGCGCTGCTCTTGCCTGGAGGCACTCCTGTATGTGTGTCCATCGTTCGGCGTGCGTTCCTCTGGTTTTTTCTCTAATCCATCTTCGGAATTGTGAGAATGGTAGTGGGAGGAGCGGACGAGGGCCTGTTGTAGGCGTGTCCGAACCTTTCCGTGCTAGTTCGTCAGCAGCGTCGTTTCCAAGAGAACCGCTGTGTCCCTTGATCCATAGGATGGTTATCCGGTTGTGACTGTATGGTGGTGACTTACTAGTATTCTTTTGTTCTCAACTGGCCGCTATTGTTCTAAACTTTAGGCAGCAATTTTTTGCCAATTAACTGACAAACTGTTACTGATACCCTCTATTTAGATTTTTAACCAAGTATTTGGCTAAAAAAGGTTATTTATACGAAAATGATTATGTTATTAATGCAAATGCTCCCCTAAAGCTTGCATATTTTATAGGAATGTCTTTACAACCTTATTTATTTTAAAATTACATCTACTTATGATAATGTAAGTAATTATGTTTTGTAACGCGAAGTATAAAAATATCTACGAAAGTTTTGATAAGCGCACGCCCTAGCTTCTAAAAGGTTTTTTTTTTTTTTTTATTTATTTATGATTGTGCATTCTAGGATTAAATTTACACTAGTGATTGTACCCGACTAATGTTATTTAAGGTATTAATAAAGAATTTTTGAAATTGAAATTGAATTGAATCAGAAGGCTTTTTAGCATCAATCCAGCGAGAACACCGAATACAGACCTTACCGAACCGCCGCCGCCGCCGACGCTGGACAACGAGACACTAGCTTTTCTTGAAGAAGGAAATACCTAGTAAATGATAGATTTATCGTTAATTTCAATTAGGGAAAGCCCTTATTGAAATTAACGATAGATCTATCAATTTTTGCAATTATTGCTGTTCCTCTGGATGGAAGCCGTTAGCCGACTTCAGTTGAAGAGATTCCGTTCATCCCTTGGATCCATTCGTATCTATCTAGAGGTAAGCCAATTGATTGATTAGAGTCTTACTTAATAATCGCTGCAGTGATGTTTCGAATACCTATCTATAACGTCATTGCCTCCTGATACGCGAGGCGTGGAACTGCGCAAAACAGGTTGACAAAGGTAGCATTCACAGATTATGAGATAAAAAACGATTTAGAACTACTTGATTACCTATTGCACACTCTTAAGAGGGCGAATACGTATAGAGTAAACAAAATTGGTATAGAAATGTACAGATAAGAAAAAAAATACTATAATATTCTACTGTTGAAAGAATAAGCGATTGAGCGATTAGCACCATTCACAACAGAAGATGGAAAAAGATTTGACAACTTTAACGACATGACAATTTCATAAGTAACATCGTAGAAACCAAAGTAGAAGGAAGATGAGGAAGAGGAAGACCAAGAACTAGCTATATGAGTCAGATCAAGCAGAAAGTCAAGAAATAAAAGACATAGCATTGGAGAGAGAAGAGTAGGGCAAATTGCATAATTACACCAACAAGCACTAGGCTGTTTAAATAATATTTAAATTAAAGCATTTCTCTCTTGATTTAGCTTACCTTCCTTTTCGCATTGGAGCTTGGCTTCATCACGATCGGCCGGCCCCGGATGAAGCTTCAACCAACCCTTGACTTTTGAGCAGCGGTTGTAACCTGGCCATCCTTTTCTGTCTTGACCTAAAATCCCAGTTTTTTGTATGCTTATCAACCTATACCCAGTCCAAAGCAGTATCAGTTTTTGGTATGCAACACTATGAATTTCACTTTTTGTTGACAAGTGATTTTCCAATACAGAATGAAGTTATTTCAGATGACTTAGATTCAAGATCTTACCCAATGGATGTACGTCGCAGTCGATTTGAGGCGCAAGCGCAAAGCAGATGTAGGGATGTTGTTCGGTACATTCTACACGGCCAGAGGTACCATTGCCAGGGTGGAAGACATTGCAAAGGGCAACTGCAATACAAAAAGACTTTAAACGTAAATGCATACACATTAAATATATTTATATGCAGCAAAAACAATCATTTAACAACATAATGACAGAGTTAACATTATTAATACGGCCTCATTATAAACTCGGCCCGTATTATGAAAGCATGCTCAGTCATCGACCCATGTATAAGTAATGCTTATGTATAGTTTTGAGAAAAAACTAATATTAAAATAATGCTTGGGAACTAATGTCAAAATCTACACTCACTCATTTAACCCTCAAGTAACGATGCATTCATACCACGTTGTTACTCATTATTGAATAATTTCCAAGCAAAACTTGAGTAATTGCCGGTATAGAACGATTTCAAACTTTCATATGCCTAGTGATTCTTTAAACTCGTTTTTATTTAAGTGTGGTCTGGACTACGCTTGAGTAATGCTTGGAAACATTTCTACGCACCAAAGTTTTTTTTAAATAAAGCGCCAAAAATGTTTGAAATCGTCACGTTTTGTTCAACAAAAATCACCAAACCAACAAACATACATTGTGATAGTCAGGTTATTAAGGTAAAGGAACGTTTTTCGCTTATATAAATGTGTATACCATAGACAAAACCCTACTCACCCAAGTAGAGATTTTTCTAGTGCAACTGACTAAGTAGCGTGAGAGTTCCATCCAATAAAAAAGAGATTCTAAGCTTGAGTAGAACTCACATAATGACTTCAAAAGTAATGCTTGGGGAATCTTTCATAATACAGGCCTTAGAAAGAAGTTATTGCTCAGTGATTGGATACTATGATATTTCCGATGGATCACACACCAGGCAGAGTCTGTATCGCGAGGTCCAAGTTTTAATTTCTACTTTTAATTATATTTCACCAACTCGAAGTAATAAGGTTTCTCCCATAGTGTAGTTATCATCATCAGCCTATATTAGCCCACTACTGGATAAAGGTACCTACTTATCCCCTAATGAGCGCCATAGCGCCCTGTATCAGCTTGCAGCATCCAGCATCCGCCTGCCGTTTTTCACAGATCGTCAGCCCGCCTGGCCGGAGGACGTCCACTACGTTTGCCGATTCACGGTCTCTACTCAAGAATAGGTTTACCCGAAATTTGGGCTTTTTACAGCTAAAATATTTAAGTTTCGAACGAATCTTCAAACACGGCAGCCATAATGAACATTAATGTACCTACATTTAATTTCTTCAATTATATCATACATGTAAAAAATACCTGACGATTTCTGTGGAAAGATGTTATGAGATGTATCGTGTGAAATAATCTTTACGTTATAGATGCCGTATATGAAGCCCATTAGATTCCGAGGCAAAGACTCGGCAGCGGACAGTTTGAATAGCATTCATTTCAGTTTATTTATTGTTAAGTTTTTAATTTACAGGTTACCTGGATGCAGCAACGTTTGTGACCCAACATAAAGGACATCTATCTTTTTCATTGCGTTCTTTGTAATTTCTTTTATGTGATTGTGCAGTTCGTTGGACCATGACGACGCTACCACCGCACCTGTGATAAGAAAAGTTTTTTGTATACCATCATCTTTGTATATTCAGACTTCGATCAGGTATTTCGCAGCCTCCTCCTCAGATACCTTATAAAAATGACACTCAATATTGTCTACGACTTGTTTTGACGCAGACAGTTTGCGCAGACCCTAAAAAGATTTGTGGATAAGGAACAAAAAGATTAATGGAGTTGAATTAATATTATTTCATTTTGTAAGTCGGTACCTGAATAAAATAAACGCTGTTTTTACAGGAACAATCTGTAAATCATACCATTACCTCATATTTAAATTAATTTGGTTTCTTCTAATTAAACAATAAAAATCTTTAAATTTAAGGCTTGGTTAGAAACCACATCCCCACTACGTAAAAGTTGTAAATAAGCGTTCAAAGCTGTTTTAAATAAATATTGCCGATTAAAAATTATCCATCATTGAAATTTTATGTTCAAGAAGTCGGAGCCCTTTGTAGGTTCATAAAGAATTCAATAGCACTATGGCCTCCCACTACCTGAATATAAAAAATCAATGATGGATAATTTTCAATCGGCAATATTAATTAGTTACAGCATTGAACGCTTGTTTAAAACTTTTACGTAGTCGGGTTGTAGTTTTTAACTTTAATCATTAGCTGTTAAGCCGGGTACAGACCGGCGTTGCAGGGCGCAATAACGTGTTATAACAGCGAGCGTTCGTCCAGTCATAACGGGGAAAGAATTCCCTTACGAGCAAGACTGATACTGGCACATTACGCCCGATAACACCAGTCTGTACTCGGCTTTGATGCCACAATAGTATACGTAACCAAGCTGCTAGAAAATATTAAACTCTTAAACCAAACCCATTTATTTATTGTTTACGTTGAAAAAAAGTTAATACTGTGGTAATGATTTCGTCTTTTATTTTCTTCAATATTAACACAATCGCATCACCACTATACCTACACTATGTTTTTTTATTTTATTTCCGGGATGCTTCACCCCAGCTCGATGCTGTGATGCACGTCGCCTAATTCTGTGTCCTGCTTAAATTGTTAGAGTTTTCCAAAGTTAACCGCATTGCTCACTGCTTGATATACTGGTTCCTCATATCCACCCTCTCTAACCATCCCCTTGGTAAGCTATTTTGTTCTGCAGCAGTCAAAGGACAGTACCACTAAATGTGATATCGTATTTCCGTGAACCTACCGTAGCTGCAACTATGGCTCAGTCTAAGCGAAAGTCAGAAGGAGGTTATAATACCTGATCAAATTATAATTAAAGTTATAGTAACAGCAGCATACCTTCTTTCTGGCAGTTGGCCATGGCTGCGTCCCAATTAGCCGGGGTCTCGTGCAGTTTAGTCCAGCCATAGAGGTCTTCGTGGAACTTGTAACCAGGGAAACCTTCTCGCTCATACGTGCCTGAAATGCAATAACATACCAATATAAAATCGAAGTGCCAAATTATGTCAGTTTAGCTCTAGAACCATAAAGTGGATCCCAATCACTAACAACTAGTGTTTTTTTTTAGCTATTTTCACAAAAGAAGTTTGTAATGATGAAAGACTAGCTACCAAAATAAAAAAATATTTCTTTTATTGTATACAATAAAATATACGGCAAATGCAAGGTATATACATAATATAAAAGGAATGAAAATATTCTCAATCGATTCTTTTAAAACTTTTGAAAGTCAGAGCAAAAAGAGTCTTAGCGAGAAAAACTATCTTTAGATAAAAGTTAAAGCTATGTCATAAAAATTTGATTTATTTAGTTTTAATTAAAAAATGAATTTTATCAATGATTATTAGCTAATGTTACCTTCAATGGCCGTAAAATATATTAAGAACAAAATAAATCCTGTTTTTATCAACATTGTAGAGCACTATTCTGGCAAGCTCTCCAAAATAATGTGAACGAGCGTGATATGTGATAACATAACCTTGATTACCTACTATATTCATTACCTACGACTTTTCATGTGTAGAAAATGTAATTTTTACAGACAGCTTCTTTTAACCCGCGCGATAGAACGGAGAAGGTATATGCGTTTAGGGTGTGATGGTGTTTGTTTGTGTGTGCAATTTGCACATCCATGTTTCCAATTATTACAAGACAACATTTGACCACGAAAAAGTTAGAAATCACTCCAACATTAGAAAATAGTCTATCTCGCCTTTGTCAGTAGTAATGAAATATATATTTATTTCTCTACTTTATCTCGTATACTACCTTCCATAAGGTTCCGTACCCAAAGGGTAAAACGGGAATCTATGACTATGACTTCTGTCCATCTGTCTGTCTGTCTGTCTGTCCGTCTTTCACCAGACTGTAAATCATAAATCGAGATAGACAGTTAAAATGTGTATAGATGATGTATTTCTGTTGCATTATTCTATATAGAATTAGTATCGCATATTTTTGATGCTTGGGAGAAGTCGCAAGATGCCTTAGGCGTTTTTTGTGACTTGTCAAAAGCATTCGATTGCGTACATCATGAAACATTGATCAAGAAACTACATCACTATGGAATAAGGGACACCTTCTTGGATCTTCTCACATCTTATTTGAGTGATAGAAAGCAAAGAGTTGACATAAATGGGAAACGGTCTTCGGGGTCTGTAGTTACAATGGGTGTACCGCAGGGATCTATCCTCGGTCCTTTTCTATTTTTAGTTTATATTACCTGCCTCATCTTGTCAAGAATAATCACGAGATTGTATTGTTTGCTGATGATACTTTATTAATTTTTAAACTGAAACGGCAAAACACTTATTTCGACGATGTAAACAATGCAATCTCAAAAGTAGTTCATTGGTTTAGTGTCAACAATCTTTTGCTTAACGAAACCAAAATGAAATGTATTAGATTTATTCTACCTACCAAATGTTAAACAAGTTAAGGCTGATGTAAACGTAAAAGGAGAAACGTTAGAAATTATAGAAAGTACCGTATTCTTAGGAATCACCTTAGATTACAAACTTCAATGGGGCCCACACATAGATCGCAAGCTATCGAAGAGACTTAGTTTTGCAGCATATGCAGTCAAAAAAATCCGTGATCTTACAGACGTGGACACATCTAGACTGGTTTATTTCAGCTACTTCCACAGTATTATGTCTTATGGTATACTGCTTTGGGGGAACGCTGCAGATATTAACACCATATTTGTGCTGCAGAAGAGGGCTGTTCGTGCCATCTATAAAATGGGTCCCAGAGAATCCCTACGTGATAAATTAAAAGAAATAAATATAATGCCAGTACCAAGTTAATTTATGAAAAGTTGTTGTATACTCTTAAAAATATCAATAGTTTCCCAAAAAATAGCGATATACATAAATCCGTGATCTTACAGACGTGGACACATCTAGACTGGTTTATTTCAGCTACTTCCACAGTATTATGTCTTATGGTATACTGCTTTGGGGGAACGCTGCAGATATTAACACCATATTTGTGCTGCAGAAGAGGGCTGTTCGTGCCATCTATAAAATGGGTCCCAGAGAATCCCTACGTGATAAATTAAAAGAAATAAATATAATGCCAGTACCAAGTTAATTTATGAAAAGTTGTTGTATACTCTTAAAAATATCAATAGTTTCCCAAAAAATAGCGATATACATAATGTAAATACTAGAAATAAACATAAACTCGCTGTACCCACAACTAGGCTTCAAAAACGAATGTATCTTTTAAAGATGTATATGCTTCTACAACAAAACCCCAACTGAGCTGCAAATTATTATCAGTTAATAAATACAAACGAACTGTCAAAACTTTACTATGCTTACTTACATAAGTAAGTAAGCATAGTAAAGTTTTGATAAGTTTATATAATCTGATATTTTATAGTAAGCCTTTATAAAAAGGCTTACTATAAAATATCAGATTATATAGAGGATAAAAAAGCTTGGGTCGGATTTTGCTTCAACTCGAAAAATAACAACTAACAGGCTAAAGGCTTCTTCGTCGTTTCTTTACTTTAGTCTACATACCGAAGCGAGCGAAATTAATCATACATTGACACGGAAATAAAGTGGTTATTTCCGTGTCAGTGTATTTTTTAATATGATTTGACCTTTTCTATGTGTACATTTATTGTATTTATGGAAATCAAGCATTTTTGAGTTTGAGGTTTGAGTTTGATTTTTTTGCCGCTCTTATAAATGGTTATAATAATTATTGTTCAACTATGATATATATTTATTCTCATAAAACTAATTTAATTAGATGAATCAGTCAGTCACGAACGACAAAATATTCTTATGTATAGAGATATGTATACACAATATTGATATAAATTTTAAGAAGTTGATAAAATGGTCAAATACTATCTTTTGTTTCTCTACAGATAAAGAAACTAAAATAAAGCTAATGTATCTTATATAGGGCATGGATTTAAAAACAGAGAATTAAATTTTTTTATTGACTGTGGTCTTTTATATTTCTAAGAGCATAAATAATATCTAAAAAAATACCATTATTCATTATTCTGGGATATTATTTAATTTCTTAGAATGTTTCCTTAGTTCAATTAGTTTATTAATTCAATTCGTTTATTGTTTACCAGACCTAGCATTACAGAGTTCTCCAATGTGTTACGTCTAGGATCGCGTCTAGAACACCTACTTGCTAAGTAAATCTATATAAATATCATCTAAAAACTTAAACAACAGTATTTAAACAACATGTATCTTCTTAAATTTAAGTCATATATACTAAGTAGAATAGGTAGGTATATTAAACATTATAAAGAATCAACAAACAATTAAATAAAATAAGAGTAAAATAATGAACAGAAAAAATCTCGAAATAATATCTAATAATAAATCAAAAATTACAAAAGTATTAGATATTCTCACAAAAGTTAAGGCACATTCGCTCTATCAACTTCCATCCATCCGCTAACAGGTCAACCTGAGGATGCTTGGCGAGGAGGTTGTTCAGAGCGCGCTGGGCGCGGGAGATAGGAGCCTGCTGGTGATACTCGTATAATGTTCTTGCACGTAGGCCTTACCTTACCTTAGGCTTTGTTTACGGAGATGCGGGTCGTGCAGCGGCGTGTGCGTGCACTCTACCGAACCGACATATGTTTGAATTTAGTGCGCCCGCGCCCGCTCCTCTCTCCGTACCCAAGGCCTTAGTGTAACGGGTTGGGACTACAAAAAACAAAAAGCTGGGTAACTTTAACGTTATTTAATAATATATTATATACATAATTGTTTATTAATCCATGAGTGTTCTGAATTCGCACGGGTGAACATTTATTTTTTATACATTTTGTTATGAACGTAGATTAAATGTATCTTTATGCAGGAGATTATACACTGCTTATTTTGTAAGTCTGGAGATATAAACGATTTAACTCTGACTCATAAGTATTTTTTTCTAAATTTATAGAGTCAGAGTCTGAGTCAAATCGTTTATTTCTTTAGACTTACAATATAAGCACTTAGAAAAGTCAAATTTTTACTATATAAACAGCTTGATAAAAAGTAATGACTATCAACTAAGAAATAAGGTGCAATTGTCTCTAATTCACTTCATTTTTTTGTTCACTTGCGAAATAAGTGAAAAACAAACCACTAGCAAGTTTATCGCTTAGCAACTAATACAATCTTTGCATATCTAAGTCGACGACAACTAATTTATGTTCTTACATACTATTGTCGGTGTGGAACTGGGCGACATCCGGCAAAGCATCAACATCATTATTGTAATCATCTATGGAGTAATAGGCTTTTTTGGTAAGATTTCGTTTTATGTACAGTTTAAATTTCCGAATAGGGAGCTCAGTTGCTTCAGATAGATGCTTGTTATAGAATCGTGCGCAATTGCCCACAAATGGTTACCCTACCATTCATAATATATGTATATGATGGGATGTGTAATTTGTTCTTGTTTCTTGTATTTTTATTGTGAACATCACACCTTATCATAAAGTTATCTTTGTGTGTATACAATAGATTTTCATAGATGTATTGTGATTTAAATAATTCCCTTAACGAGTCGCATGAATTAAATTTTTATAAAGCGCGTATCGCCCTTTTTTGAGGAACAAAGATAGTCTGGATGTCAGCTGCCTGTCCCCAAAGCAAAATACCATTAGACATAACACTATGGAAATAACTGAAGTCAAGTAACCCAGCTGTATCTTTCTCGGTAATATATCTAATTGTTCGAACCGCATTCGCTACTGAACTAAGTCTAACTGCGAGAGCATCAATTCGGGGTCTCCATTGAAGAGAAACGCCGTCCTTCACAGTGGGAGAACTCCAATGGCGTGGAGCTGGAGTTTGATGGTGCACTTTTTTAAGAAGGGAGATAAAACTACAGACCCATCTCACTCCTGAGCCACGTCTATAAGCTGTTCTCACGAGTGATCACAGACTCGACGAGTTCCAGCTACCGGAACAGGCTGGGTTTCGCGGAGGTTATGGCACCATAGACCACATACACACAGTGAGGCAGATTATACAGAAGTCCGAAGAGTATAATCAGCCCCCTTTGTGGACTATAAGAAGGCCTTTGACTCTGTCGAAACCTGGGCTGTTCTGGAATCATATCGAGGTGCTGAGATATCTCTACGACGCCGCCACCATGAGTGTCCAATTACAGGACCAGCAGTCCGAACTCATCCAACTGCGCAGAGGAGTCAGTCAGGGGAATGTTATTTCCCTGAAACTGTTCATGAGTGCGTTGGAAGATATGTTTAAGACGCTGGACTGGAAAGGTTACGATTCGCTAATGACATAGTCTTAATGGCGGAGTTGCCGGAGGAGCTAAAGCGGATACTGGACGGCCTAGCTTCAGCCCCGCGACGCATCGGTCTCGGCATAAATTTGGATAAAACCAAGTCATGATCAATGGCCTCATTGATCCGGTTCCGGTCGTCGTACATGGCCACCCTCTCGAAATTGTTTCCGAGTACACTTACCTTGGACAAATTCTGCAGTTGGGTGAAAAAAATTTTGAAAAGGAGGCCAAGAGGAGTATCCAGTTAGGCTGGGCAGCGTTTGGAAAAATACGTCGAGTCTTCTCGTCATCCATACCGCAATGCTTGAAAACGAAAGTTTTCAATCAGTGCTAACTACCCGTCATGACCTACGGAGCTGAGACGTGGACACTCACGATAGGGTTGGTCCACCAGCTCAAAGTAGTTCAGCGAGCTTTGGAAAGAGCGATGCTCGGAGTCTCTCTGAAGGATAGGATCCGTAACGAATACATCCGACAGAGAACCAAAGTTATGTTTTAAAGAACAACCGACAACGGATGGGGTAAAAGAGTTCTTGAGTGGAGACCGCGACTTAGCAAACGTAGTGTAGGGTGCCCCCGGTGAGGTGACGAACTGCGAAAGACTGCAGGCAGATGCGGGATGCGTCAAGCTGAAGACAGAGCGCTATGGCGCTCATTAGGGGAGGCTTTTGTCCAACAGTGGACTAATAAAGGCTGATGATGATGATGATGATTGAAGCCAAATTGATTTTTATGTAACAGCCTCAGGTTGAAGTGATAGGACAACTGTGTGAGAATATTTTTTTCATAAACTTTACTCATTGCAGAAAGTATTGAAATTGGCCTGTAATTGGCCGGATCAGCGTGGCTACCAGATTTATATGGAGGAACCAGATTATTATATTTCATGAGATCAGAAAAAAAATACTGCGTCAACACAACTATTGAAACTGTAGGCCAAATATAGTGCAACTTCCTTAATAATAGAACGCAGTACTTTTGTGGAAATACCCCAAAGATACTTAGTATTTTTAACGTTAATAGACTCAAATGTTTTCACAATATATTAGCGTTAACATGACATACGATATTGACCTCGGTACATTTTTCTACAGATGATTCTAATAAATTAACCGCGATTGAAGGTGAGGAGTTTAGAGACCGGGTAACAACTTTAGGAATATCAGAAAAGAATGAATCAAAAGCATCGGCAATGTCTTTATCGTGTATAAGTATTGAACTTTTAATTTTTAACCTTATTTCTCGATTTCGTGACTTTGATTTACCAGTTTCGTTATTTATAAGTCTCCATGTTGCTTTGATTTTATCAGATGATCTTACAATTTTTTTCCTTAAGGCATTTCGCTGTGTTACAGACTTTTTAAAATGTTTTCGAGTAGTTTGTTATGTACATAAAAACACAGTATCATGCACATAGCTTCTCTAGCACCATAAATATCATACAGTCTATTCCTATTTCTATAAATGCCGGGAGTGAACCCTGTCCCTAATTGTGCATGTTTCAAGTTTAAGTACTTCGCTTTATTCTTTGTTTAATAGCACTTTAAAGTTTGGCAAATATATCATTTGGGTTATCAGAACAATATATATATTAGCTACTGCTATTCCTCTTGATTTCCTTATTCGGCTCTCTGTAATAGTAGGTATATTTCTCAACTTTGTTTTTTTCGTTAAGATTATAACGAGAATGAACACCTACATAATAACCTATGCTACACAGGGATAATAATGATATATAATGATATACTCGTAGCATTCTAATGGTTAAAAAATTTTCGAGTTTAGTCAAGTCAAAGTCAATAATTCTGTATTTCCATAAATACAATAAATGTACACCTGGAAAAGGTCAGATTTTATAAAAAAAAAACAAACTGACATCGAAATAAAGTGTTTAAGTCGATGTTATTGCGGTATGTCAATGGTGTCTTGACAACAAGATAGGGTTTAAACTTTCTAAATGCTCCGTGATGACTTACTGCTCCGCTTATAGCATGCAGTCTTTTTGCATGACATGCAGCTATGCGCAGTACTGCAAGCACTACTGTTACAAACCAGGTAAGTAAAGTTGTGGCTTGCATTTTCATCTTCAGGAATGATTTCACTTCTTTCAAACTTTTCAGCTGCTCTTCTTTTTGCATATTCTTCAGTAATGCTGACGGTATGGCAGAGCCACTCAGACCAACTTTAGGTTCGCTGTCAAATAAAGGTTTGTATGGTGGTCTTCCGATAATGCGGTGAAATTAAGTATTTTTTTGGTATTGGACATAGTGACAACCAAGGAACCAATTAGTTGAGCTGTGGTCACTTGCCCACAAGCGCAACATGTTTTCAACATCTTGGTTACTCCTTTCTGCACTTCCTTCGGTTTGTGGACGCCTTGGGCTACCATAAACAATTTTGCATTCAGGCCACATTGCGGTCAGCTCCTCAATAACTTTTGCTGTGAATTTACGTCCATTATCTGATTGTAGAATAAATGGTGCCTTAAAAATCATAAACATTTTAAATAGTTTAACCGTCAGGACATGATTGGAAATCTATTAAGCCAATTTGTACTCGTATGTGATCTTGTGACACTATTGGGCGGGTCACTATACCTTTTTTAAGAATACTTTTCTTCATTTCACATGAAGAAAAGTACATACGGACATACGGCAACAAAGGTTTCAATGGCCTTTTTTGGAATGTAGAATCTGGCTTTCATTGCATGTATGATTTTGTCTCGACAACCTGTCCGCAGGTTTTGTGGATCAAAGTATGTTTGATTCCAGGATCAGAATCACCTGTATGCAAAAAATTCAGCCCGATCCGTTCAGTAGTTTTGGCGTGAAGAGGTAACAAACATCCATCCATCCATACATCCATACAGCATTCGCATTTATATTAGTGTGATGTGATTCGTGCCGCGGAATAACACGTACAGTGGGCTCATTCGGGTTTTTTTGGATGGTGTTCATTACCCGTGGTTATAACTTGGACATCCAATATTAGTGCGTCTGTGTTCTGATTAGGCTGTTCAGATTTACGACTTCATTAATTTTTTCTTCTGTCCAAAGATTGCTTCGACGAACAATGAAACAACATGAAAAATGTTTTAATTATAGCTACAATAATAATTTATTGAATAGGTACTCATGAAAATAATAAATGGATTGATAATTTTCTCCCGAAACTCTCTCGAAATGCCGTGTCTGCCACTGAATCCTTCTTATAATGACTAAGAAAGACCAATCGTGACGTGACCAATATTAACAAGTTTCACCAATTTGAAATTTATTTCAACAAAACCACAACTTTTTTCTTTCAACCGAATTGAGAAGTGTTGCCAGCAAGACTAAAATCGAAACGTGATAAGCAGAGTTGTAACAGATAGCTTGAAATTAAATTAAATCAAAATTATTATAATTATACGTATTTACCTAAGACATTGCCGTTTTGTATGGATTTTTTTTAAACTGATTTCTCCATACATATTTTTTGTATTTTTTCTGGAACTACATCTATCCTATTCGCGTAATATTTTGTGTGTGAAAAATATGCGTCGTTTTAATAAAAAAACTAACAAATACAAAATATACAAAAAATATGCATTTAAGGCAGAGAAAGACAAGAAGGAAGAAAGACAAGACAACACATGAAATTAGCAAAAACTTTTTGTCTAGGCGTCAGACTATTATGGGTTAAATTGTCTAAGCTTGGCTGGCAGTTATAGTCTTCATGATGTCTTCCATTTTTGCCTTCAATAAAACCAAAGAAAAAATTCTGTGAATAAAACTGAACAAGACAAGAAGTTAAATTGAACCTAAGGATTCGAACTACCAATCACAATCTATCTATGCCTTATTTAGAGCGAGATTAGACTATTTGAGAACAACTAAAGCAAATGTATCGTTATGAGGTATGTTGAAATAGAAGCTCTGTTGCAATGATCAAACATGTGTTTTTGCTAAAATTATTGTAACTTTTTTTCTAGGCATCTTAGATTTATATGAAACAAAGCCTATAGCCGATGGACTTTGCCAGACCTATTTTTAAAACCCCAGGTAAATCTGTGCAGTAGTTTCGGTGATTATCCCAAACAGAGAGACAGACAAAAATATAGATTTTTTTTATTCTTCTGGTGTCCCTACCTCTCCATTTTGGCTAAAACGAACTTTTGTACAGACACAAAGTTTCTACAGATTTATTATTTGTATAGAAGAAGATAGAAAAATCGTGTTTGTTACTTCATTAACAATAAAGTGAGTTCGAGTGTGTGCAGAGTTCGTCCCAAGCTTTTTATCCTCTAAATAATCTGATGTTTTATGGTTTGCACAGCAAGGTTTTGACAATTTGTTTGAATTTATTTACTGCACTGCAGTTCTGTAGGGGTTTCGTTGTAGAAGCGTATGTATTGCCCTTTAATAGATACATTAGTTTTATGAAGCCTAGTTTATGTTTATTTCCAGTATTTAAATTCTATAATATATCGCTATTTTTTGGGAACTTATTAACATTTTTTTGAGTGTACAACACGTATTCATGAACATAATTTCTTGGAACACTTTTATTATATTTATTTCTTTGAATTTATCGCGTAAGGATTCTGTGGGACACATTTTATAGATTGGACGAATAACCCTCTACTGCAGCACAAATACAGTGTTAATATCTGTAGCGTTCCCCCACAGCAGTATACCATACGACATAATGCTATGAAGTAGTTGAAATAAACCAGTCTAGATTTGTTCACGTTTGTAGAATCACCGATTTTTGACTGCATATGCTGCAGAACTAAGTCTCTTCGATATCTATTATCTATGTGTGGGCCTCATCGAAGTTTATTATCTAAGGTGATTCCGAAGAAAACGGTACTTTCTACAATTTCTAACGTTTTTCCTTTTACGTTCACATCAGTCTTAACTTGTTTAACATTAGGTAGAATAAATCTAATACATTTCATTTTGGTTTCGTTAAGCAAAAGATTATTGACACTAAACCAATGCAAACTTCTTTTGCGATTGCATTATTTACATCGTCGAAATTAGTGTTTTGTCGTGTCATTTTAATATAAGTGAAGTATCATCAGCAAACAAAACAATCTCATGATTATTTTTGACAAGGTGAGGCAGGTCATCGTTACACTATTAAAAACAAAATCATACATTGAAAAACCTACGACGGATATAAAAGTAGGTAATCGAAAACGGAAGATTTTTTTTTTTGCAAAATGCCCCGACTACATGAAATTGAATATATAGTTTAATTACAATTACTACTTTTATTCCATAAATCAGTTCCCGTGGGATAGAAATCACCTTTTAAACGTTTCTATAGGAACAATGCGTGCGAAGCCGTGGGGCCTACATATTTTAATTGTTTCATTGAAATTGTGATACAGATTTTGGTATTGTTATTCTTGTGAGTCTGATTATTTTAATTTGTTAATTAAGTAGTTACTTAGGTAAGCGAGAAAAACAACTTATCGGTTTCCCGTAAGCAACAGATAAATAATAATAAACTTTAGGTGCGATAGGATATCACGTATTTCTAGAAACCCACCTAGTTATCAAATAAAATAAATAGATCACACTAATATTATAAAAGCGAAAGTTTGTATGGATGTATGTATCCATGGATGTTTGTTCCCTCTTCACGCCAAAACTACTGAAAATATCGTGCTGAAATTTTGCAAACAAGTGTTTCTATTTCTGGGATCAAACATACCTTTTATCCCATAAATCAGTTCCCGTGGGATATAAATCATCTTTAAACGTTTCCATAGTGACAACGCGTGCGAAGCCGCGGGGCGCAGCTATCTCTAATATAAATTATATTTATCAAAGCCTAAAAATTAACATTTTGTTTTCCTCACTACCTTATCTTAACGCTTGATGACCAGGTTCCATGGTTACTTATTATTGCTTAAATTATGACCTTTAGGTACTGACCTTCGGTTATGTTTGTAATTATTATTTTAGATAAATAATGTTGTACAAAAGATTAGGCCTCTGAGGCGTTCGGTATTTAGAAGTTTTAAGATAACCTTTGTCTATTAAAGGTCATCTAAATTCTCATTTCTAAGTATATTATTAACAAGTTGCGCCCCGCGGCTTCGCACGCGTTCTTCCTATGAAAACATTAAAAGGTGATTTTCATCCCACGAGAACAGATTTATGGGATAAAAAGTAGCCTATATTTTATTCCAGGATTAGAATTACCTGTATGCAAATTTCAGCCAGATCCGTCCAGTAGTTTTGGCGTGAAGAAGTAACAAACATCCATCCAAACATCCATACAAACTTTCGCCCTGATAATTATTAGTGTGATTTATTTATTTATTTATTAAAAATTGCACCAGCGCAGTGTACACCGAAAAATGGATTGTGGACTATTTCTTACAAAAAGACACATCTGAGTGCCACTTCAATTACAGGTACAAATCGAAAGTCAATCTCGGTCTAATTTGGGTTTATTCTCTCCTTTAAACAAAGTCACAAGAACATACAATGCTACACATAACTTAAATGTCACAGCCTCTAACTAACGTTCATAGTAGCCTGCGCAGGTCTGGCTCTGATCAAAACCGCGCAATAGGGTATATGCATCGATTTTTTTTATTATTTTAATCGATTCTTCAGATCATTATTTAACCAAGAAATGATAAGACGCTCACTGAGTTTCGTAATAACAAGGTAAAAAAACATATCAATACTACAATAATTTTAGGGTGATACAAACGCTGCCATATTGGCGCCATGTTTATTTGACGTCGACGTTCACACTCGATTAAAACCTTTTGTGACGACCTCGGTAGTGATCATCTCAGGAAAGAGGTTTTAAGAAAAAGCTGCAAATAACCGACAATACGAAATGTGAAGTGGGCAGAATAGTGTCAAATCATGGTGCAGCAAGCAGAATAAAAAAAGAAGAAATGTGAACAGCGATGTCACGTCCGCTCTAGTCAATGGCGTAGCGTTTTGAAATTTTGCGATTGAGACTTAAATTATCAATTTTTCAATGGTTAAATTCTACAATAAAAACCGTCTCGAAATGCTAAAATAAATATGTAGATATGTTTATATATCAATAGAGAATACGTATACATTTTTTTAGCCATATACCCTATTCGAGTGAACTACGCACAAGAGCGTTGTAAATGGTTATTTTAGTATCAGGTTTTTCAAAATCTTCACAAGTACGCAACACAAAACCCAGCGTTTTAAAACACTTCTTGACTGTAAGATCAATATGGACAATAGACAACAAGGTAATTTACAATCCAGGTTAATACCGAGGTTACGAACCTGGTAGACCTCAGACAACGTTTCGCCATTGATGCGGTAGAACCTCGTAATATTATTTATCTTTCTAGTGAAACGCATAACATGACACTTAACAGTATTCAGACTCATTCCGTTCAGACGACACCAAGATACAAGGTTGTTTAGATCATTCTGGAGAAAACGAATGTTATCTGGAGAATTGACCCTTCTAAAGAATTTTAAGTCATAATAACATGTAAAATCGGGAATTTGGGAAACAACTGCCGATGTCATTTATGAACACATCGAAGAACAGGGGACCCAAGTGGGAACCCTGTGGCACACCAGATCGCACTGAGAAAGGATGCAACGAAAACCCCCCTGCCACAACAACTGAGGTCCTTTTTGTGTTGGTGCAGATCATACTTATCCAGTGATAAGCATGATCTGCACCAACACAAAAGAGTCCCAGCTATACCAATCCCTGACAATTTTTCAAGAAGAATTTCATGGTTGACTTTGTCAAAGACCTTGCTAAAGTCGGTGTAAATTGTGATAGTGTGAAGTGTGATTATTAATTATATACACATATATCTCTGTACAATATGAGCTTAAGACATAAATTACTGGTAGTCCAATCACTAAAAGCTCAAAGATGTTTTGAGGAAGCTTTTACCGTCTTATATACATTTATTATAATATTATGACTAAAGTATTTTATATTTTTATGTATATTGAAATTGAAAAAGTGCCCTGACCTTGGTTGCCCATATTTCACAATCACGTTAACATGAGAATATAAAAAACGATAAAGAAATGTCAAGAAAGGGCATACAAATTTAGGGGCATTATTTCCAGTAATGGTGAAATCATAAGCGTTCGATTTGAAACTCATAAGCATAATGATTGTTTATTAGTTTTGGTAGGTAGTTTTAGTAAAAACGATAAAGAAATGTCGAGAAAGGGCAGCGCTTACAAAATTAGGGGCATCATTTCCAGTAATGGTAAAATCATAAGCATTCGCTTTAACACGATAACTGTCCAGTGACTCGAAACGGAGTCATTATTGTTGCCAGTTTTCCTTTTCTTAGTAAAAGCCCACATTTTACACAGTTTTTCACAGTTCTATGGCAAAGCGATTTTTTGATAATTTTATGTAGTGCATGAGCCTATGGAAATACCAAGGGAACTTCTTCTTATAACTCTCAACAGTAGGAAGTTTGACAACTCCAGTGAAAAGTACCATCCCTAGAAATTTCAGCATTTTACCATCAAAAGTGACATGGTTCATGTTCGGACGTTAAGTCTACGTCTGGAGTAATATTTTTTTTGAGGTTATTATTATACAATATTGTTTTCCTGAAAGACATGTTTTGTTAGGTTAGGTTAATGGATGGACCCTTAGACCCATTAATTTCGTCGGTCGTTATTAGCGTGAAATATTGTTGTCTCGGTCTCACTTCGGTCTTAGATACGTCTTTCCGTTTTTATTCTACGTTGTATTGCACAGGACTGGAAATATAACTGTGGGCGTAAGTGTTTGCGTGTAGTTGTAACACATGCCAATTTTTGAGTAAGCGCTGGGAGAACGTAACCTATCTTCCCTTTTTAATAAATCAATGATCGTAATACATTTATTTAGTTTGTACCTACCCTACATTTAAGCATTGTAGTGTAAACTGTAGGCGACTATCAACCGCACACTATACAAAGCACATTGGTAGTGGTGAAAGCAACTTATTTAGTCCCGCCTGAAACTAGACTGTTCGAGGGACTAAATACGTGACTTTCACCCGAGCTAACCACATTGCTTATTTCATTACGGATACAGGAAATGATTAGCTGATTCAGATAACATGAATCAGCTAAAGAAAAAATGATTATATTATATACAATCTAGGTGTGATATTGGTCTAAAGTTTTCATTTACCTGAATCAAATGAACTTATTGTAATACAAATCTCTGCTATCCGGAAGCAGAGGTATAAACAAAAATCTACATCTCGAAAAAACAAATATCGGATTGCTTTCCTGCTTTTTTCTGTGAAGTTATTCATTATTTTTCATTTTCATTTCATCATTGAAAAAATGGTAAATATTTTACCACAATCTGTGTTATTTTAAAGAAATTATTAAAAATTATTAAAAAAATTATGGTATTGAAATTAAAAAACAAAAACATATTCTTCTAATAATACTTAACTATAATGAACATCATCCGCAGCCCGACTTCAACCACTGCTGGGTATAGACATAGGCCTCCAAATTTTTGTCCCACTCCACACGGTCCTGAGCCAATGTCATTTAGGTTCGTCCCACAAATAACCTTTAAATGTTATTTAAATTTTATATTGTGCTTGGTTGTATAGAAAGTTGGAACATGGTTCTATAGAAATGTGACAGCTGTAGTTTGAAAACGATTCCCTAGGGAGAACCGTTTTCAACTGCAAAAGGGCTGAAAAGTATTACTTTCAACCCGCTGCTCAGGCAACTTCAGATCTACTTTCCGAGTACGATGAATGAGTAATAAAAAATAATGATCTTTTTAAAAGTAATAATGGTAACTTTTTATAAAAGGTTTAAAATGAAATTAATGAAAAATACATGACCGTGTAATTCTTTATTATATTAAGTTAACAGGTATTAGAAAAGCAACATTCTAGTAATAATTTTTAGTTTATTTTGTTGTTTATTATAGAAGTTCTTTAACAAAAATTGGTAACTAGAAAACTTGAAATAATGAGATATACACTTTAGGTAGTAATTTAGTGCTTTAAACATCGCTGTTGAAGTATGGCAGTTCAAAGCCGTCGGCCGCAGTCAGAAGCTCGGGTGTGTCAGCCAGTTGGGGCGCAAACAAATCGGCAGCATTAGGGATTCTGGCGTAGCAAATGAACGAAACCTTAGCTTCGCATTCAGTTCTACTGATAAGACCGTTAGGCGTCAAGATAACACAATATTGCCTGTTCTTGGTCGACCAAACCAATTTCCCTGAAATACAAAATGACAATTCATAAATTTGTAAACTTCCTCAAGAATGTAACTTATTAAGATTTGACTACCATCTTATTCATGTAGGTATTCGAACAGAATTTCAGTTCCATGAAGTGACTAAACAGAAAAGAATAAGCCTTCGATGAATGCGATGGGAATTGAAAATCCGTTTAAAACATATTAAAATGATCAAAATGTGTTGCACCATTGTGTGATATAATATTATGTGTTTTAATCTTAGATTCATTTAATGTTTTTCATAACATTAAATTACATATATAATCTTATCTTATTTATATTTAATTATTTTTAATAGTTTTTAAATATATCCAATCCTATTAACTTATTTATTTATTAGATAATGGCATTTTTGAAAAATATTTATTTTGCGTGTGTGATATGGATACCTAAATGAAATACAATACAAAAGGAAATATCACGTCTACATAAACTTTACGATAAAGTTATACCCAGGCCTATTTTTATGATACTTACGGTTGTTAATGACACTGGAAATACAAAGTTATCTAATAGTTCTACATAATAGAAGTATGATAACATTGTTAACAAACCGTCGATTTTTTCGAAGACTCCTTCCGGATGGATGACCTTAGCTAAAGAGTATACTGCCAATATTGGGTCATCCTCTGTGCTGTTGGCCATGAAAAGTTTTAATGCTTGCTCCTTGAACACGGGGATGTAAGGGTTGACCAACTGAGCACCTGAAATAATAAAAATAAATAAACAACCGTTTTCGTTTGCATAAGATTTCTAATTCAACAATTATTATGAATCCTGATCTTTTAGAACTAGGTACCTTATTCATAAGTTTACCAGGAAATAGCAAGATTTATTTTAGCTTACTTTAATGTTTATTTAAGTTCTTAGTACTTAAGTGTAAGTTATTTAAAAAATCTATCGTTATTACCTTCCGATTCACACTTAGCCCGAGCGGTATCATAGTTGGCTGGTCCCACGTGCAGCTTCAGCCATCCCTTGACCTTGGAGCAACGATTGTATTCTGGCCAGCCAACTCTGTCCTGACCTGAAATCGGAGGTTAGTCTCTATTATCTATACTAATATAATAAAGAGGAAAGGTTAAGGAGGTTACTTGGCTCCGAAACTGCTGACCGATTTAAAAAAATATTTCATGATTAAAAAGCTTATTTTTCAGGGAGTGACAAAGGTTATATTATTGTATCCCGGAATTCACAGGGAAACGGGAACTACGTGAGTGAGACCGCGAGGCGTTGCTAGTATTATTATAAACCGCCGACTACTCAAACGTAAGTCAGATTTAAACGTCTCAAGTTGCGATTTTTGCCACCTCAACCTCAACCTCAACAGCCTATATTGGTCCACTGCTAAGAAAAGGTCAGTTCACTCTGTGGTATTTTTGATTTCGGCTGCTTCGGTTTGTAGACTAAAGTAAAGAAACGACGAAGAAACCTTAGCCTGTTAGTTGTTATTTTTCGAGTTAAAGCAAAATCCGTCCCAAGTTTTTTACCCTATATATAATCTGATATCTTATAAGTAAGCCTTGTAAGCCTTTTTGCACGGTAAAGTTTCGATAATTTTTGCAGCTTAGTGGGAGTTTTGTTGAAGAAGCGTATACATCGCCATTTATAAGATACATTAGATTTGTGAAGCTTAGTTGTGGTTACAGCGAGTTTATGTTCATTTCTAGTATTTAAATTATGTATATTGCTTTTTTTTGGGAAACTATTGATATTTTTATGAGTATATACCACAAAATTTCATTAAAATATTGATTTAGTGCTGTTTTTATATTTATTTCTTTGAATTTATCACGTAGGGATTCTCTGGGACCCATTTTAAAGATTGCACAAATAGACCTCTTCCCTAGCACAAATATGGTGTTAATATCTGCAGCGTTCCCCCACAGCAGTATACCATGAGACATAATACTATGGAAGTAGCTGAAATAAACCAGTCTAGATGTTTCCACGTCTGTAAGATCATGGATTTTTTTGACTGGATATACTACAAAACTAAGTCTAAGATAGCTTATCTATGTGCCCTATTGAAGTACATATATTACCTAAGGTGATTTCTAAGTACACGGTACTTTCTACAATTTCTGACGTTTTTCCTTTTACGTTAACATAAGCCTTATTTTGTTTAACATAAGGTAGATTAAATCAAATACATTTTGTTTTGGTTTCGATAAGCAAAATATTATTGACACAAAACCAATGCAAACTACTTTTGAGATTGCATTATTTACATCGTCAAAATTAGTGTTTTGTCGTTTCATTTTAATATAAATGAAGTATCATCAGCAAACAAAACAATCTCGTGATTATTCTTGATAAGATAAGGCAGGTCGTTAATATAAACTAAAAATAGGAAAGGACCGAGGATGGATCCCTGCGGTACACCCATTGTAACTACAGACACCGAAGACCGTTTCCCATTTATGTCAACTCTTTGTATCCTATCACTCAAATAAGATGTAAAAAGATCCAAGGAAGTGTTCCTTATTCCATAGTGATGAAGTTTCCTGATTAAATTTTCATGATGTGTATCATGATGTACGCAATCGAATGCTTTTGACAAGTCGAAAAAACGCGTAAGGCATCTTGCGACTTCTGCCAAGCATCAAAAGTATGCGATACTAATTCTATACCGGTATCAGTAGTTAACCTACCGCGAATAAACACGAATTACTTACGCATGAAGCAGGTCATTGCCATTGAAATATTTTGTATTAGTTTTGCATTTAGGCACATTTTCTATTATTTTACTATTTTCAATTAAATAAATTATTTAATCTACTACTGAGAGAGAAGACTTCCTAAAGATCAATCCTTTATGCAGGAGAGACCTTTATAGTTAACGGTATGGCGTTTACTATAAAGTTGACAGTGCTCCAAGCGGGAAGCTTACATAACTTTCACATTTCCATAGAAAATAAAGTAACGCAAACTTTGTACCCAGTGGACCTCCGATTTGCGCAAAATGCCTAGTTTGCAGTACAAACTAAGCATTTTGCGCAAATCGGAGTTGCATTTGAGTATTCGAACGTAAAGGCACGGTTGTCTACCAAATGTCATACAGAATTGGAACGTCTTGACATTATTGGCAAACCAGACTGAGGATAAGGTCTTTATCTAGTTATTTATGACTAGCAGCGCCTCGCCGTTCCACCCGCGTAGTTCCTGTTTCCGTGGTAATTAAAATATAGCATGTCACAACCTAAAAAGTAATGATGAAATAATTTTTTTAATCGATCTAGTAGTCTTGGAGCCTTTTCAATACAAACAAACAGACAAACAACAATCAATAAAATCTTTTTTTTCTTTATAATAATATAGTATAGATCACGGATCATAATCGATCTGAAAATGGATCTTTTATGCTATGCATCGTAGAATGCACCATTTATTTCTTATTCGTAAAATACATATTGCATGAAAGTCCTACCAAATGCAACGGTGTCGCAGTCTACTGGAGGAGCCGGTGCGTAGCAGATATAGGGGTATTTGTCCGTGCAGTCTTTACGGTAGATAGTGCCGTTGTTGACGTAGAAAATCCGGCATTGGTTTTCCTTCGGTTTAACATCTGAAATTGCAAAACAGTTAACTACTTCTAGAAAATTAGATCTCACATTGTATTAAATTCCAAAAATTAAATACTTGAATACTTGAAAATTCTACGCAATGGTTCGATGAACTTTTAAAATTGTATTTAATCGTAGTTCAGACAGGTGTGTTGATAATGTTGTAATATAGTTATACCTATTAGAAAGTATTACTTAGTAGGTATTAAAGTATTACCTTCAAGGTCACCTACAGGCTGGTCGATCTGACCACCGATGAATAGTATGTCGATCGTCTCATTCGACTCCTTTGCATACTCAATCAGAAAATTTTTCAATTCATTTTCCCGTGACGTTATTAAGACAGCCTCTGTAAAAAAAAAATATTTTCACGTACGGGTACCATGCTGTGTGGCTGTGTGTATTTGTAAATTGCAACAACTTTTCCCGAGGGTGTCTTAAGAGGCGACTAAGGGATCCACCGGGCCGGGCAGCAGCGGTCTGCATAATAATTATACCCCAGAGCGTGGGGATCTCGATTTTTATTACGAATTACACCCCAGTGATATAAAGTTCTTATCGGGTGAGGCCTGCGTCCAGCAGTGGACCAATATAGGCTGTTAAGGTAAGATAAGATGCTTCTGGAGCCCACTCAATGCTTAGAGGAGGATGAGATGCCAGATGATGATGCTCCAGGCACATTTTATATCGTTGCCTGTGGCAGCGTTAGATCGCGAGAAGTGCAAGGACAAAAGGAAAGCGTTGCCCAGCTTCGCAATGGGAATGAAGTTTCTAAAAATACACTACTAATATTGTTCAATACCATTTAAAAGTAAAATAAAAGCATTTAAGTAGAATTTTAAAATGATTTAGACCAGCTTTTTGCTGCATGTGATACTATTAGCTGATTATGAAATGCGAAACTTGTTAACGACTGACTAATATGAAAATTCACCTCTCTTGTATTGTTGCGCTTCTGGCCACGTGGTTCGACCGCATGGTTCGATCAATCGGACTACGTGAACTTTTTTTTCCAGTTAGTTCGATTTTAGAATCTTACCAGGCGAACTAGTAAAACTTAGGACCGCGTAGTCCGACTCCAAATGTAGGTTGTGGGGGAAACTCTTCCACGTAAATAAAACTGCTTTATGCGTAAATGAATGTGAGTTATTTACTCAATTACATGGTTAACAAATAAAAATATGCACATGTCTTTCAATTATGAATTATGGACACTTTTACTTAAATTTTTGTATTAATTTGATTGTTGTCTGAAATAAACGAATAGAATTGAATTGAATTGCCGACATTTTGTGCCTCAATTGAGCAACAAAATCAGCTAGATCTTGTACTCTTTCAGAGCTTGAGGAGGAGCTAGGAACTCTCCAGGGAGCCTTAAAGGCATACAGACTCACCATACAGATATTCAATACTCAATACTCAATACAATAGCACTTTTCAACTGGCGATGAACTCGCTCAATACAATAACAGAAGGTATGCCAAACCGAGAAATCCATTCTCTTGTGAATGTTTCTGCGACTTCTTCTGCGGTAATTGAGCGCATTGGCCAAGCTTCTGGCCACATGGTCACCCTATCAATAGCTGTCAAGTAATACCGGTATTCGTTGCACACCGGCAAAGGACCGACAATATCTATATGGACGTTTAAAAATCGACCAGACGGTGAATCAAACGTACCAGTAGGTGCAGAATTATGTCAGAAAATCTGGCTGTGCTGACACGCTTCACAAGAACGAGACCAGGTTCGACAATCCTTGTTTACGGAAAGCCAAACGAAGTGTTCTACCACAAGACGCGTAGTCGCCGCCGCGACGCTGCAAAAATGCATACAGAAGTGGTTTTTTTTGGTTTGTTTGGTTTGTGGTCTGTAAAAATCGTCGCATGCTGCACTTCTAAAATGTATCGAAAATGCTTAACGCTTTCGCATATTGCAACCAATTCTCTATAGTAAGCTGGCCACTGCGATTGCTGTGGAGTCAGCTTTTTACTAAAAAAAGAGAGGGGAAACCATTTATGTGCTGTTGAAGACAGGAACCAACGTGAACACCTGAAGCGTCGGTAAACAAACCCAGCTTTGCATTGCTAACTGGGAGCTGTAGTAGAGTTGCCTTTGACAAACTTTCTTTACATGTTTTGAACTTCTGTAGCAGCTCAGGAGACCAAGGAAAAGGTTTCGCTCCTTTACTGCTGCATGTGATACTATTAGCTGATTATGAAATGCGAAACTTGTTAACGACTGACTAATATGAAAATTCACCTGTCTTGTATTGTTGCGGGCTGTGTTAAAGTATCGAATTATGCCAATGGCTTTTAATTTGTGTACACTTATTCTATTCTAATTCTACTTGAACGAACTTTTTAATGACTTTTTAAAAGTGGATATGTAATCTCTATAAATGCCATTACATATAAAAGACAATCATTATGCACCCTGAGTATAAATAAATTGGAGTAGGTGTACTGCATCCTGGAGCCAAATGCATAAAGTGTAGCTAATAGCTATTTTAAGAAAAAGAACTGGTGGAGTAAAATAAAAGTATACTCCTGTTTATGAAACCAGACTTACTTCACTGTTGAGAGCGCTGTCTTGGTTTTTTATTTGGTCTGACGCCGCTGCGTGAAACGTACTTACCCTGTAGTATATCTACTAAATATTTACTCTATTTATTTTATTATTAATACTTTATTCAGTAATATTCAGTAATATTTATAGTTGTATTTATCAAATATTCCAAAGGGCTATTAACTGTTGAAAAGGCCAACTTGTCTCTTATAGTATTAATTAAAAAAAAACTAAAATCATATCTTCTCGGTGGGCTGGTATTTCGAGAGCCTAATATTTTACCTACCTACTTAATGAAAAGCAGTAGTATGTTGTATGTAAGCATAATGCTTTATGCTGGTAAATAGACTTAAGTAACACCCTTAACCTCCTCAACCTCAACAGCCTGTATTGGTCTACTGCTGAACGCAATCCTCCCGCTGATAAGCGACTTGTTGGCGTTTATGTAATGAGGGATAGTGCTCATAATCCCCACGCTGAGCATGTGGGTTGGGGATCGCAGTTTGGTGGTAGAATTGTTCTGGAGGGGGCGCTGCTGCCCGCCCCCAGTGGATATCCCTTAGTCGCCATTTACGATACCCACAAGAAGAGATAGGGTGGTACAAATTATAAGCCAGCACCTCACAGCTAGTAACACCACTCTAGAGTAAAATACTTTTTAAAGGAATTTATGGAGTTATTTAAGCTGGACAAATAGGAAAAAATTTAGCATTGCAGAAACAATTTCATAGCAATAAATTCAATGATTTCTTATAGATTTCAGGATATTTGATAGCTTTTAATTAAAAACAATATTATTTTCCACTTATATCCTAATAGAATAGAATAAATTATAAAGCAATAATTTTATTAATAAATCTATTAAGTATTCGTACACCATTTAACTAGTGAAATATTTTCGTTCAAGCAATACTTTTCCGATGGCACGTGAAATCCAAAGACACTAACAACCAACGTGATAGCTATTAAAAATAATAAACTTTACATAAAAATTGCTGCCCGGTGCACTTTATTAAACAATAATATCATATAGTACACAAAGAATTAAACACATGTCTTTTAATTGTTGTATAAACTTTAATAAAAGCTTCTACCAAGCCTCAAAACATCTTAAGGCTATCAAAGAGAATTAAAGCAGCTGAATCTTAGTTTGCAATGACTGTTGTATAGCTAAGTTATTGTACAGGCCTTATTCACTTGTTTCAATGATTATACTGCCGTTAACCAGCAACTGTAATGCTCAAAGCTGCTTAATTTAGAATAACAAGGGCTGTGTAAATAAATACACAGCCATTATGCAAGAAAATGTAACAACCTTGAGTCTTCACAAATTCAGCGGCTGTCAGTGAATATATTTATCACAATAATATTATAACTGCGAAAGTTTGTATGGATGTATAGATGGATGGATAGATGGATGGATGTTTGTTTCTTCTTCACGCCAGAACTACTGAACGGATCAGGCTGAAATTTTGCATACAGGTAATTCTAATCCTGGAATCAAACATAGGCTTACTTTTTATCCCATAAATCAGTTCTCGTGGAATAAAAATCACCTTGAATCGTTTCCATAAGATCAAAGCGTGCGAAGCCGCGGGGCGCAGCTAGTATTTTATATTTATGTCTACAATTAATTACACTAACACACAATCAGAATAAGGAACGAACTACAACTCTAGAATAAAATTACAGTGAAACTATTAGATTAAATAAAAACGATACCGAATAATTAGTCAGAATCGAGTATAACACTTTTATGCACCTTATTTCTTATTTGATAGTAATTACTAATTATCAAACTATCATTATGAAAAAAAAATACTTACCTAAGTGCTTATTTTGTAAGTCTAAAGTAATAAACGATTTGACTTTGACTCATACAAGAAAGGAGATCCGGCAAATGTAAACAACTACCGTCCAATCAGCTTACTTCCGACCATTTACAAACTTTTTTCGACATGCATAGATAAACGGATAGAGATACAAATAGAAGCCAACCAACTAGAAGAGCAAGCTGGATTCGGAGAGGATACAGTACCATCGCCCATATCCACACCGTAGAACAAGTGATAGAAAAATTACAAGAACTTAACAACCACTCTACCTTGCTTAACTTGCTTTCATTGATTATGCGAAAGCATTTAACACCATATCACATGAAAGCATTTGAGAGGCACTCAAGAACCAAAATATACCAAGAACATACATTAATATTATCAAGCACATCTATATAATGACATAGTTCTATGCTCCAGAACCTCTTGAAATGATAAACGAACGATGTACCGTCAGTGAAGTCATAGAACTAAAACTTAACACAAAGAAATAAAAGTCGCAACAAACAGTACACAGAATCCTTTAAAAGTAAATCAAGAATAAAACGAGACACAAAGAAGAAGTAGAAAGCAGAGTAAACATTAAAAGGAAAACATTCTGGAGCCATGAGGAAATACTAAAATCTGAGCCACCTGTAAAACTGAAAAAAAACATAATGGATTTTAGCCTGCTACCATGCATATCGTACGGATCTCAAACATGGATTTTTAATGATAACCTCAACCTCAACTGCCTATATTGGTCCATTTCTGGACGCAGGCCTCCCCCTGATAAGCGCCTTTATTGGCTGTTATCTTATGGGGAGTAATGCCCATAATCCCCACGCTGGGCATGCGGGTTGGAGATCTCAGTGTGGTGACAGAATTGTTTGGCAGGAGGCGCTGCTACCCGCCCCCGGTAAATATCCCTTAGTCGCCTCTTACGACACCCGCGGGAAGAGTTGGGGTGGTGCAAATTCTATGCTGCCGACACCATACGGCGAATTAATGATAACATCAAACATAAAATTAAGACAACACAAAGCTCAATGGAAAGAAGTATAAGTATTAAACATTAAATTAAAGGAAATGTTAATAAGTGAGACCATACGCAAGAAAAACAAACTAATAGACGCACTAAGATTCACAAAGAGTCTTAAGTGGAAGTGGGCAGGCCACATTGCACGCTTAGAGGACACAAAATGGGCGCTGAGGGACACCAAATTGTGCGGCCCGGTTGGAAAGAGACCGAGAGGACGCCCACAGGAATGCTGGGCAGATGAAATAAAAAAAAAACGCCGAGAAAACATGGCTTGAGAAGGCTCAGAATGGTAAGACTGGATAAACATAGAGGCCTATACTCGAAAGGGACAAAAAGGGAACGAATTAGTGTATATATAAATCTAATTAAGTATTTTTTTGAAATATAAAGTTTATGATTATTATTATTTGATTAAATAAGGTAGGTAGGTCAATGTTTAGGAACAAAATAGGAATACACTCAATGTAGATTGATTTTAATTATTGTAACTACATATATGTATATGGATAAAGATTAGTCAAGAATGCACAAATAATTACAATTAATTTGTATTTCGCACGCAAAACTTCAAAAACAGTGTGATTTGAGGAATCAGAGGAATTTCGAGTCGATTTTAATTATATTCAAAATATTCAAATAATATTACAGCACATATTTCTGATTAGTAAAGTTAGTGATGTGTCCATCTATCATAGGTGTATTAGAACATGAATTTTTATGTATGTATACATGAAATATGAAATATTTGCAATTATTCTATTACCTTCATCTACGCAGGTTTTGCTGGCAGTTTCAAAATCCGCTGGGACCTCATGCAATGACGTCCATCCACTTAGAGCAGCCCGAAATTTATAATTTGGGTATTTTGGTCGTTCATACAAGCCTGAAAATAACAAGCTTTAAAAATCTGTCCACCTTATGCTTAGCAGTATTTCTTCTCTATCTGATACCAACATAAAGAAATCAGACAAGTTTTAGCAATATAATTGAGCTTAGTACGAGAGTAAATTTGCATTGGTATTTTATTTAATCCTGAAATATTTTGATAGTTGGATTTAATAAGTATGACCATGTAATAAAAACTACTAGGTATTATTTTCGGATTACAACTTACCCTCAATGGCAGTGAAATAAACAACGTATAAAATAAGTGTTGTTTTAAACAACATTCTGTTATTATTTTAGAGCACCGTTCCTCAAAGCACTCGAAATAATATAAGCAAATTAAGATATTTACTGTTCTTTATAAACGTATGAACGATGTTTTTATTACTGATAAGCTAAATAAGTATGATAAGAAATACGCAAACAGACATGTTACATAGGTTTCACAGTCAATACTCGATACCTGCCCTTACTGCCCCGTCCAAAATTTCCGCCTGTATATGGCCTGTATATTCAATATTATCGGGTAAATTTAAAAAATCATGATATCAAGGTTAAATATCTTCCTTATGACCATGTGTGCCAAATTTTAAGGCTATAGGTATGCTAGAAGAAGTACCTGATAACGAGGAAGTAAATTTTGCGTTTAGTTTTGATGACGGAATCCTAATGAGGTTTAAGGTTTAAGGTTTTTAATAAGGTTTAATCCTAATTAAGGGGGGTTCGAGAATTTTCTCTTTACTTTCTTCCTAATCAGAACCTGTATTTCAGAAGTCTTTAGGTATAAGTACTGGAAGCTAGAAGTAAAACACGAGGAAAATAATTAAGGGTTATTTTTTTGATGACGGCACCTAAAATTATAGTTTTAGCATTGTCCATTTTTATGGCATTGACGATTTTCTCTTTAAAAGTGACAATGGTCACTTTGACAGCTGTCATCAAAAATTATGATTATATTAGTTGGTATTGTGATCAAAAAGTACTATTGAAAAGATAAATATTCGATTATGTAGATTGTAGGCATATTGTAGGTAAATCACAACCCCACGATTTCGGGAGACGTTGCGAATACTTTTCGTGAGACGTCGGGTATGAGCACGTTTACGTGAGACGTTATGAATAACTCTTAAATTCTATCTTTAATCCAATTTTTATGTCTATATGATAAAACTCACACACAACACAAACGAGAATGTGTGTGGTACTACTACACTGTGTTGTCGACACCTCAAATAATTAACAAGCTGAAGAAGTAGTGGGCCGGCCAAATCTCGGGTAAACCAGTTTAGAGACTGTGAGTAGAGACAGCGACTCGGCAAACGTAGTCCGTAAACGTCCTCCGGCCAGGTGGGTGACGTTCTGTGAAAAATGGCTAACGAAGGCGAGCTGGTTTCACACATAAGGGGCTAGATATTAAGTTAAAACTAAGAATGCTTGATGTATACGCTGTTGGCGATCCTTTTTAATAAATAAATAACTACATAAAAAGTATTTTACTGAAATGGTTTACACTTAAATATTAAAACAAGAGACAAAATATTTTTATAAAAATGCACAGTATTTTTAAAAAGAAATAGTAAAAGAATAACATAAACGTATTAGGTAACTACTTATATTATATTGTAAATGTATAGATAGAAAAAATAAACTATAATAATCAACTGTTGAAAAAATAAGCGATTGAGCGATTAGCACCATTCAAAACAGACCGCATGACAATTTCAGAAGTACCTAACATCATAGAAGCCGAATCAATAATTCGCCAGACGAAGTCACTTGGGTGGTTTTCCGTCTTATTACTATCAGCCCGAGATAGTTTGGATTTCTTGCCAGTATGCTGCTTTTGGCAGAACTTGATGCCCTCGTTCCTCTTCGTTTGACTAGAGGGCCTAGACAATGTAACAATAGATGTCGAAAGCGAAAGTAGAAACGTCCAAAAATGTATGGGTTTGTCATAGTATGCCTTAGATATGTCACGTGATCTGTTTTGAATTTTTCCCTACGAATCTTTGATTGTTTTCGATTCGCTTCATAGCAAATGCCGGTTGGCTAGGCCCTCATATTGTGTAGGGTCTCGTCAGCGTTATCAGTGGAATCCAAGGCAACAAATCTATTCTCGAGAAGATACTGCAACTTCTCTACTATTACTTACTTACTTCTTTCTTTACATTCGAGAGAGAACACGCTGACCTTATGATACCTACTAATAAGTTTTCTGTTGAAAAAATATTTTTCAATACAAGCTTTTATCGGGTAAAGCAAAAAAACTGTAATTTCCTGACGAGTCCTGCTCAACAAACCCTGATTCCATAATCAGATCAGCTCACTGTTCCTATAATGCTGCGGGTAAAGATAAGCTCGTTCAAATCAGCCCAAACAAGGATGATCTACTGAGCAAGTACAAAAAGTAGTACTTATAAATAACAAAAATGGTAAATCTAAGTCACGAAAAAGAGAAATAAGGTTAAAAATTAATAATTCAATACTTATACACGATAAAGATATTGCCGATGCTTTTGATTCATTCTTTTCTGATATTCCTAAAGTTGTTACCCGGTCTCTAAACTCCTCACCTTCAATCGCGGTTAAATTATTAAAATCATCTGTAGATAAATGTACCGAGGTTTTTATATTTAGTCATGTAAACGCTAATTATATTGTGAAAACATTTAAGTCTATTAACATCAAAAATACTGAGGATCTTTGGGGTATTTCAACCAAAGTACTGAGTTCTATTATTAAGGAAGTTGCTCCATACTTGGCTTACATTTTCAATAGTTGTGTTGATGCAGGAGTTTTCCCTGATCTTATGAAATATAGTAAACTGGTTCCTCTTTATAAATCTGGTAGCCACACTGATCCGGCCAATTACAGGCCAATTTCAATACTTCCTGCAATGAGTAAAGTTTTTGAAAAAATTATTCATACACAGTTGTCCTCTCACTTCAACCTCAATAGGTTGTTACATAAAAATCAATTTGGCTTCACCAAGGGTAGATCGACAACTGATGCTGGTACAGTTCTATTAAAGCACATATTGGATGCATGGGATAAAGCGAAAAACGCTATTGGTGTATTTTGTGACCTTTCTAAAGCTTTTGATTGCGATCATGGTACATTAATAAATAAACTAAGACATTATGGAATTCAAAACAAGGCACTGGACCTTATGCAATCATATTTATCTGATAGAGTCCAAAAAGTAGATATTGGTAAAGAAAGATCTAAAGGATCAAAAATCGATTTAGGAGTCCCGCAAGGATCAATATTGGGTCCTTTTCTATTTTTGGTATATGTAAATGATCTCCCATTTCTAGCAAAAGATCTCTGTGATATAGTCTTATTTGCTGATGATACTTCATTGATTTTTAAAGTTGACAGAAATAAACATAATTATGACGATGTAAATAATTCTCTTTCACAAATACTAGATTGGTTCACCGCCAATAACCTCTTACTCAATGCTTCAAAAACCAAATGCATAAAATTCATGTTACCAAATGTAAGGGAGCTCCCAACTAAGATAATGCTAAAGGATGAGATTGTTCACCTTGTAGACTCAACTGTTTTCCTAGGGTTACATATTGATTCCTCTCTTCAATGGAGACCGCAAATTGATGCTCTCGCAAACAGACTTAGTTCAGCAGCGTATGCGGTTCGAACAATTAGATACATTACCGATGAAGATACAGCTAGGTTAGTTTACTTCAGTTACTTCCATAGTGTTATGTCTTTTGGTATTTTGCTTTGGGGACAGGCAGCTGATATCCAGACTATCTTTGTTCTTCAGAAAAGGGCGGTACGCGCTATTTATAAATTAAATCCACGTGACTCGTTGAGGGAATTATTTAAAGAAATAAATATTTTAACAGTAATATCGCAATACATCTATGAAAATCTAATGTATACACACAAAAACAGAGATAACTTTATGAAAAGGTGTGATGTTCACAATAAAAATACAAGAAACAAGAATAAATTACACATCCCATCATATAGATTACGAAAGGTAGGGAAATCATTTGTGGGCAATTGCGTAAGATTCTATTATATAAGAAGCTTCCATCTGAAGCAACTGAGCTCCCTATTCTTAAATTTAAACTGTACATAAAACGAAATATTATCAAGAAAGCTCAAAAAAAAACACAAACAACTCCGTAGATGATGTTAATGCTTGGCCGGATGTCGCCCAGTTCCATACAGACAATAGTATGTAAGACCAGTTAGACTTAGTTATCCTAAGATTGGATTAGTTGATAAGCGATGTACTTGCTAGTGGTTTCTTTTTCACTTCTTCCGCTAGTGGACAAAAAATTGAAGTGAATTAAAGTCAATTGCGCCTTATTTCTTGTTGATAGTAATAACTATTTATCAAGCTGTTTATATAGTAAAAATTTGACTTGTCTAAGTACTTATTTTGTAAGTCTAAAGAAATAAACGATTTGACTTTGACTTTGACTTTGAGTAAAATATGACGAAATATCCAATTAAAAAACTTTAAAGTGCTCTCCTGTAAGTTGATAAACTGCAGATCCGACGCTGTTCGACGATTACGTCAAGTGTTCTGATAGCGTAAGTTAATTTTTTTTTATCAATAAGGTAACTTCATACTTATGTACCCTTGTGGCGCAGTGGGCAAAGGTCCGTCTGCGTCACAGGAGGTTGAGGGTTCGATTACAGCCTCGGGACAAATGTTGGTAGGATCAGCAGATATTTGTTCAGAGAGTTCTGGATGTTTTCTCTATATAATAAAAAATATCTATCTAGTGTATTGTATTATATATATCTCAGTTATCTACCAGAAAACGCAAGCTCTTCTTAGCTTAGTTACTTACTACTATTTATTTTATTTATTATAACCAATTAACTAAACTGAAAATAAATTCGTTGTTTTAAATTTATTTGTATGTTTATCTCATATCAAGCTCTAGTTGCAAAAGTTACAGTAACTTATATGAAACCCCATCATTGAGCACTAGTTTTTTGTGGGTGCTCTAACTGTAAATAAAATAAGTGCTCTAAATGTGGTGCTTTAAAATATTAAGAACACAGCATTAAAAATAACATAATATATTGAACATTCTTATAATTGTCTAAGTTAATCATACATTGATGGACTCCAATATCTCAAGAAAAGCCCGTCAGGGTATGCAAGCTGCAAGTCATATGTTCCGATCTGAGGGAGGACGGTTGCGATTTTCTCACAAATGTAACCGTGCTCCAACTCACACCAGCAGTTCACCAGCTTGCCTGCTCCGTTGATGGCTCCGCAAGTCTGTCTGGCTCCCTTAATCTGAGCAGGTTCGTCTACGTAAGTGAACGAAGGCTTTCCTTCGGCCCATTCATTATAGCCCGCGTGCTCCAGAGTAGTACCTAAAATTTAATGGTATACTTATTAAGCCAAATTGTGATGTGGCGCGGTGGGCGTGGGTAAGCCTACGATGCAGGAGTTTGATTCAAGACCTTCTCTAGGACAAATGTTTGTACAATCTCCAAATATTTCTGTGGGATGTTCTGGCTATATTCAGGGTTTTCAACTTTCGCGATTTGTTAATATAATAAATCATTTTATCGAGTATTTATCGCGTACCTTCTGTTATTATTTTCCCTACGTTTCTACCGCGTTGCAGCGATTCGTGGTCACGGGGCGACTAGATACTAGAACTAGTACTTGTACATTTTAGCCGAGAATTGATGGCAGTTTCCACTACAGTCAACAGGCATTTATATAGGTATGATATGTTTTGGTGTTTGTAGTTGTTGAGAAACTTTTGAGTGAGAGGTGAGAACCGACCTGTATTGAAAACCCTTTTCAGGACATTTTAAATTCTATCGGTCATCCCTTTCGAATACAGAAAAAATACCCGATAAAATCATTAATTATATATTCAGGTGTTACAAAAAGTAATTTGCTGTATCGGCATTAAACAAAAAAAAGTTGTATTGTTTAAAATACATTTTTTTTGTAAGCAATCAGTGTAGGTATCTCATGTCAATGAAGACCACACCAACAAGAGCTAGGCTTTTGAATTACTTTAATCAAAATGCGAAACTTTAACTGATGTTTGGATGGATATTTGTTCACGCCAAAACTACTGAACAGATCAGGCTGAAACTTTGCATACTAGTAGTTCTAATCCTGGAATCAAACATAAGCTTCACTTACTATATCATAAATCCGTTCCTATGGTAAAGAAAATGTTTCCATAGAAACAACGCAAGCAAAACGGGCTAGAAACTAGTTTATAATAATAATAAGGTAGACTAATACCTGTAATCGTCCTCCATACACCAGGAGACTTCTCATGAATACCAACAAAAAGTTCATGAGGATGGAACGCGTAGTATCGAACCAAATGATTCTCGATCATCTCACGCAGCAATTTCGCCTCCAAAGGACTGTTTAAGACTGTCAGATCGCCACCGTCTTTTTGGCAATGCTCGCGGGCACCATTCCAAGTCTTGCCTACACTGTAGATCTTGTAGCAGCGGCCAGAACGCTTGTCAAACGTATAATCTGTAAGAGAATTATTAATTAAAATAATAATAATAGGTCTAGAAGGATAAAGAGGTTCATCTTCATATCATATGATCAAAATATTGCGTGTGCCTGAACTAGGTAAATACCTGTTTTTCATTAATTATGGATGTAAGCGGGTAAATTGCGATCCTAGTTTCGTTCGTTAACCTTCGGTCGGTCGCGCATTTTTTGGTAACGCGGTTGATCGCGTGGGGTCTTTGGAGACCCCAAAAATAAACACCATAAAAACCACCTTTTTTATTAAATTTTCCTAATTATTTTAGCGAAACATTGGTAATTAACTTAATTACAATAAAACTACAACAGGTTACGTAAACATATTCTTTTATTTCTAAAAATAGGAACATAAATTTCACTCCCTGAGATCACAATCACAAAAAAAAATGTTTTAATCTTACAAAATGAAGGAACTTCTCTTTTCAATAAATCTATACGCAATAACACTAAAATAACGAACACAGTTACATAAAACTTGGAAAGCACCAACAAAAAAAACAAAAACTTTTACCAATTGAAGTCAGTCAAGTTTTTACTGGTTTTCTTTTAGATCACAGTCGGTGTTTTGTGATATTTTGTGATGATTATATTTATCAAGGGCTCTTCTTCATCATCACTATACGAACTTTCCAAATTGATGTGTTTTTATTTTATTTTTTATTTATTTATTTAAAATAAATATCGTTACTTTCATCATCTAACCAGCTTAATATACGAGGTTGTTACTCTTCATTAATTTTACCACTTAATTAAATCTAAAATTACAAAAAAAACGTAAAAAACATGTTACAAAAGAAATCTAAACTAAAAAAGTCTATTAATTTTACTAACGCGGTTAGTCGCGTGGAGTCTTTGGAAGCTCGTACGCGCAAAAAACGTCTGTATCTCACGGCACTTACATGCGATCTAAAGTTAGTGGCGAAACGCGGCAAGTACAATCTAACTTAGGAGGGTACCTAAAATATTGAATCGCTGAGATGGTTTTAAATGTTTACATTTACATTTCTGTATCACCTGGGCTTTCAAAGACCCCACGCGACCTACGGAGGGTTAAGATTGATCTAGTGGCTCATCTTTTCATACAAACGTGAAAGGGAAGGACTTCATCTGGGACAGTGCGGATGCGGACCTAAATGCCGACTGTGCAATACACAATGTGTGGATTTAACAATGTGCGCAGGTCAGCGATCGTGTTCTGTGCGGCATCCATTTTTAGCTGCATCTCTGCCCTCGTCGACTTCAACGCCTTGATCTCTTTGAGTAAGCTTGTACAGTCAATGTGGTCAAAATCTAGCGGCGGCACACGATGCAGGTTACGGGCAACAAAGGCGGGCACATCATAGGGGTCAGTCACCTTGAGGACGGTGATGACGTCCTGCAGACTGCGCTCTCCTCGGTCATCCCTCCTGTAGGGCTTTATCTTCTCGGCGATGTTAAGCGACTCGTTGAGTAGCGTCCTGGCCTTGCAGATCTCATCTTCAATGAAGCTCGACTTACAAATCTGTACACCTCGTCCATGACATCCAAGCGATCTTGAGAATGGCTAGTTCAATTGCCACAAGTTTTTCGGAACTCATGGCGAATAAAACGTGCCTCGGCCAAAGCCGGGCGGTCCGCGAATATAAAAAGTATAGCGATGCACAGTGTGTTATGGAGCACATTTTTCGGACATCACCTTTTTTTGGCAAAAACCGATAGATCAAATGATTTCACACGTTAGAGTAGAATTCCCGATTGCCAAATGTGTGTAATTAAGTAGTCGCAAATTTTTTGAAATTTGCATTTTTTTTTCCGGATAAAACTTTAAAAAGAATCTTGCGCAGTATAAATACTTTAAAAATATGACAATAACAGTTCAAAAGCCTATCTCTTTGCCAAAAAAAGGCGATGTCCGAAAAATGGGCTCCATAACACACTGTGCGATGCAATGTGACGCGTCTACTCGATAGCGCGCACTGCATGTAATGTTGAAAGTAACGTGTAGATGCGCGAGGCTGATAGCAAGATCTGGTAGTTTGATGCGAGCTCTTATAATTGTGCGGGCATTGAAAGCAAAATACATAACTGCTGTCTTTTTATAAGCAATTTACATTACTTGTTGATTTGACATCCTTCCTTGAATAAACATTGCTTACTAAATTATGTCTGAAACTCGACGCTCAGCAAGGGATTTTGTTGATAGGTTTTTCACATTGAGTTTCGCTAGTAGTAGTTAAATAAATATAACAGGGCTATTTTTAAAAGAACGGCAACCTTTGGATACTTTTTTCCTAACATCATCAGCAACAACGTTTGTTCTACAAGTTTTGAAATAACTCAATATTTAATTACCTAATTACAAATTATTTAAGTTTTTATTGTACTGTCCTGACTTTTGTAGATCTATCTTGCATCAAGGACGACGCACGCTTGCGCGTGCATGCGTTGGCGATGATAATAAATAACACTTAGGCCCGTATTATGAGAGCTTGCTCAGTCATCAATCTATGCTTGAGCAACGCTTTTCTTTGGCATAAACGTCACTCAAGTATGGCTCTATGACTGAGTAAGCTTTCATAATACGGGCCTTAGATAATTACATTAATTACCTACCTACCTAGTTGATATCAATTCCTCGCATCATTCATAAGTTCATAACGTTTTAAAGTTTACTTGATTAATTATCAATTGCCAGCTAGAAAGCTATTATTCACATTCATTATTTAATATAGGCGTATTTAAATGTGGCTGCAGATCAGAATATTTCCAAAACTTAAATAATTAGCGGTTAAAATAATATTAACAAATTAGACATTACCAGGTTCAAGTTTTGCGGTTGAGTACCGCGCACATAGCGTTCAAAATAGTCGCCTTCACAACCAACACAAATACCACACCTAAAAATCAGCCGATCACATAACACGAGCCAACACCTGCGAGTTTGATTTCACTCGACAAAGGCCCCTATTATTTTTTCTTTCAACCACTCTCGATTTGTGATTTCGCCACCACTGTACCTACACCATAGTTTTGGTACGCCATGCGCCATGGTAATAACCACAGATATCAGAAACTCTGTGGTAATAACATTACTTTGTTGATAGGTAGGACCATAGATTTAAATCGTTAGATATGCCCTTACCGCAGTGAGACCGCGCCGTGTTGTGTCCAAGTCGAACCTTACGCATGCATAAACCAGGACTCAGTGTACACTGTACATCTAAGCACAGTGTAAGCCAGACGTGTTGTGAAGGACGTTTGCGAGCAGTTTATAGCGTCACAAAATGACATGTGCCTTTCGAAAGCGCAACAACAATTCTAGAAACACAAACAAAGCCAGAGGTGTAACATTTCACTCGTAGGTATTGCGAGTTAATGAAATAACTTTTATTTTATCGTCCGCATTGTCAAAAATGTCTTTAATAACAATTTTAAATGGCGAGTGCACGAAAGAGAAAGTAGTGCTTGCAACTAATGTGTGAAAAAAAGAGATGACACTATTTTCTCAGTACGCTTGTTTTGTTTGTGTAGATTGCACATGTTTTAGACATGATGCGACATGTCTCACACATTGCTACAGATTTTGGTGGTCGGGGCGTATCTAACGATTAAAATCTATGGGTAGGACGAAGTATCGTGACGCGCAAAGATAATTATGCGCCCCACGCGCGCATCCGCCTTGACGACTGAGCGGGTACGCTCGCGCCGCCGCGCCCCCCGCCCCACCCGCGCTCAACGATTTACTTGGGTTTGTTTGATTAAACTTTGCGATGCGCATAGAGCTTTTAAAATTAGAGCTGGCATTCCAATAAATATATTTTTTGTATGGAAATAAAAAGTAGTTCATTATTAAAAGTCGTAGAACACAATGTTGTTGCTGATGATGCTAGGAACCTCGTCACCGAAGGTTGCCAGTCTTTTAAAAATCAATAGAGTTAGATTTAGAATATATAAAGAAAAATATTGATATTATTGAGTGATTACGTACTACCACCACCGCAAGTGTATTCTGTGAAGGGCGTAAACGGCGCGTAGCAAATGAAGGCAAGCTTAACCGTGCATTCCGTTCTCGACTCGGTACCGTTGGGTAGGAAGACAACACAGTAGTTATCTAACTTTACTTTGTAGACCAGTTGTCCTGTAACAAAAAATGTAATTCGAATAAAAAACACCGATGGGTGTTTCTTGACATTCACTGTCATTTTTGAAATTACCTGTCATTGTCTGATATTTTTATAAACTTACAAATGTATACATAATAAGTAAATTTCTCACTGGCTCTTCATAAGTTTGAATTTGGGAAAAACTGAGCTCAAGCTTTTACAGCCCAATCAAACAGTATTATAAAAAGCTCTCTCTCTCTTTTGAAGGAGCTTTATCCTAATACTGTTTCATAAGTAAAAGAAGAAAATAAAAAGGTATGGCTAGGAAATGATCAGCTGAGCTTAAATTTCAAAATGCATTTCTTGGCGATAGAAAATACTTACCGTTTTCCAAAACAAATCCTCCAGTGGGAAAGGTAAGTTTCTGCCCTGTGTGTATTGCTAAAATCTGCTGTCCAGCTGTGATGTTAGCATTTATCATCTTATCGGCGTGCTTTTTAAACTCTCCATTGAAGGCGTTGATCAGTACAGCACCTAGAATTTTAAAACATTAAGAGTTTGCAATAACGCTGGCCTAAGCTGGATTTCGAGCGAGATGACATGATATGATACAATAGTTATCTCATGTGTGAGAAGTACATAGCAGAGACGTACACCGTATTTTATGCGTGTTTTTGATAAAACGTGTTTTTACTTAATTATAATTTATTGAAACAACCAATCGATTAAATGGCATACCTAAAGAAATACTTCTAGGTTTTATATCGAAACAAAAACCTTAGAACAAAAGTGTGCTATTAGGTACTGAGATAAATAGCGAAATATATGCAGGTGTATCGTCATCGCTTAATTTAACATTCTAAACGCCAATCACTCGCAATCGAATCGAGCAGCGTTTGTTTCGTTGTCCTTCTGTTTTGAATTGGCACCCTGATTGGTCAATCGTATGGCCTCGGTCTATACGATTGACCAATCAGAAGCTCTTTAGCATCATGCATCAATCCAACTGTGTTGTGAGAATCCCAAATACAGAACCGCCGTGCCGCCGCCGCCGACGCTGGACAACGAGACACTGAGCAATTTTGGGTTTAGTAGGTATTTCCTTCTCCAAGGGAGCTCCCTTGGAGAAGGAAATACCTACTAAACCTTTCCCTTATTGAAATTAACGATAGATCTATCGATTTCCGTGCTTGTTTATGCACCCACTCAAGCCTTGTGAAAAACGTTTGAACTGTGCACAGCAGGTAGACAAAGGTAGTAGCATTCACACATTATGAGATAAATAACGATTTCGAACTACTTGATTACCTATTTATTGCACACTCTTAAGAGGGCGGAATGTGAGCTATTTTGTGAAAATGAGCGGGCGCATACGTACAGAGCAAACGAATTTGGTGTACAAGAAGATAAGAAAAAATAAACCCTAATAATCTACTGTTGAAAGAATGAGCGATTAGCACCATACAAAACGGAAGAGGGAAAAAGATTTGACAACTTTAACGACATGACAATTTCATAAGTAACATCGTAGAAGCCGAAGTAGAAGGAAGATAAGAAAGAGGAAGACCAAGATCTAGCTTTATGAGTCAGATCAAGCAGAAAGGCAAGAAATAAAAGACATTGCATTGGAGAGAGAAGAGTGCGGCAAATTCAAATTGCATAATTACACCAGCAAGTAGTTCTTGTCGGTGTTATTATGAAATTGGAAATTTTATTTAGGCTGTTTATATAATATTAAAATAAAAAGCATTTCGCTCATGATTTAGCTTACCTTCCTTTTCGCATTGGAGCTTGGCTTCGTCACGATCGGCCGGCCCCGGATGAAGCTTCAACCAACCCTTGACTTTTGAGCAGCGGTTGTAACCAGGCCATCCTTTTCTGTCTTGACCTAAAATCTCAGTTTTTGAATGCTTATTATTTACCTATACCAAGTCCAAAGCAGTATCAGTTTTTGGTATTATGCACCACTATGAATTTCACTTCTTGTTGACAAGTGATTTTCAAATACAGAATGAAGTTATTTCAGATGACTTATATTCAAAATCTTACCCAATGGATGCACGTCGCAGTCGATTTTAGGCGCAAGCGCAAAGCAGATGTAGGGATGTTGTTCGGTACATTCTACACGGCCAGAGGTACCATTGCCGGGGTAGAAGACATTGCAAAGGGCGACTGCAATACAAAAAGACTTTAACCATAAATGCATATACATAAAATATTTCTATGCAACAAAAGCTATCGCTTAACAACATATCAGGCACTTTATAAATATAGACAGAGTTAACATTATATTGTGATACATTATTAATATAGCCTTATTAAAACTCCTAGAAAGAAGTTATTGCTCAGTGATTGGAGACTATGATATTTCGATTTCCGATGGATCTCACACTAGTGTAGTGTAGGTACATACCTATTGTAAGACGTCACTCAATGACGAGGATTAGCAGATAAGGAAAATAGACAACTATTTTCCCAAATACCAAACATATCAGATTACTCTAAACAAAGATAAGAAAATAGAATATCATTTTATTAAGTAAACATGCATATTGAATTACAAGATATGCAATTAATTTATAATAAAATTAGAGATAGAACTTTTGTATAAAAAGCCTTGTTTTAACTCAATAAATAATCAGTACAGAACCTACTACAGTCGTGTTAATTACTCCTACAAACCAACCTTCATTACACTAGGCCGAGTCTGTATCGCGAGGTCCAAGTTTTTATTTCTACTTTTAATTTTATTTTACCAACTCGGATCGAACTCATAAGGTTTCTCTCATAGTGTAGATATTATTATCATCATCATCAGCCTATATTAGCCCACTACTGGACAAAGGTACTTATCTCCTAATGAGCGCCATAGCACCCTGTATCAGTCATCCGACAGGCATCCGTCTACCAGTTTTCACAGATCGTCAGCCCACCTTGCCGGAGGACGTCTACTACGTTTGCCGAGTCGCTGTCACTACTCAAGAACAGGTTTACCCAAGATTCGGTCGTCCCACTACCACTTCTGCCTGTTATTTCTTAGAGCTGTCGACAACAGAGTGTAGTAACTCTGTTGTCGACAGCTCTCTAATACTCACATTCTCGTTTGTGTGTGAGGTTCATCATCATCATTATCAACAACCTATATTATTGCACTGCTGGACATAGGCCTCCCCTGATGGGCTCCATAGCGCCCTGTCTTAAATAGAAAGAAATGTCAAAAGATTAAATCAACTTTATAAAGTATTTTACCGGTTTTTGATAGGTACTTTATGCGTTCCGCAAGGAAATTAACTAGGTTCCATATAAGTAGTTTTCCACAACACGTAGACCATTTTGTATTTGTTTTGACTCCATATTGCAATAAAGTATGATATAATGTAACTTTTGGTAATTATGTTACGATTTTAGTAATAAAGCTCTAATATTATTTATTACACCAAAAGAAGCTACATATCTGGTAGTACTATTCCTTGCAGAAAGCAAAAAATATAAAAAAACTACTGAAAGATTAGAATTTCGAGCGAATCTTCACACAGGGCAGCCATCATATATATTAATGTACATTTCATTCCTTCATATTTCATACATGTAAAAAATACCTGACGTTTTCTGTGGAAAGACGTTTTATGAGATGTACCTATCATGTGTTATAATTATAACGTTCATCTTTACATTATTGCTGCCGTATGTGTACCACATTAGATTCCGAGGCAAAGACTCGGCAGCGGAGAGTTTGAATGGCCATGCATTTTAGTTTATTCATTGATAAGTTTTTAATTTACAGGTTACCTGGATGCAGCAACGTTTGTGACCCAACATAAAGGACATCTATCTTTTTCATTGCGTTCTTTGTAATTTCTTTTATGTGATTGTGCAGTTCGTTGGACCATGACGATGCTACCACCGCACCTGTAACAAGAAAGTTTCTTGTATACCATCATCTTTGTATTTAGACTACGATCAGGTATTTCGCGGCCTCCTCCGCAGATACGTAGAACCTTACAAAAATGACACTCAAAATTGTCTACGACTTGTTCTGACGCAGACAGTTTGCGCAGAGCCTAACAAGATTTGTGCATAAGGAACAAAGAGATTAATGGAGTTGAATTAATTTAGTTTCATTTTGTAAGTCGGTCCTTACCTGAATAAAATAAGTTAAGTAATTTATTATTGAAGTTATTATTATTGAATTGAACACTCATCTTTTCAAGACTGGAGCCACAGACAGCAGCTTATGTCGTGGCTGCTTCCAAGAAGAAGAGACTGTGGAACACATTGTGGTACACTGCTCTGCCACAGAGGAGGCCAGACACAAAACGGGACTGAAATGTCTCATTGAGGAACCAACCCCATCCACACCCACAGAAAAGCTGAAACGAAGCTTTCAGTCATCTAAAGTCCTGCTCCGATACTTCAGGAGCTGGGCTGGTTAGGGCCTGCTTAGGCAGGGGGATAAGGATAATGCACAATACATATGCGAGACGTCCGTTCAGATCTTAGTTCTCCCATTTAGAATTAGAATTAGAATGAGGCAGATATAGGTTAAAAACTACAACCCGACAACGTAAAAGTTGTAAACGAGCAAGCACTCTCCCCCTTCTGAGGAATGCTAAATCATATCACAGACTTTATTTCCGAGATGCTTTAGCCCCAGCTCGATGTTGTGCCCCTTTGCGAATGTGTGTCTCAAAATCCTCAGCGAGCCTAATTCTGTGTCATGCTTTTGCAAATTGTTCGAGTTTGCCAAAGTTAACCGCATTGCTCAGTGTGTGATGTATTGGTTCAGGAGAGTCAAGAGTCAAATCGTTTATTTCTTTAGACTTACGAAATAAGCACTTTGACAAGTTTCTCATGTCCACCCTTTCTAACCATAGAGTTCAAAGGACAGTCCCACTAAATGTGATATTGTGTTTCCGTGAACCTACTGCAGCTGTAAGTATGGCTCAGTCTGAGCGAAGGAGAGAGACCAACGGCCTGAACGAGGTTATACTCGTAATACCTGAAGATAAAGTTACAGCAGCATACCTTCTTTCTGGCAGTCGGCCATGGCTGCGTCCCAATTAGCCGGGTTCTCGTGCAGTTTAGTCCAGCCATAGAGGTCTTCGTGGAACTTGTAACCAGGGAAGCCTTCTCGCTCATACGTGCCTGAAATGCAATAACATACCAATATAAAATCGAAGTGCCAAATTATGTCAGCTTAGCTCTAGGTTCATTAATTGGACCCCAAGCATTACGAACTATAACTATATAAAAGGGATGAAAATATTCTCAATCGATTCTTTCAAAAAATTTAGAAATCAGAGCACGTGCTTTAAAATGAGTCTTAGCGAGAAACCAAATTTTTATTACATAGCATTTACTTTTATTTAAATGTGTTAAATAAAAGTTACATATGTAATATAAATTTGTTTTGTTTAGTTTTATATCATTTCAAAATGAATTTTATCAGTGATTATTAGCTAATATACCTTCAATGGCCGTAAAATATATTAAGAACAAAATAAATCCTGTTTTTATCAACATTGTAGAGCACTATTCTGGCAAGCTCTCCAAAATAATGTGAACGAGCGTAATATGTGTTAAGTGATAACATAACCTTGATTCCCTACTATATTCATTACCTACGACTTTTCATGTGTAGAAAAATATTTTTTACAGACAGCTTCTTTATAACTGCGACAGAACGGTGCAAATTCCACATCAATGATCCCAATTATTACGAGACAACATTTTACTGCAAAAATGTTAGAAAAAACCCAAACATTAGAAAATAGTCTATTACGCCATTGTCAGTAGTAATGAATTTATCTATTTATTTCTCGTTTACTACCTTCAGTTAAGTTTAAGTCCTAGCCAAATGAAATTTTAGAGCTTATACTTCATGAAAACCAGTTTTTTTTATATAGTTTGCAGAAAAAAATTGTATGTGGTTTCTTTATGTTAGAACCACTGAAAGTTAGTAAAGATTCGATTTAAAAAAAAAGTTTTTTATAAATCTTAGACTCTGATTGGTAAAAGGGTACCAAAGGCCTACTATCGACTTTGTTTAAAATTAAAAAACAGGGTCGCAGACGTAATATTTTGGCTGCAATTGCGAAATTCAGTCTGAAATCTGATTTTGACCAAAATTTCACAAAAGTCAAAATAACTTTTGAACCAGTGAATATCGCACAGCATACATGGGGGTTAAATCGTTAGGTACTGAGGTCACCCACCCCCCATCCACCGATGATCCACCCCTTATGTTACACCCTGTATACTAGAGAATCGCTCAACACACAACCCTCTCGCGCACATACACAAACATACCAGCACTAAAATGGCCTATATATATTATTCTTAAATACCTAGTTTTTAATATAGTTATAGTACTTAATCACTCTCTTATTTTACGATGATACGTTTGCACCTAAATTATGTATCCTCAAATTAGTAAACACATAATTTCTTTTAACATGTACATATTTTTAAATTACCTTTGTGTCAGGAGGCGGGCGCAGAGACTACGCCGCAGTTTTTAACTTTTGTAGTCTCTTCGTTCACATGTAATCTATACTCAATACTCAATATATTTATTGCAACATCTATTATAACCATAGAGTTTATATAGTACTCAATTATTACTATGTACTTGTCCAAATAGGAGGCCTTTACCGCAGGCAAAGCGGTCCTCACTTGTAAAAATAATAATGAATAGGTATCTACCTAACTTATTAGAGTTGTTATATACATAAAGCTAGTTTTTTGCATAAGAAAACTTAGAATAAGTTCCTTTGTATATCTAGTATGTGAGAAAATAAAGGCTATTTTATTTTATTACTTGTCCAAATAAATTTTGCATTTTGTATTCTTTGTATTTTGTCTGTCCGCTGTCGTAGTTAGACAGTTGAAATTTTGACAGATGATGTAGGTATATCTGTTGCCGCCATAACAACATATTATACTAAAAAAACAGAATTAAATAAATGTTCAATATATTTGCTCCCATACAACAGGCATGATATTTTGCCGCTTTTATAAATGACACCGAACCCTTCCTTGCACTTGGCCGGTTTTATTATTTATTGTAGATAGACCTTCGTTTGACCACAATCTCACCTGATAGAAAGTGACGATGCGACTCACAATGTAACACGAAGGCTAGATGATACTATTTACAAATTACCCGGAAAAATAACAGCATAACGTGCTCCTAGCGACAGCAGGCGGTACCAACAATGAAGGTGGGCAAAAACCTCATTGTTATTGTTAAACTTTATTATATTTATAATCTCTTGATACAATAAGATGAAGCAGTCGGCCACGAACGACAAAATATTCTTGAGTATAGATATATGTACTTACACATTATTGACATAAAGTTGATCTATTGGTCAAATAGTATCTTTTGTTTCTTTACAGATAAAGTATCTAGAATGAAGCTAATAATCGTGACATATGTTTCCGAATGATAGTACAGTAGAAGCGATTATACAAGGTGTTTGGTACAACGTTTGCTATTTTGAAAACCCTCAATAGCCTCTCTCCCGCCTATTCTAAAGAATTTTTTAAATAATTTTCGATTTATACTGATTTTATACCGAAATTTGAACTGATTAGAATTGTAACTTTATTTTACGTCATAACATGGCCTACATTTTTTTTTGGCATGTTAGCCCTTACTAACAAAATGACATGCTTAGGTATTTTTTTTTTCAATTCTTAGTTTTTCATTCAAATTTTAATTTTCACTTTTTAACACTTTGCATGCCCCTAGTGGCTTTATTTACCTAGATCTCATCTAAATATTGATTTTATTAGTAAGGGCATTCATGCCAGATGTAAATTATAAATGATTTTAAACCATGTTATGTCGAAACATCTAGTTAGGGTACTAATTAGGTAGTTTCAATCCGGAAGTAAACTTAAAAAATATTTTTGAAATACAGATATTTATTGTTCTGATTTTCAAAGTAATTTCTGTAAAAAATTATAAAAAAATGTTTTGTCTAAAATAAAATTGAATTTTAAAGACATAAAATAATGAAGTAGGTACCCTTATCTTAAGTTTTGCTTAGCAGGACTAGATGCTGTGTGAATTATCAAGCATTATTTATTACATATTCTTAAACTATTTATGGAAAATTACTTCTCCGTTAATTATGTGTTTTGTAAAACGCAGAAAATATTAACAAACTGCTAAAAATATATTAGCGCGAATCTGTGTCAGATTGCACATATACTTTAAAAAAAACCAAGATGGGCCCCTAGTAATATTATACAGGGTGGGGCAAATTTTTGGCCCCAGCATGCTTAGGGTAGCTACCCTTTCTTTTGTAGTTAGAAGGTTTTGTTCAGACTACTTCAATTTTTGATTGTGCAACTATTAATCTTTAAATAAATTTAATTGTAATCATTTTCGTAGGTTCTGACCTTTCCAGTCTCACTATTATTATTTAATTGATTTTATTACTTGGTTAATGTTTGTAATTTTTTTAGCTAATAAAATTTGATTTTGCAATTTGACAAACTTTTCTAAACATTTTTGAGTATTTTTTTACTTTTTCTTTAAAGTCCTTGCTAAAATTATATTGTTTTTCACTATTTACATAGTTCATATAACCTTAGTCTTACGTATACCCACTGTTGCCCACACCCTAAAGTTACGTTTTTCTGAGATCATAATCGATTTGGGTGTCTATATTGAATTGAACGCATTGGTGAATTTATTTAAAAAAATACAATACGTCTCATTTGGGATATTTAGTGAATAATCAGGTGATGGTTTAGAATCCCAATCCAATTTAACCGTTCAACGGAATTGGTGTAACGTACATTGTACAATGGGAGTGTAAATTGGAGTTGCACCATAATTTCGAAGGAGATCTGAAAAATTTACAGCTTAAACGTGTAGCGTACCGACGTAACTGAGATCAGTCTTACATTACATAAGATAAACCTATTTACAGTGTTGAAGACGTACGCAATATATGTGAGATGTATCGTCCGCGAGAACGCCGGAGCAGCACATTCTTTGGCTGGAATTCTTCATAAGTGAAGGTCGAAATGTTCCCTGTTGGAATACGCACCACAAATGATTTAAAATTACTATAAAGTGACTCCAACCGTTAAAACCTTACCGAGGTATGGTCTTAATCTTCTCATGCTGTACTATACCGCGAAGGTGAAGGAGTCACCTTCGCGGTATAGTACAGCCTGGACAGCAACAAGTAGTTAGGTCCGGTCGGAGCTACACCACGCTGGTTTCGGCTGCTGGGTTTCCTTTTTCACCGCACTACGTTACGCACTCATTGAACCCTTCAGAAGCACACGGCTTTCTCTCACAAGAAGCTGCAACGTACTTAAGCACGTAAAAGCTGTCGCTTAAACAAACAGTTGCTTATCTTTTTTCTTTAATGCTAATAAGTGTAAATAAAAGAGGAAAACAAATGACTCTTCTATTGCCTAAAATTGAGACAGATTTATAAGTGCTTTAATTTGTAGCACCTAGATGCATTTTATGTGGACAGCATCATATGTCAGACAGACAGCTCGCAGGCAACTCGTATGAAACTTGTGGGAAGCCATATGTCGCTGTAAATATATCAAAAGATAACGAGTCATAGCCCATAATTGAATGCATACCTATTTTTGGCGGTGTTGTAGCAGCGTTGGTATGCAGAGCTTTACATTGTTTAGCTTCGCCAAAGGCGAAATGCGAATGCTTTTTAATAAGTAAACATCCATGTTTGGGTAAATGGTAGGTATATACCTATCCATTCAAACGTATATGTTCCTATCTGCTTTCCCGAAATCACACTCATATTAAAAATGTGAAAGTTTCGGACGGATGTATGGATGTTTGTTACCTCTTCACGCCAAAACTCTTGAGTCTTGAACTGAAGGATCGGCCTGAAATTTTGTAATTTTGATCTTGGAATCAAACATAGGTTACTTTTATACCATAAATTGATAGAATTGTCGACCTCATATTATGTTCAGATGACATCCTGGTATCTAGATGCCCCGACCCTCTTCTAAAAGAAGATGACCACCACCCCGCACTTATCTGCCACCCTAAATTTGTCACCATACCCATACTATAGCCAACCTCAAGGCCCAAGCATTTCTACTCCAAAGGAGACTATGACGCTATTTGTAAGAATCTCGACGAACAAGACTGGTACAGTCTCCTGATGTGTAGTTCCGTTGACGAGGCTGTGGATAGCTTTAACAAGCTATTGACTGACCTGAGAGATCAATTCATACCCTCTAAAATTATTCGATCCAGTCATTATCACACTTGGTACTCTCCAGCCCTTATTAAGATACTTAAGGAGAAAAAGAAACATCACAATAAGTTTAAGCTCTATTACAACATAGCTGACAATAACTCTTTTAAGATCTACGAGACCGCGCCAAACGCGTGGAGCGCGATTGCAATAACAAGAACATTCCTTCGGTAGAGGACGGCATCCGCAACAACCCTAAAGCTTTTTGGTCGTACGTTCAGGCCAACTTAGTCTCTTCCATGGATGCGCTGACACTTGGCATGGAATCAGGTGGTCAAGTTGATGCCATCTATACTGATTATAGCAAGGCATTTGAAAGAATAGACCACGTTATAGTTCTCGGAAAGTTACTGGCAGCAGGTATACGGGGTGATCTTCATAGATGGTTCGCGTCATATGTTAGAGATAGGTGCCAGACTGTTGTCTTGAACGGATTTGCGTCATCGCCGACCTTGATCACATCGGGAGTGCCACAAGGATCGATCCTGGGGCCTCTCCTATTTGTCTTATTTATAAACGACATCGAAAAATGCTTTGTTAACTCCCACTTATTATTTTTCGCTGACGACATGAAAATCTACAAAAGATCAAGTCCGCCGATGACGCAATTCTGCTTCAGCATGACCTAGTCAACCTACATAGCTATTGCCTGTCCAATAAGCTGGAACTTAACATATCTAAGTGCCACAGTGTCTCGTTCACTAGATCCGATCACACATTAACATACGATTATAGACTCAATAATCAATCACTTATTTATAACAGGTGGTCGATCTAGGCGTGATACTTGACTCTAAGTTTTTGTTCCACAAGCACATTGAACAAATAATCAAGAACAGCATGAAGACGCTCGGTTTCATACTGCGGATCACCAAAGACTTTGGTCAACAAAATCTCTCAAAATTCTCTACTGCTCGTTAGTGAGGAGTAAACTGGACTATGCTTCGCAAGTTTGGAATCCGCGGTACATCAAATACATTGACTCCTTAGATAAAGTACAAAGGAAATTCCTAAGACACCTTAATTTTAAACACAAAATTTAGATTCCCGATTACGACTACACTGAAAGTTGCAGACGCCACCATCTACTTACCTTGAACTTCATAGAGATGCCACCGACCTTACATTCCTCCATAATATTATCCATAGTAGGATTGACAGCCCGCATCTTCTCTCTTACATAGATTAAGATCATAGCCGCGACCCGTGCTTCCACAAGACGCCACTACCTAAAGCTGCATGTACCTACCTGTGTGACTCCATATCGCAAGAACTTCTTCATCTCTCGGACTGCTGATCTCTTTAATAGCGCATACAGCACAGCGGACTTCGATCTCTTTACATCCAGACCTAATGCACTTAAAAAAATAATAAACACTAGTTTCTTCGGCTCAACACTAGCACCTACATTATTTTAACCCATTTACTGCTAAACACTGCTATAATCTATAATTATCTATTATTATTCTTATTTTTATATTTATCACCTTACATCTTGCAATTAATGTTCAATATATTAACTTATAAGTCTACTAACAATAGGTATCTAGTAGGTACAGATATATTTAGTTGGTTATATTGCGAAGGTATCATGCTATCAATTCCCTTAAGGTTGATATGGCTCATAAGAATGAAAAATATTTAGTAACAATTCCGCGAAAAATATTTTAAAATTAAAATTATTCCGCGGAATTGTAACTAAATATTTTTCATTCTTATATTTACAATGGATTTCCGCAAAGTAACGCCTGAATCTATTATTTATTTGATATGGCTCCTTAAACTCTCTAAACTAGAAATTAAAAAAAAAAATAACTTGTGTTTTGTATATTATTTTTGGATAATGTATACTCTCATTGTGCGTGGAAGCTGCTTAGCTTAATTCTTCTATTTTTACGTGTTTATACTTTTAGATTTATAGCTTTTTGTTTCCCAATAGTAAATAAATAAATAAATCAGTTCCCGTGGGATAAAAATCGCATTTGGTATTGTTATTCTTGTGAATCTGATTATTTTAATTTGTTAATTAGGGAGTTACTTAGGTTAGTAAGAAAAACAAATTATCGGTTTCCTTTATGCAACAGATAAATAATAATAAACTTTAGGTGCGATAGGATATCACGTATTTATAGAAGCCCGCCTAATTATCACATAAAAAAGATAAATATAAATTATAAATTAAATTTATCTGAGCCTAAAAACAACATGTTGTTTTCCTCACTACTTTATCTTACGCTTGACGACCAGGTTTTACGGTTACTTATTATTGATTAGATGATGACCTTTAGAAACCGACCTTTGGTTATATGGCAAACAATCATTATTTTAGATAGATAATGCTGGACAACAGATTAAGCCTCTGAGGCGTTCGGTGTTTACAATTTTTTTAGATAGCCTTTGTCAGATAAAGCGCTGTTAGTTTAAGGTTATCTTTTACCTAAAAGGCCAAAAATGTTTAGAGGAAGCTTTTACCGCCTTTTAAATAATAATATTATAACTAAAATAGATTATATTTTAGTTCGTCTATTGATATATTTATGACCAGTTTCAGCCGGTGGGTTACCGCGGAGCCCATACTATTTATGCACCTGCCTATCTTCTGACATTCAGGGCTACGAGTAATACGTTTTTATTACCGACTTTAGGAGGAGGTTCTATTTTCATCTGTGTGTGTTTTTATTGTATGTATGTTAACCGATTTCTGACCAATTGTAAAAAATATTTCGGTATTGTATAGAGACTGGTTTCGAATTGATCACATACATGTTTTATTCTCGAAGGATTAGTATTTATTCCGTCAAGCTTAAAAAACAACAAAATACCACAGGAAAATCACGAATATTTACAACAATTTTGGTGATTCCTGACCAACATCCGTCCACCCACCTAACCCACCACTCCCCTCATCACCCTCGTCACCCTCCCCATGAAAAAGTTCAAAAATAATAAGTTGTGCTCACAGCGGTAGCACGTCCTCTCGCTTAACGTGCACCTCTGCAACATCCGAGGACTGCGCTTAAATATCGACTCAGTCCATCACCACCTATATAGTGACTGCGAAGTCCCACTTCTCATTTCTCACGGAGACGCAGATACGAATGCCTCCCGATGTTCATACCTAACATACCCTGGCGCACAATTTTAAACTCAAGGCCGGAACGCTCGGGACGACATTGCTGTCTACGCCTCCGTGATCTCGAAGAACCCGGTTTTTCGATAATAAGGACTTTGGTTGAGACTGGCCTAGATTAAATTATCTATGCCAGTCTATATCGGTCACATACTGGAGATGTTGAGACAACCATTACATCTGCAATACGGCTGATGTGGCTCAACGACGCTTCCCTGCTGCCAAACAGGATCTGTTAGGGTCTTTAACGCTTACCAGCGTAACTGGCTTTTTCCGTACCAGAACACCGATCATGCTGGTCAAGAGAATTAAAAGAAGAAAATTCAGTGTGTGTGTTACCCCCTTTAGAAAGCTCAGATCACAGCCTTGTAGGCTCAGTCTCATCGTATTCGCCTCCAGATCTTACCCCTGTGGTTAACAGATGATTATGGCGTTACAAGTCAGTAGACTCGGATGAGATGAGTCAAACGTGGTTCACTTCCTGTGATCCAACTGCCTGTACCGATGCTTTAACGAGGGTGATTAAAAGTGCAATGGAATATTTTATACATCCATACACTGATACTTTACGCTCTGATAGGACTCCACTGTAGTTTACATTAGGGGCATCATTTCCAGTAATGGTGAAATTATAAGCATTCGTTTTTACACTCATGCTTGCAGATAAGCATACTGTTATGAATTTATGATAGATAGTTTTAGTAATGGTACAATGTAAGCACGCTCTATTATTAGACTACCTTCTTGTATACCTTCCATTTAGTCCGAAAGATCTATCAAGGACTTACATAGATAGTACAAAAATTCTCAAGAACCTTAATTAACATTTAATATTATATTCATAATATTACATATACAGGGTTTGGCAAATTTTTGGCCCCTTAAGGGTATTTCCAATCAGGAACACTTTTCCCAAAGGAACATACCAAATCAAATCGTAAGTTTTAGCAATAATAAAAAAAACAATTCCAATAGATTTTCTATGAAAAAACGAGTAAGTGAAAACAACAATGTCACTCATTCAATGGTTCTTAATTTAATCTCGTATGTAACTACTATTTGAAGTTGGTAGGCTAATTTTGAAGGCATCTCAGGAATTAAATTTTTTACTTATTTTTTATTTTATTAAAAATCAAGTAGGCTTATTTTGAAGGCCCCCTAGCCATGTACACCAAAATAAGAAACATACCTACCTAACTATTTTTGGTCATTTTTAATTGAGTTTAACTTAAAAAAAGGTTGGTAAGTAAATAACTTGATTTTTAATAAAAATTAAAAAGTAAGTAAAAATTTAATTCCTGAGATGCCCTCAAAATTAGCCTACCATTTTAAAAAAGTACGTAAGTAAAGTACATACGAGTTTAAATTAAGAACCATTGAATGAGTGACATTGTTGTTTTCACTTACTCGTTTTTTCATAGAAAATGTATGGGTTGTTTTTTTTAATTATTGCTAAAACTTACGATTTGATTTGGTATGTTCCTTTGGGAAAATTGTTCCTGGTTGGAAATAGAGTCGATTAAGACCAACTTGATTTTTTTTGTCAAATGTCATTTTTTGGGCAAACCGTACATTTTTTCAAAAAACTAAAAATGGCAATATTTTTTCTTCAAAATAAAACAGAAAGTTTCTAAGAAGAAAACCTTCTAACTACAAAAGAAACGGTAGCTACCCTTAAGGGGCCAAAAATTTGCCACACCCTGTATATACATAAAATATTTCATTTTAATATAAAATTAATTTTACATTGCGCTATAATTGAGTGGCTGTATAGAAAGGTGGAACATGGTTCTACAGAAGTGTGACAGCTGCCGCCGCTCAGGCAACTTCAGAAATACTTTCCGAGCATGATGAAAGAGTATTATCAAATCAATAATACAAACATTTTGATATAATGGTAACTTTTTATAAAGGTTGAAATGAAATTAATCAACAATAAATAACCGTGTAATTCTTTATTACATTAAGTTAACAAGGATTGGAAAAGCAACATTCTCGTAATATTTTCTTTTATTAGTCTGTTGTTTACAGTAGGAATTCTTTAACAGTAGTTGATAACTACAAAACTTGAAATAATGAGATTTACACTATGATACTATATAAATTAGTGCTTTAGACATCGGTGTTGAAGTATGGCAGTTCAAGGCCGTCAGGCGCAGTCAGTAGCTCGGGTGTGTCAGCCAGTTGGGGCCCAAACAGATCGACAGCATCAGCGTTCCTGGCGTAGCAGATGAATGAAAGCTTAGCTTCGCATTCCGTCCTACTGACATCACCGTTAGGCGTGAAGATAACGCAATAGTGCCTGTTCTTGGTCACCCAAACCAATTTCCCTGCAAAATACAAAATAACAATTAATAAAATTGTAAACTTCTTCACGAAAGTAACTTGAGATTTTTCTACAGAAATTCAGTTCAACGAGGTGACAAAACGTAACTTTTGAAATATATTTGATTCGGCGTGTGTGTGATTGTAAATCAGAAATAAATGGAATACAATACCTAAGGAAATATTACGCTTACATAAATTTTACGGTAAAAATACCTATGCCCTTTTTTATGATACGGTTGCGGTTGTCAATTACACCGGAATGACAAAGGTAGTTAACTAACCGTCGATTTTTTCGAAGACTCCTTGCGGGTGGACGACTTTAGCTAAAGAGTATACTGCCAAAATTGGCTCCTCCTCAGTGCTGTTGGCTTTGAAAAGTTTCATTGCTTGCTCCTTGAACACAGGGATGTAAGGGTTGACCAACTGGGCACCTGAAATTTAAAATAAATAAACAACCGTTTTTGTTTACATAAGATTTGTAATGCAACAATTATTATGAATCTTGTAGTAGTTGTACGAAGTACCTATCTTAAATTATAAGTTTACCTGGAAATAGCAGTATAGTCTTATTTTGGCCAATTTTAATGTTTCTAGAATAATCGATTGTTATTCACTATTTACGTTATTAGTAATTTGGAATAAGTTATTTACAATCTATCGTTAACCTTTTATCGTTATTACCTTCTGATTCACACTTGGCCCGAGCGGTATCATAATTGGCTGGTCCCACGTGCATCTTCAGCCATCCCTTGACCTTGGAGCAACGATTGTATCCTGGCCAGCCAACTCTGTCCTGACCTGAAATTACAATTAAATTATTATAACCGCAATTTTTTTCACTTTTTTAAAATCGGGCCTTGTGCTGGCTATATGAGATCCCTGACTTCGGTTTCTCAATAATATTGAAACTTCATCGAGTTGGTTTTTTGATAAAACTTGCGTAGTCCCAGTAGTTTGCATAATCAGAAATTGGTATACATTTTTTGACTGTGCGGACTTGGAACTACGCAAATCGGTGGTAAGTATAAACCACCGACTACCCAAACGCAAGTCAGATTTAAAAGTCTCAAGTTGCGATTTTTGACATTTCTCAATTAAATAATGTCAAAACATCGTCATTTGAGGGCTAATGCAGTATCAACACCTTTTTTGATAACTATGCACCGTAGAATGCACCATTTATTTATTTTTTTGTAAAATACATATTGCATGAAAGTCCTACCAAACTCAACGGTGTCGCAGTCTACTGGAGGAGCCGGTGCGTAGCAGATATAGGGGTACTTCTCCGTGCAGTCTGCACGGGACATGGTGCCGTTGTTGACGAAGAAAATCTGGCATTGGTCTTCCTTCTTGATATCTTTATTAACATCTGAAATGGCAAAACAGTTAACTACTTCAAGAAAATTTTATCTTACACTGTATTAACATTGCAAAAATTAAATACTTGAACACTTGAAAACTCTACGCAAGGGTCCGATGAACTTATAAAGTTGTTTAAAATCTTAATTCAGACAGGTGTGGTGATAACGTTGGAATATAAAATGATGTAGCTGTACTAAAAAACTTAATAGGTATTAAAGTTTTACCATCAAGCTTGTGGTAGCCACCTCCAGGGAAGTTGTACTTAGCACCGATGAAGAGTATGTCGATTGTCTCATTCGATTCCTTTGCAATCTCAATCAGATGGGTTTTTAATTCATTGGACCATGATGATATCAAATTTGCCTCTGTAAAAAAAAATGTTATTATTAAAATTTAACTTCCACATACCACGCTGTTTAGCTGTGTAAGTAAATAGCAACAACTCTTCCCGAGAGTGTCGTAAGAGGTGACCTAGGGATCCACCGGTGCCGGTAGCAGCGCCCTGCATAACAATTCTAACCCACAGAGTGGGGATTTCGATTATCAGCACTGAGCCCACTCAATGCTAAGGGGTGTCGTTGAAGGCCCGGGATGAGATGGAGCTTAAGGCTCATCTTATATCGTAGCCTGTGACAGCGTTACATAGCAAGAAGTGCAAGGACAAAAGGAAGGCGTTGCCCAGTCCAGCAGTGAGCCAGTAGATTCTTAAAATATATACTAGTAATATTTTAAAATGACGCAAAAATTCCTTTGCATGGACTGCATGCCCCATGGCTTAAAAATGTTTTGTGTTCATGGAAAATTCCGTTGATCTCTTTTGGAGCCCATACTATATAAGAGTACAACGGAATTTGCCATGAACTCCAAACATGCTAAATGTTTCTATGTTTGTTCGCCGATTTCTATTTCTTAAATTAATAGTTTTTCGTGTTCAGACAAATCAGTTCATAATTAATAACAATAACACACAACAAGAAATAGGAACGAGCTACAACTCAAGAATAAAATTACATTGAAACTATTAAATTAAGTCCCTAAATAGAATGATTGTTTAGGAACAAAATAGGAATATACTTAATGGTAGATCGATTTCAATTATTGTACCCATAAAGAAAAAGAATAGTCAAGATTGCACAAATAATTACAATGAATTAGTATTTTTCACTCAAAACTTTATAAACAGTGTATATAAAGAGTATATTATGCAATATAAAGAGTTTAAGTCGATTTTAATTGAATTCGATACATTCAAATTATATCACTATCACAGATTGCTGATTAGTAAAGTCAGTGATGTGTCCATCTGCTATAGGCGTATTAGAACATGAATGAATATGTATGTATACTGTTGGTTAACTTTAATAAATAATTGTAATTATTCTATTACCTTCATCTTTGCAGTTTTTGCTGGCAGTATCCCAATCCGCTGGGACCTCGTGCAGTGACGTCCATCCAGTCAGAACACTCCGAAATTTATAATTTGGGTAGTTAGGTCGTTCATACAAGCCTGAAAATAAAAAGCTTTAAAAATCTGTCCACCTGTTGCTGAGCAGTTTTTCTTCTCTATCTGATACAAACATAAAAAACAGACAAGTTTTAGCAATAGATTTGAGCTAAGTACGTAGTAAATTTGCATTAGTATATAATTCAATCCTAAAATATTTTGATAGTTTGACTTTATAAGTATAGGATCATGTATACACAAAGCATAAACTATGTATTATATTCTGACTACAACTTACCTTCAATGGCAGTGAAATAAACCACGAATAAAATAAATGTTGTTTTAAACAACATTGTGTTATTATTTTAGAGCACCGTTTCTCAAAGCACTCGAAATAATATAAGCAAATGAGGATATTTACTGCTCTTTATATACATATGAACGCAGAGTTTATTTTTGATAAGCTACATAAGTATGATAAGAAACACACAGACATACATGTTAAATAGGTTTCTGACAGTCAATACCGTACTCGTTACCTACCGTTACTGCCCCGTCCAAAATTTCTGCCCTGTACATATATTCAATATTATCGGGTGATATTTATGATATTATGGTTTAAATTTCTTCCTTATGAACATGTGTACCAAATTTTAAGGAGGTAGGTATACTAGAAGAAGTACCTGAAAACGAGGAAGTAAATTTTACGTTTATTTTTGATGACAGAATCCTAAAAATGGGTGTTCAAAAATTTTCCCTTTATTTTTTTCCTGGCATTGACGATTACAGTCACTTCATGTCTATGACAGTTACTGTCATTCGTGAGACGTTGGGAATAACTCAATTGTCATTTCTATAAGCCGCTCAAAGTATTGAAACATATATTTTGATCGGTCGGTTTGTTCTCATAAAGTTAAATATATATTTGCAATGATTTGATTAGTAAAAATAAGGAAGTCGGACCTCGAATCCTAATTTCTATATTTTATACGATTTTCAAGTTTCGAGAAAATTAACAATACAATAACGCTACTATACTAGGTACAGTGTTTTTTTTTTAATCTGTCCATAATTGACGTAGAAATCGACGACTGTTGTAATTATGTACACATAAACCACCAAATGCTAGTCGACTGAAGAACCGTAAAACTCAGAAAACTTTATAAAGTGTTTATTCTAAGGATTTCGTATCTGGTACAAATTTGTGTGTGTATCAATAAGTATTATATTAAATTAAAGCTCTGATAACCTTGGGGCTAGATAATGCTTTGTGAATTGTCCATCATTATTATTATTGTGAAAGATTGATTCATCTCGTTAAAAAATACGTAAATTTTATAAATTTTATAAATTAGCATAGTTTAATTTCGACACTAATAGAACCCCGATTACTCGCAAGAACGCAAAGACTAGTTTAGCGAGCCCAAAATGCCTGCGCCCACTTCTGCTTTGTTTTTCTATTTAGAGGTCACGTCATGCCGTTTTTAAATAAATATTTGATCTCGAAGATAAAGTACAGTCGTAAACTGCACCTTGCATGTCTTATGTTTGGGGTTATGAAGTATTAGTCGCAATATTATCACTACGAGAAGTTGTCATGGTTGTCTTGTTCTAGATCTTGCGGACCTCGCCAGTGCTCGAAGCAGCTCGAGACAGAGCGGGACAGCTCTGCCTGCATCAGAGACTACGTAAAGTAACTAGTTTCACCCAGTGGTGCAGTATGGGTCAGTCATAGTCATGAGATATGACTTTCAGGATACTGTTGTTACCACCTCTAACTCTACTCATAGATGATGCCACTCGCTGCCGCATAATTGCCGCGAAGCTATCAGTGAAGGTATTCGCGAACATCTCCGATGCACTACAATAACGAGGCAGGCCCAACAGCATCCTGAAAATGATGTTATATTGAACACGCAAGGCGTTAATATACTACTACTGGCAATAAAAAGTAAAACTGAAATAGGTATGGTACAACGAGCAAACCTACGGGCTACCCATTGATTAATTAAAAAGGGAAGATAGGTTACGTTCTCCCAGCGCTTACTCAAAAATTGGCATGTGTTACAACTACACGCAAACACATACGCTCACAGTTAGGTATATTTCCAGTCCTGTGCAATACAAAGAAGAACAAAGACGAAAAGACGTATCTAAGACCGAAATGAGACCGAGACAACAATATTTCACGCGAATCACGACCGCCCGTGCCACGCCGGTCCGACGGTGACTGAGGTGGGAGCACACAATTTTACACAATAATAATATGAGGTTGCCATTTTTGAGAAACTAGTACCTTATCTTCCTTTGTTAATTAATAAATGGGGCTACCATATTTCCTCTTACCGCCAACGCCCTGCGTTCCCTTTCAATATTACAGTCATCTCTGAGACCATTAGTAATTATATGCCCATACTATATACCATTAGAACACCAAAAACTATGGAAGCATCGGATAGACTGCAAGCATGCTAAATCATTATTTCCCTCTAAAGATAGAAAAACCACCAATACGATGCTCAAGATGAGCCAAGAGGACCTAAGAACGATGGTGGGCATCAGCCACTGTGAATTGAACCATCATCTTTTTAAGACTGGAGCCACAGACATCACTTTATATCCAGGCTGCCTCCAAGAAGAAGAGACTGTGGAACAGTGTCCTACACTGCACGGCCACAGAGGAGGCCAGACATAAAACGGGGCTGAAGTGTCTCATTGAGGCATCTACCCCATCCACACCCACAGAAAAGTTGAAACGAAGTCACCAAAAGTCCTGCTCCGATACTTCAAGAAGCTGGGCTGGTTACGGCCTACTTAGGCATGGGAATAATGCACAATACACTCCTATGCGAGATGTCCATGCAGATCTTAGTTCCCCTACTCAGAATTAGAATTAGAAATAGATACCATTAGTAATAAATTGCTTAACAACATTTAATTTCTTACTATTAATAAATACAGGCGGTATTGCTCTTTTCCCCTGTAATTATCATAACCACACTCGTTTGTCATTATATAATATTCTGTGACTTACAGCGTATCTCTCACAGACCTTCAGAAGGTCTCTTAAGAACCCAGAAATTGATGCACATAGTAAAATTATGTCATCGGCGTAACTTATATTGGTACCATGGTGCCATCTATAGAGCCTACCTATGCAGGCTATAGGTGTTGCTGAGTTCAACAATCAGTTGATTCATGTACCTACAGGTTGAAAAACTTTGGTGATATCAATCCACATTGTCTAACACCGCATTCCAACCTGTACAAGTCAGAGATACCACTTGACCAGTTTGAACTTCAGTTTCAGTTCCAGTACGTGAATATGTTAATTCTGCTCGCTGGTAAAATATCACGTGATACTGAAAATATCCCAAAATTATTTTTTATTTGAATAACTTAAAATAAGTGTCCGTGATTTTTATTAGATACACATCAATAAGGTGTTTTTTTTTACTCAGAAAGCTTATCTACATGTTCGATTATATATCAGTAGTGTATTATTATAACCTTTATAACCAAACAAACTACATTAAATTTTATCTAAAAACGTTCTTAAAATACTGGCAAAGTCTGACGAGCAAAGTTTCACTTTTGGATTTTGTACAAAACATTTTGGATTCGCTGCTGAAATTGTTTTATAAAATATTTAATGGTTAACTAAAGGTCTTGATTACTTTTCTAATTACGTATCGTGATAAGTTATAAATTGATAAAAAGGATGCGAGCAAATGATGAAAACCACCAAAGTCCGTGTCTTCAAGTGAATTTCTTTATTAAAAGATACTTATGCTATCCAAAATTGGTAGCTATGTAATTAAAACCTTGAAACCATGAACAATAATGTCTTGCCGTCCAGCAATGAAAATCTAGATGGTATCATAATTATGTAGGTATACCAGACATCTAGTAACTATAGGTATAAGATGAAATAAGCTTTAATTAGTTTGGAGATGATGCTGTGTGGATTTTTTACTTTTTTATGTACCTAAACTTTCAATCACTGGGGTTTATGAGGCGTTTCAATGTCATTAGGCAGGGCTAGGGCGTGTCAGCTAGTTTGGTTCCAACGAGATCGGCAGCAGCTGGGTTCCTAGCGTAGCAGATGAATGAAACCTTGCGGTCGCATTCGATTCTTCCGAGACCACCCTGTGGCAAGAAGATGACGCAATACTCCTTGCTCTTGGCTACCCACTGCAATTTCCCTGAAATGAACAATTGAAATTTAAAAAACTGACGATTTTTTCAACCTATGTAAACTTTTGTAGTATTTTATGATAATAGGTAGGTTTTCAATTAGTCGTAACACAATAGTGACGAAGATATCAGCTGAAATAGTTCTTGTATTAATTGCGCAATCGTATTTTTATTCATATACCTAATTATCCCCTCAGATACCACAAATCAAGGCCTACAGTATACAAAACAAGAGGAGAGGAGCTAAATTAATGTCCTAAAGCGTCAGGCTTCTTAGATATAACACAGGAAAAAAAACTATAATTTTTCGTCATCTCAGAAAGTTAACGTTATAGGACATTATGTTGTTTTTATTTGTTTTAGTGTCTTTTACCCAAAGCCTCGATCACAGGCGGCGCGTTGCCAGACTGTCAGTGTTCTACAAGTACCACTTTGGTGATTGTGCGCAACCATTGCACGACCTTATCCCGTCTTCTCCCTTCTATCATAGGACCAGCAGACGCACAAATTCATACCACCCATTCCTGGTCGACATACCACAGTGTCGAACCAAAAAATTCTGCTCTACTTTCATAATATCTACAGCCAAAGAGTGGAATGACCTTCCTGCATCTGTCTTCCCATTAGAGTACAATCTTTGAGTCTTCAAATCTGGGGTAAATAAGTTCCTTCTGGAAAAGCGTGCTCCATCTTAGGCTACATCTTCGCTTTCTTAAAGTGAGTTGGTAGCCAAACGCTAATCCATCAGCAATAAAAAAAATATAAATTAAAAAAACATAGATGCCAAAATCTTCAAGTTCTTAAGAACATTCTATCAAAAATGAAAAAAAAAACAATGAAAAAGTGAAACTCCCTTAACATAAACCAGCATTGCTAACCGTAATATTTCTCAAAGAAACCGTGGGGGTTGATGACCTTAGCCAAGGAGTATACCGCCAGTATGGGCTCTTCTTCCGTGCTGTTAGCACGCAAAAGTTTCATTGCATACTCCTGGAATTCAGGAATGTAGGGGCTGACTAACTGGGCATCTGAAAAATTATAACACAAATTATTATATCAGCTAGCCATGAAAGTTAATTCATACAAGTATATACACAAAAGATAGGTCAAACCTACTAAAATCAAAATTTTTTGCGTTATAGCCAGGCTATTGTAGTGATTTACTTGTCAAAATATCAAGAGATTACTTTTGCTTGTATCGTTAGGTATTTACTTTCGTTCCGACATTTTACCATTTTATCACGTTTACTTTATTTTGCCATATTTACCTTCTGCTTTGCATCGAGCCAGAGCGGTCTCAAAATTGACTGGGCCCACGTGAAACTTTAGCCATCCCTTGATCTTGGAACAGCGGTTGTATTCTGGCCAGCCTACTCTATCTTGTCCTGAAATTACAATTCTTATCAATTCTATGTCTATGGTCAAGGTATTCTAAAAAAGCGTTGCCATGACACTTCCTTCAATATAAAATAAATAGTTCTGGACATTCAACACAATCATCATCTAGCCTTGGGGCATTATTATAAGCTCTACTTACTTTCGAGTAGTTGTACTAAACGGCATTATTATTAAAAAAAAAAATATTTCTTACAAGGAGAACCAGATGCTTTTATAAACGGAGTTACAAATTGATAAATACCAGTAAGCTTATCGAATTTCTTAGTTTTTACGGGTAATCAGGATAGTGCAATAAATGAAGCCCATGAACAATGTGACTAATTTACATGTAATACTTATTATATAGATAGCTGGCATTATTATTTACTAAGCTCTATTTTGGAGTAAGTAGAGCTAAACATAATCAATTTTCTTACTTTCTGAAGCCTCAACCTCAACAGCCTGTATTTGTCGTATAAATAAATAAATAAATAATTCTGGACAATTCACACAGCATTAGTGACGTGACATGCCTTGGCCTACACTGAAAACCAGCGCTGAGTTAACTAACACCAAAGCAAATTAATTAAGTAAATTAAATTAAAGTATAACACCAGGTCTACCCAGCACAATGCTGAGTGTGGGCCATATTTGCCTGCTACGCACAAAAAATAGCATAAGTTAAGAATTAATTTAGTTAAGTTAAATATAGTGTTGTGTAGTTTTTAGGTAAATAAAATTATTTTCTTTCTTTCTTCTTTTATTACCTAGCCCCAAGCTAAGGATTATTATAAAAATGGTAAGAACAAGTCCTCTGATGAAAATCTTACCAAACTCAACGGTATCGCAGTCTACAGAAGGAGCTGGTGCAAAACAGACGTAGGGGATTTTTTCATTACAGTCTCCATAGGCGCGAACGGTGACTTTGTTGACATCGAAAACCTGACAATATTTTGGCTTATCTGAAATTATAAAAACGTCACATTAGACACTAATATGTCCTAAAGTAAACAGGAGAAAAAAGATGTGACGACCAGTATGAAATCTTCTGTTACTCACTATTTTATGCTAACAAATTATTATTTATGGAGTAAGTTATACCGTCACTATCCTTGGGCACTGTTTCTGTCTTCTGTGACTCTGCTATACTCCCAACGTGTATTTTATTTATGGTCTTGTTTGATTCCTTGATAACCTCGACCAAAATTTCGTAAAACTTATCTGACGATGATGCCACTAAGACAGCATCTGTAAAAAAAGAAAAAAATGTATTTGCTGTTCGCTAATAATACAATTAATTAGTTTCTAATGGGTTATAAATTTGATTTCTTCCAACGTCGATAAAGAATAATAAACAATTAAAATCACTTTACAATTATTGCAATAAGCATGATGTGTCCCACTGCTGGGCTCACATGTTTATAGTTTTTTAAAACAAAATTTATTATTTCATTGTTAGGTATAAAAGATCATTAAATCTTTAAGGAAGGTGTCATACAAATTGAAATAAGTATACTTACTAACAATGACACTCAATATTGTGGTAGAGCCAAGCATTATTTTAGACTCGCAACGTAAAAATTGAACATCGTCGTCATGATACAAATAAATAAAACTAGGAGTCTTGCTTATGTTGACTGTACTTAAATTCGTAGATGTAAGTAGGAATAATATTTTTTATCTAAAAAATGCTGTTGGATGTGTTTGGGAATCTAATTTTGGATGTGATGGGAATAAGCCATCAGCAAATCTGTGTTTGGAAGTGTAGTGTCTTGTTCACGATTCTGTCTGTCTGTTTGACACCAAGCAAGCTGCGCTCCATTGCGCTCGTTGGCAAACCTTAAGCTTGGATGTATGTAAGTGACAAAGTCTGTGCAAATGACTGCAGGCAGATGCTGGAAGCGTTAAGCTGAAGACAGTGGCCTATGTCCAGCGGTCAACTTATACTTAATGTCACTGAAGATGATGATGAAGTCTGTGCGCCATAAGTTAGTATTGGGAGGATACACTCCATTCCAGATATCAATTAGCTTCCTTTTTAGAAACACCTGAAGAGCACCGTTCATGAGATCTTTTATAACAGCTGCAAGCGTTCTTTGTGTGTCTGGCAACTTCTTTCTCTTGTCACTGGAAGAAGACTATTTGGCGCAAGTAAGGTGTAGGCTGATGAATATTTTAGAATAATATTCTTCGTGTATGAGTTGGCAATGCTACCAATATAAGGAGTTTATGGGAAGTTAAGGTGTAAACACTAGCGGAGATGGCGCGAAGGGAAGAAGAAGGAATGTCAACAATGAACCGGTGATAATAGTACAAAACTAGAGGCAAGACTAATTAAATGATTATTGAATGGTATCACAGTGTTTTAGTGTTTGATTTTACAGTCAGAAGTGCGATAAAACTCGCTTGCCAGATGGTTGGTAATGCTGAAGATCTGTGAGTTACTTTGACATTTATTTTTTCTTCAACGGTGGTTTACTGGTGATTGAAGTTCTTTTCCGACCATTCCACCTGGAAGAATCGCACCGCCAGATCCTGTTATGCTTTGAACCTTCCGATGTTCTGATAACCACGATGACGAGCAAACACTGAATTTTATACCCACCAAACGATGATCTACAAAGACTTCAGTGATGTTCAATTTTGAGTGATTTTGCACCATGATTACCTATGATTGTTGAGTGAATATCGTAACGTATTTTGTTTCTCATCGAGTCTATCAAAACTGGCAGATTTTAGTGAAAAAAAATAAGTTGTTATCATTGCACCAGACTCATAATAAAAGCATAATGCTTTCAAAGTGAATTTTAGCTATATAGTGAGACAAATACTCTGGTATTTGGTAACCAAATAATTTAAAGTGATTTAGTGTGATAAAAACTTACATTTACCATATTAAACCGAAATTACTTGTCAATAATTACAAATAAAAAGAAAGTTTTGATGTGGCCACACAGTAACTGTAATTTTGAAAGAAAGAAGTTTGCTTTACTTATTACAATTTAAACTAAAGTTAGTTGTTGGTTGAATATTTACAGTGAAACTTATTACTTGAATGTGAAGATTGCAAATGTTAATGTTTATTCTAGTTAAAACCTCTAGAGCCCTTGTTGTAATATTTTCTTTGTTTCATAACTTACAAGAAACCATTCAAAGTTTTGGAATTTTAGTCAGTGGCTTATCTATTTATAGAAACACTTGCCCAGTGTTTTGAGTTCCATGATTTCTCATGAAAATTATTTCCAAGTTTATAATAGACAGAATTATTTGATTTTGGAGTTTTGTAAACAAACAGAAAGCACGAATTATGGGATCAGATAGAGAAATTAGTTCTAATAAACGACACAAAAGAAAACATAAGCACCACTGCCATCGTAGGTCAAGCTCTGAATATAAAGTATCTTTATCAGTAAGTTGTTATGAAACCCGCCAAAGGTATAAATCGCAAACGAAGGGATGTAATCATCATCATCCCAAAAAGACAAGGAACTCGAACCCTTCAAGATTAATTAGTGATAATGATGGCAAACACCCTTGTATCAAAGGTCATCAGCTAACACACGCATAGATGAAATGGGCACAAATCCATCAACAGTTACTAGTCATCCAGCACCTTAAACTTTTTCAACCCACATCAATGCTGTACCCGAATTCGACCCAAGTGACGGTACTCAAAATGTTGAAGTATGGATACACAAGGTAAATGAGTGCGCTCTGATCTATTCATGGACTGACATACAAGTTTGCCACTATGCAATGTCAAAACTTGCTGGACAAGCCAAACGCTGGTACCAAGGATTACCATCATTGCTGTTCACCTGGGAAGGGAACAGTGGACAGATAAATTAAAATCTGCTTTTCCATCAACAAAAAATTATGGAGACTTGTTGCAGAAAATGTTACAGTTACGTTGCAATATAGGTCAGCCCTTACCTTAGACATTTACTATTATGACAAGATTAATTTAATTAATAAATGCGAAATATATGGCCGTAAGGCCGTAGGGTGCCCAGTTCATGGCATTAATAATAATAATAATATTAATAATAAATTCATTTATTTGACACATGTAAACATACAATAGACAAATGAATCCATAGATTCCCGAACTAGTCAAAAAACTGTATTTCAGGAGTCAGTGGCTTCTCCCATGTTAAATACATTTTGTGTCCTACAAAAATGTACATTTATGTAGTTCTTAAGACAACTAAACAGTAAAAAGAATAAGGTACGTATGAATACACAAAAATATCGATACACAAAGATAATGGGATAGAGAGGAATGATCTCTCTCTACCACTCACTTCCGTGAGCTCTTATTAAACAATATTTATTATGGTCTATCTAAACTACAATAATCATAATAAAATTTTAATTACAAATTAACATTTTAAGATGACGTTACTTTAAGTGTTTAAATTAAAATAATTACGTAAAAGTTTAAGGGCGTAGATTCATAAGCATTTCTTCGACATCATCGTAATCAAGATCTTTCAACCATGTCTGTATAAACTTTTTGAGTTCGTTTGCTTTACTGTTCCTAATGTCGCACCTTTCATTTAGGATGTTGTACAAGTGCGGTATAACTACCATGTACTTACTGCCTATGAGCAAAAGTTGATTTGGCCAGTGGTATGGGACATTTTGCTTTGCGTCGGGTCAATTTTGAGGCGGGTGCCGCCGGGACGGATTTTCGATGATAACGGCGGATACCTTCAGAAATGAAGAGCATTGATGATACATTTGTTCGTATGAGCGCAAACGCATGCCGTTTTGAAGAACCAGACCAACTGTTTGCTTATCTGAAGACCTTGGCGCAAAATGATATTTATTTTATGGACAAATGCAAAATTCTATCTAAAAATGCAGGAACTCATCAGCAAGAAACATCAAACAGTAACCATAATTCTTCAAATCCAGGTATTATTTGTTTCACTTGTGGCGAAGTTGGGCATATCAAAACAAAATGCTCCAAACCACCCAAAAGATGCAATAACTGTCAGAGAGTTGGTCATTTGACCGAAGATTGTTCGATTAGAAATACAACTGAATCGACTGCAAATGGAAATAAAACCAACTTGCTCCAACTAACGGAGTCGACTAACTGAAAACTGTTTACAAGGACACCAATGTTAAAGAAAGTGTAAAACCATAAGGGAGATACAGTTCTGTTACTATTATTTTCATTAAAAAAAAAGTCTAGTGAAACTGACTAAATTGATATATAATATTCGTAACTCTGAGGTTTTCACAACTTAAGTGTAAAACCAGTAGGAACAGTTAAAGGAACAATTTCTGTTGACAATGTTCGGGCTAATTTTGAAATGATGGTCGTAGCAGATTATAGCTATGTGACGTCATTGTTGGATAAACCTTTACTACTGAATTTTGACATGTACTAAAATTCTAATGAATATTCTATGAAGCGTCTCCTAACGAAAATGAAAACAATGACCCAAAGCTGAAACTATGGTTTATCCATTTTGAATGAAGCATGTTAGTAAACAAAGTACGACACAAATAACAAAATCTCACTTGCTTGGCGTCGAGTTTCAGATATAATTGTAAGCAATTTTTATTGAAGGGAGGATCTAAAATCGACAAGTAATGTAAATTACGTATAAAAGGACGCGCCAACAAAGTGAATTTTAGGTTAAGTATAGGCGGTTTGTTTACGTTTATGCTCCATTCAAAATGGATACGATATAGTTGCGCAGCAACATAATATTATTGAACCATTAACTACTTAGCTTACCAGTAGAAGTATTTGTATTTATTTATTGGCAACTAATACCATTAAATTAACCATTACCATGTCATTAAATCAACATTAGTTACTTATGATTAAAACTTAAATAAAATAAAATTCAAATTATTGCTACATGCTTGTTTAGTCAAATAAATTAGTTAAATTAAGGAGTAAGTAATAAATATTATTGAATAACATACATAAAATAAAAGGATAACGCAAATCTTATTTAAAATTACTGATTCAGGAGAAGGTACGTGCAAATATTAAATTATAAAAAAAAAGGGTACACCCATTCGTACATCACAGTCACAGAATCTCAAACATACCTACCGTTGGAATCTCACCCAGACTATCCGCAAATAAGTCGGTTTCAGGGCTATCACTTAGGAGAGCATTAAGAGTTCCGGTGAGGATGCGCGGGATGGGTGCGGAGCCTGCCGCCGCCGTGGAGGACGGCGGCACGTCAAAGATAAAGATAAAGATACATTTATTTGGCCAAAACAGGTGACAAAGAACCTGTGCTTTCGGTACCGACAATATTTATCGGGAACGTAGAAGCGACACAACACATCACTCAGTTTGGGGGCGTCTATTTTCTCTCGGAAAACCTTGCACGCCATGGATAGCTATCGAAGGAGCGCCGCGTCTCCAATGAGTTCTCCAGACAGACCATCGGAACGTACAAGTAGGGATAATAGCCATATCAGCGCTTATGTCGGAAGCGCAAGAATGCCCTTTGCATTTTTTTTAAGCATAACTGCTTTATGCGGATGCTCAACAACCATCATCATCATCATCATCATCAACATTAGTCCACTGCTGGACATAGACCTCCCCCAATGAGCGCCATAGCGCCCTGTCTTCAGCTTGACGCATCCAGCATCTGCCTCCGTCGTCTGCATTTCGTCACCCCACCAGGCCCGAGGGCGTCCTACGCTACGTTTTCTGAGACGCGGTCTCCATTCAAGAACTCTCGGATGCTCAAGTGAACACATATTTCATTTAGACGTTGCAAATATCAATTTGGATAACGATAATTGACTTCACACGGTGGAACACGCCGATACTGAACTAGAAAAGAATAATGTTGAAATTGTAAAAGATCATAAAGTAATAATTTTGTACAAGTAAAAACAAATTTTATAAAATACCTAATACTTAAATGGCTTTGTTTAAAAAAAAATAACCATAGACCGATTTTAATTATTATATGGTTTTATCATGAACGCTATTATCAAAACTGGACCAAATTGAAATGGGATCAAAGGGAAGCACCAGCACACAAATAAACAAAAAAAAAACAGTCGAATTGAGAACCTCCTCTTATTTTAAAGTCGGCTAGAAATGAGAAACTTTATCGGATCAGAAAAAAAAAGAGGATGCTGTTTAACTACCATGAGTGGTACCGAAATCAGTGAGATGGCAAATCGCTAAGAACAACCATGACGACGTTGGACATTTCGGATTCGACAAATGATATGATATGACGGATACGGAAATTAAAAGTATACTGGTTTAAGAGACATTTTATTAAAAATATTGTGAGTAGTGCTTGCAGTGCGCGCGCAATAAAGTTCCGGAGGGATGTTACACCCATTACCAAAACCATAACATAAAACAGGAAGAAGAACAACTCTTGTATACAATTTTGGATCAGAGGGAGTTAACCAATATCATGCCAGGACAAACACAAAAAAAAAGAAATTGCTTCCGAAATGCAGGGGCCATACAAAGTTGTGAGGGTTAATGGCCTTACAAAGCTGTGAGGGATAATCGGTTATGCATAAGTAATGAATGATCGACACGAAAATTTAAGATACCCCTGATAACAAGGAAAAGCATAAAATCCTTATACAAATGCTTGGTGTTTTCTCATGATCCTTTAGTAGTTTAGATAGTGGTTCTGAAGGACGATTCAATGATGAATGAACCAATTGCATGTGGCTATTGTGGCAATTAATTAAAAACTCTGTGTAATGGTTATCACATTCTCATAGAAGGACGCGGGTTCAAGTTCTGTTGAAGTCGAAAAATTTTGGGATTAAGAATAGCCCTAGTGGGCGTTTCTTGTAGAAAACGGTTACTCAAGCTTGTTACGTTGTAATAACTCTTGGGCGTTACTTGTCACCATTTACCATTAGCCTGCATTGGCGTTATAATAAGCCCCGTAGGCCTTATGTTGTTAGCACTTTCGTGAATATAACTTGTTATTATTAGCCCGTATTGTCGTTATAAGCACTCGTGGGCGTTATATTATTAGCTTATATGGGCGTTATAAGCACTCGTAGGCGTCATATTATTAGCCTGTATTGGCGTTGTAAGCACTCGTGGGCGCAAAATTTTTAGCCTGTATTGACGTTATAAGCACCCGTGTGCGTTAAATTATTAGCCTGTATTGGCGTTGTAAGCAATTGTGGGCGTTAAATATTTAGCCTGTATTGGCGTTATAAGCACTCGTGGGCGTTAAATTATTAGCCTGTATTGGCGTTGTAAGCACTCGTGGGCGATAAATATTTAGCCTGTATTGGCGTTATAAGCACTCGTGGGCGTTAAATTATTAGCCTGTATTGGCGTTGTAAGCACTCATGGGCGTTAAATTTTTAGCCTGTATTGGCGTTATAAGCCCTCGTGGGCGTTATATTACTAGCCCGCGTGCATTGTTGATATTTTGTGATTTAGCCCTAGTCGGCGATAACCTTGAAGGCGTGTTTAAAAAAAAAAAATGTAACCAGCCCATGTGGGCGTCACTAGCCCTTGTGGGCGTTACTAGCCCTTGTGGGCGTCACTAGCCCTTGTGGGCGTTACTAGCCCTTGTGGGCGTTACTAGCCCTTGTGGGCGTTACTAGCCCCTGTGGGCGTTACTAGCGATTATTATTTTATTCAATTATGTGTATTCATAAGCCACCATGTATAAAAATGTTATGATAAGAAAAGTTTATGTTTGGTCTTTATTGTGCTGTTATTAATATTTCAATAATATTTTACTTATTCTATTTTCACTAGATTCGGTTAAGTGAGCGACTATAACCCATCAAGTCTGAATCCTAGGATGCATTTACGTTATTATTTTATATTCTGTGTTTTTTTTAAATTATGATACAGACTGATAAATTACTTAGATAATATAAGTACCCTTTTGCTTTTGTTTATTGTCTGATATATTGATTTCCTAAATTACTTAAATATAAATTGTATCTACATTAGATGTAATTTAACCTAGAAATTTCTTCTCATAATAATTGTCATTGAAGCATACTGTACCATAATGAACACGCGAGGGCGCGTGCGGGTAGAGTCAGTCTGGCCGAATGTAGGCTGATGAATATTTTAGAATAATATTCTTCGTGTATGAGTTGGCAATGCTACCAATATAAGGAGTTTATGGGAAGTTAAGGTGTAAACACTAGCGGAGATGGCGCGAAGGGAAGAAGAAGGAATGTCAACAATGAACCGGTGATAATAGTACAAAACTAGAGGCAAGACTAATTAAATGATTATTGAATGGTATCACAGTGTTTTAGTGTTTGATTTTACAAAGGGTACAGACCTACTGTTACACAGATATTACACATAAGTATCTGTGTAATATCTGTGTAACAGGTTTAGTAATTGCGAGTTTATGGAACACGTTGATATACCTATCAATACACTTCTCCTTTTTGTTATAAGTATTTCCAATCCCCCTACTTTTGAGACACAACAAAGGCCAAAAATATATAAAAATTAGCATAGGTGGAATCATATGGGCTACAGTTTATCCAGCAAAAACGCATACGAAGCAGAGTAGGTAGCTACTCCTTGCTGCTTTTTCAAATAATGTTTGTGTTTGTTGTCTATTTTTCCTAGCCTTCGCCTTCACCTCTTATATCTCTAGTAGCTCATAGATTACGCCCCGGGCACATTCCACTTAATAAATTCATCATTCATGAGAATTACAAACTCGCCCAATTGTGACACATAAGGGCGTCCTAGAAGATGTGCAGCATCTTCTATAGCGGAGTGTGAGTGGAGCGAGTATATGATATTAGAGTTACGATTATACTGGTGATAGCCAAATAATTCCACTGAGTGAAGCGGCAGTGAAATTTTTTTGATTAGTTTTAGATGGTAAGTAATTGAGTTTTAACTAGTAGGTAAGTAGTTAGTTTGTAAAAATACGGGACTAGTTGGCAATAACCCAAGTCTTTATAAAAATAAGAATTAAAAAGTAACCTTCATCTCCGCAGTTTTTGTTGGCGGTGTACCAATCAACTGGCTCCTCATGTAGCGAAATCCAACCGGTGAGCTGATGATGGTACTTATAATTCGGATAGTTCGGTCTTTCATATACGCCTGTTAACAAATTAAGTAAAACAATTTTCAAATAATAAAATCTTGTTATTTTTTAATATAACATTGAATATGGCATTATTTCACGCTATAAAGATACTAAGTATATATTTATTCTGGCATAACTTACCTTCGATGGCTGCAATATAAATTATGAACAAAATTAAAGTTGTTTTATACAACATTGTGTATTTTGTTATAGAGCACTGGTAGCACAAAATTCTTTATACAAAGTGAGCAAGTGATTTTATATAACTTCCGAGAATATGGTCAACTAAACTATGTTTTTCTTCTGATAAGATAAGAAATAAAATTAAGCTTATTTATTGAGATACGTTAATTTATTGAGAAATCTATGGGTTCAACTCCTGCTTCTGGAATAATTAGGCGTTGTTTAGATTTTTCGATGTTCCAGGTGGTTGTTTATTACTATAAAATCATATATCTACCTATAAAATGATATATCTACCTATGAAATGTAGGAATCTGAAATAAGTAGGATCTATTGGGTGCAAGTTTCTTTGTACTTCTTTGATCTAATTTAAATTAAATATGCTTAAATTGGCTACGCTTACAGTTTCTGTACCTATTCTAGATAGGTACCTTATTTTATATCCGCAATGGAGGTTAGAAGCCGAATTCGATTTTGCATTATACACATTTTAAAATTTTCTGTGGATTCTTCAGCATTATTTGTACTCTTAAAAAGTTCGTTTTCACAAAGGTGAACCTTTCGGAGATCTTATAGATCGTTGGTAGGTATATTATTACGTACGGACGTAGATAAAAACACATTCAGTACCATAAAAACTATCGTAGTTTGACGAATTCATTACGGATGTAAGCGCACTCGCCCTGAAGATGTCCCTCGTTAAGGGATGAAACGTTTGGTGTTCTTCCAACACAAATAAGGTTCGTAGTTAACCCGCTTACATCCGTAATAGACATTCAGTACCGTTGAATCCTACGCACATGCTGTTTGGAGACCGTTGTTTCCCAGTAATTAACATCCCGGTGTAATTAATTAATTAATTCATGATACAGAATGGTCTTTCCACACACAAGACAATACTTCAACTCAAGAATATAAATAAAACGAAATGAATTTATGTAAATATTTATTTAAGTTTTCTTACATAATTGAAAGAATCTAATTACAATACATAAGCCTAGGAATTCCTTACTGAGGCTATACGATATAATATAACCCATAAAGTGAGTAAGAGGGCACCATTTTCAGAATAGCATAGACACATCATATGATAGGATTTCGTATTCACAGAAGTGGGACAGAGCATACAAAAACTCAAATAACTGTTTTTTACAACAAAAATACACAATGGGGTATAAGCATTGACTTTTTTATTTTTGCAATTGATTTTATTTAGGTTAATAGATTAATGAAAAAAAATATAACGCTAAAAAAAAGAAAATTTTATTGATTTTTGAGGTAAAAAACAAAAAGTAAAACGGCACTCAGTTTCGGCTGATAAAAACGCTGCCATGTTAGCCCTCCATTTTATGACGTCACGTCATCGCATCATCTATGTCAACTCATAGTCAAAGCTTCATGACCATACAAAAAAATACAAAAGTGTCGTCACGGTTCAGCTGTCAATAACGTTGCGTTTTAAAAGTTTTATGGTTGAGATTTAAAATATCTACTTTTTACCCGCGACGGAACGGAGACGGTATATGCGTTTAGGGTGTGATGTTGTTTGTATGTATGTATGTATGTATGTATGTATGTATGTGCAATACGCAATATTCCCAATTATCTCCAAAACGGCTTGACCGATTAAGGTGCGGTTTTCAGTTTCGGGTTTGACATTTGGTGGCGATGATTTTACGATAGTTGTTATGGTCTTCATTCACCAGGGGGCGCTGTTATATGTGTATTTTGTGAAAACCAATGTTGCCAATTATCTCCAGAACGGTTTGATCGATTGAGACACAGTTTTCTGTATAAGGTATGGGGTTCATTGGCGATGGTTCTTAGCAAAGTTTTATGGTGTTTGTTCACCAGGGGGCGCTGTAATCGACGTTTTAAAAAATATTTTTGTTACCCGTGACGGAACGGAGACGGTATATGCGTTTAGGGTGTGATGTTGTTGTTATGGTCTTCATTCACCAGGGGGCGCTGTTGTATGTGTATTTTGTGAAAACCAATGTTGCCGAATATCTAAAACTAATGATTTACAACAAAAAACAAGCCTCAACTGTAAACTTTTCATCACACGGTACCTGCAAGACCTTGAATACGCACAGGTAGAGCATATGTTGGAGGTACAATCTTAGTTTTGGGTTGCATATCGTTATCTTGTGTGTAATTTGTGTTTTTCAGCCTCTTATTCTTATTGTTATTAGTTTTTCATGCGATGTTTTATGTATTTCTTAGGTTATAAATTAAGGCAACACAATCCGTTTCTAGGCAACGCGGTGCGTTGCTAGGTGACCGACTTTATTGACTCTGAAACTGGCTTCCTTGTTAAATTATATGAAGAGAAACGCCGTGTGATACAAATAAAACATTTATTCTTGATATACATAATAATTAAAATAAAATAAATACAAAAAGGAAAAATTGTTAACCTATCTGTAAATAAATATTTTTATTATTATTATTATTATTATTATTATCTACAGAACGGTTTGATCGATTGAGACACAGTTTTCTGTAAAAGGTATGGGGTTCATTGGCGATGGTTCTTAGCAAAGTTTTATAGTATTTGCTCACCAGGGTTGTTGTAGGTTCAGACCAATGTTCAGAAGTGGATACCGAAACAGTTTACTAAACGACATACTATCAGATGATGGATTGTTATTTAACAATTTTACAAGGCTATCTGCGAGTGACTTTGAAGAACTTTTGTTTTTGATTTCACCGTTAATCTCTAAGCAAGATACTCGCTTTCAGGATTGTATCCCAGCAAAAGTTCATATTCATTCAGGGTGATATTCCAAAGCACTTCCTCATTTCTGTAGTCCTCAATAAACTTCTTAACTTTATCATTATCCCACTCAATTTCCGTTTTTGACCAAAAAATTATGTCTTGTAGATACAATAATGTTGAATGAACCCATCAAATGTGGATACAAGAGCAACACGTTTCAACATGTCGTATTTTGTAGAACGATCGACGTTCTGTTGCAAGACTCATTCCACAAACGGCAACAGTGTTGCTTTCAACATGTTGCTTTCCACAAAATCGCCCCATGTTGAACAGATCTAAATGTACCTTAAGGCAACACAATCCGTTTCTAGGCAACGCGGTGCGTTGCTAGGTGACCGACTTTATTGACTCTGAAACTGGCTTCCTTGTTAAATTATATGAAGAGAAACGCCGTGTGATACAAATAAAACATTTATTCTTGATATACATAATAATTAAAATAAAATAAATACAAAAAGGCCGAGACTTGACCATTGATTAATTAATGAAATGGATGATCTGCGTTCGAAAAATCGGCTGTAAGTAAAGTAGAAAATCTCTAAAAAGTTTAAAATAAAATCAAAATAAAATTTTGAAAAACCCACGACGGATAAAATAAATAGTATGTAATCGAAAAAGGAAGAAATAATTTTTGCAAAACCCCCGACTAAATGGAATTAAAAAAGACAATTAAATTACCTTTAGTTACAATTTAAGCTTCCTAATTTTTTTTACCTATCCATTACTACAAAGCCAAAAAAATCCGTCGGGGGGGCTGCCATTGCCAATTGCCAATTGCCATCTATTTTCAGAATTTTCCAGTACCCAGTGTAGTGCTGGGTTAGAATTTGCACCACCACCTCCATCTCTTCCCGTGGGTGTCGTAAGAGGCGACTAAGGGATATCCACCGATGGCGGCCAGCAGCGCCCCGAACAGAACAATTCTACCACCGAACTGCGATCCCCAACTCGCATGCCCACCGTGGGGATTATGGCCACTACCCCCATGAGATAAACGTCAATAAGGCGTTTATCAGTAGTCAGTACAGCAGTGGACCAATCCGGGCTGTTGAGGTTGAGGTTCCTGAATTTAAATGACTAGGTATAAAGATTTTCTCATACAGTCAATTAATAGATACAAATTTGAACTATATGTTGAATTTACAATTAAAAAAACGTATAGATTAGGTACCTGTTGTCTGCAGCCACGGATTTTTTTGGCTTTGTAGTAATGGATAGGTAAAAAAAATTAGGAAGCTAAAATTGTAACTAAAGGTAATTTAACTGTCTTTTTCAATTCCATTTAGTCGGGGGTTTTGCAAAAATTATTTCTGCCTTTTTCGATTACATACTATTTATTATATCCGTCGTGGGTTTTTCAAAATTTTATTTTGATTTTATCAATGACTAAATTTCACAATAAAAACATCAAAAAATACAAAAATAAATATACATATGTATTTCTATACCAATAGAGAATACGGTACAAATTATTAGCTTTTTTGGAGTCACATGCAAATTATATCCTATTAAATGAAACTGGCTTAGATGAGCGAAATAATGAATAGTACCTACGAATCAAAACATAAGTCATTTTAATATAAATTGTGGTTGATACATTGAAATTCATGACTTTTTCTAGATAACTAAAAAAAGAAAGAAAACAATTGAATTTAATATAATTCGAGTTTATTTAACCACAGGGAACCCGTGAACATCAGTTGATTTTTGAAATGATGTCGCTATTGGAGTAATTAGAAGTCAACATAAACAAAAACTGTTTCGCAGAGGGTTGTTTGTGAAGAGTATACTCTTGAGGTCTGGCTACAACAGTGGCGTGTTGCTCACATATGTAACCATGCTGCATTTGACACCAGCAGTTAGAGTAGTGTCCATCTCTGTCCATTGTTCCGCAGACTTGTCGGCTCTTCATGTATTCTACTTCATCTCCCTTTTCATCACCTGGTTTATCTTTGCGCCATACGGCATATCCAGCTTGTTCAATACTCATATCTGAAAGATAATTTAGGCGTATATAAACTTAATCAAATACTACTTTGTTGGTTTCACATCACTTTGAGGTCGATGAAAGTAACAAGCGGGTTTAGTTTTTTGAGCATTTATGTTGTATCAAGAAAACATTGATAATCACGAAACAATAATTTAAATCGCCTCAAACATGATTTGTGAATTGCCATTATAACTCTTGTTTACTTTGTTATATATATGAACGAACATTGAGCGGCCCTTCTCCAAAATAAACAGTGGAAGCGTATGGCTGGTGAGTATCAGGAGCAACACACCAGCAATTTTAGGGACGCGTACGATTAATATTGATATATATCAGTTGAGCTACCTCTAGATAAATTGCAAAAGTCTGCAGTTACCTCAACAGTTTCAATAGTGAATGATTATTCTAATTTGTTCTTATTACCTCATCTTACCTCAACAGCCTTACATATTTTTCCAGTGCTGGATGCAGGCCACCCCATGGTAAACATCTTATTGGCTTTTATGGAGGTTAGTGTTATGTGCAACACCCCCCTTGGAAGTTGTTCCATAGCTATAATATTATTTAACATTTAAATTTATTATGTATGTATATTTAAAAAAAACCTTACCTTGAATGGTCCTCCAGTTACCAACACCCTCTTCCTTAAAGCCAACGAACACCTCCCACCCATGATAAGAGTAATATATACTTTCGTACTTCGCATATAACTCTTTTAGGAACACCGCTTCGTCAAGACTGTTTATGATGGTTAGATCCCCCCCTTCTCGTTCACAATGTTCCTGGGCATCTTCCCAGGATTTACCAAGAGTGTACAGTTTGTAACAACGACCTCCGAGAGGATCTAGCTCGTAATCTGTAAGTAATTAGTAAAGTAAGTTACTTTTATTTGTAAGCATCAACATTATTATTCTCTGTTTTAATAATGTTAATAATAATAAATGTTTATAATGTTGGACAATTCACACCGCATTATCTAGCCCAAAGCTAAGCAGAGCTTGTGTTATGGGTACTAGATAACTGATATACTTAATACAATACACTACATAGATAGATATTAATTATTATACATAGAAAACATCCAGAAAGCCCTGAACAAATGTCTGCAGATCGTACACCTATTTGTCCCGAGGTGGGAATCGAACCCGCAACCTCCTGTGTCGCAGGTGGACCTTCGCCCACCGCGCCACAGAGGTCGTCATTTATTATGTAGGTATTATCTATCCACACTCGTAAATCTTATACAACTTTCATAATTTATCTTTATTCTCATTGGTTTGCTGAAAGATAACTCTTTTAGGGTTGAGCTCGCCTTTGTACTTACATGTCCATTAATTGTATACTTTATGAGATTATGAGTTGTTGACTTTATTAGCTGCGCCCACAGTTTCGCACAGTTTCGTTACTCCTATGGAAACGTTGTTCCTAACAAATAAGTATATAAAAAGTATATAATCAAACTAAGGCAATGTTAAATTCCAGAATTAGAATTACCTGTATCCAAAATTTCAGCCCGTTTGGCGTGAATAGTTAACAAACATCCATCCAAACTTTCGCATTTAAAATATCAGTGTGATTTACTTGTGTGTGCAGTAAAGTTAATAGGTATTTAAGAATAGGTATTTAGGAAATAATATTTTTTTTATGAAATCTTTTAGAAAGAGAAAAATTTTACACGCGTGAATAACTTCGTTGGTAAATGTTTTTGTGCTGATTAAAAAAATCTGCGAAATTCAATGAATAATTTTCATCGACGACGTGGGAAAATAATTCTAAATCAAATCTGTGTTGCAAATGGGTAACTCACCCTTTATAATATTACAGGGTGATTTTATTTGGGATATGAGTTTACACTCCTAAAAGGACAGGTCGTTAGTTCGATTTCATGCAAAAGTGAAAACACTTAAATAAGTAGGGATTTTTTTATCATAAATTGAGATCTATTCTCTTGACTTTGCAAAGTAGATAGTTTCATCTTTTCTATTAATTTTTAATTTGTCTATACACTGCCAATAGGGTATATGCATGTGACTTCAAAAAAGCTATTTTTTTTTTTACGTATTCTCTAGTGATATAGAAATATATCAGTATATTTATTTTTGTATTTTATGATGTTTTTATTGTAAAATTTAATCATTGAAAAGTAGATATTTTAAGGCTCAACAGCAAAATCTCTAAACGCAACGCTATTGGCACGTGCATCGTGACGTCATACTTGAACATTTTTGTATGGGCATGAAGTTTTGACTTTGAGTTTACATATGGAACTCGATGATCCGTGACGTCATAAAATGCAATGGCTAACAAGGCAGCGTTTTTATCACCCGAAACTGAGTGTAGTTTTACTTTTAGTTTTTTACCGCAATAATTTAATTTTTTTTGGGTATTATATTTTTTTTCTTTTATGTATTAAACTAAATAATCGATAAAAAAAATAAAAAAAATCCATGCATATACCTATTCACTAAGTGTGGCTAAGGCAGGTGATCTACGTCATCGAATAATATTTTGATACTTAAAAAAAACTAATTAATCAGGTCATTTATCACATCACAGGTAATAAAAACGGGCAAAAATATTGCATAGATGCAATGTCTATACCTGAAATAAAACAGAGTATATTGCTTAACCCTTAAGGCGCATACCTGAGCCAATATGACAGCGATATCTATTTTATCATATTTTTACGTTTATCATAGGAATTTTTAAAAATCCTACGTTCAGTTTGTGGTATCTATTATAATCTATTTTTAATGCTCTTGTAATAATTTTATCTCATATAGTTTAGGAGGACATGCAAAAATAGAGTTTGGTGGCCAAAAAGCGCAACTTTGTATCTCTACCTAAGCTTTACAAAATGATACTATTACAGAGGCATTAATAAATAACTTATAATAGATGAGACCACAAACTGAACGGAGGATTTTTAAAACTTGCTGCGTTTAACGTAATAATAAGATAAAATAATTGGGGGCGCCACTTTCACTGCTGTATGGGGCCTTAAATCAGTGCCCAGGAATGAAATTAACCATAACACTTTTATGGTCCGCGACGTGTAATATGTCGATTCCGCAGCCGCGAAGCCACGCCCGGCCGAGGCTGGGCAGTGAATGTTTTAAATTAAACGTTTCAATAGATAGAGCGTGTGTGAATAAATGTACTGAATAAAATAAATATCTAAAGATCCTGATGTTTGACGACCGATGTGGCACGGCGGGCGAAGGTTCGCTTGAGACGCAGGAGGTTGCGGGTTCGATCCTCTACGGTACGGTCTGCAAATATTTGTCAGGGTATTTTCCTTTTATAATAAATAAATATTGATCTATGTAATTTCTTGTATCAAGTACCACAAGCTCTACAAAGCTGTTAAATAATGCAGAGTGATTTGTCAGGCATTATTTAATTGTTTATTTAATATAAAAATAAAAATCTTACCCAAATCGTCATAATTATCACACTCGTACTGTGCAAGGGGTGAATAAGGTGCGTAACACATGAATGGGAGCGTGGCATTGCATTCTGTTATTCCGGTAGAATTGTTTGAAAGCAAGGTAATGCAGTATGTCCTCATTTTTGTTACCCACTGCAGTTTTCCTGCAATGAATTATATTAGAAAATTTATTATCTGTTAATTTTGCCATCAGATAAAACTACAACGATGTAATTTTTTTCAATAAATAAAAATAACGATTTAAGTATTCTGAAAACAATAAAACTGACTTCAAATCCCATTATTTTATACTGTTATTTAAGGTTTTTGGGACAAATACAAATGAATATGATTAAAAAATTATGGGATCACCTCGGTATCACCTTCGATCTAATCGTCAATGTCAGTACACAATCGAAGGATAAATAGGCAAACATACATTAGGTATCTATGTTCGCCAATTACCTGCGCCGATTACCTACCAGCCGAATTTAGAATCTGATGATGAGGTGAAAGAGATGCAGATTTTAAATTCGGCTTAGGTAATCGGCGAACATAGCATTAGACTCGTTTTAATAAATACCATCATAGTAGGTACTATTTGTATATTTACTCTGTGTAAATACGCGGGAGACTAGTTAAGGCGCATACCCGAGCCAATCTGACAGCGATACCTATTTTATCATATTTTTACGTTTATCATAGGAATTTTTAAAAATCCTACGTTCAGTTTGTGGTATCTATTATAAGCTATTTTTTAATACCTCTTTCATAATTTTATCTCTTATAGTTTAGGAGGAGATGCGAAATTAGAGTTTGGTGGCCAAAAAGCGCAACTTCGTATCTCTTCCTAAGCTTTACAAAATGAAACTATTACAGAGACGTTAATAAATAGCTTATAATAGATACCATAATTTTTAAGGCGTATTGTACTTCTTTCTACACGTGCAGTCTGTGGGCCAGATATACACAAAAAACCTACAACGCCTTACGCGTCCAGTACAATAACGGCTTCAGGATGTTGTTGGGGCTGCCGCGGTACTGTAGCGCATCAGGGATGTTCGCGGACGCGCACGTGGATGGGTTCCACGCAATCATGCGCAAGCGGGTTGCATCCCTGGTGAGCCGCATGCGCCGCAGCTCCAACAGCCTCCTGGCTGCCGTGGCGCAGGACCTCCGCTCCGGTATCATGGGCCACTGGATGATGATGCTGAAACCCGTATCATCGCTGGTGGCTCAATGATCTGTCTGATCCGCCGGCCACACGATTGACATAATTTAATTTAATGTAATTCTTATTATTATTATTTTTCTCTTCTAATTCTATTAATATTAATATAATTTTAATTTTATTTTGTGTACCTGCTGTTATTTTATTTAATTTATTCTTAAAATTGTAATTGTGTACCTACTTTAATGTGTCTATGGACTTATGGTCTGAAATAAATGATTTTTATTTTTTATTTTTATTTTATAATAGATACAAACTGAACGTAGGATTTTTAAAAATACCTGCGTTTAACGTAATAATAAGATAAAATAGTTGGGGGCGCCACTTTCGCTGCTGTATGGGCCTTAACCGGCATGTGTGAATGCACGACAGCCTGCGACAGCAGGCATGTCAGAAGCTGATGAGTTGTTTTATAAATCTTATTTATTATAAATGTGTATAAAAATACATTGAACCTAATAATTTATACTTTTTTTTAAATCTTTATTTAATGAGCTTAATCACATTGCGATTATGTCGCTCTAATAATTTATACTTAAACCCCTTTGATCTTTTATTTATTTTCACGGAAACCAATCAACCCAACCTAAGCTTGTGTATACAATATAATCTATTATGATCTGTGAACCTACATTATATAACTTTTTTTGACAGTGTAGCTTAGTTGTCAGCAATTACATTAAATAATTCTTATCTCCTCTTCCAGCATTATATTTATTATATATGTGTATTTATATATGTATTTTGTTTGTTTTTAGCTAAAGCTTTTTTAGGTATGATGTGTATGTAAAACATTCTAGTTATGTTTGTATCGTATGTACCTACATAAGTATTTTAATGATAAAACTTTTATACTGTTTGCTCCTGTGCTACCAACTCTTTACTTACCTACTTATATCTATTGTTCAGCAAGGTTGCCTGAAAGAAATTGCTTTAAGCAATAAGGCCGCTTATTGTACGTTTTTTTATTTCATTTGTTTTATTTAGATATATAAGTTATTTGTTTTCTATGTACAATAAAAGTGTTCATTCATTCATTCATGAAGTTTTACAATACCTACAAGGCAAGATGTCTGATTTGAAAATAAGTAATCATACATTACAAGCTTCTTTCTTTTTTTCTTAATGCTTTACTTGACTTACTAAAAAAAAATACTGCTTGCACCTACCATTAACTTCTTCAAAGGCTCCATGTGGGTGAACCTCTTGACCACCGGTGTATACCGAAGATAGAGGCGTTTGGGCCGCGATGTACAGCTGAACGAGATTCAATGAGACTTTCTTTAGCTCGCTGTTAAATGGATTGACTAGTGAACCACCTGAAACATAATGTTCAGAATTGAGAGAATCAGGATTGATTAATTTGTTAGTCAAACTGAAATTCTCCTGGTTAAACTATGCCAACTTAAAATTCAAACTCTTACATTACATTCAAAAAACTATCGCATCGTGAACGCAGCAAGCTAACATTGCTTCTACACGATGCGTGCATAAAATCATTAGTTTCTACTTGAGCGCCAACATGTAGACCTGTTAAATGACAGCTATTTCTATTTAACTCATGATAAAACTTAATAGAAGCTCACAAAACTGCGTTTTACGATAATTTACAGTTAGACACGGCTTAGACATAATTTAAACATGAGTTTAACTCTTGTTAAAACCATGTCTACCTGTTTAGACACTGTTAACCCGTCGGGCTATGTCAACGGCGGCGATGCTGACGTTCATTTGTAGAGTAACTATTACCTTCTTTAATGCATGTCGCGTTTGCTGTACTAAAATCTGCCGGCCCCACGTGAATCTTCAACCAGCCTTTGACTTTGGAGCAGCGATTGTATCCTGGGTAGCCATTTCTATTTTGACCTAGAATACACATTCAGAATGACTTATACATCTACTCATTAAATAGTATTTCATTAAAAGTTATAGTAAGTACTGAATAATTTGTAGAAGAAGTGGAATAAGGTGTATCCACCGTCACCATATTCACTGGGACGTCACCGTCAACCTATCATTTGCCTTCATCATCTAATGTAATCCCGGAATATTTAAATGGTGCGATTTTCTAGCATAGGTCGTCTTACCGTTTGATACTCGAGAGTAACACAAATTCTATGTCATCAGCGGATGGTTTAAACATGTTCATAACCTAAAATTCACTCCTTTGCCGCGTCTTTTTCTATTTACATTACTCAGGTATTTTATCTTGTAGGTATCATGGTTACTAACATTCTAAAACACGGTTGTCTTAATGAATAGTTCTAATTTTTGCCCCAACTTAAAAGTTTGAGAGCTGACATACTGATCCGCCGTATATGTATCACCCACGTGAACATGATGTCTAGGAATGCTATGCCTAGCGAAGTATATTATAATGGTCTTACCAAATTCATGCAATTCGCAATCAATCACCGGAGCCAGTGCAAAGCAGACGTATGGGTATTGTTGGCTGCAGTCTACCATTCCGGTGGTACGGTTGTTGGGGAAGTAGACTAAGCAACGCGTGTTATTCTTCAAGTCACTCGTCATCACACCTGTGGTTAATTGCAATAAAGGTTTTATTGGTTATATCTTATGGTAAAAAACCAAAGTAACTGACAGGTCTCATAATTAGCAGGATCTATATAGTGGCGAAAGGAATTCCACCCAACTCTTCCCGTCGGTTCGTAGGAGGCGACTAAGGGATATCCACCGGTGTCGGGTAGCAGCGCCGCCTGCAGAAGAATTTATGAGAAAAACGCCAAAAAGGCGTTTATCAGGGGGAGTCCTGCGTCCAGCCAGTGAACCAATGCAAGCTGTTGAGGTTGAGGTTGAGTGGCGAGGAGCAGATAACTACAACATGAAAACGATTTTTAGGTTAAGAGTGAATATATTTCTTCGTGTTACATCTTCGGCCACACCGTCATTTTCCATCAGGTGAGGTTGTGGACAAACGAAGGTCTATCCAAAATAAAAAAAATAACGTATGGGGGCAATGTTTACAAGTCAGCTAAAAATCAAGCTATCAGCTAAAAATCAGCTATCATTTTGTATTACATCATGTATATTTAGTGGACATAATCTCTAGGACGCATAGTTCCGAGATATAAGAGAAAAACCGAAAAATGGACCTTTTGAACCCCCTCTGAATGTTTAAAAACATTTTGAGTTTTATCAGAGTACAGGTAAACGTTTACCTTTATTAGGTTCATAGATTCCTCCGGGAAACATCATCTGCGATCCCATAAACAGAGTATCAATCGACTTTTTCGAGTCAGATACTATTTTGCTTAAAGTGACGTTCAGTTCGTTCAACCATGATGTTGCCAGTATCGCACCTGAAACAATTAAATACATATTAGTGGTAGCTGATGGTGTCACGGTTACAAAATAAACAAGATATAACTAGGTAGGTATTGGTTGCTGCAATCGACATGACCGGATATGTCCGGATATGCTATTGCAAGTCTTTCGACTACGAGCACAAAATCGGTCGCTCGCATTGCCGTATAATTGAGTTGGTCGTACGACAATACAATAGTGTTCAAACTGTGAGTGAAGTGTCGGTCGTCAAGTTATCAATGTTCAATGTGCTATATACGAGTGAAAACTTAAAATGAGAAGAAACAAAAATCTAAACCTAAGCCTACTCCTTATGTTTATATTTTTGTTTCTACAGCAGATATATAAAGTTTATAATTATGAGATTTAAAATGTTTCCTACCTTCTTACCTCTTGACCGCTCTCTATCAACGATTTTTATAGTACGTATAGGTACCAAACGTATACTACAAAAATCGTATTAAGTTGACAAAGAGTGTTTTGTGTTTTGTGTTAACAAATAATATTTGTTCCGAACAGATCTTCCTTGTTTTTGGTTATCAAAGTACATTGATAATAATTTATTTTATATACAGATGACCTCGCGACCGACCTGACAAAATAGAACAAGTTTGAAAGTCAAACTCGCCGACCAACCAATGGGACGTTGCATGCCCGTGCTTATTGGCAGTTAAGACAACTCCATTCAAAGATCTGTGTTTGAATTTTGTCGCGTGAGTTGGTCGGTTGGACGACAAAAGTTGTGTCGTATTGCAACAGCTAATTAGGACAGGTAGGGGGTAACTCGAAATCGAGACGATTAATTATTATATCCTGGAAGTTTTACCAGCTAGATGGGTGGCTGTTAGACCTTGTTTACGGAGACGCATGACATACCTTCTCGTTCGCAATTGGCAGCCGCTGTCTTCCAATTAGCTGGCACCACATGTAGCTTGGTCCATCCTTGGAGGTGCTTTTGTGCATTATAATCTGGATAACCTTTACGGCCGCTGTAACCTAAAACAAGGGGATCAGATAATATTTCTAAAAAAATACTTTACCGGGATTACATTTACGGAATGTGCTAACCAACTATATTAGATTTTTTTTATTTCCGCACAAAAGATTAACAATTGCAATAACAACTTGCAGTACTTAACCTCAAACTAAATTTTTCTTTGACGATTTTGAATCATAATGGAAAGTACCTACTTGCTGATAAGACATCCTTTCTTCAATAAATACTGTTCAATTATATCTCTTTATCTGGTTACGTATCACAATAACTAAACTTGATTCAACTATTTTTGAAACAACTACGGTCGATTCACCTATGTTCCGCATATTGGACGACTCAACTACTGATTACCTTACCTAATTTTAATTCACCTAAAATTAATTGCACTACCGAACGATTCATCTAATGGTTTTTTAAGATATTGGATGTTTGCTATGTAGATATAGTGGTATTTATAAATATAAATAGCGGGAGTTCATTAAGTGAAACCACAAGTCAACGATCCAACTGGTTTATTGCGCTACCCTCACACATAGATACAATAATTAAGCGGGTAGGATACCACACGTCCCCCCTTAGAAAAAAAAAACAAAAGAATATTTTCTATACTACTTAATTTAACACAAATAGCAACCTAGGTTGGCTACCAGCGATTAACATTTTACCTAATTAGAAAACTACATATAGTTATTTTAGCTACAATGCCAACCTTATCTATAAATAAAATACACTTACCTACGGTCGAGAATTGAAAACAGAACTGTAGGTATTGAAGGATATAAATTAAATGCTAAACATATTTATGGAAATAAATAGCCCAGCATAGGCTTTACGTGCTTAACCTTAAAAATATTAAATGAGAAATAAACGCAGAGATAAGAAAAACACAGAAAAAAAAACTAATCCTTGTATAAAAAGGACATTAGGTATTCAGGTTATTTAAACTTTATAATTCATAGCTTTAAATGTACAGGTGCGCTTAGGGCGTTCTTTTGCCAACGGGCTTTGAACCGGTTCCGGTTCTACTCGTATTTCGCTAATTGGAACTGTAGGTGCGTCAGAGGTGTCTTTAGGACTGGGAGACTTAAAAATGTTTATCTCATCAGCAATCGCGTCATCAAACTCATCATCATCATCAACGGTCATCTTACGGTCTGAACTAACGGGTACGATGGTAGAACGTCGCACATGGGGTTTACCCATGGGTAGTAGTTGGTCAATGTGCCTTTTCCACTCGCGTCCGTCATCGGTACGTACACGGTATGTAAGCGGGGCGTCGCGTGCCGTGACCACGGCCGACGCCCACTTCTCCTTGGAGGCGCGGTAGTCCCGCGCCAGCACGTGCTCACCTGGGTGGGCGCTGCGCTCCACGCCGGGAGCTGCGCGCGCTGCGCGGCCGGCCGCTGCCTCGCTGGCGCGCTCGGCGCTGGGCCTCAGCACGTCCAGCCGCCCGCGCAGGCGTCTGCCGAACATTGCGACCGCCGGCGCCACGCCCGTTGTGCAATGTTCGCAGTTTCGGTACTGGAATAGAAATTTGCTTACCGCGGTATCGACGTCGACGCCTTCGTGTACTGCCTTTTTCATAGCGCGCTTCGCCAACTTAACTGCATTCTCCGCCGCACCGTTTCCTGCCGGTCTGTAGGGGCTTGTAATTGTATGAGTGATGAAATTTGTTTTCATGAAGCTACCGAACTCTGAAGACCCGAAAGGAGGGCCGCCGTCGCTAACGATTTGCGAGGGAAGGCCGAAGCGTGCGAATAGTTCCCTTAATTTATGGATAGTCGAAGTGGCGCTCGTGCTCGACATTTTCTGTACCTCGATCCACTTGCTGTGCGCATCCACAGACACCAGATAGTGTTTACCCATAAACTCACCAAAGTCGATGTGCACTCGCTGCCAGGGGCGCGCAGGGAACTCCCAGGGGTGCAGCAAGGAACGCGGGGGCGCATCGCGCTGCTGCCAGCACGCGCTGCATTCCTTTGCGATACCTTCGAGTTCGCTGTCCAAAGTAGGCCAGTACACGTAGCTACGAGCCAAATTTTTCATTTTAACTACTCCTAAATGTCCCTCGTGCAGCTCAGCTAATACCTGTTTCCTTAAGGAATCGGGCACAATAACGCGATGATTGTATAAAATGCACCCATTATCCATTACTAAGTTATCTTTCCTATGAAAATAGGGTTTTTCAAGTTCGGACTTAATTTTAGATGGCCACCCATTCATTAGATAGCCTTTTATATTATTTAACACCTGGTCTTTCTGCGTCCATGTAGACACCTCCTTAGCACTGATAGGAAAAGATTCCTCGACGTAATTTACATACGAAACCGAAACCAGTTCATTACATTGTTTGCGTTTGTTTGGCAACGGCAGTCGAGATAACGCATCGGCGTTACTGTTATCGCTAGATTTGACAAATTCAATCTCGAAATCATACGCCGCCAGCTTGGTGGCGTATCTTTGCAACCTACTGGCCGCCGTAACGGGTAAACCGCACTTTGGACCAAAGATGAACGTAAGCGGCTTATGATCGGTTTTTATGATAAACTTACGACCAAAAATGTATTGATGATGTTTGTTAACACCAGCAATAATCGCGAGTGCCTCCTTATCTAGCTGGCTATAGTTTCTCTCAGCTGCGTTCAAAGTGCGAGAGGCGAAACAAATAGGGCGTTCATCGCCGTTCGGGTATCGATGCGATAGCACACTGCCGATGCCATATGAGCTACTATCTACTGCTAGCACTAATGGTAGTTCTGGGTTATAGTGAACTAAAACTTTGCTGCTTAAAATCACACTTTTGATTTTATTAAAAGCTTTTGCGCAGTCTGCAGACCAAAACCACTCAGTATCTTTGCGTAACATATTATGCAGCGGGTGTAAGATGGTACTCAGCCGAGGTATGAATTTAGAATAATAGTTTATCAAACCGAGAAAAGATCTGAGCTGAGTCACATCCTCCGGCGCAGGAGCATCTACAATAGCCTTAAGCTTGTTAGGGTCTGGGTGCAAACCGTGCTTATCAATAATAAAGCCTAAATAGGTGATACTATTTTGCATGAAACTACATTTCTCCATTTTTATTCTCAAACCGACCTTACGCAAACGAGATAAGACGGCTTTTAAATTCTCAATATGTTCCGCTCTTGTTGAACCCGTGACTGCTATGTCGTCTAAAAACACAGCCGTGCCCTTTAACCCTCGAAGTGTCTCTTCCATAAACTTTTGGAATTTTTCTGGAATGCATGTCAAACCAAACGGTGTGCGATTACAAATAAATGTACCGATGTGTGTCGTAATAGCACTGTAAGCTCGCGAACCTTCATCCAAAAATAATTGCTGATATGCGTTTGTAAGGTCGATTTTAGAATAATGTTCACCACCACTCAACATGGCAAACAACTCCTCGATTCGTGGCATGGGGTACGGATCGCGTATCAAGTTAGGGTTAACGGTTACTTTGTAATCACCACATATACGAATTTCGCCTGATTTTTTAATTACTGGTACAATCGGTGTACCAAAATCCGAATATTCGACTTTGGTTATTGTACCCTCTGCCTCGAGTCGCTGCAGTTCAGATTCTACTGGCTTACGTAATGCTAACGGTAGCTGCCTAGCTTTCATAAACACAGGTGTTTTATCACTTAATCTTAAAGACAGCTGTTTAGTGCACGTGCCCAGTCCTGGGGCGAACACGGTTGGAAACTCTTGGCGCAAACTTTCCACGAAGTTATCATCGGATAAGTTAAAAATCATTTCATTAATTTTAATTTGATCAATGTTTAATCGACCTAACCAAGCTCTGCCCAACAAAGGCGGGCCTCCATTTTTGATAACAAACAGCTTGAGATCCTTCGCCGTGTGCGTCCCTATCACAACATTAACAACAATAAATCCCGCTACTTCGATCTTAGTTCCGTTATATGAATGTAAACAAACATCATGAGCGATCAGCGGCGTCTGCTTGAAAAGTTCATCATAACAAAGGGTATTAATTGTGGATAACTTACTGCCAGTATCCAGTTCGAAATTGATCACCTTACCGTTCACCTTAGCTTGCACATTAAAAGGCCGATCACTATTGTTACACACACTGATGTTATTCAGCTCGCACTCCGAATCACTAGCACTATCGATATAGTTCTGCCCTCGCCCTGAAGGACGACCTTCCCTCTGGCGAGCAGTGCGTTTACACATCACTTTTAGATGGCCCTTCTGGCCGCACGCATCACAGGTGTAATTTTTAAAACGACAAAACGTGGCGCGGTGCCCCTTTCCACATCGATAACACGCCGCCGCCGCCGCCTGGTGAGCGCTCGGCTCGCCGCCGCCGCTAGCCGCTGGTACATTCGCTGCGCCCCCGCCGCCGCCGCTCCTGCCGCTTGCTGGCGGAGGGCGCGCGCGCTGTCCCGTGCTCAGCCGATGCACGGCCTCGCCCGCCGCCGTCGTCGTCGCGGCTGCCGCCGCCGTGCTGCCCGCTCCGGCGGCGCCGCTACTGATCTGTGCATGCCGATCAGCCGCCTCGAGCGCCAACGCTAACTCGACTGCTTTCTTGTACGTCAGGCCCGGTTCGGCAAAAAGCCGTGATCTCATGTCGTCACTCAGCAGCCCCGACACAAATTGGTCCCTCAAATTCTCTTCGAGATTCGTTTTGAAGCTACATGTACTCGCTAGGTGTTTAAGGGCTTGCAAATAATCGCCAAGACTTTCGCCGCCATTCTGACGCCTCAGACGAAAAATATGGCGTTCGGCTATTTCCGAGCGCTTTGGTTCGAGATGGTCGCCGACTATTTTCACTAACTCCGTGAATGTTTTAGACTCCGGATGTTCTGGTGCACATAAATCACACATAAGATCATAAGTAGCCTCGCCTACTAGCGTCACTAGCGTAGCTACACGTAACTCCGGTTTGATTTCATTGAGCGTCATGAACTGTTCCACGCGTCGAATGTATGCCGACCACTTTTTGCTCGAAACATCAAATAGTTCGATTTTTCCGATCGGCATTTTATTATCACTTGCACATAACACGATAACACGTTAATTTTAGGTGTTTTCCGCAGTTTACCTCGTCGCCAGTGGTATTTATAAATATAAATAGCGGGAGTTCATTAAGTGAAACCACAAGTCAACGATCCAACTGGTTTATTGCGCTACCCTCACACATAGATACAATAATTAAGCGGGTAGGATACCACAGATATGAAATACCTAATGGCCTACGGTTTATCAATACTGCGCGCCGCGTTGGATTTATTTTAAAATGAGGGTAGCGCCAACAATGTATTCGTACTACGCGCTGGATTTATTTATAAAGTGTTGGGTACTTACAATGTTTTTGTTTTCTTCTGATATTGCAGCGGGGGGAGGGCAGTTCGTCCAATGCAGTCCAATGCAATGCGTCCAATGCAAGTTCGTGCATCGGGCTTTGGGCGCAATTAAACATAAACAAACACACCCCTTTCAGTCACAGAGTCGCCACGAACCGGCCCCCCGCCCCGCTTCGCGGGGCTTGGGCGGGCTTCGCTAGGGGTAGGTTAATGTTGAGGGATCCCCCCCGCTTCGCGGGGGTGGGACGCCTTGAGGTCGTGCAGTATTGAGTCGTCCAAAATTGGTTTTGTAATTGCATTATCTATGTGAATAAACCGTAGGTTAATCAACCGTAGGTGAATTCTCCTTTAGGTATATCGATCAGTAGTTAAAACGAAGTTCTGTGAAACGATCTGTAAGTATTTTATACAGTAGGTGAATCGACCGTAGTTGTTTCAAAAATAGTTGAATCAAGTTTAGTTATTATGATACGTAACCTTTTATCTCGACTCTAAGCATGTGAATTATAATTTATGTTATTGGGATCTGTTGTGGACATAAATCTAATTCGTCAGTTAGATTGTCAGAAGATATTGGAAAAGTATTTTTTATTTTCTCGACTAAAAATTAATGATGAAGATGTAACCAGTCAAAGTTCCGCGTGACGTCACGGCTGAGTAAAAAGTCACACTTTTTACTGAGTCATGACGTCACTAGGCACACGGCGGCGCTTCAAAGTTTGGGAGTCCCCACTCCCAAACTTTGAAGCGCTTAATATTCTGATTTTTTTTTTTGATTGACAATAGAAACAAAAACTTGTCCAATATCTTCAACTGACGGACGTACCTATTACTTACATTTTTTTTAGTCGTCAGGTCTATTATCCGCAGTGCTTCTAGATGATGATAAAAAAACCTTAGAATAAGCGGTTATTGTATGGGTCAGTAGTTTTTACTTTCAAATGGTCTATTTGATGATAACCAAGACTATGTTACGTTACGAGAAGAGTGTTTGTTAGATATTAATGTGGATCAAATCGTTTATTTCTTTAGACTTATAAAATAAGCACTTAGACAAGACACATTTTTACTATATAAACAGCATGATAAATAGTAATTACTATCAAATAAGAAATAAGGTGCAATTGACTCTAATTCACTTCAATGTTTTGTCCACTAGCGGAAGTAGAGGTAAGCCTTAGAAAAGATGGATGGACTGTGTGAATATAATACTTCTTATTTATATATATTATGCTCACTGTAATTTTCTTATTCAATAAAATGTAACTCACCCTCGATTACCGAAATATAAACTACAAACAAAATAAATAGTGATTTACACAACATTGCGTGTAAAAACTATTTTACAATCGTTTACTTGTTTATGTTTTAACGTCTTCCCTATGTTCGGCCAACTAAAATACTGCTGTAGATAAGTACTTACAGATCGTTTCTACATATAAAAAAATCATTGCATGACTGGCAGGACAAACAGTCAATGATCAAAAATAGAAAAAAAATCAACGAAATTTTTAATCAACTTGGTTCGCCTTTAAGTGCACCCAAAGGTGGTGTTTTTAGCGGGCAGTAATGAGTTTTCAATCAAGGACGGAAAGTGCTTGTAATATAATATCTATTGGTCTTTCGATGATACAAAGAAGCAATGTCATGGGCAAGCACTAGTTTCACCACACTTGTTCCGTTTAGTTTTTTTATCTTAGGTTTGTTGTCTTATAACAACAATGTAACCTTTGATATACTAATAGATTACGAATTCGTGATATTATTAGTGGACTCATAGAGATAGAAATGGTAGGAGTTTTGGGCTTGCTAGTTGCTACGGCCGTGGTCGCCCGGTTAACTACCGGGCCTAAAAAATTACGGGTAATAATGTGTTTAAATTTGGGCTTTTGCCCAGCAGTAGGACCGAATAGGGGAAAAAAATGCTGGACAATTCTTTCAGCATCATCTAGCGCCAGGCTAATAACAAACCTCCTTGTTCATAATGATCTGCTAACATAAAACAGCTACTACTACAATGGGGAAAGAAAATAAAAATGAAATAATAAATACAACTAACTAGTTTGCAATCTGTAGTTAGCTTAACTTATCCGGCTCCATATTTTATTTACAAAACCATAGATTTTATGAGTCATAACATAACACAGGTCAACAAAAAAAAATTTTTTTTGTACATAGGTTTTACTTATTATATTCTGATTATCTTATAATCAGAATATAATAAGTAAAACCCATGCACAAAAAATCTGATTATATGAGCACCGAACGGAATCTTTCAAAATCTTTTATAACCACATCTTGTCTTGAATTTTAGTTTAGGAGTCGGAGCTTGGCAATAAAATACGGTAATGCCTTTATGACCGCAGGAAATTTGCTAGAAAAGTGGAAATAAATTTAAACACCGCTATAATAAACCATCTGTTCATTAAAAAGATTAGCCATTACGGACCATTTCTTAAGACATTTATTACCTACTTTGTTTTTGTTTAGTAATGTTCATGTGATTTTTTAGGGTTAACCCACGTGGGAGGCAATAACCACACTTACCGAAGTGAAGAACTTGTATAATATTACATATTTTATAGTTAACAAAAATACAACAAAAAGATTATTTCCAAAAGCATAAAAAAACACCTTATAAATTAACAATTGGTTGATTAGATAGGTTTTAATTTTTCTAGTTTAGGTAATTGATGAAACAAGGGGAGATGAGGTACTGGATTATCGAAAGTGCCAGCCTCAATCAAACTGTGTCCAATTGTGTCCTCCCACCTCAATCATAGTCGGAACGGGGCGGTCGTTTTTCGCGTGCTAATTGTTGTCTCGGTCACACCTCGGTCTAGGTACATCTTTCCATCTATAATGTTTCTATGTAAGTAGGTTTACAGCAAAAGAACGGAAATAGCGTGTATTTGCGTTTAGTTGTACCAAAACATAGGCTATTTATTGAGATAGCACTGAGAGAACATAACATTATGTATCTACGCAATTTGACACCTATGCTGGGTCTAATGTTTAACTATGATCCCCGCACTGGGAAGGCCTAGCCCAGTGCGGGGATCATAGTTAGTTTTCGCGGGGAATCGAATACCTTGTTTGCCATAATATGCTATACGGGAAATGGTAGTACCTAGAGATTTAACCCGTCAAGCGCCAAGTGTGTATATGGTGCTCATAAGAAAAAAGTGCCCCGAGCGGCTTATGTGTATATGGTGCTCATAAGGCGCTCGGCGCCATTGTTTGGCTCTTTACCATAAATGTCGGAATGATGGACTTCCATTGGCTGGACTAATGTCAAGCTTCATTCAATAATAAACGAAATACAGCCAATAAAATCAAATTGAGACCGGAAATTGTTACCATTTGAGCAAAATTGCCAAGCACCCCGCGAACGGCTTAGTTGGCCGCCATCTTTTAAAAATTTGCGCAACAGCAAAAAAATTTCTCAAGAACGACTCATTGAATATTCCTCGTTGATTATTCTTTGTAGTTACTGGGAAGATACTGTAGATTATGTGTAAATTTATAGAATCACCAAAAACGGTAAAATTTTAATGAAAAAACGTGACTAACTTTTGCATCGTGCATTTTTGCAAATCCAAGTTCCATGTCCGCTTTGTTTGTGAATGATTTTCTTTAGAATTATGGGGTTTTATGGTTCTTTATGTTTATGAATAAGCTAGGTAATTTATCAAGGAATATTTAGATACCAAGAAGTAAGTACCTGCTTATAGCAAAAGCAGGTAGAAATCATTTTGCGTAAAGTTTGTCAACCCACAACGGCGGGACAAACAAAGGGCGCCCGGCCGTTGTATGAAGTTTTGCAAGGTGATTCATCAGTGACGCGCGCGCGCTATACGCGGCGCACGCCTAAAATGGCGTCCGTGTTTTGTTTTAGTTTGTGAACAGTATTGTGGTGTAATTATTGTGTTATAAAGTGATGTGAATACATATAATTATGCGTAAATACCTATGCTACCTACTAAAAGTGTTAGTTTTGGTGAATATCTATTGTGAAGTAAAATATGATGCAAATTGTGTCGCGATTTTGACTCAAAATCACGAACTTGGAAATAAATTAAATAATTTCTGCATCATGTAAGTATTATTCAATTATTTTAACGGCATGAGCTATTAGGAAAGTTTACGACGAAAACAATGATGCATGATTTATAATATATAATTATACCATACTCCCGTAAAATTGCTTTTTCTGATGACGGTCACGTCAATCTTTTCGCCGGTAAAAACGTGCCGGCGCTATAGCGACATGTCGTGACGGGACGGCTAGCGGTTGGAGGGTTAAACCATTTTTAAAATGAACGCGTCTCCACAGAGTTGTACCAGTTGTACCAGAAATAATATTTTAATCCGAAATACCTCATTTTACCAGTTCTCGTCCAAAAATTCCAGTTTGCGACCCTATTTTTCCCAGATCTCGACCACCATATATCTGATAGGAAACTTACTTAGAATAATCATAATCTTCAGCCTGTATTAGTCCTCTGCTGGACATAGGCCTCAGAGTCCTGAAATCTTGGTCTTGTGGTCTCGTCGTTGGGAACGAGGGGTATGTGCAACGTATAATCTGCCATAGAATGTCCTCCCATCGTGCATTCTAAGCTTCGTCAGGTGGCTCCAGCCAAGCTCCTGAGTGAATACTTTGTACCCTCGGTTCAGGTCGGACTTGTCTGACGAAGTCACTTAGGTGGTTTCCCGTCTTTTTTTTGCCATCAGCCCGAAAGACACATCCGAGAGTTTGGATTGCTTGCCAGTACGCTGATTTTGGCAGAACTTGATGCCCTTGTGCCACAACGTTTCAACCAGATTGTGTAAGGCCTCTTCAGAGTCATCAGAGGGATCCAAGGCAGCGAATCTATTCCCCAGAAGCTGCCGGAACTTCTCGGTGCCCGCCATGATTTGGATTGGATTAGGTCGGAGCGTGGATTTCATCAGACGGTTTCTTTCAAGCTTTAGGTTGATATCCAGAGAGCCTCGGAGCAGTCGGTGATCAATAATCAATAAATATGCTCCACTTCATCATCCGATTATGCCGAGGTCGGTGCGCAGACCTGACTTACTGTTCCCTGAATACCTGTCAACATAGGTACTGGAGATTTCTTGAACGTAGTTAGCAAGGGCATTATTGATGAGGAAACCTACGTCACGCTGGGATGTTTTATCACCCTCGCGAGAGTAAAGAAGATGGCCCGAGTCTAGGGTCTAGGTGTCCGCCCCCTCTCTACGGAATTCACTTAACCCCAGAAAATGCCATTTAATGTTCCACTTCCAACAGCGCTAGGTGATGGTCAAACCTCAAAGTTCGGTGTGACCTCACCCGAGGATTCTTCGCACCCCTGACCACAAGGCTGGCATGGTACCCGTCAACGCCCTTCACGTCAACGCGGGGCACTTTGAACCTTTTTGTGGGCTATCTATCATTCATTGAGGGTTTGGGCCATGACCCACCACGCTGGTTAGCGTGTTAGTGGGTTGTTTTGTCATTGCCTCGTTTGTTGGTTGGATTTAGGAATTAGGAAGCACCGCGGGCAGTAGGCACTCCTGTAGGTGTGTCCATCGTTCGGCATGCGTTCCTCTGGTTTTTTGCCTTATCCATGTTCGGAATTGTGAGAATGCTAGGGGAGGAGTGGACGTGGGCCTCTCATATTCATCTCTTTTAGGTGTCTCTCCTCATATAGTTGTATCTGGTAGTGTTTCTCTTGTATAGGTTTGCTGGGCATTCTGTCACAGGGGGCGGCTTAGAGAGGTTCATAGGTTAAGGCTCTGTTTAAGATCTGAGTATGAGGGTCCCCAGAATCTAATGTTTTGTAGTCTCAAAGCCGATAAGGTCTCCTCTTGTTGTATATATAAGTCTAGTGGCGCTTTGTCTAGGATTACCTCCAGGGCAACGCCCGGTGTAGTTCTCATGCAGCCTGTTATCGCTGAGCACACCAGTCTTTGGAATCGTTGCAGTTTGGTTATTGAGGTTTATTGTATTGTATAGGTATTTTTGAAAGTAGTGGCTATCACTAGCTACTAGTATACAAAAATACCTAATAAACATATAACCTTTATTAGTATTCTATATTTAGAACTCTGATGACTGGCACTGTGTTTAATTATACGCAGATGGTCGATATCTGGTCTTATATAGTAGTTCTCGACCACAATATTTTTAAATAAAATTGCATATAGCTTATTTCAAATAAAGTAAAATTGAATAAAATATGTTAAATACACAATACTGGATAACTCAATGACTTAATATACAAAATTCTATTACATTATTGTTAAGTTTACATAATCAATAAAGCTAAGGTCGAAATCAGGACGTCATTTAATCTTGTCCAATTCCCGACCATAAGAAATTTCATGACTTAGTATTTTATAGTTCGTTGCTCCGAGCCTGGACGAAATATGGTTTTTAGATACCTTACGAGCATAAGGTTCAAATTTAATAAAATGTTTGAGTAAATTTTCATACAATAATTAATACAAGAAACCACCTTATTGACACGATATGTCCGATTCGCGTCCAGCCCGGTCTAAAACGGGACTTTCTCAAAATATCGTGGAACAGTTCTCGTCCACGTAATATTTCAAATTTATTGACTATAATTTAGGCAGAATTACACAAATTCATATTTTTTAATCCAAAATGAAGTCACACTAATAACCATCAACTCTGAAATGCATAAAAATAATGTAAAACTTAGCGTTGAATTTGCGACACGCTGCTATTTTTCGCGTTGATATAGACACGTTTGGTCTTGTTGACGGCGGACCACAAATTGATTAATTTATTTTACTTATAATTGCTGGTGCTTGTGTTGTGTAGTTAGCTTGTATGCGTAGCTTACACATCCAGGTTGTTGATATAATTTAATGTCTTTGTGTGAGAGTGCAAATAAGGCTATTTTCGACAAAAAGTAACTAATAGTGCCGCGAAAGGTCGTGAATGGGGCCTGGACGCATAACAGGCGCATCTACCCTACGTTTTATACATTGGTGCCATTGAAGCAGTACTACTAGCGTACAACTACTAACTGGTTGGTGGTCTTCCAACGCAAACTAAGTTCGTAGTGAACCCGGTTGCATTCTTGAATTTCCCTAAATTCAAGAATTCAACCAAATCGCTACCCCGACTCACACTAGCGCCGCCACCTATTATTGTCTGATTACTAGCTGACCCGCGGCCAACTTCGTTCCGCCTTAGATTCAGAGATGGCGATGTAGTAAGCAAGCAACACTAAAAATGTATTGTATGACAAAACGAGTTTTTATAGTTAGTTATTCTGATATTCGGGACATTTCGTGCTGGATTAAGTTGTTAGTTTATTGAATTTTATTTCGTTTGATTGTGTGTGTACCTAGGTACTACTTAAATGTATATTTGTGTATTTTAATATGTAGGTATAATATGGATCAACAATATGGGTCTAAAATATTTTATTTAATACGCTGTAAAGACATTCAAAAATGTATTGGGAAAGGAGATCAATCACTTGCCATACTAATTTTCCACAGAACCAGTGGACACGTGGTTATGCTTTCTGGGGTCTAAAAAATAGACTAAATTGATGTATAGCTAAGGATTGTATAGCTATTTCTCATAGCTAAGGATCTGATGCATATACTTACCTAAGTACATCTATCTGTTTTCATAATCTCGCCGACCGCCGTTCCTACGATCGATCCATTCATAAAACCACCATGTTTATAAATGCTAACTATTATAAACGGAGCATCAAATCAAAGGCGTGGTTCTTCAATAAACTAATTTCTGTTCGTGTCAATGGCTGCGGGTGAAGACACAGTATTTCACAATCAAGACACTCCTTCCTAGTAATTTATTAAAGAATCAAAGCTGTTTTCAAGCCGCTATCAGGATCATGATCGAATTTACAGTAACATAAATCGCATAAAAGAATTAATTGGAGTATTAGTATTTCCCTAAAATACTCCTTCAATCGAACTCAACGGAGAAGGTTAAGAGATTTCCTCGAGAGTTACCTTTTGAAATCAGTTTTCCTACACATAACATACCTACTAAGGTAAACCTTTAACATACTAAGGTAATCACTCAAGATGAGGAAAGGTGTGACGTCATTGTTTCGCGGAAAATTTATTGCTTTTATGTTGGCCAACAGTAAAGAAATGTCAGATTGCTCTGTCAAACTTTTGATATTGACAAGAAACAAAAACAATCGTTTATTGTCTTTTCAGTGACTTTCAAGGGGTACATGTTGGGTATAAGAGGCATTGAAACTCACTGAAAAGACGATAAACTTTTTTTGACATTTCCCACCTTACCTTGAACTGAGGTAAGCCAAAAAAATCGAAAAAGTGAAGGAAGGTTTTTGTCAACGATAATACGATTTTGTTGTGTTGAGTGAGAAACTAAGAATATGGGTATGTGTGTAACTTACGCACATTCCAAGCTCATTTCTGTAAAAGTAAAAAGACGATAAAATATGCAACGCCTGGTTTTCAAATAGGTATTCAAACTGAATTTGGTTTGAATATTGAACGCCACATTCAAATAATATTGAAAGTAATCGACGTAATGCATCCTCTAATCTAGCCAATAGCAGCCAATAAACATTGCTGAGAACTTTATCATAGACGTACCAACTCATAGATTGCGAAATATATATATTTAATAAATAATAATATAATAATAATTCATTTTTTTCAGATTATAGAAAAGTTACAGATCTTATTTAACTTATTCTATAATCCATAGCAATATATACCTTAAAACTAACATACATAAAATATAAAAACTTAAATAGTAATGGCGAGAACGTGTAGATGACGTATTCAGGGTGTCAGCTGACGACGGTGCACGGTGGCGGTATCCCCTTGCAGGCGTCCAGTGAACCTTCGAAACTTGACACCCTTCGGCCAAAACTCGGCGCTTAAATAGGTCGAGAGATATTTAGTTGGAACTCTCACCATAAATGAATTGAAGCTCACATTATGGCGAGAGGCCAGCTTCTCGACGCGCATCGAGAATCCTGTCTTGGTTCTCAGGTACTCTTCCACAGCTTTGGTCTCTACACTGTAGTGGACGCGTGAAACGTAGAGCTGGGTAGTAGGTGCCTCCGCTCGGAAACCGGTGTTCAGGTCTTTCGGCCCAGTGCCGCACAGGTTCCGGCTAGTTGGTTTACGGCTCTTGCGAACTACCACGGTAATCCCTCCGCGTCACAGGGCCCCTTCTCAGGAGGATATTTCGCAAATCTGCTTCTTTTTTAAGAAGCAGCTAAGCTTTTTAAGAATAAAGAGGTAAGGTTTAAATATTATACGTTTACAAATACTTTTACATTATAAAGTCCTCACAGGTCTTTCAAAATATGGTACCTAATACGCAGGTAAAAATAAGGTTAAATGCTGTAACAAAATATCCTCTACATAATTTATTTGACTTATAATAAAATATAACCAAGAAGGTACCTAATTTGGAACTTCCATCAGCCGATTATTAGATAGGTACGTTTTCTTCGTAGTACTATTTTATGCACAGTCTGTAGGTGATTTAAGTAATGCACTACTACTCAAAGAAAACCAAATCATTAAATGTGTTATTAAAAACAATATTGACACTTTAATTCAAATTACGAAGTATTACAGTGCCTACACGTACCTAGGTAGGTATAAAAAAGAAGGAAATAATATTTTAAAATAAGAACATCTAGAGGGTTGTTATTCTACCAGGAGCCAGCATAAAAACTTTTTCAGCTTTTTGGAAACGAAGATTCGAAATGGTTGTCGGATTTTGCCAAAAAATGTTAGAAACAACATTGACCGCACGCTTCCCACCAAAATGCGCGATGTTTTTTCGGGACAGATGATCTTTTAAAAACATCGAACATTTAGGCGGGAGATCAAGTGAGTTTCCCGCTTCAGCAAGTTATATTTTTTCAAACATCAGCCGGGCGTTTAAAAAAGGAACAAGCTGGGTTAGAAAACAAACTCAATTGTAAAATTGTTACAGGCTGATATGGCATCCAAACCAGCATATTTTTACGTGACTTTGCGGTGGCTTCGCACGCGTTTTATGGTTTTTATGGAAACTTTTAAAGGTTATTTCTAATTATATACCATGGAATATGAGATCAAAATTAATCTCTGTTTATATCTAGGCATTTATAATATTTTCAACATCGACGGGACGTGAATTATATTGCCCTAACCTCAAGAAATCTGTGACACAAAACATGTCAAGCTCTGCGCAAACTGTCTTGGTCAAAATTAATGTCGGATGTGCACGGATTTGCGTATTTTTTAAAACGTCAGTTACCTATAATTGTAAATTTTAGCCGCCATTTCTCTTGCTCCTGTGCTATGAATATTTAGTTTTGAGTTAGGTTATAACAAATTTATCATGTATGCTTACGTATCATCTATAAATATCCACTAAACTTCAATTTAAAATGAGCCAAACCAGTTGTACTTAAAACCAAGATGATTCCAACAAAGCGTGTTCTACGGTTACCACAAGCAGTGAGAAACACTACTGCGCTCACGTTTTGAAATTGGAATGTTTGTCAACTGCCATAATTTCCGGTTACGTCACATCCGTAACTCCTAGTAACTGGACAAGCCACAAACTCTACTTTAAAACAGTAGTAAAACCGCCTTAGCTAGATTTAACCGATAGCCAGTTTAAACTTTAAATTCTACCCCTCTTGGTTTAATCGAATTTAAAAGCCCAAATAATGTTGTGCTGTTAAATAGATGATTATTCTATGTCTTTATCAAAAAGCTAAGTATATAAATGATTTATCTGTGTCAATTATAAAATCGGAAAGATACGCGATCAATACCCGATGAATAATTATTAAGAATAATCGTTAATTAAATTGAGAAAGCTTAAAAAGTTTTATAGACCAACACCCTACATAATATAGTAGGAGCTGTTATCATAAGACTTCAGCTCATTTGTTCATCTACAAGTTATTTGGCTTCAGTCCCTGGCCTTATTCCCAAGGAGGACAGAGAGTAATAAAATTCTACTTTTAAAATGTAGCTCCAACAATAAAAATTTATATCAAACGCATTATTTGAGTTGATGAATGCCATTGAGTAACTTACGAGTATATAACTGACTAGCTGCGCCCCGCACCCGCTAGGCGGGTGATTTTTATCCACGGGAACTGATTTATGGGATGAAAAGTAGCCAATGTTTGATACCAGCATTAGAATTACCTGTATCTAATTTCAGTCAGATCCGCTCAGTAGTTTTGACGTGAAGAGGTAACAAACATCCATCCATACATCCATACAAACTTTCGCATTTATAATATTAGTGTGATGAATGCTCTCATCCTAGGTAGGTATTCATCTATCCATGAGTGTGGTTTAGCGTTGAACAGGAGTTAGAATGTGAACGATTGATTATAAACATCTTTTTATAGTCAATAGACCTTCGTTTGACCGCATTCTCACCTGATGGAAGGTGATGATGTGGCTGACGGTTAAACACGAAGGTCTGAAAGACACCTATTACCTATTGTCTAGAAGAGACCTAGGTTGTAATTGGCCAGATAAAAGAAACAGGAAGCGAGTTCCATCGATTATTTATCACTCTCTGTGTCAAGATTGAGTGTTGTGGTGTCCTGATGATGTCTTGTGAGACGAAACAAGTTGACAACTTAGTTTGATAAATGTTCTTTCATTATGTATGTATATATGTATAATTTTGTATGATTTGTTAGATCTTATCGGTGAAGGTTTTTCACGAAATTGTTACCTCTAAATATTTTCTTACTTTTAGTTAATCACAATAGACTGTCAGAATAATATTACTCGAACACATCCATCCAGTGGACCTTAACCATAGCAGACAGGCCCCTACATTCAGCAATATCATAGATCATACTGAATAGCCGACATTGTGTGGCTACTCTATTCATTTGGTTGACAATGTATCGAGATTGAACACAGATGAAACATGGTATTGATTTCAATCCATTCGGATACTATTATGTTGGGTATATATTTATTGGGCTATATAAATAAATTTTTGGATTCCGTCTTTAACTTTAGTAAAGGAATACCTTTGGCTTGCAGCTCAATCAATAATTAATTTTGTTTTAAAAAACTGTAAACCGACTTAATTTTTTATAATTTTTCATGAATTTTCATGGATCCAATTATCGGAACTGAACAAAATTAAAATGGGACCACACGAGAAATACATATCATATAAAAAAATAATCATGAGAATCGAACCACCCAGTCAAAAGTTATGAGGTAAAAACATAAAAAAAACATACGAATTGAGAACCTCCTCCTTTTTTGAGGTCGGTTAAAAATTGGATGTAGCCGATGATAAAGAGTTAATGACGTTTGTCTGACTAGTTGCTGGCATCTATATTTTAAGTTAATTTAATTGGAGCACGTGCCATTCTTATGCCAGGTACAGGACCAAGCGAGAGGGAGTAAGCGAAAGCGAACAAACGAACGGAAAAGAACCAATGTGGACTTTATTGCGAAAGCTAGTAAGCCCAAACGAGCGCCTTCTTTTGCTTTCGGCTGTACTCAAGGGCTGTCAAGATTCGACGATTGATATGTTCGTTCTAACGAACGAACATATCGATCGTCGAATCGCAGTCGTTTGCATTCGCTCGCTCTAGCTCGCTTGGTTTGTACCTACCGGGTAGTTCGGTAGGTTAACTATATCGTATCCATTTTGAATGGAGCACTAACGTAAGCAAACCGCCCATACTTAACCTAAAATTCACTTTGTTGGCGCGTCCTTTTATACGTAATTTACATTACTTGTCGATTTTAGATCCTCCCTTCAATAAAAATTACTTACAATTATATCTGAAACTCGACGCCAAGCAAGTGAGATTTTGTTATTTGTGTCGTACTTTGTTTACAAACATGCTTCATTGAAAATGGATAAACCATAGGTGCCTATTACGAAAAAACAATTTAATTTTTTAATTATTATTATAAGTAAATAGCACAGAACCCTTAGTTATATAGCCAGTTCTCTGTTTCTATTTGACATACAAATAATGTTGAAAGTTCTCTGTCTTTCTTGTTATGGGTGCATACAATTAGTACCTATTAGAGGAATGAGTTGTGCTGAGTAGATCTGGCTTAGAATTTGTACCACGCCAACTTTTTACGCGGGTGTCGTAAGAGGCGACTAAGGGATATCCATCGGGGGCGGGCAGTAGCGCTCCCTGCAGAAGAATTATACCATCAAACTGCGATCCCCAACCCGCATGCCCATGGCAGCGTGGGGATTGTGGGCATTACCCTCCATACGATAAACGTCAATGAGGCGCTTATCAGGGGAGGCCTGCGTCCAGCAGTGAACCAATACAGGCTGTTGAGTTTGAGATTGAGAGGAATGAGTTTATTAAGTATGCCTTCACACGCGCTAGCGGTGAATCACATATTTGCTAAGATTCGTAAAAGAGTACGTGCAAAATGTACCTACCTAATTTTGTAGTTCGAAATCGTTATTTATCTCAGAATCTGTGAAAGCTTAGTATTCAAGGAACCTTAGTATTCAAGGAAATGAAACTTGAATTTCGTTATTTTATATCAATTGACCTCTCAACCGTGGGTAATAAAAAACTCATTGCCTTGAGTTTTTTTACGAAAGGAAGTTTTTCTGGCAATAAAATATCAGTATTTCAGTTTCCAATGAATTATTACTTCTTTAATGCGGTTTTAAAATAAAATAAAACTTATCCAGGGTTGTTTAATGTTTGACTTTTAACCTTTTTAATAAGTACGTCAGCCTTTTGTTATTTTTTCACTTCAGTAAAATTGCGGACCGTTTGACAACGATTGAAATATATTTTCCTAGAAAATACAAGGAACATGAACAAAATTAGAGAGGCGTCACACCCAAGTTTGATCACTCAGCATTATTTCTAAATTGTATGTTCTATGGCTCAGAACCGAGGTCTAGGACCAAATTAACATAAGCTCTCTTCCTTTGTTAATCCCCTCAACTTATATATATTATATTATTATATTGATAGTTTAATTATTACGTCGTAAAATTAAGATAAGTTTGACTTTTCTGTGGTTAGATTTTGATTTAATCTAGACCTAAATTGAGCTTAAGTCATCGAGGCTTTTAAAGCTGTTAATGTCAATCACGTAGGTTGCTGCCAGTGGAAGCTTTAAGTTGGGCACGGAGTTGAAAGTGTTCAGAGTGGCAAGTCTTTTTATCGAGTAATGTTATAAGTTGGCGTTAGTAATGTGACGTCATTAGGATTTCTTCTTTTTCCATATTTACCATTTTTCCATGGTCCAGCTCTATACTACAAAAAAATGATAACGATCAAGTCTCGTTACTAATGTCAAGTAGATTCAACCCTCTGTTTACTTCATATTTCTACCAGCCAGAATCTTCTTTTAGTTTACACTTTTAGGTATGCTGGGTTTAGGTTGCACGCAATAGCAGGCGGGTGATTGCATAAAATATGATATTTCTTACTTAGTTTGTAATGAAGTACGTAAAGTACTATGAAAGCCGCAGCTTTAATAATTGGCTGTAGTCTATGCCCGGCACAGAGCCATCTAGACACTCCTTAAGGCGGTTCGCAGACAGAAATAAAAAGGCCATCCCCTCACATTAAATGGGGTCTGGCACGTAATTACACTGTAATCTTGTAATAAAGCAGTTGGCAATTTCGCTTTCTGCCCTACGCTGATAAACGCAGTACCTACACGAGAGGGGCGTCGTGATTTCAAAGAAATTCGGTTAATGCTTCGGTAATGGTTTGCCAGGCCACAAGACTTAGACTTACAGACTTGACAGTACAAAAAGAAAACTACAATCAAATTATGCAATTAATTTAGAACTTGTATCTTCAAGTTGAAACAGTTGAGCTTACTGCAGACTGACGTAAACAATTTACAAGTAGCTGAACTGATCGATGTCGATACCAGTCGGAAGCGTCTTCAAGACGCTGCTGGCTGCATTGCCTCTCTGTATGGCAATGATGTTGCGCTGCGCCAGATACTCATCTAGTGTCACGCGTAGCTTCGAAATAGGCGCATTTTTAAAAACCCGGAGATCTTCTGATCCCCATCAACCTAGGGCCTCAACTACAAGGGGAGCAGAGGTCGTAGCCAACCGGCATTCGCTATGAAGCGAATCGAAAACAATCGAAAGATTCGCAGGGAAAAAATCGAAACAGATCACGTGACATATATTTTGCCCATACATTTTTGGATTTTTGTACAATCGCTTTCGATATCGATTGTGACATTGTATAGGGCATCAGGTCTCGACGAAGCCTACTCAACAAAGCAAGCCTTTGTGCATATTTGCACCTCCTGAGATCCTTGCGACGACGCACCAGTCCTCAATATAAGATGGAGGGCGCTTGTGTGTCGACGCATGTAGCGTCTGAGTCGGAGTCAGAGTCAGAGTCAGAGTCAAATCGTTCATTTCTTTAGACTTACAAAATAAGCACTTAGACCAAGTCTTTTTACTATGTGTATAAACAGCTTGATATATCTTTAGGATGTAACATTATAATACGAACGAACGAGACAACAAACAAAGGCAAAGGCTAATAAAATGTATGATTGACGAGCCCTCCTTCAGTCGCAATCGCATCCGCCCGCGGCGCCAAACGCGGCGCGTCGGTTAGTTTCGTGATGTTGGTAGTGGTTGGATTTGTTCTCTTGTCTTTGCCCTGGTGCTGCCAGCTCCCTTACCCGATTGACAGTGACAAACACTCACACAGCTGGCCAGCAATACAAAGGGTTTATTTTTGTGAAAATATTATGTATGAATTATTATTGTATAGTAGGAAATTGATTGACTGTTTTAAAATTTGTGTTTAGATTAGATTATTAAAGTGTTAAGTTATTTTAAGAACAACAAGTGTCTAGTTTATAAGATTATAATAAAATGGCCCTGCCTGAAAACCAGCGCAGTGTTGGGCAATAGGGTATATGCATCGATTTTTTTTATTGTTTTAATCGATTCTTTAGGTCATTCTTTAACCGAAAAATGATAAGACACTCGCTGAATTTCGGAATAACAAGGTAAAAAAAACAAATCAAAACTACAATCATTTAGGTTATTTCTGGTTATTCCGGTTATTTCTATGTTCGGCTGTTTTCCTCTGACAGGTCGTCTAAAAGTGATAACAAACGAACTTCACGAAACTCTGAGTTCCTTGAACACTAAAAAGTCACCATCAACCTCATTAAAAAGCTCCAGGTAGAAACTTCAATTTAAAACTTCATTGTTGTTTTAAAAATAAACGAACCCGTCGAATTGCTTTTACCCCCGCATTTAGAAACACTATTTATCTTTCAACTCTAACTTCAAATTTGAAAGAGTTTGTGTCGCTCTGTTTATTGGAAACTCTGCGTTTCCGATTCATTATTTTAAAGTTCTGCCCTCGTTAGAACCGCAAACGCTTCTCCAGAGACTAAGTGACCTCTGGACGTGATTTTATGCATAATTATTTAAATACCTACGAGTACTATTCAATTGAGAAAAATGTTCCACAAGTATTTGTTCGGGGTGCTTTCGATATTTTCTAGGTATAATGCAGGGATAAGTGGCGAATTATGAATACACCAAGGCCTATCATTATCATGGCCGCAGTAACAACAAAAGGCACCCAAAGCAAATAAAAAACGTGAAATAAATAATATCTATCTACGATAGATTGTATTAAGTATGTATTACCAACTACGTTTCTTTTTTAATAAAGCATTTCATTTCTTTACTATTTTATCAAGCCATTTATATACTAAAAATTTGACTTGTAGTGCTTATGTTGTAAGTCTAAAGAAATAAACGATTTGACTCTGACTCTGACTACCCTGGCGTCAAATAGACTCGCGTCGCAGATATCGCCGCATTTTGCAGTCCAGTTTCCACACCCCCATGGCTCAACTCATTCGTTCGGAACCAAAGCGCCGGGAAACCTTTGTCTGCAATCGTCAACAAATTTAACTCGAGATAGGTTTGAGCTAAAGTTTAGAACCTGCTTCAAACCAGACAAAGGTGTTTATCTGGGATAGTGGAAGGTGAATGCAAACTGATGAACTCGATGAGCACATAAAGAACTTCACGGGTGCAGTTCTCGGTGTAGGTACTTAGTCCACAGATACCATGATACTATATAATATACGATACACATATACTATATATACGAAAACAGTATCTATATCAAATTCTTGGGTAGGGGAGGGTTCAGGGAGGGCTAACGGGCGTGCGAGGTTACAGCACGGCTTGCTTTGCTCGCCATGCGCTGAAACCGCATTGCGGTTCGCTAGCAGAAATGGAAGCTGATATTTTTCGACAGTTTCTTCAGAGGAAATAAAGTATACGTTTCCTCATTAACTGGCATAAAACTCATGATTTTGCTGCTGCTTCTGCTGACCGCTGCTATTATTAACCGACTCTATTTATTTTATGTTTGTTACCTTAGAACTTTTGACTGGGTGGTCCGATTTTCATGATTATTTTTTATTATGAAAGCTGGTGCTTCCCGTGTGGTCCCATTTTAATTGTGTTCAGTTAACTATAAAAATAGAAGTCAGTTTATAGTTTTTTAATAAAAAATTATTATAAGTTCTTTGCGTGGCTTATCAACTTTTTTGGATTTTTGTTAGTTTGATTACCTCAGTGGCATTGGTTACCTAATGGTCTGCATGCGGTGCCGAAAGTGATTCAGGGAGGTTTAAAAACCCGTTACCTGATAAATTTTTGTACGATCTACAAGCAGATTTTCATGTCAATGTCTTTATTTTTCTTCAAAATAAAACAGAAGGTTCCTCAGAACAAAACCTTCTAACTACAAAAAAACGCTAGCTACCCTGAGGGAGCCAAAAATTTGCCTCACCCTGTATAGTCACTAGTGGAAAGAATACCAAACGATTAAAAACATATATATCCGATTTTATCAGGATTCTGCACAGGATTTTTCGACAGAACCGACACCCCCACTTTAGTTTTTCCGGTTTCGTCCGATTCGTCAAACTTTTTCTTTCTGATGTTATCAACGATCTAAACAAAGCTTTCCTAACAACAACACTTATCGCCAAGTTGTGTTTTGTTTTCTTTCTGTAAGTGATTGAGTCGGAATGATGTAAGGGTGTTTTCGCAGGCTGGATTTTACGCGATAAGTAGTATATAATTTGAAAATGTGTCATCTAGAAAAGTAAGAATCGGGAAACGCTGCAACGAAGTGGTCTTTAGATATAAAGAAAAGCCTGTGCAGAGCATGCCGTAGGTGATAAAGAAATCTCTACCAACCTTATTTGTGTTGGAAGAACGCTAACGTTTCATCCCTTAACGAGGGACATCTTCAGGGCGTGTGCGGTTCGGTCAGTGCTCGAAGGGATGCGGAACGCGCGTGTCTAGAACCGCACTCCCCCTGAACATGTCCCTCGTTAAGGGATGAAACGTTAATGTTTTTCCAACACAAATAAGGTTCGTAGTTAACCCGCTTACTTCGGTAATGAATTCCTCAAACTATGATAGTTTTTATAATAAAATCTCTAAAAGTTAATTGGACCTATAATTGAAAATAAATAATGTATCTACGAGTTTTTTTCTAAAGAAATAGTGTGTACAATCATTATCGTGGAGACACATTAGTTCAGCTTAAAACTTTTAAACGATAGATTGTACTAATATAGACGAACCCGTCTGTTTCCTGCACTAGGACTATGCGGCCTAGGAAGGAGGAAAACAGAAAGCCTGTCTAATGTAATCTGTGGTTTCAAATAACTAGTTGTTCCAATAAGTTTAGATGCTAAGCAACAATTACTTAAACTTAAACATAGAAAGGTACTCAAAAGCTAAACTTTAACTAAGTACTACTATTTGTATATTTAGTATTTTCTTTCTTTGTCTTGTATATACACTATATCTATCCACAATTGCTTTATAAACTCTCTGTTAGCATAGGTTTGCTGTAAGAAAACTCTTTTAGGGTTAAGCTCGCCTTTGTACATGTCCAGTATTTGTTAACTTTTATGTAGGTATGTTATTTTGTGTGCAATAAAGAATTTATGATTTTTTTTCATTTAATTTTTTTTAACCAAAGACAAACAAAAAAGAAATGGTAAGTACATAAAATAATTAAAACAATAAGTACTTAAAGGTTGGTGTTCTTCCAACACAAATAAGGTTCGTAGTTAACCCGCTTACATCCGTAATGAAGCACTTAAATCTAACAATTTCAATAAACGTTGGGTAAAAAGTGAAGAAAAGAACAGTCTATTCTCGCGCTTATTTCTTGTTTGATAGTAATAACTATTTATCAAGCTGTTTATATAGTAAAAATTTGACTTATCTAAGTACTTATTTTGTAAGGCCAAAGAAATAAACGATTTGACTCTGACTCTGACTCTGACTCTGACTCGCTAGGACTTTGCAGACTGTAGGTATAACGGGTAACAAAGGGCTTGCACAAGGGATTTATAGTGACTTACTCAAATGTTGCAGACTTAGTGTTCCGATTTGTTGAGATTTACTCCATTTAATAGATTAGTTTTATTTTATTGTTATTATTTTGTTTGTTTGCCCTGTATAAGTTACCTACATTTAATCGCCACCGACAATGCTACTTTTGTAAACAGGCTTCCCGCGACACAGGCTTGCCTAGTGCGGGGGCCGCCAGTAATGTGTACCTATTTTAAGTAAATTGGCAAATAAATCATTTTGTATGTTTTTTTTGTTATCTATACTAATTATGTACGAGGATCTATATTTTTTATGCGAGTACGCCGAGACGACGCTCGCGGGCACGCAGCGAGCTCGCGGCGATCCGAGTCGGCGATCAGTACACGAGCGACAACAGCGCTAAAACACAGAACGTGGCCGGGCCGGAGGCGAAGGCGTGCTGTGGGAATTTAAATGAAAGACCACACATACACTAACGCCCCGCCGCCGCCGAGCACATGCCTTCGCCACCGACGGCAACGACGCGGCGCCGCGCCCCCGGGTCTCATACCTGATTACTGTGTGTGGCGGCTTTAATTGCGGCGTCGTCGTAAGTGAAAACCTCGCTTGTAATTGCTTGTAGGTACTAATTAGGGCCACTCATCATCTATATCAGCCCGGAGTCCTCTGCTGAACATAGACCTCCCCCAAACGACGCCATGAATAGCGGTCCTGAGCCGTCTCCATCCATCGACTCCCTGTGACCGCTACAATGTCGTCGGTCCATCGATAAGGATCACTCTATGCATTGATTAAGGCCTAGATACATACATGTGAGTCGGCGAAATTTGGGTAAAGTTAAAACTGTTTTTCTTGTTATTCTTTATAGAAAAGGGTTTGAAAAAAATATATGATAATCTATGCTATACGAGGCATTTTACCTTTAAGCCGAAAATTTGAAATTCCAATTTTAAGTATCTGAAATAATAGTGCAAAGTACCATCCATTTTCTCCGTTAAAACTCTTTTTCTCCTAAACTATCAATCACAAGATTTATTTAAAGTTATCACCATGTAGAATAAAGGGAAAATAAAAAAAATAAAAAAGGGAAGATGAACTACTGGTTTCTCGAAAGTGGCAACCTCATATTGTGTAAAATTGTGTGCTCCCACCTCAGTCACCGTCGGACCGGCGGCACCGGGCGGTCGTGATTCGCGTGAAATATTGTTGTCTCGGTCTCACTTCGGTCTTAGATACGTCTTTCCGTCTTTGTTGTTCTTTGTATTGCACAGAACTGGAAATATAACTGTGAGCGTATGTGTTTGCGTGTAGTTGTAACATATGCCAATTTTTGAGTAAGCGCTGGGAGAACGTAACCTATCTTCTCTTTTTAATTAATCAATGACTCTATGGCTGAATTTAGAACTAGTTTCTACTAAGTTTTATTGGTTTTATTCATACTAGATTTTCCGTGATAAAATCCCCTGTCCAGGTCTCCACGCATTTGTCTTTTTGCAGTAAAAGAAAAAAAAAATGCGTTTAATTAAGATTAAGAATGGAATATTCCGTCGACATGTAATCAGTCAGCTCGATGTAATACATATATCGAAGCTCTCGTTAGTCTCATATTCGAGTCATTTGACTCCAAATATATCGCAATACAATTTTTGAAATAGAGTCTATGAAATATTAAATTGCATTCTTTTATTCAGTCAAAGAAAGTAAATACCACCAAACTGTGATCCCCAACCCGCATGCCCAGCGTGGGGATTATGTGCATTACCCTCATGAGATAACAACCAATAATGAGGCGCTTCTCAGGGGGAGGCCTGCATCCAGCAGGTTGTTGATGTTAAGGTATATGTCGAGGTCAAAAACTACATCTATGCAAAATTACAGTCAGATTCGCTCAGTATAGTTTTGGCGTGACAAGTATTAAAAACACATGCATGAGGAGAAACTTTCGTAATATAATATTATATTCGTATCGTACATATCGTGATCGTCATTCCAACTACATCAAGAAAGCAAATTCCTGAACGTTAAATATATTCGAAAAACGTTTTATAAAAGGAAAGTCACGGCTTAGTAATAAATTAAATCCCGCTACGTCAATTTTCAATTAGGCAAAACAAAAAGTTATAAACTGATCAAGTAAGAGTTGCGGTGCGAGGGTTCCAATATGTTTTTAAGTATTGACATAAACGTAAAATTGAAAACGGGTTTTATTGTTGACGTATGTACACTAGTGTCCACATTTTGTTTGATTTGGTGGTTAATCTAGCTAAATGGTGCTATGATAATAATAATAATAAAAATATGCTTTGAATACAATTAAGTGTAATTAATTACATGTTTCTTTCAAATATAAATAATGCTGGACAATTCACAAAGCATTATCTAGCCCTACGTCGAGCTGATATTTTTTCTGCGGCCAAACATAGAAAACATCCAGAACACCCTGATCATCGTCATAAATAAAATTATACATATTATACACAAAATATCTTAAACAACAAAATAAAGTTAGATTGATCTAGGAATAATGTAATAACGCCTTTTGCCGGCACAAGTTTGCTCGAGATCGGAATATACTAAATTGAGTCTTATTTTCGTTTCAATACGGAACTCTAAAAGGACCCATTCTTTTAATGAGACGCTTATCCAAATTAGATTTCAGATAAATGAAGTCCTTACTTAAAGTTGATCAGTCGGGTGGTTCCGTTGTCGATAAATTCAAATATTTTTGCAGTTTTTATTTTTTTGTTAATTCTAAAAGGGAAAAATAGTAATTTTCCGCAAATCATAAAACTTTTTCTTTTAACCAAAGTCAAGTCAAAGTAAAAAATTCTTTATTTCCATAAATACAATAAATCTACACTTAGAAAAGGTCAAATTATATAAGTTACACTGACACGGAAATACAATGATATTTTTGATTTCATTCACTACGGTATGTAGACTAAAATAAAGAAACAACGAAGAAAACTTAAGCCTGTTAGTTTTTTTATCCTCTACATAATCTGATATTTTATAGTAAGCCTTTTTGCACAGCCTGGTTTGACAGTTTGTTGAAATTTATTTAGCAATAATCTTTGCAGCTCTGTAGGGGTTTTGTTGCAGAAGCGTGTGCATCGCGCTTTAAAAGATACATATTTTTAACCGACTTCAAACAAAGGAGGAGGTTCTCAATTCGACTGTTTTTTTATGTTTGTTACCTCAGAACTTTTTATTGGGTGGTCCGATTTGCATGATTATTTTTTTATATGAAAGCTGGTGCTTCCCGTGTGTTGCCATTTTAATTTTGTTCAGTTCTGACAATGGGATCCATGAAAATTCATGAAAAAACTGTAAAAATTGAAGTCGGTTTATAGTTTTTTAAAACAAAATTAATTATTAGGTACCTATGTAAATCTTAGTTTAGATAAGATAAAAAAAAATCTTACGTTTTTCGAAAAAATACTTTTCCGCTTATTCTACATAGAATGCAGAAAATATTCACAAAATTTAAATCTTGCACCAACAGAAAACGACCCACCTTTAGAGAAAAGGTACACCCAAGGTTTTCCCAATGACTTTCAACTGCCATAATAGTAAATTTTAATGCGAATATGCCAAGTTATAATGGACGCACTATTAACCCCTTTGTAATTTTAAGTCGTATAAAATTTTAGTACTCACATGAAGTTGTCAGTTACGCAGAAAATATTGGAGACCATGTAGGTAGGTACATAGAAGAACGTAAGGCCTTTAATCCTTGAAATCACACTATCACTCGAATAATTTATGGATGCGAAAGTTTAGATGGAAGTTTGTTTCTTCTTCACGCCAAACCGAATGAACGGATCGGCTGAATTTTGCATAAATGTAGTTCTAGGCCTCGAATAAAACACAGTCTTCTTATTATCCCGTAAATGAGTTCCCATGGCAATCACCTTTATACGTTTCCATAGAAACGACGCGTGCGAAGTCACAGGCTATTTTGATGATGAATATAACTTGCCTGCTAGGTCTGCCGTGGCTTATTTACGGGTGTAATAAAGGTGTGCGATATTTAATCATGTAGATAACCTTCTGGAAGTATATAAGAGAATAGCGAAGAGAGGCAGAACTATTCAGCTGATGTTGAGGAAGTAATACACCACCTACATGTTAAGTAATAATGATAATGCCCTCCTAGTCAAATTTTTGTCAAGGCGGCCAGTCTCAACGAAGACTTGCCAGTTGCGCAGGATATTTTAATATATCCTGCGCAACTGGCAAGTCTTGTCAGTCGTGCACAAGTGAGCGTGCAAACACAAATGCACTCTCTATTTCACTCTCGTCATCCAATGGGACGGCAGACCAACACGACCGGGGAGAGGTTAGGTGCAGGACCAACTGCTTAACGTGCTTTCCTGAACACGTGGGTGTAATACCGCCAACTTCCTGACTCCTGGCTGCTATTGTGATTTTTTCTTGCTAGAAATACCCCAATAACAACTATTGGCTCGACCCGGGATTTGAACCCAGACCGCAATAATATCAGCGGTTGAACATGCTGACCGCTAGACCAACGGCCTGTTGTTGCTTGCAATAATTGTTCGCATGAAAACTATACAGAAACTTCGATTTAGTATAACGAGTACGGGTCCAGGACATCAGGTATCTCCAGCATCCAGTCGGATAGTTGACTGTTGTTTCACACACAACACTCAAGGGCACTGTAGCAGAAGTTCACAGTTTGTTTAGAACGTCTACCGGACGTTTACACCATACGCACACACGACACCACACACACGATAATCACACGGCAACACTGTTAATGCGAGGGGAAAATAATAGGAACTTCTCCACTTATCGGCAAGCAAAGTGTTTAGGGAAGCCATTCGTAATTTTCACAGAAATATAATATCCTAACGTGGATTTCCCGTAGGCTTTGTAGGCAGTGTAAAACTAGGTACCATCAAATTGTCAGCAGAATTGAACAAAATCCGTTAGGATATATTGTTCTGTGATGCTAAAGTAGCTCTGTCTTGTTACTTTTATACGATACAAACAAAACATTTACTTAAGGCGCATACACAAGCCAATATGACAGAGCCACCTATTTTATCATATTAATATGTTTAGCACAGGAAATTTAAAAAAGCTGTCGTACAGTTTGTGGTATCTAATATAAGCTATTTTTTAATACCTTTGTAATAATTTTTATTATATAGTTTAAGAAAAGATGCAAGAGATAGAGTTCGTATAAGCTTAAGCTTTACAAAATGAAACTATTACAGAGGTATTAATAAATAACTTAATATACCACAAACTGTACGATGGATTTTTAAAACTTCCTGTGTAAGATAAAATAGGTGGGGGCGCCACTTTCAGTTCTCGAATCTTTCGGCAGAAACTAGTACCTACATAAAATGTTGGAAACATGCACTATCACAGCTCCAAAGTTTAAAGCAGAGCTTATACTAAGCTAACTACGGAAATTGGATGACGAGGCACAATGTAGCTAATGTTGTTCATCAATCCTGCCGTGTAGTGCCTGTCTCAGAATTTGCACCGCCCCGACCGCGGGTGTCGTAAGATTTGACTGAGTTATATCTAAGCGGGGGCGGGCAGGAGCGCCTTCTGATGATTATTTCTACCACCGAAATGCGATCCTTATTCCCCATGCTGGACATGCGGGTTGGCTGCATATCCAACGTAGGGATTGTAGGCACTTCTCTCCATAAGATAAAAGGCACTTATCAGGGGGAGGCCTCAGTCCAGCAGTGGACAGATGTAGTGTGTTGAGGTTGAGGTGAGGTTAACGAATCCTGCCTGAGCTAGTCAGACTTACTAAAGTCTGTGCTGAGATTTTGAAATAAACATTTTTTTTTGTATATTTTTCCAGTCGTATTTCTATGTTCTTTATTCCGCATTTAGACAAATCAGCATATTCACAAAAATCATGTCCATTTTCAAAACGAAATAGCTAGGTATCTGTGGTGTAGAGCTCTCTGACAAATTATGGTTACGACCCTTGGGTATGCTCGACCTACCTACGTCATGGTCGAAGATAAGCTTACAAATGGCGATAACATAGCGATAGATGAAGGTATATAGTTTCATAGTCTGTCAAAGAATAGACACTCAATCCCGCTGCCAAAATCCAACCAACCCATCCCTCCAACCGCAGTTTGCTAAAAGGCCATATTTCCACTGAATTATTTGTAAGACCCCTTGTTCCTATGATTAATATTTCAGCATTAAACCCGGGTTTTACGGAATCGCGGGCGGTTAACATTGCTGCCCGGTGATATTTAATAAATGTTAAATAAATAAATGAAATGAAATGCATTTATTCTGATTTAACAGTACCTACACAATATGAAACAAGTAACATCTTAAACCTTATACAGATAACAAATTATTTTCTTAAGAACACCCTGAAATTAAAAATGAAAATACAAATATCTGCAGATAGTACACACATTTCTCCCGAGGCGGGATCTTGACCCGCAATCTTCTACGTCGCAGGCGGACATTCGCCCACCGCGCCACAGAGGTCGTCTCTCGAAATATACGACTGCTTTATAACGGCAACCGTTTTTAGTGAGTTGCTGGCCACAGATGAAGGGCTTAGCCTTTTGCGTGAATTGTGGCCCTTTCCCACATTTGTATTGTTGTTGATTGAGTTGCCAACTTAAGTAGAAATATCTACATAATGTAGGTAGATGGAATTTTCACAGGGATTCACACTCTTTGTTAAAACATCTGGGTTTTCCACGTTTACTTCGTAGGACATTATTGTTGAAGGAACACCAGTCGTATCGCGGAGGTTATACGAGTATGTGAAAACGGCGAAAGAGGGACACCAGAGAGGTTTTTAGTGGGTATAACATCCTTCTCAGGGCGTCGCGTATGCGAGACGACCTCTGTGGCGCGGTGGGCGAAGGTCCGCCTGCGACGCAGGAGGTTGTGGGATCGATTTCCGCCTATTGACAAATATTTGTACGATCTGCAGATATTTTTTCAGGGAGTTCTGGATGTTTTCTATGTATATTTTGTATATTTTGTATTATGTATATCACTTATCTAGTACCCATAACACAAGCTCTGCTTAGCTTGGGGCTAGATAATGCTTTGTGAATTGTCCAGCATTATTTATTTTATTTATTTATTTTATAATCACCATTTCCACAATAGGCTGCAGTTCGCAATTCGATGGCACTACACGGCAATACATATTTTTATTCAAACAATCGTGCCATCGAGTTGGTTACCTCCACTACCGTATCTGCTACGTTATTTGTATTATAGAGGTATTAAAATATGGTTCTTTTAGTAAGTATTTCTAGAAAAATGATTAACAACTTTTCCCTGGGCAGACTCCTAATATTCGGACGCTTCAACTTTACCAAGCCCAACAGCCTGTATTAGCACAATGCTGGACGCAGGCCTCCCCCTGTTAAGCGCCTTATTGGCTTTTATCTTATGTGGGGTAATGCCTATCCCCACGCTTGGCATGCGGGTTGAGGATCGCGCTGCTGCCCGCCCTCCGGTTGATATCCCTTAGTCGCCTCTTACGACACCCGCGGAATGACTTTGGGTGGTGCAAAATCTATGTCGGCACTACACAGCTTTACCGTTGAGGTGTAAAAATTTTGGACGGATTTTGTTTTTTTTAATCTAATCTAAAGGGTTTAAATGAGAGGAGGAACGGCTTCAAAAAGGAGTAAATAATGTATTGATGTGTGGATTTTGCACTACCCGTGGATGTCATCAGTAGCGTAGGTATTCAATGACTCTGCGCCTTGGCTACTCTTAGGGTTTGCTATCCTATAAATTACTGAAAATACCGGCAAACCGTGTATCAGTCACGCGCAGTGTAAGGTTTCATAGTTGCACTTACACGGTACCTTCTTATTTCCTGCACCTATTACCGAAGAAACCATTTCATCTCTATAACGTTATTGAATCTTGTTTTCTATATTTTATATTTTATCTGGCGCGGTGGTGAGCAAAATGACATTGCACTGCAGTGGCGATGGCGGCGGTGCGGCTAGTGTAGGTTAGTTTTCCCAATCCATCAAACACACCTGCATGCACCGAAAAATCGAAACAAAACACTAACCGTATAAGTAATGGCGAGCGGAGCAAGCCACAATTTATTTGAGATATATCAAATCACACTAGGTAATATTTTAGATGCGAAAGTTTGTATGTATGTATGAATGGATGGATGGATGGATGTTTGTTACCTCTTCACGCCAAAACTACTGAACGGATCTGGCTGAAATTTAGCATACAGGTAATTTTAATCCTGGAATCAAACATAGACTTTTTATCCCATAAATGAGTTCTTGTGGTATAAAAATCACCGTTTAAACGTTTCCATAGGAATAAAGCGTGCGAAGCCGCTGGGCTCAGCTAGTGTATAATAAAAATGTAAGCAAACATTAATGATTATTTTATCATTAAAATTTACCTGAAACTATCTATATTGTTATGAAAGGTGCCTAATTAATCCATTCTTTTACAGGGGCAAAAGAAATTGTTTTGTGCGTATTGAGCAGCGCTACCTACAAAGCCTGGAAACACTGGTAAAAGAACTACGAATATGAAAATAATATGACAACAATAGAAATAATTTATATATTACATAATATTACACTGTATCAGGTACATCAAGAAACATTTGTTTTTGTTCATATATTGTGGAAACCCTATATGGAAACAGACTTTACAGACATTTTTATGAATCCTTGACTAGGTTTCTGAATTACGCGATTCGATATGGCAGGGAATTATTTGTTTATTATTCGTCGAATTATTGACTGATAAGCACTTGTGGTATGTTTTTTTTCATTGGCTTTTTATCTTGAATGAAAAGCATTCGAATAGCTAAGTTCAGGAACTGAGAGAAGATCATAGATCGAAGAACAGGAGCCATGTTCAACACAGTTTCATCCGGTTACTATGTAGAAGTACATCCATAGGTACGTCTTTGAAGTTGATCCAGTGCTGTTTGGTGGGGTAAAGTGGACTTCAGAGACGTATCAGGATATAGAACTAGACATGGAACTTTGCTACGGGAAGTTTCCTAGGCTCCCCGTAACAAGATCATTTGTTTGATCGGTTTATCGATTGCACCAACCTTGGTGGAAAGTTACAATATCATTATTTTTTAACTTTTTCTTTCGCCTTTGTTGTTCTTTGGTAATATCAAAGGTTTGATCAAAGGTGTCAGCCAAAGTGTCAGTCTTACGAAGTTATTGTATTCTCTTTGGGTGTCAGAGAGAATAATTTTATTCTCTATGACAATGTCGATCAGGGAATCTAAAGGATACGCTCAAGACGTTTTCTGAGTAAACTCATTTACGTTCATAATTTGTGCTTGACTTACATTTTTTTATCCATGTTGAACTAATTTTGTGAAGCATTAAATACAATTTTGTAAAATAAATAAACAAAATAGCGATAATATAGAAGATATAATTTAAAATACGTATTATACAACTACATTTTAGGTGGTCGACCTGCGATAGTAGGTTCATACCAAAAATAGAGTTTTAAACAAAAATCAAAATATACTCATGATTATATGAAACGTCACAAGACAAATTGCAGATAGAGTAACATGATAATTATATAATGTTTTAGGTATATTTTAACTAGAAGTAACACGTAGTCCCTATGATGGGTGGAGTTCTTATAAAAACACAAGTCATCTGTCATCATATTCTATGCTATTGATAATATTATATAAACATCGATAATGACTACATAACCAATAAATTTACATGAAATATTGTATGCCTATACAATATAAATTATATATTTATATCGCGACTCCTCTAGAGATAAAAAAAATCTCGATGCACTAACTTTTAGTCGTGAAATTGTACAACATTAAGTTCGACAGAGCAATGACAGAGCAGTGTTGTCAACCCAACAAAAGAATGGCACACGCGCGCCCTCCACATGCACGACTCTTCTCTTTTTGAACAGACTCCAACAAGTTTGCAATTATTCAGACCTCTTTCAGAAAGGCGAGCAATGAGTATCTCTCCGAAAAAATAAACAAGTTCTGTCAAGTGTGGGTGTAACTCGCCGAGGGTTCGAACGTTTGTCAATTATACAAATACGTACAAAACGTACCGTACTTATGAGGTAGAAAATAGGTTACTTATACTATATGTATATTTTTATCTATACTTTGATTTTATCGTGCACACTGCATTTTTTTGTGTGATACTCTTGGTCTTTTTTTGCCAGGAATAAACTGATTTTATTTATTTTTTGTTAATATTTGTAATAAAATCCTTTTTAACCAAATCAGCTCCTCTTTCAGCGATCATGATGACTGGTGCATTTGTGTTTCCAGTTGTTATAGTAGGCATAACACTGGCATCTATAACACGAAGATTCCTTACACCGTGGACTCTGAGGTCACCATCTACAACCGAAGTCTTTTTATCTAAGCCCATTTTAGCTGTACCTACGGGGTGGTAAAAAGTGGTACCTGTGTTCAAGCTAATACATTTCCAATAATCATCACTTCCTATAACGAATTTGTTGCATGATGACCACCCTATTTCACCTAAACTGGCATTTATAGATTTGAAATATTTTGTATCTTTTATTTGAATTAATTTTTTTATCGCGGCTACTATTTCAATCAAGTCTCTGGAGTCTTCAAAGTCGTTGGGTTGTATTATAGGTTGATCTGTTATATTATTGGAGAAAAGAGTAATATTTCCTGTAGAATGTGGATGTAAAAGATTAACAGCAAATGTAAATAACGTGTGATTCTTATTAAGCTCAATAACTGAGTTTACGTATTCGTCTTTATATCTTAGTAGTTTAGAATATCCTAAATATATAACTTCAGAAGAATTTTTCGGTACGATTCGTAAATGATTTTGGAACATTGGATACATTGGATCATCCTTGATGGAATAATAAGCTTGTATATTAGAGACAGCATTTTGTGCTAACCTCCCTGTTCGATTGAAAAGGTACTGAATAGAATCAAAATTCTCAGCTGCCTCATTTTGTTCTTTAAAGACATCGTCTGTGGCTATGTGGATAGGTACAAAAAAATGATCTTGAAGATTTTGCCCTACCATGGGCAAATTCACTTTGCATGATATATTTTTAGAATTTAGATGCTGTTTTGGACCAATGCCCGATAACATCAATAGCTGCGGGGTATTGACTGCTCCAGCACTAAGAATAACACTTAGTCGACTAAAATATTTCTTACTTCTACCAGTTTGGTTTACTCTGACTCCATAAGCTTCCATGTTAGGACCTATCAGAACTTTGGTGACCAATGTATTCTTTAGTATTTTAAGGTTATGTCTTTCTCTTATAGGATACAGGTAGCATTTAGCAGTGCTTTGACGAATTCCATCAGCTGCTGTTGCAGCCGATATGCCACAGCCTACATTGCCAGCAGCATTTAAGTCAATTTCTCTTTTAATACCTATTTCCTCCCATGAGTCTAAGACCTTTTCTAATATATCGAACTCTGTATTGTTAAATCTGTTTACTACTTGTGGTCCATTTTGACCATACTCATTTGTGACTGAAGGGTTTTCAAGGAGATTTTGGTATTGATAGCTTTCAGATTTTTTGAAGTATTTGCGAACGATTTCGGGAGTCCAATTCTGACTGTTATTACTCCAGCGCTGGTAATCAATATTATTGCCTTTTACGTAGAACATTGCGTTCATATTTCCGCTGCCTCCCAACATCTTTCCTCTTGGCCAGGCGATTGATCCATTTATATGAGCTTGATTTGTTCTTCCGTTATTCATTGTTACATATTTCCAATCAAACTCAGAGTTGTACAATGCCGAATCGAGCCCTGGAATCTAAAAAAGTCATTATTATTTTCACTTCCAAAAATAAGGGAAATGGTCCCTTCCTGAACAGCTTATAATGGTCAACTACTGGACTCAGGCGCCCCCCTAATAAGCACCTTATTGGCTTTTTTATAGGTCTCTTTTAAAATTTTGATTTATCACAATTTATATTTTTTAAGGGTTTCGTACCCAAACAATAAAACGGGACCTTATCAGTTATCACTAAGACTCCGCTACCGTCCGTCTTTCTGTCTGTACCAGGCTGTATCACATGAACCGTGATAATTACACATTTGAAATTTTCATAGATGATGTATTTCTGTTGACGCTAGGTATAACAGCAAATACTCAAAAACAAAATAAACACAATACAATCATCACACTTCACACTATCACACTAATATTATAAAGGCGAAAGTTTGGATGGATGTATGGATGGATGTTTGTTACCTCTTCACGCCAAAACTACTGAACGGGCTGAAATTTTGCATACAGGTAATTCTTATCCTGGAATAAAACATAGGCTACTTTTTATCCCATAAATCTGTTCCTCTGGGATGAAAATCACCTTTTAATGTTTTCATAGGAACAACGCGTGCGAAGCCGCGGGGCGCAACTAGTACAAAAATACACAATACTCTTTATTACACAAATCGGAAAAAAAACAAACACAAAAACAGTTGCACAAGGGCGGCCTTATTGCTAAAAGCGAGGCAGTCTTTTGATGGACACGTGATTATTGTACGTCAGGTGGCGTATAACAGCCTACATTATACGGGAAATAACTACATACATAATTGTAGTTAAATACTAAAATATACCAGAAATAAATATTATATACAATACAATACATAGACAGGTATTATTTATTATACATAGAAAACATCCAGAATGCCCTAAACAAATATCTGCTGATCGTACACACATGTATGTATGTCCCGAGGCGGGAATCGAACCACACAGGTCGCCACAGAGGTCGTCATAATGATAATATGGATTAGTTAGAACGAGTTAAAATCAAAAAAGTTAAAATTAAAACTAATAAATATTAAGTTTTAATTAATTTGTTTCGGTAAGTATACGTTATTTTCTCTATCAATAAAGTCACAATCTCAGATGTATTATAATTTTTGGTCGCAAAATATTCGAAGTAGTCGGCAGTCTCTCTACGTTCCTGACACAGCGACCATTGTGTGGATGTGGAAGTCATACAAATATTATAAATGCGAAAGTTTTTAAACATGTAGGTATGTACCTAAATAAGTATGTTTGTTGCTCTTTCACGAAAAAACTAATATACGGATCGGGCTGAAATTTTGTATGCAAGTAGTTCTAGGGCTGGAATAACACATAGGCTACTTTTTATCTCATAAATCATTACCCGTGGGAATGACATGCGAAGCCGCGGGGCGCAGCTAGTCTATAATATAAAAATGAATCCCTAAATGTGTTGGTAATCGCATAACTCAATAACGCCTGGACCAATTTGGCCATTTTTTTTTAAATGTTCGTTGAAATACAAGGATGGTTTTTACGGCGAGAAAAATTCTAATAATTGCCGGGAAAACACCTATTAACGTTTCCATAGGAACAACGCGTGCGAAGCCGCGGGGCACAGCTAGTTATTTATAAAAACGGCATAAAATCATGTCTGTTGTATGGGAGCCCTCTTAAATATGTATTTTATTCTGTTGTTTAGTACTTTTGTTAAAGCGGCACAGAAATATATCAACGAAATTTTCAACTATCTTACTATCACGGTTCATGAGATACAGCCTGGGGACAGACGGACAGATGGACGGACAATGAAGTCTAAGGGTATCTCATAGAAAGATAGAGGGGTTTTTATATAGAAAATGTATGGGAATTGTTTTTTTTAATTATTGCCAAAACTTACGATTTGATTTGGTATGTTACTTTGGGAAAAGTGTTCCTGGTTGGAAATAGAGCGTATTAAGACCAACTTGTTTTTTTTTGACAATTGTCATTTTTTGGGCAAACCGTACTTTTTTTCAAAAAACTAAAAATGGCAATATTTTTTTCTTCAAAATAAAACAGAATGTTCCTAAGACCAAAACCTTCTAACTATAAAAGAAACGGAAGCCACCCTTAAGGGGCCATAAATTTGCCTCACCCTGTATTAGGTGTATATACACCTGGGGGCCCCGTTTTACCCTTTGAGTACGGAACCCCTTAAATGAGTACCTAATCAAAAGAAGAAACTTTATTTCCGTAGAACATCGACTGTACAGGTACGTTTACAAATTATTGGTTGGTGGTATACTTATATAAGTTCGGTGACAATGCAATGTCATGTTACTATCGAGATGATCTGATGATGGAGACCGGAGCTAGTCAAAGGAACTCGTAACGAAACGACGTAGCCCCGTCGTGTTTGGGTTTGTTGGATTCCCCATTTACCATAAAAACTTTTCTTGTCTTTAAAAAAGGTTTTTACAGTATTTAAACTTATTAAAAGTGGAAAATAGAACGTATATTACCAAAAAATGCTATCTGGGATATTTTCTTGAATAACGGTATTATCAGTAATTATAATTTACCTTTTCACAATATGAAAATTTTCAATATTTGGACTCTTTATCCGCGTCACAGAGAAATGGTACGCATAAACTACACACGTATCAGTGATACTAATTAGCTAACCTACTAACTAAATTATCTTAAAATGTACCTACTCGTTTTTATATAAAATAAGTATGCTGTTCTATTAATATGGATTTTAGGGTTGCAAAAAAATGCAATGAAACCTTAAACTATTTTTTTTTCAAATAAAAAATCTGCTAATTTATATACCATTTTGTAAAAAATGAGCTTTATTCTATATCACACAAGAAATTTATATAATTAAGCAATACATTAGTACACATTAAACAGAGAAAACAATTAAAAACAATTAAATAGATGACTATTTAATTGTTTTTTTTTTTGTACACATAATTATAGAATTTAAATAATGGGCTAGATAATGCTGTGTGAATTGTCCAACATTTGAACTTTGAAATCCATTTGGCAGAGATTTGTCGATTTCACCAACGTGTAGAAGATGTAGAGGATGTGTGGTGCTGGCTAAAAATTTCATCAACATCATCCTCATCATCAGCCTATACTAGTCCACAGCTGGACATAGATCTCCCCCAATGATCGCCATAGCGCCCTGTCTTCAGCTTGACGCATCCAGCATCTGCCTACAGTCTTTCGCCGATCGTCATCCCACCTGTCCGGAGAGCGTCCTGCACTACGTTTTCCGAGACGCGGTATTCACTCAAGAACTAGTTTACCCCAGCGGTTGTCGGTTCTTCGCGAGATATGGCCAAAGCACTGCTTCTTGGAGCTATGTCGATGACTTTGGTTCTCTGTTGGATGTATTCATTACGAATCTATCCTTCAGAGAGACTCCGAGCAAAGCGCTTTCCATAGCTCGCTGAGCGACTTGGAACTGGTGGATCAGCCCTATCATAATTCAACGTCATCGTCCCAGCTCCGTAGGTCATGACGGATAGGACGCACTGATTGAAACGAAACGCTTGAAAACTTTAGTTTTCAAGCGTTGCGGTATGGATGACGAGAAGACTCGATGCAGTTTTCCGAACGCTGCCTAGCCTAGCTGGATACTCCTCATGTCCTCCTTCTTAAAATAGTTTTAACCTTACTGCAGAATTTGCCAAAGGTACTCGTAAGTGTACTCGAAAATAATTTCGAGAGCGAACATGACTTTGGTTTTATCCAAATTCATGCCGAGATCGATACGTTGCGAGGCTGAAGCAAGGCCACTTAGCATCTGGTTCAGCTCTTCTAGTGACTCCGCCATTAAGACTATGTCATCAGCGAATCGCAGGTGTGAGATACAATACCCGTTTATGTTAATGCCCTTACCTTTCCAGTCCAGCGGCGTCTTAAACATATTTTCCATCGCGCTCATGAACAGTTTCGAGGATATAAATCCCCCTGTCTCACTCTTCTGCGCAATTGGCTGGGTCTTGACCGTGGTACTTGGACATTCATGGTAGCGGTGTCGTAAAGACATCTCAGAAGAAGAAAGGAAAAGAAAATACATTTATTTGGAAATAATTATTTAACACACACATAACACGACACATTGTGTAGATTATACAGTAAGTAAAGAAAAAAAAGATAAGAATTACATATACTTAGACAAAGGATAGTAAAACGTATATAAAAGTAAAAGAGCAGGAACATGTTAAAAGAGTGTTATATAAGGGGCCAAAAGGGTCCCTGTCTCAGCATTATGCCGCTACATGCCGGAGCTGCAACGGCGCTGATTTTCCTGATCTCAGCACCTCGATATAACAACAGTCTACTTGGCGTAGCTATAAGTATTCCAGAACAGCCCAGGTTTCGACAGAGTCAAAGACCTTCTCATAGGTCACAAAGACCAGACACAGGGGCTGATACAGATCGGACTTCCGTTTAATCGTGTGTATGTGTTCTATGGTGTCATATCCTAAGCTGAAAATGTCCACCACTTAAACTCTTCCCGCGGGTGTCGTAAGAGTCGACTTAGTGATATCTATCGAGAGGAGGGCAGCAGCACCCCTTGCAGAACTATTATATTACCAGACTACAGCCCTCAACCCGCACCAGCGTGGGTATTATAGTATTACCCCCTTGAGATAAAAGCCAGTAAGGCGCTTATCAGGAAGAGGTCTTTGTCCAGCAGTGCACCTTTATAGGCTGATGAGGATTGAGGATACGCCGTCTGCGGCAGTGTATGCATTCTCCAAAGAGAACCCGCTATGGCGCTGTAAAATAAGTACTAGCAATTTTCTTCTTTATAATGTAATATTAATAAAATTTTGGATTATATCTGAAAACGCTGGTTTTATTATTTTGGAACCAACGGAAATAACAGGTAACTGCGAACCTACTAAATTATCGTATTGTTAAATTGTACGTTGTGCGTAGTGCGTAACAATTTTATACGAAAATTACCATAAGAATCGCTTTATTTGCTGATAAAATGCACGTGTCAGTCTTAAAAATTAACAATAGTTAAATAATTTCTTCAGCAACAGGCTTTTAAAATACTTTTAATGCATCATTTTATTATTTATTTACTTAATTGTTATAAAAATAGACGACTGATCATGGCACGTAAAACATATGACTATGGTTCATAAACTAGATTGAGTTCCTAAACTGGTGTATGCCCCACAAAAATTTTATAATAAACTAGCAGCGCTTCGCGGTTTCACCCGTGTAGTTCCCGTTTCCGTGGAAATTCCAGGATAAAATTTAGCCCATGTCACTACCTGAAAAGTAAGCTTTTTAAAAAGGTTTTTTTTTTTATCGTTCCACTAGTTTCGGAGCCTATTCAATACAAACAAACATTAAATCTTTCCTCTTTCTAGTTTTATTTTAATATATTTAAATAGGAGAGCAGTGTGCTGTGTTTACGTCGCAGCCGGGACGTAGAATTAGCCCCATTAGCCCTTAGAATTAGCGCTATTTGGACCACCAAACTCTATTCTCGCATCTCTTCCTAAACTATATGAGATAAAACTATTACAGACGTATTAAAAGATAACTTAGAATAGATACCACAAACTGTATGATGGATTTTTATAATATGTTAAACGTAATAATATGATAAAATACTTTACTTTAACTAATAATTAAATTAATGTAATAAACGTGGGAAGTTATCAAATTATAAAAAGTAAATCAGAACCTAAACACTAACATGCATTATTTATTATTAATGTGAACATTTGGAAAACTCTGTAGCCAGAGTGGCCAGAGCACATTTTGTAAACCTAGATAAGCTACTTACAAAAATTACAATGTTTTCATCGGTTAACAATAAATCATGATAAGGGACTTTATCTCAAAACAGGATTGTAATATAACGTGTTGTTTCTGTCAATGCGTGGGGCGAAAGTATTGAAGAATCTTGGTACCTATTATATTTATGTTAAGTTTTTAAAGCAGATTAAGTAAGAATATTAAACTTAGATTATTAGTTTTATACGTAACACTAATGTATCTTTATTGAAAAAGAAAATTACAATCAAATAAAAGTAATAAATTTAAAACCAGTAGGTTATTATCTAATTAAATTACCTATTTAATTTTTATTATTTATTATTACATAATTAGGCAGCAGTATGTTTGCAAATTTTGATATACTCGTAATACAATAAATGATTAAGATTTGACAAAGACAACTTTGTGAGCTCATAAACTTCGTTTGGAAATAAACATGGCGCGGTCTCAACTAACGATTTAAAACTTTGTCTGTAGTACTAGATTCTAAACAAGGTTTTTCAACAATAAAGTATAAAAAATGTTTATAGTTCTGAATACGTATGCCACTAGCTAGCTAACCAATTGATGAAAAATCGGTTTGGCTTTAGCCGTTCTACCTTAGCAAGATCATCTTCTCATCTGATATCTCACCTACATGTTTTCACTTTTTTAGTATCTATCTAGCACTCAAAAATTCACAGCTTGTTCTGCTGCTATTCATTGTTGACAGTAGGTATACAAATATTCTGATAAATTTTACCTTGGCCTGGATTGCACAATTCAAACAAGCAAACAACTACAAGTTGGCTAGCAAAAATCTACAAGTATCTTTCCTTCACTAAATCTGCTCCCCGCTCGCCAATCATTATAGTTGGTGCATACGTATTACCACTTGTTATTGTTGGCATAATACTAGCGTCAATAACACGAAGGTTCTTTGTTCCATGGACTCTCAGTTTACTATCAACTACGGATGTCTTTGGATCTGTTCCCATCTTACAAGTACCAACTGGATGGTAGCACGACCGTGCCATATTTAGGCAAACACACTTCCAGTAATCTATGCTGTCAAGCTCGTATTTATCGCAAGGTGGCCACGTCATTCGTCCTAGGAAAGCGTTGATAGATCTGAAATATCTTGTATTCACTATCCTAGACAACATTCTGAGTCCAGTAGCAGCGGTTTCTAAATCTCTCGGATCTTTAAAATAGTTTGGGTATATGTAAGGATGGTCTTCAGGATTACTTGTGTTTAAAGAAACGTTCCCCCTTGAATAAGGGTGCAGGAGGTTAAACAAGAAATCGTACAATATATGCTTCTTATTCAACTCTACGACATTATCTGCCACTGTTGCGTTGTACCTAAAACGATTTGAGTAAGCAATTCGAGTGTTTGAAAAGTTTTTCCAAAATATTGTAAGATGGCTTTGAAATTCCGGATAATGGATGTCTTCCGATGATGAATAAAACGTCAGTATATCTGCAAAACTTATCTGGGCCAAATATCCTGTTCGGTTGTAAAGGTATTTGATAGCGTCGAAATTTCTCGTGGCTTCGTCTACTTGAGTTGGACCATCTCCGTAAATTGTCACAGAAACAATAACATGGTCTTGAAGATTTTGCCCTACAGGTAAATCAACTAACGTAGAAATATTTTTAGATTCTAAGTGATCTTTTGGACCGATACCGGATAACATAAGTAGCTGGGGTGAGTTGATAGCACCGGCACTTATGATGACTTCATGCTTAGCACAGAATATCATGGTTTTGCCATTTCTCTTAACTTGGACACCGTATGCCTTTTTTGTGGTTTTATCAATGAGTATTTTTGTACAAAGGGTGTTTTTCAAAACTTTTAAATTAGGTCTATTTTTTACTGGATTTAAATAAGCTGTGACAGAACTCTGTCTGATTCCATTGGCAGCTGTAACTGGAGATATACTTGAACCCATAACGTTAGCTACATTAAAATCTTCAACTCGTTTCATTCCGTTCTCATCCAAAGCATCCAGAACATCTTCAGTCAATGGGCGGTAAGTGCTATTGCATCTATTGATAATAAGATTGCCCTTGTGTCCGTACTCATTTCTTACTGCAGCGTTTTTTAATAATGCTTGGTATTGATAGTTTTCTGCTTTCTTGAAGTATTTTTCTACTGTTTCTGGATGCCAATCTGTGTTACCATCATCATACCAGCGTTGGTAATCGTATGTGCTTCCTTTCACGTACAGCATTGCGTTTATATTGCTGCTGCCTCCAAGCATTTTTCCTCTTGGCCATGCTATGGAGCCGTTAATTTGCGCCTGGTTTGATCTTCCGTCATTGGTTGTGAAATATTGCCAGTCGTATTTTGATTGAAACATGGCTTTGTCAAGTGCCGGTACCTGAAAGGAAATTTAGAAATAAAACAAAACCCAGGTTTTAGATCAAATAACTGAATAAGTAGCTGTGTGGTGCTGGCATAGAAATTGTACCACCCCAACTCTTCCCGTGGGTGATGTAAGAGGCGACTGAGGGATATCCGGGGGGCGGGCAGCAGCGGAACAATTATACAAACAAACTGCGATCTTCAACCCGCATGCATGAGATAAACGCCAATAAAGCGCTTATCAGAAGGAAGCCTGCGTCCAGCAGTGGACCAATAAAGGCTGTTGAGGTTGAGGTTGAGGACTGAGAAAGGGGACATCTTACCCTTGAAAATTCTGGCTTGGCGAGTTGTCCCTTTTTAATAGTTGTGACTGGTTGACTAGCCCGAATCAAAAGTCAAGAACGAGCCAGCGACTCGTCCACAAGTAGATCATATTTTATAGTATCTACTATGGTTTCATGCATGCATTATCGGAAATGATGTAGTTTCTGTGTGTTAAAAAGTTACGTTTTATAGAGCGAAACTCACTCTGTGAGGTTAATTTAGTGAGATATATGATACTCACTTCAGCTTCTACTGGTGGATCCTCCCCGGCATCAAGAACGAGAATAGACAATGATTTGTTTTCACTCAACCTGTTGGCCAGCACGCACCCTGCAGTACCAGCGCCCACAATAATGATATCAAACGCCTCGTCATCTGAAAGAATGACTCAAGTTAACTCGCTCACTTTCTGAAGTTTGGTCAACATCAACTCATTTGCATTTTTTTTTCCAATACTGCAGAGCATCCCGCCCAAAAGTAGGGAGTTTTGCCATAATCACCACGCTTAGCGGACGAATTATTTATCGCAGTACAATGTTTATAAAAACACAGAAGGAGGCTGCTACCGTTTCAGTGGTACATTTCTTTATTCAAATCTTACGTGTCTTCAAACTCAGCCCCTCATGTTTACGGGCTGAGTTTGAAGGCACAATTCTTACGCTACGACCGCCACGGTCTTTCGACCGTGTAGCTATGTACCCACTTAAACAGTTAGTGAACATTTTCAATACCTAGCTTCGTGGAAAGCTTTAACAAGAGCCAGAAGGTCCGAGCTAAGAAAAAAAATAATTTACTGGTTTGGACAAAGCCTATCACAAAATGCTAGGAATACTTACTGCAAACATCCGCATCAGGTGGATAATCTGTCTGGAGGAGGCACTGAGCTGCAGCAAAGTATTGAAGAGCCGCAGTAAAGGTTTGAGGGGCGACGCCTGTCGTAGGCGATAGGCAAGTCGCGTTGCCAGTGCTACAAATAATATAAAGGGTATTAGAACGTCGTCATGCCTGGTACCTACTCACAACACAAGCAAAGGAATTAAATTATTTGGATATATTACTAAAATCTTTATACCTATAAAGGGTTATACAAATTTAAAAAGTAAACGTTTTTAAGCTACGAGTATAAAACACAAAGTAATTATGCCTATAATCTTTTTTTCTTGGGTTTTAGTAACATAATGTAGATGACGTAGCACACATAAAAAAAAAATTCATAGATCTGCTTATGGCATTGTGCATTGGGCAATTTTGCTCTTTTTTGTCGAGTGATAAAGCTGCCTTCGCTGTAGCCTGCGCTTCGTAAAGTGGTGTGGGTAAGATTTTATAAACATTCATGTCTCTAATTTAAAAGAGTAGGGCATAATGCAAATCCTAGGAAGACAAAAACTTTTTATTAAAGACTTTTCCCCTGATATTTCGACCAGATTGAATATTTGAGTGACAGGTTTTATTTTTTATTATCAACCTATTTATCGAAGCTTAACTAGTCTAGAATAAAAAACTAAATAGAGATTCATTACGTAAAAATTATACTACCCTATCTCGAAGTTACAAAACTTCTTCACTTACCAAGACATCCTAGAAAATGTTAGTGCTGTTGTGTATAGGTTCTCTTTTTTACAGTAATCAGTAAAAAAATATTGGTCTGCACGTTTTCATTATATTTTTCTTTATGACTTGGTTGTTGCTATCGATTTTGTAAACATTAAAATTGAAGAAGCATTAATGTATTAACTTGTACAAAACCAAACTGATAATAAAGAAATTCGAATGCTGAGTTTTACCTTGCCAAAGAATTAGTATTGCTATCTAAAGTGACAACGGCCTTATATATTTTTGTGTGTTTATATAAGTTACACGTTCAATAGTTGTTTAAATATATTATTTTTTCTTTTTTCATGTTATGTCTTGGGTAAAAGAGCATTATGTCTCTCTACACACATAGCAGATATGTTTGTGTACAAGTATTCTACTAATATAATAAACACGAAAGTTTGTAAACATACAAACATATACAATGTTTGTTGCTCTTTCACGCAAAAACTATTGAACGTTCCCGTGAAATAGGCGTGCGGGCCGAGGGGCGCAGCTAGTAGTATATAATTTAGTATTTCATTTTCTTCTTAAAATATTATTGTCTGTAAAATTTTTCAATATCCACAGTCATTTCATATATTCTCTTTATATTCTTAGGTTTGCTGTAAAAACCCATTTTAGGCTCATCATCATGATCAACCTATAAAATTAGTCCACAGCTGGACATACGCCTTAGCGCCTTTTCTTCAGCTTGACGCATCCAGCATCTGCCTGCAGTCTTCCGCAGATCGTCATCCCACCGAACGGACGGTAGTCCTCCATTACATTTGCCGCATCGCGGTCACCACTCAAGAACACTTTTAACCCATCGGTTGTTGGTTCTTCAAAGTTATGGCCGGCCGACTACTACTTCAGCTTGCTATTTCTTTGAGCTATGTCGATAACTTTGGTTCTTTGTCGTATGTACTCGTTACGAATGCTATCTTTCAGAGAAACTTCGAGCATAGTTTGTTACATAGCTCGCTGAGCGACTTTGACTGGTGGACCAGGCCTACCGTTTGAGTCAATGTGATCAGAGTGATCAATGTGGCTATTATGCATGACTTTGGTTTTATCGTGGTTCCTAATTCAATAAAGGATTGTATCATTTTATTGAATTAATTAAGTTTTTTGAAAATATATCAAATAATATCTCAAAAATTATCCATAGTAAAATATTATAATAACCAAAAACCTAAAAAAATATGTATTTTAACGTCGAGAATGTTCGACTTCAATATAAATACGTTATATTTATTCTTGGGACTCAATATGCCAACAAAGTAAGCTGTAAGTTAACCTTGAGTCTGCCAAAATTCAACTGAATCAATATGTTTCGTAATAGCAAAAGATTGTTAACATATTATTCAATTAAATACAACGTATTATTATGTTTAATAAGAGCAAGTACGTCTTTCAATAGGTTGGTGGCAAACATTGATATAGATATTTTTGCAACCTCTGCTATCGTTCTCAAGCGATTGTTTTGTGACAAATTCTTTTCAATAACCTCAACTTAAACTTAGTTTATATGTACGTAACTTTACTTTACTTTATGTATCTAGTGTGTGCGATGTGTCTAAATTTAATTTTCTTTTGTCTATTCCTTTTTTATTCGTACATTACCACTGAAATAATAAAACTAGAATTGTACTATCAGTGGAAACTTCGTAAATAGCCTTTAGGTACATGTTACTTTCATGTGTTTAGATTAATGTTTCATGTTTTTTGTTCTAGCTGTAAGTTTTCCGAAGATTTGAAAATAAAATAAAATAAATGATAGTCATTTATTATTATTATGGTACTTATTTGAGTCTTCATTCAAAAATTCCTGTAGATGCCTTGCGATTCGGGATTTGCGATAGAAAGATGGAAATCATCTATCTCACAATGAATAATAAAATACAAACTGAAAAGTTTTCAATACTATATCGTATAAATAACTAGCTGCGCCCCGCGGCTTCGCACTTGTTGTTCCTATGAAAACATTAAAAGTTGATTTTCATCCCACGGGAACAGATTTATGGGATAAAAAGTAGCCTATGTTTTTTTCCAGGATTAAAATTACCTGTATGCAAAATTTCAGCCAGATCCGTGCTGTAGTTTTGGCGTGAAGAAGAAACATCCATCCACACATCCATACATCCATACAAACTTTCGCCTTTATAATATTAGTGTGATGATCTAGTAGCCTACGTCACAGACATAACTATACAGGGTTATTTGTATCTAATCAATAACCTCTGGATAGATCAAGACTAACAACTTTTGTTCCATGACTTTTGCCAAAAAGTAATACATCTCCAGTATTTTTTTGTTTGAGTGGGAATTTCTGTGTTGTTAGCTCTATTCGTACCTCATACCTACGGACACACATGCGCCGCCGCCGCCGCCCTGCCGCGCCGCGCCGCATGACTCGAGCATACTCTGTCTTAATCTGTGACTACGTGACGTACTAACGTACGTGCGTATTAATTATGGCTTTAATTATTACCGTCTAGAGAGCCACGAAGATTAGAACTGAAAATTTATTTAAATTTATTTTTTTGTACGAAAAAACAAACATTGAATTAGAAAAAGTCATAGTACAAAAGTGGTCAGTTATAATGAACCAAAGTCAATCTTAAGAGGTTATTGATTAGATACCAATATACCTGTATAGCCCTTCCTTCCGGTTGATGCAAAGAAACTTACAAAAATGACAATGAAAATTAGGTAATTTACAAAAATTAATAAACTAACTGTTCACCTTAGCTTCACTGATGGAGGGGATTCATAAGCGGAAGAACAATGTAGATTGTAATTGGATGAGTTAAAAACGTTGAAAACTCGGGCGAATTAACGTTGCAAAATACCTACCAAAAAAACAATACTAACACAAATTTTACACGTGCCTCTTGCACGTGTAAAATTTTGGCAGCGAGGAAAGTATCAAGCTCCGACCCCAGATGGCCTTGCACGAGGATTGTTTAGGTTAGAATGGAGAAAAATATAGCAGCGGTATTTTAATTCGTCAGAAAGGCCGTCGGATTCTATATAGAAAACTTTTGACAAATCAAAATAGAGTTCTAAAGTTCCATCGGAATAGAATTCAAATTTGAATCTGATGTTTTCGCTTCGGAAACGAATCGAATGAATTAAAATACCCCTGCAGGTTCACCCGGGAAACGAGTATGTTATAGTTAAGTTTTAACTCAGGTTTCGTGTTATTGGTTCATTTTTTATTTAAGTATTTTTAAAAGGAGCTAAGATTGTTTTTCTCACTTTATTAATAATAATGATACTAAGATATAATATATTATTATTTTTAACATATTTTGCAACAATAGGTTCAATAAATAATTAGTATTTTTGTTATGTCAAACTAAAGTTTATTTATCGCTTGAAAAACAACGTTATAAGGATGTTATTAGAAGAAAATTGGGTCATTGTTTTTTCCTCATGATATCGTTTTATTTACAATTCAATAAAATTTAAATAAACTTGAATAAAACTAAGACTAGAAACTAGAATAACGGCCCAGACACATGTTGTCCCATCCTAGAAGCAGACTACAACGCCACCTACCAATACAATCAAAATTTCATCAAAATCGGTCCTGACCAACAATAAGATCGACCTATTACTCGAAGCCAATAGGTTAAGTTGATTGGGATAAAGTTGAATATTGAAAACACGAATAAAATAGTACTACTATTCGCTAATAGATGTCAGGAAGAGTCAATTGATTACGATAAATCTAATTATTGAAAACATAATTAAACGAATAAAACAACATTTTCTGAAAATGAATCCTAGCTAGATCGATTCATCGCCCCCGAAACCCCCTTTATACTAAATTTCATGAAAATCGTTGAAGCCGTTTCAGAGATCCGGATTTTATTCAATATTTACAAGAATTTCTCGTTTAAAGGTATAAGATAATGGCATATTGAACAGCAAAACAGTTCATCATAATCTCATTTTACTATTCTGATATATTATTATGGTAAAAAATTGTTAGCAGTTTATTTCTCTTAAGTCCTTAGTTAAATAGTCTGCTCGTAGCTACCTCTAAATAATTCTTAGCGCAATATTCAACTTCAAGCACCATCAACTTTACATTCTGCAGTCCCTCAGTAAATCTTAATACTTTGCAGTTTGGCTTAAGAAAACAGAACCACAGAGTAAATATAAATTAAATTAGTTCAGACTGAGGACCGAGTTTCTAACACAATAAGTCATAATAGCCTGGATTCTATTCAACGTGTTGAATTAAAACGGGTCTGGGAATAAAGGTTTGAATCTTTTGAAGCGTAGCGAGTCGCTTCGGCCTCTAGAATATGAATGTTTGTAGAGAAGCGTTGTACCTCCGCTTCTTGGGACCTGAGGGCCTAGCCAACCGGCAAGGAAAACGATTGAAAGATTCGTAGGGAAAACTTCCAAACAGATCACGTGACATATCTAAGATATTCCAAACATCCATACATTTTTGGACATTTCTATTATCGCTTTCAACATCGATTGTTACATTGTCTAAGCCATCTGTTTACGAAGGAGCGGCGCTTGCAGCGGCGCAGTCTGCGCTGAATTCAAACTTATGGCGTTGGTAGTGTGCGTTTACGGAGAAGTGATTTTACACGCGTTTGTTTGGTTTGTCGCATTGCAGGTGGCGTAGCACACCATGGAAACCGCAGCAGCCACCGCCAGTCTTCACGCCCCGCCTATTCATAAACATCACCGTACATAGCGATATATTTGTGTTTACGCGTGAGATTATGGGGCCGCTCGACGAATCGCCAAACGCGCCGCTCGACACCTAGCATCATCGTAAAAAAGGCCTTATTGTCTGAATTTGAGTTTGGAATGTAGCCTTGTTGCTTTTCTTACTAGGATTTTCATCATCACAATCATCTTCAGCCTTTTTTATTTCAATGCTGGACATTGGCCTCCCCTAATGAGCGCCATAGCGCCCTTTCTTCAGCTTGATGCATCCAGCATCTGCCTACAGTCTTTCGTAGATCGTCATCTCACCTCGCCGGAGGGCGTCCTGCACCAAGTTCGCCGAGTCGCGGTCTTCACTCAAGAACTCGTTTAATCCAGTGATTGTCGGTTCTTCGCGAGATATGGCCGCTTCAGCTTGCTAATTCTTTGAGCTATGTCGCTAACTTTGGATCTCTGTCTGATAAATTCGTTACGAATCCTTTATGTTTGGATCCGTTTTTTTAAGTTTTTAGCGTAGCGCGCAACTCCGCATACGAGTCCTTGTAACTCTGATAAGCGGAGTTTTGATATTTTTATTTATTTCCACTGAATAACCCCTGCATCTACCATATCCAGTGGCTTTTGAGTCTATCGAATAGGCCAGTTCTTGAAATTTTCCAAGCGCATGCTGTCAGGAGCATAGTGTCGATGCAACAAATTCATTATTATCCTTGTTTTTATTTTTAAGCTGAAGATTTATTTACAAGTCGCACGACCAACACTTGCAACGTTTCGATTAATATATAAATGGACGATTTTGATTTAAATAAACTCAATGAAATTATCAAACTTTTAGGATAACATCCCTTATTTTTCTCTCAATCTGACGACCTCTGTGGCGCGGTGGGCGAAGGTCTGCCTGCGACGCAGGAGGTTGCGGGTTCGATTCCCGCCTCGGGACAAATTTGTGTACGATCTGCAGAAATTTGTTCAGGGCGTTCTGGATGTTTTTCTATGTATAATAAAAAATATCTATCTATGTAGTGTATTGTATTATGTATATCAGTTATGTAGTACCCATAACACAAGCTCTGCTTAGCTTGGGGCTAGATAATGCTGTGTGAATTGTCCAGCATTATTATTATTATTATTATTAATCTTTATTAAACACTATAAAAATCCATGTCATATCAGTTTTTACATGTTCGTCATAAACGTGTCTCGTTTTAATATCATCTTACATAAAATAATTAAATTATCTCTTACCAACTGTCTGGGTATTTTGCTATAAGTTTGATTCAAATAAAAACAATTATATTTATGTCTACCCATCGCAAAATAATCACGCACATTATTTTGGTTTTACCATGTTACGTCATCAAATATAATAATAATGAGTTACGTTTTGCAGCCTCAATCTGTTCAATTTCTTAGTAATTAAAAAATGTATCATTTAGAAAATTATACACTTGGAACCATCACTAATAACGCGTTCCAAATATATATGTATTTTGGGAGAAAAAGAGTTAGAGAATTCGGATTTATTATCCATTTTCATGCAAAAGTAAAGCTATTAATAAATTTGGTTTTCCTTAGATGGTCCAGATATTTATGCATTGTATGGTATTCGGTTTCCATGACAAAAGCTTATTTTTTTCAGAATCAATAAACAATACACTAATAAAAAAGAAAAATATATAAAAGGAAATCATTTCAAAACATAAATTATTCACTTAATTAATTTGTTAGACAACAAGACACAAACAAGGTTCGTAGTTAACCCGCTTACATTCATAATGAATTCGTCAAACTACGAAAGTTTCTATAGTAAAATAGACAACAAGACATGGTGAAATAAGTTTAATACTTTTTGAAATTCTTGATAAAATAATTATGAAGCCTCAGTTGCCTTAAATAGACTGAGAAATCTGTAATTTAGGCAGATGCGCTCCCCCTACTATTTTACAAAAATAGATCGGTGAAGATGATGTCAAAGGCCCATACACGAGCCAATATGACAGACCACCTATTTTATCATAAAGCGATACTTCACTCTAGTCTAAATTACATAAAGGCTACCACATACACTAGACAATTTCTTATGTTGCCTTTACTCTAGTCTAGATTACTTACCCAGACATACACTTCAGGCATGGTATTTCGATGCTTTGTACTGTACATACATAATGGTGTATTGTGTACTGAACGTGTACAGTACAACCTGTTAAAGACCCTCGTTAGGTCTGTACCCATTACACCATGACCGTGCTATGAACGTGTCAGACACGAAAATAATACGACACGGTCTACCTTGCCCACTGTACGGATCGACGGCGTTCTGTACCGATAATAGTTGTCGCTCCGTGCATGACACGCGACGTTGTTGGTTGGTGACGGAACGGTCTAGTGAGCATAGTCCCATACTTTTCAATACAAAGAATACTTTTTTGCCTGACACGTTCATATCACGGTCATGGTATGATTACGGTGTAATGGGTAGAGACCCGTCGGTGTTCTTCCCCACACAAACTAGGTTCGTAGTTACATTTTGAAAAACTATCGTACAGTTTGTGGTATATGCTATTATTTAATACCTCTGTAATAGTTTTATCTTAAATAGTTTAGGAAGAGATGCGAAAATAGAGTTTGGTGGTCAAAAAGTGCAACTTCGTATCTCTGCCTGTGTGTGCCCAATAATATACTACTTACACTGCCAATATTGGCTTTTCTGTCGTGCTGCTTGTATTTAGAAGCTTCTCTACGTATTCTTGAAACTTGGGGATACACGTATTAGCTAACTGGGAACCTGAAACACGAAAAAAAAGATAAAACTACCGAACACAAATAATATGCTAATCGTACAATTTTTCTATTCCATTATTATTAATATGAATAAGAATACTATAATTAAATACGCTTTCATGCCACAACAACTGAACGGATTGTATTAAAATTTAGAATGGAGGTAGTTGCCCGCAGGTAAAAGCTATCTCAACCTTAACAAGATACAAGATACAAGACTTTATTGGTAAATTTTAAATTTACATGTCAAATATAAATATAATTAAATAATATATTTACTCCTTATTTAATAGATTACATTATTGTTAACTTACATTATATTCTAATTACATTGCCTTATTTAATCTGATCCGCTATAGCCCTACCCATGTTTTGCACCTGACATGTTTTGGATTATTAAATCAGGCACGGGGATTGTATTCTACAGTTCGGGTAGCTCTAGTAACTCACCGAAACTGTAGAACACTCTCTCCAGTAGCCATGACTTAAGTCTGTGCTTGAATATATTGGAGGAAGCGGCATCTCTTATTTTTTGGGGTAATCGATTGTACACTGCGGGGCCCATTATGTATACAGATCTCTCCGACTTAGATAGTTTGTGTGGCGGTGTGATAAGCCTGTAATGGTGCTTGTTGCTACGGAGAGCGCGGCTCGGGTTGACTCCACGTCGCTGGAACAGGTCCAGATTATGATGGGTGAACAGCGCTACCTGGTAAATGAGCTCGCTTGGTAGGGTCATTATTTTGAGCTGCGCGAAGTATTCCCTGCAGGATACGTCATCTGGGACACCCACAATGGCGCGGACTGCCCTCTTCTGCATCACGAAGGTGCGCTCGGTGTGTTAACAACGTATATGTCCACTGCTGGGCGCAGGCCTCCCCCTAGTAAGCGCTCTATTGGCTTTTATCGCATTAGGGTAGTGGCCATAATCCCCACGTGGGGGATCGATGCGGGTTAGGGATCGCAGTTGATTGGTAGAATTATCGCTTCTGCCCGCTTCGGGCAATCCGCGGGCATAAGATAATAAACAAACACGTGTAGACACACATTATGTACATTATAGTCATATGTTATTTCTAAATCTGGAATAAGTGATAATTATAATGTACCTACTTATCATTTTTTTTTCCTTATATTGGTCTTGACCTGATTGCTGTATATAATGTTTTGTTATTATTCCAATTCGTGAAAAACAGAAGGTTACTGATAAAGGCTACTGATAATGCTTCTACTAACACTAGGAACTAAAATTTAAAAGTCTAAGTAAACATACTACACATGAAGACGCGGAGCGTGCAGCGGCGCGTGCAGCGGCGCGGCCCGCTCTAAATTCAAATATATGGCGTTGGTTGCGTGTGTTTACGGAGAGGCGTTCTACACGCGTTTGTTTGATTTGAGGCGTCGCACGCGTGCACCATCTCTCTTCACGCGCCGCCTATCTATAAACATCAACGTTCAATTATGTTTGTGTTTATGCGTGTAATGACTTGGCCGCTGCACGCCCCACATCTCCATAATCAAGGAGTCAGAGTCAGAGTCAAAACGTTTATTTCTTTAGACTTACAAAATAAGTACTTAAACAAGTCGAATTTTTACTATTTAAACAGCTTGATAAATAGTTATTACTATCAAATAAGAAATAAGGTGCAATTGACTCAAATTCACTTAAATTTTTTGTCCACTAGCGGAAGAAGTGAAAAAGAAACCACTAGCAAGTTTATCGCTTATCAACTAATACAATCTTAGGATAACTAAGTCTAACTGGTCTTACATACTATTGTCTGTGTGGAACTGGGCGACATCCGGCCAAGCATTAACATCATTGACTTAGTCATCTACGGAGTAATATGCTTTCTTGATAAGATTTCGTTTTATGTACAGTTTAAATTTACGAATAGGGAGCTCAGTTGCTTCAGATGGAAGCTTATTATAGAATCTTACGCAATTGCCCACAAATGATTTCCCTACCTTTCGTAATCTATATAATGGGATGTGTAATTTGTTCTTGTTTCTTGTATTTTTATTGTGAACATCACTTCTTTTCATAAAGTTATCTCTGTTTTTGTGTGTATACATTAGATTTTCATAGATGTATTGCGATATTACTGTTAAAATATTTATTTCTTTAAATGATCAGCAAGTCATGTGGATTTAATTTATAAACAAAGATAGTCTGGATGTCAGCTGCCTGTCCCCAAAGCAAAATACCATAAGACATAACACTATGGAAGTAACTGAAGTAAACAAACCTAGCTGTATCTTCATCGGTAATGTATCTAATTGTTCGAACCGCAGACGCTGCTAAACTAAGTCTGTTTGCGAGAGCATCAATTTGCGGTCTCCATTGAAGAGAGGAATCGATATGTAACCCTAGGAAAACAGTTGAGTCTACAAGGTGAACAATCTCATCCTTTAGCATTATCTTAGTTGGGAGCTGGCCTAAGTAGTAACTAATTTTAAATATATATTTATTTGGTTTAAATTTTCCTTACTAATAAAGATTAATTGGATATCATGACTACATGAAATATATTATATTTTACTGTATAAAAATATAAGTAGGTACATTATGTCGAAATCGGTACTGGGGCGAGTAACAAATCCTGAATGTATTTTTTTGTTGTGCTGAATTAATAAAAATACCTAACCATGAATGTATTGTCAACACCGCAAGATTCGTTAAAATGCTTACATTTGTGTGGTCATCTTTTATCGTCAGAAACCTTTATTAGTCCACTGCTGGGCACAAGCCTCACATAATGAGCGCCATATGATGGTGATCAATGGCCTCATTGATCCGGGACCGGTCGTCGTACATGGCCACCCTCTCAAAATTGTGGGTAAAAACAATTAGAAGGAGGCCAAGAGGAGGATCCAGCTAGGCTGGGCAGCGTTTGGAAAACTACGTTGAGTCTTTTCGTCATCCATACCGCAATGCTTGAAAACGAAAGTTTTTAATCAGTGCGTCCTACCCGTCATGACCTACGGAGCTGAGACGTGGACTCACGATAGGGCTGGTCCACCAGTATAAAGTCGCTCAGCGAGCTATGGAAAGAACTATGCTCGGAGTCTCTCTGAAGGATAGGATTCTTAACGAATACATCCGACAGAGAACCAACCAAAGTTATCGACTTAGCTCAAAGAATTAGCAAGCTGAAGTGGCAGTGGGCCGGCCATATTTCGCGAAGAACCGATAACCGCTGGGGTAAACGAGTTCTTGAGTGGTGACCGCGACTCGGCAAACGTAGTGTAGGACGCCCTCCAACCAGGTGGAATTACGATCTGCGAAAGACTGCAGGCAGATGCTGGATGCGTCAAGCTGAAGACAGGGCGCTATGGCGCTCATTAGGGGAGGCCTGTGTCCAGCAGTGGACAAGTATAGGCTGACGACGATGATGATGATGATGATAGTGCGTCGCATCGGCATGCAGTATTTTGCAGGGCATCCCACCTGACCAGTCGGCTTCACTCGCACTCTACTTTTGCCAAGTATTATTGCTGTTGTGTTTATGACATTTTAATTTTAACTTTGTTTTGCCTAAGGTGATTCCGTAATTATTTAGGTGACGAACAAGACACTGTTTTTCGCAACAATAGGGTATGCATGCAATTTTATATTTTTTTAATTGATTAATTAGGTTAAAACAAAAGCGAAAAAAATAGTATCTACAAAATTTTAAATTATTGAGGTAAGAAACAAAAAGTATCTAAAACTGCACTCAGTTTCGGATGATAAAAGCGCTGCCATGTTGGTCCTTACACTTTGTAAAGTCACGGATCTTATCTGGTATAGTCCAAAAAGTAGATATTGGTAAATAAAGATCTAGGGGCTTAAAAATTGTTTTAGGCATTCAGCAAGAATCAATATTAAGTCTTTTTCTATTTTTAGTATAATGTAAATGATCTCTCATTTTTAGCAAAAGATCTCTGAGATATAGTCTTATTTGCTGATGATACTTTATTGATTTATAAAGTTGACAGAAATGAAAATAATTATGATGATGTTAATAATTCTCTTTCACAAATACTAGATTGGTTCACCGCCAATAACCTCTTACTCAATGCTTCAAAAACAAAAAAGCATAAAATTCATGTTACCAAATGTAAGAGAGCTAACTAAGAAAATGCTACATAATAAGATTGTTCACCTTGAAGACTAAACTGTTTTCCTAGGGTTATTGATTCCTCTTTTCAATGGAGACCGCAAATTGATGCTCTCGCAGGCAGACTTAGGCCCGTATTATGAAAGCTTCCTCAGTCATCGATATATGCTTGGGCAACGCTTTTCTATAGCATTAACGTCACTCAAGCATAACTCTATGACTGAGCAAGCTTTCATAATACGGGCCTTAATTCAGCTGCGTATGCGGTTAGATATATTACATATGAAAATCTACTAATTTTTGTTTATCATATCACTTACCCGTATTGACTGTTAAATAGAGAACAAACAAAATAAATATCGTTTTATACGACATTTTTTATTTTTTCTTGAGAACCGGTTTCTCAAATTTCTCAAAATAAACTGAGCAAGTGATTTTTCATAACACCCCGAAATACAAATGTACATAATTTAGTTCTTACTATCGATTGAACTATGAACCTACTTTATCTAAGTATCCTACTAATTTAATAAACGTGAAAAACGTGCAAGGCTGTGTGAATGTTTGATACCACGTTTGTATCTCCGTAACTACTTATCTATGTATATAGATAGTTTAGGTTTTGGAATAGTACATAGGCTAACTTTGAAATATTATCCTCTGAGTGGAAAATTATTATTTATTGGATCGATTCACTCTAAACTCGGTATGACATAAACTAAGAAGTATGTAGGGGTTCCTACAGTTATAAGTTAAGGCCCATACACCAGCGAAAGTGGCGCCCCCAACTATTATATCTTATTATTACGTTGAACGCAGAATTTTTAAAAAATCCTACGTTCAGTTTGTGGTATCTATTATAAGCTATTAATTAATGCCTCTGTAATAGTTTCATTTTGTAAAGCTTAGGAAGAGATACGAAGTTGCGCTTTTTGGCCACCAAACTCTATTTTTGCATCTCCTCCTAAACTATATGAGATAAAATTATAAAAGAGGTATTAAAAAAAAGCTTATAATAGATACCACAAACTGAACGTAGGATTTTTAAAAATTCCTATGATAAACGTAAAAATATGATAAAATAGGAATTGCTGTCAGATTGGCTCGGGTATGCGCCTTAATAGTTAATGAGTAGAGGGTATAAGGTTCGAAAAAAACCCTCGAGTGCTAGTTTGACACTGATGTAATATTCGTAAGTAATTGCACAATAATATGTAGGTAAGCAAATTGATGCAAGAACATATGTTTTAGTAGGTTTATATGCTTAGCTATACATGAACCAGTTCATTGACTCTACCTATCGTGCGGTGCTCCGTACAATGTTAATAATAATTATATTATAATTATTATATTTTTATGTTTTCAAAACTAACCTTAAAGGATATGGAAAAAAAATCAGAAATTTGTATTATTTCCACGCGGGCGAAGCCACAGGGCGCAGTTAGTGATAGACGATAGAGTCACAAAATGTAATCTCGCACATTCAAAAGCTGCTATTTACTTTTCCGGTAAGTCAATGTGATCCAAAATACTTCTCGTATCACATTGCCGGCCGCAAGGCCGGCCTTGTAACTGATAAAATAATAATTTATTCCACTACACTAACTCAAAACGTTTTTTCCTTTAAAGCCTTCTTATTAGGTCTGTATTGCCAAGGAGCCTCGACGTAAACAGAATGACGAAGTCTTAGTTGATGAGCTTCTGCATATTTTTGTGGATAGCTTCAGCGACGAACTCGATGTTAAGGTCCCGGTGGAGCTCGACATTTCTAATGTACCAGGGGGTGTTCACATTCCCCCCAAAACTTTATTCTTGAATCGCTGGATGGTTTTGTATATTGCTCTCTTTTTTCTACAGCCTCAGAGCTGTATACCATAGGTCCATACTGGCTTAAGGTCTTGTTTGTTTAATAAGATTTTGTTGCGGACTGTTGAGACTGACAGGGGAGTTTATTTCAAACAACCGGTACATTCTTTTGTATCTTAGTTCTCACTCGTCTTTTTGCGTAGCTTCGCGTCAAGCGTCATGCCTAAGTATTTCGCCGTATTTTCATACGATTTTCATCGAATCCCGGTGTTTTTCTGGGATTTATGTGATGTTTTATCTCACTTGCTCCTTCTTGGGGTGAGCCAAGCTTTATGGGTCGTTCATCATCACATACCTCGTGTGTTAGGATTTCATTAGTCGTTTGGTTTGAATATGTTGTCTAGGTGCTCCGCAAACATATCTGCTTTCTGTTCATCACTGAAAAAGTAGCCTATGTGTTATTCCAGGTCTACAACTACCCGTATGAAAAATTTCAGCCCGATCCGTTTAGTAGTTTTTGCGTGAAAGAGCAACAAACATACATACATGTTTACAAACTTCATGTTAACTACGTTCGTAGTGTTTGATTTGACCTTTATAATAATAGCACTACCACCTTTTCCTCTATCAGCTGGGTGCAAGGCATGGTAAACTGGATAACCTTTGAACTTTAACTGTGTGATTGCTTAGTAAAGTTTGTTTCAGATATAGGACACACCATCTACGTTTTTTTATATCAAGGACTACTTGCAATTCTTACTGGTGTTTTTGTAGCCCTTTGAAATTCCAAGCTGTGTGGTGTTGTCTTAGAATTTGCACCACCCCAGCTCTTCCCGTGGGTGTCGTAAGAGGCGACTAAGGGATATCTAACGGGGGCTGGCAGCAGCGCCTCATGCAGAACTATTCTACCACCGAACTGCGATCCCCAACCCGCATGCCAGCGTGGGGGTAATCCCCTATTAGATAAAGGCCAACGCGCTTATCAGACCAGGGGGACACCTGCGTGCAGCAGTGGACCACAGGCTGTTGAGGTTGAGGTTGAGGATGCAATTCCAAGCCATTATTTTTAATGTATCAATCTTTGTTTAGACGCAGATTTAGTAGTATTTTCAATTTTCTTTAAACGTACGTTCAAGTTTGAGGATTTTGTCTATTTTATGGTTTTCCGAATGTTTGACCTGCTCGTAGCCTTGGGCGGCGGGTGCGCAGTGCTCCTAGCAGCCGCCTGGGCTAAGTATACGTTTTACTTGGTAACGCTAATTGACCTTGTATTACGATTCTGGTAAGTTGTAGGAACTTTGTCACTTACCAGCGATTTCTCAGCTTCCTGTTGCTGCCCGGCTGGCTTTTTCACGTACTTGTAACGTATTTGTCAGATTTAAGTCTGTGTATTTGTCAAATATTTCGCAACTTATTTTACTGAACGTAGGGATGTTATGATTCGACAAAAAAGGGCCAAGTTTCGGAACTTGCTCAACAAACCTCAGAGTTACCAAGATTATCTACAAGAAAAATGTGTCTGTATGGCAGCCATCAATCTTGTCCGCTATCATAAGCAGGATGCTGTTGGTGCTTCCACGGACTCTGCTCAGCAGTGAAACTGCCTTTTTCCTCATGCGGGCGGCGAACCCGTTTGTGTGTGCCTCGGCGAACATGCCGGACGCGCTGCAGAACCGCGGCAGCCCAGCAGCATCCTAAATGCATTATTGTATTGGACGCGAATAGTGTTGACGGATTTGTGAGTGTATGAGAACCACAGGCTGGTCGGGTAAAATGTCGGACAAAATGATTTGAAAAGAGTTATTTTTATTTCTTCTGAACAACGAGCAAACCTTGGGACCAGCATGTTAGCTCTTACCGTCATCGCTCTTCGCTCCCTTTCTATATCTCCTTCATCTCTAAGATTTTCAGTCACCAAATGTCCCAAGTATTGGAACTCATTTTCTCTATTTATTGCATTACAATTGGATTGACATGAGTTGGGCTTTTGCCGCCTGGCCAGAACAATCTAAATATGCTATTTTTTACGTAATACTCCGAGCCGTATGTCTTGCAGCATAGGCTTAAGAATAAGCTAGGAGATTTTTAAGAGCCCTTATAGATTAGATGGCGCCAGTAGGACCATGTCATCAGCATAGCTGGACAATGTTTGTTTTTTCGATGTTCAGTAACATTCCATTTGCGGAAAACCATTTAGCACCTTTTTTGATCACATGATTGACTTTTGCGTTAAGAAGGCTATGAGGTTCCGCAATTCATTGAGCTGTGTCGATGACTTTGGTTCTCTGTCAGATCATGCGTTACGAATCCTTTTTGTTTGGATCCAATTTTAAGTTCGGAGCGTAGCGTTGTTGACTTTGAACTAGTGGACCAACATACTAAATTTTTAATGTTAAAATAATAATAAATAGTGCTGGACAATCCACACAACATCGTCTAGCCCAAGATAAGCAGAGTTATGAGACTGATAAACTTAGCTTCTTAGGTTTTTAAGTTTGGAGCTTAGCGTTCTTGCTCTGCTTATAAATTATACGCTGAGTTTGATCTTTTTATTTATTTTCAACTTAACTTGTGCCATAATAATTTATTTTTTATGTACCAACGGATTCTAGGGTGAATTATTGACAGTGCAGGTATTTTATGTGAGTATAAAAGTTATCGATTTCTGTTGATCACTGATTTTACGATATCAAATTCTTATTTATGATTTAGAAGTATAAAATTATAGATTTGGACGTTGTTTTGAGTGTTACCTCCTAAAATAAGGAAACGATGCGACGTTTAATCAACACAGTTAATTGGCTTGTATATTAGAGATACATTGTACTCGTAGTATTATTTCTTGAAAAATTTAGCACGTTTTTTAAAAATTAGTAACCAAAAAAATTTAATCCTCAATAAAAACAGCATTTTGCACAATTTTTTTTGGTGTCATTCAATCTTGTTTCGTATAATAATCAAAAACTTATTTGGACCAAGATGAAGTTGGAGTACAAAAAAAGTTGATAACGCTATAAAATCTCATGCATTTTTTAAGGAGTCCGGAGTAGGATACCTATCTATTTTGAATTAGTCACTGGAAAAAGCCTTAATGTTCTACGTCTTTTCCTTTTTCGCTACTTTAGTTCCTTCATGACTGCTGCCTAAAGGTCGTAGTATATATCATTTACTATAATCATAGCGACGAAAGCACATGTGAGATCATGAAACTAGTCGAATAAACATTGATGTGAAATTTTAGCATATTCTACCTACATAATTCTGGAACTCTAAATCAAAATGATACCTACTAAATGAACCCAAATTCTCTTAAAGAATTAGGATGATAAAAAATAGGTACATGCAAGTAGTTGATTTTTTATTATAACATTTTGTTACATTTGTCGGTTTGCAATTTTTCATGGATTTTTATTTGATTTAACACAATTTATTAAACTTTTCTTTATGTTCTCTCAAAAAGTCTATCAGAAATCATTTCGTTTTGCTTTGGGGTCAAAATGACTGAGTCCAAATATATAGGGGGAATCTAATCCTTCGGGTTCGTCAGCCAGTTTGCTTCTATAAAAACGACGAGCATCACTGTTTAAGGCGTAGCAAACGAAAGGCAGCTTGTTTTCACATTCGGTTCTAAAGAGGCTACCGTAAGATGAGAAGACAACGCAGTTCAGCTTATGGTGCTGCATGTATATAATATTATCTGGAATAAAATAATAATATTAAAACTGTTGTTATTTCACCATGATACCATAGAATAATAAGAAACCCAACAGACAACTTGGAGAAGGTAATGGCAGGGTCCATAGAAAAGATTGTCAGTAGATAATGTACAAAATATTTTTATCTCCCACCAAAAAGTAAGTAAGTAATGTTATGTATGTAGTATATTTTAAGTGTTATTATATGTATATGTATATATATATATATATATATAAAGTATTTTATTTTTATTTATAAAACCTTCATGAGCACACCGATCCCCTCGTACTATCCAATGATCCTATCCATCCACGGTTGTCTGGTAGAGATCGCTCTTGAGCGATAAGACCGCCACTTGTCACTTAGTTTTTAAGCTGTTCTATTGTAATGTTTCTTTGAATAAGTGTGCAATAAAGAATTTTCTTTCTTCTTTCTTTCTTTCTTTCAAAAAACACAATAAAAAAGCACGTTTGGGAAGTTCAAGTTCAAGTTTGGGAGTGGAACGTTGCTAAAAGTGTCGCTGGGTGTGACATCACGCGGAACTATAACGGGCTATATCTTCATCATATTTGGTTTAACATACATCAAAAATACGTGTCCAATATCTTCAGAAAACATAACTATTTAATTAAATTAAATTAAATAATGCTGGTCAATTCACACAGCATTATCTAGCCCCAAGCTAAACAGAGCTTGTGTTATGGGTAATAAATAACTGATATACATAATACAATACAATTCTAAGGCAGATCTTCGCCCATCGCGCCAACTGACAGAATTATTCGACTAGTTTGGGACACTTGCCTATTCACCACGATGACAATAATAAATGACACATTGAAAAAACGAAACCCACACAACCTTAAACAACTAGTTATTGTGGCCCTGTGGATAAAGTGGATACACCACGAAAACATCTTCTAGATGCGCTGGACGGACAAAGTGCAGGAGATCAGGAGGCTATCACTGACCGCTACTCAGACAAGCCGATGATAGTGCCCCTGGAAGTAGCTGCTCTACTCCTACCTAAAGACTTTCCAAATCGGGCACGACTTTCAGTAATAAAGAATACGAAGAACTAACCGTTTACTTTTTCGAAGCCTTGAGAAGAAATGTATTTGACCTTTGCCAGGGAGTATATCGCCAATATCGGCTTTTCAGCCGTGCTGCTAGCGTTCAGAAGCTTCTCTATATTTTTTTGAAACTTGGGGATATACGGATTAACCAACTGGGCACCTGAAACATGACAAAAAAAATAAACCTGATCACCGTACAATTTTTCTATTCCATTATTGTTATTATTATAAATTCGAAACCAACTCCGTCTATCTATCTGTTACGCTTACATGCCTGAACAACTGAACAGATTATATTGAAATTTGGCATAGATAGATGGTATCCGAGGGACGCCCAAAGGCTCCTTTACGTCCCAAAAAGCCTAAGCGGAGTCAACCGCGGGAAAAATCTACCTCAGCCTCAACCTCAACAACGTATACCTATATGTCTACTGCTGGCCGCAAGCCACCCCTTGATGAGCGCTCTAGTGGGGTAGAGCCCAAAATTCCCACGCAAGCATGCGGGTTGGAGATCGCACTTCAGTGGTAGAATTATCGCTGCTGCCTGCCTCCTGTGGGTATCCCTTACTCGCCTCTTTTGACACCCACGGAAAGAGTTGGGGTGGTGTCAATTCTAAGCCGGTACCACACGACTATAGCAGCAGTAGTACGATGATAATTAATTATTATAAGATAATCCTAATGTCTTACTGATGTTTGTAAATACTTGTAAATTTTTATCCATATTAATTTTCATAGTAACTTTGTCTTTCTGTTTTAATTTTACGCCTAAGTAGACGGGGGCGGCGTGACGTATGTTTATAATTTTTTCAGAAAGGTAAGTATAATCTCGGGAATGGACACAGTGCACTTGAAAACCGCGTGCAAAGCCGCGGGTATAAGATAAAAGTAAAAGTAAAAGTATATTTATTGCCATTACATGTGAAGAAGTTGGTACATACAGAAATGCGTAACAATGTAATTTGCCCTTTTTGGGACGTGCAATTATCTATTTGTTTACAATAATATTTGAAGATATATATATAAGATTCTATAATTTATAAGAAAAAGATTCTATAATCTAAAATTAAAGGTAATAAATTGAATTAATATAGTTGTCATAGTCATAGTTGTCATACATAAAATGGATATAAATTTTTAAAATATAATAGAGTAGTTTTAGAGTAGTTTAAAGTTATTTGTCAAAGTTCTTATCAATAATAAAATCTTTCACTGTGTAGTAACATTTTACGGTCAATATAGTTCTCAGCTTTCTTTTAAATATCGTGGTCAGTAATTCTCTAATTGAGAGTGGAATTTTATTATAAATCGACGGTGCCATAGCAAAGAGACTTGTTTGCAGTAATCTCTTTTTGCAGTTTAACTTACAAATTCGTAACTGGTCGCGTCTATTACGTGGTACGGCGTCAGATTGCTTACAAAACAAACTTGGATTATTCCTTACAAACATAGCTGTTTCTAAAATATACAGTGAAGGGAGAGTCAAAATGTTGTATTTCTTAAAGAAAGGTTTACAAGAATCCGTCACTTTCAGATGAAACATAGCGCGGATGCATCTTTTTTGAAATTTAAATACCTTGTCGACGTCGGTAGAGTTCCCCCAAAATATCAAAGCGTACCGGATGTTCGAAGCAATAAGGCCGTGATAGGCAGTAAGCAGGGCCTCTTCATTAACTACTGGCGATAGTTTGTGAAGTACGTACTAATAGATAGTACCTACTAATAGAATAATAATACAAATACGCGTAGGCATACAAACAAAATAATCAAGTGTTATTTCTTAACCTGAAAGTAGTGATTAACTTATCACTTTTTTGCATTTGCATTGGACTTGACCTGATTGATCTATGTAATGTCTTGTTATTCTTCTAATTCGTAAAAACGGTAGCCTACTGCTCAAAGCTAATGATAGTGCTTCTACTACTACTAGGTACTTAAATTTAAAATTCTTAGTAAACATTTACACATAATTTCTTTGTAGGTTAGTTATCTATTAGGTATACAAATTTTGATTTATATATTTTATTTGATAGGTATTCTCTTTTTTATTATTGATAATTTATATTAGATATTACTAAATTTTACCTAAAATATATATTTTACTGTATCGAAAAAAGTATATTAGGTCATGAATCTATGTTCTGCTGAATTAATGAAAATAACCATGAATGTATACTCGTAGTTAACAACGCAAGATTCGTTAAAATGCTTACATTTACGTTGTCATCTTTGATCGTCATCAACCTATTTTAGTCCATTGCTGGACATAAGCCTCCACTTATAAGCGCCATGTTAGTTAAGATAATAGTAAGTCGCATCTGCTTGCAGTCTTCTACTCATCCCACCTGACCGGAGGGCGTCCCACGCAACGTTTGCCGATGCCAACAGTGTTGCCAGAGCCTACTCAGCCCAGGTTGCCATTTGTAGGAGATTTGGAGGTTCAAATGTTGCCATTTATAACCAAAGGTTGCCATTTGAAAAATTCAGTAAAAAAAATCTAAGCGTTTTTTTTTTATTTAATACAAATAAAAATACGGCGGTAGGTGGAACTAAATGCTTGGCGGCTTTTTTAACCCCAAAGACTTTTTTCCGAAATTTCAACTATTTAGTACCGTTTTTAACCAACTTAGAAAAAAGGAGGAGGTTCTCAATTCGACGGTATATTTTTATGTTTGTTATCTCAGAACTTTTGACTGGGTGGTTCGATTTTCATGATTCTTTTTTTATATGAAAGCTGGTGCTTTCTGTGTGATCCCATTTTAATTTGGTTGATTCTGACAATGGGATCCATGAAAAGCTTGTAGCTTCTTCGATTAAAACAATGAAAAAAAAACAAAAAATTATTTGCACTGCACTGCACACTACTAGGATATACTGTTCTGACCAGTACACACTGCACACAGACGCACTCGCACTACTATCTTCCATTTTTGTTTTAGAGTTTTCATAAAAAAAAATGTCTAGCTAAAATCTCACAATTCCAAAATTGACCTTTTTGTGTAGAAATACGGGTACAATTTGTTTGTCTATTAATTATGTATTGTTTTCATTTTTGGGAATAAAAATGCGTTTAAAGATTTACATTTTGTTCAATTTGGTGCGTTCAATTCATTTGCGAAAGATATTCGATATTTTTTTACTGATGCATGATGATGATCGTACGACAAGTTGAAAAGTTGCCAAAAAGTTGCCATTTGAGCTTGGTTGCCATGTGGTTGCCACGAAGGGTCAAATGTTGCCAAAATGGCAACCAAAGTTGCCAAATGGCAACGCTGGATGCCAAGTATATTTATATAAACTTTGATTTGCTTTACTAAATTTCAAGTTCCGTCGAGATAACTTTGATTTTATCTTACTTACGTTCTTAGTGGCATTTAGCCCGAGCAGCATCAAAATCAGCTGGTTCCAAGTGAATCTTTAGCCAACCCTTCATGTCGGGGAAACTGATATATTCAGGCCAGCCTTCTCTGTCCTGACCTGAAATGAAATTTTTCATTATGTAGGATAGGTAGGTACTAGCAAGGTTGACATGGAACTTTTCACCTGAAAGTATTAGTTCCTTTTACCTTAGCTTTTCTGTTACGTCTTTAATTAACCAGTTACCAAACTCCTATCGAATACCGTTTTGTCAGGTGAATGTCTCATTATTTTAGGTAACGAACAAGACCAATTTTTTCACTACATATGTTTTTAAAGTGGAGATCAGGATTATTAATATTAAAATCTATATAGATTAAGAGGTAATTTCCAAAACATTCAGGGTTACTTGGGATTCCCAAGATAAACCGAGAGTTAGATGCGTTCCTAAATCGGGAACGAATAAAACCACACGACGACGAGGCGCGACGAATTGGTTACTGAATAAACCATAAAATTAAAAAGTTTCTAGAAGAAGGCTAAATTAAGTAGCGTCAAGAATCAGAATATAAAAAAAACAGTTAAGATTATCTTATCACTTACCCGTAATGGCCGTAAAATAAAGAACAAATACAATAAATATCGTTTTATACAACATTTTTAGTACCAGTTCCTGAAATTTCTCAAATTAAACTGAGCAAGTGATTTATCATGACATTCCGAAATATATATACTCACATAGTACCTACGGTCGGTTGATCTATGAACCTACTTTATCTAAGTATCCTACAAATTTAATAAATGTGAAAGTTTGTTACCACGTGTCTCCGTAACTACTTAACTTATTTATATGAAATTTGGTATCTAGTTTAGGTTTTTGAATGACGCATAGACTTATTTTGAAAAATATACACTCAGGGACAACCAGTTAAGTTATTTTGAATTGGATCGACTAAACTAAAAAGGAAAGAATTACCTACTCTCATAGTTTTTTTTCACATAACTAACCCTATACTGATATTTGTATTACTTCCACGTGGGAGAAGCCGCAGGGCGCAGCTAGTGATAGATAAGACAAAAAATGTAATCTCGCATATAGCTGGTATTTACTTTCCTGGTAAATCAAAGTGGTACAAAATACATTTAATTCAAGGAAGCTTGTATCACATCGCCGGGTGTGTGGTGCCGGCCTAGAATTGCATCAGCCCAACTCTTCCCATAGCGTAGGTATCGTAAGAGGCGACAAAGGCATACACTGAAGGTCGGGCAGCAGCGCGCCCTGCAGAACAATTCCACAACTAAACCGCGATCCCCAAAGCGGGTATTATGGATATTAAACTACAGATATTACTATTTAAACCCCCCAAATAATGAGAAAAGCTAGATAATGGCCCCTCGCTCCCGGCCGCCTCGCCATTCCTGGCCATGGTAGCGGCCATTGTAACGGCGGGACAAGCGGTGTTAAGAATCCCCGAGATGCGTCAGGATACTATTCATCACTCGAGAAGTTGACCTGGAAACGTTTAATGGACGAAATAAGAGGCTTAACCATCATCTAGCGCAGTTCAAAGTGGAGTTAGAGAACATTAAATGGTATTATGGATTATTCTGGGATTATGGGAAGTCACTAAAAATGTGCCTCCTTACTTCGTTATAATTATTTTAAAGTTAACAAGACAAAACCAGAAAGGGTTCCTTTTAATTTATGAAATTTTTGAATTCCAGGCAACCTTTACAAAAATATTTTCAGTTTATTAGACCATTTCCTTTTTGATTGTATCATTTTATTGAATGAGGTTTTTTTTTTGAACATAAATCAAATAATACCCCAAAAATTAACCGTAAAAGGGGTACAAAATACTTTTAATTTAAGGAAGCTTATATAAGCTTAATATGAATATAATATGAATATCACACGCTAGCCGTGTGGTGCCGGCAGAATTGTATCAGCCCAACTCTTCCCGTAGCGTAGGTATCGTAAGAGGCGAGATGGAGAATGGCACCTGCGTCTTGGGCCATGAAAGTGTTAACGGACGAACTATGAGGCTTGACCATCATCTAGCGCAGTTGAAAGTGGAGTTAGAGAACATTAGATGGTATTTTCTGGGATTATGGGAAGTTAATAAGAATGTGCCTTCTTACTTCATTGTAATTATTTTCAAGTTATCAAGACAAAAGCAGAAACGAGTCATTATAATTAATGAAATTTTCGAATTTCAGTCAGGAAATGGTCTAATTAACTAAAAACATTGTTTTCATTTTATTAGACCACTAGCTTTTACCTGCCGCCGCTTTGCCTGCGTAATTTTAATCATTAGCGGAAGCTCACAAATAAATATGACTCAGTGTTGTATATTAAAAAAAAAAAGAGCTAACAGTTGCTGCAGTAGCTGAAGAAATCGTTTGACTCATTATTGCAAACATAACATTATTACAACGTAAAGGTTGACAGACGCTGCGGTAGCAGATCTTTTTATGACTCATCATTGCATTTTTACATACTGAAAAAAGGAAAGGCTTGTAATGAAAGACGCTGCGGTAGCTGAAAAAAAATTATGACTCATCGTTGCATACTAAAAACAGAAGGACTGAAAGACGGTGCGATATCCGAAACATTTCTGTCACCGTTTCTGTTTTTTTTATAAGGTACCTAATATCTAAATGTCTGGTGTTGAGTTTGCAACACCTCTAATTCTAATTCTAATTCTAAGTGGGGGAACTAAGATCTGCACGGACGTCTCGCATAGGAGTGTATTGTGCATTATCCCCCTGCCTAAGCAGGCCCTAACCTGCCCAGCTCCTTGAAGTATCGGAGCAGGACTTTAGGTGACTGACAGCTTCGTTTCAGCTTTTCTGTGGGTGTGGATGGGGTTGATTCCTCAATGAGACCCTTCAGCCCTTTTTTGTGTCTGGCCTCCTCTGTGGCCGTGCAGTGTACCACGACGCATTCCACAGTCTCTTCTTCTTGGAAGCAGCCATGACATAGGCTGCTGTCTGTGGCTCCGGTCTTGAAAAGATGATGGTTCAATTCACAGTGACCTGTGATAATGCCCACCATCGTTCTGAGGTCCTCCCGGCTCATCTTGAGCATCGTGTTGGTGGTTTTCCTGTCTTTGGAAGGGAATATTGATTTAGTATGCTTGCAGTCTATCCGACACTCCCATAGCTTTTGGTGTTCTTTTTCAGAGTTAAGTTTTAGTCTGTTTTTGACTTCCGCTGTGGGCGGGTTCGAGAGACTTACATCTTTTTGTGTTGGAGTTAGTTTCGCTCCTTCCTTTGCTAGTCTGTCTGCATTAATGTTGCCTGGGCAGGATCTACTCTCTGTCCATTCTATGCAGACCTTACTGTGTTGACGCAGACCTTACTGTGTTGATGCAGACCTTACTGTGTTGAGTTTGTAATACCTCATAAGTTGTGTGGGTGCATCCCGTGGGTGTCGTAAGAGGCGACTGAGGGATATTTACCGGGGGGCGGGCAGCAGCGCCCTCTGTAGAACAATTCTACCACTGAACTGTGATCCCCAACAACATAAGAAAGTTCGGATCAACAAGCTAAGAAAGTCGTATGCTCAAAGTGCCCAAATGGCAACTCATACTCATACTCTTAATGTTTGTAGCTCATATTTTTGGCTAAACTTAAACATCGCATGTCAATTGGATCAAACACACTAGACGTACCTTAGACGTACCTAGGAGCTGGACCTAAGATACCGAAAGGGTTTTGTTGTGAAAAAGTAACAAAGGTCTCACTGTTGTAAGATGGGAACGTTTATATCTCTTACATTCCTAAGGGAAGTGAAATATGGAATAAAAAGTAGCTTATGCTTTATTGCAGATCTAGAATTAACTGTGTGTAAAATTTCAGCCCGATCCGTTTAGTAGTATTGGCGTGAAGAGGTAACAAACATCCATCCATACATCCGTACAAACCTTCGCATTTATAATATAAATATTAGTGTGATAGTGTGACTAGCAGCGCCTCGCGGTTTCACCCGTGTAGTTCCCGTTCCCGTGGGAATTCCGGGATAAAATATAACCTATGTCACTCCCTGAAAAGTGAGCTTTTATATGATGAAAGAATTTTTTAAGTCGGTCTATGGTTTCGGAGCCTATTCCATAAAAACAGCACAGGTTCGGTCTGGTTTGGAGAATTGTTGCCATATTCGGGACGGCTCGCCCAAGTACCAGCTTGCAGCCTTAGACTCGATCGAACGAAGAGCATCATTGACGAGCAGCACCTTGCAGAGACTAAGGTTCAAAGTCTCGAACACCGCCGCAACGTTCCTTGTCTCTCGATCTTTTATAGGATTCATTTTGGAGAATGCTCACTTGAACTACATGACCTGATCCCACCATCCCTTTTTCACTCCAGGACAAGCAGATGCACAGCGCAATACCATCTTTACTTGGTGGATGTACCCTCCACTCGCACTTTAAAGGAATGGAACTCGCTCCCTGCCTCTGTATTTCCGGCCAATTACAACCTGGGTCTCTTCAAGACAAGGGTGAATAGATATCTTCCAGATCTTCGTGATGCATCGTCGGCCGCATCTTCGCTTTCCTCAACCTCAACCTCAACCTACATTGGTCCACTGCTGGACGCAGGCCTCCCCCTGAAGAGCGTCGTTTTGGCGTATCTCATGGGGGGTAATGCCCATAATCCCCTCGCTGGGCATGCGGGTTGGGATCGCAGTTCGGTGGTAGAATCGTTCTGCAGGGGGAGCTGCTGCCCGCTCCCCGGTGCATATCCCTTAGTCGCCTCTTACGACACCCACGATAAGAGATGGGCTGGTGCAAATTCTAAGCCAGCACCACACAGCTTCACTTTCCATCAGGTGAGATTGCGGTCGGACGAAGGTCTATTAAACGTTAAAAAACAAATAAACAAACAATTAAACCCTTTTATTATATTAGTACAGATTATAGATGATGGAAAACCAATTAACTGTCCTTATACTACTCTAAATGTACTGCACAGAAACTTTAATAACTGGATTTAAGTAGGTTTACGTATTTAAGTATTATATGCTCATCATGCTTTTTGTGTGAAAAACGTCTATGCTGTCTATGAAACTATGACATTTATGCTACTTCACTTGTTTAGTGTTGATGGGATTCGTTATGCTGGAATATTTTATTTTTATTATGATATTTATAAGTTTCAAACAGGCTCTGGCAGCCATAGGTCGTAGCATTAATTCAGTTTTGCCAGACGATAAAACGATAATAATAAAATATAACTGCATTTTTAGGTCAACTTACTTAAAATCTGTATTAAAGAAGGCGATTTATAAAAAAAATCCTTGAAAATGCATTAAAATCGTATATCAGAAAATCAGTTTAATTGCTTGGCGCGTTGGGGTCGAAATAAGTCAGTCCAAACCTATAGGGAGAATCTAATTCCTCGGGTTCATCAGCCAGTTTGTTTCCAAAGATACGACGAGCATCACTGTTCAAGGCGTAGCAATCGAAAATAAGCTTGTTTTCACATTCGGTTCTCTCGTGGCTGCCGTTACGCGAGAAGACAACGCAATACATCTTATAGTGCTTCAAGTATACAATAACATCTGGAATAAAAAAAAAATATTAAAACTGTTATTAATTCACAATAATAATAATTAAAATATTTATTTCTCTCACAAAGTTAGGTACCTACACCTACAGCAAAAGTTGTGCTTATGTTACTAAAGATTATGTGGTAGGTGGTAGGTGAGTAGATCCTGGCCAGCCTTCTCTGTCCTGACCTAAAAACAAATGTATTCTTTACGTAGGTATACCAAAAGGGTTGACAAAGACTTTATTTCCACTTGAAGGTATACCTTTACATTAGCTTTTTAGTTACTTATTTTCACAAACTTCTATCAAACTCGTTTTAACAGGTGGTTTTTTTATGTAACGGACAAAACAATTGTTTTCAAACAATAGGGTATATGCATCGATTTTTTTTATTGTTTTAATCGATTCTTCAGGTCATTATTTAACCGAGGAATGATAAGACGCTCACTGAATTTCGCATTAACAAGGTAAAAAAAACAAATCAAAACTACAATCATTTTCGGGTGATAAAAACGCTGCCATATTGGCGCCATGTTTATGTGACGTCGACGTACACACTCGATTATCATCTCAGGAAAGAGGTTTTCCGAAAAAACTGAAAATAATCGACAATACGAAATGTCAAGTGGGCAGAATAGTGTCAAATCAAGGTGCAGCAAGCAGAATTAAAAAAGAAGAAACGTGTACAGTGATGTCACGTCCGCTCTAGTCAATGGCGTAGCGTTTTGAAATTTTGCGATTGAGATTTAAAATATCAATTTTTCAATGGTTAAATTCTACAATAAAAACATCTCAAAATGCAAAAATAAATATGTAGATATGTTTCTATATCAATAGAGAATACATATATATTTTTTTAGCCATTTTGAAATCACATGCATATACCCTATTGTTTTGAAGCGGTGATCAGAAGAATTAATATTAAAATCTACTCGTATATAGTTCTAGAGATAATTTCCAAAGCATTCAGGGCTAAACCATAATCTTAAGTGGAAGCAATAGGTTTATTCTGTTTATTCTTGGGATTCCCAAGAATAAACTGAGTGTTATTTATTCCCTATTTGGGAACGAATAAGAGCGCACGATGACGCGCGTCAAATGGAAGCAATAGGTTTATTCTGTTTATTCTTGGGATTCCCAAGAATAAACTGAGTGTTATTTATTCCCTATTTGGGAACGAATAAGAGCGCACGATGACGCGCGTCAAATTGATTTCTGAATAAACCTAAATATCAAACAGTTTCTAGAAGAAGGCCTAAATTAAGGCCCATACACGACATACAGAAAGTGGCGCCCCAAACTATTTTATCTTATTATAATATTACGTTAAACGCAGCAAGTTTTAAAAATCCATTATTCAGTTTGTGGTATTTATTATAAGTTATTTATTAATGCCTCTGCAATAGTTTCATTTTGTAAAGCTTAGGCAGAGGTACGAAGTTGCGCTTTTTGGTCACCAAACTCTAATTTCGCATCTCCTCCTCGGGTATGCGCCTTAAGTAGGTACGTCTTAACGTCAAGACGTGACAAAATGTAAAAATTGAAAATCTATAAATTTTCGGTTATTTTATCACTAAGGCCTACATTTTATACTTATCTACTGTAAATAATGAAATAGTGGTTTATCTGTAACTCTTTGATGGAGAGTTTCCTTCCTCTCGTAGTAGGTAAGTTAGGTTAGGTACCCATGGAGCTACTCAAAAATAACTAGTTACAAACTTAAATTACTAATTGAGCGTCACCGCCCATACATTCTCGCACAGGTTCGCACACGACGCTACTAGTCAAAAACCAGTTTGTTGACAACGCGTACTAGACATTAAGATAGATTTAGGGATAACATGTAAGCTTCGATTTAAGTAGGTAATGTTTACGCGATAATTTGGTGTATATTGTTGCTATATTCCCATAACTGTAGAATTGCCTAACTGTTTACGATGTTTAAAGATAGCAAAGAGAAAACAGGCATTGTTTATAGATTAACAAAGAACGTTGCATTTGGCAAATAATGCAGGGTAGGCAATAAACGCGCGGGAATTGGCGGCCACCCTTTGTACCGAAATATTTAGTTGTAAACCGTTATGCGTTACTATCCGTTAGGTCGTGAGAAACGACGACGTTACTCTGTTAATAGTATTATATATAGCATTGTTTTAAAGATAAGGTGTGCAGTGTCAAACAGACAGTCGTAGGGTGTAGTTAAAGATTGATTGTAAGATTGTAACTTAACTGGTGAATAATAAACAGTCAAAAAGGAACGGTCTTTCTCTGAAGAAACCTCGAAGGCCGGACAGGAAGGCAAGAACCAGCGGGCTACCCAGCCAGCTTATCCCCACAACACAGTTAATAACGCGTTAGCAACTGATCACACGTGACTCGACGTGCCGGTCGCCGCGCTACTAGTTACCGACTTTTCTGTTTTTTTGTTGTGAAAAATGAACGAGCAAAAAATAGAAGTCAAACTCAAAAATGCTTTATTTCCATAAATACAATAAATGTACACTTAGAAAAGGTCACATCATAGTAAAAAATACACTGACACGGAAATAAAGTGGTATTTTTGATTTCGATCGCTTCGGTATGTAGACTAAAGTAAAGAAACGACGAAGAAACCTTTAGCCTGTTAGTTGTTATTTTTCGAGTTGGAGCAAAATCCGTCCCAAGCTTTTTTATCCTCTAGATAATCTGATATTTTATAGTAAGCCTTTTTGCATAATAAAGTTTTGACAATTTGTTTGAATTTATTTACTGATAATTTTTGCAGCTCAGTAGGGGTTTTGTTGTAGAAGCGTATACATTGCCCTTTAAAAGATACATTAATTTTATGCAGCCTAGTTGTGGGTACAGCGAGTTTATGTTTATTTCTAGTATTTACATTATGTATATCGCAATTTTTTGGGAAACTATTGATATTTTTATGAGTATACAACAAGTTTTCATAAATATATTGACTTGGTACTGTCATTATATTTATTTCTTTGAATTTATCACGTAGGGATTCTCTGGGACCCATTTTATAGATGGCACGAACAGCCCGCTTCTGCAGCACAAATATGGTGTTAATATCTGCAGCGTTCCCCCAAAGCAGTATACCATAAGACATAATACTATGGAAGTAGCTGAAATAAACTAGTCTAGATGTGTCCACGTCTGTGAGATCACGGATTTTTTTGACTGTATATGCTGCAGAACTAAGTCTCTTCGATAGCTTATCTATGTGTGGGCCCCATTGAAGTTTATTATCTAAGGTGATTCCTAAGAATACCGTACTTTCTATAATTTCTAACGTTTCTCCATTTACGTTTACATCAGCCTTAACTTGTTTAACATTAGGTAGAGTAAATCTAATACATTTCGTTTTGGTTCCGTTAAGCAAAAGATTGTTGACACTAAACCAATGAACTACTTTTGAGATTGCATTGTTTACATCGTCGAAATTAGTGTTTTGTCGTTTCATTTTAAAAATTAATGAAGTATCATCAGCAAACAATACAATCTCGTGATTATTCTTGACAAGATGAGGCAGGTCGTTAATATAAACTAAAAATAGGAAAGGACCGAGGATAGATCCCTGCGGTACACCCATTGTAACTACAGACCCCGAAGACCGTTTCCCATTTATGTCAACTCTTTGTATCCTATCACTCAAATAAGATGTGAGAAGATCCAAGGAGGTGTTCCTTATTCCATAGTGATGTAGTTTCCTGATTAATGTTTCATGGTGTACGCAATCGAATGCTTTAGACAAGTCGCAAAAAATGCCTAAGGCATCTTGCGACTTCTCCCAAGCATCAAAAATATGCGATACTAACTCTTTACCGGCATCAGTAGTTGACCTGCCGCGAGTAAACCCAAATTGCTTACTATGAAGCAGGTCATTGCAATTGAAATAACTGAGCAATTGATGTAAAATAAGTTTTTCAAAAACTTTGCTGAATGTTGGCAGTACTGATATTGGTCTAAAGTTAGTGGGGTCAGACCTACTACCTGATTTAAACAGTGGGATTATTTTGCTACATTTCATTAGATCAGGAAATACACCACAATCAATAGACTCATTAAATATAAAAGCTAGATCTGGTGCAATGGTATCAATCAAAGGTTTAATAATTCTAACGGAAATGCCCCAGAGATCTGCAGTTTTCTTTATATTTAAAAGTTTAAAGACTTTTATAATATCTTTTTCATTAACGTGGTTGAAATTAAATTTATTTTCGCATTTAGGTACATTTTCTATCAGTAAAGACTCGGCAATTGCTTGAGAAGAATTTAGGGACTTTGTGGTAGAGATTGGAATGTCAGTAAAAAAGTTTTCAAAAGCTTGGGCTACTTCAGTGTCATTTTTGATTGTGCAACTGTTAATCTTTAAATTGTAATCATTATCGTAGGTACTGACCTTTCCAGTCTCACTATTTATTATTTTCCATGTTGATTTTATTACATTTTCACTGTTTTTAATTTTGGAGCTAATATAATTTGATTTTGCTATTTGACAAACTTTTCTAAACATTTTTGAGCAAGTGCCCCTGGAAGAAGCTAATCTATTCATCACCGAAGACTTTCCAAATTTGGCACGAGCTTCGGTTACAAAGAATACGATCAAGAAAACAAAGAACTAACCGTTTATTTTTCGAAGCCTTGAGAAGAAACGTATTCAACTTTTGCCAGGGAGTACAACGCCAATATAGGCTTTTCAGCCGTGCTGCTAGTATTCAGAAGCTTCTTTACGTTTTCTTTAAACTTGGGGATATACGGATTAACTAACTGGGCACCTGAAACATGACAAAAAAAATTATCCTACTGAACACAAAAATATGGTCATTTTCTAATTTTACTATTCCATTATTGATAATATTATAAATTCGAAATTCAGTTTGTATATCATGTATAACACCGCAAGATTCGTTAAAATGCTTACATTCAATTATGTTGTCATCTTTTACCTATATTAGTCCACGGCTGGGCAAAAGCCTCCCCTAATGAGCGCCATGTGATAGTGAGTCGCATCTGCATGCAGTCTTGTACAGGTAGTCATCGCAACTGACCGGAGGGCGTCCCATACCACGTTTACCGACGCCGAGAATTTGTTGTTGTGTTTTTGACATTTTAATTTAAACTTTATTTTGCTTTTCCTAATAAAAAGTTTCGTCTCGATAACTTTGTTTTTATCTAACTTACCTTCTTTTTGGCATTTTGCCCGAGCGGTATCAAAATCAGCTGGTTCCAAGTGAATCTTTAGCCAACCTTTGATGTCGGGGTAACTGTTGTATTCAGGCCAGCCTTCTCTGTCCTGACCTGAAATAAAATTTATTCATTTTGTAGTATAGGTACGTACTATCAGGGTTGACATGGAACTTTCTTTCCACCTGAAAGTATTCGTTCCTTTTACCTTAGCTTTTCTGTTACATCTTTTCTTAACCAGCTTTACCAAACTACTATCGGAAACCGTTTTGTTAGATGATTCTCTCATTATTTTAGGAGACAGACAAAACCATATTTTTCGCATCAACTGTTTTGAATCGAGATGTACATATTTAGTTTTAGCATCTTTTTAAAATTTCCTGTGTTAAACGTAATAATAATATGATAAAATAGGGCTCTGTCATATTGGCTCGGGTATGCGCCTTAAGATTTTGGTTTAACCCTAAATGTCTTAAAAATTGTGTCTATTGCTATACTCATCGATCAAAAATTTCGCGGGGGGAGCCGGCTATGTGATATGACAGAGCCCTATTTTATCATATTATTATTACGTTTAACACAGGAAATTTTAAAATCATCGTACTGTTTGTGGTATCTATTATAAGCTATTTTTAATACCTATGAAACAGTTTTATGATATAGAAAATATGCAAAAATAGAGTTTGGTGGGCAAAAAGCGCAGCTTCGTATCTCTGCCTAAGCTTTACAAAATGAATCTTTTACAGAGGCATTAATAAATTACTTTTAATAGATACCACCAACTGAACGATGGATTTTTAAAACTTCCTGTATATAACGTTTAAGATAAAATAGGTGTGGGCGCCACTTCCACTCGTGTATTAGGTGGAAACAATATGTTTATTCAAAAAATAAAAACAAAAACTACATCTTGTCTTGGGATTCCCAAGAATACAGCGAGTCTTATATTTGTTCCCAAGTTTGGAACAAATAAAACCATACGTCGAAAATAAAACGAGCGTCGTGCTCGACGAAATAATTTCTGAATAAAACTAAATATTAAATAGTTTCTAGAAGAAGGCTAAAATTAAGTAGGCATCTAAGTCTTATGTCAGAAGTTTAGGTTATCTTATCACTTACCCTGGATGGCTGTAAAATAAAGAACAAACAAAATGTAGGTATATCGTTTTATACAACATTTTTTTATTTATTCTAGAGTACCGGTTTCTCAAATTTCATAAAATAAACTGAGCAAATGACTTTCATGACATCCCGAAATATATACATACATAGTACCTACGACCAATTGAACTATGAACCATCTTTATCTAAGTATCCTACTAATTTATTAATGTGAAAATCTATATGTATGTTTGTTACCACGTATCTCTGTTACTACTAAACTTATTTATATGAAATTTGGTATCTACCTAGATGATTTAGTTTTAAGAATGTCACTAGACTTGTTATGAAAAAAAGACGTGTGGCACTCGGGGACTGCCGCGGTAAAGCTATTGCAATGCCATCTAGAGGCGAGTTGCTGAACTAAAGAGACAAACGTCATATTTCAAAATGTCATTAAAAGTTCTACTATTCATCGATAGATGGCAAAACTAAAAAGTATCACCGCTGTTCCGGTCGGAGTGGGGAGCGTGAGGTTTTTTCGTTACGGAATTTCTGGATTCGGTCCCCGCGCTCAAGGCCCGCGATAGAAGCTATGCAATAGCTTAAAAACCTCCAAGCTAAGCGTACCTACTTAAGTTGAGATGGTTTTTTTTGCAGAATTCTGTTACTTAATGGAAGTTCACTAGCGGAAAAATGTACGCAGGTTATATTCCGCGAGATTAAAATTCACGCTGTGAGATTCCGCAGTGCGTATATAACAAGCCGTTGACTATCCATTCAATGTGACAAGCGTTCGAGAAACCGGCTGTTAGTAACGTACTACTTCCTAGAGGGTTTGGAAAAAAATTCTAAAAATTGTACGCGGGCGAAGTCGCAGGACGCAGCTTGTGATAGATAAGACCGGAGACAAAATGTAATCGGAAGCTTGTTTCAAACCGGCCGTGTGGTGTCGGACTAGATTTGCACCACCCCAATCTTTCCCGTGGGTATCGTTAGAGGTGACTAAGGGACATCTGCCGACGGGCGGGCGGGCAGCAGCTCCCCTTGCAGAAGAATTCCATAACCAAACTGCGATCTCCAAAGCGTGGGGATTATGGGTATTACCCCCCAAATGATGAGACAAGCCAGAAAATGGCTCCACGATTCCGCCCACCTCGCTATACCTGGCCATGGTAGCGGCCCGGAATACGACAAGCTACCATTTATCGTTCAAAAAATTTACCATGGCGACGATGAACTCTGAGACAAATAACAAAGAGCACTATTACGCACCTAACTAGTATAATATCATAAAAACATACAGACGAATTGAGAACCTACTTCTTTTTTTGAAGTCGGTTAAAACGTGCCTAATAGGTGCATAACAATTACACTGTAATACTTAGTAATAACCTCCAAGTATACTTACCAAAAATATTATTATTATTTTCTTTATTTTGTAGGAACCTACTTATAGTACTTACGAGTACTTAGGTAAAGGTAGCATAGTATAGCTTTATATTATTAACTTTTTGCTTATTATAAATTTGTGCAAAATGCAAGGAATTAGTGTCCTGTAAAACTAAGATAGTTCACCATAAAAATGTACCATACCAACTATACCTAGACTAGTATTATACTTGTACCTACTCCTACTCATTGTTTATGTAACTAAACTGGATATTAACTACAAATTTATGTACCTTTTTTTAGTTTAAATATGGGAAGAAGCTGTTCACCTGTAACACAGCTACATTGTAGCTACCACAGGGGACAGAGCTCTTATTTTATTTGTACTAATATTTTGGAAAATAAACGATTTTGTATTTTGTATTTTTGAGGTGACCATTTAGCGCAGTTGTAAGTGGATTTAGGGTACATCAAATGACATGTTCTGGGATTTTGTCAAGTCCGTAGAAAAAGGGAGATACCGTTACCCTAGACTCGAGCCATTTTCTCTTCTTTCGCGAGTGTGATATGACATTCCAGGGTAGCGTAGGATTCCTCGCTAACAACGTTCAAGAAATCTTCAGTATTTCTAACAGGGTAGCGTACCCTGATTCTTCGTCTATCCAAGCTGTACAGAATGTAGGTAATTCGAGTCTACGAACCGACCTCAGCACACTCGAATGATGAAGTGAAGTATTGAGGACTATCCAAAGGCACACTTAAATGTTGTTATGGGGGACTGTAGCGGTAAGTTAGGGACCCGACTGGCAACGAATCCCGAATAGGCCTGCATGGTTATGGACTTAGAAACCACAGGGGAAATGCTTGTTATTGAATACATCCGACATAGCTCAAATAATTAGCAAGATGAAGTGGCAGTGGTATCTCACGAAGAACGTTTGCTGAGTGGATCCCGCGTCTCGGCAATCGAATTGTAGGATAGTATCCGGTCGATTCTGGATGGGTCAAGCTCAAGACAGGGTGCCATGGCGCTCATAGGGGGAGGCCTATGTCCATCAGTGGACTTATGGCTAACTGGCTGATGATGATGTATCACATACTTGTAATCAAACATTTAAATCGTTAGATATGCCCAAAAACTGTGGCATTGTCTTTGAATGCGTGCGATAACAAAATGCACACTATGAGTAGGTAAAATTAGTGTTTTTGTCAATAAACCCAACTGTTATTATTATAATTTATTGTGCACCACAAGAACACACAATTCACTGATTCCAAATGAGTGAGTTCACTTCGATTGGCCTCAAATTCCGCACTGTTTCTCTACGGTAAGTCAACGCCATAGACATTAAGCCTAAGGGCTCATTAACATGTACTGCAAGTTGCCAACTGCACGCATCGACTGCTGTCGACACGTCTGCCTTTGCCTGCAGTGGACGCGTGTAATTGGCAGAATGCAGCTTTCCGCTCCAACTCTTCCCGCGGGTGTCGTAAGAGGCGACCAAGGGATATTTACCGGAGGCGGGCAGCAGCGCCTTCTGCCTAACAATTCTGTCACCAAACTGCGATCCCAAACCCGCATGCCCAGCATGGGGATTATGGGCATTACTCTCCATGAGATAACAGCCATTAAAGGCGCTTTTCAGGGGGAGGCCTACGTCCAGCAGTGGAGCAATATAGGCTGTTGAGGAGGTTGCCTGAGATAGTTTACGAATACATAGGAATCACACAATGACATCATCTCATCCCATACATTCCGTTGTAAGTTTTCCAGTAATACCTACTTGGTTCATTGACCCAAAATGAGATCGGTGGTCCAGATGAGACCGAAAACCGGAAAAAAGATAAAAAAGAAGTTCAGGTTAGGAAGAGCCGATTATGTGCTCTGTTTAAACTAAATTTTGTTTTTATTTTGTATAATATTCAAGTTTTATTTCTAGTTTGTAAGCGCCTTTGATACTTTCACAGCCATCTCAGTATTATATGAAAACAAACCAGTTATAGAGTTTTCTAGCAAAATCTCTTGGCCACTGCGTTTATATATTTTCAATAGGTACCAAAGGTCAAACTTACCAGAAAAAAGAACAAACGTACAAGTTAATTAAAGTTCGTTTTCAAAGATGTCTCGTGGGCACGATGCCCTAAAATGTTATCAGGAAATCTCGAATGTAGGAAAACCAGACTAAAACGTAAACTCAGTTTCGGACACCCTTTTTTTTTGTTTGTCGTCATATAATCATAATTATATACACCTACTAAATAATCTATTTATAATTTCTGTGTACATTCAAGTATTGTCGAAAATTTAATTTAATTTCATCTGTATTTGTTTTTCATTGCATTATGATAAGTACTCATAGATATTATTATCTCGAAAGTAACTAATCACATTAGTGGAACACTTGAGATGAAAAATAACAGAAAATGCCACTAGCTGACAACTAGACTAATTTAATTGTACCATGCGGCTAAATTTCATAAAGATGTATTCTTTTCATGAGTCTTGTTAATTGTTTATTTTTAAATAGAAGCAGGAGTGTAAAGACCGCTGTTCAATGATTTATTAATTATTACACACCCAAAAAATAATTCATTATTTACATAAATTTTATTTATACCTAGTTTAATGTGAATCGAAATCGGATAAGTAATTACGGAGATATGTACATACGTGGTAACAAAAATCACAGACTGTAATGTGAAACATTACACTCATAAAGTTTGTATGGATGTATATCCATACAAACTTTATGAGTGTAATCCAAACAAACATCACAAACATACATCCATCCATCCATCCATCCATCCATCCATCCATACATAATCCATACATCCGTATGGATTATGTATGGATGGATGGATGTTTGTTCCCTCTTCACGCCAAAACTAATAAATGGATCGGGCTGAAATTTTGCATACAGGTAATTCCAATTCTGGAATCAAACATAGGCTACTCTTTATCCCATAAATCTGTTCCCATGGGATAAAAATGACCTTTAAACGTTTCTTTAAGAACAACGCGTGCGAAGCCGCGGGGCGCAGCTAGTTTATAATCGTAGGATTAATTTATTTAACCGTATGTACACAGTAATAATGGAATATAAAGAATATAATATAGAGGTATTTATTTTTTACCGATTTCAAAAAAAGGAGTTTCTCATATGTGCTGTATTTTTTTATGGTTGTTACCCGAGAGTTTTTGACTGGGTTGTCCGATTTTTAACCGACTTCAAAAAGGAGGAGGTTCTCAATTCGTCTGTATTTTTTTTTTATTTTTTTTATGTTTGTTACCTCAGAACTTTTGACTGGGTGGTCCGATCTTCACGATTCTTTTTTTATATGAAAGCTGGTGCTTCTCATGTGGTCCCATTTTAATTTTGTTCAGTTCTGACAATGGGATCTATGAAAATTCATGAAAAAACCGTAAAAATTGAAGTCGGTTTATAGTTTTTTAAAACAAAATTAATTATCATGATTATTTTTTTGTTTGAAAGCTTTTTTATTTTTTTACTTGCTTTCTGTGTGGTCCCATTTTAATTTCGTCCAGTTGTGACTGTGGGATCCATATAATTGAAATCGGTTTATAGTTTTTTTAAAACAAAATCAATGGTCTTACAAAACTTTGTTGTTTTGTAAGAACTGTTCGTTTCTTCATTTCCTTTAGTTTATAGGTATATCATGATGTAGGTACCTACAAAATGCTTACAAAATGCAAAATGCGATTTTGGAAACCAATGGCCTTTCCGTGGCACCTGCAGGTACAATGAAGGCATATATGAAGGCATATATGTAGTTATTATTAATTAGGTTATTTTAACACATCACACACCATTACAATTCAAAATATATTGTTATTGAATTGATTACTTATTGCACTGCTTATTATTTTCCTGTTGACTGAATTGAATTTATTTTTCCATAATGGGAACATGATAATTTATAATAACTATAGTGTTTAAAATTGTTTTGAATTTGTTTTAGTACCTACCTATGTATGTACCTCAGTTTTTTATTTCTTGACTTGTGTTATTTTACCAATCAAGTGACTATTTAACTATACTGAGTAACCTTAACCTCAACCACAACAGCCTGTATTCGTCCACAGCTGGACGCAGGCCTCCCCCTGATAAGCGCCTTATTGGCGTTTATCTAATGAGAGTAATGCCCATAATTCCCATGCTGGGCATGCAGGTTGGGAATCGCCGTTTGGTGGTAGAATTGTTCTGCAGGGGGCGCTGCTACCCACCCGCCATCAGTGGATATCCCTTAGTCTCCTCTTACGACACCCACGGGAAAAGATGGGGTGGTGCAAATACTACACAGATACATAATGTAAAAAGTAGAGAAATATATTTATGTAAAAAATATCTTTCTTTGCATTAACTTACCGCGTGTAAAGAGAAGATAAAGTACCTGGAACTTAAATCACCAGCTCTACTTACTTTGAGGCTAGATGCTTAATGGATTGTATAGTTTATCACACTAATAATATAAATGCGAAAGTTTGTATGGATGGATGGATGGATGGATGGATGTTTGTTACTTCTTCACGCCAAAACTACTGGATGGATCTGGCTGAAATTGCATACAGGTAATTCTAATACTGGAATCAAACATAAGCTACTTATTATTCCATAAATCAGTTCCCGTGTGGCGCAAGCCGCGGGGCGCAGCTAGATTTTATTATAATGCCGTGTTATGTGGGTTTTAAACCAGGTATTGATAAGAACATATTTGTTTTCTAAGTATTATTATCTTAAACAAGTTAATTTGTATAAACAGGATAACCCACCGGCAATCTTGTTTTTCAGTTTCATAAAGCAAATACCTATTGGATTGGAATAACCATTGGGTACTTGTACAATTGTAACATTAATATGTAATCCTACTAATATTATAAACGTGAAAGTTTGTAAACATGTATGTATGTTTGTTGCTCTTTGACGCAAAAACTACTTAACGGATCTGGCTGAAATTTTGCATACAGGTAGTTCCAGGCCTGGAATAACACATATGCTACTTTTATCCCATAAATCAGTTTCCGTGAGAGCGTGCAAAGCCGCGGGGTGGACCTAGTAATAAACAAAACTCTAAATGCCGGGGACCGAGATACAAACCCACCACCAACTGGATATTAATATCTTATTATAATATCCTATAAACAGTGCTGTGTTAGGCTTGTTTCATTTCTCTCAAGCCTCCGAAGATCATGTCGCTATCTTACCCGAATCCGCAAGAAGGAGTTTTACCAATACCTTGAATTAAAATGGTTATCTTTCAAACGCTGTTTTGGTACATTATCGACGTTGACATTGCTTTTGCGTTTAATTTTTAAGTACTTATGTTTAATTGGTCTGTCCATCAAAATATTTTATCCTCTCCAAACAAACAGTTCCAATTAACTAGTATTGTTTACGTCACCTTTTGGCCCGTGCCTCATCTTATCATCGCAGGAATGAGACGCTGCGGCTACGAGCAGTGAGAGCGAGTGAGATAGGCGTATGTTCCCAGAACTTGTTGTATTATGGTACAAAAAGTTTGCGTGTGTTGAACGAGATTGAAACGAGTTAGCGGTCTCGCGTCGCTCTGACGCCTCGCGATGGCGAACAATAAAATATTGTTTGCCCTTTTGGTATTGTGTTTATCGGAATTAACGGTATGCGGGAGATTTGGTGGTGGACGCAGCAGCAGTCGTGGTGGCTCATCATGGGGCAAGAGCTGGGGTGGATCTAGCAGCTCTAGCCATAGTAGCTGGGGATCAAGTTACAAGCCGTCATCGTCATGGAGCTCTGGATCCTCGAGCGGCAGTTCATGGAGCAAACCGTCATACCCTTCATCGTCTTCAGGATTATCTGGTTCTTCTTGGAGTAAGCCGTCATACCCTTCATCGTCTTCAGGATTATCTGGTTCTTCTTGGAGTAAGCCGTCATACCCTTCGTCGTCTTCAGGATTATCTGGTTCTTCTTGGAGTAAGCCGTCATACCCTTCATCGTCTTCAGGATTATCTGGTTCTTCTTGGAGTAAGCCGTCATACCCTTCGTCGTCTTCCGGCTTATCTGGATTTGGATCATCTGGGTCATCTTGGAATAAGCCGTCATACCCATCCTCATCTTCAGGATTATCCGGGTCTGGTTCTAACTCCTGGAACAAACCGTCAACGTCATGGTCGTCGAGCAGTGGATCTGGATCCCATAGTTACCCATCGTCCTCATCTGGGTTATCCGGTACAGGGTCAGGAAGTAGATACCCATCAAACTCTGGCTCAGGTTCCCATACCTATCCATCTAATACTGGACTATCAGGATCAAGTTATGGAAACAAACCTCATTATAACATAAACACAGGAAGATACGACACTCCTTCGTACCATTATGTCCCACACACTTACTATACAGCCCCTCAACATGTTTATGTCACGCAATATAGGAACTCTGACAGTAGGTATGGTGACTTACTCACCGGGCTAACGTTGTACAACATGGGACGCTCACACAGTCACTACCACGATCATTACTACTACGATGACTACTACAGGCATAGATACAATGACAATAATTACAATACTGGCAGTTACAACAATTACAACAACGTAAATAATTATCACGAATCACAAAGCTCTTACAATAGACCACAGGACGAAGCTACGTGTTCTTTGAGAATCAAAAGTAACGGAAAGCTAGATGTTCTAAAAATACCATGTGAAATTGTTTCCACATTCACAGAAGGTGGTAAAAAGGTAGAAACTGAAACACACGTAAACATAATATGCACGACCAATGTTACTGTGATTCCAGTTGATTCATCAAACATCACTGCCCTAGGAGATCATGCAGTCAATGATAAAAGAGACAACAAAACGGAAACAGATGGTCCAATGTTTGGAGACATCCTAAGAATGCTTCGTGAGTTGAACACAACTACTTCACCTCCTACAACGACTTCTACAAGTGCTCCTATCAAAACTGATGTATCACCTAAAAACGCATCTTCAACTACTACTTTCACCAACAAAACAGACAATTCGTATATACAAACCACCACAACTGTGTATAATAACCAGACAGTCGTGAACGTTACAACTTGTATCAACCAAATATACACTGATCCTCTTAGCGTTAAAGGTCCACTAACTGCTTATGATAACATGGAATGCGCAGTTGATATAAGAACAAGAGAGGCTCATTTTCAAAACCCGGTTGACTGCAAAACTCTGATGGAATATTCGAAAATGCCTGAGCCAAAAAAGGATAATAAACCTCTTCTACCTCCTAGGGAAAAACTAAAGTCGTGGATGGAAAAGCCCCCATGGTGGTTAGCTATGTTTATTGCTGTTTAGTAAATGAAGGTTCATACTAATAAATGTAGATTAAGGAGTTGTCTTATCAATGTATGTTTATTGAGACTTACTTATAACGTCTCTCAAAATACCCCTAGATTAAAAAAGAGCTATTTTATGCATTTATAATGTAGATGTTATGTTTATTATTTTCTGCTTAAATTACGATCTTATTTGAAATTATTATTCCATGTAAATTTAATGATATAGGTAAATGTACCAATTTTTTACGCTAAATATTTTATTGTTTACATCATCTTTTAGCATTTAATAAAGCAAAGCGTAATTTTTGTTTAGAAACTGATTAAATCATTACAAATTAATGTTACAAGTAAATCATTTTATATAATAAATAATTAGATCTTAATTATTGAGTTAAAGCAAACAAATCTGTTTGTCTGTCGATAATACAACTTTATTATCAAATAAATAAAATTGTGTTTGAACTTGAGTTGTCCTTCATCATACCCGCCCGAATACAGAAATGTTTGGAGTTGCTGCCTGAGGCAATTAACTGATTGCGTCATACTTGCTAAAAATAAAACATAGCCCAGCTTTTAAAACGAGATCGCGAAACGTAAGTAGGTACTTTTAATCATAAGTTAGACCCAGGCAGCTAAGATTGTGATTAGGATAATAGTAGCTGAGGCTATTGGGCAGCTTTGTTCTATTTGTTAGCCATAAAATTACGTTATTGTATGGCCATTATAGATAAATCTTTTAAAGTGCGGTTGTTCTTAGTCACAGATCTAGGATCCTCGACTTTAGCCAAATTAAAAAAAATGCGCTAGTTTTCAATAAAACCGGCCGTGCGTGTTGGGCCACGCACGATTCCATAGGTAGTAGCCCGTTATCACAATTATAGAACGAACCAAATCGTTCTATAATAGTAGTTCTGTACTTTGATAACTACCCATTATAAACAAGCAACTATTTCATCTCAGCAAACCTCTGACAGACGGACATGACGAAACTATAAGGGTGAAAATATACTTACACCGACTTCAAACAAGGAGGAGGTTCTCAATTCGACTGTATTTTTTTATTTTATGTTTGTTACTATGATTCTTTTTAATATGAAAGCTGGCCCGTGTGGTCCTATTTTAATTTGGTCCAGTTTTGACAATGTGATTGTTGAAAATCTATGAAAAAACTATATAGGTAATTGAAGTCGGTTTGTAGTTATATAAAACAAAATAAATTATGTTGAATACGGTTAAAAAGACGCGCAAAGGCCTAGCAGAGAATATATGTACTACGCCTCATTCTAAAAAGATTACTTATTAACGCTTTATTTATAGAAGAAAGTCAAATAATATGCGACCAAACCTTGCTTCGATATTATTTTAAAGTCTGCAAAAATAGTAGTTCTGAATTACATCCAGACTCGTTTGTCTGCTAAAAACGAAGCCTCATTTAATTGGAATTATTTTGTGTAATTTTGCTTTTACAAGCTTTCTTAGAAAAACAACAAACTTACTGCTTTAGTTTCAAGCCAATAATAAGTAACTATTATTACGAGGGTAAAACAGCAAATAAATAAATCAAAATAAATGCTGGACAGTTTTCACAAAGCATCATCTAGCCCCAAACTAAGCAGAGCTTGTGTTATGGCAACTATGGTTTATCCATTTTGAATGAAGCATGTTAGTAAACAAAGTACGACACAAATAACAAAATCTCACTTGCTTGGCGTCGAGTTTCAGATATAATTCTAAGCAATTTTTATTGAAGGGAGGATCTAAAATCGACAAGTAATGTTAATTATGTATAAAAGGACGCGACAACAAAGTGAATTTTAGGTGAAGTATGGGCGGTTTGTTTACGTTTATGCTCCATTCAAAATGGATACGATAAAGATCGATACGTACGTATTCGTAGTACTATATAATTCTTCTGGGCTTATATTATTATGAACGCAAAAGTATGTAACACTGTACTATTTTCAAGACTTCACGCCGTCTAAACTGTTTTTTTTTTGCGGTAAATAGACCTTCGTTTGACCGCAATCTCACCTGATGGAAAGCAAAGATGCGGCCGACGGTGTATCACGAAGGTCTAGTCTAGAAGATACATTCTATTCACCCTTGTCTTGAAGAGACCCAGGTTGTAATTGGCCGAAAAAACAGAGGCAGAGAGCGAGTTCCATTCCTTTGCAGTTCGAATAATAAAGGTGGAGGAAAAACGCTTAGTGCGAGTGTGGCAACTTTCTGACACTAGTAAATTACAAAGCAGTCTACAAAAGCATCATGAAGCCCATCTGGACCTATGGGATTCAAATTTGGGGTTCAGCTAGTAATAGCAACATCGAGATTCTTGAAAGATTTCAAAGCAAGACCATCCGAAATATGCTCAACATACCTCCACACGTGAGCAACAAACACATGTAGAGGTATATGGACATCAAAATGCCCACGGTCAAAAAATAATCGAAAACTTTAGCAAAAAATACCAACTAAGACTGGGTGGACATAGAAACCTACTAGCTGCTACCTCCAAGGTCACGGCAGTATCGAATTCTCCAGGCTGAAAAGACACAGCATCCCCGACTAGATATTCGGACAAAGATCGAGAGTTGACTCACTGGACGACACTCTCTCCTAATGACACAGAACAGATAGAATCGGACAGCAGACTGGATTATTGATTTGAAGATCAGATAGTCAAGCAGCAGCATATATAAGGAAAAAAAAAAGTGCGAGTGGAGGGTACATCCACCATGTATGGATGGTATTGCGCTGTGCGTCTGCTTGTCCTGGAGTGAAAGGGGGATGGTGGGATCAGGTCATGTAGTTCAAGTGAGCATTCTCCAAAATATATCCTATAAAAGATCGATCGATACTGATCCTAATGAAACTTGGCAGTGACGTAAACAATATCCCGTAAATTTACAATACCGTGCGCAAAAACTCGTAACTGACAAATTTGGTATTCTGTACTGATACATTACATAGATAAATAATATCATATAAACATCTGCAGATCGTACAAAATTAGTTTCTAGGTGGGAATCGAATCCGCGACCCTCTGCGTCGCAGGCTGACCTACGCCCGCTGCGCCACTGAGGTCATGTTTTCTGTTACACAGAAATGATACGGGTAGTTAACCCGCTTACATCCGTAATGAATTCGTCAAACTACGAAAGTTTTTTATAGTAAAAAAAAATACAAAATGAAGTCTTCAGGTCTTAATATTTTTAGTTGAGTAAGGCCGGCTTTTCCATACACTTTTAAAAAAATATACCGATTACATTTTATTCAAGAAGCAAATACATATTCACCAAATCCACAAAAAATACATCTCCAGCTTCAAAAGTGTAGCTGGGCCTGGTTAAAGGTTAAGAAACATGAGCTACCTGTAGATTGTTTTCAACAGTCTGCAGGTAGCTCAATTGTTCCCATTGTAAATACTAGTTACAATTTGATTCTAATATTTGTTTGTTATTGTTTTTTTATCATTAGGAATTTGTTTACAATACAATACAAAAAACAAACAGGTTAATACACATATTTTTTTATCCCTGCAAAAGGAATCTACAAAAATGGATGAAATGACAAAAACCTCTAGCAACTGATAGTTTTAAGGCGCATACCCGAGCCAATATGACAGCGATACCTATTTCATCATATTTTTACGTTTATCAAAGGAATTTTAAAAAATCCTACGTTCAGTTTGTGGTATCTATTATAAGCTATTTTTGAATACCTCTGTAATAATTTTATCTCATATAGTTTAGGAGGAGATGCGAAAATAGAGTTTGGTGGCCAAAAAGCGCAACTTCGTATCTCTGCCTAAGCTTTACAAAATGAAACAATTACAGAGGCATTAATAAATAACTTATAATAGATAACAAACTGAACGATAGATTTTTAAAACTTGCTGCGTTTAACGTAATAATAAGATAAAATAGTTGGAGGCGCCACTTTAACTGGTGTATGGGCCTTAAGAATGTGCAATAACGCCACTACGAGATGGATGTTAAGCGGGATGGCAAGTTATGGTTTTCTAGCGTGTGAGGAGTACAGAACAGAGACTCGCACCGAATTTTCTATGCACCAAAACTGTTTTTACCTAATTACAATTTAATGAAATAACCAATCGAAAAATTAAAAGACAACCAAAGAAATACTTATGTTTCTTAGCAAAACCAAAGAAAAAAGTGTGCTGTTTCTGAGATAAATAGCAAAATCAGTGCAAAACATCTATTTAAAAAACATCACTGTCGAAACTTTCACCAATCGTGTTTTTAAAACACGCAATTCAAAATAAAAGATTGAATTAACATTTCCCATCCATTTCCCTAATTATGAGGGTATTAATAGTATAAATAAAGTTATAAAGAAGGCTTTCGCAGATTCTGAGATAAATAACGATTTTAAAGTAGAATTTCGAAATAAATTTCCTTTGGCACTCCGATATTATCCTTTCGCACCATAAGATTCTCGATATCAGTTGTGAAGAAAGTACCACCATCATCATCAGCCTATATTAGTCCTCTGCTGAACATCACTCCAGGACTCCATTAATGGGCGCCATAGCGCCCTGTCTTCGGCTCCAGCTAGCCGCATCCAGTATCTACCTGCAGTCTTTCGCAGATCATCTACCCACCTGGACGGAAGGTGTTCTACACTACGTTTGCTGAGGCGCGGTCTGCACTCAAGTACAAGTTTACCCCAGCAGAATTGTCGGTTTTTCGCGAGTAATGGCCAGACCACTGCTACTACAGCTTGCTACTTTTTAGGCCCGTATTATGAATGCTTGCTCAGTCGTAGAACTATGGTTGAGTGACGTTTGTGTCATAGAAAAGCGTTGATCAAGCATAGATCAATGACGGAGCTAACTCCCATAAAATGGGCCTTTGATATCTTGAATATAAAAAACTATTTACGATTTAGTGTTGGTTTCTATAAAAATAATGCAAATAGACAAAAATAAGCAAAGTTTTGGAGGCTTACATATTTTAGATGCTATTATTACCACGCTTCGAAAGCATTAAAAAAGGGCTTCCATAATACTGGAAAATGAGAAATCATAATCTTTTATCATCATCAGCCTAAATTAGTCCTCTGCTGAACATCACTCCAGGACTCCATTAATGGGCGCCATAGCGCCCTGTCTTCGGCTCCAGCTAGCCGCATCCAGTATCTACCTGCAGTCTTTATTATTATTATTATTATTATTATTATGTTTAATGTATACCTACTTATGTTCTGTCTATAAAATAAATATATTTTATTCATTTTATTTTATTCATTTATTCATTTATTTATTCTTTTTGTCATCTATAGGTAACAATATTATAAAGAGCAAATATTTGATTGTTTGTTTGTATTGAATAGGCTTTGAAACAACTGTCACAACACAACATGTTTGTTACTTCTTCACGCCAAAACTACTGAACGGATCGGGCTGAAATTTTAAAAAGACTTAGTTCTAGGCCTGGAATAAAACATAGGTAACTTTTATTCTATAATTCCGAGGGAAATAAATGACATTTAAATGTCATTTATTTCCCTCGGAGTTATAGAATTATACGTTTCCATAGGAGCAACGCGTGCGAAGCCGCGGGGCGCAGCTAGTTAATAATAATAATCAAATAATACCTACTACAAACAGAAATGTTAACACGCGTAAAGATTACCCTTTGTTTTTGTCGGGGGTTAAAAACCGATTTCGGCTAAAACCACGAAACATATGTCTCAGTCAGGTAGCAAGCTAAAAACTGCATGGTACATGTACATGCAAAACCGTAAAATATGTCGTCGAGGAAGCCATTCTGTGCTGTGAACTACAGAATATCTGCAGCACAAATTGGAGTGCTGAGATATGACCACCAACTGGTACCTAACTTTTCCGCTTTTGTGCTATGCCGTCCATAGATTTAAATCGTTAGATACTATGACCACCAAAAACTGTAGAAATGTTTTGAAATGTGTCGCATCATGTCTAAAACCTGTGCAATCTACACTAACAAAACAAGCGTACTGAGAAAATAGTGTCATCTCTTTTTCTCAAACATTAGTTGCAAACACTACTTTCTCTTTCGTGCACTCGCCATTTAAATTTGTTATTATTTTAGTCATTTTTGACAATGCGGACGATAAAATAAAAGATATGTCATTAACTCGCAATACCTAATAGTGAACTGTTACACCTCTGGCTTTATTTGTGTTTCTAGAATTTTTGTTGCGCTTTCGAAAAGCACACGTCATTTTGTGACGCTATAAATTGCTCGCAAACGTCGTTCACAACACGTCCGGCTAACACTGTGCTTAGATATATATATTATACTGAATCCAGGTTTATGCATGCATAAGGTTTGACTTGGACACAACACGGCACGGTCTCACTGCAGTAAGGGCATATCTAACGATTTAAATCTACGATGCCGTCGGCAAATATATTGGTGCTCGTGAGTCGAAGTAGACTATTTACCGAGTTCTAATAAACTTTAGTTTCTCGAACGTTATGTACTCCATTTGCATTTATGTTTGACCAAATCTTAGACAACTTTACCATGTTCGAATACCTTCCACACCAAACCACCAAACTATAGGTTTTTTAGTTAAGTAGAGTGCAATGCATATTAAACGACCTCTGTGGCGTAGCGTGCGAAGGCCTGTGGAGGAGGTTGCGGGTTCGATTGCGACCTCGGGACAAATGTTTGTACGATCTGCAAATACTCGTATTGGTTTTGGATGTTTTTATGTTAAGAAATATCTATCTATGAAGTGTATTGTATTAAGTATAATTAGTTAAGTAGTACTCATAACACAAACTTGAAACTAGTTTTTACAATTAATACAATTGAGCTAACTGCAGACTGTTGCAAACAATCTACAGGTAGCTCAACTGATCTATATCAATACCATTTGGAAGCGTACCCAAAATGCTGGCCGCATTGCCCCGCTGTATTGCATTGCTGATGCGCTGCGCCAGATATTCACCAGCTTTCGGGTCTACTTGGTAACTTCGACCAGACGCTCAGATAATTTTCAAAAACCCGAAGAGCCTCGATACCCTCGGACCTAGGGTATTATTTCTCAGATTATTTCAGAGTGAATCATTTATTGCAAAACGTTTCAACTACCTACTAGACACTAATAGCAATCTGATCAGTGTTCGAGGTAGGTACTTACAGAAACAGTATAACATAGATGTGTAGAGGGTACTTCATCCATTATCATCTAAAGTTTCTCCTATTAAAAATTAGTGTGATCTCTTGAGTTGTTAATATCAACCTTACTACATCTCACTAAGACATAAAATACAAAGTTTTCCACCCTTGAGGGTGGGTGGTAAAAAATTCAGGCGCTGTGAAATACAAATTACTATAATGGCGTTGGTTTAGGATGAAATAAGACACGATATCTTCTATTTAGGTCTAGATTCATTTGTTTAGGTTTTTAGTAATCAATAACTAAAAATACAATAATTAGAGATTTTTTTCATAACACAGTCACACAAAAATTTAAGATCTTCTTAATTGCACTGATTCACATGATTCACAGTAGAATAACAAAATTGAAAATAAAAAAAAATGTGCCAGATTTTTTAAATGGCAACTATTTGTGACTGCAAGTAGGTATCCTTTTCTTCAAGGTACAGGCAAACAGAGTCTCAAACTAACACCAGTCTTCATAAACTCTTGGCTTACTTGTACACTTTAAGATTTTACAGCGGTTTTGAAGAGGTTTCGAGATGTACAAAGGTCCATAAAGTTGCGGTTTCATCTTCAGTGGAGTGGGTTCGCTTAGGGTACCCGCAACCTCAGCGTACGTGACGAGTGTTGTAGCGGTAAGGGTTTGCTCCCACGGCTACTGGGCAGAAATAATCACGAACGATAATGGGCCATTCGATAGGAAAGCACCTGTCGACTGAATACTAGATAATATTTGTAAATAAAGAGTTAGCAACATACGAAATCAATAACATATTGTTGCAAAATATAATGACACTGTATCATCAAAACAGATAGACAGATGGACTAGATAGTGTTGTGTATATCTCGTTATCTCGATAAAGAGATACTAATTGAAAACACATCAGCAAGTACTTTCAATTATATGTTGATTTCTATGTATAATAAAAAATATATATCCATGTAGTGTATTGTAATAAGTATATCAGTTATCTAGTACCCATAACACAAGCTCTGCTTAGCTTGGGGCTAGATAATGCTGTGTGAATTGTACAGCATTATTTATTATTTAATTATTTCGACCTGAAGCAAGCTAAATCTATGATCCTATCATAGCATCCTCTACATATTACCATAGAAAAGCACCGACTTGATAGTTACCTATCAGAGATGGGCCGAACATGGGTTTCACCGAATACGAACATTCGGCCGAATATTCGGTAAAACTTTTACCGAATCGAATATTCGGCCGAATATTCGGTACATTTGATTCCGTTCCGTCGCACAAATGCAAGTCTAAACTTGTTTACGCCAAGCGCGCGGATGGCCGCCAGACCCGAAGAAAATAAATTCCGATTTCATCTTATGAGCAACATGGCTAAAATGTTTCTTTCAGCTCCAGGAAGCTCAGTTTACTACAGTTATCGTTTGTTTTCCGAAGCAGGCAACGTTTATTACGCAAAAACGGAACAAACTATTGCCAAATAAAGCTGAGCAGCTTGTTTTTTTACACCACAACTTGCCACTTGTGAATTTTAAATACTAAATCACACCAGGCTTATTTTCTATTTGTGTAACAAAACATTTGTGTTTACGTTTCTTTTTATTGTAGTTTCCAACACCGTTTAAGAACTATATTTTTTCTGTTTATAGATAAACAAAACACTTTTGTGTAAGTCAATGAAGATGTGAATTGTGATTTTTTAGGAATAATGTTCCTATATTATTTTATTACATACATAAGTAATTAATGACATTTTGAATTAATCTTAAATAATTATATGAGATGTCATTTTTGTCTTATATCTCAGTAGACTATAATTAAGTTCCTAACGCTTAATGTGTAGATTAAGTGACGACCTCTGTGGCGCGGTGGGCGAAGGTCTGCCTGCGACGCAGGAGGTTGCGGGTTCGATTCCCGCCTCGGGACAAATGTGTGTACGATCTGCAGACATTTGTTCAGGGCGGTCTGGATGTTTTTCTATGTATAATAAAAAATATCTATCTAGATATTTTTTATTATACATAGAAAAACATCCATTCCTAAAAATCCAAATGTAGTGTATTGTATTATGTATATCAGTTATCTAGTACCCATAACACAAGCTCTGCTTAGCTTGGGGCTAGATAATACTGTATAAATTGTACAGCATTATTATTATTATTATTATAGTGATTGATCTCTTAAATTACAACCCGAAAAGTACAAACAAATTACTTATTTTCTTCATAAAGAACTATATTGGTTGAATAGGATAGTTTTAAACGTTTAATATCAATAAATATATTTTGCGACGCTATGCTGAGTAGAAACTAGAAAAAATATTATTCATAATCTACTAAGGTGTTGTGATTTGATTCAGCTATTCTCTAACACACTAAAGACTGACCGAAATAAATATCTTGTTTATTTTCCTTCAATTAAGGCCTGTATAATATATTATTATTCCAAAGAGTTAACACAGAAGCCTAATCCCATAACAGCTAGATACCTATATTTGGCATTAAGTTATTATGGATTCCTTGCCTACCCTGCAAGGGATCCGGCGTGAAGATATTGATTGAAGTTTATTATGTTCTTAACAACCTACTTTAATTGAAAATAAAGCTTCACTGACGACAAAATCAGAAAGCTACACTCTAAAATACTTACTTCATTACACTGTACACTCAAATCATGATAATACACGGGTCTTAACGATAAAAACTTTGAGTATCACTTTGCCGAACATTAGGTGATTCAGCCGAATATTCGGCCGAATATGAATATTCGGTAAAGCTGCCGAATATGCCGAATACCGAATATAAAACGAATATTCGGGCCATCTCTATTACCTATATCTACCGGCACGATATTACTTCGCCAAAGGTAAGCAGAGGTGAACGAATAGTTAACCCGCATGCCCAGCGTGGGGATTATGTGCAATAAGCCCCTATATGCTGTTGAGCTTGACGTAGAAGTTAAATAAGATCTGTAAGTGTTCGAAATAAATTCTTAATTATGATTACTTTTATGAGCTGTGGGAACCTAGCCTAAGGCTAAGAGTAGCGTATACAGGTTGCTTACAAAGTCTTGCTGCCCTGCTAAATATATTCACTTACAAGTAGATTCTGTTTAGTGAGGTAGCTTTGTAATGAGTCGGAGAGGGTGCGAACATTTTGTTGAGATAAGTAACCTTAACACGTTCCCTGTGCATCCAAGATTATGTAGTCGGCCCCCTACGTGCAAACGCAATTTTCATCGTAGGATACTGGGAACCCCATGGGTGAACAAGCCAAACCCCATGGGTGAACAAGCCAAACCCCATGGGTGAACAAGCCAAACCCCATGGGTGAACAAGCCAAACCCCATGGGTGAACAAGCCAAACCCCATGGGTGAATAAACCTTGAGTGCGAGAGCGAGATAGCGTCATAGAATGCAAGCTCTCTCGAGAGAAAGTATTTCAGGCCTTGTTATTTAGAACTTACCTATCTTAATAAACTTAAGAGGGCGCGTTGCGCGCCATTTAGTGAAAAGGATAGTCATAGGATTTGGCGTACATAGAAGCGGGACATACGTATATATAGCATACGTTTTTGAAACAGGCGGCTCCGCACTCATATCCCATTGGTACCGATTTATGCAATAAAAAGTACCTTAAGTGTTATTCCAGGTCTAGAACTACATGTATGCAAAATTTCAGCCCGATCTGTTCAGTAGTTTTTACGTGTAAGAGCAACAAACATACATACATGTTTACAAACTTTCGCGTGGGATGTTTCATTTCATTTCAACCATTAGTGAAAAGTCCTCCTGTTATCTTGTCAATTTATCAAAAGCTGTTTATATAGTAAAAATATTTACTTGTGCTTATTTTGTAAGTCTAAAGAAAGAAACCTTTTGACTCTGACTTTAAAGCCGCATCACAAGCCTTTGAACTTGTAAGTACTCCATGACGTGTAATAATGTGGATCGATACGTACGCCGAGAACCTCAAAATATGCCTACCAACGGTGGGTTGCACAGGGAACGTGTTAACTTTTTTTTTTATTGCTGAAGGATTAGCGTTTGTCTACCAACTCATTTTAAGAAAGCGAAGATGTAGCCTAAGATGGAGCACGCTTTTCCAGAAGGAACTTATTTACCCTAGATTTGATGACTCAGATTGTACTCTAATGGGAAGACAGACGCAGGAAGGCCATTCAACTTATCTACTATCCAAAGTTTGCCTGGAAGAGATAGCTTCTGAGCGATAAGCGCGCTCATTGTGCTTGTTTTATGTAATGTCTTCTTGTAATGTTATTTGTATGGTGTTAAATAAAGCATTTTTGTATTATATTGAATTGAATTTATTAAGAGGTATTTTTGGATAATGTGAACCTTCATTATGAATGTAAGCGGGTTAGCTACGAACCTTGTTTGTGTTGGAGGAACACCAACGTTTCGTTGAAAAATGTAAACCTATTGTAGAGTAGATGCCCTTAACCGACGGAGAAGGATTATGAGGTTGGAACCCTTTGTTTGTTTGTATAATGTATGTATGTATTTTTATGTTCCCACGTAGCGCTCAAACTTCTCAATTTCAATTTTAACAAATAAGGTATCGATTGATTCGTCTCAATACCCTGGTGGTTATTAGGCTTATGCGTATGCATAGAGACAGCTTTGGCATAGGTGATTTTATTATAAGGCTTAGTGATTATGATATACATAATCTGACGTCAGACGATAATGATGGATTTACCAACGTGTCACACAAGATCCGGTCACGTTGTGACTCGTTGCGAGTTTTTTCCCATCGTGACACAGGTCTAACTAGATAGTGTGGTCTAAGTATGGACCGAAAATTTCATTAATAAAATAATAAATACAATCGGTGAATGCAATGGTTTTGAGTTTCAGTTTTAGTTTATTTTGTTTATTTTCATGCTTGTAATGAATGAGTGAACACTTTTATTGTACATAAAAAACAATAGGCGGCCTTATTGCTTAAAGCAATTTCTTCCAGGCCACCTGACTAAACAATAGATATAAGTAGGTAAGTAAAGAGTTGGTAGCACAGGAGTAAACAGTATAAAAGTTTTATCATTAAAATACTTATGTAGGTACATATAATACAAACATAACTAGAAAGTTTTACATACACATCATACCTAAAGAAGCTAGTGAGCCTCGTCCCGCGGCAAAAACATCGAAATAGCCGAGAGGCTTTCCAGGGTTTAAAAAACCGTTAGGCATTAGATATGACAAATGTTGTTACTTGTGCCGAACACACTGTAGGTATATATTTTCTTCTGGAAGTCAAAAAAACATTTTGCCCATTACTTTCTCAAGCAGCGTTTTGGTAAATCGGCCATAAGTATCCTATCGATGTAATATGACCTAAGCCAGTATCCTCATCTAAATATGGTTCGTACAATGTACATAGGTATAAACCGAAGTTTAGTTTAATTAATGAAAGTTATCCCACAGATCTCGGAGTCAGGAGTTCCGTTTGTGTGTACACGGCACTTGGACCGTAAATTAACGTCACGTGTACAGTCGGCTTTAAACGGTTTGCATAATCACACTAATATTAAATAAATGCAAAAGTTTGTATGGATTGATGGATGGATGTTTGTTACCTCTTCACGCCAAAACTACTGAACGGATCTGGCTGAAATTTTGCACACAGGTAATTCTAATCCCGGAATCAAACATAGGCTAAGCTAGGCATAGGCTTTTTATCCCATAAATCAGTTTTCATGGGATAAAAATCACCTTTATACGTTTCCATAGGAACAACGCGTGCGAAGCCGCGGGGCGCAGCTAGTAAATAAATAATTCCGGATATTACACCGCTTCTAGCTTAGAAAAAGCGGAAAATTAATTTATTAGACAAAAATAAATACTAACAATAATCTAAATAAATCCATCGAATCTCCAGCTACCTCAACCTCAACCTCAACAGACTTTGATGGTCCACAGTTGGACGCAGGCTGCCCTGACGCCTTATTGGCTTGACTTTATTTTTTTATTTTATTATTTAACAAAATCAACAGCCCTTATGTCTAAACAATTTTTACCATAATACCTATAACTTACGACCAATAAAAGATTATTATTATTAACTTACTATTATTTATTCTGCACCCTGCCTCATGTGGTCAACATTGAGTATGCTGTTTATTTAACCGACTGTACACAACGTGCTTGTAACTTTGTATTCAATTGTTGTACGTAGATGTCCTACGTGGTTCTCAAAGTACCATCTGTCTGGTTAGAGCCAGTATATGGAACAAGCAACACGCCAATAGCTTGCTATGTTTGTGGATTTACCTAACGGCCCTTTCCCACAGCAACATCCAGTTTTTTGCACGTACATTTTTTGATAGAAGGAAAATGCTAATCATTTTTGCTGGATCCAGTGAAATACCGTTCGCGCAGAAATGGACGGCCGTGGGAAAGGGTAACGTAAACAATATCAATTCGTATAGATATTATGATGATTTGGTATCTAGCTTCGGCTCGCGGTGACGCACAAGTTGTTTCTATGGAAAAGTTTAGAATATATTTATATAAATATCCTATATAGTTCTACCACAGGTTTCTACATATTTCTTTCTCAAGGTTGTCTGGAAGTGATTGCTTGAGGCATCAGACCCCCTAATTACAAATTACATTCTCTGTTTCGTTAGGTATACAGTTGTACACTTAGGTATACATTTATACGAGTATGTTTTTCTACACGACGACGACGCTTTGAGACAATACGTTGGGAATAACTCAACAACTCCCGCTAAACTGCAACACGCATATTGATCGTGGAGATTATGTGCATTAGTAACGCATGAGATTACTCCCATGATTTCCTCTGGAAAGTGACTTATTCGCTTAAAACTCTTCAACATCGATTAAGACATAAATGTCTTACTCGTGAAGTGGTCCGTTGAAATCGATTAAGACATAATTTTTATGACTTACTACTTTGTAAGCCATATGGCTCATCTGGTTTTTGCGTTTTATTCATGAAGTGAGGATATATTTTCAATTGCATTTATGTATTACCAACAACTTCAAACTTTTTTAAAACTTTTTGAAACCATTTTGAAACAAAATGTTGAGAGATATACCGGGTCAAAGTTCAGCGCGCCAACGTAAAGCCAATTTTTTGCGAAAGTCTGAGCGAAATGTGTTTTGTGTACTTAATCCAAAGAATCGATAAAAGTTTCTTATTTATTGTACGTTTTAGAGCGTCACCAAGGTTTTTACATAGTTTGAATAGTATATGTTGATAAACATACAAGTAGTAGTAGTAGGTAGTAGTAGCCAATAAGTCGCTTTCCAGAGTGATGCCTACGTCCAGCAGTCGACAAATACAGGCTGTTGGGGAGGTGAGAAAGATTAGGTAATCTATGATACTTATTCCTTTCATACAGCTTGGGTCAAACGACGAGTGTCGATAAATAACCTACATCTTGAAGGAAAAAGGTAAAATAAATAAAATACATTAGGGTATTTTATTACGTTTCCCATTTGAATTGAATTAATTTCGTGATGGAGGGCCCTTTCATGTTTGCTTTGCGTAGGAAATTTTCTAACAATCACAATAAGCTTTGTGATAATTTACGAGTTTCCGCAAAGATGTAGGTTAGGTACTCAATTTAATTTCTATGAAATCAAATAAAAATGTTTCCTTATGTCGGGTTTTTACAGTTTACCCCCCTGAAATCCCCCAATAAGGAAAAACTGGACAATTTTTTTTCAAAGTTTTTCCTTTTGATGATTGTCCTTAAAGGGGTAAACTGAAATTCAAAACTGAATTTCAGTTTTCCCCCTAGAAATTATACGTACCTAATGATGTCGACTGGCCCTTACCTGCCATATATCTTATTGTATACATATTAACTACATAATAGAAGTATTTTAAGACTAAATAATAAAATGATTTATTACCTAGTAAAGCAATTATAATACTTGTTGTGCTCACGGCTTCGCCCGCGTAGAATACTTACGATAAAGTAGCCCTAGTTATGCTTTAACATCCGCTATATGCCTGTAGTTTCAAAATTGGTTTAGCCGTTTTAGAGTTTTCTCGAAACAGACAGAAAGATAGACAAAAATATCTTAAAAGTTTTACTTATTTCATTTATTTATTCGTTGAGAACAAATTACGTATAAAACGATTCTAGAGAAGTTTAATTTCTGTAGGTATAAGTAAAAAAAACATTTCATTCATTTCAACATCCATCACTACCTATAACAAGCCCGAGGCTGTTTTTTTTTATAATGAAGGTGTACCCTTAAAGAAATTTAGTTTATACCTAAGCATTGATAATTCATGTGAGATAAGCTTTTTGAACACTATAAAGTCTAGTGTATGAGTATTGAGTACCTACCTACTTTAATTGAATATTGTTTACCTCTTAATAAACCTAACATTAATTAGACTTTAAGACACTACTAACCAAACTGTAAAATTGTTTTTTTACCTAAATAAATAGTTATATTCTATTATATTCTATTCTGTATGCCTAATCTAAGCATCCACACTAAGCAAGCAGTAGGTTAGTGCGTCTAGTATGAGTGTGCAAACCAAATCGAATTTTCGAGAACGTGACAGATTAGTAGATGATAGACCTACTTACAAAGTTGGAGTTGAAACGTGTACCTACTGCCAAAAAGCAACAAATACTTGCGGTATTTTGTTCGAGCAATATATTCGAGTTCTTATGAAAATTGATGAGTCGCTGGTGTCGATTCTATTGTTTTAGAATTTACTAAAATTAAGATTTAGGAATGTCAAACGATAGTTGACCGTTAGCGGACAAAAACATTTAAGTGAATTAGAGTCAATTGCACTTTATTTCTTATACCTAATTACTATTTATCAAGCTGATTATATAGTAAAAAATTTGACTTGTCTAAGTGCTTATTAAATCTAAAGAAATAAACGATTTGACTCTAACTCTGACTCTGATACATTTCGATTCTTTAATCAATCCCTAACGATTCCTACATGCTGATTTTTATTAGTTTTAATGTCAAATAGAAGTTAGCTATTTAATTTGAAAAGCTATTGTCTATTTGACATTCATAAATTGACATTCAAGCTTAAATCCTAATTTTATCTAATTCTAAAACAACAGAATTGATCCTGCTGTTATTCTGCGTAAAATTATTCCTCTCAGTATCCGCTTCAAGGAGATTTTTATTTAAGAAAGAAAACATAACCTTTTGTAGTTTTTATATGCTCTTAAATATTCATACTAAGGCCTGTGCATATTGACCATCGCAAGCAATGCATCGTGCTCAATTTCAACAAACAGCACGTTAGCAAAGCATAATACTACTTAATTAGTTTGATTATACGGCCGTTTATCGCTTGCCTAATGACGAGTCTGCATGGAGCAGCTAATATGGATAACACAGGGGCGGATTCTGACTAAGGGAAGTTCTAAGTCAAAGTTGCTGAGTACACGTTACACGTTTCTGCTATTGATGAAATAATGTATAGTTTGTTTGTTGTTTCATTGATTTAAATAATGTATTTTAAAAATTATTTTTAATAACTTTTGCCAAATAAAAACCCTCTGGCATAAACCACCTCGAGATCATCTTATACAATTGCAAAAAAATTCGGCGAAGTCATCGAATATATACTTATATATATATCGATGACTTCTCCGAATTTTTTTGCCATAGTAAATTATACAAAAAACTTAACACCTACCGTTTCTAAAAGCTGGTTTAAAAAAATCAATTATTTTAGTACGTGGTAAAACTTTTGGGATAGGTACTATTAGGTATATTAAGAATTCTTGCTATTTTTAGGATTTTCTAGTGTAGTATCCACACAGCACTGTTATAAACATAACTAAAAACGAACAGTCCAGCATTATTTTATATATTTATATATAAAATAATGCTGGTATATATATTTTATATTTTTTAGTATATAATAAAATTTAAAAACAACAGAACTTAGTAGCTTTTAAAGTGTGTAACAGGATGAAAATGTTGGTGTTCTTTCAACTCACAGGTTCGTAGTAAACTTGAGTAAATTCATAATGAAAACTGGCAGAGTCTAGAATCCGTATTATGAAAGCAGTGACTGTGCAAATCACTTGTCATCTTGAGTGATGCTTATGAATAGTTTTGAGTAAAGACTAATTTTAAAACAATGCTTGGGAACTCACTTCAAAATCTACACTCACTCATGTAGAGATTTTGCTAATGCAACTAGCTAAGTAGCGTCAGAGTTCCGTTCTTTAATAACGATTTACTTGAGCTAAAATTCTAAGTTTGAGTAGAACTCATGTAATGGCTGATTAAGTAATGCTTAGGGAAGCTTTTCTAATACGAGCCTAAGACCCGTATTATGAAAGCTTGCTCAGTAATAAATCTATGCTTTAGCAACGCTTTTCTTCGGCATTAACGTCACTCCGGAATAGACAATGACTAAGCAAGCTTTGACTGAGTATGCTTCCATAATTCGGGTCTTTGAAGATGGAAGATTCTGCCCTGCGTCTGGCTAGGGTTAACAACCAGTTCATGCAGCACAAACGTGCTGAAGCACAGCTATTCCCCCAATTAGACAGTCAAACATGACCATTAGGTATTTGATATAGCAGATATAGTAAACTATTATTCTATAGCTGCTAAAGGTTGGGTTATGAGCTGCAGCTTAGACTAATCTTAGGGTATCGCATTGTAAGGTAAGGACAAAACATCCTACTAATATTATATACGCGAAAGTTTGTAAACATGTATGTATGTTTGTTGCTCTTTTACGCAAAAACTACTAAACGGATCGGGCTGAAATTTTGCATACAGATAATTCTAATCCTGGAATCAAAAATAGACTGCTTTTTATCTCGTAAATAAAACTAAAAATTACTAAAAAAAATAATTATAAAAAAAACATTTACTACATGCTCATTTCTATGGATCTTTGTGTCTGAATAAACAAATGAATTTAATTTAATTAATCAGTTCCCGTAGGATATAAATCACTTTTAAACGTTTCCATAGAATCAACGCGTGCGAAGCCGCGAGGCGCAGCTAGTTACTTATAATTTTATTTATGTCCTTTTAAGCTAGAACCACTACTTTTTAGTGTAGAGATCAAAGTGAGATCACAGTTAATCTTACTAAATATTAAGTAAAATAAGAAAAGTTTTAAGTGTGTTTGTTATAAATATTCATGCATGCCTTGTGATGAATAAATATTATTATTAGTATTACCTAAACTACTTTGCCTTAGTAATGACTGTACCCCTCTAATAAAAATTCCTAGTCCTTATACATTCTCGGCGAAAAAATACATAGTAAATGTATCTAAATTTATCCTGTATTGAATTGGGACAATATTTAAATAGGCTAGGCCACTTTTATGGTCCAAACATAGCGTTAAACTTCCGAGCACAGTAATAATAAAAGAGATAGATCACTCCATTGATATTTTTAATAAACACTTTTTATTTATTTATTTTGCTGTACATATATAGTATACAGCTTAGGTCTTAATGTATTAGGTTGATAGTAGGTACATGTACCCTGTAGGACACTCCACAAGAATTGCAAAGAAAATATAGCATTAAGACAATCTTTTGGCCTCATACACAACTACGGCATTTATACTTCGCTCTCCCAAGGATAAGCAGCCACCCAGCTATATAATATAATCTTATGTGACTGCGGTAAATGTTAAATCGGTGAAACGAAGAGGAACATATCCACCAGGCTCTCTGAACACATACGCGCCGTTAAGAATGTCGACACCAATAGCTCGGCGGTGGTGGAGCACTGTATTGAGGAAGGACCATCGCATAACGTACGTTTCGACAAAGCCCGTGTCTTGTCTTGGGAAAAATTCTTCGTTCCCTGCAAGATACACGAGGCGATAGAGATAGAACGATGGCCACACTTCAACAGAGATAGTGGTTGGTACGTATCACCCGCCTGGAAGCTATGTCTCCATGGGAAGTCAAATAGCGGTATAGGTGAGCCGGGTGTAGCTGTAGATACTGTTAGTTCCGTATGTACCCTGAGGGCACCAACACTCGACACAGTAGATGACTCTGACGCCCTGCAGCATCTACAAGCAGCGCTCACGCACTCAACGCGCGCTCTCGCGCAGTGCTCGAAGGGCTGCAAAACGCGCGCGTGTAGAACCACACTCGCCTTGAAGAAGTCCCTTGTTAAGGGATGGAATTATCATGAGGATATTAAAAATTCATATCTCTAATCCCTATTTCTTCTGGGCCTAAATACAAAGAGCTTGTTTAAAAATCGTATCAATTCTTATAATAATTTAACCAAGTGTAGGTACCGCAGCACCTTGAGGTGAACAAGATCTAAAGTCGCACCGTCGTCGCAAGGTTGCTTGCCTCGCGATCTTCTCTACGATACATTTTGGAGAATGCTCACAAGAACTTCACGACCTGATCTCATCATCTCCCTTCTACTCCAGGACGAGTAGACGTACGGCGCATTACTATCCTTACCTTATGGATATTCCATCGACCCGCACTAAGCGATTCTGCTCCACTTTTATTATTTGCACCGCTAAGGATTGGAACTTACTGCCTGCCTCCATTTTACCAACCAACTACAACCCGAGTCTCTTCAAGACGAAAGTGAATAAGTGTCTTCTAGACTTTCGCGTCGTTCACATATTCGCTTTCCATCAGGTGAGATTACGGTCAAACGAAGGTCTATTTATTGTTCATAAAAAAAACACACCTAGCTTTCGCTAATGGTAATGAGTCCAAAGTGAACTTGCTTTCATTACCTCTGTCTAAGCCTCTGTATAGAGCGTTTGTAACATTGCCCTTTCCATACCAATATTTTATGAAATAGACAGCTTTATGGAACTTCCACTGCTTCCAGGCCTGTAAGAACTCGGAGCCCATTCGGAACCAGAGCTGACCACATGAGATATTATTATGGGCCCGCAATAGACACCGTAAAACATCTCAAGTACATGTTGGTAAGTATACACAATAGAAAATTATACCACCTGATTATGCAGGGAGTCCCATTCTTTTAAAATTCAATGAAGTACGGTTTGTTCAAGAGTTTTTATCTGTATTAAATTTATTCATATAGGCATTTTTGATAGAATTAAAGCAAATTTTGTTTATTGTCAGGTAACGTGAAAAAAAAATTGTATGCGACAGTTGCCATTTTTACCCGCGACGGAACGGAGACGGTATATGCGTTTAGGGTGTGATGTTGTTTGTATATTAAAACTTTATAGACCGTCCCGAAATATATCTAACCAAAACCATTTTTTAGTTCCTGTTTTAGTCATTTCAATCTTAACTTTTTGCTACCTCTGCTTATCTTGGGCTAGATGATGCTACGTAGATTGTCCAGCATTATTAATGTAATAAATGTTCTTCTACCAACCTAATTAATCTTTATGAACATCATCAAAACTAAAAAAGACGTGTGGCACTCGGGGACTGCCGCGGTAAAGCTATTGCATAGCATTTTGTATCAACTTATGCAATTATAATTTTATTTATTTATTTTATTCATTGCTTTTTCTTTGATATTAATTCAAGTTACACTTTTTGAGCGTGGGGACCCTATACTTTCTCATAAACAGCTGCTTATGTATTCGTCCGATTTCGGAGCAGCTCGTCTCGATTCGTGCGAGTTTCGTAGAGTCGTACAATACGTCTAATCGCACGCACACAACGCCGTGTCGAAGACTGCCGAACTGAAACGACGTTAGACGATGCACGGCCTTCAAGCCACACCTCCTTGCCCGGTGGAGTGGGGAGCGTGAGGTTTTTTCGTTACGGAATTTCTGGATTCGGTCCCCGCGAGGGCCCGCGATAGAAGCTATGCAATAGCTTAAAAAAAACGTCAAAGCGCACTAAATAGAAACAACTTCTATAAATAAGTTTAGTAGGTACCTATCCTTTTGGAGAGCTAATCCACTTTTAGTGTTCATAAAGTTAGCCACATGCAGGGCCCTAGTCATACTGTCAAGTTGTCGGGTTCCACGATTGCTACTTTTAATCGTGCGACTTTTGCAAACTTGTTATAAAGTGAAAGTTCTAAGCCGATGCATGTTCGTTTATTCAGATTTTTTGGAAAGTGTATGACTAATCCTACTAATATTATAAACGCGAAAGTTTGTAAATAGGTATGTAAACATGTATGTTTGTTGCTCTTTAACGCAAAACTTCTGAACGGATTGGGCTGAAATTTTGCATACAGGTAGTGATAAGCCTGGATTAACACATAGGCTACTGTTGCACTTCTTATCCGTTAAATCAGTTCAGAAATGTCAAGACATATGTAGATCTGTGGTGGGTATGATGGATTTTTCCCCTATGAGATAAAAGCCAGGGAAGGTCTGCAGTAGTGGATCATTATAAGCTGTTGGAATTAAGAGAAGTAACCAGATGAGCTTCAGCAAATATTAGCCAAAAAAAGCCATTATCATATTTAACAATCATCATATCTGTCATTACGATAATGTGTAAATTGTGCTGAATGAAAGATCCCATAAAAAAAAGGAAAAATTCTGACAAACTGTCAACAGATAAACTGATGATTTCATGGCTTTTCCTCGTGAAGTGGGAAGTGACTCAGGGAATCCTGCAAGGCTCTTTGTCGCGACCTTAAGTTACCGCCACTATATACCTATCCAACTAGACTCTACTCTAACTGCATTATTATTTAGGAATTTCGCAAGCGCGTGTTATGCAGCAAAGTTTGAAATTTAAACTTTTCCAAATGATCAAACTTGAGCGTTTTCCGGTGAGTAGAGAAACTAACTGAATTACGAGGGCTTTTGACGTGACGAAGGCAATTCTACGAAACACGTTTAGAAGTGTGTAATGTTTCCAACTAGGATTTAAAATACTACACAAACAAATTAATTAAATTTGAGTAGACGCTATTCTGGACAGACATGGGCTATTTTTTATCCCAGAAAAAAACATGTGAAGCCGCGGATTTAGTCCTAAGTTTGTTGTAGGGTATATCTCGACCTAGCCGTAGAACAGAGTCCGATGTGATCATAGAGCAAAAATGAGTTATATAGCTAGACGGGATAAGGAGAACAAACACTACAGACGTACATTTTTAGAATTTTTGTATCTTATTTAGTTTCTGAAATATGAAATCGAATAACGTTCTATCTGACATTAGCTCCGCAAAAAAACGCATGATGTGACCAAGGGACGCCGCGCGGGCCGCAAGTGCGCGGCCCGTTCGTCCGTTCGGCCGTTGTTTGTTGGAAGGAGGGCGTATTTGTCTCTGGAGCTTAGTTTTTTTTAGATTTGATGAAAAAACAATATGGTAAGGTTTTTTCATGAACAAATCATATGTTTAGAAATGTCATGAGCGCATAAAAGGTTGGAAATGCTTAGAAAAGATGCAGGGGAGTCTGAATTTAGTTCATCATTTTCTAATGTTTCTGTTGTTTATATGAAGAAAAGTGTAAATGCTGGTAAGTTGACCATTTTTCGGTTGTACTATTTCGTAATACACGCTTTATTTAGTTTTGTAATTAATAAACATTAAAATTACCTATAATATTGCTTTATTTTCTCTGTAAACGGTTGCGGGCGATCGATGTTTATATAAGACACTTTTTGACGGAAAACTAGAGAGAAACGCGTTTTAGTACGAAAATACGATTGGCGTAGTGCAAACTCACAGTATAACAGTTTTTTCAGTAATAATAATACATGAATAAATATAGTCTTATGAAATTTTAGGACCATTTTATGCGAAAACCATTGAACTTTTAAGGATTTCATGTGAATATCGGACGTTTATATCTGGTAAATGTCATACAATTTGTTGGTTCGATGTTGAGGTAGGACGTTGTAACTTGAATAAGGTAATCGTTTAGGACGTTGTTCGTTTTAAATTATCGATAAATAATGAGGGTTTTTCTTTAAAATTTGTCTAATCATTTGCTATCTACTTACATTGTTTTGCACTACTCATAATATAAAAAGTATTTTATATATACCGGTTTTTTTCACTTTCAGATGTCCATATTGATGAAAACTACATGTCATAATAAACGTCACCTTTGCCTCCTGATTCAGACGAAATCAGCCAAAAACTACATAATATATAGGAATAAATACTGTATGAAGATGGTAGGACTAAGGAAATTACCTGCAACAGCTCAATACCAAATTATCAAGTCTAATCTGTCGGCTGTGCAGGTTTACAGCAATTAACCTAGTATATTTTCTTTGAAAATGCCTTCTAGTTATAGATTTATACAGCTACTAAAGCAATTAATTAAACTCTTTGGTTAAATTAGTGGCTTCTGAAATTTTATCCAGGTTAAGAGCTCATGTACACGGACTGCAAGTTGCGGACTGCAAGACAACTGCACCCGTCGATTGCATTTAACTGCAGTGAACGACTGCCGTCGACAGTCGGTAACTTGCAGTCCGTGTTTTTGAGACGTGCAGTCCGTGTATAAGAGCCCTAATGTTGAGCAAGGTTCCAAAGAGTTTCATCATTGGTCGGACAATAATTGTGCTGGCCAAAAGCTTAGTTGCAAAAAAGTTCAACATACGTATAACACACCGGTTTTTACAGAAGGGACACGTCCAAAATTAGGGGGGCCAGTGTCAGGTCTGTCATCGAGAGAGCTTCTCAAACCAAAACTATATTATACCCCTCATAAGTGGCGTTTGTTACTAAGATGGGCCAAGAATGAAGAAGAGCCCATGTTGTTCACAGTGTAACCCAGATTAACGTGTTCGACTTGAAAGGTATTGTTGTATAAGGTTATTGTTATGTTTTGGGTATTTTTTTTGTATAGTAAAAATATCTATCCATGTAATGTACCTATTGTATTAAGTAAAATAGTCATCTAGTACCCATAACACAAGCTCTGCTCAGCTTGGGCTAGATGGTTCCATGTGGAATGTCTAGCATTATTATTATTAGGTTTCGAGGGAAAGGTTTGTATGAGAGACATTTATAACTATGGCAAGTTGCGAAAGATACAAGGACAAGAAGATTACTTGGAGTAACATTTGAGAAGTTGATTCAGAGTATTTGGTATTAGCCCAAATAAATTGTTTTTTGAATATGATCAAACCCAACCTGACTATGATATTTTGGTGATTCGCAGTACACCAGGAACTCGGTATAAACTGAAGGTAAAGCTGCAATATGGTGAACCTATTATTGGTTTTTGCTGCTGAATATAAATATGTTATGGATATGTGCCGCTCAGAGACTGGTATAGCTTTTTAAGTTCAGTTTATACCGAGTTCCTGGTGAACGGCGAATCACTAAAATATAATAGCTTCTGAGCTTCTGATGCTTCAGAAGATCGAATGATAAACTAAACATTACAGGTAACTAGCTACCATATTATAATATACCAATCAATTTCAATCAATTTTGTGTATTTTATCAATGTTTCTCTGAAATAAGCAAAAAAATAAATAAACATGATCAATAGCTATTTTAAATTTTAATTATTATACCACCGAGACAGTTTAAGTACAGTTTAAATGTTAAAAATGATTCTTATTAGTAAAATTGTAAAGATTGTGTTTTAATGGCATATAAAATTTTATATCAAATATGGTTTTGATGTAAAATAAACAATTAAAAATTATGTAACTGTTAGTTTATTAATTAAACGAATGCGTAGTTTAAATTTTCTTAATTGCGCGTCTCCTGCATTGTCCTAAAAGGGGCATAATGATAAATTCTAATAAGCTTATTTTAAGTGACTTTTTGCTATTCAAAGTGATGCCATTTAATAGTTTTTATACCTAATTTGAGATGTTTTAACTTATTAAACAGTTTTAAATAATAACCTTAATTTAATAATTAATTTTAATGGACCCTCCATTAAAATTAATTATTACTTATAATATCACTAACATTATTTTAGGTTAAAAAAGCATATAGGACTCTAACGGGACATGTAATTTCAACAGAAAACGTCCCATGTTAACAAAGAACGTCAATTAACTAAGAAGTTTCCGTAAAACAACGTTTAACGTTCACAACGGACCCCACTACTTCCGCCATAAAACGTCCTATATTAACATGGAACGCACTATCTCCAGAAATAAAAGGATAATAATATATACCGAAAAGCGTATATCTAAGCCGGGGCATCGTAACAACATACCAAAAATTCTCAATGAAAAGTCTCACCGTTTAAAAGTTACACAAGTCAACAACTTCTCTGACGTCTACTGAAAACTATCAACTCTACAGAACGGACTTTGTTCTACGGATGAGTCGACTGTTGACACACTTATTACTCATTATTTTTGGTTTTAGATTCACTCTTTATTTTTGGTTTTAGATTTATACAAGAAAGCGATGTGTTTAGAATGTGATGATTTCTGTGATAATTACTGAAATTATTGATTAATAATTTAAGCTAGATAAACAATATTATTTAGCGATGGTAAATCACGCCACTATTCCTTTTCTTTGCAGTTGATTGATTTTTACATTGTTTTAACACCCTAGTCAGCGTATTTTAATTTTTTTTTACTAAACGATAACATATCTCCCTTTCCATCCTAATCCTCTCTCGTCTGTCTCAAAAACCTAAAATAAATCCACCCATAACTCTTTACTTTTGGTTTTCTGTGATAATTACTGAAATTATTGATTAATCATTTAAGCTAGATACAATATTATATAAGTTATGATAAAACAATTGTGGATTAGTAAAAGAGCAATAATTATGGGATGATTCCTGTGATTTTAGATTTAATTAAAATAATTAAATGTTGATTATATCAGACTCAAAATTAAACATAGTGTTTTTATTTTAACTTCTAAACACTGCAGCCGGGATCGGTTTCCAAAACAACTTTATTTAATTTCTTGTAACCACGGATACCGGGATCAGCGGGTAAAAATATTTTTTAGTTTTTTGTTGGTGACCGATCCCGGTATCAGTGGATAAAACTTGGCGGGATCAGTGGCTAATTCAATCCGATCCCGGTATCCGTGGATACAAACCCCAAAAAAGAGTTCATTCATTAATTTATCCATTCAGTGATAAAGAAATAAAACATGGTTAAAAACAGGTTCAGTGATCAAACTAAACGATGCTAATTGTATACTTGCTAATATGATTATTTGAATATAATCTATTTTGCTTTAGATATCCTACAAACATCTTATCCTGCAACCACAGTTCAATGAACTGTCAGCCGCATTTTAATCTACTATCTCAATACCTCAACAAAATGCACGAAAGAAGGCAGGTGAACCGTCCGCGAGCGACAATCCAATTTTGTCAAGTCTCTCAGAAGCTGGATTTTTGCAGTAAATGGGTATTGAAGCGAGGACCAGAGTGAACACAATAGGAAAAGATGAAATGAAGACGGGCGGCGACGGGACTTAAACTACTTCATAATAGGCATAGCACCTACCTACCTAATACCTGCCTTCGCGAAATAAGAAGTAGGGCCCATGTTTTTACTTTTTTCGAACCCGGATAGCTTGTTTCAGATTTAATTAGAATAATAATCACATGTTTGGATATTTGGATGATTGTTTGCTATTTCTTCTCATGAAAACTTAGTAGTTTTCGTTTAGTAACGGACTGGGTTAAAAATTTGCATAGATTTAGATGTAGCCCAGAAGCTAGTTACTCAATATTCATCATTAGAAAAAAAAGAGAACTAACCAGTAAATAATTTAAATTCTAAAGGCTAACCAGTAAAATTAACTGACTAAATTAAATTAAATTAACTGGGTGTGTTTCTGTTCGATGCACAATGAAAGCTTCCGATCGTTGCAAATTAATTTGAGTCCATCACTTTACATTTTTCAATCAAAAAGTTATCATAAACTCGTCTACGACAGGCACCTTTCATATTTTGGGGGTGAGATCGTAATGATTTTAAATTTTCAGTAAACCGTTTTTCAACTCCCGCAGCTTTGAGCGATATTCCTTTTAAATGATTTCAAAAATTCACCGTGACTGTTCACCGTTCGAAAATGCAACCAGAGTTTACGTAACGTAATCCAATTGTAGTTACCTCACTTAGGTACTTTCCCATGTAAAACAGAGCTACTTAAAAGTAATTTTGGCAGAGGGAGAAAAGCCAGACGCGTTCGGACTGACCTTGTTTCGGAATATTAATGTAACTAGATAAAAAGACCGAGAAATTGAACTCGACGGCTAATTATTTTATAGATGATACTTTACTGTTTTGAAAACCAGTTTTCCTTCTAAAGGGGGATTTCACGGAGAAAACTGAAATAAACCAGTTATAATAGCTGAAATTAAACGTTATGTACGGTCCTACTGATAAAAAACGCAGTTTATCTGGACAGCACAGCATAATAATTAATTTAGTTTTAAAGAACTATAAACCGACTTTAAATATATAGTTATTTCATGGATCCCAGTGTCAGAACTGGACCAAATTGAAATTGCACTACATGGTAAGCACCAGCTTTCAAATAAAAAAAGAATCATGAAAATCGGACCACGCTGTCATAAGTTCTGAGGAAAAAAACATATTTTTTATTTAATTTTTTAAGTCGGTTAAAAGTGTTCATTCAAAATGAGCTTAAGCCAATGATCCAAATACACTTTACAGTGATAGCAAGCTCGCGTACTGAATGGATGTCTATTTTATATACCTACCTATCCAGTACGCGAGCTTGCCGCAACCTGCTAGTTTATTACCGCCTTGCTTCAATTTTATTGCTAAATATCGCCGCGCGATTTTTTTCTCGCGGATTCTGGCGAATCCTTGTACTGAATCGTTATTCTTACGGTTTTTCCCGTAAGTGCGTGCAGCTTCATACAATTTCTATATGTTGCAGAATCCTACGGGAGTAATGTCGTGGCAAATTTTTGGCGTGCGGGGTAAGCCTGAGCTAGCTACTAGTTATCAGCGGGAGCGAAGTGGGAGCGGCGCGTTTTAGATAAGTGTTAGTAAATGCAACGTCGAAAACTATCGCCCGATTTCCAAATTTTGTATCTTTGCTAAGGTGCTCGAGCGATTAGGATACAACCAACTTTATTCAACTCTTAAGCATACCTTTTCTGAGAGCCAACATGGTTTCCTGAAAGGTAGATCTACAACATCTAATTTGATCATGTGTGCTGAGTATCTGTCACACAACATGTCTGAGCCTGCTCAGGTAGATGTTATTTATACCGACTACAGCAAAGCGTTCGACAGGATAGACCACGTCATACTCTTGAACAAATTACAGTCTGCTGGAATAAGAGGAGACTTGTTTCTATGGTTCTCCTCTTACGTCCAAAATAGTTCTCAGACTGTGGTTTTAAACAGGTACACTTCCACACCATTGCGGATCCCATCGGGTGTTTCACAGGGCTCTTTGCTTGGACCTCTTCTATATACAATATTTATTAATGATATTTTCTATTAATTTTAAAAATTCTAATATATTGGTCTATGTCGACGATATGAAAGTATTATGTCCAATCAGAAATAGCGAAGATTGTCTTAAACTACAGGAAGATTTGATTAGATTCGAAGATTACTGCCGTATCAATAAATTGGATCTTAATGTTCTTAAATGTTATGTGTGCTCGTTCACTCGCAAGCCTCATTCCACAGTTTTTGATCACAAATTAAAGGAGTCTACAGTTGCAAGGGTGGATTCTATCCGTGATTTAGGAGTTACCTTTGACTCTAAGCTGCTCTTTGATAAGCACGTAGATAAAATTGTCAAAAAGGCATCTAAAGCGCTAGGCTTTGTTATTAGAATGTCGGCGGAGTTTGAGCAAATAAAGACATTTAAGATACTCTACTGTACGTATGTCAGGAGCCATCTCGAGTACGTTTCACAAGTGTGGAACCCTAGCTATAATATTTACATAGATCGGAATGAAGGCATCCAAAAACGTTTTTTCCGATACTTGCAATATCGAAGTAGAACGTATATACCTAACTATTTATCACGCTGTAGGAAGTTTCACATTCTTCCCTGGCAGAGAGAAGGCGTGTAGCGGACGTTCTGTATCTTCTCAGCATTGCGAGTGGCAGGGTCGACTGTTGCGAACTGCTTGGTCTCATAGGCCTTAGAACTTCTCCAGCATCTCTTAGAAACCAGAAACTTTTATATATTCCATCATGTAATTCACGATATAGACAGAACTCATATATATTCTACGTGCGAGCAGATACTTCAATGCAATAGCAAAAGAAGTTGATTTGTTTAACACCTCTCCCAGTAGTTTCAAACGTATCTGTGGTAATCACTTCTTTATCTCATAATAATATACCTACCTACTTTGTTTGTCCACCTCTCACTCTTTCAACATTCCTAGAAACTATCTGTGAATACTTCTAATTGGCCTTCCTTATATTATATATATACTTAATCATTGTTCGTGTTCAGCCGTAAGTTTTCCTAAAATGTATAAATAAATAAATAAATTATCGGTAAACTCAGTTAATAACATTGTTCCACGGAGAAATGGCAAAAACAAAATCCGCCCTCGTTCCAGTCGCAGCCATACACTTATCATATCACGAGTAATATTATAAACTAGCTGTGCCCCGCGGCTTCGCACGCGTTGTTCCTATGGAAACATGAAAGGTGATTTTCATCCCACGGGAACTATTTTATGGGATAAAAAGTAGCCTATGTTTGATTCCAGGATTAGAATAACCTGTATGCAAAATTTCAGCCAGATCCGTCCAATAGTTTTGGCGTGAAAAAGTAGGTAACAAACTTCCATCCATCCATTCATCCATCCATCCATCCATACGGATGGATGGATGGATTGATGGATGTTTGTTACTTCTTCTATGGATGTATATCCATACAAACTTTCGCCTTTATAAAATTAGTGTGATGCGAAACTTTTGATGTTTGTTACCCTGTTTTTAGCCCTGAAATTTTTATACAGGTAAGTACCAATTTTAACCCAAGAATCTAGAGCAAAAAATTGGTAAGTAGGTTCCTATATAAAAAATTGAGCTTGATCGGTCCAGTAGTTTTCTCGTGAAGAAGTAACAAACAACAAAACATCAAGTCTTTTTTATTAAAGGCCTTGAATAAAAAAGACTTGCTAACAGATAATTTTTATTTCATAAACCAGTCTCCACAGGAAAGAAATAACCTTAAAACGATTCCTTATGAAGCCGTTGGCAGAAACTAGTGGATAATATTCGAAGAAAGAAACTGCCGAGTCAACACAGATTTTATATAAAAGCGAGTTTCCAACTTGACACCTCAAAGGGTTCCACGTAGGCTCAATCCAATGTTTGTATGCAAATATTGCCGCCACAATCCACACGGCACAATATAATAAGGAATTGTGCCAAGGACATGTCATGAACGCGTTTGCTCCCATACCAATATTTATTTTGCATCTTCATACAAAAAGCTAATAGGTTTATGTAGATACCTATCTTAAACGAAATGTTATTTGACGAACTCTGTGGCGCGGTGAATCAAGGCCCGCCTGCGACGCACGTTACGGGTTTGATTCCCGCCTTGGAATAAATCTGCAGATATTTTCTAGGGCGTTCTGGATGTTTTCTATGTTTAAAAAATATCGATCTATATTTTGTATTGAATTATGTATACCAGTTATCTAGTACCCCTAACATAAGCTCTGATTAGCTTAGGGCTAGATACCTCAGCAGCCTGTATCAGTCCTCTGCTAGACGCAGGCCTTCCCCTGATAAACGCCTTATTGGCGTTTAACTTATAGGGGTTTGCCCGCCCCCCGGTGGATATCCCATGGCCAGAATTGGGATGGTGCAAATTCTAAGTCAGCACCACACATCTAGGGCTAGATCGCAACCTAGTTACATTTACATAGATAGACATACAGCAAAGAGTTGGTAGAGGTTGGAAGCTAAATATATTCAGTGGGGAACCCATCCACGTGCGCGTCCGCGAACATCCCTGATGCGCTACAGTACCGCGGCAGCCCCAACAACATCCTGAAGCCGTTATTGTACTGGAGGCGTTGTAGGCTTTTTGTGTATATCTGGCCCACAGTCTGCAAGTGTAGAAATGAAATAATGCGTTTATCGGGGAAAGGCCGCTCCCAGCTGTGGACTGTGCATATTAGCTGTCCACAGACAGCTAATATATGGAAGCTGGACAGCTGGAAGAGATCGCTTCTAAGCGATAAGGCCGCCCATTGTACTCATTTTATGTATTGTATCCATGTACGTGTTATTTTTATAGTGTACAATAAAGAATGTTTGTATTGTAATATATTATGTAGGTTTTTGAGGAGGAGGGAGGGATTGGTAGCCAAAAGTCAGTTATGTATTTTTTTGTATATGTTTGTAATGTTTATGTAGTTATTTAGACCTGTAAGAGGTTGGTACACTTAGCATCACTTATTTAAAAATTATGTAGGTACCTTTTAAGTTCTGGTGTACTTGCTGTAGGCTTACCTAATTGTTAAAATAATTTTTTTTTTGTACCATTAACGAAAGACCGTTAGTAACACTTTTTGTTTTGAGCGGAGCGACCGAGCGTCTAATTTAGTCATCATCATAAGCCTACATTATACTAGTCCACTGCTGGATATAGGCTTCCCCTAATGAGCGTCATAGCGCCCTGTTTTCAGCTTGACGCAGCAGATGCTGGATGCGTCAAACTGAAGACAGGTTGTAAAAGACTGCAGGCTACATAAGCCTATATTCGTTTATATATAGTAGTATTCATCCCGCTTGGTCAATGATTGGCTAATATTAAATTATCAAAAAACTTTTTAACAATGACGAGATTTTTTTACCACTTTTTGTAACGTTTATTCATTGTTATTTTCTACGCCTAAAACCAGTGTATAGCCTTTAAATATGCAAGGAGTTTGACATTCAAAATGAGTTTACAAAAGCCATTCAATTAATCTTGATCCTAAATTGTTATCTGATTTAGGTTCTCTAACTTTAGGGCGATAAAATACGCCATTTATACTCTAAAGACGTACACCATCCCAAATAAGTATCACAAGTACACTAAAACAAGCCTTATTGTCCCGATTATAAAGACTATGAGATGGAAGTTGGTGGAAAACTGTACGCTGTTGTAACACAAATCTATTCAAATAAACGATGTTGATCTTTACGTTTAGTTTCGAGCTTAAACGGAGTTAAAGTGTTGGGGATCAGAGGAATCTGAAATCTGCTCCTAATTAATGATTTAGTCAGTCTAAGCTGTAATAAATATTGTCTTTGTATCTCTCACTCGTGGGATTTAGATTTGGCTGGTGTGAGTAGTAGGCTTTTGTTTAATCTTTGTTTAGACAAGACAAAATAAACTTAAACCCTACTACGTAGTTTACCATTGTGCTTATTATTTTGTCAATTAAATTTTTGACCCTTAGACCTTGCTATCTATGTATATATCTATGTATATGACTTACGATTTATAGTAAGAGTAGGTATATTATACTAGGCTCTATTGCACCTTTTCAGAGATTTCAATCGAATTCGAATTCAATAAATCCTGGAGTTGCATTGACATTCTAGAGGTATACTCAAAATTTTAAACTGTGCAAAACTCACTTGTTTACCATTGTCATGCCGTTGTCTTTCTAAATGTTTAATTATCCCATCTCATTTATAATACGAATAATAAAAACACCCTTTTGGGGTCGTTCATTCATCCTTCTGAATATTCGAGTTGTATTTAATCTCTGTGATTACAAATACGACAGTGAGGTCAACGTTGGGTTCTTTACCCTAATTTATACCGGTGGTACAGGGAGCCTTGTTAGCAATATTTTCAATGTAAGCCTTGGAATTGTCTGCTTTGTTTTACTGTATTTTTCAGGTAGTCATTTTTATTTTTAATTTGCACAGTTTATTGTTATTGTATTTGTTTTTATAATGGATTTTGAGGCTGAATTTGAAATAATTTCAAGATTTTGACTTTTTCTACGAGTAAAAACATTTTATCATGACCAACAATTTTTCATATTGATGGTACCTTTTCTTTTATTCCAGTTTTCAAGGGATTTTAATAGAGAAAACTACTTAGAATAACCACCTCTAAGCACTATATATTATGAAAACTATTTGTGTGACATGACACCTTTTGAACTCGGTTTATGTGAACGCCGAAAATCAGTCGTAAAACTAAGTTTTACTTTGTGGCGCTAAACTCGCTTAAATTGATAGACTGCTGCACCTCAGCAGTAAAAGAACTCATTTTTCTTCAATTAAAACCGGTCGAAAGAAGGTGTAATTTAAAAATGTTTATACATTTGAACCATGATAAGGTGGACCCTACTTTCTTAATAATAACAAGAAAATGGAGTAACCTATTTAATTTTATCTGTCCTCAAGCTTCCCCCATGAAGAGATGAATGAAACAACAGACACCTGACACGTTATTCGAAAGAAGCAATTTCGTGTTATTTGCTACTTTATAGTTTCCTGTCAAGCAACCATGTCTAATGTGATCTTATGAGATCCGTGTCCTATATTGTTGACGTCGAAATTCTTAACCTTTCCTGTTTTTGATGAAAGTGAGACGTTCTTGCGTAGTTCTACCGTATAGAGGCTGCGTAGTTCTACCGGATATACCTAATAGAGGATAAAAAAGCTTGGGTCGGAATTTTCTCCAACTCGAAAAAAAAACAACCAACAGGCTAAAGGTTTCTTCGTCTTTTTTTTACTTCAGTCTACATACCGAAGCGATCGAAATCAAAAATACCACTTTATTTCCGTGTCAGTGTATTTTTTAATACGATTTGACCTTTTCTAAGTGTACATTTATTGTATTTAAAGATATAAAGCATTTTATAGTTTGATTTTGAGTTTGAGTTACCTTACTTTACATCCATATCATCATTGACCAATAATTTAAATGATATTTTCTTTGTTTAACCTGCGTTGACCCATTACTGGGCAAAGGTCTCAAACTCGTCTAGGAGTCGCGTTCGTTGGCCAGGTCGCATCAATCTACCCGGAATGTGTTTAAATGATTGAGAATAAAAAATTGGACCCATTTAATATTGACGACTCTGTGAAGTTCGTTAAAAAGTTCGCCTTCGACGCAGGACGAAGCCGCAAAGGCTTTCGATTCCTGCCGGGACAAAAATGTTTGTACGCTGATATTTGTTCTGGTATACTATAAAGTACAAACATCTATCTAGTACCGACAACCGTGCCTAGTTTGAGGGTCTATATGATGCTGCGTGCATATTTTCAGGAGTGCGATCACAGTGTAGTAATGTATACCTATTGTATAAATTACTACACTGTAGTACACTGTATTGTATAATGTAACCCATTGGCATTACGACTAAAGCGTTAGCAGTTTAAACGTAAGTCCAAATATTAAAAGTTCAAACATAAACTGCGAACGTGCACCGCTGTCGCAGTTTATATTTGATTGCACATTTTATAACTAGACCTCAACTGCAACATTGGGAGATCGTCACTGATTGTGTTGTTACAAATAATTAAATATTGTTGGACAATTCTTACAGCATTATCCCGTTTAAGTGACGAATTTCTGACAGATTATCTCATGCTATCCAATAAAATCAATAATATATATGACGACCTCTGTGGCGCGGTGGGCGAAGGTCCGCCTACGACGCAGGTGGTTGCGGGTTCGATTCCCGCCTCGGGACAAATATTTGTGCGATCTGCAGATATTTGTTCATGGCGTTCTGGATGTTTTCTATGTATAATAAAAAATATATATCTATGTAGTGTATTGTATTATGCATATCAGTTACCTAGTACCCATAACACAAGCTCTGCTTAGCTTGGGGCTAGATAATGCTGTGTGAATTGTCCAGCATTATTATTATTATTATTATTTTTTTATTGAAAAGTGTATAGTAAAGTAAAAGTATATAGTACATGCTACATGAGACGTGTTTAGAATCTGAGTTGGGGGTTACGCTGTTTACTCAAACGCATTTTGGATACATAAATAATTATGTAGTGTGTAACTTAATCAATTGTCCTCGAAAATTACATTTATATCAATATTCATATCGTAAGTCAAAATAATCCAATAATAGAATAAAATCTTTAATATTTTCTTTAAGTTTTCTGAGGTGAAGCGAGCAAAATACCATAATATCGGCTATTACTTACATTTTATAGGCACGTCCTCTCACAATGTCTAGTGGGCAAAACTTCCTTTGGCATGAAACTTTTAGTGCAAAAATCTTATCGTCTACTAAAAACTGCTTTTTTAGAGCTAAAAGCGCAGTGAAACGTAAAATAAAAGGAAAACAATACAGAAAATGCACTTCGAAGTCTAGATTTTTAACACAGAATAATAAGAACAGCTTGGCTAATAGACAGCTTACTGTGGGCTTACAATTTATTATGGAGTTTTAGACTATTCACGACAAAGGTTTTAATCGTTAGATATGATGATGATGATGTCCTCCTTGCCGATTTCGGCTACGGCGACATTATTTCTGCACATTTTTTTATATTTTATGTTCTCTGGTTCGCCTTGAAATGACTGGCTTAACCAATTTTGGCTATGTGCGTGCACATATTGTACACGTCAGTACACCATTCAAAAAGTTATAATAAATATTTGCTGGCGGTTTGTTTTTAAGTTGATCGCGTTTGGTATCGAGTTCGCGCCTGCGTTCATCTTCAAAAGTGTTAACGTTTTGCTGCGCTAGACGTCTTCATTTTGGCCTATTTTCTACCATGACTTCCCTACGAGAGGGTTCAATCTTGCACTTTTTCATATGTCTTTTCTGAGCGTCTTTGAACCTGAGGAGCTGGCTACCACTTATTCGCTTGCCGCCCTGAAGCTCAGAATAGAAAATATGTACGCCCTTACACCAAAGACAGTGGCCTTGTCTTTGAATACGTGCAATAACAAAATGCCAGCGCACGCACACTATGAGTACCTACATAAAATAAAAAAAGCGTCTTTGCCGATAAACCTAACTGTTATTATTAACCATATTACCTTTTGATGCAATCACATTGCACGAACTTTTGTGAAAAAGCACACCACAAAAACGTGTGTTTTTGTGTAAATTAGATAAACTATTCATACCAAATGAGCGAGTTATCTCACTTCATTTGGCAACAAGACGGCGCGATCTCACTAGGGAAAGGGCCTTCTAACGATTCACATCTTTGATTTATCGATATGAAATTTAGTTTGGGGACCCTAATAAGGTTGTATACAGGTTGATACGTAACATGTATACTAAACCGAAAGTAGGTGATTCCTGGACCCTAAGGCGATCAACTTTAGTCCTACGATTTTTTTGGATTTGAACACATTTTTACCATTTTTGAGCAAAAACCATAGTAATATTTCTTAAATTTGGCAAGAACCTCTTTAATTAATGATTTTTCGATAGAAACGTAGAGGAAATAATAACATATTCGCAATAAATAGCCGATGCTATAATTAAAACTTTGTTAACAAATCGTGAAAGTTTATAACCTTTTTTTTTAAATCCCTTTCCTTATTTTATTACAAAAATAAGATTGTAACTTAAAAAAGTTATTCAAAAGTTCCTTGGAGTCCAGAATCACTCCTTTTCGGCTCAAAACACATGTTACGTATCGGTGTTAGTATGCAAACTGCATACCATGTTATCTCCCAAGAGCAGACCAAGTAAACACAGTAACCCGAATAGCTTTTTCATAAGGTACTCCTCTAAATTTGCCCTTACTAATCTTATACCACATTTAACCACCCACTTGTTAAAATGACCCAGCCACATTCCGTTCCACTGCAAGCTTTGCTAAGCTCAACCATTGCTGAATAATCTGAACTAACTCATACGATAAGCAGAATTTAAAACGAAACGTTTTCCGCTTAGAAACTTTACCGTTAAATTCTCTTTGACAAAGAGAGTAAGGGAAAATGCCGAGTAGGCTAACACCTCTCCGTGTGACCAGACGTTCTGCTTTCAAAGGTTTATAGTGGGTATTATAAATACAAAGGGGTGAGTTTATTTGACGTACTAACTAGATGTGATCGTCTTATTTTTTAACCGACTTCAAAAAAGGAGGAGGTTCCCAATGCGACAGTATTTTTTTTGTATGTTTGTTACCTCAGAACTTTTGATTGGGTGCTCCGATTTTCATGATTAGTTTTTTGTATGAAAGCTAGTGCTCTCCGTGTGGTCCCATAATTTTGTTCAGTTTTGATAATGGGGTCCATGAAACTCCATAAATAACTATAAAAATTTAAGGCGGTTTATAGTAAATGAATATATTGTTACTAGCTGCTGCCCACGGCTTCATGCCCTCATGATACCATTCAACTGCCGTTTACCCGTTTACGTTTCATCCCTTAACAAGGGATTTCATCAGGGTGCGTGCGGATCGTGTGGTGCAACGCACTATTGGTGTTCTGCCAACACAAACTAGGTACGGTGTTAACACAGTTACATTCATAATTAATTAAATTGCAAAGTAAATATTTTTGAAAAACTAAACGTGTAGACAGGTAGTACAGAACACCTTCAAACTTAGAACAGAGATTTCATTTACACTCCATCTTACACATTATTTCATAAATAATGCATGCATTAATTATTTACGGAGAAATCGAAAAACATACATAAAAAACATACACTGTACACATAAAAACTCATTCACTCACACATTTTTCGAAATCAGTTAAAAGAAGCAGAGTCTATGAAAGTCAAAGTCGAAGTCAAAGTCAAAATCATTTATTACCAGTATGTACATTGATAGGTAGCTTAAGTTCTAATTACAGCTAAAGTTGGAACATACACCATGTTAGATTGGTATAGCAATGTCTTAGTGTCTATCATCTTACACTATATAATATGTCTTAGTGTCTAGAATCTTACACTATAATAATATCTTACTATATAGCAATTTATTACGAACACTTTTAACAGTTTTAAGAAAATCAGTCGTTGTAAATACTAATTTATTTTCAGTCTTTATGCTGTTATTTCCTTTATTATAAATTATATAAAAATAGGTTCGCTAGTTATTAGTAATTATATTTAAACAATTCTTGAGATAATTAATCCAACAATGTTAGTTTACAAGTTCATTTATATTATAATATTGTTTGCTTTGTAGCCAGAGTCGTAGCTCTTTTGTAAATTTTGTCAGCGAATTTTGTATGAAATAAAGCATCTTTTTATTCAGTCAAATAAAATAAATGCGTGGACTTAACTAAGACTAGCTATTTTACTCTAGTGCTCAGCTTAAAGTCTAGAACTAGGTACCCAATAAGCTGGGGTATGTCATTAGGACACAGGAGGTCCTTTGTGAAATCTCCATACTGAGGGATTACAGAATTCAGATTCAACAGAAACTGAGCTAAATCCATTAAATTAGGAAGAATGCCATAAAATAACGAAGTAACCGTCAAGTTTTATATAAATGATATATTTTGCATACATTTGTTACATTATTTTATGACATCACATCACACTAATATTATAAGTGCGAAAGTTTGGATGGATGTATGGATGGATGGAACTTCACGCCAAAACTACTGAACGGATCTGGTTGAAATTTTGCACTTAAGTAATTCTAATCCCGGAATCAAACATAGGCTATATAGTACTTTTTATCCCATAAATCAGTTCCGGTGGGATGAAAATCACCTTTAAACGTTTCCATACCCAACTAACATTTAGGTGATAAGAATAGGCGTTAAATAAGCTACTTAAGAGAAAATTTTAAACCTATGGTTCTATGAAAGGGCTAGCAATTTGCGATATATGGCGTTATAACTGTCTTATAATTCTGATTTGAGCCCACGATTTTATAGCTATAAGTGATTTAATAGTTGTAAAGAAGTGATAAATGACTGGTAATAAAGAGTTACAATAGTGCTATTGAAGTAATGTTTACCACTTTATGTGTATTATAAGCCATACACAGGTTACAACTGCAACTTAAAGTAATAAATTAGTAATAATATCCACTTTACTTAACTTTTTTAGCAACAGATGAGTGCTCCCACAATACTATTTATGCCTTGAAGATAAATTGCAGGTATTAATTAGTAATAAACATCGCCCAAACACTGATTATTTCATTTTTTTTCGTACTTTGCGTTTCTGATTGACCGTCAAAAGCGTTAAAATATTAAGCAGTGCGCCTATTCATATCTGACAGTGAATTTTGAAAGTGACTTTAAAAGGTAGTCAATTTACAATTTAGGATAACGGTGTTATAAATTATAAATTCTCGTTGCGGTGGTAAGTTTACTGTGATAATATATACGAGTTTTCATCTCAATTTTGAAGCGCCTCTTAAATAAACTACATCTGATATTATTAAGTAAGAGGAATTACTGCCTCGGCAATTTTTTTGTTTCAGTTATGGTTGTAAATATCAATTCTTGATACGTCTATGTGTACTTTAATTGCAAATAGTCAATAATGTAAATAATAAGTTGTTAAATTATGTTTAGAACTATTAATATACTTTCAAAATTTTATAGGCTATGTTTATGTAATGGCGTTAAATTTTGAATCACCTAAAGTGCCCAATAACTCTGTTATTCGTAACGTAGTGTTAAAAAAACGAGAGCTAGCTCTTTTTTGCTACTTGCAGTTGTACAATGTGGTAGTAAAAGTGTCAAGATAACAAATTTATAAGTTCAGGTTGCTATGGTCTTTATCTGGGAACTCTAAGCCGAATATCTTTAGGGTTCTGTTGTTGTTCGCGTAAAACCATTATGTGAGTGCATCCATATTACGTGCGGCTGAACGATTTCACAAGCAGTAAAGCCTCAGTGGTCGCCAGCACTACAAGTGGTTCTAAATACCTACGTTAATCTTATGTGTCTCCACCTTGTTATTATATATTTTTTATTTCAGTAACTTTTCCCAAGACTTGCCGATACGAGTATCAAAGTGCCTACCTTCTCGTATTGGACATCGCACTCAGTTACAACACGTTACTCGCGGCGCCCCCCGCGCCCCTCCGTCGTCTATGCGTTCGCTCGCTTCTGCTTCACCTCAGTTAGTCGTCAGTCGGCTTAGATTAAATGTGTTTTTTTAAGCTATTGCATAGCTTCTATCGCGGGCCGTGAGCGTGGAGACCGAATCCAGAAATTCCGTAACGAAAATAACCTAAAACCCCCCACTCCGACCGGCACAGCAGCGGTGATACTTTTTAGTTTTGCCATCTATCAATGAATAGCAGAACTTTTAATGACTTTTTGAAACATCACGCTTGTTTCTTTAGTTCAGCAACTCGCCTCTAGGTGGCATTGGTATAGAATAAATAAATAATTATAATTGCATAAGTTGATAAAAAAATGCTATGCAATAGCTTTATCGCGGCAGTGCCCGAGTGCCACACGTCTTTTTTTTATTATACATACAACGACCAGAGCGCTCTGAACAAATATTTGCAGATCGTACAAACATTTGTCCCGAGGTGGAAATCGAACCCGCAACCTCGTGCGTCGCAGGCGGACCCTCGCCCACCACGCCACAGAGGTCATCCAAAAAAAGCTACCCTTTAATAAAGGCGCGTGCAGGAGAATCACAAATAAAGCATCTTATTTTGACTTTTACATTGGTGCCATTAATGCAAACTCCTTGCTCTAATACGTTGCTCATCAAAATCTTCTCGAAATGCGTTTAGATTTTTAGGTTTTCCTTTACCATAATAAACACCAATAATAAACGGATCATTTTTACTTTCATATATATTAGCCAAAATAGGCCAGAATTCATATTTAGAGCTTTAAAAATTGGTAAACCATCAAGATTAATATTCAGATGAATAGTTTCTGGCAGCGGAGTGATATTTTTAAGTGTATTCGATAATGGCTCAATAATCCCATGATGCCAATATTCGCCACCACCTTCGATGGTTTTCAGACAAACTTCTGTCGGTGTTCGTAAAATAGATCGTGGTTCTGATGGTAAAATATCTGTAAATCTCTTGTTTAAAATTAATAACAAATCTTTAAAAGCAGCTTGGCTAATATTTTTTTCTAGCGCCCATGTTCGTAAATCGTTCTTCAAGTTTATGTTTTTCATATGCTCACTGTCTTTCTCGTCGTACGAGTTGTCAGAACTACTGAGAGGAAACAAAAAATTATATTCGCTGTCGTTGACATCAGTTATTTGTTGTACGGAACCCCGTTGTAAGTTTGTTGCATGCGCTTGTCCGCTACTGATTTCACTGCTATGGCAACTATTAATGATATCAGAACTAGTACCCGGAAGCACGTTATTATATGATATTTCTTTACGAGACTCTGTTTCTCCACTAAAAGTATGTAATCCGTCTCTTGTCACTGTGTCATTACATTTGTCTTCAATTAATGAAGGCTCGTCACAGTTTTGCGATAGTCTAATTAAATGCCTGTATTCTCTTAAAGCTTTTCTTTTGACTCCGCCCGTTCTTTTCTTAACTTTCCATGGTTGCATGGTTGAAACAATTTTTTTTTCTAATAAGCCCGTTACGCAGCGTAATAAAACAAGACTTAAATTTAATTTTTGAGGTTTCATTATTTAAGACATATTTAAGTGTTTTACATTCCTATTACTCAACTTAAAGTGATAATTTATAGTTATAATATAATCTGCACATATCGTTTGCCGCTATACACAAATATTCCTAAAAACTTCTGTATAACCTAGGGTTAGCCGGGTAATCCTGTTATATAACCTGCAATGATTTAAAGGTGGTTCCTGATGCTTGCAGCGCCTTTCTCTATAAGACTTATAGTTAACACTTCTAAGACTCTAATAGCTTTCCTGTTAGCTCTCAGGGCTCCATTAAACTCGTTAGGCATTGCAAGGTATATAACTAACTCTATTTAAGAACTTCAGCCGTTTGTAAGTCTCAGCAGACTCCCTATAATTGCTTTTAGTGTTTTACGTTTCCTAAAGATTTAAGAGTTAGTTATACAATAGTTTTGACTAACTCCAAGCTAGCTCCTTAAGTTATATATTTTTTCTTTATTTCTATTATGCCTCTTGAAACTTTAATTATTTATTTTTAACGCCGCAGTAGAGTCTAAAGCTATTGTCGGAACTCTTATATGTCGTTAATAATACTGTCAGTGCCAAAAAAGGTGCCCCTTAGCGCCAAAATGTTTGTTGGGTAGGAACAACGCGTGCGAAGCCGCGGGACGCAGCTAATAAACAATAATTTGAGGCATAGTAGTCTATAGCAAAATGAAGATCTTGTATCGTATGTGTGAACATAGAATGAAATTTATGCTTGCATTAATAGGCAGACAGAAGATAGATATAAAGATAGATAGAAAGATAGATAGAAAGATAGATAAAAAGATAGATAGAAAGATAGATAAAAAGATAGATAGAAAGATAGATAGAAAGATAGATAGAAAATACTTTTATTGCACACCTTAAACTAAGAAACAATTTACAATAGAAATCATTAAAACTAAGTTACAATTGGCGGTCTTATCGCTCAAGAGAGATCTCTGCCAGACAACCTGGTAAAGGGAAAGGGGAAGGACAACCGCTTCTTTCTGTGTATTTTTAACTGCCCGCCAAGCGTGAAGATTATGGACAAATCATAACCTTAGTGCAATAGTGAATACATAAGTACGTTTAAAGTAATTTATGCTGAACAAGTGGCTGGCCAACAAGAAAATAATTAAAACAAATAAATTAAAAAACACATTTATAAAGTCCAGTCATCTTATCTGACTCCTACCTGCTTCATAATGGCTTTTATTGCCGCCCATTTCATTATCATTTAAAAGGGCTTCATTCCTAACCGCACCACAATTTTTGCAGGACGACTAGAACAGACATTATATTATTTTGATAAGACTTCACACATATATTATACTAGCTTTTGCCCGCGGCTTCGCACGCTCTATTCAAGTAGCCTATGTCCGTTCCCGGGATACCGTTTACCTCCCTGCCAAATTTCATCAAGATTCGTTCAGCCGGGAACGAAATAAAAACTATCCTATGCCCGTCTCCTGGTTCTAAGCTACCTCCGCACCAATTGGCCAAATCGGTTCAGCCGTTCTCAAGTTATAAATAGTGTAACTAACACAACTTTCTTTTATATATATAGATGCTAATGTTTGAATAGATACATGGATGGTTGGATGAATGTTTGTTACCTCTTCACCCCAAAACTACTGAACAGATGGGTCATTTTGCATACGGATTGTTCTTATCCTGCAAATAGGATAGAAAACGTTTTTATAGAAGCAACACCTACGAAGACGTAGGCTGAAATACTCCGTTTTAAATACTGCAAACCTGGACCAGCTTGTGTTGACAAGAAGTTTCTAGCTTATTGGTTTTCGAGATAGAGTAGAATAATTTAGTAAACAATAATAACGAAATATTTTGCATGTTTTAATTTGATATACGGCACATTTGCATGCATAATAACTGAAATCATTCTTGAGCAATCTGCTTTTTTTGCTGTTTTGTTGCTGTTTTTCACAGATAAAGATAACTTACGAGCCCCATTTTGTGTCGTATAGGGCCTATGTTTTGCGCTTATGGTGCCCACAACTCACTATGACGCACATGCTGGCAATTCTGTAGCACTTCGTCGTACCTCGTCGTAGCCAGCGGCACCTTGCGCCTTCAGATTGTACTGTCGAACCTAGCCAGTGAATCCCTTAAATAGATCCCTTTGATAGATATGAACTATTTTGTAAAATTAAAAGATCGCTTGGAAACAAACCCAAATTACTTAGAACTCTTCATATATCATTTAGTCCACGATACCACGATCATTGTCATTATCTCGCCCGGCGAATTTTAATGATTCGTTTCTTTTCTGTGGAAATGCAACGCATTTATGGTATTCCAGCTGGCTGACGTTAAGCTGAAAGCAGGTGTTAGCATCATAAATATAATTATTATATTTCAAAGCTCTTATAATTTGACGGCACTTTGACGAGTAGGGATCGGAACAACTGGTAATCTGTGGTGTCTGTGGCTAAGATCTGATCTTCATGCTCCATGACTTTATGTACTTAGACAGAGAACACTGTACCAGAATCAGAAATATCTTCATAGTTAAACTAGTTCATACGTAACAAAGGCAAGTCTTTGGTGCAATTACGCTGAAGAGGCGCAATTACGCTGCGTTAAATACTTTGACTATAATTCAATAGTAGTCAAAGTAGCTAACAAAACCAAATAATAAAGCTTTGAAACCTTTAACATAGTTATTAATTAGGTTTCGGGTATTTTAAAAGCTAGGCAATGAATATTCGGTTAATAATAATTAGCTACAAAATAATGTTGTCGATTAACTTTGTTAACTAGATTTTTTTTTAAATGGATCGTAATGATGTTAACAAGAAACCTTAAACTAATACTTTCATGGCCCATGATGCGATGAGGTGCCAGTCTCCGTCCCCATGTAGCGAGACTGGGCTGCGAATGCGGTTCTTGGTTTTTTCGAGTGGTATCAAAACCCGCCCCAAGGTTTATATCCTCTATATTCTAGATAATCTGGATTCTGTTGTATACCTTGTAACAGGTTATAGTTTTGAATTCGTTCAGTTTACTGACCCATATGGAAAGTGACCATCTGGCCGACGGTGTATCACGAAGGTCTAAAAGATACCTGTTCACCTCCTCACTCACCACTCCTCTTAAAATGACCCATGTAGCTTAGATAGTTATTTGCAAGCACCGATAAACTGCTGTTTGTGTAAATGCAGCCCTCTGCCCGTTGCTAATGGCACTATAACTGTATGATGAGTTAATGGAACATGAAACTCAAAGCTGTAAAATGAAATATAATACGTATATATTTCAGTTTGATGGTTGAAACCATTCAGTTTTTGGGAAGTTAAAACGTTTTTACAAAAGATATTTTGAATTTCTGATATATAAATAATATAAGAGAGATGACCCGAGAGCTGGTTGAGTATCTGACGCAGCATATAATTTATGGATTAGTTGAGTTACCTGTAGGTTATTTACAACAGTCTGCAGTTCAATACGATCCTACTTATTTCTTTTATTTGATCATTATTTTTGTTTTCCATAACCAATGGGTTTTTTTTATACTACATTTACGTAAATACATACATATAACAATGGACGCAAGGTATAATTGTATTATAAGCTCAGATTGCAATTCTAGAAAATGCGAAAAGCTGCTGCAGAGTAGAATGAAATGAGAATTAGACATATTGCACATGCTACTAGATAATTTTGTTAGGAAGTTTGTACCAGACGGAATCCTCTAGGTAAAGGAATAATGTTTTAGGTATTTTGTTGAATAGGCTTAGATAAACTGGTAGTCAAATCAAATGTATCTATGAATGTCTCACTCATTCCATTTTGGTCGTTCATTGGCTGCATTTTGGTTCCGAATAAAAAAAATGAACCAATGAGCATCGAAATAGTGGAGTAGTAGAGTGTTTCGTCTGAATCGACTAGCTTAAACGGCCCAGTTCCTGTTTATTTTATTTATAAACTAGCTCCGCCCCGCGGCTTTGCACGCGTTATTTCTATGGACACGTTAAAAGGGGATTTCTATCCCACGGGAAATTATTTATGGAATATTAATATTATTATGTTAAAGTTGTCTATGTTTGATTTCAGGATAAGTATTACCTGTCTTCAAAATTTCAGCCCGATCCGTTTTCAAAAATCCATCCATACATTTATCTATACATCCAAGCTTTCTCATTTATAATTCGAATTTATTTTATTTGTGTGAAGTAATTTTTAATGTAACAAGAACACAAACGTTAGGAACGCGTAACTAAATTAAATTAATTAAAAAATCATATACAGAGGTGCAGAAAATGTTTCTTCCACTCGAAGTAAAGTTTTGTCTACTGCATATATTGCATAAAAAAATATTAAATTCATTCGCTTTTCTAATAAAGTTGTGGATCTCAAAACAAACAGCCGACAAACATTAATCTCTCATGAATAAATAGCATTTATGAGATGAAACTTGAAGGCTGCATTTTCGGCGAAAAGCAAGAGCGGAGGCGGAGCATAATTTTTACCACTTTCAAAATAAGGTACCTACTTGACCCATGTAACCTAACGAAGTTTCCTCTATAATATTGAAAATAATAAAAATTAAAAACTCAATTTGTCTTAAGGTACTTCTTTATTGATAAATATTAAGAAAATCAAGTTTCCATGATAAAAATCACGTTTATTACAAACTTAAAGAAGTTTTTAAAAATACCTTCATTTTTATTATTCGTCACACAATATCAATTCATGCTACAGTATTTTTTTTGCAGTAATAGCGTAAGTAAATAGCTATAGATTGATGATAAGTAGATACAATGGCGATTTATAATGTAAAATTGCACAAAACCTACATTTGAAACCGCCGAAAATGTATAAAATCGTTCGCAACGTCACCTACAGCCATTGATTTAAAAAGGGAAGATAGGTTACGTTCTCCCAGCGTTTACTCAAAAATTGGCATGTGTTCCAACTACACGCAAACACATACGCTCACAGTTATATTTCCAGTCCTGTGCAATACAAAGAAGAACAAAGACGGAAAGACGTATCTAAGACCGAAGTGAGACTGAGACAACAATATTTCACGCGAATCACGTCCGCCCGTGCTACCGGTCAGACGGTGACTGATGTAGGAGAACACAATTTTACACAATTTGAGGTTGCCACTTTCGAGCAACCAGTACCTCATCTTCGTTTTTAATAAATCAATGCCTACAGCACAGTTTTTTGCGGAACTAGTCCTAGCAGGATCGCCACCATAGATCGCCACAGTCGAACGGTTTCTTCGGCACTTCTCTTTGATTGGTTGAGACGCACACATTGATATTTGAACTGTTTGTTCGTTTGTTCAAACGCGGCGTCTGGGCCTTACATGGGTCAAGTACACTAATCTAATCCGTGCGCGATCCGAATGTTCAATAAAAAATAATTTATTTTATTATTATATAAAAAAATTATCCAAATCAGTTCCGCTTTTTGCGTGTGAAGGAGTAACAAACATACATACACACAATCATACTTTATTATTGAGTACCAGTTGCCCCGGCGTCTACGCGTTTGTTTCTATGGAAACGTTTCAATTCTTTATTCCATGGGAACTGATTTATGGGATATAAATTCGCCTTTGTTTTATTCCACGCCTAGAACTACGTGTATGCAAAACTTGAGCCCGATACATTCAGAAGTTTTTGCGTGAAAGAGTAACAAACATCCATGTAGGTATGTTAGCTTGCAGGAATTTGAGCTCATGTTCCAAAGCTTTTCACGTGATTTTTATATAACCTTCACCAATATTTAATAATTCGATGGGGTAACAAACACTATCGGAAAACGCGGAAAAGTAAAAAGAACGAAAAATTAATATGGCATTCGCGAACATTCTCGTGTAAGCTCACGGTTAGGTACGCAAAAAGTTTTGATCTCCGTTCCTCCATCATCTATCATATCAGCCTATACTTCAATCAAAGAAAATAAGAAAAGTCAGTGGTTTCTAATAATACACAGAAACTTTCGCGTTTATAAATAGGATGTTTGTCACAAATCCGTTTACGCTCACGCTCCCGCTTTATACTAACCACACCCGAAGTAGAAGGGAAGTTATCTTATACTCTCTTAACTTTTGCTTGAGGCTTGAGATATCTTCGAAGAAGAACGTGATTCTTCGAGTTTTAGCATCAATCGGATAAAATGTTGCTCTCAAACATTTTGAAGTCACATAACTGTGCAGGGAAACTTAGAGTTGGTAGTTACTAGTTAGGTAGGTTATTGTGAGTTGAGATTTGAAATATCTAAGTTTTCAAAGAAAATCTAATTAATATATTTTGATACCTTGGTGTACTACATAACATAACCACCACTAACTACTAAATATAATACACGTGCAATCGAAATGGAATAAGAAAATAAAAATATTTAATTAAATGAATCTGATCTACGGAATACTAGCCATAGTTAAATTTCAGGTCTAGAACTACATCTAAGAATAAGTAAATGTCATTTCAATCCAATCCGATGCGCTCAGAAGTTTTAGCGTGAAAAAGTCACAAACATCCATCCATCCAAACTTTCGTATGTATTGTGATTATGTGAAGTTCAGACTATTTCACACGTTAGTCAGTTCCAACTTTTGAAGGAAACGCGGTCAACCTAATAAGCAACTATGAACACTCTTACAACCTCGTAAAATAACTAGAGCCGGCTATCACGGAACTAAAGGGGCAATATTCTTCTGGTGCAAGTCCCCAAGTAAAAATATATTTCTCCGTCCCCTATCTTGTAATTGAATAGGTTAAAACTTGGATTACATGTGTCCTCCAAAACATACTGGTTTAGAATCCTCCGAACAAGGGCCGAACAAAAAATTCATCGCTTCACCAAAGTTTCTACTTCAACTTCTTTCTTAATGGCGCCGCTTGCTTGTCGCTATGACTCTACCAGTGTCAGTGAGGAGTGTTGTAACTTTTCAATTTCAAAAATAAATATGATCGGTTGTATGAAAGCAGAAGAAAAATTTAATTTTTTATCAAGTGGTTTTATCAAATTTTAATAAGACAACACAATAAGCAAGAGTAGAAGTAAGTAAGTAAATCATTTAACACACAACAGCTTCACCATAATATAATGGTATCCTCGCAGAAAAACACATTTCATCATTTTATCTTTGATAAAATAAACTACAGATGTAAGGACGCGTTCGAAAGTGTTAAACTGTACATATTCTATCCTTTCGGTTTTCAGGAGGGAAAACTGGAACACCCCTACATTATCTTAGGTGTCTTTCATCTATGGCCGATTCTGCCACTATACTATTGTCATAGTAAATCCATTGGTTAGAAACTCTGAGTTACTCGAAGTCTCTCCGAAGGATAGGATTCGTATTGAAAAAAAAAAAAAAAAAAACTTTAAGCACGCACACCAATAATAAGCATCGACCAGTCCTGCACATCCAGCACCTTCTCAAAATCGCCGTCATTTTCCGTCTTGGTCTCCATGTAGCGCAGGAAAATCACATGCCAGTCACTCGCAGTGGGAATGAGTGAGTCTTGAGTGAATCTGCAGGTATAAACACCATTTTCTTCAGGATTGAGTATACCTCAGATATCGTTGGCTCCAAAATCTTCTTCACATCTGCCGCTAGACCTCGTTGCGTAAATGGCTGGACCGCGGGTTAACCACTTCCCGGCCATGCGCTGCCATTTCTTCATACGCTGCTGACCGGCTGCTCAATAGGGCTTCTCTGGGTGGCAGGAAAGGGATCTCCTGACGTCACCTGTAGCGCATTTTATACCGCGTGGCGTCGCTGCGTTGATGTTGCGTCATCCTGCTAGTTGGCTGCTTAATTAACCTCCCGAGGTGTGGACTTCATCGGGAGGGAGTCATACCGCATTATGTTGCACTTTTAACAACCCACTAAAATGTTTAAATCACGTCAGGGTCACCAATTTTGTATTATATAAATTCTTTAGTCTTTACTTTAGCTACTGTGGGTTGGTTGGAATAAAAGAGTTATTATATTGAACTGAGTCTATTCATTACACAAGACACACGTACATGAAATTACAATAGAATGCTTATCTTTAATCCTTAATTAGGATATGACTACTCAAATGGGGCTCTACGAAGTGACTTTAATATAATCTGTAACCCATAACTGGGGTAGGTGTTATCTGGGAGAGCTTGGTGGAATGACTGGCGAGACGCGGCTTAGCTACTGAAAAAGCTGAATTAGCGAAATGCGTTTGCGCCGCGTACTGTTAGCTAAGCTGTGTCACTACAAAAACATCCGACAGAGAACCAAAGTTATCGACATAGCTCAAAGAATTAGCAAACTGAAGTGGCAGTGCTGGCTGGCCATATCTCGCGAAGTACTGACAACCACTGGGGTAAACGAATTCTTGAGTGCAGACCGCGTCTCGGCAAACGTAGGGTTGGACGCCCTCCGGCCAGGTGGGATGACGATTTGCGAAAGACTATAAGTTAATTTTTAAGTCTTTATTGCACAAAATAATACAATATGATAAAACATAAAAAAAATGGCAAAGTTGCTTGATTGGTATTAGCTTGACTTTTGATATGGGACCAATTTCGGGTTATATTTTTTTTATTGAAATCGGACTACTGTGTAAAAAATGAACCTACAGAAAAAAGTGGACTTGAGAACCTCCTCCGTTTTTTCGTCTTTCGAAAGATTTTCAGGTTTGCCCCACTAAAAAGCCGTGTGTCAGAACAACCCTCAGTCCGTTTGGACCCCACAATCCTAAGCAGAGCTATTAAGATAACAGCAGTTTCCACACGATACGCACTATAATGTTCTTCTAAGTGATTGTAGATGGCGTACGGTGCGGCGGCCTGGTGCTAAACTTGCGATGGGTTCAGGTTGTCAAGGGCCGTTACAACATGGTAATGGTAGTGTAATGTGTCAGGAATCGTAAAAAGGCAGTTAAAAGTGTAACGGCAGAATGGGATATAATATTTTTGCGATCTCTACGCGTGAGCACACGCAGCTTTAGACCCGCTACGAAGACCGTATTTTATTTCGGACAATGGTAGACCATAGGTTCACGATAGACATGTGTAGGGTACCTGCCTGGCAGTGTTCGTGCGTTCAGTGCTTAGTAGTCCCCGCAAGGCCTCCATCCATCTTTCTTCGGAGCGAGATGTAGCGCTGACGCCCATGGTGAGTCTGATGGCCGTCCCACATAGTGCACGCGTCTGAGCTCAATACATTTCCCGGCAAAACATGTCATGCCAATCTCCCTCTGTCTGTACGCGTCTATTCCAATTCAACAAATATTTATGTAACAAACGTCCGTGATTTTCATTGTGCATCAATATACTATTACTGAGACCCAGCCGTCTGTTTTACGATTCCAACGTATACCAACGATAGGACAGGAATAGGATCCCACAGACACAATCAAATCATAGTACTTATATTACCAGACACATTACAATACCATAGATATAAATCGTTAGATACGCCCCGACCACCAAAAACTGTAGCAATGTACACAAACAAAACAAACGTACTGAGAAAATAGTGTCATCTCTTTTTCTCACACGTTAGGTGCAAACACAACTTTCTCTTTCGTGCACTCGCCATTTAAATTTGTTATTGTAGTCATTTTTGACAATGCGGACGATAAAATAAAAGTTATTTCATTAACTCGCAATACCTACGAGTGAAATGTTACACCTCTGGCTTTATTTGTGTTTCTTGAATTTTTGTTGCACTTTCGAAAGGCACACGTCATTTTGTATCACTATAATACTGCTCGCAAACATCCTTCACTAAATGTCCGGCTAACACTGTGCGTAGATGTACACTGAGTGCAGGTTTAAGCAGGCGTAAGGTTCGACTTTGACACAAAACGGAGCGGTTTCACTGAGGTAAGGGCATATCTAACGATTTATATCTTTGTACAATACAATAAAAATAAAAATAACAGCAGGAAAAAAAAAAAAACATAGAGACCGGTGACAGAAACTAGCTGAGCTGAGGATAATTAATGCAGGATGTATTTTTCTTCGTCGATCACCCTCCTCACAAACTACTTTCAGAATGAAGATGATAGTCCCTCTGCCACAGTGCCTAGGATACTGTTGCGACTGTCCCGTATTCTGTGCATGCAGGGCGAACATCGATCTGTTGGTGTGCCGGATCCATAGACTTCCCGTGCAAAAGCTCTGATAGTATACTTTAAAAAGCGAGACTGCAACATCTTATCACTACAACGGAAAAATCTGCGAGCTAGCATAACATGATACCTCTGACCGCTGGAGCTATATGCCCCCTTTTAATATCTTCATCATCTTTGAGGTCGTCGGCAACTATGTGTCCCAAATATTTAAACTTGTACAAGCGATTGAGATGCAGGCTATTCAGGGTAACGGGACATCTACCGGCGGTCTTGCCGTCCTAGCCTACAAGACCAGGTGGTAGGTACGTATAAGCACGGCGTAGAGCGTCTACGGGTTTCGTAGAGACTCTACATGGTCATGTAGGCGCCTACAAGTCCATGTAGAGTCTCTACGAAACCCGTAGACGCTCTACGCCGTGCTTCTACGTACCTAGTTATACTTATAAACAATAATTGTATTATTATAATAATATAATTATAATTAATCTGTGCTTCTACGAAGTGTTTATGAGAATGGTTCTGTTTACGTAGCATCTTATTTTGTAGCGCATTTATTCCCATCCATATTATTCCTATCCATATTATATACTTATTGCTATCTATTATTATTCCTTACAAATTATTATGCGAATCATTCCCGGCGGGCAATGATTTGCTGAAGTACAGTCGTCGTGAAATCGAAGGCCTTGTCTACTGAGATGCGGGGCGTGCACTGGCGCGTGCGACGCGTCAAATCAAACGAACGCGTGTAAAAACGCTTCTCTGTAAACACCCTCTACCAACGCCATAAATATGTTTGAATTTAGTGCGGGTCACGCCACGCGCACCGCTGCACGCCCCGCGTCTACGTAAAGAAGGCCTAAGTGGTATATGCAAGTGTTTACTAAAGGTGCAACAGTAAATGGAATTTAACGAAACGCGCATTAATGCTTTACGTACAACCGTCTACAGGTCTGGCTCATAGTGTCTTGTTGGTCACACAGATAGTTCTGAGTTGAGATTGTTACCCGTGTTGAACAGGCACATGAATGTATTGTATATCATCTACTTCGTCCCTTTCATGTTAGTTGTAAGCTGTACTATAAGGTTGAAATAATTATATTCGCTTATATTCATAGTTTTTGTTTTTTTAATCTGTGCCCGTGTTGACACGCGCCAAAGGTTTCGTCAGTAAACCAGCGTTACTCCACTTTTTGTGGAGCAACAAAGCACCGTCCACAAAACGTCATACACATGGCGTGCATTTTTAGAGTGGTTTATATTTACAGCGATTTTTCAACTTCAACTTCTTTCTTAAGCTCGATTATAATTTAGGACTGCTTGGACAAAAAAAACAATCAGCACAAGCAAGTCAGCAAGCGTGGGTACGCTTCCGACTGGTATTAATTATGGGTTAAGCTACCTGTAGATTGTTTGCAACAGTCTTTAAGCTTAATGGTTTCAATTGTGATACTTATTTTAATTTATATTATTCGGTTCTCATTTTCTTTTTTAATAAATATTCTGAGTGAATAACAAGAAAAGTTAACAATCTCAGAACTTAATAGAAGACTTTAATACTAGCAACCCTAACGTACATTATTCGAAATACTTTTGTTTGAAATTGGTTTTTGATGAATTAGCTGGCAACATCATCCTGGCATTTGGATGAGGTATGGCTGAAAGCAAAGCAAGTAGACAGTACTATCTGTATCCTAGTAATACCACAGAATAACTTTAATAAATACTATGAAAAAAGAAACAATTTGTTTGTTTGTAATATTTTTAATAAAACAAATAATATGCCAAAACATGGACTTTGATGGGAGTTAAACCTGTATCCTTCTTTTAGTACGGTAATGTGCTAACCTTCACCACGAGTCAAGTAGCGTGGGATTCGAAAAACATTGGGCCTCCTTTTGAACTCTAGCGCCGTTAGTTCTACCTACATACGTACTTCTGTGTGTCTACCACGAGCTTTCACAATCTATACTCGCTAACGACTGTTACTTAGTTGAACGAAGGACCACATTGACCATTAAAAATAAAACCGGGCATGTGCAAGTCGAACTCGCGCACGAAGGCTTCCGTACCTTCACATTAATATTATATTACAAACGCGAAAGTTTGTATGGATGGATGGATGGATCTTTGTTACCTCTTCACGCCAAAACTACTGAACGCATCTGGCTGAAATTTTGCACACAGGTAATTCTAATCCCGGAACCAAACATAGGCTTTTTATCCCATAAATCAGTTCCCTTAGGATAAAAATCACCTTTAAACGTTTCCACGGGAGGAACGCGGGAAGCCGTGGGGTGCAGCTAGTTATCTATAAAAACAATAAAATTATTATTTCTGTTGTATGGGAGATTCCATTAATATTTATTTTATTCGGTTTTTTAGTATTTGTTTTGATACAGCGGCAATAGAAATACATCATCTTTGTAAATTGTCGGAGTATTAGTAATATGGGCTGCACCATTTGGGTACGTAAACCTAAAAAAAACGCTAGGTTTTATCCAAGTTTAAGCAGTGAGCAAAACAGCGGACAGAGCCTTGTGTGTCTGGAATAAATCTTTGGGAAGATAGCTCAAATTCTTGGCTACGAGTCTTGCACCGATGAAATATTACTAAGCCGAAACCTTCGCTCAATTATTAATGGTATGCAGTGAATGCTGGATGCTGCGGAATTTATTAAAATTGTGGTTCATTGAAATTCACAATTTTTTCATCTATTTCATAGAGTTGCACATGTTTTTCGTTTAAAAAAATTTGACTTAGTTTTTTTATACACGTGGTGATTTTTTTGGAAAATATTAGGTCCTTACATATGAAATTGGCGTTTTTCGTACTGGCCACTTTAATCATCTGTGATGAAAAATGGGTTCTTTACGATAATCGGAAGCGCTCAGCGCAATGGTTGGATCCTGGCCAGCCAGCCAAATCCTGCCCCAAGCGAAAATTAACCCCAAAAAAGTTACTTGTAGGCGTTTGGTGGACTAGTGCCGGTATTGTTCATTACAGTTTTCTCAAATCTGGCCAGACTATTACGGCTGATGTCTATTGTCAGCAATTGCAAACCATGATGGAAAAGCTAGCGGCTAAACAACCTAGGCTGGTCAATCGCTCCACGCCACTGCTGCTTCACGACAACGCTAGACCACACACTGCGCAACAGACGGCTACTAAATTAGAAGAGCTTCAATTGGAAAGTCTAAGACATCCTCCGTACTCCCCGGACCTTGCTCCAACAGATTACCATTTTTTTCGAAATTTGGATAACTTCTTGCAAGGGAAAAAATTTAACTCCGATGGGGCAGTCCAAATCGCCTTCAAAGATTTTATTGATTCCCGTCCGACTGGTTTTTTTAGTAAAGGGATCAATGAACTACCTATAAGATGGCAAAAGTGCATAGAAAATAATGGTTCATACTTTGATTAATTAAATATATTATATTAAAAAATATTCGACTTTTTGTTCCTCCCATACAAAACGCCAATTTCATATGTAAGGACCTAATAATATAAGGATGAAAACGAAAATGAAAAAAAAATTCGCAGCAACATTTCTGCGAAAAAAACCTTAGCGATAAAATCTTACAAATTTTACTTTTATGCAATATGAATTGTTTTTTTGCGGAATTGTTAAATTAAATATTTTCATCCTCATATTTACAATGGATTTCCGCAAAGTAACGCCTGAAACTATTATGTAGTTATAATGAACTTAACGAAAAACACTTATTTGCAAATAACTATTATTAAAAAGAATTAAAAAGTATTTATTGGTCAGAATTTGATTTGTGTAAAATTTCAACCATAACTACACAAATTTCTTGTTACATTTACTTCTTGTTCTAGCTGAGCTACAAACGTGTTGTATGTAACGCAACACGAATATGGGTATTTACTTAACTATACAGGGTGGAAAAAATCTATGGGCCCTGGAGGGAAACTACCTTAAATCCTTTAGTTAGCTCATTTTACTGAAAGGAAACATTCCTTTATTTTTAAAAAGAAACAAAATCGCATTCAAAGATTTTCTAAAAATTGCTTATCTTACCTGGGAATCGAACCAACTAAGAATTAAGAAAAGAAACCCTCTCTATTTTATTATGCGAATCGTATGATAATTGTTGGATAATTTGTTCGAATTAAAATTTAAGTTTAATAAAAATTTGGTCATAGAAATAAAAAAGGGAAAATTAATAACAGTTTTATTTTATCATCAACACAAAAGAACACAACATGATTTTTTAAAATAAGTAGACATATATTAAGCAGAAAATGTATCAGTCAAATTATTAAGACTCTTAATAATTTAACTCAATTTAATTAATTTAATTTAACTTGAAATCTTCAACAAGGTACTTACAGATAAATAACATTAGTAAGCCTTTACTTCATACTATGTCTGGATGTTAGAGATAAGATAATTATAACATGTCATTTCAACCTCAACCTCAATAGGCTGTATCGGTCCACTGCTGGACGTAGGTAGTAAACGCCTTATTGGCGTTTAACTTATGGAGGGGTAATGCCCATAATCCCCACGCTGGGCATGCGGGTTGGGGATCGCAGTTTGGTGGAAGATTTGTTGTGCAGGGGCGCTGTTGCCCGCCCCCCGATAGATATCCCTTAGTCGCCTCTTACGACACCCACGGGAAGAATTGGGTGGTGCAAATTCTAAGCCAGCACCACACAGCTTGTCATTTCCTTGTTACAAATAAACAGTACCTACTAGATATTGTTAATGAAGAACTTTAATAAATATTCGATTTCATGAATATCTCATACAACAGATAAGTGAAAAGTCAAATGTTTATAAGACTATTTTTATCCTGAACTGATTCTTCGACTGATTCGCATTATAAAATAGAGAGGGTTTCTTTTTTTAATTTTTAGTTGGTTCGATTCCCAGGTAAGACAAGCAATTTTCACGAAATCTTTGAATGCGATTTTTTTTCTTTTTAAAAATAAAGGTTTCCTTTCAGTAAAATGAGCTAGCTAAAGGATTTAAGGTAGTTTCCCTCCAGGGCCCATAGATTTTTTCCACCCTGTATACGGTAGGTTTTCATCGAGATAATCATCGAAACGTTGTCGAAACTTTTGATTTTGGTACGGTTTTCGTTTTTTCATGTCAATTATCGAAGTTATTTATGTCCTCTAGACTCAACAGGACTCTTACACACGTTAGAAAATCCAAAAAGCTGAATAAAACTGCGAAATAAAGCGATCAATTTGACTTTTTGTTTACTACAATCTTGTTAAGGTAAAAGAAGTGAACGAAACCTTAATCTTGTGAGGGTTTAAGAGTAATCTTGAGCTGGAGCAAAACGTCCCAAGCTTTTTTATCCTCTAGATAATCTGATATTTTGTGGTAAGCCATGTCTGCACCTCAGAGGCGCTGTACCGAATCCCGTTCAAAAATAGAACATCTCGAAGACAACTCGAGATGTTCTATTTTTGAACGGGATTCGGTAATACAATTCGTCGTTCAATACGATTGTATTGAAACATACCAATAGAGTAACCATACTCAGGGCTCTGGTATATTCCGGTACCTACTAAATACCTACTCTTGTAATAAATACCTACTCCAGTAATAAATAGGTACCATTCAACAAAACGCGTTTAACTAAAAGCTCCTAATGAGTGTAGGTGATGTAGCACCAACTCCGAAGTGTTTCATTGAAACTGTTCCCAAGTTGAGGTATTGTTTGCTATAGTGCCGTAAATCACGGAGTAATTGCCATTTGATAGAACACACTGTACCAAGTATCTACAGGGTGTATGAAAATACTGTAAACACTTTTTTTAACAAGGTATAACCTCCACCTCAACAGCCTGTATTGGTCCACTGCTGGACGCAGACCTGATAAGCTTCTTATTGGCGTTTATCTTATAGAGAGTAATGTACATAATCCCCACGTTGGACATGCGGGTTGGGGATCGCAGTTCGGTGGTAGAATTGTCTTGAGGGGAACGCTGCTGCCCTCAACCCGGTGAATATCTCTTAGTCTCCTCTTACGACACCCAGAGATGAGAAGAGATGGGGTCATGCAAATTCTAAGCCAGCACCACTCAGCAACCATACTTAAAACTCCCCCTGATAAGCTTCTTATTGGCGTTTATCTCATGGGGGGTAATGCCCATAATCCTCACGCTGGGAATGCGGGTTAAGGACCGCAGTTCAGTGGCTTTCTGGAGGGCGCGCTGCTGCCCGCCATCTCGTGGAGATCCTTTAGTCGCCCCCTACAACACCCACGGGAAGAGTTAGGTTGGTGCAAATTCTAAGCCAACATCACACAGCTATCAAGTCATAACAATACAATACAATAAGGTACCGAATAGAAACAAAAACTAAGTATAAATACAATGCTCTTAGCATTGTATTTTCGTATAACTATACAGAGAGAGATAATGATCTCCTTAATTTGTTATTACTACGTTTCTGTTGCCGCTATAACAAAAATACTAAATGACAGAATAAAATTAATATTTAAGGGGGCTCCCATACAACAGAAGTTACGGTGAAGATCTTCTTACATTTGTTATTGGCTGAAGTGAACTTACGCGCGCCCCCTTAAGGCGCATACCCGAGCCAATCTGATAGCAATTCCTATTTTATCATATTTTTACGTTTATCATAGGAATTTTTAAAAATCCTACGTTCAGTTTGTGGTATCTATTATAAGCTATTTTTTAATACCTCTTTTATAATTTTATCTCATATAGTTTAGGAGGAGATGCAAAAATAGAGTTTGGTGGCCAAAAAGCGCAACTTCGTATCTCTTCCTTAGCTTTACAAAATGAAACTATTACAGAGGCATTAATAAATAGCTTATAATAGATACCACAAACTGAACGTAGGATTTTTAAAAATTCCTGCGTTTAACGTAATAATAAGATAAATAGTTGGGGGCGCCACTTTCGCTGGTGTATGGGCCTTAAATATTTATTTATTTCTATTTTTAGTAATTTTTGCTATAGCGGCAACAGAAATACATCATCTGTGAAAATTTGGCTCTTTAGTCAACTGAGGCCGCTCGATCTCATCCTGCGGGTTGAGTTGACCTATTGAATATTTTGAATTGGGCAACTCATCCCATTGATAAATTTTATGATTTGTATACACGTAAAAAAGTGTTTCGACATTAGATTTACGAAAACAACAAAGCAAACACAAACGCACAAATACATTGCGCTCGAGTAATGTGCAGTTGAAGGTCAACTTGTCGGATTGTGCGAATACGACTACCTGCAATCGGCCAATCACAGACAAGAATCTTATCAAAATACCGAGGAAGGGTTGAAAGCATCTTTCTATTTGTTTCGTTTTAGTCGTGCTCTGAATTTTGTGTTATCAAAGTCTTCCTTTTTTGTGGACAGTTAAATATAAAATATTAGTGATGTGATGAGTACTTTCAGTGAAAAGTTCTGAAGGTGTATAAAAATATTTACACTACTATTAATACTATACCTATACACACTTTTAAATGTTAATTATGCAACTAGTGGCCCGCTTTCTTTTAACGCGTAGGTACCGTAAATTAAATTAAATATTTTTTTACCTACCTACTTTGTTTTTTGATTGTTGACAATTTCAAAGAAGTTGCCTGAAACTATCGAGAGAAAGAATAAAATTGACTATGCAATAAATCAAGTACTCAACGGCCCAAATCACGGTAGGGCATTGCTTAGAAAAACTAAGGTCTTGATTTTTTTTTAAATAATGAATAGTAATATTATATGACGACCTCTGTGGCGCGGTGGGCGAAGGTCTGCCTGCGACGCAGGAGGTTGCGGGTTCGATTCCCGCCTCGGGACAAATTTGTGTACGATCTGCAGAAATTTTCAGGGCGTTCTGGATGTTTTTCTATGTATAATAAAAAAATATCTATCTATGTAGTGTATTGTATTATGTATATCAGATATCTAGTACCCATAACACAAGCTCTGCTTAGCTTGGGGCTAGATAATGCTCTGTGAATTGTCCAGCATTATTTATTTATCCAAAAACTGATTTCATGGAAAAATGTACATTGTTAATAGCAAATATTTACCTTGTTGAATTTAACTAGTTATAAGTACTAAACTGTTAAAACTTGAAGGCCCGTATTATGAAAGCTCGCTCAGTCTTTAATCTCTTTTTGAGTAACGTTTTTCTATAGCAAAAATTTTGGCTCTTTAGTCAGCTCAACCTGCTCAAAACTCAACCCGCGGGTTGAGTTGACTAAATAATAAATTTTATTAATTTTGATTGGTCAACTCAACCCGCTTTTAAAAAAAATAAAAAGTTATGCATTATTTGAAATATATGTACACATGTGAACAAAATTCTTTGTGGAAAAATTACACACCATTGTTTGGTTATACTGATATATTTAAAAATCACAGTCGTCTGATTAATAAATAGAAAACTAGATCTAAATAAGTACCTACCCAGTGTAAAAATATGAACCGGTAGGGTACTGCCGCTTCAAATTTTTATCTAACGGTATCAGACTTTCAATCAACAAGTCGTGAGTTCGAATCCCACCCATTACTGACGTGAACCCACTCCTAGAACAAGCATTAAGTTGAAAAAACATTCTTGATTATTAGTTAGATACGTACATAACAATATAAAAGTAAAAACGGTTTAAAAAATCGCCGTTGTTTTATTAAAATTTGCTTAAAACTACATGAAGGTAGTTAAAATCACAGTCCTTTGATATTTACAATACCTACTAAAAACAAATAAAAACTAAAAATCTTAAAATTTGCCTTGATTGATATTAACGTACACAATACAGTAAAATTAAACAAGCAAAAATCACAGTTATATTGGTTGTGTAAGTTCAAAATCAACAAGTAAAACTAAAGAATCTACAAATCAGACTTTTGATTAATATTAACTTAGAACTGATCAAAAATCACAGTCGTTTGATTAAAAGTCAAAGTAAATCTAGACAAAATAAAATTACATAATCTAAAACAAATAAGTATTGGTTTGACTTAAAAAAGTCAAACTTACGACTTACTTATGTAAGTACAAGTTACAACACTTAGGCCCGTATTATGAAAGCTTGCTCAGTCATCGAGCTATGCTTGAGCAACATTTATGCTATAGTAAAGCGTTACTCAAGCATAGATTAAAGACTGAGCGAGCTATGCTTGAGCAACATTTTTGCTATAGAAAAGCGTTACTCAAAAAGAGATTAAAGACTGAGCGAGCTTTCATAATACGGGCCTTCAAGTTTTAACAGTTTAGTACTTATAACTAGTTAAATTCAACAAGGTAAATATTTGCTATTAACAATGTACATTTTTCCATGAAATCAGTTTTTGGATAAATAAATAATGCTGGACAATTCACAGAGCATTATCTAGCCCCAAGCTAAGCAGAGCTTGTGTTATGGGTACTAGATATCTGATATACATAATACAATACACTACATAGATAGATATTTTTTTATTATACATAGAAAAACATCCAGAACGCCCTGAAAATTTCTGCAGATCGTACACAAATTTGTCCCGAGGCGGGAATCGAACCCGCAACCTCCTGCGTCGCAGGCAGACCTTCGCCCACCGCGCCACAGAGGTCGTCATATAATATTACTATTCATTATTTAAAAAAAAATCAAGACCTTAGTTTTTCTAAGCAATGCCCTACCGTGATTTGGGCCGTTGAGTACTTGATTTATTGCATAGTCAATTTTATTCTTTCTCTCGATAGTTTCAGGCAACTTCTTTGAAATTGTCAACAATCAAAAAACAAAGTAGGTAGGTAAAAAAATATTTAATTTAATTTACGGTACCTACGCGTTAAAAGAAAGCGGGCCACTAGTTGGACACTTTTTTACGTGTATACAAATCATAAAATTTATCAATGGGATGAGTTGCCCAATTCAAAATATTCAATAGGTCAACTCAACCCGCAGGATGAGATCGAGCGGCCTCAGTTGACTAAAGAGCCAAATTTTCACAGATGATGTATTTCTGTTGCCCATACACCAGCGAAAGTGGCGCCCCCAACTATTTATCTTATTATTACGTTAAACGCAGGAATTTTTAAAAATCCTTTCGTTCAGTTTGTGGTATCTATTATAAGCTATTTATTAATGCCTCTGTAATAGTTTCATTTTGTAAAGCTAAGGAAGAGATACGAAGTTGCGCTTTTTGGCCACCAAACTCTATTTTTGCATCTCCTCCTAAACTATATGAGATAAAATTATAAAAGAGGTATTAAAAAATAGCTTATAATAGATACCACAAACTGAACGTAGGATTTTTAAAAATTCCTATGATAAACGTAAAAATATGATAAAATAGGAATTGCTGTCAGATTGGCTCGGGTATGCGCCTTAAGGGGGCGCGCGTAAGTTCACTTCAGCCAATAACAAATGTAAGAAGATCTTCACCGTAACTTCTGTTGTATGGGAGCCCCCTTAAATATTAATTTTATTCTGTCATTTAGTATTTTTGTTATAGCGGCAACAGAAACGTAGTATACGAAAATACAATGCTAAGAGCATTGTATTTATAATTAGTTTTTGTTTCTATTCGGTACTTTATTGTATTGTATTGTTATGACTAGATAGCTGAGTGATGTTGGCTTAGAATTTGCACCAACCTAACTCTTCCCGTGGGTGTTGTAGGGGGCGACTAAAGGATCTCCACGAGATGGCGGGCAGCAGCGCGCCCTGCAGTACACCACTGAACTACGATCCTGAACCCGCATGCCCAGTGTCGGGATTATGGGCACTACCCCCCATGAGATAAACGCCATCAAGAAGCTTATCAGGGGGAGTTCTAAGTATGGTTGCTGGGTGGTGCTGGCTTAGAATTTGCACCACCCCATCTCTTCTCATCTCTGGGTGTCGTAAGAGGAGACTAAGGGATATTTACCGGGTTCCGGGCAGCAGCGTTCCCCTCAAGACAATTCTACCACCGAACTGCGATCGTCAACCCGCATGTCCAACGTGGGGATGATGTGCATTTACCCTTCTTATGATAAACAAAAATAAGATGCTTATCTGGAAGGCCTGCGTCCAGCAGTGGACTAATACAGGTTGTTGAGGTGGAGGTTATGCCTTGTTAAAAAAGTGTTAAGTATTTTCATACACCCTGTAGATACTTGGTACAGTGTGTTCTATCAAATGGCAATTACTCCGTGATTTACGGCACTATAGCAAACAATACCTCAACTTGGGAACAGTTTCAATGAAACACTTCGGAGTTGGTGCTACATCACCTACACTCATTAGGAGCTTTTAGTTAAACACGTTTTGTTGAATGGTACCTATTTATTACTGGAGTAGGTATTTATTACAAGAGTAGGTATTTAGTAGGTACCGGAATATACCAGCCCTGAGTATGATTACTCTATTGGTATGTTTCAATACAATCGTATTGAACGAATCGTATTACCGAATCCCGTTCAAAAATAGAACATCTCGAGTTGTCTTCGAGATGTTCTATTTTTGAACGGGATTCGGTACAGCGCCTCTGAGGTGCAGACATGGCTTACCACAAAATATCAGATTATCTAGAGCAGTAGTGCCCAACTGGTTTTGCTCCAAGAGCTATTTTGAAAATCCCGATACGCCACGCGGGCACCGCCGCGCCGAGTTAATAAAAAAACATAAGTGATATAAAGGAAACTTCATATACAATTACATCACTTTTTATTTATTATGTTAATATGACACACTTACTACAGTTCAAGCAGAATAGACTGGAACACCAAAAAGCTAATGCGATACTTGGCTGTTCACATTTTCAGAAAGCTTCTTAAAGTCTGGTTGGTAATCTTCTGTGCAACCCAAAATCATACAATTTTTAACGTGTTCGTTAGTTAACATACTTCTGTATTTGGTTTTAATTACTTTTAGTTGAGAAAAAGCACGTTCACACAGATATGTAGACCCAAAAAATGCTTTAACGATAAGAGCACAGCTACGTACGTTTTTGTATTTTAACAGGATCCATGAGCTTGAAAACTTCGTCGCTTTTATTTTCGGTGCTTTTAAGGATGATATCACTGCGAAGTGTAATAATTTCTAATTCAGCTTCTGCTTTATTAACGAAGCAATGGGTTTCCATCAACCATTGATTTATTAAAAACGAAGATGAGGCACTGGTTGCTCGAAAGTGGCAACCTCAAATTGTGTAAAATTGTGTTCTCCCACATCAGACACCGTCTGACCGGCGGCACGGGCGGTCGTGATTCGCGTGAAATATTGTTGTCTCAGTCTCACTTCGGTCCTAGATACGTCTTTCCGTCTTTGTTCTTCTTTGTATTGCACAGGACTGGAAATATAACTGTGAGCGTATGTGTTTGCGTGTAGTTGTAACACATGCCAATTTTTGAGTAAGCGCTGGGAGAACGTAACCTATCTTCCCTTTTTTTATCAATGCCATCAACGAAGCTAGTTGTGAAACATCGCTATCGATAAATGGATTTTGGAGAATAATAAACAGAGGTTCCATACAGAAAATGTTGTCAAAACGCCTTTCGAATTCCGATTTTAACTGGTGAATACGGGCCTAAGTGTTGTAACTTGTACTTACATAAGTAAGTCGTAAGTTTGACTTTTTTAAGTCAAACCAATACTTATTTGTTTTAGATTATGTAATTTTATTTTGTCTAGATTTACTTTGACTTTTAATCAAACGACTGTGATTTTTGATCAGTTCTAAGTTAATATTAATCAAAAGTCTGATTTGTAGATTCTTTAGTTTTACTTGTTGATTTGAACTTACACAACCAATATAACTGTGATTTTTGCTTGTTTAATTTTACTGTATTGTGTACGTTAATATCAATCAAGGCAAATTTTAAGATTTTCAGTTTTTATTTGTTTTTAGTAGGTATTGTAAATATCAAAGGACTGTGATTTTAACTACCTTCATGTAGTTTTAAGCAAATTTTAATAAAACAACGGCGATTTTTTAAACCGTTTTTACTTTTATATTGTTATGTACGTATCTAACTAATAATCAAGAATGTTTTTTCAACTTAATGCTTGTTCTAGGAGTGGGTTCACGTCAGTAATGGGTGGGATTCGAACTCACGACTTGTTGATTGAAAGTCTGATACCGTTAGATAAAAATTTGAAGCGGCAGTACCCTACCGGTTCATATTTTTACACTGGGTAGGTACTTATTTAGATCTAGTTTTCTATTTATTAATCAGACGACTGTGATTTTTAAATATATCAGTATAACCAAACAATGGTGTGTAATTTTTCCACAAAGAATTTTGTTCACATGTGTACATATATTTCAAATAATGCATAACTTTTTATTTTTTTTAAAAGCGGGTTGAGTTGACCAATCAAAATTAATAAAATTTATTATTTAGTCAACTCAACCCGCGGGTTGAGTTTTGAGCAGGTTGAGCTGACTAAAGAGCCAAAATTTATTATATAATATTATTTACGGACCTGCTGACACTGCTGCTACAGTGTGAATAATGATGAAATGTGAAGATATCTTTAATATTCTTATTTCGGTGGAAGCATAATTTTCTTCACTTTCCATTTCCACTTCACTGCAAGACCGTTGCAACCACAGATCACAGAAACTAAGGTTGCAACTGAGATGGTATTTTATTACTGACATAAATTCTATTGGATTTTTAAAAAAAATTACCGAGTCCAAAATGAATATTACATAAATATTTACAATTAAATTCCGACTGTCAGATTCCAAGAACTCTGTCTGTGTCCGGCGTCATAGTAAATATTCGACATTACTGTCTGGATTATTACTTTTGTATGGATGTATGGGGACGGATGGATCAATGTTTGTTACCTCTTCACGCCAAAACTACTGAACGGATAGGGCATCAAACATCGGTTACTTTTCTATTAATGAGTTCCTATGGGATAGAAATCACCTTCAAACGATCCTATAGGAACGAAACCTGCAAAGCCGCGCATCTAGTTTTACATAAAATTTTCTTTGAACCTTACCTTTCGCAGTTATTTATCAGGAACCAATGCTGGCACACCCTTTATGCTGGCAACTATTAATGTAGTGGAAGGAATGGTATGCCGGCAATAAATCGTGCTTGTCTGTAACATTATCATCATCATTACAAATACATAAAGGTACAAGCCAACGACATTATGGCCCTTTTCCCATTAAATATAAAATAAATAAATAATGTGGGACAAATCACACTTATCTAGTCTCCACTAAGATAACTTTTATAGATAATACAATACACTAAATAGATAGATATATTTTTATTATGTACAGAAACATCCAGAACGAATTTCTGCAGATCGTACAAACATTTGTCCACCAACCTCCTGCGTCGCAGGCGGAGCTTCGCCCACCGTGCCACCGAGGTCACACATTCATACAGGTGCCACATTCATACATAAGTTTTTACTAAGCTTTGGTTTCAAAATCATCATTTGAAACTTTTGTTCAGTTATGGACGAAAAGTAGTTATTGTGGCTTATTCATAGAAGTCCATAATTCTATTGTTTTTTAACTCCCGATGAGTCCATGAGATTTAACTAATGTACAGTCAGTAAAAACAATACAAGAGGGTATATGGCAGCCAGTAGTAAAAGTGAAATGTCGGCTGGTAACTCATATGGGGTGAAAGACTACGTCTACTTATATAACAGCTTTGGACTCATACTAAAAAAGCCGAAAATTATGAATTATCTGATGGATTTGGCTGGTTTTGATAGTTAGCTTGGATTTGGCTTATTTTGAAAGTAACCATGAATTTATTGTTATGATATACGGCCTCTGTGGCGCGGTGGGCGAAGGTCCGCCTGCGACGCAGGAGGTGGCGGGTTCGATTCCCACCTCGGGACAAATATTTGTCCGATCTGCAGAAAAAAAAATCTATCTATGTAGTATATTGTGTTATGTATATCAGTCATATAGTATCTAGTACCTATAACACAAGCTCTGCTTAGCTTGGGGCTAGATAATGCTGTGTGAATTATCCAGCATTATTTTATTTTATTATTTTATATCCCCGTACGGGGAGGACGCGGGTTAGATTCCCGTCGACATAGATTTTTTTCCGGATTTTCATTGATTTCTTAGATTTTATTATATTTTTACACATACAGTACAGTGCATACATAGGTCCCCAAGAGATTTTATAAATACAAGTTTATGTCTGCAGGATAGTGATACACTTTAATGTTAACCTGTTTTGAGAGAGACAAGTGCCTGAAAAGGCTCATGAAATGTGTATTTACAGGTTACCGTTGCTCCAAGGATTTAAACAATAATGTTTATAATTTATTAATTTACTAAGCGTTGGGCGAGTTGCATCATTCCAGTTGTTGGACTAGGATATCTGTAAATAATTTAAGATTTTGTACAAAATTAATCAAATTATATAAAAAATTCTCCAGTTCTCAACTTAATGAATATTGTTATCTTTACTGAATTAATAGGGTTATTTATTTTATACAGTGACATGAATTGGCAGCAAGCTGCGAATTCTTTTAGCCCTTTCACGTTATGGCTGACATTGATAAAGTAACGAAATAGAAATACCTCGTAATGTACTATACTGCTCGCCATAGGACAATGTAAACTGTAAACAACATTGCAACTTTATTGGTTGACCAAAGCACGTTGGTTGTTCTAATCCTGAATTATTTTAGCGATTTATTTGTTTGAGTCGTGCGTGAAATATTGTAATTTTTTAAATGTAATTATTATTTTTCCATGGATTGTTCAAGTGCAACTCAAGTAAAGACACAGAAAAACTTTTATACTTCTTAATTAAAGAGGGCAAGATATATACAGAAAGTTTTAAAGAAAGATCGAAAGAAAATAACTTTATTTGTCTTAACACAACACAATATTCAACTTCACCATATTATGGTAAATTGTCCACTTTCTCACTTTATGCAAGCACGACATTATTTTATGATATCGGTCGTGGCGGTGAGACGTTGATTTTTTATTGTATTTATTTCATGAATTATGTTATTGTCCTTGAATATGTGAGGAGGCAGCCAATTAGAAAAATTGGCAAATTTTAGTGATATAAATAGAATTAGTTGAGCAAAGCATCCGACACTTTGGTATCTGACAGACAAATAGTATGTCTTATTTTGACCACATAATAAAAACGATTTATATTTTTTTTTGGTCATGTACCATAATGTTAGAAAGGGAAATAAAATAAAAACGTTAAAACATTTTATCCAAGCAACCCTGAAACTGAAAACATGAATTAAAAACATAGATTATGAGTAGCTTTGGGATTAATTCGTGTCTGAAATAAAAGCTTATTTTCTTCATACTAGCAGTGCCTCGCGGTTTCACCAGCGTAGCTCACGTTCAAGTGGTATTTCCGGTATAAAATATAGCCTCCCTGAAAACCTACTCCTCCGGAAAAGTAAGTTTTCGAGTTTTGATGAAATATTTTTTTAATCGGTCCAGTAGTCTCGGAGCCTATTTCATACAAACGAACTAGCACAGATTTTTTTTTCCTCTTAATAATATTAGTATAGATACATGACTGTTGTATTTAAGAGGTTGCTTTTCTGTAAGACAACGTTACACGGGTCAGAATTGGAGGACAAAATTAAGAAACGGCCGATATGGAGACGTATTGCGGTGATCCATCCACATAGTTTCGGTCTTGGGTTGGTAGAAGGAAAGTTCCGGGCTAGATAGGCGCAGGCTTAGGGAACAACGAAAAACCTGAAGGATTTCAGTAATATTGGGAAAGACCGCGGGGGCATAACGCGCCACGCTGGTCGGCTAGCTCCGGTACCGCAAACCATGGCTAAGTCTGAGAAACTGACACATGTCATGGGACCAATGAACTAAAACATAAAACAATAGGGAGGCCCCTAGTCTCAACACGTTTAAAACCTAACTAAAACGCTGGCTTGTCGAGCATACATTACAGCTACACCTTCAACGAACTCACAAGCCGGAGATTAGCAAAATAAAGTATATGTACTTGCAAATGTATAAGTTTAAGTATCAAAATTGGACAATAATTGACATGTAATGCACAATCCATTATTAAATAAATAAAACGCAAGTCGATATCTAGTCAATACATGGAAACAAGTTAAAAATAGGAAATAAAAAAATATATACGTTGTTGGTAGTTCATTGACCAGTTCTACTTATCATCGCGAACACGTCTGTGAAGGTGCCTGGTCCTAAAATTGGTAGGTATTGGTAGTCGGTACCCCTATCCATTCAAATATGGTTTTAGAGAGGCTTTAATTGAAACTTAACTTAAAACTACTCTGCCCTGAATTAATAGTGGATGTGAGAGCACAGCTAGGTCTTAAGTCATTCATTGGATTCCAAATAAACGTATTTTTTTCAGTTTTTATCAGAGGTGATTCACATAAATAAACCATGCAAAATTTATGAAAAACATAAATGCATACTTATATTTTTCTGAAATACTTTTAATCATTTATTTTAAGGAAAATCAGCAGATACATACAATATAAAAATAAGTAATCGAAGCAGGAGGCTTTTAAGAGGTGTTTACGGAAAGTAAAGTCAGAGTCAGAGTCAGAGTCAAATCGTTTATTTCTTTAGACTTACAAAATAAGTACTTAGACAAGTCAAAAGTAAAAGTTGAGCATTAAGTTTTTAAACTAATAAATGAATACAGTTCAAAAACTGAACTTACCCATAAAATTCAATTTATATTCCTGGCTACGAAAACTAAACCAATCTACTTATTTTTTTCTAATAAGTATACTTATTTTAAATATAAGCTTTTCAGAATTGTTAATGAATAGGGTTTTGTCCAAGTTAACCTTAAACTTATATCCTGGCTTTCAAAAAGTATCAAGAACGAAATTATTATTTAAAATATGCTTGGTAGCAGTAGTATTCAACAAAAATGTAGTCGATTTTTTTCGATGGTAGACCTTCGTATGATCACACCTGATGGATAGCGAAGATGTGACCGATGGTCTCTGTCGACAAACCTTTTTCTTGAAGAAAGATGATAATAATAATAATATAATAATAATAATGCTAGACAATTCGCACAGCATCATCTAGCCCCTAACGTTAAAGTAGTATACCATAAGGAGCGTGCAATGCGGCAGAACGTACTTAATAATAAAGTATGCTGTTGGCAGTTAAGTTAGACATGCATGACGGTATAAGGACTGTTAAAAAGACTTCAATAACTTTTAACTTCCGCATTTGAGCTCTTGGAAACATCCCAAAGACGTAGTAAATTTAATTGGTGTACAAGAAAAAGCTTGGCTTGGTTTCTTTTTTTTTTGAATATTAAATGTAGGTAATATTCTATAAAAAAAATGAAGCCAGAAAAAAGAGTTAGTGCCGTGTATCACATTATACTCGTACTTGGGGTAGGTGCAATGCGTCTGCGTTTTTTGAGGATGGAAAAAACGCAATTCCAGGTCTAAAACTACAAATATGCAAGATTATTTTCAGCCTGATCCGTTTTGTAATTATGGCCTGCAGTGAAAGCCAACATTCAAATATCAAAACATCAACAATTTTCGCGATTATACAAGTTAAACGTAGTGATGTGATTTCATTTTCACTTTGACCAATAATTTAAAACAAAGAAACCAAAATTCGTCGAATGTAATAAAAATAAAACAAAATGTTCGACCTGTGGTCAATAAATCAAAATGCTCTCAGAGAAAATAACTGTATTCCACACTTCAATCCATTATTGGTATATTATTAAATTTAACCAATAAAAATGTTCAGGAGCTCCGTTTCAATTTAACTTGAATACTTAAATGTTTTCGAGTGTTATTATAATATACCTGTGAAATCGGAAATTCAGCATGAGTTTGATATACGTGTACTTGCGGTGAGTTTTGGTTACCTACGTGTAACTGTGGCAATAAATAGTTTATTTAGGGCGCATACCCGAGCCAATCTGACAGCAATTCCTATTTTATCATATTTTTACGTTTATCATAGGAATTTTTACGACGCAGGAATTTTTAAAAATCCTACGTTCAATTTGTGGTATCTATTATAAGCTATTTTTTAATACCTCTTTTATAATTTTATCTCATATAGGTAGTTTAGGAGGAGATGCAAAAATAGAGTTTGGTGGCCAAAAAGCGCAACTTCGTATCTCTTCCTAAGCTTTACAAAATGAAACTATTACAGAGGCATTAATAAATAGCTTATAATAGATACCACAAACTGAACGTAGGATTTTTAAAAATTCCTGCGTTTAACGTAATAATAAGATAAAATAGTTGGGGGCGCCACTTTCGCTGGTGTATGGGCCTTAATGCATTTTATTTTGATCAGAACACTTGTATCGGTTGTGGTTTTTTACGAACACTATTTTCTTTTTCGTTTCGTGGCTTTTGCGGTTATTTTACACAAATCTGCCAATTTAATTATTTTATAGTAATATGTGTCTAGTACCCACCCATTTCTTTTATACCTTCTTGGATATAGTATTTCTGATAAAAAAGTCAATACGCAAGAAGGTACGTTGCAATGTTTGGGTCCAAATAAAATGTAGGTTTTTTCACGTGCAATAGACATTATGTTTGACCGCAATCTCACCTGATGGAAAGCGAAGATGCGACCGACGGTGTATCACGAAGATACCTATTCACTCTTGTCCTGAAGAGACCCTGGTTGTATTTGGTATTGGTATTTTCTTTCTCTCTTCTCATAACAGCCTAAACTTTGTTTCTGCGATAAATATAGCCACCTAGATGGGTCAGAGCCATTGCCGCATCTAAATAAACTCTCACTTCCCTATCCCGAAGGTATCGTTAACCCATGGCGTAATCGCGTTAGAGGTCGTAAAACGCTTTACCGGTTACCGCAAACAAATTAACCGATTTTACTGCTAATAAATGGCGTTGAGCTTATTGTATTGATTTTGTATTTGAAGCTGAGTTCCATTAAATCTGCACATTCTGTTTTAAGTTATTATTTATAATCATTAACTGTTTAAATAAATACCTGGAGGCTATCTATTATAACAAATTATATAAAAAAAAATTACAGAATTGCAATTAGGCTCGTCAGTAGATCCACAGAGCAAGGTAAACCCTTTAGAGTTGATTTGAGTCATTGGATGTTACGTGCATTTTCATCGTCATACATGAAATTAGTCCACTGCTGGACATAGGCCTCTCTTCACGAGCGCCATAGCGCCCTGTTTTTGGCTTGACGCATTCAGCATCTGCCTGAAGACAGGGCGCTAATGGGGCGCTCATTAGGGAAGGCCTATGTCCAGCAGTTAGTAATAGTAATAATAATAATACAGGACAATTCACACAGCATTATCTAGTCCCAAGATAAGCAGAGCTTGTGTTATGGGTACTAGATAACTGATATACATAATACAATACACTACATAAATAGATATTTTTTATTATACATAGAAAACATCCAGAACGCCCTGAACCTATCTGCAGATCGTACAAATATTTGTCCCGAGGCGGGAATCGAACCCGCAACCTCCTGTCGCAGGCGGACCTTCGCCCACCGCGACACAGTGGACTATTATAGGCTGAATAGTTCAATAATAGTTCAATAGTTCTTTATTTATAACAAATTTAAGTTACATGTCAGGTTATAAAATCAAGTTTTGCTACAATAACAATAGTAGCATTTATACAATAAATACAATAAAATATTAACAAAATAAGTATATCTTTATGATGATGATGATGATGATGTATGTAAGGGCGACTCGTAGGGCTATTTGCCATTTTTTGAATGGAGGGTATGGCAGTCATCGACTGATGCCGTCGACTGCAATCGCTTACATTTAAGAATATAAGAAGAGCGCTAATGATGACGGATGATGCGATATTAAAAAGGTTACCAATTTCTGTTATGACCATAAAGGGGTTCAATTAGGTACGATTTTGTCATAACGTTAATTTTAAGAACTAGTTGTCCTTCTAGGAACCAATTTTCAGGAAAAGTTCGTGAAGTTTTTATGTTATTAGTTCTTCGACAGTTCCAACAGTTGTAATGACTCGAACTTTGTTATCGATAAACACGTCATTTTATTACTGATTAATTCTCTCATAATGAATATGAATAGATAAGAAGAATAAGAAACATTCATTCTAACTCAATAAAATCAAACCTACAACAACAAAAAAGGAATAACCCTTACACTTTTAGAAATAAATATAAACTAGAATTATCTAAAGCACGTACTGATTACGGCAAGAAAACAATTGTTTACGAGGGAGTGCAGTTATTCAATAGCTTGCCTAACGACATCAAGGAATGTGCTAGCATAAATATGTTCAAAACAAAATTAAAAAAATATGTTTATAGCCTACTTAAGGTAATAATTAGCTTAAGCATTATTTAATATTATTTTTTGTATCTCATTATAAGTGAACATTATTGTTTTTTATGAGAAGTAAACAACCTTAAACCGAATACAACTAGTGTTCTAGTGTGTTAGCTTAGTAGCTATGAATATAATATAATAGAATAATATTTGTTTCCCACCTAGGTAAAAAAAACATACATAATGAAAACATACAAACCTAAAATAAAGAATAAGGAGGTTGAACAGGAGTTGAGACCAAATAAAACATAATGATGGGCGTCACATCCAGTTGTGCCCCCATAACCCTGTGCCGAAATAGGTGTTGGCTCAGCATGTGCTGAGTGATTGCCGCTCATCGCTGTTTTTCACCTACCTTGTTACAGACATCAAGTCGGTGACAAGCCTTGTAAATAAAACAAAATAAAATAGGTAAACATAGGTGTAGGTAACAAGCCCAATGCACAACAATAGATCGGTTACGTTGAATCGGGTATAGTCGGCTCCAGTCAAAAACTTTAAAAACTTTATTTCCTAACTTTCTTGATTAGGTAAGTTTAAGATCATCAACTGTTGTTGTGACAAAAGTGAAAAAATTGTGACAAAAAGTGGTTGGACAATTGGGTCTAAGCTAGATTATATTTTTTATTTCCAACAATGAAAAAGAATCCGACTAAATCCCGCTTATAAATAACGTGTTTATTGTTTTTCTCGTCAGAAACGGCTTTCATCTCGTTGTATAGAACGGTTTGTTTCGCTTTCGACTAAATGTGTGTTTTATTTCATGATTTATTACCAGTTCTTTGTAAGAAAATAAGTTTATTGTGCTTTTCGTTGTTAAAATTTCGATATGCAATAAATATGAGAAATGTCCAAGTACACACTTCATTTCATCTTCATTTTATGTTCTTTTGTGAATATTCTTTGGATATTTTGAATAGTATTTAAGTTATTAGATAGCAGTAGATTTAATAAATAAAGATTTGGATAAGTAGGTTTTAATGTCCGGATATTTTTTAGTTTGAGTACTTTCTACGTACTAGGAAGTAGTAGGTACGTACCTGATACTCGTTTATGAAATAAGGACCACCAAACTACCGAACATCTCTATCTGAAATTTTGCACACACTGTTCTATCTGGATTATATACTATTTATATCCCGAAAAAAAACTAGTGAGGACAGAATCGAGTCCCCTATAATCTTCAAAAACGAACGGAAAGGAAATCCTTCTTTTCCCCACTGGCTTCTCGTTAATTACACGAAATAAATTCCAGTCCATTTGCTATCGAGCCGCAGAACAGTTTTAACGACTTTGACTCCAATTTGTTTATCGATAAACTTTTATTTTGAATGACTGGACGTTTTGTTATACTCTCAGTCGGAACTTCCAGTAACTTATTCAATTGAAGCTAGATAATTGTTATTGCGCAGATTTTTTACTGTTTAGTTTGTAATGGATATCTTTTTTATCATCCTCATCCTCATGGTTTCAGCCTATATCCACTGCTGAACTCAGGTCTCCCTCTGATAACTTATTTATAACTTACCGGTTCTCCATATATAGGGTGCCACGGAAAGGGTGTACAAAACCAAAACGGGTGATAAAAAAAACACTAATCAGGGAATCACACCCTGTACATAAATCTCTTTCTTGCACAGTCGTGTAAAAAAAGAACAATTAAAATGCTCATAGTAGGTACCTGAACGAAAACGTAAGTTTTCAACGGGTCAGATGGTGGTCAGTAATGAAATTGGCAAACGCATTCTCGTGCGGATTGCGGATTTGAGTAGCATCTGAGTCGTTAATTTTTAGAGTAATATATACATTATTAACAATTTTAACATTCCTGAAAGCTGGGCAACGATTTAACGATGCAACGAAGAAACTACGGAGGGACGCTACTCTATCCATGAAACCATTGAAGTGTCGGGTGTAGGCTTTATTATGACTAGCCTTGGGTATTTATTGCGTTTATTTTACTATTACACGACGTTACGACAGGCAGAGTATAGGTTTCTCTTTTATCACGCCACCCCAGGCAGTCTTGTGCCAGACCGTTCATAAAGAAGGAAATCGTCTCGAAGAACCATGCTGGTAAATGTGTCGCGCTGAGATTATAGAGCCTAGTTTATAGTCAAGGAAACAGGTACTAGACTTGACTGTAAGCTTCAACAGAATTACACAAAAGGATTAGTATAAGAAACACCAGAGTAGTTATTTCAGTTTTAATGAGACACTAATTAAATTATTTATAATATTTATGATAGGTTTATATTAAACATTAAGAACGAATTTATGATACTCTAGATACTTTACAATAGTTTTCTTTATAATTCTCTTTACAGTGAGCCACTGACATAAATTTCAAGGTAATTGTTTACTGTTCCGCGTTCAAAAGTAAAGTGCGTCAAAACTGAGCCTTTCGCTGGCCCTCGCCTACGTCAGCAGGCTGCCTCGCTATTGGTCGTAGCCAAGACAGCCGATGTCATACGATACGAGCTCGACCAATAGCGTGGCAGCATAAAATCCACCAATGACAGGCGAGGTCGTACGAAAGATCATTTGAAATACTCATTTTATCCGGAAGCGTAATAAATACTATTTAACATAAAGCAATCAAATAAATTCCTAATTAAGCTAATATTGTAACAATAAATACTACACTATTTAATAAATACAATCAGTAATAATATGAAACACTATTTAAATAATTGGTTGTTACTTTCCAACTGTGGATTCCGGAAAAAGGTGGAGGCGGCGACAACATCCGGCCGTCCTGCTTACGCATCCGTCCCTGGATAGCGTTGTAGTCTGATGCGATTGCTGAGAACAAATAATATCAAAATTTAGAAATTATCAATTTATGTGAACCCTTTTCATGTAGGAAGTGTCTCTCAATCTGCATTTATCAACATATTATAGCAGACTAAGACCAATATAATTATGCGAACCACATTATTGGTAATCAGAAAGTTTCTGTTCCATCAGCGGTCAGTTGGTACAAAATCAAGATTTGTAATTTACCCTAGGCGATGCCTTCGGCCAACCCTAGTTGCATATCATCACAAATCTTAATTTTAGCCTGCAACAGATTTATTTTACACGGATAAATACTGTCACAGGATCGTACTACTGATTACCAATACTGCGTTCGAAGCAAACGCTTGAGACACCAAAGTTATAGAAAAGGAAGGCAAATAGGAATTACAAGATATACACAATATAAATATATTATAAATAATGCAATGATACCTGACAACATCCCAGTCCATCACTCCACGGAATCTAGATCGGACAATTTGATCCAAGGTTTCATATTCTCCGCACAAGTTGTTCCTTCGTAGCGCTTACTAGACCTTTCAGCACCTCTCATATCTTTCACTTTGTAGCGGTCATGGCCCAAAACTTCTGAAACCTGGAAAGGTCCTTTAAACACCGGTAGTAATTTGGTGCTTTGCCCATCATTCGATTGGCTGGGAATTTTTATGACAACCAAATCACCGACTTCATAAATTCTAGCCACCTTACGTTTTGAGTCGAATTGTTCTTTTTGTTTGTTTGCATTTGACTGAATGCGATTGCTCACTGTATTCCTTAACGATGTAACATCAACGGTGCCTTCATTATTCTCTATCAAATTGTCCGAATCTGTCTGTAGCCGATATCCAAAAAAAACTTCACTGGGAATTGCAGAGGTGGTTTTGTTAATAGTACTGTTTATACCATGCTGGATACTAGTAATGTGTGTGTCCCATTTGTTGTTGTCCGTTCCAGCACCCATACTTCGCAAAGCATCAAGTATTGTACGGTTGTAGCGCTCTACTTGTCCATTAGATCGTGGCATGGCTGTAGCTATTACATGTTGGCGAATATTTTTGTCTTGACAATATTTGGTAAATAGCTTTGACGTAAAAGAGCTTCCTGCGTCACAAATAATGCGCCTAGGATTACCGAACACCTTAAATATCTTATCTAGCTCATTAATGACAATTTGAGTTTTTGTACTACGCACAGGGGAAATAAATACAAACTTAGTAAAAGAATCGACGGTAACAAGGAGGTAAGTATTCTTTTGCGTTGTCATGACAAAAGGGACCCAGATGATCAATATGCAAAGTGTGAAATGGTTTCGCATATTTTGGTATAGAAAACAATTTACCTTCCTTCTTGCCGTGGACATTCTTCGAGTAGATACAATTCAAACAATTTTTTATATATTTCGAAACAATTTTTTTCATTTTTGGAAACCAATACAAAGACTTGATTCTCTCGATTGATTTATCCACTGCAAAATGGCCTAGGTCATCATGATTAGCTCTTATAATTTGCCATATACATTTTTTTGGAACTACCCACCGCCTTCCATATTCAGTGCGGCGGTAAACCTTATTACCTAGTAACTCATAATCATTAAATATCTTCCGATTAAGCTCGGCCTGACCTGATTCTAATATTCTTTTGATTTCACTAATATTTGTGTCTTGTAATTGTACAGATAATAACCAATCACTTTCAGTAATAGTCAACACGCTTTCATTGAGAGGGGCAGCCGCTACAGCAACAACTGGATTTCTACTGAGTGCATCAACATGTTGCATCTGGGTTCCTGGTTTATGTATAGTATCAAATGTAAATTCTTGCGTTAATAAAACCCATCTGCCTACCCTCGAGTTAATTTCCTGTTTATTTAATGTATATCTAACAGCATTACAATCTGTATATATTTTAAAAGTTGATCCTAACAAATAGTGTCTGAATTTTTTCAAACCTACTACAATTGCTAAAAATTCTAGTTCGAAGGAATGGTAACGTTTTTCCTCATTAGAAGTTTGCCGACTATAAAAATGAATTGGTTTTTCTCCTTTGTCCGTTAGTTGAGTAAGTATGCACCCCAACCCATCACGGCTAGCATCAGTGTACAGATTTATAGGTAATTGGGGATCAAATATTGTTAAGACAGCATTGTTAAGTAATTCGTGTTTGAGTTTATTAACCGCTAAAACCTGTTCTGTCCCCCATACCCATGTCATCTCTTTCTTCAGTAATTCTGTCAGTGGTTTAGCCATGAGTGCGCAATTTTTTATGAACTTTCTAAAATAATTAATAAGACCTAAAAATTGTCTAACCTGATGAACATTTTTAGGTTCAGGATAATCAGCAACAGCTTTTAACTTCTTTTTTCCTGGATGAATACCATCTTCTGATATATCATAACCTAAAAAACTGACTGAACTTTGAAAGAAATGACATTTATCTAAATTTATTGTCAAGCCATTTTGCTCTAAAACTTGTAAAACTTCATTTAGCTGTTGAACGTTTTCGTCTAATGTATTCGTAGCTATTAATAAATCATCCATGTAACAAATTACTTTTCCGAAACGAAGCCTTCCCAATACAGTATTCATCAACCTCTGAAATACCGCTGGTCCATTGCACAAACCAAACGGCATTCTTTTAAACTCATAATGACCGTCAGGGGTGATGAATGCTGTCTTGGAAATTGAATTTTCACTAATACCTATCTGATAGTACCCGCTTTTTAGATCCAATGAAGTATAATATTTACAACCCCTTAATTTATCAATTAGATCTTCTACAATAGGCATAGGATATTTTTCTTTTACTGTGACCTTATTAAGAGACCTATAATTAGGGAATGACGGTAATGGACCTATTGCCATTACCGGTAATTTTTCGGTATCAATATTTTTAAAACCGGGATCCCGGTATTTCGGTAATTTTTCGGTATTTTACTATAAATATTAAAAAAGTCGAAAAAAATATTTTCTTCTGCGTGTTATATTGTTTAAGAATGAATAAGTATATCTTTATTGTAATAAAAAAGGGTTCTTAAAAAAAGCAGTATTTTTAAATCAACTTTAATTTTAATTGAGAATTTTTGGTACTTAGGTAATACTATACAGTCTTTCTTTAACTTAAACATACATAACAATCAAATATTTATCACAACAAGAAACAACTACAAACTTAATTAAACATTTAAAACAAAGAATCATCAAAGACGTTTCACCCAGAAAAAAAATCGGTGGTAATATACAATAAAACTAAAATAAATATAGTAGAATTGAGATCCACCTCCATTCCGGTCGGTCATCGGTTGAAAAACCATTCTGCTTTGAATTCACTCATATTATGCCTATTTACATCCATCAGTAATTCAGTATAATAGTTATTTATTTGCTCTAGACAATAAGACGTGCAATGTGAAACTTCCGATATAGTAAATTGTTTGAGAAATAAATGAAATGAAATATTACTTACCGTTTATCCTTTCGGTGATTGTTTTTTCTCCAAAAGCAAACCAACAACACAAACGGTTTTTGAACTTCTTGTCACTGCGAAATGCACTGATTAATCCCTTTGGTGATAGTTTTTCGTCTCCAGAACCAAACCAACAACACAAACTGTTTTTAAACTTCTTGTCACTGCGAAATGCTACGATACACTGATTACCGTTTGAACCTTGTGCTCGTGCGTAGTAACAATTGATAGATAACTGGCCTACCGAGCGAGAGCGCACTATGCAATTCAAAATGTGCGTGACAAAGAAAGAGGCACCGCACGGGTCCGACGGTTTATTTCCAAGAAATTATAGGAACAATACTTGTTTTGCACTCGCACCTGCATTCGTCGTTAATTTCGTCAATCAGTTTTGAGCTTTATGGATGCAGTAATAATGTCCCGAACGCTATGCTCGCTATTAGCTTGCTCAAAGCCACCCGCGTCCGTCTATCTGCTTGCTAGTATACTTTGATTGTTTAAAAATATCTATTTATAGATATTTTAAAACTTTTATAAAAGTAAAGATTTAAATCAAAAAACAGTCTAACACTATCCTTCGGGCATTTGTTCGTTTATTCATTTTGAAGTCGGTTTGAGACCACGTGAAAACATGGTGAAGCGAAAACATAGACTGTCCATCAATTTTACAATCATTATAAATTTAAAATAAGTTGTTTGTAATCTAGAGCCACCTTATGAGTTTTTTTCATTTATTTTAACGTTAAATTCAAAATACCGAATTACCGGTATTTGCAATTTCAATACCGGTATTCCGAAGTGCCTGAAATAACTCGGTATTACCGGTTTTTCGGTAATACCGAATACCGGTGTCCATTCCCTACCTATAATCAACGCACATACGCTTCTCACCCGATGCCTTGTCAACTAATAGAATAGGGCTAGCATATGGGGAGTTGCTCTCTCTTATAATATCGTTTTTTATCAGATCATCAATTATTTTACGTGTTGAAACCTTTTCAGACTCTGACATACGATAAGGCCTGTAACAAATAGGTTTATTGGTAGTCAACTCGATATCCAACTGAACGCAGCTGGTTTGGCCAAGTGTTTCTAAATCTTTAGATACCACGCGCGGATATTTGGAGAATATATTGTTCAGTAAAGAAATGTGACTCATAGAATCTGTATTAAACATTAATGATTCTATTAATGCTACTTGTTCATTATTTAACGAGCAAAATTGAAGGTTATTACCTACTCGAGTATACATTATTCTCTCATCTTCAGTGAAATTCCTACCTACCAGAATAGGACAACCCGCTAATTCGTCACAAATATACATTGTTACACCAAGTTCCGCTGTATCTACCCTAAGGTTTACCTTAACACCCTGAAAAACTTGTGAACAAGAATCAATTTTAAATCCTGTTAACACAACTGGCGCTTCTAGCTCAAAAGGAATCAGTTTTAACTCATGTGCTAATGCCGATGTTATCAGTGAACAGCTGCTACCCATGTCAATGAAAGCCTGTCGTTTACAACTATTCAATTCGACATCTTTGAAAAATTTATTTTTAGGATTTGGTTCAGCAATAAACTTGACCTCTGTATCCTTTTCTACTTTTTCCGATTTAGGTTTAGATTTTGATCTACATGCAAGCTCTAGGTGGCCGTACCTACTGCACAGGTTACATTTTACACTGTCTTTTTGAGTACAAGTAGTCTTCTTATGACCAGCTTCCCCACAGCGAAAACAAGTTATATTCGCGCTTACTGGCTGAGAACTGTTCGATGCATTTGAATTAGAATATTCAGGCTTCCTATCGTTGTTACTAAATGATGAGCGGGCAACATTTTTACTATATTGAGTGTTCTGCTTTTGGGTAGGTCTTTGTTCAGGCTCACAGTGAATTTTTCCATGTAAAAATGAAGCTAGCTCATCACAGTATCTAAAATTACCAGCTTCTGCCGCTGTACTTATATTTTTATCACCAATTGAACCTACAATTACGGAAATAATATCTTGTTCCGAAAAATCTAACCTAAGTTTATCTATTTTCCCCTTTTGTTGAAAATAAAACTCGTATAACGATTGGCCATCTGAAGGTTTCGTTTGAATCAAATCTTTTAACAAACTAAACATGTTGCGTTTTGTTCTAAATGTATCTAATAGTGTATTTCGCCAGTCTTCCCAATTCCAGGTGGTCCATCGTGTCTTATTTTTTTGCAATGAATCATACCAGGTTTTCGCTGTGTTACGTAATTTTTGCAAAGCTTGATATTTGTAAAACACGATCAGACCAACCGAAAGCGCGAGCATTGGCTTCGACTACATTTAACCACGTGGTAATATTGTCCACTAAAGGGTCGAACTCTGGTATCACTGATGATAAAATAACGTTTTGGCTTACTGTGGGAGACGCACGCCTGGTGCGTCTCAATTTCCTGTGCCGCCGGTCATTACCACTACTACTGGATGAACTCGAGGAAGAACTGGGACTTGAAGAACTCGTAGACTTTTTCCTCCTCCTCGACTTGTTCTTTTTTTGTCGCTTTCGGCTGCGTGGCATTTTTGTGGGCGTTGTTCTTTAACACTTCTGATGTAAGCTTCAACAGAATTACACAAAAGGATTAGTATAAGAAACACCAGAGTAGTTATTTCAGTTTTAATGAGACACTAATTAAATTATTTATAATATTTATGATAGGTTTATATTAAACATTAAGAACGAATTTATGATACTCTAGATACTTTACAATAGTTTTCTTTATAATTCTCTTTACAGTGAGCCACTGACATAAATTTCAAGGTAGTTGTTTACTGTTCCGCGTTCAAAAGTAAAGTGCGTCAAAACTGAGCCTTTCGCTGGCCCTCGCCTACGTCAGCAGGCTGCCTCGCTATTGGTCGTAGCCAAGACAGCCGATGTCATACGATACGAGCTCGACCAATAGCGTGGCAGCATAAAATCCACCAATGACAGGCGAGGTCGTACGAAAGATCATTTGAAATACTCATTTTATCCGGAAGCGTAATAAATACTATTTAACATAAAGCAATCAAATAAATTCCTAATTAAGCTAATATTGTAACAATAAATACTACACTATTTAATAAATACAATCAGTAATAATATGAAACACTATTTAAATAATTGGTTGTTACTTTCCAACTGTGGATTCCGGAAAAAGGTGGAGGCGGCGACAACATGACTAAGGGAGATTCGAGAAGGCGTTGTATAATGTTGAACAATTTATGCGGAAAATGGATTGATATAGTTAATATGTAAGTATTTTAATTAACCCTTAACCACCTAACGGCGGTCACAGTGACCCCAGCGGTTTTTGTTATTTGAATATTTCCGTTATTATGCGAGCTAAAAGTCTGAGAGTCCATCTACTTTACCCCCCCCCCCCCCCCCCCCCCCCCGCTCCTTAGTACGCACTGTGTGATCGATCGGTTCACACGTTCGCGCGTTCAAAAAATATAGGTATTTTTTTTTTTTTGCGGTCTTGGTGACCGCTGTTAGGTGGTTACGTAATTTCAAGGGGCTATTCGCCGCATACTGAAGATGAACCAAGAGCCTAGCACGTCCTCAACCGATGATATCAAAAAGTTTGAAATCAGGAAGACTTGCTCAACCTGTGATGCTAAAAAAACGCAAAACGTATCACATGTGTTTTCAATGTAAGAAACCCTTTTACGTTGAGTGTTCGCAAAAGATATGCATACATTTTCGTCAAAAATTGTAATTGTTTACCCATTGCAATTTTATAGAGAAAGTGATTTGATTGTGCCATTAATAGTTTTCTTTATTAGGTTATATATTAAAGTTACAAAAACTAAGAAGACTTTATAAGGTTTCACTTAAAGTTTCTTGTCAGATCTCAGATTTTATATAATGCCTAGATTTTGTACTCAAATGTTTATTGTTACAAAAGCATTGATTATTAATATGTATAAGTTTATTTTTCAAAGTTTAATAACGTAATTAATAAGAATAATAATAAAGGTTACGATCTGTCTTTCATTTTTGTCATTATAATTATTATTTTCATATAAAAAATTAAAATAATAAGCGGTCACCATGACCGCCGTTAGGTGGTAGTGTAACTCAAAAACACGTTAGGTGGCTAAGGGTTAAAATGTTTTGTTTTGTACATTATTTTTCGATTTTTTTCTGTTTATATAATATAATTTTATTATTAAGTATATTATTATAGTATGTAAATTGGCTGACATATAATACTTTTTACCGACAAATTGAATATTCTGATTATCCTGACTGTGATATTCCCGGAGTTAGAACTACAATAGTAAAAACGTGGGTACCTATAATCATATATACCTATAATCACTTTACTTTAGAACGCTACCAATTTAAGGCAAAAATAATCAAAAAAGATGGATAGTGGATAGCGTACATTTCGCTATCGAACACAACACATTGTTGAAAGGTTAATGTATTCCGTACCCAAAACAGAACCTTCGTTGGCCCTATCACCTGTGCCTACATAACCAATGAGATCCATTGATCAAATTAGTTGCCTTCTTTTATGGTTCAACACCTTTTCATTCCTTCACTAGGTATTGGGTACTAAGTAGGTACTTATAGTTATTTTATGGTATTGTGTGGTACTTAGTTATTATATTATCTCAATTTAACCATTATTCTCTATTTATAAGATGCGAAGTAACGGACTATTGTTAGCTTTGAATTATTACAAACCCTACCTACCTATAGTTATTTTATGGTATTGTGTGGTACTTAGTTATTATATTTTATTTCAATTTAACCATTATTCTCATCTATTCATAAGATGCGACTTAACGGACTATTGTTAGCTTTCAATTATTACAAATGGCTTATTCAGTTAATAGCTTTTATAATTTTTGATAGTTTTTGATTTATTTTTAGAATACATTTAATTAGGTTACTTCCGGTATTCAGTCAACATGTAAAATTTGTTTAATTTATGTTAATAATTTGTTCATATTTTAATTAATATAGGCCCAAGTAAAATTCCACGTGCAATCGGAAAAAACAATATCATTGAGTGTTAAAATAAATATTTACTTGGGGACGTTTCAGTGACACAAATATAAAAATACTAAGAAACTTATACATATTAATAATCAATGCTTTTGTAACAATAAACATTTGAGTACAAAATCTAGGCATTATATAAAATCTGAGATCTGACAAGAAACTTTAAGTGAAACCTTATAAAGTCTTCTTAGTTTTTGTAACTTTAATATATAACCTAATAAAGAAAACTATTAATGGCACAATCAAATCACTTTCTCTATAAAATTGCAATGGGTAAACAATTACAATTTTTGACGAAAATGTATGCATATCTTTTGCGAACACTCAACGTAAAAGGGTTTCTTACATTGAAAACACATGTGATACGTTTTGCGTTTTTTTAGCATCACAGGTTGAGCAAGTCTTCCTGATTTCAAACTTTTTGATATCATCGGTTGAGGACGTGCTAGGCTCTTGGTTCATCTTCAGTATGCGGCGAATAGCCCCTTGAAATTACGTAACCACCTAACAGCGGTCACCAAGACCGCAAAAAAAAAAAAAAACCTATATTTTTTGAACGCGCGAACGTGTGAACCGATCGATCACACAGTGCGTACTAAGGAGCGGGGGGGGGGGGGGGGGGGTAAAGTAGATGGGATTTATTTTTAGAATACATTTAATTAGGTTACTTCCGGTATTCAGTCAACATGTAAAATTTGTTTAATTTATGTTAATAATTTGTTCATATTTTAATTAATATAGGCCCAAGTAAAATTCCACGTGCAATCGGAAAAAACAATATCATTGAGTGTTAAAATAAATATTTACTTGGGGACGTTTCAGTGACACAAATATAAAAATACTAAGAAACAATAATTAAATTATCGATAATTTAATTATTGTTTCTAAGTTTTTTATATTATTTATATTAACACTCAATGATATTGTTTTTTCCGATTGCACGTGGAATTTTACTTGGGGACTAGCCATTGTGAAAGTTGATCAGTTGTTGTGTAAAAAGCTTGAGAATTGACGTCGTGTTGTGCGAAGTGAAGTTCTGTTTGTAAAAGTGAATAAACTCTATGTCCATAAATCAGTCTTTCAATGCTAGTTAATACTATGTACTCGTATCAGTATCAGGAAAGACTAGAAGGCGAATTCACTCTGCGATCCGCAACCCGTGCAGCGTGGGATAATAGGCAATACCCCCATGAGATAAAAGCCAATAAGGCTATTATCAAAGCGAGGCATATTATGCGTCCAGTAGTGGGCCATTATAGGCTGTTGAGGTTGAGGTATGTAGAGAATGCTGCCTAGCATCATGTTCGCCTATATAAGTCGCATGCAATCAAAACGGAACGGTGTTTGATTTTGAAAGGGTTCGATCTCTTGTGCTTATTACTTTTATATTGATGTTTGGCCTAGCGCTTTGATTTTTGTTTGCCAATTCATTTATGAGTTTGTTAGCTGATAGAATTGTTTACATTTTAGCAAAAATTGCAGTACAAAGCTCGATGAATGGTTGAATGAAATTTGTGATTCAAACAGATTCACTGTTTTGATTGGAACTGTTTTATTTTTATTAAATGATATTTTGTTTTGCAAAACATTGTTTATGACCTCAAATATAGTAGAAAATTTCTTTTTTCTAGTAAAAAAAAATATTTTAGTAAAAAGATTAGTACCCTTCTATTGAGATAAGTAACATATCATACATTCAGTCGTGTAGTGATGAAAAAGTAAGATAGGGACAGCCCTATCTTACTTTATTATCACTACACGACAAAATAGCTTTTCCGTTAACAAAAAATAATAGTTTGCCAGGATCTAACTCCAGTTATTTATCTGATTTTTTCACCTTAACAGCCTTTATCCGTCCACTTTTGGATGCAGACCTGGCCCTGATAAGCTCCTTATTGGGTTTTATCCACAGATCACAGAAACTAAGAAGATATGAAAAGGGGGCGGGGCCGGTGACGCAGTAATATGCTCAAAACGAGAACACATCGCTCACGGCAGTAATATTGTCATTTAGTTGAAGTTTGAACGTCGGCCACGACGGATATTCAAGTTAGAGGGAAATGCCGTATTGTACAATAGTTATTTGCAAAAATAGAAGTGATATTATGAACTTTAAGTCAAATGGAATCACATACCATCGGTAAGTACTGAAAATAATATGTTTTTCATACTAAAACTTTAAAAATAATTAAAAGTTGATTGATGTCTTGATTTCGCAACGTCTTTATTATGATGACTGATAGCCAGTCGCGATATTGTTGTAAACTGTTTACAATGCTTGCTCTGTACTAATGACTATTCGAACGTTGAGTTCCAATGCCGCAATGGATAATTAACATATTGAAGCTCACAGAATACGATCAACCGCGTGGTAAGACCACTGCTCGTAGACGTGAGTTAGTGATGTAACTCGAGTGTGTTCTTTGTCGATAAAGATTATCATTTTTGATACATGATGGACGCAGGCCTCCTCCTGATAAGAACCTTTTTTAGCTGTTATCCCCATGAGATATTGTGGATATACTATAATCCCCACGCTGGGCATGCATATCAGATTATCTCATGGGGTATTACCCCCCCATGAGATAATCTGATATTTTGTAATCTATGTACCATTTAAATTTGTTAGCCTATTATTATAATTATTCAGTATTCATATATTTTCAATAAATCATTATCCACAGATCTGTATTTCATTTTATGATAACGTCTATTAACTCATAAAAAAGATAACCAATGTTTGTTTACTGACTTCATCACCATGAAATCATGTTTACTCAATTAGTGAATTACCTATTAATTTTATTTCAATTCATAGCGTAAAAACGATGACCAAGTCGTTTCACGTTTTATCGACAAGCAATCCCTACCGTAAACGCATATTTTTGTGTCTATAGTGGTGCTGTACGAACGTCACTTGCAACCTTGTGTGCGAACGAATAGTTGCACTCCATGCGTTGTGTGCATGACACGCACACCACGCGAAGTATTGTTTTTATTTGGTTAACTGTGTGTGCGTGAGCTTGGATTGCGACCGTAGGTTTTGTACTTAGCGCACAGGACTGCCATCTCTCTATAGCTCTGTGGTTTTATCTAAAGGGGGCTATTGCCCATCCTCAACCTCAACAGCCTGTATTGGTCCACTGCTAGATGCAGGCCTCCCCCTGATAAACGCCTTATTGGCGTTTAACTCATGGGGTAATGTCAATAATCCCCACGCTGGGTATGCGGGTTGGGGATCGCAGTTTGGTGGAAGATTTGTTATGCAGGGGGCTCTGCTGCCCGCCCCCGGTGGATATCCCTTAGTCGCCTCTTACTACACCCACGGGAAGAATTGGGATGGTGTGAATTCTAAGCCAGCACCAAATGCCCATAATCACTTTATGTATATTCCCCAAAGATGTCTCCAGCAAGGGTATTTTTATTCATTCGATTCGTTTTCGAAGCAAAAACGTCACATTCGAATTTGAATTCTATGCCTATTCTACAATAAGTATTTGGTAAATTATATCAATAACCTCTTTAAAAATAATAAATTATGAATTAAAATGAAGTAAACCGGCTTTACATTTTTTTTTTAATAAAAATAGACAGTCTTGATCAAGTCACCTCTTAAATAAACAAAACTAAATCGAATTCGGTTTTGCCTCATTGAGCTACGAAGCCACCGACAGACATAGGAATAACACACGTCAAACGTAACACCCATTGATTAATTAAAAAGGGAAGATAGGTTACATTCTCCCAGCGCTTACTCAAAAATTGGCATGTGTTACAACTACACGAAAACACATACGCTCACAGTTATATTTCCAGTCCTGTGCAATACAAAGAAGAACAAAGACGGAAGGACGTATCTAAGACCGAAGTGAGACCGAGACAACAATATCCAGGTCCGACGGTGACTGAGGTGGGAGCACACGATTTTACACAATATGAGGTTGCCATTTTCGAGAAACTAGTACCTCACCTTCCCTTTTTAATAAATCAATGGTAACACCCCACGTTCTAGTAGTTCAGGGTATTTTTAGTTTTTACCGTGGTAAAATCTCAAAGTTGGTAAACGCAATCATTTTAAGTTAAAAATGTAGGTAAACCATTTTATTAATAAATAGAGCATCATCCATTGATGATGACTGAAAGTCATCCACGGATGTTTTTAACATCTGCTCGTTACGAGTAGATAAATAAATAAATAATGCTGGGCAACTCACACAGCATTATCTATCCCCAAGCTAAGCACAGCTTGTGTTAAGGGTCCTAGATCATTGATATTCATAATACAATACACTACATACATAGATATATACTTTTTATTATACATAGAAAACATCCAGAACGCCCTGAACTGTCTGCAGATCGTACACAGATGTAAAAAACGCATAACGACAAGGTGGACAGTTGTAACGGACGTTAACCAAGTGGGCAGGACGACACTAGTGTTTTTTATTGATTATTTATTATTTTTATACACCTATCAACGGTTGCTTCGAAAATTGAGCCATTGCCACACTTCTATTTCCTATATTCTGAGGAAGTAACTGCTGAGAGATACAGTTTCCAGGTAGGTTCCACCACCCTGTAAAGTTCTTGTATACTGAGAACTTGTTTACTGATTTCTCATCATTTAGTAATGCACAAATTTGACAGTTTATATTCGTGTCCGGTACGTTAGAAGATCTCTTATAAATATAGTGGTTTTTCCATCTAAAATAGTTAGCGTATTTATCTGGTTCTCGAATGAGATGAAGCATTGATTCTGTTAGTTTTGCAATGCCTAATTTTCTTGCGTCTAAGTACGAGTCTTGAGGCAGGAATCTGTAATATAAAATATTATATCATTTAAAATAGGTCTAAGAACATTAACTGAATTGTGTCAATTGTAATTATACTAGGTATTTATAATTTGTTTTTGTTATGTTATTGTAATTGTCTTTAAAAATAAAGAATATGAAAATCTACATATTTTAATTTACACCTAATAACGACAAAAAAGCGTATCAGTGGTGACAGCCATTATTACGTCTACAGCTGAACAAGCCTCCCCAGGATTTCGCCACAATCACCACGCTTGGGGATGGATTGGTAATCGCAGTAAAAAAGTACAAGGACATCTAATTATTTACTATGTACATCTCTGATTCTAATCAAGTAAAAAAAGTTCTGATATGTCTTGTATTAAGGATTTCCCAAAATAGTTTAATATTGTTCTCTTTTGGTTCCTCATTCTTTGAAGGTTAGATTAATATCTTGCCTTGAATAGTCAGCCCCTCCATACACGATTGGAACAACATTGTTATGAAGAGCTCTCAACAATACTTCAGTAACGAAGTCCGGACTCAGTGCTTGTTCAAATGCTAAAAAGAAATAGTATTTGTCACCAATAAATTTATAACACATCTCATCCTTGTCCTGTAAACACTTGTTTATTTTGTCGTATCCATAAACATCGATTCTGCAAACGTCGTACGGACACCCCAACCTATAGAATTCCCTTTGTAATTTTTCCACAAAATATCTTCGTTTTATGTAGGTGTCATAGTTTGGGGCAATCCATATGGCAGTTATGTACTTCGTCAGCAGTCTGTTTTTAAATTTTGCCTTCATAGGGGTCATATCTTCTGGTTTTAACCACATCATGTCCTCTTTTGGTCCAATAATATTATTATGTAAATCCCTTATTGTTATATAACCCCATTGGATTTCGGAATCCAATTTGAACGTCCATGTCCAGTTGAAGAAGTTGTTGTAATTTTTATTGCATAATGAGTAGGTGTCAGGCGAATCTACGCTTGCGAAAACATACTTTTGATGCGGAGATCGAAATTGTGGCATTGTTAAATATTCATAATAATAATCAGCTAATTCTGTGCCTGAAAAGACTATGACGTCAAATTTTCTATAATCGTTGAAGTATGACACGTTTGTTGTTATATAACAGTTAGTGAAGGTGCAATTTCTGCTTGTAAATCCTTGCTGCCCCACACCCATGTTTGCAAACGGAAAACTGATTTCGTGGATATCTTGTGTCCATAATAAAATTGTTTTCATTGCGTTCGTGGCTTGCGGTTTTGGAGTCCTTATTTGATTCTTGTTGATTACTTTGATTGTATAGAATGCTAAGTTAAGTGTTATTATAATAGTGCATAGCATTAGAAGTCTTAGGTGTGGTTTCATAGCAACAGAATACTTATTCAGGTTGGTACTTGTTTTGTGTTAATTATTTTACAACTTTCTTTTTTACTTTTCTAGGACGTCCTTTGCAGAAAACCGAGATGAATAGAAAGAGGGAAGGTAGGCCTTTGTCCTGTTATGGCACACTTTTAATATGTATTTTATTTACTGTTAATTTAATCTGATATGATTTATTATGGGAGCATGATTTTTTCACTTCACAAAAACAGCGACAGCCAACAATGGGTGCCTTATTATGATACGAAATAGAAAATTAATTAGCACCGTAACAAAATATACACCTCTTTCATAGCAACGTAACACAGTGAGTGTTTCAACATAATCTTAAATATGACCTTATTTATACAAGCGAGTTTGTTGTCAAGTAGGTGAATGCCTACCAGCCTACCTGACGGAAATACAAGGGATTTCTTTTCAATCAACATCCCAAACAATGCTTGTGTACATAGGTATTGTATATTCAGTGAATATATGTACGTTTGGATAGATGTATGTTACCTCTTCACGCCAAAACTACTGAACTGTATGTCGTTTTAGACTGGGAATAACTACGGTTTTAGATATTTTTATTCTCAAAAGAATTTACAAAATTCTTTTACTGAGAACTTATAACTTAAAGTTAGTCTAAATATTGTGTCCTGATGCGTAGTGTGATTAAAATTAAAATTAAACTTACGTTAATGTGCTTGTAAAAACATTCATTATTGACAACAAAAGGGTTATCACAGAAAACCGACGGAAAGAATCAGAAACCGCGGGCTAAAAATAGTTCTAAAAGAATGATGCAAAACGAATAGATACATCTACTTTATCCGGTGCATGTTCTTTCAAACGCCGTTCGAGAAACTCAAAGAAAACTAGGATCTGTAAGGAAACTACTAAACTCATTATTTCTTTACAATGTTCTTGGAAAAAAGATTAAGATAACACTGCGGTAATAGTTATTTCTTAGATATTTTTGTATACAGGCAACTTAACACGGCGACACTCAGGAACCTTATATGTCTACCAGCCTACAAGCCAGTGATGTTTTTTTGGTGATGACAACTCAACAGCTGGCTAAAATTACGCGTCGGAATCGTAGTGTACGCAAAGTACGCTGCGTCGGTATTTACGCAGATAGAGTGCGTCTACAGATACTTTACATACTATAGATTTTACATGGGCAATAGGTATTCGAGTTAATAGGTACAATAGGTTCTCTCGAGTTTGGCGATGACTTCATGCCACAATAATCTTGCTGCTATTACGATTTTGTATAAAGCTATCCTCAACTCAAAATCATTGAAATAGTTGGCACCGCTAAAAACCAGCGCTGCTATGGCCCTTTAGCCATACCAGCTTTAAGCTAAGCCAGTGACCTTTTTTTGTTACATCACATTAAGTTTAATATTAGTTATAAGCAATGTCATGTTATATTATATCACACAAATAAAGATCTATGTAATTTTTTTACCAAAACGCGCGCTTTGAAACGCTCAATATATCGCATTCATTGCCCAGCTGCCTGACGGCGATAGAGATGGACGGACATGTGCTTATGTGTACCTACATATTCTTAGAATAGGTACCCTAATAGCAACTGAGTAGACGACTGATTAATTGTCGAGTAAAAGTTGCTAGTTCTACCAAGGTTTTCATTTCTCCGGAGGTTTTCTTTCGTAGCTGTGTTAACGAGGGCTTTATCCAAGTTATGGTCGATTAAAAACTTGAAGAGCTTAACTGTAGAAACTTAGCCGCCTATTCATAATTTAGAATATGTAGTTTCAATAGCGCAGTGAGTGAATTAATCAAAATAACTATCGTATTGCACAAGTTTTGCCTGGGCGTAAATATTGTATGTACGATCTGCAAATACTTGTTCCGAGTGCTTTGGTGTTTGCTAGGAATGTTGCTTTATTAACCGATTTCAAAAAAGGAGGAGGTTATCAATTCGACTGTATATTTTTTATATGTTTGTTAGCTCATAAATTTTGACTGGGTGGTCCGATTCTATTTTTATTTATTTGATTATTTTTTTATATAAAAGCTGGTGCTTCCTGTGTGGTCCCATTTGTTCAGTTCTGACAACGGATCCATGAAAATTCATGAAAAATCTACAAAAGTAGAAGTCAGTATATAGTGTTTTAAAACAAAATTAATTATGTTGTTTAAAAGCTTTATCTGTTAAACAAGTATTGTACCAAAAATGGACACTATTTTATTTTTTCCGTTACTAATATTTTGACCTCTCCATTTTCAAACCATTCTACAAAACATAGGAGGCCTTTGGCATTTTATTCACGTAACTTAAACCTTTTCAAACAAAACAATTTTCCTGTGTTTTAAAAACTTCATCCAGCAGTGGCAAGGTAACTGCTAAAACAATAACAAACTTCAAAGCATACAAACGCAAAGTTTGCCGTGTTGAATTCGCTACACAAACTGTTCATTCGTAATATTCCACATCTCTGAGCTACGAAAAACCGTATCAATATACTTATGGGACCGTTTTCATCATTGCTGAATAGCCATTGATTACTTATAACTACAGGTATACCTTGATGTCCCTACTTAAATAATTAGAGAATAAGGCTGCCTGCCCATTGCAGAGGGGACAAAAGGAGCGGAGCAGTGCCAATAATCTCGGCCGCGCTTCACTAATAATAGTTACGTCGGTGGAGGGCGTTGTAATCTGCGACACAGTTTTAAAGTTATGCAGATGGCTTCGTTTCTATTTTATATCGTTTCTATTTTCATTGTTTTTATTCCATACCCCAGACTCAACAGCCTGTATTGGTCCACTACTGGACGCAGGTCTCCTCCAAAATTCAGCCTGATCCGTTCAGTAGTTTTTACGTAAAAAAGTAACAAACATCCGTACAACCAGGAATAATGGAGTCGTAGGATCAATTCATAGTCTACAACTCCGCTTCGAGGTTAACTCACCTAACTGTGACACTTGTGGAGTTGTGGAGGATGTATATTAATCATATATACCATCTATTAATAGAAAAATTTGTCTTTCTTGTTGAAAGCGTGTACGCTTTCAACAAGAAAGACAAATTTTACTTACCTACATCCTTGAGTCTAAATCATTACGATGTAGGACTATTTAACAAAATCCTAGCAGAACCGACAACCGACGCAGCGAAACAGCTGTTCACAGCGGTGAATCATTCCAAGTAGTGACTTGTGATGGCTTTATTAGACCTAAATTGTGCACTTACCTAACTATTTGTTATTGTTCAGTTTCCTTTTTCTTTTATATTTTCTAGTTGATAAGATATGTGGATCGTTTGATAAATATTTTCTAGTTTAGACAATAGGACCGCCATGTATTAATTATAAAGGTTCTTACAATAAATATGATTTAAAAAAAAGTCCGCTTCGCATTGCTCTCTCCCTCGCTTCGCCCCAAAGAAAAGGCAGCCTAACGTGGTCTTGTGTCTTCTTTTGTTTCAACTTTTCGCCGTTCCCATTAGTAAATTTTTTGTTCAGTTGTTTTATGAGGTTGCGAGATGAAAAGGTTGACAAATGGGAAGTTGTCGTTTTGGATTAAAGCGCTTAGGTACATGAGTGAAAGTGGCGCTGCCACCAATTTTATTTTATTATTACGTTTAAGACAGGAAATTTTAAAAATTCTTCGTACAGTTTGTGGTACTTATTATAAATTATTTATTTTATTATTTATTAATGGCTGTGTGGTGCCGGCCTAGAATAGCACCACCCCATTTCTTCCCGTGGGTGTCGTAAGAGGCGACTAAGGGACATGAACCGGGGGGGGGGCAGCAGCGCCCCCTGCACAACAATTCTATTTCCAAACTGCGATCCCCAACCCGCATGCCCAGCGTGGGGATTAACAGCGGGGCAGGGGGTGCTAGGAATCCCCGGGCTACGGCAGGCTACCATTCATTACCCAAATAATGGACCCTACTAAACCACCTAGCGCAGTTGGAAGTGGAGTTAGAGAACATTAAATGGCATGTTAAAGGGTTATGTGAAGTCCGTAGAGAGGGGGAGGACACCGTAACCTTAGACTCGGGCCATCTTCTCTACTTTCGCGAGGGTGACAAAACATGTCAGGGTGGCGTACGTTTCCTCGTCAACAAGGCCCTCTCTAACAACGTCCAAGAAATCTCTAGTGTGTCGACCAGGGTAGCGTACCTGATCCTTCGGCTGTCCAAGCGGTACAGCTTGAAGGTAATTCAGGTCTACGCACCGACCTCGGCACACTCGGACATATCCAAAGCCTTACATAACACCACTAAGGCTCACTTCAACGTTGTTATGGGGGACTTTAATGGCAAGGTGGGATCCCGGACTGGCAACAAATCCCGAATAGGCTCGCATGCTTTGTTTGATTCCAGATTCCAGAATGTATGCAAAATTTTTGGATCAGGCTGAAATTGCAAAAGTTAATCCTAATCCTGGAATCAAATATAAGCTACCAGTGGTTTTGGCGTGAAGAGGTAACTAGGTATATATTTATATATATATATTATATTGGTTATATTTGATTCCAGGATAAGGATTAACTTTTGCAATTTCAGCCTGATAACTCAAGTAATAACTCAAGAACGGCTAAACCGATTTGGCTGAAAATTGCTAGGAGACGGACATAGGATAGTTTTTATTTCGTTCCAGGCTGAACGAATCTTGATGAAATTTGGCAGGGAGGTAAACGGTATCCTGGGAACGGACATAGGCTACTTGAATAGAGCGTGCGAAGCCGCGGCCAAAAGCTAGTTTATAATATAAGTGTGACAAACAAAATTGACGGCACAAGCAGGTGGCTCAACTACTATCGCCCATAACAGAGTATCTCTAATTGTGACTTTAACTGTCAGAAATCTCTATGACATTTATTTGTATTTATTAATTTATGACTATTAATTATTTGTCAAGAAACCGATCGTATTTTACCGATTAGGTAATGTTTGTATCAATGCTGTTCTTTTTTAAAAATGCATTTCATTTCATTTTATTACTCTTCATAGGGCTCTACGAAGACCTACTGTAATTCAACCAAAACCTAATCAAAACTTCTAGTCTAAAACCAGACATACTAGACCTACGTCCACGAGCTAGTTAAGTTTTTAGTCATAAAACAATGGAACCCTAAAAGTAATTATTTTAGTCACAACGTTCGAGCTTGGACAGGACCCAAAGGCACCTTTAAGAGTCGAAAGTTCGTAGTTAATTATAAGCATCGTACATTGGCATCGGGCTGTCGAATGAGTTGGGTTTGGTTCACCGAACCTTTGAGAATGCATTACTAGAGGTCTACTTAGAAAACGAAAACAAAGTTATGGGTGACGGATTTCGAATTATAGCTAGAGGCAATTTTATTCGTCGACGACGAAATAATAGGAAAATTACTCCTTCCGAGAAAGAAAGAAACATTAAAATTAGGTCATTTATTAATTAAATTTTACCATGTAGTAGGTTAGTACAATATAATATTAGGTAAGGTTATAGGTAGGTAAGTTTATGGATTTCTGAAAGATAGGACTCGTAACGAATACATCCGACAGAGAACCAAAGTTATCGACATAGCTCAAAGAATTAGCAAGCTGAAGTGGCAGTGGGCCGGCCATATCTCGCGAAGAATCGACAACCGATGGGGTGAACGAGTTCTTGAGTGGAGACCGCGACTCGGCAAACGTAGTGTAGGGCGCCCTCCGGCCAGGTGGGATGACGATCTGCAATAGACTACAGGCAGATGGTGGATGCGTCAAGTTGAAGACAAGGCGCTATGGCGCTCGTTAAGGGAGGCCTATGTCCAGCAGTGGACTAATAAACGCTGATGATGATGATGAAGTTTAAGACTATATCAATAAGAAGTAACAGGAAAAATGACACGAATTACCTTTTCTAGTCTATCACCATTGTATTTTGTTTAATTAATTTGTGGTGTGTTTTAAGTACCGAGAGTCAGTAAGGTCAGACTGCATACAGAACGCGTAAGTTGCTGTCATCCAAAACCTTGTACAACATCAGATGTTGTACAAGGTTTTGGATGACAGCAACTTACGACAACAACTTACTTAGATTCCAAGAGCAGAGTTTGAGAAATTAATTCTGACGCGGCCCGTTGTGTTCCTTTGTTTATAAGTAAATAATTAAGGGCTGTGTGGTGCCGGCCTAGAATAGCACCACCCCATTTCTTCCCGTGGGTGTCGTAAGAGGCGACTAAGGGACATAAACCGGAGGGCGGGCAGCAGCGCCTCCCGTAGACCGATAATATCACCAAACTGCGATCCCCAACCCGCATGCCCAGCGTGGGGATTATGGGCACTACCCCCCCAATGATTGCACACGCCAAAAAGTGGCCCCTAGTTCCCGGCCGCCTCGCTATTCCTGGCCATGGTAGCGGCCATGGTAACGGCGGGGCAGGGGGTGCTAAGAATCCCCGGGCTACGGCAGGCTACCGATCATTACTTAAAAACTTGACCCTGGCTACGTTTAACGGACGCACTCTGAGGCTTGATCACCATCTAGCGCAGTTGGAAGTGGAGTTAGAGAACATTAAATGGCATGTTCTGGGGTTATGTGAAGTCCGTAGAGAGGGGGAGGACACCGTAACCTTAGACTCGGGCCATCTTCTCTACTTTCGCGAGGGTGATAAAACATCCCAGGGTGGCGTAGGCTTCCTCGTCAACAAGGCCCTCTCTAACAACGTTCAGGAAATCTCCAGTGTGTCGACCAGGGTAGCGTACCTGATCCTTCGGCTGTCCAAGCGGTACAGCTTGAAGGTAATTCAGGTTTACGCATCGACCTCGGCACACTCGGATGATGAAGTGGAGGATATGTACGAAGACATATCCAAAGCCTTACATAACACCACCAAGGCTCACTTCAACGTTGTTATGGGGGACTTTAACGGCAAGGTGGGAATCCGTACTGGCAACGAATCCCGAATAGGCTCGCATGGTTATGGAGTTAGGAATCACAGGGGGCAAATGCTTGTCAACTTCCTTGAGAAGGAGGGGCTGTTCTTAATGAACTCTTTCTTTAAGAAACCGCCCCAGAGGAAGTGGACGTGGCGAAGCCCCGACACTGTGACTAAAAATGAGATCGACTTCATCATGACGGATAGCAAGCACATATTCAGAGATGTCTCAGTGATCAACAGGTTTAATACCGGATCTGATCACCGACTGCTCCGAGGCTCTCTGAATATCAACTTAAAGCTTGAAAGAAACCGTCTGATGAAGTCCACGCTCCGACCTAACCCAATCCAGATCATGGCGGGCACCGAGAAGTTCCAGCAGCTTCTCGGGAATAGATTCATTGCCTTGGATCCCACTGATGACGCTGACGAGACCCTACACAATCTGGTCGAAACGTTGAGGAACGAGGGCATCAGATTCTGCCAAAAGCAGCGTACTGGCAAGAAATCCAAACTCTCGGATGAGACTCTCGGGCTGATGGCAAAAAGACGGGAAACCACCCAAGCGACTTCTTCAGACAGGTCAGACCTGAACAAGCGAATTGCGAAGATGGTACGGCGCGACCTTCGGAGCTCCAACACACGCCTCATTAAAGAGGCAATAGAGCGAAACCGAGGGTCCAAAGTATTCACTCAGCAGCTTGGCAGGAGCCACCTGACGAAGCTTAAAACGCACGATGGGAGGACCGTTTTGTCGAAGCTGGAGATATCCGCCGAGATAGAGGATTTCTATGGCCGATTATACGCTGCACATGCCCCTCGTCCCCAACGAGTCGACCACGATTCAAGAGCCACCCTGACACGCCACTATACCGACGAACTGCCAGACATCAGTCAAGACGAGATTGTGCTGGCTCTGAGGCAGCTTAGAAATGGAAAAGCCCCCGGTGAGGACGGCATAACATCAGAGCTTTTAAAAGCCGGAGGAGCCCCTGTTATACAGGAACTACAGAAACTCTTCAACGCCGTCTTTCACAGTGGGAGAACTCCAAAGGCGTGGAGCGGGAGCTTGGTGGTGCTCTTTTTTAAGAAGGGAGATAAAACCCTCCTTAAAAACTACAGACCCATCTCACTCCTGAGCCACGTCTATAAGCTGTTCTCACGAGTGATCACGAACCGTCTCGCCAGGAGACTCGACGAGTTGCAGCCACCGGAACAGGCCGGGTTTCGCGGAGGATATGGCACCATAGACCACATACACACAGTGAGGCAGATTATACAGAAGTCCGAAGAGTATAATCAGCCCCTGTGTCTGGCCTTTGTGGACTATGAGAAGGCCTTTGACTCTGTCGAAACCTGGGCTGTTCTGGAATCCTTACAGCGATGCCAAGTAGACTATCGTTATATCGAGGTGCTGAGATGTCTCTACGACGCCGCGACCATGAGTGTCCAAGTACAGGACCAGCAGTCCAAACCCATCCAACTGCGCAGAGGAGTGAGGCAGGGGGATGTTATATCCCCGAAACTGTTCACGAGCGCCTTGGAAGATATGTTTAAGACACTGGTAAGGGCATCAACATAAACGGCGATTACATCTCACACCTTCGATTCGCTGATGACATAGTCGTAATGGCGGAGTCGTTGGAGGAGCTAAACCGGATGCTGGACGGCCTAGCTTTAGCCTCACGATGCATCGGTCTCGGCATGAATATGGATAAAACCAAAATCATGATCAATGGCCTCATTGATCCGGGACCGGTCGTCGTACATGGCCACCCTCTCGAAATTGTTTCCGAGTACACTTACCTTGGACAAATTCTGCAGTTGGGTAAAAACAGTTTTGAGAAGGAGGCCAAGAGGAGGATTCAGCTAGGCTGGGCAGCGTTTGGAAAGCTACGTCGAGTCTTCTCGTCATCCATACCGCAATGCTTGAAAACGAAAGTTTTCAATCAGTGCGTCCTACCCGTCATGACCTACGGAGCTGAGACGTGGACACTCACGATAGGGCTGGTCCACCAGTTTAAAGTCGCTCAGCGAGCTATGGAAAGAGCTATGCTCGGAGTCTCTCTGAAGGATAGGATTCGTAACGAATACATCCGACAGAGAACCAAAGTTATCGACATAGCTCAAAGAATTAGCAAACTGAAGTGGCAGTGGGCCGGCCATATCTCGCGAAGAACCGACAACCGCTGGGGTAAACGAGTTCTTGAGTGGAGACCGCGACTTGGCAAACGTAGTGTAGGACGCCCTCCGGCCAGGTGGGATGACGATCTGCGAAAGACTGCAGGCAGATGCTGGATGCGTCAAGCTGAAGACAGGGCGCTATGGCGCTCATTAGGGGAAAGAAAGAAAGAAAGAAGAAAGAAAATACATTTATTTGGAACAATTACATAACACACACATAACACGACAAACGTAAGGATTATAGATAAGTAGGAAATAAGCAAAGAATTACATATAAACCAAGGAAAGTAGTACATAAATAAGAGAGGAGCATGTTAAAGGATGTTATATAAAGGGCCAAAAAGGTCCCTGTCTCAGCATTATGCCGCTACAGCCGAAGCTATAACGGCGCTGATTTTCTGACAGGTCCTGGTGTGGTGGCACAAAACTAGAATAAAATAAAGCAAAACATTTTAGATATTTACAGCAAACAAGATAGACGTATGGAAAAAACAAAACAAAAATAGTCTGTAGCTGGCCTAAACACATTTTCCGAAGCTATTTTTGTCTTTGGTTTCGGAATGTCAAACGTCATTAGCATCAAACGTCAAGTCAGATTTTCCGATTTTCCGATTTTCCCTCCTTTCGCAGTATTGTATTTCTCTGGAAAATTGGAATGTTCAACCAACGAAAAGAAAGAAAAACTAGTGCTTATCTATTTAATATATTACTACTGAAAAAATACATAAATTGTTAATATAAACAACAAGTTTCGGCTTTTGTCCGCAAATTGAGTCGTCAAATTTATATGTCTAGAACATTGATATAATAATTTTGTGTTATTTTTATTGGTACATACCTATTTAAATATTTGCATTCGCAAGATGTTGTGTGAGGTCTGGGCACAGAGAATATGGTTTGCATGCGCAAGAGAGCAATCAAGAATGCAATACGGATGAGTTTGTGTGGACAGCGGACTGAGAAGGGGTAACACAAAGCGAGACAATCCCAATCTCACGCCCCGTCCGTGGCGGCAGGTCGTTAGAAGGAACAAAAAGGGGAGGCCTATGTCCAGCAGTGGACTAATATAGGCTGATGATGATGATGATGATGAAATAATTAAATGAATGCTGCTGGCCTCTAAGGTAGACTTTTCGTCACTTTCAGGAATAGAATAGTTCCAAACACTACTTATGCTCAGAAAGCTTTCTCAACCTCAACCACCTGTATTAGTCTACTGCTGGACGCAGGCCTTTACCTTATAAGCGCCTTATTGGCTTTTATCTCATGGGGAATTGTCCATAATCTCCACGCCGGGCATGCGGGTTGGGGTTCGCAGTTCTGTGATAGAATTGTCCTGCAAGGGGCGCTGCTGCCCGCCCCCCGTGGATATACCTTAGTCGCCTCTTACAACACCCACGGGAAGAGTTAGGGTGATGCCAATTCTAAGCCAGCACCACACAGCTTATTTTAAAACCAAGAATCGTGAGTCTCACTTTAACCTTCGTTGTTATATAAAACTGCTAAGAAACAAAAAGCTATCTCCGAATTGGATAAAGCTTATAAAAGTTCAAGTAGATCCAAAAATGCCTCCGTAAAAAACACACTTGATTTCAACTGTGATAAGCCCAACCCACTAAATATTTACTAAAACGTTTGTATCGGCCCAGGATCCCTATCCTCTTAACCGTAAAGGTAATCAAATCTGAAACCCTTCCCCGAAACGGGTTTTCTAATTTTATACCAGTTCAAGGTAAAAAAAACCATTAACTCGGAAAGTCTTAAGATTGGGTTGTTTGTTTACGGAATTTTATCGAGCGCGTGATTTTGCGATTCCCTAGTTTTACTGGCCGTTGCTTTATTTCTGGTGACTGATTTTGTGTTTCGTGGGGCTGTGATTTGATCAAAATAACCTTGAGCGCCCATGCGTAGTTTGAAGGTAGGAAATATCGTCGGTAAGGAAACTGCCTAGGGGACTTATAGTTCTAAAATCTATTGTAAAGATCCGTTGAATGATCTATTTGGACCTTTATTTCCACTTTATTCCAATATTAGTGATTTTTTGCAAAGAGCTTAGGTGAGCGTAGGTTGGCGTAGATTATTGCGTGCTAGCACCCCAATGGGGTTCTTATTCATATTTATTTTATCATAAACACTGTGTGACTTTGTATGAAATTGGTATCTAGCTGTGTGGCTTAGAATTTGCATCAGTCCATCTCTTCCAGTGGGTGTCGTAAGAGGCAATTAAGGGATATTCACCCGGGGTGGGCAGCAGCACCCCCTAAAGCCTAGCGTGGGTATTATAGGCATTTCCCCCATTACGCCAACAAGGCGCTTATTCGGGGGAGGCCTGCGTCCAGCGGTGAACCAATAAAGGCTGTTGAGGTTGAAGTGGAGTGTCTAGATTATGGATAAGAAACAACATGGTACCGAAGACGGGCGTGCAATAGGAACTGATAATTCTATAGTTTGGTTTCAGTAGAAAAATATAATTCAATAACATCGTATATGCACCTGGCTGAATACGCTCAGTTCAATTAAGTTTACGAAACCGTTTTTAGTTACAATGTTGGTAGATACCACAGAAATCGAAATAGTACCTTATTATTACAAGTTCTGTGATAGGTACTTATAAAATGTGATGTAGGTATAGTCAGCAAAAATTGCGCCTTACCACCACTAGGGTGATTTTTCTGTGAAGTGTTGCTAACCCCGGCTTGCTCGATATCTTTTGTTTTTAACGCAAAGCAAAATAGTTTTAAACTAGATAGGCGTTACGTTTGGCGATGTCAGCAAAAATCGCGCCTTACCACCAATCCCAGCTTGCTAGATATCTTTCAAATAGTTCCAAACTGGATAGGCGTTTTACGTTTGGAGATGGTACGTACAAGAAGAAAGATTAAAGTTGAGGCTTGTTTTTTTTTCAGGTTTTTTTATGGTACCATGAAACAATGGAATTAATTGTTCTAAATGATTCTGAAATACTTACTTCATTTTCACCGCTTTTATTTAGATTCATCTGTAAGATGTCGTCTGTAATCTGATCTTGCAAATTTAATTTGACCCACATTCCGGTTTCCAATTGAGCTGCAATTTGAGATGCATGAGTGAATCGAATGACAGTGCAATATTATAATAACACTAGCTGCGCCCCGCGGCTTCGCACGCGTTGTTCCTACGGAAACGTTAAAATGTGATTTTCATCCCACGAGTTATGAGATCAAAAGTAGTCTATGTTTTATTCCAGGATAAGAATTACCTGTATGCAAAATTTTAGCCAGATACGTTCAGTAGTTTTGGCGTGAAGAAGTAACAAACATCCATACATCCATACAAACTTTCGCATTTATAATATTAGTGTGATTTAGTGTGATGAGCTGATCTGAGGTGGAAGGAGAACTCTGAGGAACTACTCGGAAAAAGAAAGGTGAAGTTCATCTTTCGATGGCGTGCAAACCAAGCTCTTATGTCGCTTGCATAAAAAGAGTGCAGGAAGCTCAACGGATCCATATCAGATAACTTAACTACAGTTAGATTTGCATACATAGTTATAGCCATTATGTTAAAGGCCTGTAATCTGTTTATGAATGTGAATTATTCCTAACTAAGGTGTATAAGTATATAGTAATTTGTATTACTTTAGTACTTTACTAAAGTACATGGTGCTAACTTATGTTTTTTTGTTGTGTCTTTTATGTAGCTATTTGTGGGAACCTATTAATGGTCACACATAATGCTAAACACTGTATTTAATTAGTAAGTATTGAACCGATGTTTCCCTTAAAATAAATAAATTAATAAAATAAGATTAGCGTTTGCACGAATAAGAATTAGAAACTATGATTTCATTTTTACGAGTACGGGGTATGTACTCTGGTCATAGATAATAATAAAAGGATGCTTTAAGTGTGTTTTTGAGGTTCTAAGTACAGATACTTATGTTTTTTATGTATCTACTTAATAGTTCATCAATTTCTCCGCTAATTATTAATTAATTTATTTATGAAAGGAAAACTAGCAACACATACAAAATAAAAAAAATACGTACGGGTTTTTACGAGTTCTTAAGAAGAATATTGTATACAATGTATACAATATTCTTCTTACACTTCTTAAGAACTCGTCATGTAGACTCACGCACATGGCGGAGCGCTGGATGCTATAAATTTCAATAACAACTGTTAATATTGAGCATTATTTTCATTGATCGGTCAACGATGGTCCTAGTTCTTAGCAGGCCGCCATCATAATCCGAAAAGACCGCCCGTCAGTTGTCAATATTGAACGTCGTATCCGTTTCCTAGATTGTCTGTGACATTCAGAACGTCTTCAGAACCGTTGATTTGGACGAACAGAACCATAAGCACGCAAATCTTGCAAAAGCTTACCCCAAAGAGGTTAATCAGCCATTATCAGCATAAGAATTGTCTATCCTAAACCCCTGTAAGCTACCTTATACACAGGCCTCGTCTTCATACATAATATTAATCTAAACGAAGAAAGTAATTATGGGCCGATTTCGAATATTATTTTGCCATTGTATAATTAATGATCCCGAAGTGTTCCCATAACACGATACGATATTTTGTTCCGAAGGGAATAACTAGTTATCCCGTAAAACTTTACCATCATTATCGACTTTCTCATTTATTGTATACTAGCTGCACCCCGCGGCTTCGCACGCTCTATTCAAGTAGCTATGTCCGTCCCCGGGATACCGTTTACCTCCCTGCCAAATTTCATCAAGATTCGTTCAGCCGGGAACAAAATAAAAACTATCCTATGTTCGTTTCCTGGTTCTAAGCTACCTCCCCACCAATTTTCAGCCAAATCGGTTCAACCGTTCTCGAGTTATAAGTGTTGTAACAAACACGACTTTCTTTTATGTACCTATATAAGATTAATGTTTATCTATTAATCTCCTTCAAAAATAAAACTACGGTACCTTAATGACATTTTGTTTTAATTGTTTGTTCTAAAAATACGGTTGTTCTATTGTTGTTGCCACACAATTTTTTTTCATGTACTGACAAGAAGTTACCATTCAGTAGGTACGTTTAGTTATAATTCTGAGGTAAACCCACGTAAACAAATTTTCTAACAAAAACCATCATGCCGCTCTTCCGATGTAAGTACCCATTACTCATTCCGTCTACCCCAACTTTAAGATATAGGCACATCTGCGTAATGTATTGTGTATTTTTCGAGAGGTGTAAATAAGTAATCTTATGAGAAAACTTCGAGGAAAGTTGGTAATGCCATTTTTACGGAATACGTCCTTATCTACGGTTTTCACACTTTGTTTTTCAATAAATTTCAGAATGATTTTGTTTATTTATAGGTGAAATCATCGATCTTAACAAAATTGGGGATATTGGGTAGTAATTATATGTATGTTATGTATATATTGAGTCTTTTTCACATAATATGAAGCGTTTCATGACGTTTTGGGTATGGCAATTAATATTAAAGTAATGACTTGTTTGATTTGTCACCTTATTCAGTGTATTATTTTATAATTTGACCTTTTCTATGTGTAGAAATTTTATCGTACTTATCTATGGAAATAATGAGTTTTTGATATGACCTAGACATCTACGACTGATAGATCAACGTAAATTGACCTCTATGTGGATTGATGGAAGCAGGAATTCAATCTAGCATCCGTTCAATCAAAGGTTGTGGTTGGATTGACAGCAAATGGATCTTGTAGCATATTGATTGTTTCTTGTGGGAACAGAGATACTATTTTGAGGTTAGTAACGAGATGTGACCGTGACGTTTCCTTTTTACCGACTTCAGGAGTAGGTTCTATGTTCGTCTGTGTGTTTTTTTTTCGTTTGTTCCACCGATTTCTCCGTTAATTATAGACCGATTTAAAAAAAATCGCTTTGTATAAAGAATGGTTGGTTCCGAATTGATCACATAAAATTTATATTCTCAAAGAATTAGTGTTTACCCCGTCAAGCTTAAAAAACAACAATATACTTCAGAAAAATCACTACTTGTTACAACAATTTTGGTAATTTCTTCGCCAATTCTCAGATGATCCTTTTTTTAATGTCTAAATGTTGAATTTGAGGTGGTACTACCATAAAAGTAAGATTTACAAAAAATGTATTTGCGCGCTGAATAAGTATCTAAAACATCCTCTTCTCATGATAATTTCACTCATTATAATTTATCTCTAGCGGGGAACCGCTGGCAACGGACGTAAACAAGAGGCTTACAAATTTGATGCATGGACAATATCCAAAAAGTACTTGTATCAATGTGTTTGGTTGGACGATAGTGTTAATTATCAAACATACCTATTAACTTGATTCACAAGTAAAAATTAAATAAAAATCCATTTTAAAAACACTAATAAGGGGAAGTATTTTTAAAATGGATTTTTTTGATTATATTGATATATATATTTATTAATAGCTATATTTATATATTCATTAATCGCTAGGCTACCAAAATATATAATCATACTGAAAAATGTATAAACAACAATTAGTCTGATACGCCAAATGTATTTAAAAATAGACTCAAGAATATACTCATACACCATGTATAATACAAGAATATATCTATGTAGTTTATTGTATTATGTATATCAGTTACCTAGTACCCATAACACAAGCTCTGCTTAGCTTGGGGCTAGATAATGCTGTGTGAATTCTCTCTCCAACATTATTTATTTATTGTAGACAAATGTTATTATAGCGTTAATGATTTTCTGCTTGACAAATTTTGATTTTATATACTTACCAATTACAATAATACAATATACGGGTTATTGTTTGTCAGAATCGGTTAGTTCCTGAATCTATTTGGGGAGAAAAATTCTTCCAACATATTCTAGAAGTTCCAATCTCAAACTAGTACCAATAAATTTGAAAGTCTCTGAACTTTCTAGCCCCTGCAAACTGCGGAACGGAGAAAGCAAGTTTTGAGGTAAAAATTCCAGTTTAGTTTTAAGTTACCCAAAGTTATTTTAATGATATAAGTCCTTTTCAACTTTGAAGTGTGAATATTATAATTTGTTCCGGAAGATACTTTAGTTTGTTTTTTGTAAAAAGTGGAGCGTTATTAGTTTTTAGAATTATTCCCGTGACAGAGTTTCCTCTTCTTCTTCTAACGTTACCATAAGCACCAAGAGTTCGATTGCTAGCTAAGTGTTAATAGATTATTATCTTTATATTCGCTTTATAATATTTTTATTTTATTTTACATAGATAATGTCCCGCTGCAGGGAAAGATCTCCACAAACTCTTAGAGGAGTCGCGTTTGTTAAATTTAGTAGGGTTTCCTATACAGATTGTATGTCTTTGAATAGCCTTTGCTATATATATTACACAACTGCGAAGTAGCATATGTGTTTCTTATGATTGTTACGTAAATGCATTGAACGAAATACCTATTGATGTAGTCATCAGTCAATCATTGATCAATTACTCTCTGGCTGGGTAAATCCGAGAAGCTTCTGTACACTTAGTAGAACAATCATCGTCCATATTCCTCAAATTAAGAAGTAGGTACGGAAGGTACCTGCATACAGAGCTTACTGTTATCCTACATGGGGTTATTAAAGTTGTATGGAAATAGTTGTATGGAAATAAAGCAACACAGTAATACACTATTTAAGTACCTTGGCTATATTGTATCTCCACAAAAGCACATCATCAATCAAAAACAAAGAGCATAGTTCTAGTACTCAACAACCTAATATGTTAATTGGCATAACACAAAAAGAAATACTAGTGAAGGTACTTGTAAAATTCCTTTGAAGCGTTGAACCCAAATCAACACACAATAAAATAATCAAGACAATATTAGAGGTAATAGAAGGTACCAAATTACGAACAGACTTTAGCACAAGGGATATCATAGAAAAACTATTGAATGCATGTCTTCAAAATAAATTTATTTTTACTTATTAACAATAATAATAATATCGGAATACATCCGACAGAGAACCAAAGTTATCGACATAGCTGCTTAAATATATAACAAGCTGAAGTGACAGTGGGCCGGCCTCATCTCGCGAAGAACAGACAACCGATAGGGTAAACGAGGTCTTGAGTGGAGACAGCGACTCGTCAAACGAAGTGTAGGGCACCCTCCAGCCGGCCTAGTGGGATGACGTTCTGCGAAAGATTGCAGGCAGATGCTGGATGCGTCAAGCTGAAGACAGGGCTATATGGCTCTCATAAGGGGAGGCCTATGTATTCGGCCTATATTAGTAATGACTAATATAGGCCGATCATAATGATGATGATGATCCTGAAGCTACTTACACTAAAAAATTTGAATGGTCGCATCGAAAATAATCGTGTGCGCCTAAAATAAGCAGAGTCCTAACCAAAGACTTAAATTTTTTTTACTACGTCATATCATAACCCAGTAGAGGGACTATTGAATACACTGTGTACGATACACATAGCGCTGAGGGTATTTTTTTTATCTAAAGCCCATCCCCACGGCAAAACAGCTTACGAACGACTAACATGATCACGTGACGTGACGAACCAAAACAGGCAACGCCGCGTCAATTTTGATGGATTTCCCAGGAGATAGCAATGTTAATGTTACTAATGGTTTTTGGAATGTGATCTCTAGTCCCGTTGATATAAGGACTATGGATTTGTTATGATTGTTTCCTTCGACGGCTTTATTTGGAAATAATTTTCCGTCAGCGATGTCATTAAAATTTGGCTGTGTGCCGATCCCGAGAGCAAAGCGGGGTCAATACCGCGCGCTAGCTTTGTTTGAAATAAATAATTGTTTTTTTTGTTGTTTTCTATGGACTTTTGTCTTTTTGGGACAGTAAAAAACCTATTTTCATTCAAGTACGGCCGGTACGGATTATTTGGTATTGGAACCCGAATAGGTGAAGATTGTTCTATAGATTATAAAAAGTTTTACTCTATGCTATATATCATAAAAAAATCGTAGGTAGGTAATATACCTAATGCTTTATGCAACCAGCTGAAACTGTAGTATTGACATTGAGTTCTAAACCTGTTTAGTAACTATTTCTTTACCTTTATACTGACAACCTTTATATAATATTCTTTACCTTTATACTGACAACCTTTATATACTTAAGTAAATCTTATTCTATCTTTTGTTGTTTTTTAACTTGCTTGGTTTATCCCACTGCTGGGTAAAGGCCTTCCCCAAATCTTTCTACATGGCTGGTCAATTTTATCTTCTGTGTTATTTGGTTAAGGTAGTAAATGATTTTCTATTTCATTCCTTCTATTAGATTCTTAATGAAATTGTAATGAACGTTTTTACAAGCCGGATTCGTTTGCTAGTCATAAAATAAAGTAGGTAGGTACCTACGTTCTCACAAATGATTATTCGCGCCAAACGGTCCCAGCCCATTCATTTTCGTGTCATTAGGTCAGGGGCTATAACTTTTTTCTTACACGTGACTTCGGTGAGAAAGCTTCACAGGAACAGTGGGAACTAATCACGAAGTCAATTGATGTCCTCGAATTATTACTTTATTGCTTCCAGGATTTATATTGTCAGCGAAAAGTTTGCTTGGTTTTATTTTTCCCTGTTCCGGTAGGTAGGACCGGCTAATAAAAAATATGGTTTGATGACACGTTTTCTTTTCGTGATTAATTGACAAGATAGTGTTGCTTGTATTTTAGAATATTTCTCTGATATTTTTCGGCGTCAGAGATCAAAATGTGGCAAAGTTTTTCCTTCACGTTTACTCAAATGACACTTCTTGTTTAATGTGTATTACAATCCCGTTGTAAGAATGAGCCACTTGGTTAGCGATTTAAAAATCTCTTCGGAGGCAGGGACTCGTGAAATTATGGTCAAACTTCACGTTTAACCTTCAATTATTGGTTGATAAAATCAGAGTAATTTATTTATTATTTATTTATTTTGTTATACATTTGACTGGTATTGATATGGATCTACCTGTAGATTGTATGCAACAGTCTGCAGTTAATTTATTTCTAGTTAATTAATTTCTTTAATTTGATTGTAATTTTCTTTTTCAATAAATAACTTTATTTTTAAGTTATCTAACTGATCAGTTTGAAAACTTAAAATAACTTATGTATATAAAATTGCTTTACAAAACAGAAACGACGGACCCTTTAATCCATAACAAACTGTTTGTCAGATGTTTGTTACTCTGTTAAAATATCCAAGAACATACATGACCCGGTCATAAAGTTGATAAAACTCGATCTATGTATGTGCTCAATAAAGTAATCACTCATATTATTTACAACTAGGTCGGTATGATCCATCATGTTCTGTCACCAAAATTTCAGCGAACTTCCTATGAGATGGATTTGTCGATATGTTTTATGACGTGTGTTTTAAAATTCTATCTACGACTGGTAATGTTAGTGACAAGGGGACGGCTGATAGCCAGGCTAAAATGTCAACTATCGTGTTATTCCCATCTTCTCACGTGAGACGTTGCCGATTCTCATCGTCTCACAAAAAGTCAGAGAGCTTCTTATTAAAATCTACAACATATTTGGATCATGTTTTTCAAGAATAGCCATTAACAATAAAGCATTTGAGCTACGTCAGAATTTTTGTGTGTTGACATTAACTGTTATTTTGACAGTAACTGTCATATATGACAATCAGTGATCAGTTAGGTTTATTAAAATGACAGATACTGGCATAAATGACAGCTAATGTCAAAATTGAAATCACCAAATCTTTAAAACTGCTTGTGCTAGAACTTCGATAAAAAGCTCAAATGAAAGGCGAAGACAGAATCCAATTCTAAACCCACCCTAATCCGATGCGAAGCTATAAATATCTCGGTAGTACGTATGCATGTATAAATAAATAATTATTAGGTCATTACATATGAAATTGGCGTTTTGTATGGGAGGAACAAAAAGTCGAATATTTTTTAATATAATATATTTAATTAATCAAAGTATGAACCATTATTTTCTATGCACTTTTGCCATCTTGTAAGTAGTTCATTGATCCCTTTACTAAAAAAACCAGTCGGACGGGAATCAATAAAATCTTTGAAGGCGATTTGGACTGCCCCATCGGAGTTGAATTTTTTCCCTTGCAAGAAGTTATCCAAATTTCGAAAAAAATGGTAATCTGTTGGAGCAAGGTCCGGGGAGTACGGAGGATGTCTTAGACTTTCCAATTGAAGCTCTTCTAATTTAGTAGCCGTCTGTTGCGCAGTGTGTGGTCTAGCGTTGTCGTGAAGCAGCAGTGGCGTGGAGCGATTGACCAGCCTAGGTTGTTTAGCCGCTAGCTTTTCCATCATGGTTTGCAATTGCTGACAATAGACATCAGCCGTAATAGTCTAGCCAGATTTGAGAAAACTGTAATGAACAATACCGGCACTAGTCCACCAAACGCTTACAAGTAACTTTTTTGGGGTTAATTTTCGCTTGGGGCAGGATTTGGCTGGCTGGCCAGGATCCAACCATTGCGCTGAGCGCTTCCGATTATCGTAAAGAACCCATTTTTCATCACAGGTAATGATTCGGTTTAAAATACCTTCATTATTGTGCCGGTTTAGTAATGTAACGCAGCAGTCGACGCGCGTTTGCCGGTTTGCTTCAGTCAATTCGTGAGGTACCCACCTTTCAAGCTTTTTAATCTTCCCAATTTGCTTCAAGTGAATTAAAACAGTTTTATCACTAACATCGCAGCCTGCAGCTAACTCGGACGTGGTTTGCGATGGATCCGCTTCCACAATAGCCTTCAACTCTTCATTATCAACTTGAGTCTCAGGCCGTCCACGGGGCTTGTTCTGCAGGTCGAAATTTCCAGAACGAAAACGTTGGAACCAAAAACGAACTGTGTTTTCTTTTGCAACACGACCGCCATACACATCATTCACCCTTCGAGTTGTTTCCGCAGCACTAGTGCCACGGCGGAACTCGTACTCGTAAATAATGCGATATTTTAAGTTTTCCATTTTGTAAAATGAGTGACGCAAACAGAAAAAAACAGATGAAAAAAAACAAATGAATGACGATCATCGAAGCACAAATACATGAGTCTATAGCTGTACAAATTTGAATTTGGAATTCCTTACCAAAGAGGAGAAATTTGTGATTAAAGTGGCCAGTACGAAAAACGCCAATTTCATATGTAAGGGCCTAATATAAGCACATATATTATAATGCCATGTATTCGAGGTATAATATCTGTGCTTACAAACTGCTAAAAACATAAAAGAGAAGCCTTTACTTTTATGCTGTTTTTAAATTTTGTGGGATGATCTTATCTATTTTATTGCAGTCGTACATAGAACCTCCAATTTTCTTCGAAGTCAGTTAAAAAGTCGGTAACTCCAGTGTGATTATGGTTTTTAATAAGGTATAGAGTATTTGAGTGTTCCTTTTTGAATAATCAGAATTCTGTAAGCTCTTAAAGCTATTGTATAATTATTAATTTCTAAGAGGCAGAACTTTGAAAAACTTCCGTCTCAAGAGTAATCGCAATGATAAATACTTATTGCCAAGTTTCAGAATTTAATTCATTCATTAATTAACAGCGCTTGAAATTATCATAAATGGAATATTATTTGGAGGAATAACACAAATACCTAAAATAATTTCTCATTGATAATATGACAGACTAGTTTCTGCCCGCGGTTTCGCAATCCTTGTTGTTTTGGAAACGTTTCAAAGTTATTTTCAGTTCTGTTGCTCAATAATTAATTTTGTTTTAAAAAACTATAAACCGACTTAATTTTAACAGTTTTTTCATGAATTTTCATGCATTCCATTTTCAGAACTGAACAAATTTAAAATGGGGCCATACGGAAAGCACCAGCTCTCATATAAAAAAAGAATCATGCAGACCACCCAGCCAAAAGTTCTGAGGTAACAAACATAAAAAAAAATAAAGACGAATTGAGAACCTCCCTTTTTTGAAGTCGGTTAAAAAGTGTTATATTAACTAAGCTTATCAGGAATAAAATACGAATCTAAGGCCGGGCCAAACCACCAAAACCAAACCACCCATTAGAACTCGGTCTTGTTATCCTCATCTTAGTATATCAACCTTTTTAGTCCCTTGTAAAACAATATCCAATAGGAACTGAAGGCAGGAAATGCCATCGCGATTATGACCACCATTTGTGTACTTTTTAAGATGTGTGCTTCTATATAAAAAAACTGATTTATCAGATAAACAATCATGTTTTACCTGGTTTAGACCTTCCTGTATGCCCGATCTATTCCGATCCGCCTTCGGAGTGAAGAGGTAACATTTTATGACGTCACGTTTCATGGAATCACCTATGTCAACTCAAAGTCAAGGCTTCATGTCATGACCATACAAATATTTACTAGTGTGACGTCACGGTTCGGCTGCCAATAGCGTTGCGATTAGCGGTTGAGATTTAAAATAATTATCTACTTTTCAATGATTAAATTTCATAATAAAAACATCTAAAATACAAAAATAAATACCTATACAGATATTTCTATAACAATAGAGAATACGTAAAAAAAATATTAGCTTTTTGAAGTCACATGCATATACCCTATTTTTACTTACCTGAGGTGAGTACAAATAGGGTGAGTCACCTCCCTTGTGGCGTAGACAAATCCATGCTGCTATTATAAATGTTATAGAAATTCTGTCGTCTTATCTAAATTTTCATGCCATTTAATACCTGAACGGAACTCAATGAAACTAGACAGAGAGAATGGTAATTTCTTGTTACGTTACTTTTTATTTTGCTATGATTATCTTGGACTTGGCAAACATTGTTTAGGACGCCCTCCGGTCAGGTGGGATGATCTGCGAAAGACTGCAGGTAGATGCTGGATGCGTCAAGCTGACAAGTTGCTAAGCGCTCATTAGTGGAGACCTTTGTTAGCAGTAAGGTATAGGCCGATGATGATAATATTGTGACAGCATGACGTGGTCTAAAATTAGTAACTTACTAAAAAAAGCCCAATTAAATAGTTCTTCTTTCAATTTTGTTTTTAACTCTTCACCTTTATCTGGATATAATGTGTGCAAAGCTCGACTGCTCCAGGCATAAGCCAGTTTGTGATTGTTTTTTAAAACTGGAACAAACATTACAAACTGCATAACCAGAGGTCGACCTAGACTCTAATTACATCCGGCATCCGGACCGGATATGTTTCAGTTAAAGTATTTGCTGGGTTGTTGCTTTTGTTAAAGAGGATTTTCCTCAAATTATATTTAGGATTTCACTCAAAAAATGGAGTCATGGGTCGGAAAAGTGGGCTATTCGTCTTTTGGGTCCACGACGTAACGGCTCAACCAACGAAAAGGTAGTAATAAAACCTTTATAAAAAGAAATAAAGTGTGTAGCATACTTACCATACAAGTAAGGAATCTTTCAAAATTTTGGTCAGCATCGTTATTCCTAATTTAGTGTTTTGGAAAAGTACTGGTTTGTTACATTTTTACTAAAGAAATAAATAGAGGTACTAAAGAAATAATAGAGGTCGGAAAAGTGGGTTATTCGTCTTTTGGGCAATAGATTATCATCGTCATCATCATCGGCCTCGATCTTTAGAGGCGATTTATGTTCTGTGATCTGGTTCGATATGTTTTTTTGGCGTGGCTGTGCAGTAGATTTTGCTGTAGCTGGACTATAGATTACAATCTTCTAAACATTGTCAAGCACTTGTCTAATGAATTGATATTTTGTAATATAATGATAATAATTCATTCAATTTGTTTGCAGCTACTGGACAAAAATTGAAGTGAAGTCTGAAACTATTAGCACGTGTTTAATTTATCTATCTGAGTACTATGCAATTGAAATAACTCATCCAAGTTCCACGTAATTAAAGTTGCAGGCAAGTTGCTACTTCCTACCTACTCGTATTCCTTCAAATGCAAACATTATATCACAGCTTGGGTAAGCTCGTCTACATAATTTCTATTTTAGTTCCCATATTTAAAGCAGCTGTTCCACGCAAATGTGCAACGAAGCTAATTCTGCAAGACGCATTCAGTAAAGTGCTGTTTACATGTCATTGTCTCGGGAACAGATTGAGGCTTTTCGTTTTATTTTTAATTGGAGGATTGTTATTCTGTAGTGGTAATGGATTGGGTAATTTAAAAAAGAATAACACCTTGTTAAAGAAACGGTTATTTCGATGTGACGAGTATTCATTAAATATTGGCCTAGGATGTTAAGAACCGCAGATACCTATGCTGGTCTCGACAGAACCTATGAATTTGCTTCCTCTAAAGTCCCTTTAATCCCTAAGAAGAAGATTTAATATATTATCAGAGCATCAAAATTTTGTCTCGATGCAAAAAGTTAGTGGTCATCTCATCCACTTAATTTCATCCAGCTTGGATGAGTTGGACAATCCATAATTTTAAGTGGTCAACTCATCCATAACTCTTACTTAATAGTTTTTTACCAGTATTTTCCATAAGTATCATCAAACAAAAAAATCGACGTAGTTATGAACCGAGATCTGAGGACGTAGCCAAAGCGGTATACTAGCTTCTGCCTGTGGCTTCGCATAAGCTTTTCAGGTGCTGAAAAGGTAACAGACACACATAGATACAGGGTTACTGTCGTATTTATAATTTTTACTCCCACATTGACGTATAGCCCGCACGGGCACGTATTTGTACACAATTTGTAAGTTATCTGGGCTAAGCGATGTAGATTAACACTTTAAGGTATTCAACCAAATAAACTACATTCAAAGAGTGTGTCAATCAGATATAAAACTAATTTTTCAACGTTAGCAGGATAACCACGAACCTAGTTGGTGTTGGAAAAACAAAAACGTTTCATCCCTTAACGACGGATTTCATCAGGGATGTGTGGTTTGCGTCGCGCCCGTAGATATAAAACTATACTTTACCTGCTAAGTTCGCGCTAGGTATTCGTCAATAAAGCGCTATAAAATAGTTTTCCAGCCTGAACACGCGTTAACAACGCATCTGGAATGCAGCGCTGCAAGCGGCCTCGGTCATTCGCTCAAACCGAACTATGCGAGAAGATATTCCTTTTACAACTCGATTACATACAGCCCCTCGCCCTACCCACTGCAAAAATCTGAACTTCTGAAAATAGCCTTCATGTATGGATTGATTCAATTAGGTACTTAGCTTGTTAAAACTTAGTTGTAATTTTGAAAAGTATTTTTTGTTTTAGATTTTTGGGAGTTTATTTAACTCTTTTGAGACGGATTTCTTCTGGGAGATGGATTTGTACTTTACCCCATAGACATAATACTAGCTGTGCCTTTACACTGCAAATTCTGCAGTGCCTATCCGTATTTTAGTTACAAAAGAGGTTAATTCCAATCCCCCTCATCGTTCGTTTGACGTTGTGACAATATTTTAAACGTTCTCCAAAAGCCAATTCCGACATAAACGGGCTAACCTCGAGAAAAATATTCAAATAACCTTCATACATGTTCATCCCACCAGTAGATTACGAATGCACGACTCTTGTCACTCTAAAAACTATTTTTTTTGAGTAGGATAAGCCATTTCTTATATTTTTCTACCATTTATCTTTTTTTTTTCAGCGGCTGCGTCAATCTACCTCATCTAAATTTGATACCAATTGATATTTATTGCGTTTAAAATTTTTATCTTCTTGTATTATGCACACCATTTTTTTTGCATGTGAATAGAACTTTGTCAAATCTAATCAGTACGAATCTTTCAATTGTTTTCGATTCGTTTCATAGCGAATGCCGGTTGGCTGGGCCCTTTGAGGGCCTAGACAATAGCGCCCTGCACACGTAAGGTTCGGACCGCGGGAAATCGCACGCGCCGTTCCATCCCGCGCTCCGAACCGTACGTGTAGATGCGCCAGGCTGACAGTCCGATCTGGCAGTTCGATGCGCGCTCTGATCTCACAGTTCTGTGCGCGCATCTCGTGTGGACGCAAACTACAGAACTGCCGGTTTGGAACGTCGTCAAAGCTATTACGGATTTCATTCGTTTGATGATATAATACGAGTCGGAAGCGTAAACAATCTGCAGGTAGCTTAACTGATGCATATAAATACCAGTAGGAAGCGTAAACAATCTACAGGTAGCTCAACTGATCCATATAAATACCAGTAAGAAGCGTAAACAATCTAAAGGTAGCTCAACTAATCCGTATCAATCACAATTGTTGTTATCTGTTAATTATCGTTTTAAGATAAAGCCTTGTTTATTCCTAGGGATGAAAAGTATTACTTTATCTTATCAGTTGCTTATGAGGCAACTTCAAACCTGCTTTCTGAATATGAGTTCTCATGGATTCCATTGTCAGAACTGAACCAAATTAAAATAAAAAAAAGACGTGTGGCACTCGGGGACTGCCGCGGTAAAGCTATTGCATAGCACAAGTCATTAAAAGTTCTGCTATTCATCGATATATGGCAAAACTAAAAAGTATCACCGCTGTGCCGGTCGGAGTGGGGAGCGTGAGGTTTTTTCGTTACGGAATTTCTGGATTCGGTCCCCGCGCTCAAGGCCCGCGATAGAAGCTATGCAATAGCTTAAAAAGAATCATCAAAATCGGATCACCCAATTAAAAGTTTTGAGGTAACAAAAATAACAAATCAGTCGAATTGAAAACCTCCTCCTTTTTTAAAGTCGGTTAAAAATAAAGAATTTGACCACATTTGCCTTTTTTTCAGTTGCTTGTACTAACTACAGATCGCTAACACGATGATCGGGTATCCATTCTGCTTGAGACTGAGGCAAAACTTTTAAAACTTTTAACGTTCCACGCGCCAGTCTAAACTGCAGTCAAAACTCTTGAAAATCTATTTACACGCACAGTTCGGATCGTTTGGAAAAATGTGAAAGATTTGCCCGCGTTCCAAACCGTGGAAACATTTTTACTCGTAATTAGCACGACAGTTCGATCCGCAGTCCAAACTGTACAGATCCATCCGCGGTTTGGACCGCAGTCCAGATGCGCGGTTCGAACCTTACGTGTGAAGGCCGCTAATGTAACAATCGATGTCGAAAGCGATATTAGAAAAGTCCAAAAATGTATTTGTTTGACATAATGCCTTAGATATTATGTCACGCGATCTGTTTCGATATTTGCCATGTGAATGAATCTTTCAATTGTTTTCGATTCGCTTCCTAGCAAATGCTGGTTAGCTACGCCATCATGGTTGTATTTGCGCGGAATCATCACTCAATATTTTACGTTCTAACAACCATCTAAACTTAAACGGTAGAATAAAGAGAAAGTTCTACAAGCCGACTACAACCATCATCTGTGAAAACACCATATTTTTGGAAAGCGGACGCAGCGTAATAAAACTACATGAATATCGTTTAGCCGTACCCTTTCTGACCCCGATTTTATAGATATTTGAGCGACAATTCTCATTGTTGTGGTTTAACCTTTGCTGCCCTTAGATTACGGTTATATTATAGCACCCAAAGTTAAAAACTTTCAATAATTTGAATGTATTTTTATCCCATCCGCAGGACTGATGACATTGTAGCAGCCGCAGGGAGTCGTATAGCCTCCATCCATCGACCTTCATTCTACATCGACCTTCCCCAAACGATGCAACGAATAATTCATACACATAAATAATGACATAAATCATCATTATCATCATCAGCCCGTATATGTCTCCTGCTGAACATAGGCCTTCTACAAATGACGCGACAATTTATTCGTTACCTATCTGGCTACCAATCAAGATTCAAAACACAAAATTTGATGAAGTAGGCAAGTAAAGGCCGCTAGGCTCACCAAATTAAATCTAACGGGACTCACTTTGCCTGTAGTTCAGCAGAGAGCTTTGAACTATCCATGAAAGTTTTCCAGGGTGGACCTTCAGCAATGCTGAATACTACAAAGATAACCAAGAAAATAAGTCACGACCTAACTGATTACGCAATTTTGTAATGTAGCCTAGATGAAAGAAAGAGAAGAAAGAAATTTCAAGGAACTAAACCTTAGCGACCATTAACTGATAGATAAAGTGAATAAAAGGTCCGTTTTTCATTAGCACGCAGATATCTCGGGCTCAAGACTCCATCGGGGCGTCTCATTGATAATGCGGCGTGCGTGTGACTTTATCACCAACAGAATTCACAAACAGTGAAATCTTTGCACGTGACTTTGTATTTTCGAATCATTGTCGCCGTGTCATGTCTCGTTTTTGGAAGCTATAGCATAATGTGCAATACTATAGAGACGCTATAGTTCTGAATAATATGCATTCATGATTGTGGGTGGCTTAGAATTTGCATTCTCCCTTCGGGTGTCGAGGCGACTAAGAGATATCCATCGGGGAGCGGGCAGCAGCGCCCAAAAAGCAGCGCAAAGCCAAGGAAGCTCAGTATACACAGAATGGGTTAATATGAAGTATTAGTTAAAGTTTCTCATGCATAAACAACTCATCTTGAATGTAGTAAAGGCCTAAGTTTCGTTGTATATTGTGTGTAAGTTTGCAAAGTAGGCTACATAGGCGTATATTCAATGAGCAAACGACAGCCATTGTTGTTCCACTGAGAAGAAACTGGTAATAAATCACACGGTATCTCTGTAACCACAATCTGAATATGCGTGACACACCGACTGGAATGTAGACAAACACGTTCGATAGGATTAGGGTACGTTTCGCCCGAATCTAAAACTCGTCCGCGAAAAGATTCAGGTGAAATGTCCACTTCACTTTTAAAGAGAGTACATTTCGTCCAAATTTAAAATCTCATGGTTTCAGATTCGGACGAGTTATACTCCAATGCATATTTAAGTGGGTTAGGGTACATTTCTCCCAAATCTCTTCGTTACTTTTCAAGGGTCGCTATCATAACATAACATAAAAATCCAGCCACAAAACATGTTGGTACCAAAAATGTACAAGAATAAATTTATTTTAATATGAAAAACAGAGAGAAAGTAAGGAATAATAGCACAATCAGTGGTCATTTTATTAACTGACTTCCAAAAATAGTTTCTTGTTAGGCTGTAAGTATGTATGTTTTTTATGTACCTACTTATATATTAGGGAAACAATTATCCCGAGGTATAGGTTGTAGATGAGATGAGTTATATTTTTCTAATCGATCTTTAATAAGCTATTGTCTCGATTTAAGATCAGTATGTAGTCACCCTTAAACATATTTTGTTAGACTGTGGGTGTAATAAAATAGGCCCAACATCAAATGCTAAAGCAGAGACCGCAGATCGTTCGCAGTTTCGCGAAATTATTCAGCAGTTTCGGTTATGCCAACGTTCTCTTAAGCTGGTGATCGACTGCGGCGCTCGGGCGCTTGACGTCGATGTTACGTAAACCGACTGGTCATTACATAATCTAATTGTTGATTGGCCAATACGACCAAGGCGTGTGTGGTTGGGTCGTGGTCGCAATCAGTGGACGTCTAGTAGGATCCCTTACAGTGATCACAATAAAACTAAACAACCTGTGAAATTCCGAGAATTGGCTTTAAAACTACTCAATTTGTACTTTTAAAAATGTTCATGTGTTAGAGGTATTGGTAGGTTAAGATTAAATATCACCGTTCAAATAACTCAAAAGAGTTATGACATCTTTAATGGTACGTACTAAGTTCTCTGGGTTTTGTGGGTGTTCCTTTTTGCACTTCAGCTAAAGTGGGCAGTGAGCTACATAATTGGCATATAAAAACTTTCGGGACGGCGATGGTTGGGTTGTTCGCAAATCACTTGTTTCTCTCATGATACAAACAAACTTTATACAATCGACCTTTTTGCAAACGATACACAATGATCATAAGCATTGACCTTATATAAAAGAACCAGAGATTCTATTTGATTTCTGTTTTTCAATGGACAGTGATTGCATTCGTCGTGTGGTGCCGGCGGCATAGAATTTGCACCACCCCAATTCTTCCCGTGGGTGTCGTAAGAGGCTACTAAGGGATATCTTCTAGGGGGCGGGCAGCAGCGCCCCCCGCAGAACAAATCTTCCACCAAACTGCGATCCCCAACCCGCATGCCCAGCGTGGGGATTATGGGCATTACCCCCCATGAGTTAAACGCCAATAAGGCGTTTATCAGGGGGAGGCCTGCGTCCAGCAGTGGACCAATACAGGCTGTGGATGTGGATGTGATTGCATTTTTTGTTCAGTTATCAAATGCAATCTCGCTACTTTATTACTTTACTTAGAAATGTGAATCTCGCTATACGCGGTGAGCAAAAGATTTATTAAAAACTGATAACAATCCAATGCAATCTTTCATGAATAAGAAAAAACTTTATTATACAGGGTGAAGTACACATTAGCCCCTCCGCTTCCTCATATCACCCATACGCTTAAACTTCATATCGTGCTGAACGTCCACTGTCGACGCGCTTTTCACGCAATGAAAGTTAGTGACCTCCACTTAAGGCGCTACTAGGAGCCGATAACCTTGAGCGAATGGGTGTGGCTATCGTTTCGGCCCCGCACCTTCCGCGCAGCCCCCGCCGCGCCGCCGCCGCCGCGCCGCCGCCTAGTAAATAGTTTTCGCGCGTAAGTGTTCCTTCGTGGCGGCGGCGGCGGCGCAGCGGCACGGCTGATACGCGAGAAATGCAAATGCGATTCCCACTACGAGATAAATTTTTACAATAACTGCAAATATTTGTTCCTGGTCTAAGTTTTGTGGTACCATGATGGTAGGTATAAGTAACCTAATCAAGGAACAGAACTCGGTAGGTACCTACTTTGAACCTATTTATGTCACTGTTGGTTTGGTTTTATTACGAGATACTTATTAAACGTACTAATAACGTAACGTGATGTAGGTAACTACTTCCTTCAAAAGTAGCCTATATTTCAATAATTCAAAAGTTTTATCCCTACACGTAGTAACAAACATTCAACTTCTTTAATTTTTAATGTTAGTAGGATATCAACGAATGTATAGGTAAAAGGTAAGGTAACAAACAGTAAATCTCTGAGCAAGAGGAAAAAGGGCATTAATGGACCAAGAGAAAAAATACGGTTTCATGGTATTTAGGTTTTTTACACCCATATAAAAATTAAACCAGAAATACAGATGGAATGATTTGATAAAACAATAAATTTCTTAGCTAGAGGAGAAAGAGCATCCTGGAACAAGAGATAAAACTACTGTTACAGACTGGATTTTTTATACCGTTACAAATGAAGACCCATATCAAAATTTCAAAAAGTTTAATTGCCTTTCGCGTAGTATTTGTGAGACTTCTATACGTGTTTCATTTCGCTGCCTCAGCTTTCAATGTTTCTGTTTTTGATTTGGTTTTTCTGTTTTATTTTTACTGTATATCCACGTCATTTCTGCTCCTATCGGTTCCTGTTCAATTAGTTCATCTATGTTTTTAGTTGTCACTGTTATTTCTTCTTCCATTTTTTCCTCTTCTATCATTTTATTTTCTTTTAATTGCTTTTTTTTGTATTCAATAGCTCCTAATATATAATTTGGGTCTCTTAATGGAATAGATCTAGAATGTCTTCGATTGTTTTTCTTAAATTATTAAGAAAAGTATTTTTTTCTCTTACATACATATCAGGCGTCATGTCTGGCTTTACACATTTTCTCCTGTAATCTATGACCTGTCCATTTTGGAATGATCTTTTATTTTTCCATTAATTTAGATTTCCTCAACCGTCTTTCTTCTAGAATATTAATCTTGCCTCTTGAAATATTTCTCACAATTAACAAAAACAACTGACGATACAGCTTTATGAGTATTAAACGACACAACTGCAGCTTGGCTCTGCGTTTAATAAGATCGTTTTCGACAAATATTTATGCGGTTACCACCCACGAACTTTACTACAATACTATAGGTGTAGACTGTGGTTCTGTAGAATCTGGCTGGAACAATGAACTATTAGATTAAACAGTCATTAATTTCAAGTAAATTACGGAAGAGAATGAAAGGGAAGGGAGGGGAAAAGAGGAAAAAAAACATCCTAAAATATGAGTCAATAAGTTATTATAATAAATAAGGGAAGGGAGGGGAAAAGAGAGAAAAAATATGCTGAAATATGAGTCAATAAGTCATTATAATAAATAAATAAATTTTGTTGGACAATTCACACAGCATTATCTAGCCCCAAGTTAAGCAGAATACACTACACTATTTTTTATACATAGAAAAAGATCCAGAACACATATTTGCAACATTCTCGAGGCAGGAATTGAACCCGCAACCTCTTTTCGCCCACAGAGCCATGGAGGTCGTCACTAATTATCTCTACTTCGAATCCATCTTCAATTGGATCTGGTCTAAAATCCTGGTTAGATGATTCTAGTGATCTTGGTGTCATTGGTTTTGGCTGTAACATACAAAATAATAGGCTATTTCTTTGTTATGTTCATTCAAAAGATTTCAGTCGTGCCCAGTTTACTAATTTGTCCCATGCTGGGATAAATAGGACGCACGGTCAAATTTTTTTTGGTAACAAATATTTTGAGGAAATGAATGGCAAAACTTATCAAAAATGTTTGACAAATAACTCGAACACTATAAGATGAAAAAAAGGCTATGTCCCGTTTTAACCCAATCTCCTTTTCATTTCGAAATGCATTACCATTTCAAACAGTAAACGTATTATAGAATTCACGCAATGTATTAATACTTTGTATTATATTAATATTATATTATTTGGGGCTAGATAAAGCTGTGTGAATTGTCCAGCATTATTTAACATTTATTGTTATTATAATAATATGTTTTCAATACCTCTGGGCTCAAAGGGCGTAAAGGACATTTGGTCGAAATTGACTATATAATGCAGTTTTACTCAGTTTTTAATAATCTATCGAACTGTATATTTAGTTACCTCAAATTCGCATATAAAGAACCTTTACGACCTTGCATTTCTGTCACACTAAACACAATTTAATTATTGTGAAAGAAGGATGTAAACACAAATCTTGAATGTAAAAATTATTTAATACCAAAGCGCATCGCAGTATTGTGCCGACATAGATGTAAAGTAGGCTTTATAGTTCTACTATACATACTTGAATTATGCTATATTATATAGGGTGGGGCAATTTTTGGCCCCTTAAGGGTAGCTACCGTTTCTTTTATAGTTAGACGGTTTTGTTCTTTGGAACCTTCTGTTTTATTTTGAAGAGAAAAATATTGCTATTTTTAGTTTTTCGAAAAATAAGTACGGTTCGCCCAAAAATTGACATTTGTCAAGAAAAACAAGTTGGTCTTGATCGACTCTATTTATAACCAGGAACACTTTTCCCAAAGTAATATACCAAATTACATCGTAAGTTTTGGCAATAATTAAAAAACAATTCCCATACATTTTCTATGAAAAAACGAGTAAGTGAAAATAACAATGTCACAAGTTGGTAGGCTAATTTTGAAGGCCTTTTAATATATAGGAAGAGTGTTCCTGGTTGGAAATAGAGTCGATAGAGACCAACTTGTTTTTTTTTTGACAAAATATGTCATTTTTTGGACGAACCGTACTTTTTTTCAAAAAACTAAAAATGGCAACATTGTTTTCTTCAAAATAAAACAGAAAGTTTTAAAGAATAAAACCGTCTATCTATAAAAGAATCGGTAGCTACCCTTAAGGGGCCAAAAATTTGCCCCACCCTGTATATTCTCAGATTTACTCTCTGTCGAAGTAACTGAATGACTAGAGTACTGGAACTGTAGTACTGAACTACCGCCGCCTGTGCGAAGCGGGATGAGAATTTTTTGTTTAAAAAAGCTGCCCCCACTTCGCAGAGCCGGTACCAGTACTACATTCATCCCGTGACCACGACAATGTAAATCTGTTGAAACGTTGAGAAAAAATTGTAGATAAACGCGATAAATACCAGTGAATATCTATTATAATGTGTTCTGATTGCTTAAATAATTTAAGTGCCTTTAAATGTAGAATAAACAGTTTTAATTTTATTTTAAGCTTTGTTTTATTTATATAGCAATGGCCTTTCATTGAAATTTTAGGATAAATTCAACAATAATAACACAATGCATAGAAAAAAAACATAATTGGTTAATAATTATGCTTAATAATCAATCCTTCACGACTATATTAATATTAAATAAAAATTAAATTTGTCAATTACGTCCTTAATTTGTACAATTTTGAACAAAATTAGTAGCTTTACGCACTAAGGTGCTTGCATAGTTGGAATTTTTTGTAAAAGTCGTAAAAGTCATTTTTGTGTAATTTTATGGACTATTTATCAAGCTATTTATATAGTAAAAATTAATTTGACTTGTCTTAGTACTTATTTTGTAAGTCTAAAGAAATAAACGATTTGACTCTGACTCTGGTCGTATAGGAAATTTATTTCAGTAAATATAACACTGGGACAGTTTATCAACGCAGTTTTAGAAAATAGCACAAATTCTAAGAACTTTATTCCTAGGTTTTGTCTAAATAGCACCAAAAACAAAAAACTACAGTCAAAATAAACTTTTTGTTTTTGGTTTTTGCCTGTCCTGTAAAGTCGCCTTTTGTCCTTTACGCTCTTTGAGCCCAGAGGTATCGATATGTGTCTCTGAGCGTAGCTGCAGGTAGCTATACAGTTCCTATTGCTGGCTCGGATTGGAGTAAACGGAGAGGTCCACCACCTCTCAGTTTACTCCAATCAGTACCTAGACCATGTACCTAGTGCCTCACTTCGGAGAGACATGGAACAGGTGTGACTATGTATGGTAGGTATCCTATTAGATTTCAGTCTGCTCGTCTGTGTATTCACGAAGTGTACCTTACTAAAGTTCTGATGATGATCATGAATCGGGTTAGAACGAATATCATACCTACTTATATTATTTCGTCGCAGAATACATACCTAACATTACATAAGCATTGTGGATGTTTTACCTGTTGCATAGTCATTTTCACTATGTCAACTTGGCCGGTCACTTTACATCTGTAAATAAATAATGATGGCAGAATATTTTCTCTCTCTTCCTCTCGACTTATTGCCCTTTCCTCGATCTCCTACAGTAAATATACAAATAAGAAAAATGTAGGTACATAATATTGCTAATTAGTAACAATAGCATAAAATAAAATGTACCTATGTAGCAAGTAGTTATACTTACATAATTTCTTCCAACTTTTGAGCTTACAGAGCTTTGGATTTCTTCAGCTTACTGATCTTCGGCATTTTCAATATTTTACAAACTATCTTACCCTAAATAAAGCGCTCATGCGCGGATGTATCACACTAATATTATAAATGCGAAAGTTTGTGTGTATGGATAGATGGTTGTTTGTTACCTCTTCACGTCAATACTGCTGAACTTATCGGGCTGAAATTTTGCATACATATAATCCTAATCCTGAAATCAAACATAGGGCTACTTTGACGACCTCTGTGGCGCGGTGGGCGAAGGTCCGCCTGCTACGCAGGTGGTTGCGGGTTCGATTGCCGCCTCGGGACAAATGTGTGTACCTACGATCTGCAGATATTTGTTCAGGGCGTTCTGGATGTTTTCTATGTATAATAAAAAATATCTATCTATGTAGTGTATTGTATTATGTATATCAGTTATCTAGTACCCATAACACAAGCTCTGCTTAGCTTGAGGCTAGATAAGGCTGTGTGAATTGTCCAGCATTATTTATTATATTTATTATTATTTATTTACTTTTTATCCCATAAATCAGTTCCATAAATCACCTTTAAACGATCCCATAAAATCAACGCGTGCGAAGCCGCGGGGCGCAGCTAGTGTATAATAAATAATTCTTCTGTGCGCCAATATAATTAATTATTATCGAAAAGCAAAGTAAAGCGAAAGCTCGTAGGTGAGCGTGAGGCGGACGAACACAACCTCCCCGTACGACAGCCAGCGCGACACTGCCTCCCGTCGCCCGCGCGACCACCTCCAAAGGTAAGCGCCCACTAATTATACGGAAAAATGTAAAATAATTATTTTCTACGTGAAAAACCATCGCATCACAAAATCATACGTTCAACTTAAAGATAAAGTCTTTGCCGTCATGTAGGTGAAGAAAAAAGTACAAAATTCTTAGTCGTTTAGAAGTAGATACAAATTTTCAGTCCAAAACAGCTGCACTTTGTGAATTTTTTTCACATGGTAAATGAACAGGTAGAACTTTTTTGTACGTTCACTTTACAGATAAAAGGTCAATAAGTAACATATATTTTTTTCAGCACATAACATTGACTCCTCTAGGAGGAGAAAGCCTCTAAATAACACCAAATAACACCTATCAGCTAGTGTATGGCCCTTAAGATCTGCAAAAAGTTGTATGATTGTACTTCTTGCTCTTAGCGAGCGGTCCAAGTGGTTACAGAGTGGGAAACAAGCTTGATGATTGCGGTGAACAAGGCGTAAACCAACGAGTGATTACGTTGCAACAAGCTTAGATAGATAGATTATAACTATATTGCACATAACAAGAACAAAACAATTACTGCTAACTAATCCAGAGTGGCACAATCAGCGGCTTTATCGCTAACAGTGATCTCTTCCAGACAACCTTTGGATGGATAGGATAGGTATATATAAATAAACACAGAAAATTAATAATTAACAGAATAACAAAAATAATATCAAGAAGACTTATCAAGAGTGGACAGGTAGTGTTGGTGAACCATGCATTTGAAGATAGGAAGGGATTTTTGTCGGATAGAAATGGGGAGGGCGTTCCAGAGTTTGGCCTGCAACGTAAAGGAATAAAACTGGGAAGAGCGCAATGAAATTTTTAAAATAAGAGTATCAGAGGAATGAAGGAATCGTGCTGTCCACAAGTAGCACCACAGTAGTCCCAGATTTTTAACTGTTTTGCTGATATCTATAGAAACTACAGTAAAAAATACTTTTGGTAGGTCAATCCAGTCGATACGAGCTAAAAGAACTACCTATGACAATCACTTGGCTTTTACTAGGGTTATCCTTGAGCCCAAATGATCTAGCTTACTCGACTATTTTATGCCATCGCCGTAAAATGTATCTGATTATATGTTTCAGCCCATATTTGAATGCTAATTTTTTAGCTCTGCGGTAGCGGAGCGGAGTGTATGAGCTGTGTCCTTAAGAGTGCATAAGTAAGAGTTCAAACGTACGATGTTGAACCACCACAGTCGGTATTACTCTATTTTTATAAGCAAACCCTCATTAATGTTCTGGCTACCACGCCCGCTTCCAAATTACGTTATAAAAACTCTTTTCGTTACTATCGCATTTCCTTTTTTGTTACAAAACATGGTTGCAAGAAACTTATTTTTAAGTTTCATGAAGAAAATAAAGAGGTAATAAACATCCATCCATACAAACTTTCGCATTTATAATATTAGTGTGATAAATAAAAAAACACAGCCAGCGACTTGGGGATCAACCGACTGGTATTGATACGGATCAGTTGAGCTACCTGTAAATTGTTTGCAACAGTCTGCTGTTAGCAACAGTTGCAAACAATTTACAGTTTACTTACGTTTATTTACAGTGAACGGATTGGGCTGAAATTTTTCATACAGGTAATTTTAATCCTAGAATCAAACATACTTTTTATCCCATAAATCATTTGCCAATAGGACCAACGCGTGCGAAGCCGCGGGGTGCAGCTAGAGCTAGCTAATTAAATTTAAAAGCTTATCAGCATTCGTTAGTCGCTTATAATCCTACTGGATTATAAACGACTCACACTTGTTTAGAAGTTAAATGCGCGTGAATTTTTTACTAAAAACTACCTTCTCGACGCCTTGCAAGGTACAAAAGACATATCATTTGTTTGCCACCACAATACACAATATAAATGAACAATTATGAAGATTAAATACATAGTTACAAAATAAGAACACAGGAACAATATCATCATCATCATTATCATCAGCCTATACTAGTCCACTGCTGGACATAGGCCTCCCCTAATGAGCGCCATAGCGCCCTGTCTTCAGCTTGACGCATCCAGCATCTGCCTGCAGTCTTTCGCAGATCGTCATCCCACCTGGCCGGAGGGCGTCCTACACTACGTTTTCCGAGTCGCGGTCTCCACTCAAGAACTCGTTTACCCCAGCAGTTATCGGTTCTTCGCGAAATATGGCCGGCCCACTGCCACTTCAGCTTGCTAATTCTTTGAGCTATGTCGATAACTTTGGTTCTCTGTCGGATGTATTCGTTACGAATGCTATCCTTCAGAGAGACTCCGAGCATAGCTCTTTCCATAGCTCGCTGAGCGACTTTAAACTGGTGGACCAGCCCTATCGTGAGTGTCCACGTCTCAGCTCCGTAGGACATGACAGGTAGGACGCACTGATTGAAAACTTTCGTTTTCAAGCATTGCGGTATGGATGAGGAACAATATACTGATAAGGAATTAACAAAATAAATAGGTGATCAATATGTGCTGCAGTAGCAAAATGGCCTAGACTCAGCATAATGCCAACTGTTGTGTACAGAAGGCGCTGTTATTCTGCCTAGACCAAAATATGTACTTATGTGAATAAATATATGTATGAATGTTTGTTACTCTTTCACGCAAATACTACTAAACGGATCGAGCTGAATTTTGCATACAGTTGATTCTAATCCTGACTTCAAACATAGCCTAGGTACTTTTATCCCATAAAACAGTTCCCATGGAACAGAAAACGTTTCCATCCGAAACAACGCGTGCGAAACCACCGCCAGCAGAAACTAGTAATATATAAAAATAAAATAATTTCGGCATAGTTACATACTTTAAATCAAGAATGGCTGGACTGATTTTATTGGTTTTTGATTTTTGAGAATGTCTCTGTTTGTTTGGAATAGCATAAACTATGTCTGCTTGGAATATAATATGTAGGTATTAAATAAATAGAATTCCGAGCTAAAATTAAAATTTAACGCGGGTAAATCTGCGGCCAAAACTAAATCCTTATTGTTTTCCTGTATCATCAATCAGCTCGACAGGTGTGCTATTCTAGCCGTAGACATGTTTTGACAGGCCGAGGCCATAATCATATTAGTGTTGGGAACTTGAGATGTTGTGCGAAAGTAAGCTCAATGGTGCCTTTTCAAAAAGGTTGCCTTGTGGGCGTTTGTTGATACACAGCTTAATTCTATTTCAGCGTTTTTGCAAGTTTTTGTTTTATTTTAAATGTATGTAGGTGTTTGTTTAGGTCTAACCTCGCAAGCCCAATTTGAAAATTGAACAACTAATAAATGTATAAATCAGTACCTACATTATGGTATATTGTGTTATCTAGAGAATTGTTTTACATTATATGCTTATTAAATAAAACTTACGACTTTGAAAATTGGCTTTTCTATTGTGAACTTGTCTGAAATAAACTATTTGTATTAATATAATTTTACGCAAATTTTATTTATGCTTATAGTCGTCGTAACTATTTAAAAAGTATAACGTGTGCTGTAATTCAGAGTACGCTTTATTGGTCTGTGGCATTGTTTTTACCAAGCGGATACAAAAATGTATATGTACTTTTTGTTGTGGATAAACTGCAAAAATCTGTTCCCTGGTCTGGGTTCCTAAATAAAAACCTGTACTGTGAATTATAAAATAAAATAAATAATTAATGTTGGACAACTCACACATAATTATCTAGCCCTAAGCTAAGCAGAGTGTAGAATAGAAGCGGTTAAGCATTATTTTAGTCAGTGCGCAAATGTGGATACTTTTGTTTCTTATTACAAGCTACCGATAAATATTTAATTTCTCTAGATCCTGTATGAAATTATCCACTACCTGGGCAAACGTGTGGCCCGTTGCTCCCACTTAACACATACTTATTGACGATCAAAAAGTGTCCACGTTTGTGCAGTACCTTTATGTACCTGCTCCGCTTAGGTTTAGTGCCGTTAATGCAACTCGACACTTTTTGCGGTGGACGTCAACGACGCGCGACTCGACATTTGGCACTTAAGGCGTATACCCGAGCCAATCTGACAGCGATACATATTTTATCATATTTTTACGTTTATCATAGGAATTTTTAAAAATCCTACGTTCAGTTTGTGGTATCTATTATAAGTTATTTTTTAATACCTCTTTCATAATTTTATCTCATATAGTTTAGGAGGAGATGCGAAAATAGAGTTTGGTGGCCAAAAAGCGCAACTTCGTTTCTCTGCCTAAGCTTTACAAAATGAAACTATTACAGAGGCATTAACAAATAACTTGTAATAGATACCACAAACTGAACGTAGGATTCTTAAAACTTGCTGCGTTTAACGTAATAATAAGATAAAATAATTGGGGGCGCCACTTTCACTGGTGTATGGGCCTTAAGGGGGCCCTTCCCGGTCCTACTATCGTCAACGCGGGTGTGATTGAAAAGCTTGTTGTTTCATCCAGTGCATGAAAAAGAGGCAAAGCGAAATGAGAGAGAAAGCACCTGATCGCTCGGTTGGCATTCGGTTACTTTCGCCGCTCACTCGCGGGCCCTAGGAAGAATAGGTGCGGAAATTTCATAAAACTTGTTCCAGGAATTACGTGTTTTTCAGTAAGCCTCACAAGTTTGTGAAATAAAACTTTGTCCTCCATTACATTTGCAAGGTTTCTATCTAAATATTTCATTTACTTTAATAATTTATGAGTACATTATGAATGCCCAAAGTTTAGGTAAAATTGTGCTTTTACATTTTTGGAGGCTTATACTGAATTTGTTTCTCCAAATTTAGATTTTTGTTATGATAGAAACCTAGGTACCTATAGTGCACAAGATACCTTGTTATTAGCGGTGTGGTGCTGGCTTAGAATATGTACCACCCCAACTTTCACAAAACAGCTATACCCAACCCGCATGCCCAGTGTGGGGATTATGGGCACTACCCTCCAGGAGATAAACGCTTATAAGGCGCTTATCAGGAGGATGCCTGCGTCTTGTAGTGGACCAATAAAGGCTGTTGAGAGTTGAGATACCTAATTAGTTAAAAGTTTTAAAAAAGATCTATTAAAACGCCATAATCAAGTAAGAGCGTTTGTATGAAAAGTGTGACGGGTTGGCCGCTCTTATGAACGGTCAAGGTCTCTTTTTACTTTTCAGAGAGGCTATTTGTGTTTATAATAATTGTTTATAATTATGGACAAAACTACCGAGTTAACCAGCTATCCTGCTACTCAGTCATTGTTCCGACAATTTGTCAAACCACGCGTGAAATTTCGCCAAAGTTATGCCCCAAGTTTGGTATGGGCTTTGTGAAGTTGGCTCATATAGAACCTTATCGCATTGTGTTTATGTAGAAGACTGTTTGCTTTATGGCCACTAACATAGAATATAATTAGGCTTACAAATCTATATTTAACCTCTAAAAAACAAACAAGTTCTTATTTAGATTTATTTCAGTATAACAAAAATACAAACAGTGAAAAATCAAGAGACACTTATAGGATTTCTTGAATATTTTAGAATTATTTGGACATTTATCGGTAAGAAAGCTTAACAAGTAGAAAGATATTAAAAACATACCGAGTGCATAAAGTTGTTATAAAAATGGAAACGTACTATGGAAACGTTTAAAGGTGATTTTTATCCCACGGGAACTGATTTATGGGATAAAAGGAGCCTATGTTTGATTCCAGGATTAGAATTACCTGTATGCAAAATTTCAGCTCAATCCGCTCAGTAGTTTTGGCGTGAAGAGGTAACAAACATCCATCCATCCATCCATACAAACTCGCATTAATAATATTATAGTGTGATGTGATTTACTGCTCTGGACCAAGTATACATTATTATGATACCATTATAATGCTATTGAATTGTTTGAATAAATTAAAAAGTAATATTGTAGTCACAAAGTTACGAGAATGTGTCGATAGATAGAAGCGTAGTTACAAAGGTACTGGATTTACAAAATGATTCCATGTTCATATGTGTTTACAGATATTTTCAAACTTAATATACAAAACAAAATGCCGTTGGGTGTTCTGTTGATTACAATAAAACAAAAAAATTGGTCGCGGGAAACTTGACATTAACTGCCTAAAGTAGAAGTAAAAAAAGAAGTAGAAGAGTTTAAAGGAGGCCTACACCAGTCTACTGCTTGACAAAGGCTAGAAACAACAATAAGTAAATGAAAAATCTGTGTATAAGCCTTTCATCGGAGAAGCTTCCAATAAAGCTTACAGCAACACAATGGTAAGCCCTCAACTCGCCAACGCCTTCAATATAGGGTATAAATAGAGGTATTAGCATAGATTTAAATCGTTAGATATGCCCTTACCGCAGTGAGACCGCGCCGTGTTGTGTCCAAGTCGAACCTTACGCATGCATAAACTTGGACTCAGTATATATCTAAGTACAGTGTTAGCCGGACGTGTTGAGAAGGACATTTGCGAGCAGTTTATAGCGTCACAAAATGACGTGTGCCTTTCGAAAGCGCAACAACAATTCTAAAAACACAAACAAAGACAGAGGTGTAACATTTCACTCTTAGGTATTGCGAGTTAATGAAATAACTTTTATTTTATCGTCCGCATTGTCAAAAATGACTTTAATACCAAATTTATATGGCGAGTGCACGAAAGAGAAAGTAGTGTTTGCAACTAATGTGTGAGAAAAAGAGATGACACTATTTTCTCAGTACGCTTGTTTTGTTTGTGTAGATTGCACAGGTTTTGGACATGATGCGACACATTTCAAAACATTGCTACAGTTTTTGGTGGTCAGGGCGTATCTAACGATTTAAATCTATGGGTATTAGTTATAACTCAAACGGTACGGAGCCCCGCATTATGTTGTTATTGTTCGGCCGCAAATTGCAAATCCCTTTTCCTTTGTTTCGCCAGATTTGTTTTTACATATTCTTTGGATTGTTTCCCATGTCGATGAATATTTTAGCAAATGCAGAAAGGGTAGCATTTGTTTTCTTTTCGGTAAGCTAATAAGCATTGTAGGATGAGACTTTTGTGTTCTTCACACAAATATTATAAATGTTTGTAAGTAGGAGATGTTTGTAACTTCTTCACGCCAGAACTTCTGAACGGATAGGGCTGAAATTTTGCCTACAGGTAATCCTAATCCTGTAATCAAACATAGGCTTTACTTTTTGCGCGCAAAGTCGCGGGGCGCAGCTAGTTTAATATAAATCTAGGTTCGTTGTTTACCTATTTAGGTTCCTGCATTCGTAAACTACGATAAATAAAAATAAAATTTTGGAGACGGGCATAGGATACTTTTTTTCCCGTTCCCGTGGGATGTGACAGATTCCACGGAGGCGAAGCCGCAGGTTGAATTTAGTTCACAATAAATTCTAATCTAACTCAATTCTTTTTTGTGTCCGTCTATATGTTACTTTGTAACGCCTAAACGGCTTAACGGATCATAATGAAATTTGAATTGGAGATATATGAATATTCCGGAGAAGAACATAGGGAAGTGTATCCCGGAAAAAAGCGTGCATAGTTGCGGGCGGCCAGACGGACAGTTCGGCTAGTGATTTACAAATTGTTTTATATTGAATAATGGAGTAGGATTATTTTGTATGTAAGAATAATCTGTACGTTTAATTGGTGCTGTTTTAATGGACTAACCGCAATCGGATTAACGCCGGCGAAACATTTTGTCGCACACTATCCATAAATAAACGAATTGTAAAACAATGTTTCATATTACAAACCACTTTAATAAACATTTCCTAATGTTTCAGGTTAAAATAATAATGATAATGTTTAAAATGTACCTACTACATTAATAATTTATTGAGGCCTCTCACTTTACTCTTTTAGCCTTTGTTACTACGGGATATTGTAGCATTCTGATTGTGAAAAAATAAAAATAATAATAGAAACATTTATTGGTAAAAAAGGTTAATAAGTAGGTTGACATTTAAAACTTGTACGGTTAAAATGTTATAAAATGAAGTTGTTCTTGGACCTAACCTTTCAAAGTCAAGATGACTTCTCGGTCTAAGTTTGCACTTGTGCTTAGAAGGGAGGGCTCATTCGTGCGGCCTCTTGAGGGAATAAGAACTGATATCAATTGGTTCAATAGGTTCAATATTTATTTTGTCACAAACACACAAATATTTCATTATAATACCTATTAGAGTAGATTTTTTATTTGTAATGATAACGAAGTCTGAAAACTAAGCAAAATAAACTCTAACTTATTTTTCCGGCTTATACAACATGACTCTTTTCAAGGCTAGGGTGAAGACGTTTCTTTTAGACTAGACCAGATCTCATCATCAGACTAGATCCACCATGGGCCTCACCTTCCCTTTCGATCAGGTAAGATTGCGATCAAACGAAGGTCATATTTATCGCAAATAAATAAATTGGGTTTGTTTTAAAAAACTATAAACCGACTTCAAATTCTTCAAGACGCGACATCTACTTAAAAATTGAGTCTAATTAAGTTTGATGTGATGACGTCAACCGAGATACGAAGTTTCGGTTGACATTCGCACTATATGAACAACTTTACTGCTAACATGCAAACTAGCGTTGATTCGACAGCTTCACTAAATGACACATTTGTTTTAGGATCTCTAAGAAATAAAGGTCATTATCTATCACCGGTCTCTTGTTTACGCCCGTTGCCATGGACACCATAAGTTACTAATGATTGGGAAAATTAGTAGCTTTTTAAGTTTTACGGGAAAAATACTAATCCCATAAGCATAAAATTCTTATGGGACAATTTCGGGATCATTCTCTATACAATAGTGAAAGTTTCAGCAAAGTCGGTTAATCATGGAAGGAGTTATCAAGCTACGTACATACATAAAAAAACATACGCAACGAGTTGAGAAGCTTCTCCTTTTTGAAGTCGGTTCAAATAAAAAAAATACTTTCCTTACTTAGTGTGACTAATATCTCTATATTCGTTATTATAATATCGTAGTATCCGATGCAGCGGGGCTATGCAGCCAGTGTCATGGGGATGCTTCCGACTGTTATTGATATGGATCAGTTAAGCTACCTGTAGATTGTTTGCAACAGTCGGTAGTTAGCTCAATTGATTTAATTGTAAATACTACGAGTAGTTCTAATTTATTTCTATTAGGTATTTGATTGTAATATTCTTTTTCAATAAAATATTAGAGACGAAAGTAATTCTATCTGTATATCTGGAGGTAGATAGTGTAGATAGGTAGAAAGGACATGCCTATATTTTGTCTCAAAAAATCGCATGAGGCCGCGGACAGAAGCTAGTTCCTTAAAATTTCAAAAAACTGATAAAAAAAATAAAAATCGTGGATCGTTTTTCTAAAAGTTAATAAAGGCTCAGTTGGTCGCAAAAAGGTTTGGCCGTTAAAATTATTCAGCCCGTTAAATCTCGTTAAATAGGTTTGTTTTACCCGTTTATGAACTAAGCTTGGTTTTTGAATGTTGTTTTACGTTTTGTTATTATTGTTGCAATAATTTTATACGACGCTTTTGGAAAAACAAAAAACTTAAATTGTTTCACTTCTGGCGTCGCAGACTGTATTTAACCCACCGAATGCAAGATCAATTTTAGGGTCCTGTACCGGAAGGGTAAAAATGGGACCCTCTTGCCAGATAATATACCAACTGCTTCGCGGCTTCGCCCGCGTTGTTCCTAAGGAACGTTAAAAGGTTATTTTCATCCCACGGGAACTGATTTATGGAATAAAAAATAGCCTTTGTTTGATTCCAGTACTTATTAGAATTACCTGTATGCAAAATTTCATACATCCATACAAACTTTCCCTGTATAATATTATTAGCGTGATGTGATTGTAATGTATAATAAATAGTAAAACTACTACTACTAAGCTTCTGTAGCCACCTGCCTGTATTTCCGTCAGTGAGCTCTGTGTCATGAACCGTAACACGCTGATATTTAAAAATTCCGTTTAAAAAATCGTCATGTCCGCTTTTTGAGCTATAAGATAACTAGTTTTGTTCGATGGTACGGAACCCTCCACGTGCGAGTCGACTCTCCCTTGGTCGGTTTCATTCAAGTGTATTTGCTAGCACGAATACGATTTACGTTACGAAGACTAGACACAAAGCTGGTTCGTCTTCACTAAAGTGCGCTTAGATAAAGCGGGTTTTGTACAAACTCTTTTAAAAGCATTCTGTGTAATCTGAAGCGGTTACTTCCGGATGTGTTCGTTGTTGCTAGTTAAAGCATATTTTTAAATAGTATCTTTTAATAAAATATTTAAGTTGCTCTGTGTTCTGCTAGGAACTACCAGAAAAGTAGTTTTATACTTATTAGATCATTTTCTATTCTTTATTAACACTTATTACATGGGAACAGGCGCAAACACCAGTGAAACTGGCGCCTATGTTATCTTATTATTACGTTTAAGACAGGACATACTACAAACTGTACGATGGATTTTTTAAATTTCCCATGTTTAACGTAATATTAATGATCAAATAGGTGACACTGTCATATTGGCTCGTGAATGCGCCAAGGACTTATATAACCATTTAGCACTTACTTTTTATTAGTGTAAGTAGTTAGAAAGATTGTTTTTGTTTCTGCCTTATACGTTATATTATGTACCTTTTTAGTCGTTTATTTGGATAAAATAAATTTATCTCTCACAAAAAGTTTTTGGAAAACTACTTTTGTGGTGATCGTTATTACTTGCAAAATGCAGAAAATATTGAATTCGCAAAAATAATTTATTTAGATAGTGATGATGACTGAATAGCCCTGCTTCCTTGACTTACTTCGCATTTACCATTATACAGTTTATTATTTACTTGTCCAAGTAAAAAGATTTTTTTATTGAAAAAGAAAATTGCAATCAAATAATATAAATAAATTAAAACTAGTAAAAACAACTGAAACAATTGAGCTGACTGCAGACTGTTGCGAACGATTTACAGGTCAATTTGAGCTACCTGTAAGCAATTTACAGGTAGCTGATCGATATTAATACCAGTAAATATAATTTTAAATGATTTATGATGGTATGTTTTAACAACTTACTTTACCTCTGTATTTTGTGTGTTTGATGCAAATAAAACCTAAGCCGTTTAGGCGCTATAAGGCCCTTTAATCCACGTTCGTAACTGATCTTTGGTAACCAGATACAAACATGGTAACAGACAGACAGACATATTGCGATTTTTTCATATTAAGCAGGTACCTACTAGTTTCTACCCACAGCTTCGCACGCGTTGTTAAAAAAGAAATGTTTTATATCCCTTGGGGACGGATTTATATAATAAAAATAGATTGTATGATTCCAGGGTTAGAATAACCTGAATGTAAAATTTCAGCCCGATCCGTTCAGTAGTTGTGGTGTGATTAAGTTACAAACATGCATCCATCCAAACTTTCGTATTTATAATATTAGTTTGATTGATATTATCTTATTATTACTTATCTTATCTTGAACGCTGTCAAGAATTTTTGAAACCCTTGCGTATGAAAAAAGCATTACGCTGTGAACATACAAAGGCGGACAAATAGCGTCGCATTATGCAATCTCACGCAGATTCAAGTGCTATTTTCTGGAATGCTCCATTTCCTTGGTTCTAAGAACTTTTAGTGGGCACAAATTCAGTCGGAATCAAAAGCAGTTCTGGCTACTCGTGAATAGTTGTGAATAAAATATAGGATTGCGGTAGAGTTGCGGCGTGATATTTACAGTAATGCAATGGTTTACTTTTAATTAAGGCGCTTATCCGAGCCAATATGACAGCGTCACCTATTTTATCATATTTACGTAATTTTAAAAATCCATCACACGGTTTGTGGTATCTATTATAAGCTATCTTTAAATACGTCTGTAATAGTTTTATCTCATATAGTTTAAGAAGAGATGCGAAAATAGAGTTTGGTAGCCAAAAAGCGCAACTTCGTACTCTGCCTAAACTTTACAAAATGAAACTAATACAAAAGCATTAATAAATAGCTTGTAATAGATATCACAAACTGTACGATGGATTTTTAAAACTGTCTACCTATGTTTAACGTAATAAAAAGATAAAATAGGTGGGAGCGCCACTTTCACTGCTGTATGCACCTTACGAGGTCACTACGTCAGTAGGTTTTTTCTAACGGTCTCTTCCAGGCCATTGAGCCCGCAGCCGTAATAATAAGTTAGAATTGAAAAAAATAATAATTTCTGAATTGTACATTTATTATGACCACGATATAATATTTACTCAGCTATTCTATAGCTATACTATCCCGAATGAATGCGTCATGTTAGACCAGGAGAGGCCTAGAAACGAGACCTGAGCAGACACTCGAGGAAATGGGCGACCACCGAACCGTTGGGTTGATCATATCAGTCGGAGGCCACTGGACTGGATAAAACGGATCCAAGATCGCGACGAGTGGAACACAAAGGAAGATGCCTACATCCAAGAGTGGCTCCCGATAATGCCAACATGATGATGACCATGATGACACCAGTGCATCTTATACAGATATTATACCTACGTACTTACGTCGGTTATCTAGCTGTATAAAAATGAATTCCAAATGCCCTTATTCACAGCGGGATCACGCGTGACTGGACCAATTTCGTTAATTATTTTTTCGTGTTTGTTATGGTCAGTAGTCAAAGGTTTTAATAAAAGGAAACAGTAAGAAAGTTGGAAACATAAATAACTAAGCGCAAAAACCGTATTTAATAACAATTCTATCACGTTTCTCGGAGATGTAAGCGGTGGTGCTTCGCCAGAGGAACCTAAAAATCATTATCACAATATATGTAGTATCCCGTATGTACGGAGAGCAATATTGCATTATAGCATTATTTTTTTAAATAATTCTGGAAATGTTAACCCGGAATAATCTTCTTTTACGAACTGAAATAGATATAAAAATATTATCAAGTTCTCTATATAAATTAAACATACTGCATTTTTGTATAAATCTGTGACTAACCTGCCAGAGCTGCGGGTAGGGTAGGTAGTATATTATGACGGCAGCGCGCCCACGATAACTTGACGACGGACCAGCTTATTCCGCATCCATAGCGTAACCAATATCTCCCTTTCTTATAAATAACCACAAATCAATAACAAAAAAAAACAGATATACTAATAACAAAAAACGTAACAGATCTAACAACAAAAGTTTGACAAAAATGTTATCAAGTTTTATGGAATACTTGAAGACGTATACACGCAAGCGCTATCCGAACACGAATTATTGAACAAGCGACAAAATGGCAATCCAAAGATGGCGAGCCCCTGGCGTGTCAACTAGTGTCAAGTAAGAAAGCTGTGTAAGAATGTAGGTGTAACCCAAGTTTTGTTCGTTTTTACGAACTTAATTTGAAAGTGTGAAATTAATTGCTATGATATGTTTTAAGCACATCTATTTGAAATAGAACTTTGAAAAATCAAAAATCATTCTTATAAAGTCAATAATTGGCAAAAAAATCAAATGAATTGCTCTATAATGTGCATTTGATACAGTTGTTTCCTTTACAAAAGTTAGAAAATGAAAAAACTAAGCATATTGAATCTCTTTATGAACTAAAATATGTTTAAAATATAGTTAAAAAATACATCTAAATTTGCGAATTTTTCCTCAAAATAGATAATTTTTGGGTTAGACCTCTTCTGTTTTAATGCCAAATTGAGGTCAATGAATTTTATTCTCAATTTATAGTTCTATCACATCCATCCACGGTTGTCTGGTAGAGATCGCTCTTAAGCGATAAGATCTTGTCACTTAGTTTTTAAGCTGTTGTATTGTATTGTTTCCTTCAATAAGTGTGCAATAAAGAATTTTCTATCTATTTTACATTTTTTATGGAACTAGATTTGCCCAATGTTTGCTCTGCCCATAAAATCTCATGGGCAAATTCAATTCCACGGAATCTGGATGTATCATATCTCGAGTAAACTGCTGACAGTTCGTTCGTGGAAATTATTCTTGTTTTTGAATTAGGGCTGTTCTGCAGGTAGTTAAGAACAAAGTGGAGCATATCTAAGTCGCTACAGCATCATCGATTTACGCGCATGTTGCGACCGCCTATAATTTAGAGAGCACTAGACCTTGCCACTGTATTTTAATTCTTTTATGTGTTATCTCTAGTTGGTAGTCCTAGTAAAACAAATAAAATAAAATAAAAAATCTATTCCCCAAGCGCAAGAGAACTTGTATTGCGGCTTCTAGAACCTAACAGAAAGAAAGAAAGAAAGAAAGAAATATAAAAATAAACTAGGAAGAAAGTTATGTAGCAAAATGAGAAGCTTACAACTTTTATGGAACTAGCTTTTTCCATAGTATTTTCTCTGCCCATAAACTCTCATGGGCAAATTCAATTCTACGAAATCCGGATAACACATCCTTCGGTTCATAAAACTCGAGGTAACCGCTGACAGTTCGTTCGTGGAAATTATTCTCATTTTTGAATTAAGGCTGCCAGTGGGTTCCGTGCAGGTAAGAACAAAGTGGAGCATAAATCGCTGCAATACGTGTTTTCAGTGGTGGCCATTGAATCAGCGATTTGATTTAAAGCAAAATGTTCCTTTGAATTGCCAAAACCACTTGACCGCGACCTATTTTTTTAGTTTTATTTTATGTGTGTTGTTCTTGTGAATTTTATTTACAGACCATAAACTTTTATCCTTTCGTCAGTGCGGCATTTACAAAGCGGCGGCTATCTTGAAAACAATCAAGATGGCAATGTGCAGCCTAACCAAAGCTGCCACACTGACAGTGGTCAAAAATCAGACATTCGAAATATCGATATCTGGTCTTTTTAATGACATTGACAGTTTTGAGATAGAAAAAATCACGGGTTACCTGAAAAGTATGACATCCGTGATTTGTAATTAAGATTGCTTGTACGTCTACTAGAAAATTTCTTTTTTATTATAAAGGGTGCTATATGTAGGTATAATTTATTGAATAGCATGCCTCATAGAAAAGATCTCTCGAGATCGATCTAGCACTACTAGCATAAGAACCTTAGGAGGTATAAACTGTGTGTAACTCAATTATTAACAAAACATGGCTTAGTCTCGCGGGTGTCGCAAAAGGCTCTGTTGATTCTGTAACCCAACTGCGATCCCCAATCCACATTACCAGCGTGGGTTTTATGGGCAATAAATAAGGCGATTATCTTGGGGAGGCCTGCCTCCAGGTCCTGATCTATATATAATTGGTCTCCTGGAGACCAATTATATATCGACCAATTATAGGCTGTTGAGGTTTATGTGACTTATTAGTTGTCTAATCTTATCGCATCGCATCTTTCTTTCGTATCTCATCGCTCGTTCTATAGCCACGTTTTAAAAGCCGCTTACATTTGGCAGATGTTACTTCGAGATGAAATGGCACCTGCTAACGTAATTTGAACAATTAGTAAGGAATTTTATTATTTTTTGTGATCTGAATACTTTTAAAACCTATGTTTATCGTTAAATTAGTTACTTATATCGCGTACTTTTAAATTGTAATGAAACAATAGACAGCTATAAAACTGACTGAAAAAATAGTAAATCAAGTTAATTTTATTTTTTTAAGTTCACCTCCGGAAAAAAAAAATCAAGGACCAGCTCGGTTGCAAATGAATAATCCCAATATTAACGAAAATATCGAAGAACATACATAATAAATATAACAAACACAGGGCTAGTCGGACTCGCGCACGAAGGCTGCCGTACCATTATCTATAAAAACGGCTAAAATGTCATGTCATGTCATGTCTTGTATGGGAGCCCCCTTAAATATTTATTTTATTCAGTTTTTAGTATTTTTTGTTATAGCAGCGGCAACAAAAATACATACATCATTTTCAACTATCTATCACGATTCCTGTGATAAATCCTGGTGTCGGATAGACAGACATACAGACAGACACACGGACAGCAGAGTCTTAGTAATAGATTCCCGGCTTACCCTTTGGGTACCTTCAAACATACATAAAGCAGAACATAGAATCTCCTTCTTTATTTGAAGTCGGTTATAAAGATCTTCTAGTTGATACTATAGATTACAGTAAATAAACTACAGTAAATTATCTTCAGTATGATATAAATTGTATATTTCGTAGGATTTTTTATTCGGTTATGATAATTCGTTACTGCGTGTTCTATGTTCAACTCACCTGTGATATTTTTCCCTCCGGACGATCTTGTCCACTTCCTAACTTGTCCACTTCCTAAATGGTCTTAAACGCTCGAAAGAGATTTATTCTACAATCTACTAGATTGTGCTTAGCTTACCTAAAACTAAATTTAAGACCAATTAATCAACGAAAATCACAAATCAATAAAATGGTTCCAATGGTTTCAAGAATTTGATTTCTATTTTCAGGTGATCTTGAAGCCAAAGTCAACAGTCCACGACTGTACTCTGTATTGGGAAAGTTACATACACTCTTCATAAACCTCAGGGCGCCAAACATTGTGTACCTACGTTTGAAGTTTTCGGAGAAACTTCGAGGGTCCCGCGTGGCCATGTGACTGATAAGAGCACGTTTATCGTGCGATTTGGGCTCGAGGCGAAACGGTGTAAAAGCCTTACGCGCATACACGAGTGAAAGTGGCGCCCTCACCTATTTTATCCTATTATAACGTTAAACATAGGAAGTTTTAAAAATCCATCGTACAGATTGTGGTATCTATTATAAAATATTTATGAATGCCTCTGTAATAGTTTTATTTTGTAAACCTTAGGCAGAGATACAAAGTTGCCCTTTTTGGCCACCAAACTCGATTTAGAAATTTGCTTTCTCTTAGGAGAGAGCAGAGGTATTAAAAATTGCTGATAATAAATACCGCAAACTGTACGATGGATTAATAAAATTTCCTGCAGCTAAAATTTCCTCAGCATACACAATACAGTACAACCAATGATTATGAGATCCTGGGTTCAAATCCCGGGTCGAGCCAATAGATGTTTTTGGGCCATTGATTTATTAAAAACGAAGATGAGGCACTGGTTGCTCGAAAGTGGCAACCTCAAATTGTGTAAAATTGTGTTCTCCCACATCAGTCACCGTCTGACCGGCGGCACGGGCGGTCGTGATTCGCGTGAAATATTGTCTCAGTCTCACTTCGGTCCTAGATACGTCTTTCCGTCTTTTTTCTTCTTTGTATTCCACAGGACTGGAAATATAAATGTGAGCGTATGTGTTTGCGTGTAGTTGTAACACATGCCAATTTTTGAGTAAGCGCTGGGAGAACGTAACCTATCTTCCCTTTTTAAATCAATGTTTTGGGCGTATTCTATGCGGTTAGGGTGGCAATATTATTATGATTATTATACAGATTATACAGAGGAATTCATTATAATTGCGAGAGGGTTAAATATGAACCTAGTTTGTGTCATAAATACATTAGGTAAATATTCACACACTATACATATACATACTATTATCACAAACACAGAATATATATTCGCGCCATCTACTGTTGCCTAATCTCTCGTGAGACTAGTGTCATCAGCAGATCAAATACACCATATTCAATATTCACTATCACACATTATAATCAATAAATTACACAACATATATTTCTGGCTGACTATACTTGTAATTTGACATAGTACTGTAACATATTAACTAATAAGGCCTAACTATAACTACAGGTATTTAAGAAAAAATAAACTCACAAACTTGTAACTCACAGTAATCAGAAACTAGACCTCTGTGTTGTAACTGGTACCTAAAATCCGAAGTTCCGCCCTGTATCTTCATACAAAGATAAGAGCCGTACTTTACATTCATATCAACACTGTATAAATTGATACCTATACCGTGTCCATTTTGAATGAAGCATAAACGTAAACAAACCGCCCATACTTAAGCTAAAATTCACTTTGTTGGCGCGACCTTTTATACGTAATTTACATAACTTGTCGATTCTAGATCCTTCCTTCAATAAAAATTGCTTTTAATTTATATCTGAAACTCGACGCCAAGCAATTGAGATTTTGTTATTTGTGTCGTATTTTGTTTACTAACATGCTTCATTCAAAATGGATAAACCATTGGTATCTATATTTTAGTCAATCAATACTTTTGGTTTGTTGTTTTTTTTTGTTTGACGAATACCAAGGCTTCATCGAGAGGGTTGTCAAACGCGGGTTCACATTCATAATGAATTCTTTAAAACTAACGTTAGGTCTAATCAGCAAAATATGCGCCTTACCACCATTAGGGTGATTTTTCTGTGAAGTGAATAGTTGCCAACCCCGGCTTGCTCGATATCTTTTGTTTTAAAATAGTATCAAACTGGATAGGCATTACGTTTGGCGATGGTACCTACTAAAATACAAGTAAGTAATTACCAAAAAATCTAATATTAAAATGCTTCTCTAACAATGTAGTTTAGTATTGTTTTGCGATTTTTAAATAATAAAAATCGCAAAACACTACATAGATTGATATATTTTTTATTATACATAGAAAACATCCAAAACGCCCTGAACAAATAAATGTCTGCAGATTGAACACAAATTTGTCCCGAGGCAAGAATCGAACCCGCAACCTCCTGCGTCGCAGGCAGACCTTCGCTCACCACGCCACAGAGGTCGTCATATCTGCAGTGGGCGTGCAATTGTGCCTTCTGCAAAACAATTCCACCACCAAACTGCAATCCCCAACCCACATGCCCAGCGTAGGGATTATGTGAACTATTTTCCCCATAAGCTAAAAGCTGATGAGGCAATAAGGAGACCTTCGTCCATCAGTGGACCAATAAGGGCTGTTAAGATGAGGTGAAAGTAGCGTGAGTTATAGGTACTAGTTAACTATGTAACAAACAAAAACAATATTATATTTTCATGTGTATAGAACGGCAACTCTCTATGTTATTATATACGAGTTTTTATGACTTTTAAAACAATAAAATTATCGAGAGATGTTAAAGAACCAAGACATTGTAAACAAGAGGGCAAACTTCTCGCATTTAAAATCTTAATGGCAAAACAAAAGGTGAATAGCACCATAGTTTTGGTTATACTTATAATATGTATATTGGTTTGGTTCAACTAACAACAAGCGTTAGAACACAAGAACGCTTTAAAGAAGCCGCTCCGGAAAGCGAGCATGTCCGAACACGCAAGAATGCTCAAACGAACTGTTCGCGCTCTCTATAGTGCCGTTCACATCAAGCAAGCGAGCATTTTAAGAATATTCCATAGAAACAACGTAAACTTATACAGAACAACGAAAGAATGCTCTACGTCTGTTCACCCTAGTGTGGTGCTGGCTTAGGATTTGCACCACCCTTCCCGCGGGTGTCGTAAGAGGCGACTAAAGGTTAACAACAGAACAATTGTACCACCGAGCTGCGATTCCCAACCCGCATGCCCAGCGTGGGGATTAAGGGCATTACCCCCATTAGTGAAACGCCAATAAGGTGCTTATCAGGGGGAGGCCTGCCTCCAGCTGGACCAATACAGGCTGTTGAGTGTTGAGGTTGAGGTTCATCCTAAATTATTTTGATAGAGTTGGGTTAGAATGAGCATTCGCTCATCTGATGTAAATCGGCCTTTACTAGTAAATGCTCTTGTCTATGCTCACGTTTAGAGAACGATGGTCACATAGCTATGTTTTTTTATTTATTCGGTTGGCTTCATGGTTAAATCAGCTATCAGCTAATGGTTAAATCAGCTATCAGCTATATTAAGTCTATGAATGTATTAATGTTATACTATATACAGACATAGCATATTTAGATCGGGCAGTATGCGAAAGTCTGAAACTATAAGACATACGAAGATCTCTTCTTAGGAACCATTCATCGATTTTAGTATCAAAAAAACTTAAATTTAAAAAAAAATTGTACCCTTTTTTTATCAGAAATAGACCTTCGTTTCAACGCAATCTCACCTGATGGAAAGCGAAGACGCGGTCGACGGAGTATCACGAAGGTTTAGAAGATGGCTACTCCGGACCACATTCCGAAACACAACAGAATTGCTTTACGGACTGGCTTAGTCCGGAGGGTGGTGACAAGCCACGGCCGAAGCCTACCACCAGAGGGTACCGCTCTTAGCACCACCCAGAGGACACGTGTAGGGTAACAAAGGGTCAACAACTACGGACGTACGGCGATACTGTCCCCCTGTATTTTATTGGGAAATATTGACATTCGGTGCATTTTTTTAAAAACAATATTTGTTCGTTGAATTTTCAGGACCATAATTAACTTTCACGCTTTGAAATATAGAATAGGAAGGATGCATCTAAATTCTAAACGTTAGTACATTATGTTCAAGAGTCTCTTATATCTTTAGTGATGAAAATTGAGAAACACAATGGCTTGCCATACCCTTGCGAAATTCAATCTACAGTTAACGAGATAAAGCTCATTTCAGATCACAAGCAGTCTAAAGTGAGTTACGCTTGGCACTTGGTTTTGTGCCCCGTCTAAAATTCTACCTTATTAGGGTACCGTCGACTTCGTTCTGCCCTATTCAAATATGTTTTATGTTAATTCTTGCATAATAAGACTATTCAACTAACGACTGCGCTATTAACATAGTTCGTAACGTTAACGTTTGCGATTCGAGTTTCGTTTGGTTCAGTTTGCTAACGAGGGATTTACCGCTTACCTGCAACGCGTGCGAAATATCAGGTTGAAAGGCGGGTTAAATTGAATTTTGTGTTAGTTGGTCATAAAAGGAAAAACATCGTGTCAATACTGTTGTTGCGAAAACTTAAGTAGGACAAAATTTTTTGTGCTATCAAATTATTTTAGGGTAGTTAATAATTAATTTTGTTTTAAAAAACTATAAACCGACTTCAATTGTTATAGTTTTTTCATGGATTTTTATGCAACCCATTGCTAGAACTGAACACATAAAAGTGACATCAAAAAAGGTCGTCGCCCAGAATGATGCACAGTAACTATGGCGCTACTGTGCGCTGGTTGTATGTGTCACCTAAAAGACGCAACAACAGCAGCTGAAAAGTGTTGAGGGGTAAAGGTTTTTGATGATCACCACTCAAAACAGAAAAGGGAGAATGATTGGATATATCCGACATGACAATTTTATTTGTCACATCTTAGAAGGAAAACGAGTAAGAGGAAGACCAAGAATTAGCTATATGAGTCAAATCAAGGAGAGCGCAGTTGTCAAGTGGTATATAGAAGTACCTCAACCTTAACAGAATATATTGGGCTAGACGCAGGCCACCCCCTGATGGTCACCATATCAGCTTTTATCTCATGGGGGGTATTGCCTACAATCCACACGCTGAGCATGCGGGTTGGAAACCGCAATTTGGTGGTAATAGAATTGTTCTGCAGGGGGCGCTGCTGCCCGCCCCCGACGGATATCCCTTAGTCGCCTCTTACGTACCCGCGGGAATAGTTGGGGTGGTGCAAATTCTAAGCTGGCACCACACTGCCGTGTGGTTTACTTATTGTGCCCAAGAATTAGAATACATTGCATTTGAGAGAGAAAATTCACAAGAGATAGGTTCTTTTATTTATAATAAACTGTTCATCGGTTATTTGGATAAACTAATTAATTTCTCTTTGTTATTAGACAAAACAGTAACATAACATACCGGAATTTGATTCAGCAACATGTAATAACATAGGCCCTTTAGAGCAATACATTACTATTGACAAAGGGATCCGCCTACACTAAGCCTACGGGGAGGCTGTAACCAACTGCTACAGGGAGGTATCTAGGACTGTCTTATGATTTAATACGTTTTAGTACATAATATGTACCATTTAATTGAATAAACCCGAGACCCGAGAGTTAAAAAGGGATAAAATCTACAAACCTCAAAAAACTCTAACAAATAATGGAATCCTTTTGAGGTTTGAAAAACTCAACAAACTATTGCAATTAGTTCCACCTACCTCCAGTTACATATGGCAAAGGTTGTGCCAAAAACAATTTATAATAATAATAATAAACGCCTTTATTCAGATACTTAAAATTAAGTTTACAATTTGCTTAAGTTTTGACATCGACAACCTCTATAATATCTGTTTGCCCAGTTTTGGCAAAGGCCTCTTCCAACTGCTTCCATTCCTCCCTAGCTCGTGCAGTTCTAGACCAAGTCGGTCCTGCAGTCTCTCTTATTTCATCCTCCCATATTTTGTATTGCCAAAAACAATTTAAATTTATCTAAATAAATGCGTTACCTGAGAGTTTATGAGTATCTGGATATACGGGGGAATGCAGCCAGCGCAAGTGAGATTTTGTTATTTGTGTCTTACTTTGTTTACTAACATGCTTCATTCAAAATGGATAAACCATAGTGCCATTATCACAAGTTCTGCTTATCTTGTAGCTAGATGATGCCGTGTGAATTAGAAATACCTGCTTATCTTATTGACAAGGAATATTACAAAGCATTCACAAACCTTCTTTTTCTTATTTATTTTTCTAATTTTATTGTTATATTCTTTGTCAACTTGTATGATAGTATCCTTAATGTTTTTTTTCTGATAAAGCTTGCCTTTTTCCTTTTTCTGAGTCCAACCCCTTATTCGAGGCTTGCGTGCCTATGAATACAGTTACAATAAAAGCCAGGATTTGACTAATAGTCGAGGCGAGAAAATTGGGTACAGCCGCGGCTTGGTTCCACGGCTCAATGCGGAATTCGAGCGGCTTGCTTGCGGCTTGCCCTCGATTTTGATACCAAAATCCCTGGTCTTTATACTTGATTTAGTTTAACATAACTGTCAAAAACTTTAAAAACTGTAATGGGTGTAATGGTTCTGCAGTGTTATTCATTTAGGTGTTTAAAAAAAACTAAAAAAGACTTGTTTATATGTTTATATGGGTATAAAACTAATCCCTCCCGATTTTATTATGAAACCACCTTAGAATCATCCTACTAATATTATAAACGCGAAAGTTTGTAAACATGTCTGTATGTATGTTTGTTGCTCTTTCACGCAAAAACTACTGAACGGGTCGGGCTGAAATTTTGCATACAGGTAGTTCTAGATCTGGAATAATAAATAGGCTACTATTTATCACATAAATCAGTTCTCGTGGGAAAGGAGTGTGAAGCCGCGGGGCGCAGCAAATCTTTTATAAAACTGAAAAGGAATTGTCCAAATTGGTCGATATATTTATGGGCATTTTATATAACTACCTATCGTCACTTACGCTGACCGAGCCTTCCTCGAAAAAGGGGGGTTTTGCCATAACCACAACGTTTGGCAGACAAATTGGTGATGGCGTAGAGGTGTTAAAAATAATGATTGATTGTTTAAAAAAAATAAAAGCGATGATTTATAATCCCGTTGTTTTATACAGTTTTTTATTTTTCGAGGATAAATACTTATCTTTCGGGATACAAGTATTATGTTTGTACCTTAATGTCATCTTCTATACAAAATCTAAATTGGTCAATTTATGACGGAGAAATCGGCAAACATACATAAAAAAACAACTTGTCACAACTGCCAGCCCATAAACATACAACCGAACTAAGAAACTCGTCTTTTTTCGAAGTCAGTTTAAAAGAAGAACACTGCTGCCCTTCCTCTGATGATCCTTTAAGCCGACTTATTACGTCATCCAATCCAGAGGCGGCACTTAATTCACCTGGGATAATTCTCCCGGTTGCACTAAGTACACCTATTTAATAGATTTAAATCACCTTGATAAATCAACTATTTAGGTATCTTTATCAAATCAGAGTATACTTTAAGCACCAACTCTTTGAAACAGAAAATTATTACGGAATTGCATAATGTCGGGCCAGTAAATAAATATTCCATCCAACATAATATTCCATTCCAGTTAATATATATAGGTACGTTATATGACAGAGGGACGTTAATATATCCTTGAACTCACTGTTCTCACTCAGTTCACGAGCGCGCAAGAGGTTAGTACTATTTAAATGTGTTATACAAAAATATGTACGATATTTAAAAAACACACAATGCTAAAATATAAAAGAAATTTAAATACAAAATGCACTTTTTAATAAATCCCTTTTATGAAACTAAAGCTCGAAACTAAAGCTCGGCTAACAAAGTTTTCTAAAGCAACTGTGTAGTAAAATAACTGTGTTCGGTATAACACGAACGTAATAATTACTCAAATTCATTATGAATGTAAGCGGGTTAGCTACGAACCTTTTTTGTGTTGGAAGAAGTCTTGTTTGTGTCAGTGCTCGAAGGGATGCGGAACGCGCGCGTCTAGAACCGCACTCCTCCTGAAGATGTCCCCCTCGTTAAGGGATGAAACGTTGGTGTTCTTCCAACACAAACAAGGTTCGTAGTTAACCCGCTTACATTCATAATGAATTCGTCAAACTACGAAAGTTTCTACAGTAAAATTACTCAAATGTTAAGTTTCGTTAAAATTGTTGTGGTCATTATGGACTGCCAAGAACGGACTTTACTTTTTTCGACATATTCAAAACGACTAGTTGGTAAAATTGTGTAATTACAGCAAAAAATGTATACTTCAGACAGCAAAGAATGAAGATTCGAACCCGCATCCTCCTGTTCAGGTACAGGGATGTCATAACCGCGAGACCATCTAGTCGGATACCGCCTAGGCCGAAATTCTCTGACACTTTGTACGGACTCTAGCGTAATATACCTTTAATTAAATTACCCAGAGTCTGAGTGAGGGCTTACGCATTATAATAACAAAGACCTTAGAGAAGCATTGTTCAAAAATACGTAAGAACTTTTAAGGCGCATACACCAGTGAAAGTGGCGCCCCCACTTACTTTATCTTATTATTTCGTTAAACACAGGAAGTTTAAAAAAAATCTATCGTTCAGTTCGTGGTATCTATTATAAGTAATTTATTAATGCCTCTGTAATATTTTGATTTGTAAAGCATAGGCAGAGTTACGAAGTTGCGCTTTTTGGCCACCAAACTCTATTTTCGTATCTCCTCCTAAACTATATAAGATAAAACTATTCCAGAGGTGTCAAAAAATAGCTTATATAAGATACCACAAACTGTACGATGAATTGTGTCTGTCGTAAAATGTGAATGTCCTATGTTAAACGTAATAATATGATAAAATAGCTGGCGCTGTCATATTGGCTCCTGTAGCGCCGCCGCCTTAAACGAAAAGTGGCTTTTTTTATTTCAGATTTGTATTTTGATACTATGCAAACTGAAAATCATGAATGTTACAGTAAAAACCTTTTTTAATGCATACAAAGAAATGACTTCCATACAAATCTCTTTGAACTTAAAACAATGGCTAAGGGGTATTTATTTTATTCTGTTGACCAACGTTAAGCTCAAGAAAAAAACACTCCACAATCTTGCAGTCTCCAAACCTTCTGGGAAAACGTTTTCCGTTTTATGAGATCCACATCTTTACTTACATATAAGAGACTAGCTGCGCCCCGCGGCTTCGCATTCGTTGTTCCTATGGAAACGTTTAAAGGTGATTTTTATCCCACAGGAACTAGATAACATAAGCTATGTTTGATTCCAGGGTTAGAAGTACCTGTATACAAAATTTCAGCCAGATCCGTTCAGTAGTTTTGGCGTGACGAGATAACAAACATTCTTCCATCCATACATGCATACAAACTTTCGCAATTATAATATTAGTGTGATGGTGTACAATGACACTTACCTACTAAACTTAATCACTATCAAAAATTTTACTTAAATAAAGATAATGTGAAAAAAAAAGTCATTTCATTTCATTTATTTCAACCATAGGAACACAAGGAGCACTTAGTTATGTCAAAAATTACATGATTACCTATGTCTAAATATTAATAAGTTTAAATTAATTCTTATGTCTTAATAATAATAGATACATAAATTTTCACACAAAAAGTAGTAAGTAGGTACATAGTTGATAAAATGTTCAGCTGTAAAGAGACTACCTCATATATATTATATGATAACCCAGAACAGGAAACACAGTTAAAATTTGACAGGTTTTTATAAGTTGGGCATCGATACTGAATAAGTTTTATTTTTCTAGCTGTGTGGTTTGAATTTGCACCACCCCATCTCTTCCCGCGGTTGTCGTAAGAAGCGACTAAGGTAGCCCGGTACCGGGGTACCGGGCAGCAGAGCCCTCTGCAGAACAATTATACCACCAAACTGCGATCCCAACCCGCATGCCCAGCGTGGAGATTAAGGGCATTACCCTCTATAAGATAAACAACAATAAGGCGCTTAGGCCTGCGTCCAACTGTGGACCAATACAGGCTGTTGAGGTTGAGGTAAGTTTTTTTGATGCCTGCAATAAAATACTCTATACAATGCATAAAAATATTATATTATTCTCCCGGAATAATAAATAAATTTTATTTTTCCAGCGTTAAATCGGTAAAAGCTTGGCAGCGCTGTTCGTAAATTGATTTTAAATATATTATTTCAACAAAAGCCATCGCCATAAAATAACATTTCCAAGAGCGTTACAGGGATTGTAAAATGGTTATGTACCTACAAAAAAACAAAATCTCTATTACAAAAGGTTAAAGGGACAAAAATAAAAAGATCACAACACCGCGAATCAGACAGAGACCTTTTTATTTCAACCACTTTATAAAAGCAAAGGTAAAGACGAGTGTCTCTTGAGAATAGCTTCCTTTTTGTCGTGAACTCGCGTTGGGTCGGTCTAGTGATGAAATCGCGGAAATGATTAGAAACGTTCACTCAATCCTTTCAGTGGATGTATTCTGCTTTCATGTTTGATGTAGTACCTTTGCCATTGAAAATTAAGAGATGGTACTTAAATGTTATGAAATCTTTGAACTTTTTGATAAATTATAGCTTAATTAAGGCTGCTTTTATCTAATCTAGACAGCCCATCAGACCCCACTATAGAGCAATAATATCCTACCTCTTCTTAAATATGTTAAACCTCGCAACAGGGTAAATGAAACCGTCACTTTTCCTCGTGGAGTTTGAGTTACTGAGCTCAGTAGATAGAAAATTAGTAATATCCGGCCTGGTTGACATTTTCGTCCACGCGGCTTCAGATAATGCGACAAGTATGAAATTGTGTTGAAATTATAGCATTATTTTGTTAATGGAGGGTTCCTTGTTGACAGTTTTCTGGCAACGAAATTATAATCAGAAGTTGTTTTTAGGGCGCTAGCAGATGAGCCACTGGACAATAATTTTACAATTTGTGCTAAACTGTAGTTACATAAAATTATTGAGAGAAAATTTGTCGTTCTGACTACAGCCAAATTTTCTCAATTTTGCTTAAATTCAATTCAATTCAATAACTTTATTGGCAATCCACATTGAACAGTAAACTAAATAGGTATCATACAAGAGCAGCCTTTTATAAATAAAACATAAAGTAATATACAAATCGTTAGGCCGTTTTTAAGTTTTATCGTGACTAACGGGTTTTATTTAGCCCGCCCAGCTTGTTTGTTTGGGTCAAATCTATAGTAATTCAAATTTAACCCTCTTTTTGTTGACGGATTTATATGAAATTTGGTACGCACCTTTAGTTCTGAGGGCGTAGCCAACCGGCATTCGCTATGAAGCGAATCGAAAACAATTGAAAGATTCGTAGGGAAAATTTCGAAACAGATCACGAATCTAAGGCATATGTCAAACCCATGCATTTTTGGACTTTTCTACTATCGCTTTCGACATCAATTGTTACATTGTCTAGACCCTCAGATGTAGAATAGAATAGAATAGAAAAACTAGACTAAACTAATTTGACAGGACTATAAATGATGGCATCTTTAATATTTTGATCGTTTTGACAGGGACGGCGATATCCTTAGTTCTGTCAAATTAGTTTAGTTTAGTTTTGGCGACATCTGAATAGATACCAATATGTAAAAAAAATCAACAGTCTAGCTATCACGGTTTATGAGATGCCTGGTGACAGACGGACACTCAGACGGACAGACAGATGGACAGCGGAGGCTTAGTAATAGGGTCCCGTTTTACCCTATGGGTACGGCACCTTAAAAAACCAGTTACTTTCACTTGTTATTCACAGATTAATTGAATTTTTCTTCTTAGAGGCCAATTTAAAGTGAGCTTATTCAAGAGTTTTATTATAGGTTGCATGCTCATAAAAAACGACTAAATAGCTATTTGTATTTTATTACTCGTAAATAAAGCGTTTGGATTAAGTGGGGATAAATGAAAAGTTAAATTTTATATTTGGGGTTATGTTATTTTTACGCCCTTGACCGTCGTAATAATAATTCTACTGGCATTTTACCAACTTCATTTGTGCCGTTCCTTTTTTCCTTTAATACTTATTTGTATTTCTTTTAAATTGCCATTTTATTTTTATGATTTATGCTTCTAATCACATACTAAAACCCAACATAAATGTCTTTTTCATTGTTTTAACAGGTAGAATATTTGGTCATAATTATTTTTGGACTTAATGCTAGAGATTTACGTTGGTATCTGTAGTCATTTTTAGGTAGGTAAGTGTTTTTCAAACACGTTGTTTTTGCACGCCGTGGTTTTAAGAGGACGTTTATTAGGTGTGAAAAAGTATTTTTATAGTTTTAAGGTCAAGGCTGCATGTCTACACTAAATAGAGCTAAACGTACCTATTATCTGGTAAGCAAATTGCTAGGTAACTAAGGTAACAAAAGTGTTAGGAACTTAAATCCGAACAAAAACCGAGTCAGAACATTCTCGATTCGAGAAAATACACCTAAACCGACCAAATTTAGAACAATTACGCTTAGAATCACAAGTAGGGTCATTGCGCCTGTTTGCGTCCAATTAGCGGAGTTGTCAGATTCAGATAACGAAAAAAATATATTTCTGTGAGCTTTTAAGAATAAAACTGATTTCACCACATGACTAATATACTCTATTTTCTCATGAAAAATAGACTTTCTTCTTAAATTTAACTGTTAATTTTAAAATAATATTTTAATCCGAAATACCTGATTTTACCAGTTCTCGTCCAAAAATTCCAGTTTTCGACCCTATGTTACCTAGTTCTCGACCACCATATATCTGATAGGAAACTTGCTTATAATAATCATAATCATCAGCCTATTTTAGTCCTTTGCTGGACATAGGCCTCAAAGTCCTGAAATCATGGTCTTGTGGTCTCGTCGTTGGGAACGAGGGGGTATGTGCAACGTATAATCTGCCATAGAATGTCCTCCCATCGTGCATTCTAAGCTTTGTCAGGTGGCTCCTGCCAAGCTCCTGAGTGAATACTTTGTACCCTCGGTTCAGGTCGGACTTGTCTGACGAAGTCAATTATTTGGTTTCCCGTCTTTTTGCCATCAGCCCGAAAGACTCATCCGAGAGTGCTGCTTTTGGCAGAACTTGATGCCCTCGTTCCTCAACGTTTCAACCAGATTGTGTAGGGTCTCGTCAGCGTCATCAGTGGGATCCAAGGCAGCAAAGCTATTCCCGAGAAGCTGCCGGAACTTCTCGGTGCCCGCCATGATTTCGATTGGATTAGGTCGGAGCGTGGATTTCATCAGACGGTTTCTTTCTAGCTTTAAGTTGATATCCAGAGAGCCTCGGAGCAGTCGGTGATCAGATCCGGTACTAAACCTGTTGATCACTGAATATGTGCTTGCTATCCATCATGATGAAGTTGATCTCATTTTAAGTCACAGTGTCGGGGCTTCGCCACGTCCACATACGAGCCTTATGGATGCTGTGTAAGACTTTGGATATTCTTCATAAATATCCTCCACTTCATCATCCGATTGTGCCGAGGTCGGTGCGTAGACCTGACTTACTGTTCCCTGAATACCTGTCAACATACTGGAGATTTCTTGAATGTTGTTAGCGAGGGCATTATTGACGAGGTCACCTACGTCACGCTGGGATGTCTTATCTTATCACCCTAAGTAGAGAAGATGGCCCGAGTCTAGTGGTACGGTGTCCTCCCCTCCCCCTCTCTACTACTACTCTACATAACCCCATAACATGCCATTTAATGTTCTCTAACTCCACTTCCAACTGCGCTAGGTGATGGTCAAACCTCAAAGTTCAGTGGGACCTCACCCGAGGATTCTTCGCACACCTAACCCCAGGTCTGGTATGGCGCCCGTCAACGCCAGCACAGCCGCTGGTGTCGCTGGGCACTTTGGACCTTTTTGTTGGCTATCTATCATTAATTGAGGTTTTGGGCCATGACCTACCACGCTGGCCCAGTGCGTGTTAGTGGGTTGTTTTGTCATTGCCTCGTTTGTTGGTTGCATTTAGGAATTAGGAACTGATACATATAATACAGTACACTAGATAGATAGATATCTTTTATTATACATAGAAAATATCCAGAACGCCCTGAACAAATGTTAGCAAATCGTACACACATTTGTCCCGCTGCACCCGTGCCCGCATCGTTCTTGGATACGTCTGTGTATATTCTAACTTCGTGGGTGCCTGATTCATCTCTTTTAGTTGTCTCTCCTCATATAGTTGTATCTGGTAGTGTTTCTCTTGTATAGGTTTGCTGGGCATTCTGTCACAGGGGGCGACTAAGAGAGGTTTATGGACTAAGGCTCTGTTTGAGATCTGAGCTCGAGCTGAGGCTTTCTATGCCTCCCAGAATCCCATGTTTTGTAGTCTAAAGGTCGATAAGGTCTCCTCTTGTTGTATATATAGTGGCGCTATGTCTAAGATTATCTCCAGGGCAACGCCCGGTGTAGTTCTAGCACAAGCAATTAGTAAAAGCTCCATGCAGCTTGTTATCGCTGAGCACACCAGTCTTTGGAATCGTTGCAATTTAGTTATTGAGGTTTATTGTATTGTATAGGTATTTTTGAAAGTAGTAGTGCTATTACTAGCTACTAGTATACAAAAATACCTAATAAACATTAACAACACATAAACATTAACATTAACATTATACATTAACAACATTATTAGTATTCTATATTTAGGACTCCGATGACTGCCACTGTTTTTTATTATACGCAGATGGTCGATATCTGGTCTTATATAGTAGTTGACGACCACAATATTATTTAAAAAAATTGCATATAGCTTATTTCAAATAAAGTAAAATTGAATGAAATATGTTAAATACACAATACTGGATAACTCAATGTCTTAATATACAAAATTCTAATACATTATTGTTAAGTTTACATAATCAATAAAGCTAAGGTCGAAATCAGGACGTCATTTAACCTTGTCCAATTCCCGACCATAAGAAATTTCATAACTCAGTATTGTATAGTTCGTTGCTCCGAGCCTGGACGAAATATGGTTTTTCGATACCTTACGAGCATAAGGTTCAAATTTAATAAAATGTTTGAGTAAATTTTCATACAATAATTAATACAAGAAACCACCTTATTGACACGATATGTCCGATTCGCGTCCAGCCCGGTCTAAAACGGGACTTTCTCAAAATATCGTGGAACAGTTCTCGTCCACGTAATATTTCAAATATATTGACAATAATTTAGACAGAATTACACAAATTCATATTTTTTAATCCAAAATGAAGTCACTCATATAACCATCAACTCTGAAATGCATAAAAATAATGTAAAACTTAGCGTTGAATTTGCGACACGCTGCTATTTTTCGCGTTGATATAGACAAGTTTGGTCTTGTTGACGGCGGACCACAAATTGATTAATTTATTTTACTCATATTGCTTGGTGCTAGTGATGTGTAGTTAGCTTGTATGCGTAGCTTACACATCTAGGTTGTTGATATAATTTAATGTCTTTGTGTGAGAAAGCAAATAAGGCTATTTTCGACAAAAAGCAACCAGTAGTGCCGCGAAAGGTCGTGAATGGGGCCTGGACGCGTAACAGGCGCATCTACCCTACATTTCCTATTTGTTTCTAACCATTGTACGAGGCTACAATGGAATGAAATGGGTTCTTCTGACCTCTGGATTGGGACTCAATAGGCTCGTGACAGCTTACCCTCGTCTTTGTATTGAAAGATAACTAAAATTAATGAACAAGACTCCTGGAAAATAGGAAAAGGTACAGGCAGTCGCGCCGCCTGAAGAACAATTTTACCTCCACTCGGAGATCCCATCACCGCATGCGGAAATTATGATAATTACCACCATTATATGATATGATGTAAGCCTAAAGATCTCACACTACGCGCAGCTGTCAAGAGCATCGAAAATGTAGCTTAGAAAAAAATCGCACGTAGGAGGATTTCATTTCATTTCATGAGGTCATTACAGCTTACAGTTTTTGTCCACCCGCCTCGTAATATGACTCAAACTGTACCTTATTTCATTAGCGAGATTTAACTTTTCCGTTTCTTGAATAGCGAGCTCAAAAAAAGTTTTAAGCTAGCGAAATTATTTTAAAATTTACAACATTTTGGAAAATCTAACAATGTAACCGAACGATTTTGGGAATACAATGAAGATGCCTGGATCCAGGCATCCCACTAATAAGCCCTGGTTTCAAAATTGAAAATGTTTGTTTTTCTGATAGAGTATAGTGCCACGATTTATAAAAATATTGATATTTGCCTGTAGTTTCATAGGTACGAAAAGTACGTGGATGGGTTACATGTCAAAATATCATCTGTTAGGTGGCTTCAAAGTGCAATTTGTATTCCCAAAATCGTTCGGTTACATTGTTAGATTTTCCAAAATGTTGTAAATTTTAAAATAATTTCGCTAGCTTAAAACTTTTTTTGAGCTCGCTATTCAAGAAACGGAAAAGTTAAATCTCGCTAATGAAATAAGCTACAGTTTGAGTCATATTACGAGGCGGGTGGACAAAAACTGTAAGCAGTAATGTCCTCGAGGACATTACTGCTTACAGTTTTTGTGCACTTTTTTCGTTGTTTTTTCGTGATCATGAAATGAAATAAAATCCTCCTACGTGCGATTTTTTTCTAAGCTACATTTTCGATGCCCTTGACAGCTGCTCCATTCATAAGTATTTGACATGCAATACCTAGGTATGTGTTTTTGTTTTTTAATAGATCGGTAAATAATCAAAACATAGCAATAGTTACTATTCTCGTTTTCAACAAATTACAAACCAACCAACGAAAGTGCCTAACTCCATTCAAAAACTCGGCAAAGCTCATATTAGCATTTCAATTCATGTCGTTTAGTTGCGTTGCGGACTATTCGAGAAAAATCGTCCATTTACAGCTCATGAATTTATGAATAGGGAATTTTAAATCAAAATGGCGCTCTGGTTCCCATTATCGTATTATGATAAAAGCCCTTGTCGGGTATAGATTTTAGTCAGGGTTTATTTTCCCTCCTACCTACTAAACGGTTCTGCTCTGCCTCCATCAATTAAAATAATAATGTTTTATTTGGTAATAAAAGATACATAGTCATATTAAATAAATGAAAACACCTTTTAAGTATTATGGAAACACTTGTGGTAGGTGATTTCGCTTTTCCATGCTATGGTTTGTAACTTATGCGTGCTTCTGTTTTTCAGACTAATCCAACCTGGGTCTCTTGAAGACAACAGTGCATAGGATTCTGTCAGCCTTCGTGATACTTTATCCGTGCTGAAAAACCAATATTATGTGTGAGGAATCAGCTTTTAGAAATTTGTGCGAGGGATCAGACAAAGCGAAATAAATAAATTTGATTACATCTTAATAATAGAAACAAACATTTAAAAAATCTTTGTCACCTATCGTATTTTACATAAGATGTTGCCGTGTCGTGCCGGCATAGAATTTACACCAATCTAATTGTTCCCGCGGGTGTCGTAACGTAAGAGGCGACTAAGGGATCTAGCGGCGCCTCTCGCAGAACAATTCTACTGAAGTGAATTAAAGTCAATTGCACCTTACTTCTTATTTTATAGTAATTATATTTATCAAACTGTTTAAAAAGTAAAACATTTGACTTGTCTAAGTGCTTATTTTGTAAGTCTAACAAACGATTCGACTCAGACTCTGACTATCACCAAACTGCGATCCTTAATACCCACGCTGGACATGCAGCATGGGGATTATGGGTATTACCCCCCATGATATAACAGCCAATAAGGTGGTTATCAGGGGAGGCTTGGGTCCAGCAGTATACTAATATAGGCTCTTGAGATGAGTCATTTTACGTTGAAATTACGTGAAAAGCTTTCCAAAAATTGCTTCCCATTTGCTTATATTTTTTTTCCTTCAATAAAAGGATTGAATCCTTTATATAATAGAAGCTATTGAACATTTCAAGAGGACCGGTGATCCGGCCATAGATAACATACGGTGTCAAATCCCTGAAATTTAATATGTACCAATAATTGCTTCCTATTTGTTTCCTTCAAAGCTTTCAAGATGATCTAAAAACCAGCTTTCATTGCAGATCCAACTCTAATCCCATTTCAATATATCTCGAAAGTACAAAGTGAACTTAGCAAACTATTTAGAAATTAAATTAAGGCGGGAAACGTCACGTACAGATTACGTTTATTCTAAACTGTTGTTATAATAAGCCTTGTTTGGAACTCGACCGGTCATTCGTGGGAGAAACTCCTTAAGTATTAAATGGCATAGTAAAGCCGAGTCTCTTACCACCCCAGAATGTGATACTTATATTCAACAGGTAAGTAAAACTTTTTGTTTTTATAGAATAGAATAGAATAAAAAAAATCTGTGACATCGATAAATTAACTTATCATAATAACAATTACTTAAATTACATTACGAGTATATAAAGAGAGTTATATTAAATTACCCCAAACTATCTATCAGGTAGCATTGCATGTCCGTCGAAACATAAATTCGTTTCAAAAACAATCGGAGATGCATTGCTACAACACGCAATGCCACCTGGCTGGTGCCTAACAGGACGACTGGACCAGCTACCTACAACAAGCGCTCGGGTGTAAAAATTTTAAGTACTAACTAAAAAACTGGCTCGTAGAGAAGACGTTTTATACCTATACGATGAATTTTTAAACTCAGAATAATTTGTTTATTAAATAATTCTATATTATTTTTTACCATTTATATTTTTTAGTTTTAAACATTTATTATTGTTAAACAATGTGTAATCATATACGTATAATTCGAAAAATTACAAATAAAATGTTTATCTGTTTATAGGTAATATTAGTACCTATAGATAATTATAACGGTCACAGGTTGTAACAACTGTTTGTAGGTACATTGAAAATATTCTGCAATTTGTTTTTGGAAGACGATATTGTTAACGTACTGTAACCAGAACTGTATATTTTTTCTTTCCATTTGTCTATATCTTGGCCGCCTCAAGCTACTATATTATACTACTGAATAAGAATAAAAAGAATAAAATATATTTATTTTATAGACAGATCATAAGTAGGTTATTTTAGAGCAAGGAAAAAGAAAAAAGTGTACTTAGATCCGTCTACAAAAATGGCTCTGACTCAGCATGAGTTGAATGGCTGGCAAGCTAGCATCCAACGCTGGTCTTCCGGCAGAGCCACTTGTTGGCGTTGTTTGTGTGGCTACTGAATATATTCTAATAAAACTTAGCAAGATTTGAGTTCATACTAGAGGAGCTAGTGTAATATAAAGTTTCCAATCAATATTAAAATCACGTTCCCACATATTCACCGCAATAGACACGGCTTTTCTAGGCACTACGTTCAACACAGTAATGATGGCTTTTGTTTCGGAACAGCGTTGCGGTAGACCCTCCCAAGGGACGGTTCAAGGGGATGAGGACTAAATCCAAATCTTCTATTCTGGACTTGCGTGGATTTTTTGTTTGTCAAATACCTCAACTATAAAAGTAATTACTTTGGCCTGTTTGTGATAAAGATTTTTTTGTTTATGGAAAGACTTCAGTACCTAGGCTTAGCACGGCGATTGTTGTCTAGAGTAGAAGTAGAGAAAAATTACGTAATTTTGTCACCGAATGCGTAAAATGTTTGAAATTCATTACTTCAACTTCAATAATTTACGCAATGAATGACGACGCGATTTAATTTTTTTCTATCCTACCCTAGACAATAATCCCCGTGCTAGGATTGGAGATCAGGGTATTTTTTAAAAGCTTGTTTATATAAGTTTTCGTTTGAATAACAAAAAATTAATCACCCTTCGGCGTAGATACTCTTTCTGTGCACAATAGTTATACAGGGTGCCTGTATAATTATTGTCACCCTTTAGTAGTAGTCTTCGCTGAAGAAGAAGAAGAAAGTAAAATTATAGAAAAGAAAATGCCTTGGCATAATTATAGATTTTTGGCTTACAAGACAGCTGTTTTTTTTATTATTTTCATATCAAAAGGCTTGCTTTGTCTACTTTGATCGAGATCTAACACATTTAAATTTTAGATTACCATCAGTTCTATCAATTTGAACTTCAACCTTCACCAAATTGCTTTTTGATAACGGAGATCGAAGCCTTTTATGTAGCTCTGATGAATTTTAATGACGTTCTATAAAAAGTTAAGTTATTTCAAAACCTTTTTTGGGACTAAACTTGGCATTTATTTTTCTTCGACGTTATTTTTATAAATTCGAAAGATGTAAATAGGTATCTCTAGTATTTTTAAAGGGGAATTTCGATGCCTTGTTGTAGCTATGCCTATAAGGGGCCTTGCCTTACTTCGAACCCTTATTTCCAGGCAAAATACGCCGTAAACTGAGCTGCATGGCATTTTTGTAAATGAACTGCTAATACAAGCCAGTCAGCGGTCACGTGATAGTTGACCAACTTCCGAACGAAAATGGCTGGATATACCGTACTACGATTGGCCATTTGACATTTTTATCCATGTTTTATCCGTTAAATCAAACCATTCTGTTTACGCTGCGACAATTTAGCTTTTTGTGAATTGTTTGGGCTTAAAAAAATATTGTTTTCGGCAAATAAAAATGCGTGAAAAGTTAAAAATGCTTGAGTTCTTGGAGAGTGATCAATCAAAGGACATTTTATTACAAAAATGAAAGAAGAAACGGCTCCGACATGAGTTCAATCCGTTTTCTATGAGCAATTCATCAATTGTTAATAAATAAAAAAATATTTGTTAATTGCTAGTAGATTGAATAAATCTGAGTCAGAGTCAGACACAAATCGTTTATTTCTTTAGACTTACAAAATAAGCACTTAGACAAGTAAATTTTTTATAAAGAAAAACTAGAATAACAACCCTACCTAAGTATCGAAATCTAACATTCTTATGCCATTCTACAATATTACGCACAAGCTCTACACTACACTTACTAAAAGTTGTCAAAGAAATTTATCACTTTTAGATTCTCAAGTTGATAAGCTATTGTTTGTTTATTTATCTTGTAAGATATTGTAGTGGCGGTATGACAGCGATCCGTTCAGAAACCTAATAACGTTTTGACTTGCGACAGATTGTAATCAACATTTTATTAAAATTATTTGGCTCACTAAATGTGTTAGAAAACAAAACCAGAACATTCAGAAATATATAAAACGTCGTTTCTGAACGTTGCGGGCGAAACTTGAAAACTGGTCATAGACAACGTATCCGTAGCAAGCCAGAAATAATCCGTACAGAGTTAGGTACCTTAAATTACGAAAAAGAACAAGGCAGTATTAGGCCGTAAACTGAATTGCCTGGAACTTGGATGGTTAATAGAATGTTTGTATTAGGCCCCAAGGTCTTAGTACATTATCATCATCATCAGAATATGCCGCATCCAATTAGATCGAGGATAGATGTACTGTACCGCACCGAAGAAAGTCTGGTCCCTTAATGTCTGATTTCCCGAACGTCTATTCCCGATCCTATATTTACCCGTTTGATAAAATAATTTTCTAGTGAGAAGCCATATTTATTAGATTGAACAAATACCATGGTTGTTATGCAGTGTTCTCACTAGCGAGGTACGAAATCGTGTTACCTAAGAATTATTTTGAGTTTCTTTACGAAGAAAGTTTTTAAAACTTAAGGCCCTTAAACTTATTTCATCAATTATTACGTTAAACACAGGAATTTTTAAAATCCATCGTGACATAAGTGACCGCGCCACTTTGATTCGTCTATCACCTTATTATAAATATTCACAGGTATTTATCGTGTTTATTTATCTATTTTTCCTGATGTTTCAACAGGTTTACACTCTCTTGAAGTCACGCGATGACTGAAGTATTGGATCTACCGCCTTTGCAAAGCGGGGGCTGCATTATAATTTGCAACTACTAATTTGCGAATGGCCGACATTGTCAGTTTGTGACGTGAATTAAATGGGAATCACAGTTGAATACGTACCATCACCGTGTTAGAACGAGTACTCATTAGGCGTTTGTAAACGAGCGCTTTGGTCAAGCGCCTTTTAGAATCCATCTGTTATGTATTAATTAATCCATTCGTTTATTTATTTCATCGTACGTACATGTTGGTACATTTTATGTCGTTGTAATCTAATTTGCTATTGCATAATAGATCATGTTACATAATTATTAATCTGTTTACACAAGATTTTTGAAAAGAAAGAAGCACCTTAAGGGAATTGTACCTTTATGTAGTATTCTAACCAAATGATTTTTAAAACGCACATTACCAAAGCGTGCGCTTCAAAACAGCTAATGTGTTATTGCTCTTCTTGTCTATTTGGTTACATTCAGCACGCATAATGAGTGCCCGGTTATAGGAAGGACGACAAAACATACATACATCGAACACCGTTACCGCAGAACACAAAAATGTGTATTCAAATACGGCATAAAATAGCAGCCATGCGCATAATAAGTGACCTTACGACAACCTTTTTATTCTACACAAATTGTTTATTTGATATTGTACCTACATATGTATTTAAAAACTAAAAGTCAGTATCGCCGTTCTCTGGACAGGAAGACAAGGATGCGATGGGATAGTGCTGCTCACAAGCTACTTGCCAATCGTTGGTTGACACGTTGTTTCAAATGAGTAGCGCGCGCTAAGAACCGCTCACGTCAATCAAGCTTCCGCCATATTTATTCGCCTCATTATGGTCCTGAGTATGTACATTAGACCTGTATGAGTACTAATGTTTCCCTGAAACTTTTTCCGAGCGAGGTAATAATAGTACAAGAAATCCGAAGTAGTACTTCAGTGCAATTGTACTAGTAGGGGGCGATCCCTTTACTGACCCAGCAAGAAAAAGCCTAGAGACATTGAGACCTTTATACTTGAAACTTTGATTACGGTTACTTCGTAGTGAAATCCCAGCTTTAGCTATGTTTTACGATTTCCAATTCTTCATACGCGATGCCAAGTGAGCCTATGGATGTGCGATGGAATATGCAAATTACTTTTTTGTGACGGCAGACATGATTTGAGAGATTGATTCGGGAGATGGCTGCAGATGAGATTCGTTTTATGCGACTTTAACATGAATGATGTGTGTTTACGAAATGCGAGTTATTTTCTGCTTAAGTTTATATACCTATTCCACAAATGTATGACCTAGACGGGATTTGAACTGCAACTTTCCACTCGGTACGAGAATGCGCTAATAAATTCCAAGTTAAGATCTCGTCAAGTATCTTTGGGGTGGTTTACGGTTCAAGTGATTTTTGCTCGTTAGACATGGGGAAACATTAAAGTAATCCAATCTTATTCAAAAACTAAAGTATTTTTTTTTCTAGTTTAATAAAAAGTTAATCTGTTGCGGCTGTTTTATTGAATTATTTTGTATTTTTAGCCGTCGTCATAAAAGAAGGAGTTTTTCAGTTTGGTTGTACGTTTTTACCTTCTCATTGGTTGTCCGATTTGATGACTTTATACTTTTGTTGACAAATAATTTAATCTCGAAGTGGTGCAAAAGACTGTTTATGACTATTTTCCATAAAACATAACATAGTAAGTAAGTTTAACTTAATGTAAAAAATATCAAATTATTGAATCACGCCACAGCCTAGTTCATAAATACCCTGCAGAATATCTATTTTAATACCACTTCCACATATAATCCACCTGTCGTAGTTTCCTTGATAAACAAGAATTGCTGACAGTAAACGAAATTACAAGGAACGTTCCAGACCAAATTGGAAAACTGTGTCACAGTGGTAACATGATTAAATTTGAAGCAGCCCGGCGAATAAATAATAGCTTAGAAGATTTGGTTGTTGGTAAACATTTTCAAGTGAATAATTGTAATTGAAAATGGCCCAGAAGAATCATAAATGTTTAAAAGAAATAAGGCAAAGCTTTGATCAGAAGTGGGATTATACTACTGCTTATTCTTTGTATAAAAAGATATGAGGCGACTTTTATGGCCTTAATTAATTCAATTAGAGTTTTAAGATAATTAGATTTAATTCAATTAGAAAAGATTGAGTATTTTCTTGTTCGGAAATGCCTTATAAGTCTTAACTATGTAAGTTTATTTTATGTGCCTAGTTGACAGTTGGTAAGTATTTATGTTACAGTCACAGGTCGAAACAATATGTAAAATTGAGAAAAATTCAAATGATTTCACTGGTTGCCCAAGTCATACCACGCCAGCACAGGAAGTCAAATCTATCACAACAATCATCACGTCATGAAAACATGTGGACGGACTATTACTGTCATCGCAGTTAAGGACTGCACCGCAAAAAAAAGTTTTTACAATATATACATTATAATAGAGTCAATTGCACCTTATTTCTTGTTTGATAGTAATAACTATTTATCAAGCTGTTTATATAGTAAAAATTTGACTTGTCTAAGTACTTATTTTGTAAGTCTAAAGAAATAATCGATTTGACTCTGACTTGGATTAGTAACTTAAAGAAAAAAATATAGTAGGTATCTGATTACTCTTGAAACTTACGGAAATTAAATGTATCTAATGGTCATTTACCTACACGACATGTAAGTTGCCGATTGCGAGGCTCCGCTGCAGGCCACTGCAGGTGACGGCAGCCATCAACCAGCGTCGGATGCTGTCGCCTGCAGTCAGACTGCATTCAAGGTCAATAGGGTATATGCATGTGATTTCAAAATGGTTAAAAAAATATATACGTATTCTTTATTGATATAGAAACGTATCTACATATTTATTTTAGCATTTTGAAATGTTTTTATTGTAAAAATTAACCATTGAAAAATTTATATATTATATCTCAATCGCAAATTTTCAAAACGCTACGCCATTGACGGATTATTGAGCGGACGTGACATCATTGTTCACATTTCTTCTTTTTTTATGTTTGGCGCTGCATCATGATTTGACACTATTCTGCCCACTTCACATTTCGTACTGTCGGTTATTTTCAGATTTTTCGGAAAACCTCTTTCCTGAGATGATCACTGCTGAGGTTGTCACAAAAGGTTTTAATTGAGTGTGAACGTTGACGTCAAATAAACATGGCGCCATTAAGGCAGCGTTTTTATCTCCCGAACATGATTGTAGTTTTGGTTTGTTTTTTTAGCTTGTTAATGCGAAATTAAGTGACCGTCGTATTATTTTCGGGTAATTATAGACCTAAAGAATCGATTGAAACAATAAAAAATTCGATGCATTATACCCTATTGTAGCCGACGGTGGTCGACGGCTGCTGTTGACTGCGGTCGGCAACTTGCCGTCCGTGTATATGATACGTGAAGTCTGTGTATAAATGCGTTGAAGATTACGACTATAAGCCAATATTTGAATGCTGAATGCTTGTTTTGCTGTGCGATAGCGGTTCTGGGTATTTGTGCTAAGTTCTCTTCAGTGAAAAATGTTTATATATTGTGCACAAATATCTTGAAATTGAAATAATACATAAATTTGTTACATAATTTAATTTATTATATAGCTTAATCATATTTATAATATTGATTAAAAACTCACATAATATTTGCACACCTGAAAACAAATACTAAAATAGTTATAAGATCTGACTTTGCATTTTATATTTTTGTATTCTTGCAATTAAACGATTTGATTTGATTTGACGAAATTTTATGAGGCAGAGTAGGTAATCATGTTGCCAATGTAGGTACCCAAAAAAATGTAAGTCTTCTTTTACCCGAAAATTTCACAAAGAACTTCCCAACTCTTAAACTTCAACAAATTAACGAATCTTGTCGACTTTGCGGACACTTATGTAATTCCAACTTTCAAAGAAACTCGACCTAAATATTTTGATGTCATGCTGACGTTGAAATTAACGTGAAACTTTGACAATATGGCGGACTGTGGAACAATTTTCATTATTTGCGAACTCGGCTGGTTAGCATTTTTTTATAAAGTTCTGTTTGGTATTTACTGTGTCTTGCGATTTTGGCAGAAAGGCAACAAATATCGAGTTTTTACGGAAAAGAACCAACCAATTTTTAATAAGTTCGGGCACATTTTTTTGTGCCAAAGATTATAACCAAAGATCAAATACCACAGAAAGACTAAGACTGTAGGTAGGTAGGTAGAGAGAGAGGGTAGGAGAGAGGTATTACTAAAAGACCGTCATTTTCGGTATCGTATTAGCTTGCAGGGTGCGTGTTACCGTAGCTTCTAGGTATCTATTAGTAGATACACAGAAAATGTTGCATTTGCTTTAAATTCACGAAAGTTAAACTCATGAAAATTATGACATAAGTCAACAAAAAGGATTATTGTTATATTTTGTTTTTTTTTCAAAATGATTTCAGTTCTAAATCAACTTATTACGCGTGAAACATAGAAGTAGTGACCTGTCAGGGAACAATTCCAATGTGAAATAGACTATATCTGTGCCTCAAAGTATGTTTGTAAGGTATATGTATTATTATGTCAAACCAGACGTAGAAAAATAATCAGATACACAAACAAACGAACAGACATACCTTTTCGACATGTTTTTTTTAACAGTTTGTCGTATCCATAGGTTAAAACGGACTCTTTTACTAAGACTCCTCTGTCCGTCCGTCTGTCCGTCTGTCAACAGGTCTCATGAACCGTCATAGTTAGACAAATGAGATTGTTACAGATGATGTATTTCTGTTGCCGCTAAAACAACAAATAGTTAAAAACTTAAAATAAAATAAATATGTATATAAGTGGGCTCCCATACACAACAGACATGATTTTTTTGCCATTTTATAGAATATGATACGGAACCCTACGTGCGCGAGTGTGACTCGCACTTGGTCGGTTTTATTTATAAATGTCGGTAAGCTCTGCTTAGCTTGGGGATAGATGATGCACAATTAACTTATATATTTACTTATGTATTTAATTAATTTAATTATTGATAAGACGAAAATAAACTTTTAAAAGTTTACAGCACCTAGAGAAATCAAGCGTGAACAAAACCGCAAAACTGTTTTAGGGACAACAAAAGTGTTGTCTCCGTCGAGAGTTGTTGTTGGGTAAAAATGTCGAACACGACCATTGTATGCCCGCGTCGTATCTTCTGAAGCTTACTCAGGCTACAGTTTTACTGATCCGAGGTTTTTGTTTTTACGATAGAACGTAAAAATCGTAAAAATCTTGATCTTGAAAATCGAATAGTAACACGCTACGCTGTTTGTTTTTTTATCTGTCTATCTGCAAAAAAATACTATGTAGGTTGACTAACTGTTACCGTTACAAATAATGCAGATGGCCATGACATGACAGCATTACCAGAAAATCATAAAATCTTTTATAAACATAAAAAAAAGATCCATCTAGTTAGGATTGAAAACGACAGTTTTGAATAAGTACCTACGTCCTACCCGTCATTACCTACAGATTCAACTCCGGTCAATAAGTAGTTGAACAGAAAAGCTATGACAATGAAAATATTCCAATAACTGGCGAGCTAGTCATTAAAAAGAAAAAATGCGACCGCTGACATCGATTCCACTAAATCTCCTTTTACAACTCTACAGAGAAAGCAAAGAAACAAACCAACCACAACATTGTTTATTTTCATTGGAACGCAGACGCTAATAAAATACAGCATTGCAACACATTGATTGTAATGGGTTGAGTTATCGTGAAAAACCAAACACAAATGACGGGACAAATGTTTGTACAATCTGAATATAATAGGGACTTTGCGACCGACATAATTTTTAGAACCGCCATAAGTAGGTAGGTATCTAGTTTTTTAAAGTGCCTGGCTTCCGATTTCAGCATTTTTTTATATTTTAATTCATTCAAAAGAATAAAACATATACCTGTACAGTACATATTCAAAAGAACATTGAAGTGAATTAGAGTCAATTGCACCTTATTTCTTGTTTGATAGTAATAACTATTTATCAAGATGTTTATATAGTAAAAATTTGACTTGTCTTAGTACTTATTTTGTAAGTCTAAAGAAATAAACGATTTGACTCTGACTCTGACTCTGAACAAAACATATACATATACATGCATACACAAGTGTCTGCTTAATCATGACCCTTTCAGTCAGTCAAATATCTCTTAGTTTGAACACATAATAAATAGTTCTTTTTTAGGTTATGTAGCATATGAGTGGAAAGAGTAACAGAATAACTACTAAGAAATTAAACTTAATAGTTCTTTTAGTTTATGTTGAAGTCTTGCATACACCTAATTATTGATTATTGTCTTGAAGAGACATAGGTTGTATTTGACTGGAAAAACAGAAACAGGCATTGAGTTTCAAGTCTTAGCTACGAATAATAACCATAGAGGATAGCCGTGTGGTACGTGTACTTGTATTGTAATTTGGAGTACAAGGTAGATAGATGATGGGATCAAGTTATATAGTTCCTGTGAGCAAAGTATTTTTAGTTTTTTTGCAACCCCACGGTGAAAAACCTATGGGTAAATTATGGAATGGGAATGCAGTGCAGTTTTCTCAATACGTTAGGTGCATTTTGAATAAGTAATATATTACCTTGTGTATACTACGGAACACAGTCATAACGGATGGCACTTTGCCGACTTCAAGGCACTGTCCCTGTCGACGGCTGCCGTGACGGAGGCAGTACCGCACGTGTGTAAAAGCCCTTAGTAATAACCTAAGAACACCAATGGCAAGCGATAATTTTTAATCCAATTCCAGGCTGAAAGACAGCTTTGTACTTTTACAGGAAAATAACACGAGGGCTCGAGCTAATAAAACTGTGGACGTGTTGTTGTTCAGCATAGTTAGGATTCTGAGCGGTTCTTTGGCTGAGACACATTGCTGTCAAAAAATCTTTCGTTTGAGTATTTGGACGTAAGTAAAGTCTTATTTATAACATAAACAATATGAGAGCATAGATTTTTTTATTATTTTTTATTATTAGATCATGATTAAACTTTTGTTCGGGAATCGAATCAATATAATATTTTAATATGACGATTATCACATGTGACTACCAGCTTGGTAATAAGGTAGGTATGTGCCTATGTGGGTTGATACAGTAATATGATGCCACCTCTAGTAACTTGGTTATACCTGGATACGTATTAACTTTTTCTGAAAGTTGGCTAAGGACTTGATAAACTAAGGGGCCTTCTTATGATAAGAATAATGCAGGCAGGATGCAAAACGAAGGCTGTGTTTTATTAAAAAATAGATTATCTTTGTTTATTTTGGTATAATTAATAAAACACACTTTGTGGATGTCCAAACTACAAATCCTTGTGTATCGCACCTAATCTCGTTAGTCACAAGCCCGTCAATGTGTAATGTATGAGTCGCTAGCCTCACTAGGACGTTAATCACATGTTATTTATATATTAGGAGACACTATAGAGGTTATATTTTATGAGAAAGAACTCGTTCTTATTTTATTCAAGTAAAGGTCTTATAAACAAAACAAAGTATGTGTACTTCTAGTCTAAGTATACTATAGACCTATTTCACTTCTAAGTTTCGACACCTTGCTCCAACTAAGTTCAAGACTTGTGAAGTAGAAGCAACGTTTTTTTTTAGTTTTTTCCAAATTCAAAATATATTACAGTGTACAACAGTTTGTAAGTGACTGTTTTGATTGTCCTGTGCAATACAAAGAAGAACAAAGACGGAAAGACGTATCTAGGACAGAAGTGAGACCGAGATAACGGTCCGACGGTGACTGAGGTGGGAGCACACATTTTTACACAATATGAGGTTGCAATTTTCGAGAAACTAGTACCTCATCTTCCCTTTTTAATTAATCAATATTACCCAACAGATAGGTCAATCCGTAGGAAAAGGCAAAAAACCGTGTTGCTGAATTTCCAATTTTCTGTGACAACTTTTCTAATATTTATGGAAAACAAATAATTTGAAAATTGCTGGAGCTATTTTACTATAGAAACTTTCGTAGTTTGACGAATTGATTATGAATGTACGCGGTTTAACTACGAACCTTGTTTGTCCAAGCCCTTTCACTGACGAAAGGATTATTACGTTTAACACAGGAAAATTTAAAAAGTTTGTAGTATCTATTATTATAAGCTATTTTTTAAAACAAATGTCATAGCTTTATCTTATATAGTTTAGGAAGAGATGCGAAAATAGAGTTTGATGGACAAAAAGCGCAACTTCGTATTTCTGTCTAAGCTTTACAAAATGAAACAATTACACAGGTATTATTATCTAACATATAATAGATACCACAAACTGTACGATGGATTCTTTAAACTTCCTGTGTTAAACGTAATAATAAGATAAAATAGGTGGGGGCGTACATAATCGTACATCTACTTACTTAATATAAAAACAAAAGAAAAATCACAATGGCAGAATATAAAACATCCCAATCTAATACAAGTGGAGGAACAAAGACTATTTTGTATAATTATGTTCTTGTTTATAGGAAACCCACTATCCATCACTTTCTTCAGACAAATGCACTTACCTAACGTACGTATGAAGTCTCAACATCAGCTTCTAACTACCTATCCACATGTTGACATATTTGATGATGAATGAAAGGAATTTATTAGTGAATGCATGGCTTTGACTTGAGATTGACGGATGAACTTGGCTGTGTTTTGACTTATGACATTAATTTAGTGACAGACCTTGTACAAGATGTGGAATCAATGCATCTGCAGTGGGTCCCGCTGAATGGATGTGCTCGAAGTTTATCGTCAAGTGACTCAAGAGGGGTCACTGTTATCGGACTGTTTACCGTGACCTAACTGAGGTGTCGATTTAGATGTCACCAAAACTAATCTAAACTAATTTGACAGCACTAAAAATGCTGCCGACCCTTCGAAATAAAAAGGATAGCATCACTTTTAGTCCTGTCAAATTAGTTTAGTTTAGTTTTGGCAACAACCGAATTGATACTATTATTCGGGCTTAGATTTTATATGACTGATTGTACTTTTTCGTGTTTTACCCTATTTGTGATCTCAAATTATACATTATTTTAAAATGTAGATATTATTTAAAACTTAATTAATATTATTTTTTATTAAAAATTTGTTATTTTGATTGTGAATTTGTATTGTTATTTGTACTATTTAATTTAAATTAGTTAGTGTAACTAGTTTTATGTAACTATTCTAATTAAATAAATAAATTTAATTGAAATTGAAATAGAGATATTTTTCCTACCTAAGAATTCCTAAAGTAGTGTTAGCTAGCTGCAAGCTTGCTGTACACTATCGGCATGGAGCCGTATGTTCAAGCTACTTGCTTGAAAGGAGCGGATCACGCTACAGCGCGCAGTTACTCATTTCAAGCTTTTGGTAAGCAAGGCGTAAACCAACGAGTGGTTAGGTTGCGGAAAACTCGTATACTGTCTACTTTTTTATGCTGTCACTGTCCGTTAGACCACTTCTATGTCGTGGTGGGCATAGGTCTGCCTGCAACGTTAGTACAAACATTTGACCCGACAGATGTTTGTACGACCTGCAAAATTTTTTTCAGGGTGTTCTGTGTTCTATGTCTGTGTTGTAATAAGTATGTATATTAGTTATCTAGTACCCAAAACGCAAGCTTTGCTTAGCTTGGGGCTAGGTAATGGCGTGGGGTTATAGGCATTACCGCCATGAGATAAAAAACAATAAGGCGTTTATCACGGGGAGGTCGTAACGCAAAAAATAAGGAACATAAACGAAGGTTACTCAGGTAGGCATACAAACACAGCATAAAGGATTTCTTCAAAGAAATAATTAAATTGCAAATTTAATTATTCCTTTTCACAACCTTCGTGTCCTCAACTTGTTTGTGCTCGTTTGGATAGTCTATTCAACACATTCGCTGCCTAAGTGAATTAAGTTGGGTATTCGTAACAGCGGTTTCGAAATTTGACGGCCGTTATATTTATTATGGAATCTTGTTCATGTTTTCTTAACCGTGCGGCTAGTACGCCCTACTGAACGTGAACAAGAGGATAGGTGATGGAAGAATGGGGTCGGCTCGAAAGCCATGTATGGGAGGAAGAGCAGAAGGGGAAGCCAGCTGTACCGTAGTAGGTCTAAATGTTCCTGTGGTTCGAAAATGGCGAAAGAGGGAGAGCTTTTAGTGGGTATTATGCCCTTCTCAGAACGTCGAGTCAGACCAGTCTATTCGTAAACGAATTTCCTCGCCAAATAAATAAAAAAAGGCGGTATGAGGCAGACAGTGCGCGTAAAGTGGCGTTGCCATGCCATAGCATAATTATGGACTAGCTTCCATAATGATGTTTTCTTAACTATACGGCTAGCACGCTGATTCTGATTCCTCAACCCCAATGATATTTTGAATTTCAACCGCAAAATTTCTAAACGCAACGTTATTTGCACCCGAACCGTGACGTCACACTCATAAATTTTTGTATGGTCATGACATGAAGTTTTGACTTTTAGTTGACATGAGTTGAGTTGATGTCACGGATCATAGGAAACCCCCTTAAAGACGGGAAGTCACAAAATGCAAGGGCTTACATGGCAGCGTTTTTATATTCCGATACTGAGTGTAGATTTACTTGTTGTATTTTACCTAATTCATTTTAAATTTTCTGGTTGTTATATTTTTTTCGGCTATGTATTAACCTTAATAAACGATTAAAAGAATAATAAAAACCACGCATTTAAGTTACCCTATTAGATAGGCCGTTTGCGATGACTCTACTAGCTTGTAATGTGTGAACGGACAATTATTATAAAAGTTTATAATAAATTAAATAATTTTGGACAATTAACACAGCATTATCTAGCCCCAAGATAAGCAGTGCTTTGTTTGGGATACTAGATAAACATAACACAATACACCACATAGATAGATATTTTTTATTATACTTAGAAAAACATTCAGAACACCCTGAACAAATAGCTGCAGGTCGTACACATATTAGTCCCGAGGTGGGAATCGAATCCACAACCTCTTGCCACTGCCACCACAGAGATCGTCAACTAACCTGCTTAACAAACCTGTGGATAACTGGAAGTTTTATTTTAAGATTTACCAATTACTTACTTTACTTAAGAAACTTAGGGAAAGCTGTGGGCACCTAAATCTTTGTTTTATATTACGAAATATTATTATATCAGAATATAAATTATGTAAAAACCTCCTCAACCTCAACATCCTATTTTGGAGAACTGATAAGCGCCTTAGTGGCCATTATCTCAATGGGGGTAATGCATATGTTGCCCGCCCCCGGTAGAGATACCTCTTAATCACCTATTAGGACACCCACGAGAAGAGTTGGGGTGGTGCAAATTCTAAGCCGGCACCACACGGCAAATAAATTAAAAATACTGATTTCAGACCCATTAAAATACACAATTACAAATTTTAAGATTAAATAAAATTAAATAGTAGGTTTACAGCACACAAAACAGACCTCAAGTTAAACCAATTTTCGTCCGCATTATGGCGGCACCGTAATCACTGGAAGATTAAAAATATCCTTATTTCCACGAAAACTCATTTTAACCCTCGTAATTCACCTGAAGTCTTTGAATTCATGATTGATGTTTGAAACGAATGTTTATCAATAGAATCCTCATTACACCTGCTTAGTGAGTGTCCATGCTTTAGAATGGAATACCTTTACATAAGCAAATGCTTGAAACTTCAAATTGAGATCAAAATAGAGAGGGCGATGGTTATAGACTAAATAATTGGGTTTGTTTTAATAAAACGATAAACCGATTTAAATTTTTTAGTTTTCTCAAGGAAGCCATTGTCAGAACTGCACCAAATTTAAATGGGACCACACGGAGAGCACCAACGGATCACCCAGTCAAAAGTTCTAAGGTTACAAACATAAAAAACAGTCGAATTGAGAAGTTCCTTCTTTTGTAAAGTCGGTTAAAAAAATACTCACACAGTCTGCCAAAACAAACACAGATCGAAGACACGGTAAATGTGTTTAACTTATGCGCTGGCCAGCAAGTATGATTGTGCCAGGGGACACCGTTGCAAAAATGATATTCAGACGTTTTGGACATAAGGAAGCCTTGAAAGTCAAAGAGGTACTTCAAAAATATTAAAACTCCTTATAACAATAAAACAAGTGCAAAATAACCATTGCATTACAGTACCGGGGTTAGCAGCTGTCGCCCCTATGAATAAGTCCCATTTGCACCCCAACCACGTTCCACAACCGCCCGGAATTAAAACTCGCAAGATGAATAGAGGTTAGTAATTGTTATGTTTCTATCTAGACACTTAATAAGCATAAATATTGTTGATGTGTGGTGTTGTGGGCACGTTTCTATAGGTTATCTTTGGGATATATTATTTTGTTAAAATAAGTTTTAAGATATTTTATTACTTATGGATAACTAGCTGCGACCCGCGGCTCCGCACGCGTTGTTCCTATGGAAACGTTTAAAGGTGATTTTTATCCCACGGGAACTGATTTATGGGAAAAAGTAGCCTATGTTTAATTCCGGGATTAGAATTACCTGTATGCAAATGGTAGGTAGTAATTTCAGCCCGATCCGTTCAGTAGTTTTGTCGTGAAGAGGTAACAAACATCCATCCATCCATCCATCCATCCATACATCCATACAAACTTTCGCATTTAGGTGATACGCATTACGAAATCCACATTTGCAAAGCACTATTACTCCGTCCCCTATTTTATTGAGGTTGAATTACAGAATGCAATATTTTGTATATTCTGTTTCTTTTCATGAATAGTGATATTTTTCTCCCTATATTTTTCGAAGCGATAGATTCGTAAACTATCGCTTCGAAAAATATCGGGTGAAACAAGAACTTCGATATTTTATCAAGCTGATAGATTACGTGTGTGAATGAAATGTTGTATTCTTTCATTATGACAAAGAAAATAAATGCGTGGACGGTGCTTTACAAATGTTTTTCTATTGGGATAACACGCAAAACATAATTTACATACATTACTAAATACCTAATATCTAGAAACTGTTATGACGGTACTAAAAATTTGATAGAAATTAGCTTGTCTGCTGCTTTCTAGTTGGTTGATACCTACAGTATTGACTAGTTTATGCCTGCGATCTTACACGCGTTGTTTTCTGGAAACGCAGAAAGGTACAATATAATTAATTTTGTTTAGAAATACTATAAACCGACATCATTTTCATAGTTTTTTCATTTATTTGCATGGATCCCATCGTCAGAACTTAACAAAATGGTACCACACGGGAAGCACCAGCTTTCATATAAAAAAAGAATCATGAAAATCGGACCACCCAGTCAAAACTTCTGAGGTAACAAACATAAAAAAAACAGTCGAATTGAGAATCTCCTTCTTTTTGAAGTCGGTTAAAAATACACTTTATTGCACATCAAAAAAAAGGTATATTGTTATTAAATAAGTATATTGAATCTGGGCAGACCATAAAAACTGGCTTCCCAAAACAGATAGCCACAAATTGGGTTCCTAAAGACATCGCAGCGCAGACGTGTTCGACCATCAAAGGTGGTATGACTATATTAAGGAAGTAGCGAGAAGCAACTGGACTAGAAAAGCAAGAGATAGGAAAGAATGGAAAAGCTTGGAGGAGGCTTTTACCGCGAACAAAAACTACTCCGTACCTATATATCCCATGAAAATTGGTATAAAGGATAAAAGGTCCAGATTATGACCTACGCCTGCAAAATATTGCAGCCCGACCGATTCACTCGTTTTGGCATGAAGAAGTAACAAACGAACATCAATAAAACCTAATAATACCTCTGGTGGTAGGCTTCGGCCGTGGCTTGTCACCACCCTCCGGACTGAGCCAGTCCGTGAAGCAACTCTGTTGTGTTTCGGAATGTGGTCCGGAGTAGCCATCTTCTAGACCTTCGTCGGCCGCAGCTTCGCTCTCCATCAGATTAGATTGCGGTCAAACGAAAGTCTATTTCCGATAAACAATCCGGCCATACATACTTTTGCATTTGTTATATATTACTGTGATGAAGTCATACAAATACCAGTAGGTTAAGCGTATGGAAATAAGATTCAAATCCATTTGTAAAGGTGAATGTCAAGGACCCAATTCTGTGCCGATTTATTTAAGAGGAGATTGATTCACTCGGTTACGTAGGTACTTATTCTTTGCTCTACTTGTTATGTAGGTTACATTACGTAGGTGTACATATACCTTTAAATTGAAAAATAATTGTGATGATAATAATATATATAATTATTATCATAACACTTCACACTAATATCATAAATGCGAAAGTTTGTATGGATGGATGGATGGATGGTTGGATGGATGGATGGATGGATGGATGGATGGATGGATGGATATATGGATGTTTGTTACCTCTTCACGCCAAAACTACTGAACGGATCTGGCTGAAATTCTGCACACAGGAACAACGCGTGCGAAGCTGCGGAGCGCAGCTAGTTACGAAATATGATTGTACCTACTTACATTTATATAACCTAGTAGGTACTGTAACTTGTATTGTATTTGTCACTGTAACTAAAAATGGTAGGTAGTAATTAATCAGTTTATTAACACAAACATACTATATCAAAATTAAAATTAAAAATTGCTTTATTTCCATAAATACAATAAATGTACACTTAGAAAAGTTCAAATCATATTTAAAAAAGACACTGAGACGGAAATAAAGTGGTATTTTTGATTTCGGCTGCTTCGTTATGTAGACTAAAGTACAGAAATGACGAAGAAACCTTTAGTTGTTATTTTTCAAGTTGAAGCAAAATCCGACCCAACCTTTTTTATCCTCTAGATAGTCTGATATTTTAAAGTAAGCCGTTGACAGAGTGTTGAGCAGTTTTGTAAGCCGTTGTGCAGTTTTAATACCTAGTTTGTTTGAATTTATTTGCTAATGATCTATAAAAATATTTTTTGCAGCTCAGAGCAATGTATACGCTTCTACAACAAAACCGTAGAGTAGATACATTCGTTTTATGAAGCCTAGTTGTGGGTACAGCGAGTTAATGTTTATTTTTTCAAGTTTTGCTAAATATATTGACTAAGTACTGTCATCATTATAAATTTCTTTAAATTTATCACGTAGGGATATTCTGGGACTCATTTTATGAATGGCACGAACAGCCCTCTTTTGCAGCACAAATATGGTGTTTAATATCTGCAGCGTTGTTTAATATCTGTACCTGTGTTTAATATTCTTGGATATACTGCTGTGGGGGAACCACAGCAGTATATCCAAGAACCTACCTACGAAGTTATAGAAAAACAGTAATAACACAAACGCTGTAACTGTCGTTACTATATATGGTTTAAAGAGTCGTAATGATATGATTAGAATAAGTTTTTATTAATAAAGAAATAAAATACAATTTAGAAGACAATTTGCTTTTGTACCCGCCCTTCATATTCTTTTCAATTTGGTGTTTGGTGTAGGTCCGATGTTGTTTGAAATACGGATAATTTGAATTTGAAATAAAACTTAGTAGTAAAAAAATTGGTAATAATATTTAATACCTTACTATTTGCGTTCTGGATGTTTTCTATGTAAAATAAAAAATATCTATCTATGTAGTGTATTGTATTATGTATATCAGTTATCTAGTACCCACAACACAAGCTCTGCTTATCTTGGGGCTAGATAATGCTGTGTGAATTGTCCTGCATTATTTATTTATTTATTATTTATTTTATTAATTTCGGTTAGCTAAACAAAAGCTCTGCTTAGTTGTGGCGTGAATTACGGAGGCCACAGACGACGGTTTTAAAAAAAACCAAAAACTTTTAAACTATTTATTAAGTTTGAACTTATTACAGAGTTCTTAAATTAATTAAAAGTAACGAAGCTACACTCGGTCGATGCAAGTACCTAGTGTAGAATGACGCGATGACGATCGCGGCAGGCCACGCTGAGGGAAAGACGTCATCGCTGAGTCGGCAGAGTATGTACTCGGTGATTGACGATTATACCGACAGAACCACAATGAAAATGCAATGCTGCAGTCTGCGGCAGCAGATTAGGTGCATAGTTTCTATGTAACACCTCCATCCTCAGAGCAGCAACTATTTGAGAACATTGAGCGAAAATGTTGCTGGAACAGCCTCCCGAGGTGTAGATCTGTCAGGAACGGCATATGTGTGCTCAGTATGTTCTTTTTCGTTCGATGGATTCTGAATCGTTAGCTTAGAACGTTTTCTGTGACGTCGTACTACGACGATGATAACAAGTACAGCTGCACCGAATAGTGACATGTAGAGTGGTAGGGTCGTATGATAAAATGTACCGTCTATTGGTTTTAAATCTAATGGGCGCTGTAGTAGGATCTTGTCTTCTAGGTGGTAAAGTCCATTGAGATTTGTTGTAGTCAATTTGAGATGAGGGATGCTGTGGTTTTCTTCGATGGTGAAGTTTCTTGGGATTTCAGTTATCTTCAGCGGCTGTCCCTTTAATTGGTCATTGGTGTTAATTATGGAGAACTCATTGGTGTGAAGAGAACATTTTAGTGGGATAGTGGCGAGATAACTTCCGCATAGAGTTATAAATTCTTGACGTCCGCATTGCAGTCTCGTTCGAGTTGGTCGAGGAAAGATGAGGGTGTAGTGTCGGTCGTCTAGCTGCTCCATGGCTTCCTTCGTGAGAGTGATTCTAGTTGGCCGGCATGACGTGTCCAGGGTTTGGTGAATGATGAGATTCTGGATACAATCGGCTTGTTCCCGGGGCTGGTGGTTGATGCTTTCTTCGCAGAGACGATGTCGATTGAACTTCGGGCATTCAGCCTCCATGTACATGAAAGCTTTCCCGTCGGTTGCCAGGAAGGGATACGAAGGAATAAGGGTTTGGTTAAGGTTGTTTGGGACAATGGAAAGTTTGTAAAGATCAAAGCTACTTGGAGAAACGATTGGGAATTTAAATATAATTACTAGTCTTTTCCCTACGAAATAAGAACCTGGTTTTATGATAGTGTAATATTCACGCAAATCGTCGTCAAGTACTTCACTTTTACTATAGATATTTTTAAGCTTATTTATTATACTTTCTAAGTTATCTATTCCTAACATACTATGATGTGTGCTCGATGCACGTACAAATGCTAAAATATTTTCTATCCTATTTAACTCTAAAGATAAATCATCTGTGTTTTCACTGATGATGGCTAAAAGCTGCGCAAACTTTGCGTATTTCGAGAGACTTGTCTCGGCGTAAGCATTACTATCTAAAATTAATCCTAATGTCCTATTTATCTTCTCCTGATTTTCTGCAATACTCGCAATTATCTGGGTGCATTGGGTCATACAGTCCTTATTAAGGCTAATATGGTCATTAAACTCAGATAACATCTTATGTTCATTACCTTCTAGTATCTTAATAGCGTTATCATAACGCGCTGCATCTGAATGATCCAAGTTACCAGTAACGCTTTTAATTAAAGATCCTAGACCATCAATTAGACCTCTTTTGACTCGATTAGGCTCTAAACCTTTCAGCTGAGAATTTACTTTATCAAGCTTCTTAGAGAGATGTTCAAGCTGTATTTCGTAAAGATCTAAGGTATTATTTTCTAATTTAATCCTAAAATAGCTAATCTGGTCACGAATAGAGTCAACCTGATGTTCTAAGTCCGTTAGTTCTACATACTGTAGGAAAGAATGATAGTGTGTGATAAGTTTGGCTTGACCAAGTTTGAAGGGAAGAAGTCCTGGTCCATTGTCAAGGCTCTCAAGTCTTATCTCCAGTGCCGTCGTCAGATGCAGTATCAGTAATAGTCGAATCCTGTAACAATTTGGATTTCTTAGGTACTCGTTAAAGACGATTTTTGGCTACGGGTCCCTTCTTTTTAGACGTGTATATGTGGATTGGGAGGTCAGCTAAAACTTTATCTTGAGTGAACCGCGGTGCTAGCTTTTGCCTTGCAGCAAAAGGATTCTTAACGAATACCTGCTGGCCTGGTTCATATCGTACTTCGGGTTCTCGGTTTTTATTCCTATTAGTCATTAAGGTCGTGCGGTCAGCAGTAGTAATCTGATTGATCGCTTCATAAACAGTCTTCATTTGATCTCGATGTGTCAGGATGTACTGTTGCATAAGGTGTTCTGTCAAGTCAATGTCAAGAGGGTCCCTAGGGTCAAAATGTCCTCTTACTATGTCATGGGGTCTACATTTGGTAAAGCTGTGAATCGAGCTGTTATAACCTAATAATGCGTAAGGCATTTGGTTAATAATTGGTTCATTTTTATTCTTAACCTTAAGAATTCTCAAATGCTCTAACAGCGTCGAATGGAAACGTTCTACAATCCCGTTATCATTCGGCGAGTTAGGTAAAGTCCTATGATGATTTACCTTATGTAGTCTTGTAAACTCAGTAAACAGTTGGTTGGTGAATTCTGTCCCATTGTCTGTTACTAAGGTCAATGGAAGTCCATGATGTGTACAGAAAGTTAAAAGTCCTTGAATGATACTAATTGCTGTACCATCTCTTAGGTGGTAAGCCTGACCATATTTAGAGAAAGAGTCTACGAAGGTCAAGTACTTTTCCGTCTGTGCTGTAAAAAGGTCCATATGCACTATCTCGAATGGTTTTGAAGCTGGGGGTACGATGTTAAACTTTGGTCTAATAGGGTTCCTATCGTATTTACTTTGACCACAAACTGTACATTCATTTATGTACTTAGTTATCTCATCCTTCATCTTCGGCCAGTAATATCGGCGAGATAAAGCCAAGTAACATTCATTAATGCCTCTATGGTTTGTCTTGCCATCGTGATAATGCTTTATTATTTCCTGCTGTTTCAAATACTCCTTTACATCTTCTAGTTCAGTTTTGGCTACAACTAAATTCATAGAAGAGCTTTTAAAGTGCTTTTGTATGATAGGGATGATAGCATACATGCCTAGTGGGGGAGTAATCTTTAAAGCGGTCTTAATCTTGGGGTTGACGTACTCTTTGATGGCGTTAACTACATCTTCCTCAAGGGTGGATTGTGAAACTTGAATAAAGGTACGTGTATGTGTGTCAAAAGGTTTCGTCGCTGTAGTCCGTCGTTTTATGTCACCTACGATTGTAAAATAGATCTGTCTGTGGAACTTATTAACAGGATCGTCTGTTATTGGGACTTCGAGTATGGGATTTTCAGCAGAAGTATGTGCTGTAGCAGTGTCAGAGTTTGAACGTTGAGATTGAGAATGATGGGCAACTAATGAATCGATTTCTGAGAGAAAAGATTCAACCTCTTCGTTATTGATCTCTACTCGGGATAGAGCATCTGCGTTAGTATTTTTCTTTCCCGGTTTGTGTTTGACATGAAAATCGTACTCGCTTAGTTTAAGCTTCCATCGCGTGATCTTAGAATTAGGTTCTTTCATGTTCATAGCCCACTGTAAAGGCTTATGATCACTTAAGACAGTGAATTTACGCCCAAATAAGTATGGCCGGAAGTACTTAGTGGCCCATACAATGGCTAAAAGCTCCTTCTCGATGGTTGAGTAGTTAAGCTCATTATCATTCAAAGTCCTAGATGCGTAACAGATCGGTTTGTCTGAACCGACAGGTCCTTGAGAAAGTATGGCTCCTAGTGCCACATTTGAAGCGTCAGTCGTCAAATTAAAGTCCTTGGTAAAGTCAGGATATTGGAGTATCGGGTCATTGGTTAGTAGTCGCTTACATGTCTCAAAGCAGTCCACGTAGTTAGCGTCAAGAGTAATTTTATTCGATTTCTTAAGGCATCTCGTCATAGGTTTGGTGATACGGGCAAAATCAGGGATAAACTTCCTGTAGTATCCTAAAAGTCCTAAGAACTGCTTGATTTCTTTGGTAGTTTTAGGCAAAGGATATTTCTGGATGGCAATGATTTTGTCTGGGTTAGGCTTTATACCGTCTCTACCTATGATATGGCCAAGGTAAGCTGTCTCTAACTGTAAAAATTCCGATTTATCCATTTGGATCTTAAAGTTGGACTCTCGTAACCTAGTGAAGACTTTCTCCAGGTTTATCATATGTTCTTGCAAGGATGTACTAAAGACGATTATATCGTCGAGATAGACAAGGCAGATTTCGTTTTGTAGTCCTCTGAGGACATTATCCATTACTCTCTGGAAGGTGGATGGAGAATTTTTTAATCCCATGGGCATTCTTAAAAATTCAAAATGGCCGTGTTCGACATTGAAAGCCGTCTTCTCAATGTCATTCGGGTTCATCTCTACCTGATAAAAACCAGAGGCTAGATCTAATGTGGTGAAATATTGACATCTACCTAATTTGTCTAAAACGTCCGCGATGTTAGGAATGGGATATTTATCGTCGATGGTCTTTTCATTTAGTCTACGGAAATCTACCACTAATCTCCACTTCTGCTTGCCAGAAGCGTCGGCTTTCTTTGGAACTACCCAGATAGGTGAGCTCCAAGCTGAGTCAGATGGTCGGATGATCCCTTGTTCCAGCATCTTAGTAATCTGGCTCCTAACCTCCTCGCGATGTACATAGGGGTATCTATAACTCTTTGTAAAAACCGGTAATTCGTCTGTCGTCCTAATACTGTGCTTGATCTTGTTAGTGAAGGTCAGTGCCTCTCCTTCGATATAGAATACATCAGCAAAGCGTCCGCATAGGGTTTCTAAATTGGCTCGCTCTTCGACGTTTAGATGTTCAGTCCTTAAATTCTGTAAAACCTTTTTTACTCGAGTTGGGTCCTGTTCGATTTCAGCTTGCTCTATATTACAGACGTCTATCTGTGTTGTCGAGTCCTTAAACGAAATTACTATATCGTTGTTAGTCATGTTCTCTACCTCAACTATTCCAGTCTTGTCAGTCACGTTAGTAATACACTCGTGTATAAGACAGTTACACATTAATTGTTCAGTCACAAATATGTCACCGTCAGGATGTTCAATCGGGATGTTAACCAGTCTAGATAAATTGGCAGGAATCGTTTCCTGTCGATTTGCTCTCCTACACTGATAACGAGAGAGTGGTATCCTAGCTAGCTCAGTCACCAGTACGTTATTCTTCAGATCTATCTTACAGTTCTCCAATAGATCTAGGCCTATCAATCCGTCAAAGTAGTTATGAAACTTATAGATGAAAAGCTTTATATTGGATTGATCGCCAAATTCTGCAAAATGGGGAATAGTGATCGAATAGTCATGCGTGCTGGTCACACGTGAATTTGTTACTTCAAAAGGATCAAAATCCTTTGGTACATTTGAAAAGAAATTACATGTCGCTTCAGGGCTAATGAATGATTGATTGGCTCCGGTGTCAATAAGCAACTTAAGAGGGGGGTTCGTTATTTGAATGAACCGTAACTCCTTTTTTGAATGTAAATTTAATTCTATTTTAGTTCTCTGTTGGAACGACCCGAAGGAAAATCCTGTTCGTTCTGTTCGGAAGGCAATTGCGCGTGCTCAATAGCCATTGAGCTCGGTGGTACATTGTCAGTAGTCTGAGAGTCGTCCTGTTGGTCGCAGTAATATTCCGGAACGCTCTGGTAGCCGTAGAAGTTACCATAGTCAGTCTCTGGATAATCACTGTCAGGGTAGTAGTACTCGGGGTAGTAATAGTCAGAGTAGTCACCTACCTCATTGTAGTTCATTTCCCTAGACTTAAAGTAATTAGTCGGGGGAGGATTGCCAAATTTACGCCAGTCATGTCCTTGAATAGTAGGGGGTAGAGTTTTAGTCACGTAATGACTAACACCGCTCATGGGCTTCGGCCCTTGATTTTGAGGGGGTGCGTTCCTAGGAGGGAACCTAAACCCGCTATTCTGAGCGTTATAGTTTGGAGGGGGTGCTCGAAACATCTGCTGCGTACGCGAGGGCTGTAATGGCATGCGCTGTGGGGGATGGAATTGAAAAGCTGGACGCCAATGCTGCGGTTGCGGCTGCGGTTGCGTCTGCGGTTGCGGCTGCATGGGCCTTTGGGCACCAAAATTAAATCCCTTAGGTACACTGAAATTATTAGGTGCTAGGTAAGGTACCTTAGATGCCTGCGGCGCTGGATTCCGCCTGGGCTCGTTCCTTTGTTGCAAGTACATAACATTCAATTCCTCCTGTACAAATTCCAAAGCCTTTTTGATAGTAGGCCCCCTACTATCGAAAAGGCAATACACCGTATACGGGCCCCTAGAGGTTCTTTCAAACCTCGTACGTAAGACTGCATGGTAAGTTTACGGTACAAATCACGCTTCGCCTCCACGGTGGTAGGCACAATCTCATGCAGTGTCACATACGTCATTATAGTACTAAAAAGGGTTTGGCATCTGTCATAAAATTCCTGTGGAGAGTCATTTCCCTGCGCTAGTAAAGACAAGTCATTGTAGAGGGCGCTTTCGTCCCGTTGATCCGCGAAATTATTAATAAGTGCATTCCTTATTCCTAGCCAATTATCGGGAATGCCATTGGCATTGATGGTCCGGGATGCTGGGCCTGCGATTTTATTGAGAATGCCGTTAATAAGGCATAAATTGACTAGCTCGTGCCCTGGATCAGTGCAGATAAATTGCGTCACTAATTGGTCGCAGATTCTTATGAATCTGGTAAGGATGTTAGGGTTCCCGTCAAATTCCGGGACCATGCGGAGTGCCTTATAGATATTATCTGGGTCGTTAGCCATTTCGTTTGTTTCGTTAACTACCTCTACTATACTATCACTATTTTCTAAAGGATTGTTACTATTATCACTATATTCTATAAAACTAGTATCTAAATTTCTTAAATTATCAATTTTGCTTTCCCTACGGCTTTGCCTTGAGGAGGCCGATTCCTCCTCGGATTTTCGTTGGTGGAAAATGGTGGGAAAGGAGGCAACACTTCAAAGAAAGTGTCAAAGTACTCACATTTGGTCTCTTCTTACACTGATTGTCAAGTGCGCCGCCGCCCGTGTGCCCGTGGGTTCGAGATACGCCGATGAAGACTTGAAAGCTCAAACAGGGGTCTGTTCGTCTGGAACCGATTTGCTGGAGTTTCCTGGACGAATACGCGCTGCTTCGACGTATCCTACCGGCTGCGCCAATTACGGAGGCCACAGACGACGGTTTTTAAAAAAAACCAAAAACTTTTAAACTATTTATTAAGTTTGAACTTATTACAGAGTTCTTAAATTAATTAAAAGTAACGAAGCTACACTCGGTCGATGCAAGTACCTAGTGTAGAATGACGCGATGACGATCGCGGCAGGCCACGCTGAGGGAAAGACGTCATCGCTGAGTCGGCAGAGTTTGTACTCGGTGATTGACGATTATACCAGAAGACAGAACCACAATGAAAATGCAATGCTGCAGTCTGCGGCAGCAGATTAGGTGCATAGTTTCTATGTAACACGTGCTGGCCCAGCATTATTTATTTATATACTTTGCTGAGCGAATTTCGATTGTGGTATTTTATAGGTTTCCTATAAGGCTGGGCCTGTATCGCGAAAGTTAATAGGTTTTCATCCAATAACAGTCCTATGTTTTATAGTCAGACAAGAGCACATGTCAAGGGCACGTAGATACCCTGAATCCTTCCCCGAGGGTCAGCAGACTGGATGAATAGCCTCCATCAGCTCCCAAGTCACGTGGAGCGGAATTAGAAGTCACAAGTTAGATGACGCGTATGGCATCGAGTTTGGGGAGAGGTTTGTGAGGGAAATAGCAGGATTTTATTACAATGGTGTAAGTCATGGAGAGAAAACAACGGGTTTAAATTTAAGGCACAGTGCGTTTTCACACTAGCGCAGAAACTGACTTAAGGATTTATTAAAAATCCTTTGATTTACGTAATAATCAGATATATTTTCTGATTATTACGTTGACGTTAAGGATTTATAAAGTATTGATCAGCTGGTACTTTTTCTGATTATTAAAAGGAAACGATTTTTAACATATCCTAGGTTTACAAAAAATATAAAACAGACAGGGGCATTATAAAAAGTCTTTGATCACAAACTAAACCGATTTAACAGTACAAAATGTGATTCATTATGAATTACTAATAAAATGGTTATCGGATTGGCACCAAGATTTTTGTGAAAATGCTTTTTTTCTTTTTGAAAACGCAGATCCCTGATATTAAGAAATAAGTAGGTAACGCCGCTAGTTCCAAGACCTACAAGGCCAAAGTGCGTTTTCAGCATTCAAGTTATTGACAGATTTTAATTGAAATTTTGTACGCCGCTTGTGATTTTTAAAAACGCCGGAAAATTTGCTCTCGTTTTCAAACAAAGCTGCAGTTTTTATGGGTGCAGACATAATGCGCACCACTACATAGCTCGTTACCTGATTGTTTTTGTTTTATGCCAACAATAAATACATTCCATACTGTCAATGAAGGTTAACCTCCTTACACCATCCTTGGGTTTTTCCAAAATCACCACGCTTGGCAGGTAGATTATTGATGGCAGTGACAATGCTAAAACTACACTTATGGAATCTGCTGCCTGCTGCTGGGTATTTATCGCGTACCTCTGATTTTATTTCCCCTATATTTCTACTGTGTTACAGCGATCGTGGTCACGGGTCGACTAATTAATAATTATGGTAACTAATCACGAAAGTTTAAAAAGATTCCATTTATCTTAGATACATAATAGATTTTACTTTTAAACCATCATGGTTATTAATACTAAAGCTATTTACTACAGTTATTCCGTGATCATTGGCGCATGAAACTGTGCCGAAATATTTAAAAGCTCAAAACTCAAATCATGGTAACGTGTAACTCCTTTACGCTATGCGCTCCTGGTACCTCTGTGAATTTACATAATTTCTTTCTAATAAACCTGCGCTGTAAAATATTCTCAGTTAATGTTGTACCTGACTGTACAAAATCTACAAAATTCTTTGTGGTGAGAAACGGAAAAGAATTTTGGGTTGAAACGACGACAATTTTTTTTTTATGTAGGTTGAAACGCTATCTGCGTATATGGTATGAAACGGCAAAAATGAATTTGACATGAAAACCTGACGTGCTAACCAGCGCTACACCGTAAATATCTCGTTGTAAATAATTAAAATAGATTCAGGCGTAACAGGGAGACCTCTTTGACATCTCACCTGGTGGAAAGTAACGATGTGACCGACTAATCTTACGCCACCACCGCCTCAGCACTACATATACCTTCTACAACCTCCTCTTAAGGCGCATACCCGAGCCAATCTGACAGCAATTCCTATTTTATCATATTTTTACGTTTATCATAGGAATTTTTAAAAATCCTACGTTCAGTTTGTGGTATCTATTATAAGCTATTTTTAATACCTCTTTCATAATTTTATCTCATATAGTTTAGGAGGAGATGCAAAAATAGAGTTTGGTGGCCAAAAAGCGCAACTTCGTATCTCTTCCTAAGCTTTACAATATGAAACTATTACAGAGGCATTAATAAATAGCTTATAATAGATACCACAAACTGAACGTAGGATTTTTAAAAATTCCTGCGTTCAATGTAATAATAAGATATAATAGTTGGGGGCGCCACTTTCGCTGGTGTATGGGCCTTAACGGAATTAATTAATGACTTTATATTATTATGCGGTTGTCGATCCAAGATTTCAAAGGGACTTATAACAAAACCGCGGAAAATTTCCATTTAAAAAGATCACAACGAGAGAAAAATGCCGCCTAGCCTACCAGTGATACCAACATTATGGATGCTAGGTGAACATTGAATAGCTAAAGATTGGATGAGGTATTATGACCTACTACAGTTCAATATTTTAGAAATAAGAAAATTTGGGTTATCATTATCAACTGCTAGCTGCGCCCCACAGCTTCGCACGAGTTGTTCGTATGTAAACATAAAAAGGTGATTTTCATCGCACGAGAACTGATTTTTGGGATAAAAAGTAGCCTATGTTTGATTCCAGGATTAGAATTACTTGTTTTAAAATTTCAGCCAGATCCGTTCAGTAGTTTTGGCGTGAAGAAGTAACAAACATCCATCCGTACATCCATACAAACTTTTTAGTGTGATGCCATTTCTTAAAATTTTAAACGTCTAAACTTCTGATACAAAAATGTGCCTAAGAAGTAAATAAATCCAAAACCTGGACAATTCACAAAGTATTATCTAGGACCCTTTTCATACAACATTTTAAAAGTCTATTCTTTTTTATATTAAGCTATTGCATAGCTTCTATCGCGGGCCTTGAGCGCGGGGACCGAATCCAGAAATTCCGTAACGAAAAAATCTCACGCTCCCCACTCCGACCGCGGTGATACTTTTTAGTTTTGCCATCTATCGATGAGTAGTAGAACTTTTAATGACTTTTTGAAATATGACGTTAGTCTCTTTAGTTCAGCAACTCGCCTCTAGATGGCATTGCAATAGCTTTACCGCGGCAGTCCCCGAGTGCCACTTTTTATTTTCCCTTTTTATTTTTTTTCCTTTGATTTACTGTAGGAAATAGATAACTGATAATTATTCAATAATAAAGTATATATTATTATTAACATATGTAAATCTATCAATATTTTGATTTTCTTTTCAAATTCACGTATTTTGTAATAAATACCTGAAATCTCAAAGTAGGCAAAGTAGGTAGTTTTTGGGTTCCGTACACAACCCCAAAAACTACCCTTCGGGACCCTATTACTAAGCCCGCTGTCCGTCTGTCTGTCCATCTGTCACCTGACTGTATCTCTCTGTATCTCTCTGAACCATGATAGATAGACAGTTGAAATTTTCACAGATGATGTATTTATGTTGCCGCTGTATAACATGTAATACAGAAACAAAAAAAAGTTAAATAATTTTAGGGGCAACATCTTTATCTCCTTGAGAACCGATCACCGAGGTTAAGCAACGTTGGGCGCAGTCAGTACCTACTTGGGTGGGTGCGCGTAATGTTGACTTTTTGTTTTTTTATGAGGAAAAGTTTGTATTTTTTTATAGATAATGGTACGGAACCCTTCGTGCGTGAGTGCGACTCGCACTTGACTTGGTAAATTCCACAAACTGAATCTGTTTTCCGTATAACGGGTACTAACCAGTAGGTACCCTTAATACAGATAACAGACCCATACACAACAGAAAAATTCACGTGGAATCCATTCCAGTTTTTTAAGTGTTTGCGCCGCGTACTGCTAGCTTAACTGTGTCACCACAATATGTTTAGTTTTTTTGGCATTCCTGGTTACAAGGACAGTTCGGTCAAATACGTTCGGAAAATATTATTGATAAACCAGTGTCACAAATGAAACGTAAAAATCATAGTGACCTCCGCTCTATTCTTTTCTATCCTTAATGGTCAACCCAAAGCATATTGCGGCCCACCTGTCTCGGTCAAGCGCGGACCGCAATTTAATGATTTTTATTGGCGAACCTTTTCCTGTAAGGGACCGAAAATTTACCTGGCCATAGAAGCCACGTACAATCACATTATCGAACGTTTATTAGGCCGTATGAAGAGTTATTGTGGAGGGTCCCTTTAATTTTGTTTGCCCTTACCTGGGACCAGATGGGCATAATTTTTGGCAACATTTTTTGTACCAATCTTGGGAATATCAAAGTTTATGTTCAGTCGCTATACACGAGTAATTTTATGGTAGGTACCTATCTACACAAAGGTAGAAGAGCTATTTTACTTTTATAGTTCTCGTGTCCTATACAATATTATATTCTGTTTCGATAAATGACTAAGTACCTATACTTTATTGAAAAATAAATTACAATCAATAAATTAGAACTAGTAGGTATTTACAATTGAGACCATTGAACTAGCTGTAGACTAATAGGTGGAAAACACATGCTCTCGTTATAAAATTTCTCTAAATGACGCCAAGATTTAGACCTAAGTGAGAGTAAAAAAGACTAGGTGAATCCACTGGTGTCCGTCATGAGCACGGACTAGTTCGATTTTACATCATCAGTTGCCTTATTATCAACTGACGCAAAGCATTGTAGTGAAAAAAGTGATGACGACCGTTTTTCATTTTCTTCGAACCAGCAAGTGAAGCTTGTACTGCTCATTATGGACTGGCTATTTTCAAAACGAGAGATATAAGATATTCGAAATACATTGCGGGCCGCAAAACACGACAGTAAGGAAAATTCTCCTTCTATAAATAGATTGGCCGGAAAAGCCGACTTTGCTGCAAAGAAGCTTGTCAAAATAATGTGCAGATTACGTATTTATGATGGTTGAGTAAATTTAGAAAAAAAAATGTTCAATAATGGTTAACTTGCTTGCGGCGTCGTTGCTGCATTTTGAACACTGATTTCATTAGCTTAAGAAGCGCTCATTGCGGCGAGCTCGATGCATGCCCGCGGCGGCGTTGTCGTGACATGCTCGCTGCGCAATCGCATCACTTTGAAATCGCTCGCAACTCGCAAGGCAGTGTGATTAGTGACTCATGTAGTGAGTGGGAGAAACAAAATATTATATTTAGCCTACGCATGTTAATATAGCATTTTCATAAAGGTAGTTGACGCGTAAGTATTATTCCAAGGCTCAAATCTGCATAAATTTAATTTCCCTTGTTTTGTGTTATTCAAAACACGGGTCAGTCATCGGCTTAATGAAATACAAACATTCTGCTTCATTTAAAAATTCTGTGTGATTTATCGTCGCTTTACCTTACCCTACCCTGTGAAAGTGTATTAATTATTCCACCGTGTGTTTATTCTTGCAGAATTTAATGAGTTTTGCTAACAAATTCTGCTTTTTGTTTTTGTACAAATAATAAATCCCACCGGGGTGGTCACGGAAAACTCTGTTCTGTGCGCGCCAATACTAATAATAAAAACAATATAAGATGTGAATCTTCTGCCAGCGGCTTAGCACGCGTTTTTTTCTAATACAGGAGAACTGTGTAACCCTTCGGTTGTCGACTTATCTCCAGGAGAGAGGATACAACAACATCGGTGTTGTCCGGTAATCTCCTGGAGATCAGTGTTGACTGTGACGTAATAGGTATAATATATATATATATATATATAAAATATATAATAATAAGGTACCACGTATAATGTTAGGTATCTTGTTATTTGTTACAAACCATATAATTATCAAATAACACAAGGCATACGAGATAAATAAAAAGCCTCATTTATTAACATTTATGAAAAATTCAGCTCGATTGGTTCAGTTCATAAAGTAAGTCATAAAATTCATCAAAACATCCAAACTTTTGTTTGTATAATAATAGTGTGACATAATTTATTTATTGTAGACCTTAAAAGGGTTTTTTTTATTTACAATAATGGCATAGAATAATGAAAAATACGGCTTCGGCATATGCCACCAAATTAGTGTGTACCTATAGAATTTTTATCACTTCTTATCTATTTTCAGGTAATTTATTGCGAAAAATAAGCTAATTTCGTCTTTACCACAATCGCAATAGGTACCCCAGTAAGTACCTACTTACTCGCTTACCTATTGTGATGGGAATAAAAGTTTTTTAGGATATAAAAGAACTTCAATTCCCGTTCAGACTGCATAAAGTGCTCCGGAATCTCTCCACAATAAATTAGGATCGCATTTTTCCTGATTTACGAGTGTAAACTGTGCTTGAAAAGAATCAGCGTTACTAATAAAATAATTATGATGTCTCCACTAGATTGACGAAAATGTAAGACTAAAGTTGTTAAGACCAATCAATAAAATGGGAAATGACCTTTGTCCAGAAAACATATCTAAGAAAAATGCGCCTCAAGAGGCTTGCCTAAGTGCCGTAAACTCTTGTAGTTACTCAGTCCCGTGAACAATAATGTTTTTTACTCAAAACTCATATTGATGGACCGAAAAATTCTAAGCGTAACTTTTAAACTTCGGCTTAAGGTTATTTACTATTAACGTGCACAAACCTGATATATCCGGACCAGTTGAAGAACAAAGCCAGAGTACTATTTTTGGGCTCTTAAATCATGTATGATTTATGTGTAGCGGCCACCTAAGAGCTCCTACGCACTAGCGCATAACGGTAAAGCCGCTGCCGTCGCGGTTATCATCATCATCATTATCAGCCTATAATAGTCCACTGTTGGACATAGACCACCCCTAATGAGTGCCATAGCGCCCTGTCTTCAGCTTAACGCATCTGCCTGCAGTCTTTCGCAGATCGTCATCCCATCGTCATCACTACGTGTGTAGAGTCTCGGTTTCCACTCAAGAACTCGTTTACCCCAGCGGTTGTCGGTTATTCACAGTCGCCATTTTCTTATTCTAGGGTTCTGTGCCCAAACGTGGACCCTACGTCTACGTTATCTGACTGACGACGGTACGTCACAGACCTTATTGTAAAATTAACATCTAGAAAGATCAGTTTTTCACGGAATACTTGTTACAACTTTCTACCACCCCGGTCATTAACCACGACATAATAAATGATACTGAAAATAAATGGGAATATTATTGTATCGACGAGACTAAAAGGATTTGGATAGGTTTGCCTTTTCTAAGCAGTGAGATGATTATTGCATCTCTTGCATACGAAAATATGTGGTTTGCCACCCATAGCACCCAAAGCTGACTTCCATTTAGCTTTTCTATTGTATCTGTCTCCGCCGGAACGTAGAATTAGCCCATTTGTAAAACGGCTAGGCCGTTTACAAAACGGCGCCATTTAGCTAAATACCTAGGCCGATTGTAGAACGATCAACGTTCAACGATTTGGCTGACTCAAAACTAACCCGAATAAAACGGCTGACCTTACCTACCGCCCGTTTGTAACACGGCTATACCCTGATTCAGAAGCCTGAATATTTTTTTGTAAGCAAAGAAATGTCATGATGTCACTGTCATAATGACAAGTCAGGGGTAGAATATCATTTTTTACCATGGATAACTAATTAGTAGTAATGGCGCGCGGTTTCGCTTGTGCAGAAATACCTGCCTAAATAATTCCTAACCAAACTTCGGAACACTAAAATGTAGGTACCAAAAAAATGGATTATATGGGATTAATGTAAAACGTATTTCCCATAAAATTTCAGTAGAGTTACAGTGCCTTAGATTATTAATATGATATAATAATCAAAATCAGTGCATTATAATGTAACTTCTATAAAATCCAATCAAAACATTAATATACCTAAATAAAACTAAAGTAGGTAGGTAATGTATTAAAGAGGCCGTGTGATGTAGGCTTAGAATTTGCACCACCCCACCAAGGGATATCCACCGAGGGTGGGTAGCAGCGCCCCTGCTGAACAATTATGCCAACGAACTGCGATCCCCAACCCGCATGCCAAGCGCGTAGCACAGGCGTGGATATTTATAGTCATTACCTACCCCTCATGGTACAAACACCAATAAGAAGCTAATCAGAGGGGATGCCTGTGTCCAGCAGTACAGGCTGTTGAGGTTGAGGATGTAGTAAAGATAAAATAACAGCTGTTTAAATGCATGAATAGTATGCACGGTAGGTAACAAACGACTAACTTTAAAAAAAAAACTGCTGTAGGTAGTTAGGTATCTCTGTCTCTTTGTTTGAGTTAACCTCCGGACCCAATTTCGAAGCAACTTTCCTTGGCAGATACTTGATGTCATACCGGATAATATAGGTAGGTAATTGTAGATTCTGCGCAGGCGGAGCCTCGTACACATAAACAGTTGTCTTCATTTGACGATCAGCCTAGGCACGGTGAATTGCCTAGCCATTCTCTAAACGGGCTAATTCAGACGATCAGCCATATTGTAGAACGTTGATTTCACCGATGGTTCAACGATCGGCCTAGGCATTTAGCTGAATAGCGCCGTTTTGTAAACGGCCTAGCCGTTTTACAAACGGGCTAATTCTACGTTCTGGCTGCGACATATCTATTTAACCAACCACTATACATAATACACTTTTTAGTTGCTTGACGTGGCAGCTCTACCGTGCGTTAGTGCAGGTAGTGCGTACATGTTCTAATTCTTCATAATTCAGCGCCTAACGCTCTCCTGGCTTTATGCCCAGCGCTCGCAGAAGAATGGCAGACACCCAATATGCATATTTGGAGTTTTTGAAGGGCTTCCGTGGTTCAAATTGATATTTTTTTACAGACCGTTTGACATATTTAGTGTGTGCATTATTATAGCCTTGGTAATCTTAAATGACTAAATAGGTTAGTTATATGAAAAAAATTACATTCGAACTTAAGTTTTAAAAAAATATCTTCAGCTGCGGAAACTTTTTTAATTATGATCTAACCTTTTTAATTAGTTTGTTGACCTAGAGTTTATTATAGTACATACAAACTCGATGACCTAAATAAATAAAGTCTTGAAAAAAAATACAATCATAAAACATAAGTAAATTAAAACTACTATTTACCATTGAATCAACTGAGTTAAATGCAGACTGTCTTAAACAATATACAGGTAGCTCAACACATCCATATCATTACCAGGCGGAAGCGTACTCAATTTAAAATAATAAAAATTAATTTTCTTTGGAAGAAATTATGTTTTTCGATAGGAGTAGAATAAAAAGAAACCAAATCACTGTGCAATTAATTTAATATATAATCGATGTACGACATAAAAAATTATCTGTACAGTATCTACAGTTAAAATACCAACTATAGCTATCGGCACAGATATTGGTCCTTGACAATGTTTAGTGAATGTTACGCTTTCTGTCATCGAGGGACCAAAATATGTGCCCAGAGCTATATTATGAATCGGCTAACATTCAGTCATTTTGAAAATATTACGACCAATTTACTATTATAGGCACTACAGTTTACTTTAAACTTAAATAAATAAAGTAACGTCAATTTTATTATAAATACTCGTAATTACATAGCTGCCAATTAAATGGACCGGTGTTTTTTTTTAATAAATAAGAATAATAGTAATCGTTGCAGCTTAATTTTTTTTTAAATATTTTAGCTCAATCATCGATATTTCTTATTATAGTTTGATTTATTAATAAAAAAACTATTGACAGTAAACAAATACTTCATTCAGCAACCATAGTGCTTGTTCAGCATCATGCAAAACAGTATGTAATGCTTAAGTCTGAAGTTTCATGAAATTTCTTTAAATGTTAGCAAAAAAAAAATTATGCTAATTACTAATTTTAAATGCACATTCAAAAATTAAAAGCAAGCCCCTAAAATTTACTTCGCATAAAAAATTAACAACTACACAAAAGTGTTCGTAACGAAAACTTGCCCTTTGTTAACGGCGTAGCACTTTTGCTACGACGAACTCTTTGTTCACCGAAAGTTTGAAATATTTTCTTCTATTGTTTAAACGAAAGGTGAAAGGTTTTTCATTAGATAGTATGCACAAAAACGTGCAATTTACAAGAAAGGTAGCTTGCTATCCAGTTTGTAGGTACAATTAATAGTTCAGGGGTCTGAATGTTTCAGATAATAGTCAAAAAAAATGATAATAAAACTACATTATCTAAAGTTTCACTGAGTTTTATAATAGCTTAGCTTACGATAAACTATACGACCAAGTTTTAACCAACTATAAAATCTTTCACAATAATAATTAAACTCTTTAGTTTTGCAGACTTTTAGACACAAAAACCTGGTGTATACTCATACACTGTCTTATACAAATTACCACAAACATCAATTAAATATTTATAAGCAAATAATCTATGCATAACCTTAAAAATATTTAACAACCCAAATCAATTTCTCCATCTAAACACAAGTGGTCGACTATAGTTTAAAATTAAATACCATTATCATGATAGTTAATTAAATTACCATTGTTCCATTGTAATTAAAATAAATAAATGACCCATTGCGATACACAGTCTAGTCGACTCATTTTAATAATAGATTAAAATTTATTAATTACCCATCGGATAAGACTTTTATCAGTCTAGATGACACTTTTGTTGCAGTTTAACAGCTGCCATGTTCACCAGACGAATACAAGACGCTCATTACATCAGATGCAGGAGTTTTTCCGGGCTTCTGCGTCCGTGACTGGTTTAATAGCAGTTATGTTTTTTAATGAAATAATGATACAATAGTCACCTAGTTACTACCATCGACGACACTTAGTCCCGAAAGCCTACTGAGCTCCATTATACAATTACACAAGTGTGCTGGAGCTAATTTTATCGATGAGAGATTGAAGCCATTTGAATTCGCCATTTTGGCGCTGAACGTTTGACGTGACTGTCTGTGGAAATCATATAGCGGTTAGGGTAATCATATAGCGGTTAGAGTTTGTTCAAAAAGAGAAGAATCTTGGGAATTGAGGGCGCTCGTGTGCCAATTGACAACTTTTGTTGCATTGACAACACTGCTCTGTCATTGCAGTACGACTAAAAGTGTTAGTTCACAACGCCACACCTCTTCTCCTTTTGAACAGACTCTATCATATTGTCTTTGTACGCCTCAACAAATTTAAATTTCATATCAGAGACAGTCGAGAGGGACGATGCTTTGAATCGGCACGATAAACAAAATGTTATTGGGTACAGAATATTTCCTTCACATTAAACACCTCGGTGCCAAAATCAAGTGTAGTCCGAACATGAGAAGTCACTTGTTGTGGAGAATTCAAACTTTATATACCATACAAAACAAACACGACATGGAATTATTACGACACGACTGCAGTTGAAACCTGACCGTCTTGTATAAGCTTGCAAAATGCCAAAACAGAAAAAGTTTCCGAGAACGTGACAGTACTGCCTCTCATTTGTTCTACAAAAATGATAATATCATTCAAAATAATTCGGAAATATATTTAAAATAAAACTATTGAATTGCCGTCGTAAAGAGACGTAGTTCCTCTTAATTTTCGTTCTGCTCTGAAAAGAGCTAGTTATTTTATCGAAGGATATAAAAACTATTATAGAAATTGAACCAAGTGCCGATGGTTGAAAAGATGAGTCCCGTTCACAGCATCTGTGTCTACAGCCAGAAAACCGCAAAAAATAGGAAAGAGTTTTCAATTAATATCACAGTTTCCATTTAAAAGTAGGATTACGCTATGATACACTGATAGTTACACTACACTAAAAACAGTACGTTCTGGACACATCACAGTCATTGTCCTGTTGTCACCCAAAGTAGTACTGCGCGTTCGAATATCGGTATAAACTCCTTGTGTTAGGGTCCGTTTCGCTTTGGATTTGCACGCGAGGTAGCGTTTTCACCGCAACGCCTCTACCGAGCGTCCCATGAGGCATAGTTCGTAAAGGTATCGGCATATCTATAGGGAACTCTGCGACTTGTCCATACATGTTAGTCGTGACGTGAGGATAGGTGTTGGGGACGGGTCTTCCGACGTATCTATTGATTTTGGGGCTGAGAGCGACGTTTGTGAACTGCATGTCTGGTTTGAGACCGGATTCGGTCTCGACGGGACCGGAAAGACTACTGATGTTGATGTCATTGTCGACCTCTGAAATGCTGTCGTTGAATCCGTTGGGAATTTCCGTGGTGGCGGACACGTCGGGCCCTTTTGGTTGGCTCGTGGTTTGTCTCGTCTGTAGGCAGCGTACCGTTGTGATGATTATGCAAATCAGCAATGTTATTGTTATGCCTCCGATGATGTACACGTAGATGATGTCGAATGATTCTGTTGACAAAATTAATTTTATTAATCCAATTTATTCGAGTAATTTTGTGTAATCAGCAACATTCAACAACCTATTGTTTAAAACAAAAAAAATCATCGCACAAATTGGTTTATTTCAAATAAAATACACAAATAGTCGTTTAACAAACGGCAGGTGTTCGTTATTTCTGGTTTAATCTAATAGATTTTTTTATTTAAATCTGTTGTTTTTCTCACTAAAGTTTTGTTAAAACTCATTGATCAGGATAAAATTGTGGTCAATAAAAGTATCAGTTATTGCGTGGTTAGACGATTACTTTTACTCCAACAGGAGGTGTAGAGTGATACAAGCCCCAATAAATTATTTCTAAAAAGCAGGTAGTACCTAGCTTTTGATTAGTTCAAAATGTAGCCTATTTTCAAGGCTAGTCGATCGAAACTTGATTGATCTTTCAGAAGTTGGAGTCTAGTCTAGTCAGCGTCTGAACTTTACCTTATTCGTAATCAATACGGAGTTTACCTTATTCTTAACGAGATTTTGCCTCATTGCAACCTAGATCAATCAAACTAGGCCGAAAGCTAACCATCCCTGAATCTCCATCACATCTGAGACTTACGTCACGTACCTTATCGATTGTAGTTTCACCCATGTACATGAATAACCTTACCTGACAAATCTCTTTAAATTTATAATTGAAGAACCCACACGTAGGTTTGATAAGAGAGATTGTTGCAAATGACGAAGGTGTATTATGATTGGACTTAATGTGGATAAATGTAGGTAGAAATAACCTTTCATAATTTCACAGAGAAACAAATTATTCTGGATAGGCTTTGCTGTATATTTATCGTGTTCAATAAGACATAACAAACAGTTGAATCTGGAAATATTTACCGAACAAAATATTAAAGGCATACTAAATAATCTAACTGAAAATCGAATAACTGCTAAACCTTATTTTAGACGGCCACTTCATAATTATATCTACATAATTAATTGTAGTAACCTTACAATAACAGAGCAAAAATATGACATTAGCACTTCAATTTGCTGGCATTCCCCTTGTCTCTGTAAATCAATTCCTAATCAATCCTCCCAAGCAATTACCATACCTACGCAATGTGCGCTGTTATTGTATACGTAGACATATCTAATCAAATCTGTCTCTTCAGCCTACGTCACTAAATTGTCTTCGTGAGATCCGATGAATTAAGCTTTGGAGTAATATTGAGGAATATATCAAGGAAAGTTCGGGGTTATGTCATATAACTGCATGTTAGGTACACATATGTAACTTATGTGTACCTAACCTGCAATCCTAATGGTCTCATATACAGAAGTCAAATTATTTTAAACACACTGAATTGCTTTAATAAACTACTGCCCGGAGTATAACTTGGTAAGAAACACCGGACTGGTATACGCCTTTTACAATTAAATTAAAAATTTCACGTCGTGAATACTTTGAAAAAACATGCATTTACAAAAAAAACACATTGATGGAAATTCGGAACCTAATTGAAAATGCACATACGAGTATAATGAGGGTTTTGTTATTATTATGCGAAAGTCCTCACACTCAGGGTAATTTATTATATATGTAAAAGAAATTTGACTAAAATAAATTCTCAGTTTTGTGTTCCATCATTTTTTTTCAAAGTGCTTTGATTTTCCTAATTGAGCCAATGGTGAAGGTATTAGTATATATTATTTTATAAGGACAAGTATCGTCTATTTAATGCGCATACACCAATGAAAGTGGCGCCCCCACTTATTTTATCTTATTATTTCGTTAGACTCAGGAACTTTTGAAAACTAACGTACAGGTTGTGGTAACTAATAAAAGTTATTTATTAATGCCTCTGTAATCATTGAATGAATGAATGAACACTTTTATTGTACATAAAAAACAAAATAACTTATATCTAAATAAAACAAATGAAATTAAAAACAACGTACAATAGGCGGCCTTATTGCTTAAAGCAATTTCTTCCAGGCAACCTTAATTCATTGATTAATTAAAAAGGAAAGATAGGTTACGTTCTCCCAGCGCTTACACCAAAATTGGCATGTGTTACAACTACACGCAAACACCTACACTGACAGTTATATTTCCAGTTCTGTGCAATACAAAGAAGAACAAACACAGAAAGACGTATCTAAGACCGAAGTGAGACCGAGACAAAAATATTTCACGCGAATCACGACCGCCCGTGCCGCCGGTCCGACGGTGACTCAGGCGGAAGCACACTATTTTACACAATATGAGGTTGCCATTTTCGAGAAACTTGTACCTCATCTTCCCTTTTTAATTAATCAATGTCTGTAATAGTTTCATTTTGTAAAGCTTAGGCAGAGATACGAAGTTGCGCTTTTTGGCCACCAAACTCTATTTTCGCATCTCCTGCTAAACTATATAAGATAAAACTATTACAGAGGTATCAAAAAATAGCTTATAATATTTAGATACGACAAACTGTACGATGAATCTTTAAAATGTCCTATGTTAAGCGTTATAATAATGATAACATAGCTGGCGCTGTCATATTGGCTCCTGTATGCGCTTTAAAATTTTAATTTGTTTCTCGCCAGCAAATGCAAAAATATTTCAGCTTGAGCGATGAACATGTTACTCTTTGGTGTTAGTAAAATTATGTTGTAAGGTAAATTTACCCCTGAAATTACTAATTGTGTTACAAGAGCCATAAATTCAGCTGGAAGTACTGAGAAGTTATTAGGTGATATATTACAGACCTACGCCAGGGGTATTGGTAATAAATAGCCAATTCAGTACTATGTCTAAATCACGATTGAACTAAATGGATGCTAACATTATTAAATCATTTTGTTAACGTACAGTTGGGATCAATTAGCCAATCGTATGTTGTTTTGAATTTTAGTTAGGATCAATTAGCCAATCGTGTGTTGTTTCCAATTTTAAGTGTATAGTTTGATTGAGCTTTGACTTACGTTAATGAACCTGATAAATCTTTTATATGGCAATAACAGTGGTTGGATAACTCCCGACCAAATTTACATCATCAGCTCATGCCAGTTTACAGTAGAGTTACTTTAAGTGCATTTGAAATATATCAGGCAATCTATTATCACCGCTGACATTCTTATTTCACCGCTTTTTGGTTCATTATATTTTGTATTTTTTCGTTCTCCGAATGCAGCCAAGGATCGAAAACAGGATGCTTGCGTGATCAACTCACGAAAGCACACAAGTAAAGAATCACTAACGAGATCCATTGCGCACTTTCTAGCTTATACTGAATGCGGAAAGCTAAAGATTCAAGAAAGCTAAAATAAGACCGGATGAATCTCAGTATATCCAGTACGGATATCATTGAAAGCGTGCACGAGCACGCTGGCCACCTCTGCGTTGGAGGGCGAGCAGAAGTAAATTTTTTAAAACTCTGGACGCCAAAATATCTATAAAATTCTTTCCATCCATGTTTGCCTGGAAGAGATCGCTTCTAAGCGATAAGGCCGTTCATCGTCGTTGTTTTATCTAATGTATAATGTTATTTTTATGGTTTAAAATAAAGAATTTTTGTATTTTACTATAGAAACTTTCGTAGTTATAAAACATGTGTAGGAGAGAAGTATTTTTCTCTAGAATTTGAATAAAACTAAAACAGAAACCAAGAACACCGTGAATCGTTATGTAGGTATATGTGTACCTTCATTCCATTGATGTCTCGGTGGTGCAGAAGATGGCTCGTCTCTGCTGATGCTGATGTTCAGTGAGGGGATTGAGGGTCGAGGAGGCACCGCCGCCACGGCTGGAGCAGGAGGCACTGCTGATTCCACCCACCATCGGTCATTGGAGTCATCTGCAACGGTGGAACTGGTTAGCACCTTTTGGTTTCAGAAATGTTGATGGGTGGGATGAACGGGAATAAGGCGCTTATCACTAGGTGAAAAAACCTGATATTTTTTAAATGATATTCAGAAATAAAACGTGAATAAAAGTACTGAAAGGAGAAACAAAATATTTATTGAAGAATTTTTTTGTAGCCAAAGTCACCTAATATACGAAGTATTAATAACCAGTTCGTAATTAATTTTTTATCCAATTTTGCTTTATAAGCCCTCCCGACCAAAAGCGATAATAAGATTCATAATAGAGTTAAAATATGAACCGTCACGAAAACACAGATTACCAAGAAGTTACTTTCGTGTAATCTCAAAGAGATGTTTCAGAAGACGAACGGAGTACGAAAGAAAATTAACTTTACGGAAGATTAACAGATCATTATAAATCTTTGATTATAATTGTCAAAATAATTTGGTGCTGAAACAGAAGTCGAGATCAGTATAAACTTTTAACTAATATCCATGTAACCTGTGTATGCAATAAGCTGAAAGACCCGATGGAATCAACTTCTGATATACTTTTTTTAATTTTAAATATTTTTTGAATTAAAAATGTGTATATGTGTTTTTTTTCCTAATTGTGTTTTTCTTACAGGAAGAAACTATTATAATAATTTTGTTGAGAAACCAAAGTTTTGTCATTATTATTTTTACAAAACACTTTAATGTAGAGATATAGATGTATCCTTTGAAATGTAAAAACAACAAAAATCAAAAGAAGAGAAGAAGAAGAAACGATAAAAAAAAACAAAAAAATTATCCCGTTTGACTAATACCTTGTTTATAAACATATTTCTGTATTTTTGTTATAGTGCACAATACAATCTTATTGCCATTGAATTCCATTTAAATACTGGTCGGTGGCTATCAGCCAAATCCACTTCTAAAAGCCAAAAGACATCGCAACAAGGGTTATTTTCATCTACCAAGCAAAGCCCAGTGAAAGAACTGTTCCTTGTTCCAGTTCCCATCCCCTAATCCGTTTTTACATTGACAAAGCAAAGAGAACTGACACGGACAAACAAATCCCGAGATAGCGGCTTCAAATTAAGACAGGATTAGGCAAATTTCTTCTCCGCCCGTTACATTGAATAGATTAAGTAGTACTCTTACGGAAGTAGGTAGGTTCCTTTATTTTAAACCGAGCTTCTGCTCGCTGTTTCGCACGCGAATTTTCGAGATAGCCTTTGTGTTGATCCGGAACTGGAACTACATCTCTGTGTTTTAGTCCGATCAATGCAGTATTGTTTAAACCTATCCAAAGCTTCGATTTTCACGCCTGTATTTTATAAATAATTAACATTTGAATAATCTGGTATTACTTGTAGTTTCCTTTGTTTTTGATTCAGATGAAAATCCCATCTGAACCAAAAACACACAAACCATTATCAATTACAAAGAAACCGAAGTATGGAAGGGAAAAAAGTAGAGATTTAGTGCTGCCACACGAAAAATCTTCTTTTTGCATACAGGCTGAAAATAATAATTGTATATTGAATGCGCGTAATTCAATCAAACTTTAATATACTTAATTTATTATTCACGGTAATAAATTCAGAGCTTTCCTTTCATTACGGTGTGAGTGTATAATCATAAATTCATACCGTCAAATATTGAGCCTTTTCATATGGCTTCTGATATTATTTTGGGTGGGACTATAAAATTGGATTCAATATATATTTTTAAGTACTTATATCGAATCAGGAAGAGCCGCATTACACCGCTTTTTAAAGAACTAGGTAGGTAAGTAATGCAATTTGTGAAAAAGAAAAGGCACAGCCGAAAAATATTAATCGTAGCTTAAAGAAGTGGCAATCTGAAATTGCGGTGGGTACCTAGTTCTCTCGAAAAACTGACAACTGTTGGGTCAAACGTGTTCTATAGTGGAGACTTTGCTTCGCAAACGAAGTGTATGACGCTCTCTGGTTATGGGGGATGACGACTTGCGAAAGACTGCTGACAGAAGCTGGATTCAGCAAGCTGAAAACAGTTCGCTAAGGCACTCATTGAAAGAGGCCAAGACCCCACTGGACATAAGCTTAAGGACTACATATTATTTTGATGATCATGAAGCCTATCAAAGTTAGAGTCAGAGTCAGAGTCAAATCGTTTATTTCTTTAGACTTACAAAATAGGGACTTAGACAAGTAATTATTATTTACTTTCTAAACAGCTTGATAAATAGTAGTTACTATCAAATAAGAGGTTCTCGACATAATGTACATCTCAAAAACAATACCCTTTTACTTCTCAGTCGAGCAAAAAACAGAACATTCATTTCAAATGTGTCCCTAGTGTGCACTGAATTCAGACCCAACATTTGTTGAAATTGGCTTTACGATTTTCTACAATTGCCGATTAGAGGAAAAATACTTTGTTAAGAATACTGTTGCTGGTAAGACTCTTTTTTCTTATTGTTTCTCTTTCCGTTGGCAGATTAAATACTGGATGCGGCAAACTGAAGACAGGGTGATAAAGCTGTGCTCATTAGGAGAAAGGCTGTGTCCAGCAGATTAGTTACGCTAGTAATTTGTACCATAGTTGATCATAACGTACATTTCGATAGCGTGACAAGATAAAAAAGATGCACAATGCATCTTTTTAACCTATCTTTTTAAATCTTTTTAACTAACATGTTGGCCATATGTTGCATGCGCATGTTGGCATTACAAGATAAATAAATAATAATAACAAATAAAGAATGTTGGAAGACGCGTTAGCCAATAAAGTTTAGTAAAGTACATACAATTCAGATGAATATAAAAACAAATGGAATTATATATCTCGCTCTTTTAATTTTTTTTGTTGGCTTTACGATGAAAGGACTGCTATTTGTCGCGTCATATCAGAGAGATATATGTCCAGTTGTAGATGTGTGTGGGCTGAATATAATGATGACTTAATAGGTGAAGCCACGGCCAGAACGACCCGAATTTTACATAGTGTTGTAATTTTGGTAAGTAAATCTCTCCTATTATAAATACCAAACGGTTTTTTTTGTTATATGTCTAACTCTATTTATTTATATTTTCTAGGCAAAGTTTATGAAACCGTTTCGTCTAGTTAAGTACGTCAAATAAGCTAAAGTTTTTCAGACAAAATTAGGAAAAACAATTATCTAAACCCAGTAAAAATACCCTACATTTTCACAATAGGAACGAATTAAGCGGTAGTTCCATGTCGTTAGGTTGGAGTAGACTTTTTGCTCAGCAGCCGGCGCCGGTAAATATTGGGGGATGTAATGAACAATTTGCGGGGTTCAACTGAATTGCCCATTGGCGTTGTATTGTGGGGTTGTTTGGATAAACTTCTTGCCCTGAAATGTTTTTGAAACATTCGACTTATGCAGTATGACCATCATAACCAAGAAATATCTTTATATGTTGACCCTGTGGTCACCAACCAAATTTTTACAAAAATACTGAAATATGAGCCTTTTCTAGCTTTTATATTTAATGAGTCTATTGATTGTGGTGTATTTCCTGATCTAATGAAATGTAGTAAAATAATCCCACTGTTTAAATCAGGTAGTAGGTCTGACCCCACTAACTTTAGACCAATATCAGTACTGCCAACATTCAGCAAAGTTTTTGAAAAACTTATTTTACATCAATTGCTCAGTTATGTCAATCGCAATGACCTGCTTCATAGTAAGCAATTCGGGTTTACTCGCGGCAGGTCAACTACTGATGCCGGTATAGAGTTAGTATCGCATATTTTTGATGCTTGGGAGAAGTCGCAAGATGCCTTAGGCATTTTTTGCGACTTGTCTAAAGCATTCGATTGCGTACACCATGAAACATTAATCAGGAAACTACATCACTATGGAATAAGGAACACCTCCTTGGATCTTCTCACATCTTATTTGAGTGATAGGATACAAAGAGTTGACATAAAATGGGAAACGGTCTTCGGGGTCTGTAGTTACAATGGGTGTACCGCAGGGATCTATCCTCGGTCCTTTCCTATTTTTAGTTTATATTAACGACCTGCCTCATCTTGTCAAGAATAATCACGAGATTGTATTGTTTGCTGATGATACTTCATTAATTTTTAAAATGAAACGACAAAACACTAATTTCGACGATGTAAACAATGCAATCTCAAAGGTAGTTCATTGGTTTAGTGTCAACAATCTTTTGCTTAACGGAACCAAAACGAAATGTATTAGATTTACTCTACCTAATGTTAAACAAGTTAAGGCTGATGTAAACGTAAATGGAGAAACGTTAGAAATTATAGAAAGTACCGTATTCTTAGGAATCACCTTAGATAATAAACTTCAATGGGGCCCACACATAGATAAGCTATCGAAGAGACTTAGTTCTGCAGCATATACAGTCAAAAAAATCCGTGATCTCACAGACGTGGACACATCTAGACTAGTTTATTTCAGCTACTTCCATAGTATTATGTCTTATGGTATACTGCTTTGGGGGAACGCTGCAGATATTAACACCATATTTGTGCTGCAGAAGCGGGCTGTTCGTGCCATCTATAAAATGGGTCCCAGAGAATCCCTACGTAATAAATTCAAAGAAATAAATATAATGACAGTACCAAGTCAATATATTTATGAAAACTTGTTGTATACTCATAAAAATATCAATAGTTTCCCAAAAAATTGCGATATACATAATGTAAATACTAGAAATAAACATAAACTCGCTGTACCCACAACTAGGCTGCATAAAATTAATGTATCTTTTAAAGGGCAATGTATACGCTTCTACAACAAAACCCCTACTGAGCTGCAAGAATTATCAGTAAATAAATTCAAACAAACTGTCAAAACTTTATTATGCAAAAAGGCTTACTATAAAATATCAGATTATCTAGAGGATAAAAAAGCTTGGGACGGATTTTGCTCCAACTCGAAAAATAACAACTAACAGGCTAAAGGTTTCTTCGTCGTTTCTTTACTTTAGTCTACATACCGAAGCGATCGAAATCAAAAATACCACTTTATTTCCGTGTCAGTGTATTTTTTAATATGATTTGACCTTTTCTAAGTGTACATTTATTGTATTTATGGAAATAAAGCATTTTTGAGTTTGAGAGTTTGAGTTTTGATCGGTATCGTAAAATCACAAGCATTTTTTTTTTTTTTTACAATTTAGCGGGTTTGAATCCCGGTTCAGACAGGTGATTACACAAAAATCTTTAAACGCAGTTTAATTTGTTTTTAATATCAAAACGAATTACTCTATTAGTAAAATTTTCTATCTAGATACAATATTGAAGATACTTTCCCTGGATGTGGCATAAACGTGGGAAACCCTGTAAAACCAATATGACCGTCAGAAACCATCTGACTGTCATGGTGGCTGACTCCTGCCTGACTCATATGAAGACTAGACTATCAAATCTCATCATGAAACGCGTTTGGTTCATTAAGGTCGCATTCTAAAATAAAGTTTCACGATTTCAAACATTTATGGCACTTTATTAAAAAAATCGTGGTCCAGACCATACTTGAGTAAAGATGAGTTCAAAGAATCACTAGGCAGAGATATGTAAATTTGAAATTGTTCTAAAATAGGCTTAATTACTCAACTAATGCTTAGTTGCCGTTCAATACCTAATGCGTAACAACGTGGTAAAAACGCATCGTTACTTGAGGGTTACATAAGTGTGTAGATTTTGACATTACTTCCCAAGATTTGTTTTAAAATTAGTCAGTACTCAGAACTATACATAAGCTTCACTCAAGCACAGGTCGATGACTGAGCATGCTTTCATAATACGGGTCTAAGACATTATTGCTAGACCGAGCTGTATGCTCTAATAGTTAGGAGCCAAGAGAAAACAAATTACTGTTTCCGAGGTCTTATCACACAAAAGCATTTGTATTTGTGTTCACGGTAAGACCGGTGACATTATTTAAACTCCATAAGCCTTTCTACGGAAGTCATGCTTTACTTCCCAGGCTTTGTACACTTCCCTTTATTGTACAGAGCTTACATGCAATTTCAGACGCTTGCAGAAAATCGGTCAAGAGCCAGTCAAAGTCGTGTGCAGAGTTTTGTGCAATATTCGTTTCCCGTAGATTTCAAAGGCTAGACAGATAATTAGGTCTGCTTTTTGACTTTGAGCGATGCCTCAAATTCCGTAGCTTTTCAGTTCGTTTTTTGGTTTCGTCGGATAATCAAATGATTCGGTTTGTAGACTGGTTGAGCACTATGATTGGGAAATGGTACTGGATTTTTAGAACCTTTTTTGTATGTGTTTATTCATACATACCTTATTCTTCTTATTGTTTAGAGCGATATAAATGTAACATTTTTGTAGGACACAAAATGTATATTACATGGCAGAAACCACTGACTCCTGAAATACAGTTTTTATTAGTTCGGGAGTCTATATATTCATTTAAAGAGTATGTTTACTTGTGTCAAATAAACTTTTTGCTTTAAATTTTAAAATAGTTTTTTGAATGTGTACTCTTTTGCATTAAAAGACTTCATGATCTACCCCCATTTTGGTATATCATGCGAACGATTAATGGAACCCTAAAATCAACTCGATAATTCCTCAAACAACAAAATGTAGATTCGCTAAAGCGTTTTACATTAGGTATAACATATTCTAAAGGTGAAAACCATTATTTTACCTAACGTTTATCATGCTTTTTTAACTCGCTTTGCATACGACTTTCTCATAAATTTACAGCTAGGGGTGGCAAAAAGCCTCGTTTCTCACTAGATTCAGACAGTGATCATAGCAAGCTTTTTATGACCCATATAATTTTTATGCTTGTCATATTCCTGCGACTGTAATTCCAATTTTTAAATTCAATATTTGGCACGAAATTCACTAGTCATTGCTCTTTCTTACAGCTCATAATGTTATATATTACTAGTTTAAACAAGAATAAGGTAAGTACTTAGTTTCGTTCGAAAAGTTTTAAGAACCATGGTTGTTAAAACGTTTCATAAAACAAGTAATTTAATTTTTATTGTTTTTGCTTTTTTAAAAGTTTTTGCTGCTAATAGGGTAACCCATTTTTCAAACAACATATTTTAAAATCAATTAAAAGAGTAGCAAAACAATGCAAACCATTTTTCAAACTATACGTATTTGAAAATCAATTAAATGTGTAGCAGGGCAATGCAGCCAGCGTCTTGGGGACGTTTCCAAGTGGTATTGATATGGATTAGTTGAGCTACCTATAGATTGTTGCATCAGTCTGCAGTTAGCTCAATCCTTGCAATTTTATACTAGTTCTTTTTTGCTTCTATTAATTAATTGTAATTTTCTTTTTCTATAAAGGTTATTTAAAAATATTTAGTGTACCTAAGGATTTTTTGGTATGCCAACGGCGCGGCGGGCAAAAATGTACACCGAAATTCTACACCATTCGTACAAAGTACAGGCAACATTGTTGTTGGCAGCCCCGAGTACAGTGCTACAGGGTAACAACTTCGTCCCCTGTCTGTGAATCCGTTGAGGGTATAAATTAACGTGTTTCTAGCTATATCCATTGCATGGGCAATAAACTTGTGCTACTGACATGGTGTGGGTAAGTCGGACTGGTGGAGTTGTGACAATGACTATGAATTTACACTACGGTGTGAATTAGTTTAATGCTAGTTTAAATTGTGTGATGTAAGTGTAGTCTGGTTAAAGTTTTTGCATTATGTTTGGTTGTCTTTAGAGATGGAAAGATCCCATTGCCCATCTGATGTTGGGCTTCATATGACTTATGCAGGCGAGTATGTTTCGAAACTTGGTACAATTTTACAGTTTGACAATGGCAATGTAGCTACGAAGTTTGATGTGTTTTTTATTCACTTTGAGTTTTAATTTATCTTTTGTACCTGATGAAAATGTACCTATTGGAAAAAACTGTTTGACATGACTAAGTGTTTCTTAGATTCCCTATGAATCTTTGGTACCTATGAGAATTAAAATTGATAAGTTTATTTTTTTATTTATTTAATATTGTACACATCATTACGGGCACACCTAATGCGGAAGTGTACATTCTATTTAAATACCATGATAAAGTAGGGTCATAGTCATATTCTCTAATACTCATTGTAAAGTGTTAGATTGTCAATATTAATTTGCTGCTTTTTAAGGAGACTAATTAGAAAATGATTGCACGGATATAATAATGTGTTGTTTGTGCATCGATTTTATAAATTGTGAAAGCCTGTAATTAGTACATACTATACCATTTTTATTAATTGTATTTCTAAATAAATGTCTTCAACCTCAACCTTATCCTCAACAGCCTGTATCGGTCCATTGCTGGACGCAGGCCCTTCCCTGATAAACACCTTATTGGCTTTTACCCATAATCCCCACGCTGGGCATGCGGGTTGAGGATCGCAGTTTGGTGGAAGATTTGTTCTGCAGGGGACGCTGCTGCCCGTCCCCCGGCGGATATCCTTTAGTCGCTTCTTACGACACCCACAGGAAGAATTGAGGTGGTGCAAATTCTAAGCACCACACAAAAATTTCAGCCCTACCCGTTTAGTGGTTTTGGCATGAAGAGGTAACAAACATCCATACAAACTTTTGCATTTATAATATTAGTGTGATTTCACGATAACAAGAACTTAGCCTTGTGTGCTTTTATATCTGCAAAAATTTTGAATATGTGAATTATAACTACATGCCATATTGAACGTACATAACTCGAGGACATAAAATTTGATGTAAAACTAAGAAAATCCTACAGGCCAAACAAGAATCTTGCCAAAACTGCATCCCACCGAAATGCTATAAACTATCACCTACAAAGAAAATTGTCTGGCGGTAAAAGTTTCGCTACAAAAACTTAGCTTGGAGCAAAGTTCACAACACATTTTTCATTTCTACAATTTGTCTGACTCTTTCTTGCTACTTGTTTGACTTGCTTGTTTCACTTCAAGCGCAATGGAAATGGACTGGACGTTGTGACCATTCCATGCTGTCCTGGTTTATCATGAGGTAACAAACCGCCATCCATCCATACATCTAAAGTTTTGCATTTATAATATATTACTGTGATGTAAACAAACCTGCATATAACATCATGTTCCCCCATGATGTCATATGGCAAGTGGTTAAAAGAGTAAGTAGATATTCGTAGCATTATCGCCAGGAGATGACAAAATGATCCAAACATTATTTGTTAACTTTAAGGCGCATACCCGAGCCAATATGACAGCGATATCTATTTTATCATATTTTTACGTTTATCATAGGATTTTTAAAAAATACTACATTGAGTTTGTGGTATTATAAGCTATTTTTTAATACCTCTGTAATAATTTTATCTCATATAGTTTAGGAGGAGATGCAAAAATAGAGTTTGGTGGCCAAAAAGCGCAACTTCGTATCTCTGCCTAAGCTGTACAAAATGAAACTATAACAGAGGATTAATAATTATAATAGATACCACAAACTGAACGATGGCTTTTTTAACTTGCTGAGTTTAACGTAATAATAAGATAAAATAGTTGGGGGCTCCACTGTCACTGGTGTATGGGCCTTATGTATAAGTATCTCTAGTAGAGATATCTCTTTTTTTTAACTCTAGCGGGACTTGAACGTTTCGATCTATACGTATATCGTTTCGTCGTATGTCGAAATTCCGTGCGTCGCAATAACATTCGTCGATATCGAGCGATTCGACGCGATTCCTTAATTCATCCGGGAATGCGTTGCCAATTTTGCATTCTGATTTTCGACTGGTCGGAGCAGAACTCTATGACCAAATTTGTACATTTTTAATGATGCTTTTTGTGATCATACCATCACTTGAACTTTTAATTATGGAAATTCATGTTTTACTCAAATTTTCAGTTCACTATTTTCTACAATATGAATAGCAGGGATTATTTCAAAGGGTTCACCCTGCAACCATGAATTTTCCTGTCGCTAAGCAGCATTATCATTGTGTACTAGTTTGAAGCTTTGAAGTGATTCAATGTTATGTAGTAGGTAGGTTTCAGTTGTCTGTGTAGCTCAGGTTCATTTAAGTATCAGTTTAAAAGCCAAACATAACCGGAACGTGTCTTCTTAGTCCGGACTTAGTTCTCAATTGCAAAAACTAGAGTATCGTACACAAGCTTATATTAAAAACTTCACAACGGATTTGGCCTCACTATGTCCCTAGACCATTTTAGTAGTTTTGCCTGTACACCTATCAAATTTTACGCAAATCGGATCAACGTTTAGACAGTTAAGCTCGCAGTGATGGTTTAGCCATGCATCCAAGTCATCCTAGCTGCCACTGAACTTCGCTCACTATCAAATTTCTTAAACTAGATAAGTCAGATATTCATTAGTCCGCCTAACGGATTCTCGAAAGAATCTTAAATTGTTTTTGATCTGAACTTTTACCGATAAACATTTGACAGAATCAACGTTTAGTTTAACTGTTGGAACAAGTTCAAAGTTTAACACCATGTTGTTTTGTTTGCATTTTGCACCGCGTTGTGCGATCTCAATTCGTTGCGTCTTTTGCACTCTTTGTGTAGCAACATCTAACCGCTATATTTCAGACTATTTTCTTTCTGAATTTACTTGGTGTTTGCGTAAATTACTTTAGTTGTTCTATGTTTTTGAGAGTTTTCATTAAACTATAGAAGTTTGTACATGTTTTAATGCTGAACTTTTATGTGCTTTACAAAATATTCATAATTATGACTAAACTTCTTAGTTATGGTTTGTGGGTAACCAAAAGTAAGTAATTTTTTTTTTCTTAAAAAAAGTAAATTAATAAAAGTTTGGTACAATCATTATCATCATCAGTCGTGGACGCCCTCACTGCGGGGCTTAGTCCTCCCTAAGATCATCATTATGCCCTGGTGACCTGTAATACAGGTTTTATTAAACCTACATTAGGCACCAGTCTTCACAATACAGGTTCACATCACACTACTATACCTACTAAATAAGATGGCTATATTTATATTGAGAACCTTTGTGAAGAAAAATAAATGATCTTTATTATTATTATTATCCAGCGGTATTTCTTACACACATATGCGCAGGACATATTGCAGTGCACAAGTGTGTGTGCAAACTCATTTGCACTCTGTATTCCCCCATTTTCATGGTCCAATGCAACGGTAGGTAGGAGAGAGGCCAGACGCAGGACAAACAGCTTATCGCGCTTTCCAAGGCGGTAACACCGGCAACTTTCCGACTCCTGGCTACTAATATTCATTTTCTGGCTCAATAAACAATTTCCTATAACAATTTTGGCCAGAGCCGGGATTTGAACTCGGGATCTCATTGCCAGCGGTGGAAATCGCGGCCTTTATGGTTACACTAATGAGACTGTCACCATAATATAACTCTGTTATGTTAGCTCTACACAGACTCTATCACTAAAACCGCAATATCTATGACGACAACACGATTTTAGTTATTTACATAAATATATTACAGATGCGAAACAAACACGGGACAGTAATATCCCAGAACATGTTAATTTATCCCTTGTCCTAACCCGAAGACGGGTCGCTCTAAATGGTACAAATATGTTGTTAGTGTCGCATTGTTGAGTTTGTCGGTACCTACGAGTACCTACGTTACGGTCGACTTTAAATACTACGTACGTACATTTCTACATTGAGTTTGTTCAAAAAGAGAAGAGTCGTGGGAATTAAGGGCGCTCGTGTGCCAATTGACAACTTTTGATGCTTTGAAAACACTGCTCTGTCATTGCAGTGCGACTAAAAGTGTTAGTTCACCGTAACGCACGACTCTTCTTTTTTTAAACAGACTCTACCAGAGGCTTTAAAGTTCCTACTACTATTAAAGAGATCTAATCCTTTCTGGCCTTTATGGTATTATATCAACAACCCCTCCTTCGCTTCGGAGCTCTATACCTATTCAATGTTTTCTAACTAAAATGAAAGGTATCTATTATATTCATTTCGTGTTCTATGCTCCTGAAACTTATTTCATTTTCAAAAGAAACTTAAGATACAAAGTGAGACAAAGTAGGTTTGGATGACGAGATGAACTTGCCGGAACAGCTTTACGTGATCTTAAATTTAATTGCAAGATTCCTCTACTCTATAATGTCAAGTTTATAGGTTTTTTTAGAGGGCGCAATGCCCGCCATTTTGTGAAAAAGAGGCATAGGATTTCGCGTTCATAGGAGCAGAACAGAGCATACGTTGTTGGAACGGCGTAAGCACCAACATCAACTTATTGCTTATTTACAAGAAAACTACACATCTTATGAAGAAACTGGTTTGAGGAACCAATTCATTGGTAACTATATAGCCGCACCCCGCAGCTTCGCTCGCGTTTGTCCTATGGAAACGATAAATTGTGATTTTTATGCCACGGAAACTGATTTATGGGTTAAAAAGTAGTAGTAGGACTATAATTATCTGTATGCAAAATTTGTCATCACATATTGTTTAATGTCATTGTCTAGGCATTCACTGAGAGAACTAGCTTTATCTAGCAGAAGAAGTTTCTAGATATTTCTCTGCCAAACCACCGCAATTGTTCTACGTGTGCGGGACTCTATGCATAAAGAGGGACGTATCTGACAAGGATTAAGTCGGATAATTGCGCAACTAACTGCTTACCTACATGCCATTAAAGGCATGTGCCGGATGTCTATGGGCATGCCACTGCGTAATAGCTTACATTTGCCAGCTAAGATAAAACAATGTTGCTGCTGGCAAACGACATAACTTTGAACTGAACGCTGATTTCAGCTGATTTTAGTTCGAGTTTAGAGCTTACTTGGTCGCTGGTCAATTTGAGTGTATTGGTAGCCTAAATGGCAATACTCCTCTAGCTAGAGGATTTAAAATTTGATGGCACGATACGCTTCTGTTTGCTGCTTCGCATGCGTTTATCCCGGCAATAAAGTGGCTCATGTTTAATTCCAGGACTAGAACTACATCTATGCAAAACTGCAGCCCGATACGTTTAGTAGTTTTGGCGTGAATAGGTAACGAACATCTGAACATTCAAGGGGGAAATTAATAATTTTGATAAGTTTCTCTCGTGACTACGCATGGCTATTTCCTTAAAAAAGTTAGTATTATTATGTCTTTTCCTGTATTGTACGGGATCCTATATACATATTTGTGCTGTTACTCTGATTAAAAGAACATTTAAAAATAAATAAAAAAATGTCCATTGCAGTTATTGAGTCCGCCCGCTTGCATAACCTACATTCATTCGCCTATTGTGAACAAAATAAAATGAATACTTTTTGCATGTTTTTAATAAATATTAATTGCTCTAAAATTTTATTGTAAGCTGTCCATATTTTATCCATGAAATTCGTGCGAGGTTACGGGTGAAAGTTTGGTAAAAATGCTTTGCCCTAAAAATTAATTGTTACTCCAATTATTGAGCAGTATTGATTAGAGTGAGAAGTTCAGTGGCAGCTAGGATGACTTGGATGCATGAATAAACTATCACTGCGAGCCTAACTGTCCAAACGTTGATCCGATTTGCGTGAAATTTGATAGGTGTACAGGCAAAACTTCTAAAATGGTCTAGGGACATAGTGAGGCCAAATCCGTTGTGAGGTTTTTAATATAAGCGGTTTTTAAAGGTAAAGGGGAGGCCTTATCTCAAAACCCCCGAATATAATCAATAAAGAAAATCAAGTGGGCTTTTTAGCAAGTAAGTACGGTTTAAAAAATATATATATTATAAACATTTCACAAGAATTCTCATTTGGGGGATATTTTTGTCTTCGTAGTTAATTGGCTCCTGTTTTTATAACATTACCCACTTCCTCCCATTTGTTTTGTTCTGAATACGATATGCGTAACTAAAAATATTTTTTTTAATGATTCGCTAAACATTTTTAGATTTGTTTCTTATCCAAAACTTGATTCGTCTAATTACAATTCATACGCATTTCCTCCAAAACGCCTTTCGTTCAACAAACATTTGTATTATCGTTTTGTCCAACAAGCGTTTCGTGTCTTTGTATAGTTGCGTCATTCATTACGTTTCATGAAATTCTTAAGGTTCCCCTTGTTTCTGAGTTGAGAATAAGTTTTAACTTATTGAAAATCGTGAGTTTGCGGCGGGAATCTATGCCTAAAATAAAACAAATAGTAGGTACCTATTTTCTTTATTGAAACTAACCTTGAACATTTTGATTGATATTTAGGATAAACTAGATTACTAGACAAAGCTCACAACGATATTGTTAGGGAGTAAATTATTTTTTTCCCTTTTTTAGCTTTTGAAATGACAGCACTCTTGTGAAATACCCGTGTAGCTGAATTCTTTAAAACATGACAAAACACTAATACTAATGTAACAATAACATCAATATCTTACATATTTTTAAACACATTCATTTTTCATGACGGGTTAAGTTAATAATAATAAATTCACCGTCATTTTTATTTTTCAGCGTTTTGATGGGAACCTGTAGTTTTATTTTAGCATAATATTGCTAGCACGAACCAAAAGTCCACTCAGAGTAATTAAAATGTGATGTTCCATATATTTTTAACCTATAAACTTCTTACCTACCATTAAACTAATATATCTACATATCACAATAAAAGTATTGTACTGTCTAAACTGTTGATTATTTATTGACCGAATGTTAATGGTCTCTCCTTCAACTCCTTCTAATGCTGTGTGAATTGTCCAGCATTATTTATTTATTTATTTTTATTTATTAGGGAAACATACAGTTATTATAAACTAAACAAAAAAAAAACTTAAATAACACTTAAACCAGCAAAGTTTCCACCATTAAATATCACATTATCACAATAACAAGACACAGACAGTACAGAGCTCAATATTTTTATTAATTTCATCTACTAGCCTTTTTTTCTATTTTGTTAGTATGTACGTACTCCTCTAACTAGTTCGTCTAGTTCGTGTTTTACAACCGATCGTTACGAAGTCTCGTGTACAGATTCAACGATTTTATAGATTTTTTTTCTTGACTAGGTATAATAAAGCCAATTATAATATACAGGCTTTATTAAAACATTACCTTCACCTAGCTAAATAAGAAAAATTACAATTCTGTATACTGTTGAAAGAGAATATACAGCGTTAAACGTCAATTTAGGTTTTATACAAACAGAATCTTTGGAAATATTACGTATTTCTTACTACATAAAATATTTTCTAAAGATTCTGTCTGTTCAAAAATTATGTTGGTATGAAACCTAAATTGACGCATATATATTTTTTTCAAAATAACTATTCTATATTATAATGTTGAAATAGAAAAATATATATTTGAGCGTCAATTTAGATTTTATACCAACAGAATCTTTGTCAATATTAAGTAGTAAGAGCCATACCCATAACTCGTTATTGCATTTCAAGGCGAGTGCAAAGCGTGCGATTGCTTATTACGACATTGCTGCGTGCCCGCAGCGTCGCGGCGGCGTCGTCGCAGCGTGTTCGCTCGCACTCGCCTCGCTTTGATATCGCAAATCGCCAGTGTGTTAGGGCTCTAAGATTAGGACTCAAGGACGTAAGGTGGACTGCTTCCAACCATACCGATAAACTATATTTTCTGCAAGTCAGCTTAAGCTAGTAATTTTTTTTTTTAACTATAAACCGACTTAAACTTTATATGATTTTTTTAGTTTTTTCAAGAATTTTCATGGATCCATAGTTCTGACAATAGTCAGAACTATACTAAATTAAAATGGAACCACACGGAAAGCACCAGCTTTCATATAAAAAAAGAATCATGAAAATCGGACCAGTCAAAAGTTCTGAGGTAACAAACATAAAAAACACATAAAGTCGAATTGAGAACCTCCTCCTTTTTTGAAGTCGGTTAAAAACTGTATATTTTCCTCGCTTCCAAAGCCCGTTCCGAGTGTTGACTTTGTCTTTTGAAATTAAAGTTCATTTCTCTCATAATTTCATAATAAAATGTTACAGACTGATATTAAAAACACTCTTAAGTCGTAACAAGACATAATTTTATTAAAAAATCACTTACCATCCTCATTCCCAAGATCGGAGACATCGTGAATAACTTCATCCTCTTCAGGGGCACTTTCATACTTCTCCTTGAGTACTGTCCTCGGCACTGCAAGATATAATGCATTTTAAGTACCAGGTACTAAAGTACTATTTCGCTCAGCAGAATGTTCAAGTAGCTCGTTAAAGTTGTTAATTTTAGACTTTAGGGTGCGTCGCAAAGTATTTTTATGTTTGGAGGGCTTTTGAGCGCGGTGCTAGAATTGACGTGGTTTTTTTTTACAAAATCCTAGCAGTTTGGTAAGGTTATTGAGTTTATGGACATGGGTTGACAGGCCGGGTCGATGTGGGGTTAGTAAAGTTGCTAAAAAGTAAATGTTCGGGTTTTTTGCCCAAGGGTGCAAATGTAGGCTGAACATGTCACTAATCTAAACTTCTCTGCTGGCCTTAAAATTAATGTTTGCTCTAATATGCAAACAAACTCATACACATAAAAAATATCTATCTCACATAAAAACTTAAAGGTTTGGATATATAAATGAATGTATGTTTGATATTTCTTCACACCAAAACTGTATAGTACGTATCTTTCAATTGTTTTCGATTCGCGTTATAGCGAATGCCGGTTGGCTACGACCTCAGATGTCGCCAAAACTAGACTAAACTAATTTGACAGGACTGACGATGTCGCCGTCCCTGTCAAAATAATAAGGATGACACCATTTTTAGTCCTATCAAATTAGTTTAGTTTTGGTAGCATCGGAATTGACACTATTGTCCCCTGTTTTGTATTTTTCCTAATGAATCTTTCAATTGTTTTCGATTCGCTTCATAGCGAATTCCGGTTGGCTAGGGCATCTGGTCCCATATACATTTCATTCCGATTCGTTCAATAGTTTTGGCCGATTCGTTAAATGCTATAAATCAGTTCCTATGGGATAACAAATAACACTTTTAAATGTTTTCATAGTAATAACGAGTGCGTAGCCATATTTGCTTAGAAAATTATCATTCGTTTTCATCAAGTCCTTATTCTACTGAGTTTTAAAACAACTCGAATAAACAATTTTACGTACACTAAATAAAATTGAATAATTCAACACCATTTTACCGATGGAATAGTCCAAAAGGATTTATCATTGAAATTGGTGAAATTTATTTTGCCAATACACAATTTTATGTCTTTTTGCCCTTAGCTATTTCTGGAAGTCGAAAGCATTTAGCATTAGCAACGGTCCAAAGGCCAGGCTGAATGACGAATGAAAATATTCAAATTATTTAGATTCAACTCCGCTGTCCGACGGCCGCTCCTGACGAACGTCGCAGTTAACGTTGCAATTGTGATTTGGCACGTTTCGGAATAGACAATCTAGAAGTTTTTCGTGTGGAAAAATTGCAATCCGTTATTATAAAATTGTAAATGGTACAGAATGGCTGATGCTGCGAAACGTTGGAACGATTTTGTTTGGCAATTTTTGTTTCGGAGTTTTCGTTAAATTGGAAATAATAATATTTTGACTTTAAACGATTTATAAGTTCGTTATTTAACATTCAATGAATTTCTGTTTAATAAATAAAACATTTTTGTTGCATAGTGTGAAAATAAACCATCATTTATGTACTTATGAGTGTATCAATATTTGTATGTACATTAGGTATTATAAATAAGTTCGGGTTATGTAGGAACCTTTATTCTTATCATACTGCTGAAGTACCTACCTGTCTATTAGTCTGGTAGATAGTGAAGAAAACCGAATAAAATAAAATAATTTGTTTAGTTTTTTACACATTTACAATTAATTCCGTGCTACGAGTCATCTCAGTGAAGGTTTTTTAAGTCGAAGTCTTTATATTCTTTCAAAACCGTGCACCCTTAACCAATCTTTTATACATTGACCAAAACAAGAAATCTCCAAGAAGCTGTCCTGAAATATATTATTTTTAAACCCAACTCATAGCTGCTCAAAATTTATTTTTCTATAAATTATAGGTAAGCTATAGGTGCTATTATTTTCTACGCCAACAAAAGATTACTAAAACTTAGATCGCGCTATTTCATGAAGCCAAAAATTATTTCCTCTAGCTTCCAAATAAAATTATGAAGTGAATCTTGTCCATAGCTCGCCCAACATTTCATGCTGTAGGATTTATTACGGCAGCCAGTCCGGCTGGGAAGTCTCTCGAGTAAAGGCAGGTTATAGCTGTATTTAAAATGCCGGTCGCACTCACTAAAATACTTCAAGAATGAGTTATAAATTCATATTTTATTCAATAAGTTATTAAGTTAACTCGTGAACGGGCCCGCGCGGACTATTGCATGCAATCGGTGAGTCATGCTGCATAGAATACTTATACTATAATGTACATTTCTGAAATGCTGACTCCGAGAGTGTTGCAAAAATTGAGTTTTAGAATTGTTTATTCTGATACTTCCTGGATTCCTAATAGCTCTGCAATGTGCATTGAATCGGACGGAGCGATAGGTTTTTTTTTTTATTTCAATTTCTTCGACTCCGCTGTTTGTATGGTAAATAGATATTTTCATTTCAGTCACAACAGCGTCAGCTTTATTATATTGGGTTAGGGTATATTTCACCCGAATCTAAAAGTGGATTACAAAAAGATTTGAGCGAAATATCCCCATCACTTTTGAAGAGGATACGTTTCGTCCGAATCTAAAATCTCTTGGTTTTAGATTCAGACGAGCTGTTCTCCACTATTCCAATGCTTCTTCCTTAATATATCACATTCACTGCCTGCTTCACGGGGGTGAAGAAGGTCGACTTGGGCCATGGAAATGTTATAAAGTGCCATAGCGCCCATCTTCTGTTTTCTTTAAGTTCTGACTTGTCGTGTAAAGTCTGAAGGAAATAAAACACTGAGGCTTTTGGGCAACCTACCTACAGTCTTGAGGTCATCATCCCACTTGGCCACAGGCGTCGTACACAACATGCTGCTCCATTAAACGTTTACACATGTAGTTGTCGTACATACAAACTTATGTTTCATTACGGATGTTAGCGGGTTAACTACGAAACTTATTTGTGTTCGAAGAACATCAAGAAACCAATAATTAGTTCCTTTCACATAGCGATTATCACGAAGTGAATTTATAACATAGAATTTTTAATTCGTTATAGAAATTATAAGTAATAAATTCGTTCCCGTCTCGTAGCGATACGCCAAAGTACAGTCAACGTGAAAACGAAATAAGTAATAACCCAAGCAAGTATTAATAAAGTTATAGATACCGCTAACCAACGAAGATTGTCAGCTTGACGCAACAACTCATCGAGGTCTTCCGTTGTTTCTACGGACAGCTATTTTCAGAAGTTTAGAACAAAGATAAAAGGTAATCTTTACAGGTTATCAATATTAATTAAAGTCGCCAGATTTTAAATTGAAGAATTAGCTTTGTTACTGTACTTTGCTTGCTTAATTAAATTGATTTAAAATAATAGAAGGAATTATTTGTTGTGACGTTTATGACTCTAATTTATATTTATGACATTAATTTAAATACTATAATAGCCATTTACAGCGGGATCTTTACCGTGATGGTACGAAATAACAAAAATATTTAGTTTAAATATAGCTTTAAAGAGCGATTGTATATTAATCCAGCAAAGAATACAAAATTATATCTTTACTTATAAGTATACAGTGTGATATTTTTTTGAGTGATCCGACAACTTTTTACGAACAGAGTGTTTAAAAAAGTGGTCGAATTTCTTTCTTTGAACTTGCAAGCTTTTAAATGAGCAGGACTTTTCTTACAAATATGAAATTCAATAACATCATTCTTATTCCATTTTACGTGGGTCCTATTAGGTATAAAATGGTTTGCTTTATCTTAATTGAAACAGAGAGGAACAGAACAACGCAATAATATAATATCCAAATCCCGGAGATTAATATTTATGAAAATTCCCCATCAAATTAATTTGAGGATTCTCCATTTCGTGTATTGCTTCAAGACATAAATGATTTGCGGGTAAATAAATACCTTAGTAAAATACTCGAATTTTGTTACAAATGCGAACGAGTACTCTAACAGGCTTAAATTCAATTATGAAACAATTTCAATTTATGGTAATGTAGAAACTGTCAGGGGTTTTCAGAAAATTTACGATGACGATCATTCATAAAGTTTTTTTCCTCCGTTTTTGAAGAATTCGTTTTGCGTTGTTTTCCTTGTCGAATATTTATTTATTGATCGTTCGGTTCACTTGCTAGGTTTTAGATTTATGTTGTTTACATCCGATAGGTTTGTTGGTATCTTAGTTTTTTGTCTTATTTACTGTTTTGATTTTATTAAAATCTAGTATAGTTGACTTTTAACAACTTGACTTGTAAGTTATGTTCTCAAATTAGTGGATAGGTATACTGAGGTTGCTTGAAAGAGATCGCTCTCAGCGATAAAGCTCCATTATGCTTCTTTTTTTGTTTTCTTTGTATTTATTTTGCGGTTTTGTGTGGTATAATAAAGTGTTATCTATCTATCTATTTATCTATACCTAAAAAAATATTTTCTACAGGAATTTAAAACTGTGCACTTTTCTTTCCAAGTCCTATCGAAAAGCTATTGACCATTTCCTGCAAGGAAGGTGCCAATATATGGTTCCTCTACTAATATCTTTGGCAACGAGAACAAAAGAACCATAAATAACTTACAAGTGGGTCAAACTACTTTGAAACACATTCAGCTTGTCCAATTGTATTGCTGATAAATAAAATTCACAGCACTACCAAAAATACAATACAACTGCACAAAGTTTTCCTAAGCGAAGTTTCAACTAGTCCATAAAGTGTGGGATTATCTACCAGGGGAAAGGAAAACGCTGAAGATTTTAGGCTTTTGTCGTACTTTTCAGTTTGAGATGCTGAAAATATTTTCAGTTTTGAATAGAATTTTAACGTTTTATTTTCGTACTGTTTAGGTAATTCGTTGTAGAGATATATAGATAGAAAGAATACCACACAAGATAGATTACACAAATAAATGCTAAGAGTGGACGAAGTACATAGGCGACCTTATTGCTATGAGCGATCTCTTCCAACCTTGGGATGGACTGGACATGTAAGAAAAAAATAGACGATGGCACACGAAAAAGAAAACAATAGCTACTTAATTATTATGAATGTAAGCGGGTTAGGTACGAACCTTGTTTGTGTTGGAACTTTGGAAGATCATTAATATCTACTTATACCTAAAATACCTCAATAACCTTAAACACAATATAATAATAAACTAAGTAATTTAAGTTTTTTCTGTCGAAATTAGTTTTTAGTTTTCATTTATATAATATGTTATAAATAATGTAAATATGTACCAATTAGGCGATGTGGTCGCTCTGCGACAAAGCCTTTTGTTGTGTGGTGTAAAAAAAAAAAAAAAAAAAAACTTATATTAACATAGAATAAAATAAGTTGTATTTGACTTTTGTATCAAAACAATTCACAATACCATAATTTAAAGATAACCTTTATACAATGGTAAATTGTGAATTGTTAAAATACAAAAATCCAATACATGGCACTACGAATATTATAAGTATGACTTCAGAAAAAAATAACAATGACGTGGGGCAAGTACCAAAGCAGCCATTAAGTACCAGCAGCGGCTTGCTAAAAGTAAGCTTTTTAATGACCAAATATTTTTTTAATCGGTCCAGTAGTTTCGAAGCCTATTCAATACAAACAAACAAACAAATCTTTCCTCTTTTTAATATTAGTGTAGATATACATAGATTTAATGTTGTGTGAGTTTTATGGGGATAATCTTTGTTTTACATCCCTCCACGGCTTTTATATCATTACTAGCTTTTGCCCGCGGCGTTGCACGCTCTATTCAAGTAGCCTATGTCCGTCCCTGGGATACAGTTTACCCCCCTGCCAAATTTCATCAAGATTTTTTCAGCCGAGAACGGGATAAAAAGTATCCTATGTCCGCCTCCTGGTTCTAATCTACCTTCCCGCTAATTTTCAGCCAAGTTGGTTCAGCCGTTCTTGAGTTATAAATAGTGTAACTAACACGACTTTCTTTTATAAATATAGATTTCTATCATATTTTACGTCTCAGGCTCTGGACCAACATAGGCTGTTGAGGATTGAGGATGCCCTCACGTACCTATCTATCTATCTATCTATCTATCTACAGCCTATACCGGTCCACTGCTGGACACAGGCCTTCCGTTGATAAACGCCTCATTGGCCTTTTTAATGCCCATAACCCCCACGCTGAGCATGCGAGTAGGGATAGTAGTTTGGTGGTAAAATTGTTTTAGTTTTAGTTGTAGAGGTGCAAATTCTAAGCCAGCACCACACAGCGAACCTCCTGCCCTCATGTAGGTACCTACTGACATACATTCAAATAATCATTTTTAATAAATCAATGGTTATTATGCAAAGAAATTGTATTAATAAGCCCTTACCCCGTACTTAAATACGTTTGAAATGCCTATAAAAATCATATTGATTGAAAAACCAATATTCTAACCTGTGCCATTAAATAATACTCATCATAACAAGAACATAAACACCTTGAATTTATTCATCATCTTTTTTACGATATCGTAAAGTATAACGATGGTTCGACTTAGTATAAACAAAAATTACGGATTTCGTTCACAAGCAACGTGATATGAAGTTAATGAACTCTGTAAGAGTTTTTCTCACGAGAATGTTTAACCACGAGTTACAAATAAAATTGTTTTGGTACGTTAGTTTGTTGAGTTTAATAAATTATAATGAGTGAATTATTTTTTGTCACCCAATTTGTTGAGTTTAAATATATATCCTATTTATTCTAGATTTTACACGGTGAGATAGTGAAATAAATTCAACGCCATCTACAGTATCAAGGCGCATACAGGAGCCAATCTGACAGCGACCTATTTTATCATATTATTACGTTTAACATAGGAAATTTTAAAAATTCATCGTACAGTTTGTGGTATCTATTATTACCAAATTTTTGATACTAAGCCTTTACAAAATGAAACTATTACAGAGGCATTAATAAATAACTTACAATAGATACCACAAACTGGAGGTTTTTAAAACTTCCTGTGCTCAACGTAATTATAAGATATAATAGGTGGGGGCGCCACTTTCACTGGTGTATGCGCCTTACCAAGTACTATAAAAGTAGACGTCGTATGCCTTCGGCTTCATTTCCTGACCTACAGGGATATTTTAATTCATTTGATTCGTTTCTGAAGCGAAAACGTCAGATTCGAATTTGAATTCTATTCCGGCGGGCGGAACTTTAAAACGCTATATTGACTTATGTCAGTGTTCAAAGGTTTATACCATTTCTGCATAGCAATTTGGATTGATCTGGGTTTTAGGTATCAGAACAATCTGCAATCTTCTAAGGTCGTTAGCTATATTTTAGAGTCATACCACCACCACATGTTGCGTAAAAAAGTGAATGAGCAGTGAACGAGTTGCGTTTCTTTTTATAGTTTTTAACATCGAATAATTAAAAAGGGAAGATGAGGTTCTAGTTTCTCGAAAATGGTAACCTCATATTGTGTAAAATTATGTGCTCCCACCTCAGTCGCCGTCGGACCGGCGGCACGGGCGGTCGTGATTCGCGTGAAATATTGTTGTCTCGATCTCACTTTGGTCTGAGATACGTCTTTCCGTTTTTGTTCTTCTTTATATTGCACAGGACTGAAAATATAACTGTGAGCGTTTGTGTTTGCGTGTAGTTGTAACATATGCCAATTTTTGAGAAAGCGCTGGGGAAACGTAACCTATCTTCCCTATTTAATAAATCAATGCCCGAGCGATGTGTATTTTTCCCGCAAATACTACTGTGTAAAATTAAGGAATTTGAAGTCCATTATTAGTTTATCTTATCACTCAAATTATTAAAACTAGGTTAGGTAAATGTTACGCATCATCACCTCAATAGGTACTATAATGTACCTATAGTTATTCAGTTGTAATGGCTTCTTACTTATCCTCCTTTATTAACACGCACGTTTTAAAGCTATAATTCAATAAACAAGGTGATTTTGACGAGACGAAACCCATTTGGTTGGTAATTAAGGAGTATTGTGCCGGAAAATTTATTCATGGTAACTTTATCACATGATTTCTTGTTTTTGAAGTTAAAATTCAGTTATCAAGAAATCAGCCTATGCACAGTTTTTTTATTTTAAGATGTTTATTGTAAGGCGAGTCAGTGGGGCTCTGTGGGCTAAATTCATACCATATTTTTTTTATTACCTATTTTATTTTGATTAATTTGGAGAACACGCTTTATAAATAAACACACATACTAACTTACATCATTATACAGAGTGGGGCAAATTTTTGGTAGGTACCTAAAGGGTAGCTATGCTATGCCTCGCATGTGGAAGCTAAAATATTGCTTGCTTGCGGAGAAGGAATGAAAAAATAACTGACTATACTAACTTCAGCCCTAGGCTTCGCACGCACTTAATCGGGATAAAAACTAGCCTAGTAGGTAATTGTTGTGTTGATTTTATTGATAAAAACATATTAATATCACAATTCAACAAGCTCACCCAAAAAACTTCGCCCTGTCCAAATAAAGTAATTAAGTATAGGACTTCTATTTTATAGGTCACTTTTCCCGATTATCTTTTCACTACGATCTTATAAAACGAACTTACGACACCAATATCTTACAAAAAATATTTAATTTTCATGGTTCCCAGTGTCAGAACTGAACAAAATTAAAATGGGACCACACGGAAAGTACCAGCTTTCATATAAAAAAAGAATCATGCAAATCGGACCACCCAGTCAAAAGTTCTGAGGTAACAAAAAAAAAACAGTCGTATTGAGAATTTACTCCTTTTTTTGAAGTCGGTTAAAAATAACTTTCCAGCCCAATATTATTAACTCTTATTAACAAAAAGCATTTGGTTGAAAACACCTTTTCACAATTGTTCACCTAAAACCAATTTCAAATTAAAATCAACTAACATCATAACATATCAGCGTTCAGTAACTATTGAATCTGCTCCTATAGAATAGATTACTGAATCAGAATAGTTTAGCATATTAATGTTAAACCGATTATGCGAAACATGTCATGGAGTTTGAATCACCGGTGAACTCTGTTGTCATTTAAATCGGTATTATGATAGGACTTATCACTCACCGGACTAACAAAACAGTTTTGTGGTGCAAAATATTTATGGTGTCACCAAAAATACTGATTTCAGCAATTATATGCCGAAACGACTGCGTGAAGGGATTCACGGCATACTTGTTAAGACTGCATTCTCGTCAAGCCTATTTACCAGGTAGGATGACGATCTACGAAAGACTGCAGGCAGATACTGGATGCGTCAAGCTGAAGACAGGGCGCCATGGCGCTCATTCTGGGATGCCTATGTCCAGCAGTGGACTGGGATAGGTTGATGATAATAAGTATGAATTACATCTAGATACTCACCACAAGTGTAAACAACTTTGAGATAGGCCTTGCTCCCTATCCGACAAGGCTTTCCGAACATACTGCTGTCGGCTGACAGAACGCAGCGTCTCTTGCCATGGCATTCTCGCATTGCAGTCTCCGTGGCGTATGGTTCTAGGCATGCTGAAAGATAAAATTCATCAGTCAAATATTCTTCATTTCATCTTATCTCAGCATCATCATCATCATCATCCGCAGCCCGACATCACCCACTGCTGGGTATTGGCCTCCAAACGTTTGTGCCACTCCACACGGACCTGAGCCAATCTCATCTTATCTCAACAGCCTATATTTGATTATATATATAATATTATGTACCAATTTAGTGTAATCTATGGACCTATGTATGAAGTCTGAAATAAAGATTTATTATTATGATTATATTTGGTCCACTCGTTTTACTTATCTTACGGAAAATCTTTACGAGGGAAAACGGTTTTATAATTTTTTTAAAGTCTAGTTTTCTTTCTTAGGGGGGATTTCAGGGGGGAAACTGGAATAACCCCAATACTAATTACTGGCGTCCCCCTGATAAGCGCCGGCTTTTTCTCATGGAGGGTAAGGCCTATGTTCCCTTGCTGGGCATGCGGGTTGGGGATCGCAGTTCAGTGGTAGACTGGTTCTGCTGCCTGTCGGATATCACTTAGTCGCCTCTTACGTCATTGATTTTATGTATACAGGGTGTCTTTTGGATATGGGAGTGGAAGGCCTAATCCGATACCATGATAATAAGAGAAAAATCGTATAAGGAGTCATGAACTCAATTTCTGAGAAAATAAAATATGCAAAGTTAGATATTTAAAATCTTGTAACTACATATTCTAGTCCAGTTACTTTAGCGATCTTAGAATTGAGACTAAAATTTTTGGATAAACCTTAATTTTTGCGTTATCAAAAACTCGTGCCTGAGTCGTTAGTTATTTAAGATCAAATGTCTGGTGTGTGGTTTATATTGCTCCAATCATGTTTACATGTATTATAAAATTGTCGAACTTAAAATAAGTGTTTTTTTATTCGTTGATAAATTTTTTTCATACGTTCAACCGATTTTGTGGTTGTTGTATTGTTTCAATTCCACGATGACCCCTTTTTTGGTTCCGTAGTCCTAACAAGGAACATTTATAGTCTTATCATGTCCGTCTGTCTGTCTGTATGTCTGTCTGTCCGTGTGTTCGAAGTTTTGCTAAGAGACCGTTAGTACTATTAAGTTGTTATTTCGTAGGGGTGTGTATATCAATTACGTCGACAATGCAATAAAATAAAATTTTTGATATATTTTTTACGGATTTCCCCACATGAGCCCCGCTTTTCATTGAAGTAATTGTTTTATCTTCTACCCTTTCGTGTGTGGTATCGTTGAATAGGTATTTAAAAATGATTGGATTTAGAAAAATATTTTTAGATTTAATGATCCATTTACAAAATATTAAACTTTGCAAATTTTTGTTCGTTCGAGCATCCTATCTAAAAACTATTCGGCTGGCTGGAAAATCTGGTAAAGTTCACTTCTAAACCAAATACAAAATCCTTTAGTATATTTTTTTTTAACTAAAACTACTACGGATCCCTAAACTGCGCGTGGTCCGACACACACTTCCTCAATCTCAACCTCAACAGCCTGTTTTGATCCACTGCTGGACGCAAGCCTCTTTAATCCCCTTATCCCCACGCTGGGCGTGCGGGTTGGGGATCGCAGCTCGGTGTTAGAATTGTTCTGCAGGGAGCTCTGCTGCACATCCCCTGCTTGATATCACATAATCGCCTCTAGCGACACCCACGGGAAGAGATGGGGTGGTGCAAATTCTCACAAAGCCAGCACCACACAGCTAGGTTAAAGTGACTGGACTATTCATTCACAATCTACCGTAATTGAAGAGAAACCGTTTTTAGCAGATTTGACAAAGCGCGTTGTCAATCGCATTCCAATTTGAATTTCATCAAAGAAGCTGGGGACGAGCTAATCAATCAATAGCGCCCTAATTGCCTTTGTGGCGCAGCCGTGAACTCCACCTGTGATGTAGGAGGTTGCGGGTACGATTTCCGCCCCCGGACAAATGTTTATACGATCTGTATTATAATTTATGATGGCATTAGTACTAAGGCAATCAAATGCATTAAGAACTTAATTGCTGATAAACTAACGGGCTGTATTAACGCATGCCTGGCTAATGGAGTTTTTCCAGATTCTCTGAAGATAGCTAAAGTTAGTCCGATACACAAAGCAGGCAATAAAAACGATCCCAACAATTATAGGCCGGTATCAGTGTTACCTGTTATTTCAAAAATATTTGAAAGGATTATATACAAAAGACTAAATACGTATCTATCAGAAAAAACCTTTTTAATAGACGAACAATATGGATTTCGCGTTAAATCGAGCACCCTCACAGCGGCAATTGATCTTGTAACTAAAATTAAAACAAACATTGACGAGAAAAATCTAGCTTTAGGTATCTTCATTGATTTAAAGAAAGCTTTTGACACTGTGAGCCATCCTAAGCTTCTTCAAAAACTCCACAACATAGGCATTAGAGATAAGGCTCTGGGTATGTTTTCTTCATATCTGACTAATAGGCAACAAGTGGTTAAAATTGATACCTTCACTAGCAGCGTTGAAGGTGTTAATTATGGAATTCCCCAGGGTTCAATACTAGGTCCTTTAATGTTTCTCATATATATCAATAATATAAATTCAATAGGTCTACAAGGACACCTAACTCTATACGCCGATGACACTTGTCTTTTTTATTATGGGAAAAATATCCATGACTTAATAACTGTAGCTCAAACTGATTTAGATATTTTAAATGAATGGCTCAAGTATAATTTGCTCACAGTTAATACATCGAAGACTTCGTTCATGATTTTTAGTGCTAAAAATAAACAAATACCTTCTTTTCCTCCATTAGTCATAAATAATGATGCAATTCAGCAATCACACGTAGAAAAATATTTAGGTTTGTGGATTGATGACAAGTTGACATGGAAAAACCATATTGAACACGTAAAATCAAAACTGAAATCCCTACTAGGAGCACTATACAAAGTTTCAAAATGTATACCAAAACCAGTAAGGGACATTATTTATAATTCCCTTGCTAAGTCACATATAGAGTATTTGGTAGAGATTTGGGGAACAGCTACTACTACAAATTTAATACCTCTTCAAAGAACCCAAAACAAAGTAATAAAAGTATTATACCATTATGACTATCTTACGCCGACTAAAGAATTATACAATAAAACTAATATTTTCAATATAGAGAAACTTTACATTTACAACACATGCATTTTAATAAAAAAAATTACTTCAAACTCCATTCAATCAAACATCAAATTAAATCTAAAAGAAAATAAATACAATCTCAGAAATAAAATAAAACTACAAGTAGCTAATACACGCACTAACTATGGTAAAAAAACAATATTATCAGAGGGAGCTACAATTTTTAACAATTTGCCACACTGCATAAAAGAATGTGTTAGTTTGAATGTCTTTAAAAATAAACTTAAATTACATGTACATACTCTGTAACAACCAGTCTTATATTTAGTAACGCCATATAAGCTTACCTATCTCATAATTATCTAAGTACCTTACCTACTAGCTGTTATAATTTTAGTATTTACACAATATTATTACATAATAATTAGTGAACAATGTTAGTTAAGGATATTTTTGTGTTATAATTTATTTTAGGCACCAGAGGTTAGTTAAAATATTGTTAAACCTAGATTAATTTTCTTATGTATCTCATTATAAGTAAACCCTGTGTTTGTATGAGAATAAAGTTCTTTAAACCTATTTAACTGTAACAACTCATGGTAGACACATAGTGTATCTACCCTGAGTTGTCACAATTAACTTGCCTTACTACAGTAGTTACGTAAATACGCAGACATCTGTTATCTACGCGACTCATATGCGCATTTTAGTAACCAACTATATACGCTAGAGGCATTTGAGAAGTTTCCATACATATTTTTAACTACAGATGCTAGCGAGTATAGACTATGAAAACTCATGATAGACACACTGCAGATATTTATTCAAGTTATTCTGGATGTTTTCTATGCATAAAAAAAATATATCTATCTTCTGTGTAGTGTATTGTATTAAGTGCCTATATCAGTTATCTAACTCTGCTTAGCTTGGCTAATAATTAATTTTGTGTTAAAAAACTATACAAAACTGAACGAAATCAAAATGGGACCACACGGAAAGCACTAGCTTTCATATAAAAAAGAATCATGAAAATCGGACCACCCAGTCAAAAGTTCTGAGGTAACAAACATAATTTTTTTTTAAAATACATTCGAATTGAGAACCTCCTCCTTTTTTTGAAGTCGGTTTAAAAAAACAATAACAATATCATTCATTTCTATGTAGTTTCGCCCTCTGTGCCAAAGAGGTCGTAAAAAATTTAGTCACTAATTTTCATATTTACCAGCAAGTCTAAACTGTAAGGTCTATTAATCAGAGTTATTAGTATAATGGTTCGGTAGATAGGTACTCGAGTTTGAATTTGTAAAATCCATACGTTACCAGTTTACTGGCTAATACTAAGTAATGAGGGTGAGGGGAACTCATCCGCCATAAAGGGTTTAACACACAGCAGCTATAATGTACATTATATTCATCACACTGATATTATAAATGCGAAAGTTTGTATGGATGTATGCATGTATGGATGGATGGATGTTTGTTACCTCTTCACGCCAAAACTACTAAACGGATCAGACTGAAATTTTACATATAGGTAATTCTAATTCTGGAATCAAAGATAGGCCACTTTTTATCCCATAAATCAGTTCCCGTGGGATAGAAATCACCTTTGAACGTTTCCATAGGTACAACGCGGGCGAAGCCGCGGGGCGCAGCTAGTATTTCATTCATGTAAAACTATAACATCTCATCTCATCAACTGTCGTGTGTAGTCTCTTGAAAATTTCTATGGAAGGATGTAATTAAATGGATCATGCTATAATGTATAGGTATCTTTACATTTTGGCTGCCGTGTGTAAAGCTCTTGAGGGGCGAACGTCACGGGTTTGATTATCAAACTATGCCTTAATAATGCAGCTCCAATGCCGTCCATTTTGTGAAAAGGATAGGCAGTGTCCGCATTCATAGGAGCGGGACAGAGCATACCTTTTGAACGGCGTAAGCACAAAAATCGAGATTTTGCGTATTTACAAGAAAACTACAGAAATTACGAAGAAACGGGTTCATATTTCACACTATATATTTCAATAGAACGCAGACGGCAGATCTCGAGCAAATAATGTGCAACACATTGCACTTTTACGTTTTTTTATAATTAATTTTTTTCGCAACCCTTTTTCGCTAACGCTCGTTAGTTAACTAAGACCGCTCGAACGAACTTATCCCGCGGGATCGATTGACCTGGTAGGGTTCCTTAGTTGTTTGGGAAATCCACGAGCTGAGTTGGATGGATCGATTTGTTGAAACCGCGACCGCCGTGGTCAAAGTTTAATTTCTAACATATGGGCAGACAGATAGACAGCGGGAAGCGACTTAGTTTTATACTATGTAGTGATACCTTCTTTTATTTCAGTTTAAACATTTCGACACATTCGTTTTTTTTTATTTATTTAACAAAATCCACAGCCCTTAAAAACTAAAATTGACATACTTATTTACCAAACATAAGGCCAATACAAGATTTACTTTATGTAAAATTTATAACAAATTGACTATCACTATAAATCGGTTTAAGGAACGTTAAGACCATTACGAAGAAAATATTAGGATAGAAATAAGAAAATAATTAAGTAATGGGTAATATACATTACATAATATATAATCACAATGCATACAATAAAAAAAAAAATGGGTTCTTCTCTTTTTCTATCTTGAAATACACATCACCATTTTACCTAAAATTCATTTTCTTTCTACTATTAATGTATAGCAAAACAATATTTAAAATATTTCGGATCGGTTACTTGCTGAGGACTAAGCTGTAGGGCACAAAATAACGATGGTATGTATCTAATATGGATTTGTACTTGGTGGAGTACGCTGCTTATAAAATTCAAGGTTTAACCCGCGATTGTGACGCAAAATGTCTGTAAGAAAACTCAAGTAACTCCCACGCTATGGATTTGTGCTGTGCTTATTTTGAGTGCTTACCTGCCTCATTTGACGTTTACTACGTTCCTTGTTATATCTGGCAAATACGAATTGGACTCTCTTTTCAGAGCTTTAGAGCCAAAGCTATGGAGAGCGAGTTTATTTTAATAGTTAGCAAGGTTTTGACAGTTTGTTTGAATTTTTTTACTGATAATTTTTGCAGCTTAGGGATTTTATTGTAGAAGCATATACATTTTCCTTTAAAAGATACGTTCGGAAAAAGTCGTTAAGTTCGCGTTAAGTTGTGAACGAACGTATCTTCGTTGAGCTCGTCTCAAGTCGCCATTTTCCATTAAGATCCATCAAGCGCAGGTGCACTCTATATTCACCATCCATACCATATGGTTAACGTCTCGCTAGTAATGGGACCGGAATCATCGATTGCTGTACGTATCACGTGACCGCTTCTAAGAAAACGCCGGCTTAGCAAACTTTCCGCCGACAACTCACCAAAGTACCAAAGTAACCCATTTCATCCCAAACTCCGTTTAAGTTAGGGATAAGCGGTAGAAAAAAACCATTCGATGACGTAGCTCATTATCCACTGTTGGCATTGAAGCTTCTTACAAGATTGGAAAGTTGAAGGTTCAGTTTAATGACTTAACTTTAAGATTAGGATGAAAATAGACTTGTCAAGTTTACGGTTCTTATTATTCTGTATCTTTTGCCAAGTGTAACCAGGTGGGACGTAATATTTGTGTCTGTTGTTTGGTAGATGATGAAGTAACCAGGCGATACTTGATTAGAGCTCATAATTGCTCTGATTTGTAAATTGTTTGAAACTTGGTCTTCTCGAGACGACCACGAATACAGAGTACAAGAATACAATAAAAATTATCTAATCAAAAATATGTACATTCTGGGTGCTTTGAACATGTGTACTAAGCCGAAAGGGGTTGATACTGGACCCCAAGGGAGAAAAATGAATTATTTACGAATGTTTTTATCCTATTCGTGATCTTTTACACGAACTTGTGATGTTATTCATTGAAATTTAATTACTAAAGCAGGCATAATATTTTCGCCGCTCATTGGTACTTCAGCGCATAAAAGCATGTAATGAGCGTTTGTTGAATTTCATAGCTGAGTGTCTATGTACCTTTCTACTTAGGTACATATGCTTATTAGGCAGATATAGAAAATCATTTATTTATTACTTACACAGTACAAAACAGACAAGAATCAAAGAGAAAACAATAACAAGAATATTAAATAGTTAACTTATATTACGAGAAAAAACAATTACACAAAATATTAACCAAAAATAGAGACAGTTACTTATTTGAATTATTATAATTGCAAAAGACTTACTTTCTTCCTTCATCCCTCGTGGTTGAGGACACTGTATGGAGTCGTATTCGGTCCTGCCATACCGCGCAGAGTAGATGGCAACTCTGGAGTGGGGGTTGCAGCTGAGATGCAGCACGTCGTTTTCGCAGCCAACTTTACTTCGGAACTCATCTGTTGGAGGAATGTTATTTTTGAGTGGCAACACCAACAAATTAATATAAGGGGTTTGTAGTTTGCAATGCGGAATCCCGGGAACTGCGAGGGTTTTCGCAAATGTTAATAAAAATAAGTAAGAAGCCTAGCGGTATTTTTTCGCAAGCCAAAGAAAAAAATCATATTTTACTTGGAACTCAATAAATGGTATGAAATTTTGCGAAGAAGAGGAAAAAAAGTAAAGAAGCGCACTGCGCTTTCTAAAAGAAAATCTATATTCAAAGGATTTTTTTTATTAAATCGTTGTATTTATACAAGCTGTGCATTATTCCCGAGGTCTCATTGGTTAAGTTGTATCCCGGTGCCAAACAAAGACAACATCATTATATGAGCTACCTACTATGTGATTGGCTTATTTTTTAAGTAAGAGGTTTTTGTCTCTACTATAATTTTCTTTAGTATAGTTTGGCAATAGGTATCTTTTTTTCTACTTATAAGCTGCTAGAAAAGTCAAATTTAAAATTATCAAACAATATTTTCCCCGTATTTTTTTATCCACCAGTGCAGTGGAAAATTTCTAAACGATAAATTGCTGGGCGAACCAAAGGTAGAGGTAGGCAGACACGTCCCTCGTTCATTAACTAAGAAACCCTATAATAAAAACCGTCGACACAAGAAACGTGACGATACGATTCCAGCCTAGCGCAGGCTACATTCCCTCCCCTACAGTAATATTAATTACAGTTATAATTCATAATGTGGCGAAATGAATTTCTTTGTTAGCAAGATGGGGAGTCACTTTTCTAGCTTTTACTTGCCGTCAAGTTTATCGTTTATTCGTTCGGCATTAGTTACCTACTCAGTCAGTTGGATGGTACTTCAAAATACATTAAAGTGTTAGAATTGAATTATTTTGTTTAAAATCCCACTACTACAGTATTGTGATTTTGTTATATATGTAAAGAGGTAATTGATGAATTATGATGAGGGACGTCACCAAATATTTAAATCGTTAGTTAGATATTATTATTACTCTGTAGTAAGACCACGCCGTGTTTGTTGGCAAACTAAGTAAGTGAATTGGAATCAGTGAATTATGTGCTTTGTGCTTGATCACAAAAGTTTGTGCAATATAATTGTACAATAAATGGCAATAATAACAGTTAAGGTTAACAAAAATACTAATTTTATCTACTCATATGTGCGTGCGTCGGCATTTTGCTAACGCAGTCAAAGACAATGCCACAGTTTTTGGGCGAAAGGGCACAATACCATCCATAACTTGTGGATATACCTTCCTTTCGTCTATGCGGTTTTTCTGTATCTTTATCATTTGGTTTGTTTAGCGGCAGCTGTTTGCTTTAGTTTTTCCGGACAATTACAATCTGGGTCTCTTCCAGACAAGAGTCACCTGCTCCTCTTGAAGAGACCCAGATTCTTCAGTGTTTTAGACCTTCGTGATACATCGTCTGCCAAATGGCAGACACGAAACGATCACACACCACAATCCCACCTAATAGTAATTGTAACTGACTAAATAGTCACTTACCATTAGGTGGGATTGTGGTGTGTAATCGTTTACTACGCGATAACAACAATCTTCGATTGATTGCTGTCATCACAACCAACGTAGATTAGTAAAGAGTAAGTATGATCAAACATGCAAACGTAGTAGGAAGCCCTCCGGCCAGATGGCCGGTTACAAAGATCGTCATGCCTGACGATCTGTGAAAGGCTCCAGGCAGATGCAGGATGCATGAAGCTGACAGGACACTATGGCGCTCATTAGGGGAGGCCTATGTAATAAAAATAGTAAAAAAATCATTTATTGCCCAACTAAATGTACACTAATACTAATACGTAACCTGCATGCATGCATAGGTAACAAATTAACAATAGATTAAAATAACTTAGTTAGTACTAATTCGAGTTTATGTAAGTAAGATAAAATTAGGGCAATAGGGATAAACTCAGCATAATGCCGACAGACTTATCAGTCTCAGTTTACCCCTTACCGACTGGTGATCGTCGGTTAGATTTAAGAGGTTTTTTTGCGGTTTTTGCATGCTCTATAATTATTAGGTATATCGAGACTGGTGCGTCCATATAATGTGTCTATGTGTGTTTGAGTGTGTATGTGTGTGCTCTCCTGAGGCACCAGTCTCGCAAGCGTGTCTCTATGTCCATTTGTGGACTAGTATAAGCTGATGATGAAGATGATGAAGTATGATCGAGGCGGTCTAACCGACAAAAAAGACGTTCTACAATTCACAGAATATTGGAAAAACTATTTGGTCAGTTAATACAAACTTGGCAGAGAACTGAGAGAAAGCTATAAAACAAATTACAGCGCCGAATAATTCTCTTTGTGCCCTCAATGAGTTGTCCTATTACTATTCTTGGCAAGTTTTTCGGTTATGAGTTATAATGGGTTCAAATGAATCAGGATTTTTTATTTTTTCCCCTGCTCAGTACTGGGAAACTTTTGACACTAATGTTTATTTGATATTACGTTAATCTAACTTCTTTCTAAAAATACTGCTCTTTTTACCCGACTACCAACGGAGAAGGGTTATGAGGTTAACACCCTATCTTTGTATGCATGTATGTATGTAGCCGATTTCACGTTCCCACGTAGCTCTGAAACTTCTAGTCCGATTACAACAAATGACGTATCGTTTAATTCGTCTCAGCATGCCCGTGGTTAAATATAGGCTAGGTGACATCTGACAAAATCGGGGATGCATTGAGATATCCCGATCTAAATGGGGGTTGAAAATTCTTACGTTAGTATATATGCCCGTGTGCGTACCTAGTTGATAGGTACTGATAATAACTACATTACTAAAAAAGAGACAAATAAAATAAAAACTAGAGGGGTATTTAATCGGGTTGTAGTTAAAAACTGCAACCCGACTAAGTAAAAGTTGTAAACAAGCGTTCAATGATGTTCCAAAAATATATAACTTATTGAAACTTATCCACCGTTGAATTTTATACTCAAGTAGTCGGAGGCCTTTGACAAAGTTCATATGCTTGAGGCCTCCGACTACCCGCATACAAAAATTTCTATGATGTATAATTTTCAATCGGTTATATTTATTTGGAACATCATTGAACGCGGTTGACAACTTTTACGTAGTCGGGTTGTGGTTTTTACTTTATCTATTTCCCATGAAAAACTGCGTGGTACAATCGTGTCATAGGAAAAATCTGACACACTTGGATTTCCAGTGACACTACACTTGCACAACAAATATAACTCCAGGCTCTGCTTAGCTTGGGACTAGATGATGCTGTGTGAATTGTCCAGCATTATTTATTTATTATTTTATTTATAACATCGTAGATAACGAGTAATCAGAAGTTTATCTTGAATGAGAACGCTCAAACCAAAACGACTTGCCTTGGAATACTTAACGCATGTGTGAACACATACATACATATACATACGTATTGCCTAGCTTAGCTGAGTTTTAGCAAGGCAAATCTGCAACCCAGCTCCCGGCTATATTAAGACTACAAAGTGAGCCAACAAAACTGACGGATTTATTTTGTCATGCGTCATTTTGCGTCAAACTCCGTTATTGACCTGAGGGCCCATATAATGTAACAATTGATGTCGAAAGCGATAGTAGTAAAGTCACAAAATTTATGGGTTTGACATGTGACTTATTTCGAATTTTTCCCTACGAATCTTTCAATTGTTTTCGATTCGCTTCGTAGCGAATGCCGGTTGGCTACGCCCTCAGTATGCCGAGTGTTAACTGCCATATTACTAGTATTTACTACAAAGTTTTTTTTTTCTATTTTCTATGGCAAATGTGACAGTGCTCCAAGCGGGAAGATGATACAACTTTCACCTTTCCATAGAATAGAGTAACACAAACTGTTTAGTAATATTGTATATTGTTATCTGTTTCTGTATTTTTTAGTATATTAAGTTTTTTTTCCCACTTATCATTCAGTCTCTGTCTTGTGTGTATATATTTTTTCAATTATTTATTTAAAGTTCTGTTATTTGTAAGTTTACTCATTGTTTACCTTCTTGTAGGTACATTTTTGGTTAAAAGGACAGGGCTGTTTTTGTTTTTTTTTTATTGTTTTTATAATCATTTTTTTTTTCACTCCTTCTCCGCAAGCAAGCAACCTTTTAGCTTTTACATGCGAGGACATATAAATTGTTAAAAGTTAGTATCTAAGTTTATTCCTAAAGTGTGTAAAACTGTTTGTTCTCCAAATAAAGCAAAATAAAATAAAATAAATAAAAATAAAGTAAATAATGTATGGCAGTTCACACTTCCCATACTTAGGGTTAAGTCTTTTTGTTGCTTTTTCCCGTTAATTTGATTTTATTGCAAGATTATACGTTTTAATACCTATTGAAAGCTATGTTTGTATTTGTCTCGAGTTTATAGGTAGGTATCTCCCAATTATTTCTTGTTGACAAGACCTATAAGCAAAATGTTGAACATTATATTATGTGGTGCTTGTTGTTGTTGCTGTATCATCAAACAGTTTCATTAATGACTATTTATCGTAGAAACTTTCGTAGTTTGACGAATTCATTATGAATAGAAGCGGGTTTCTTCCAACACAAACAATCTTCGATTCGTAGTTAACCCGCTTATGTTCATCGGGCATTTCTTGCGTATCTTTTGTTAATATCTCCGATTTTTAAAGATTAATATGTAATATGATAATATATATTTATTAGGAGGGGAAATAATAACAGAAGGTACGCGATATATACTCATACCCTATTAATTTGCCGTAGAAGCACAAGGCACACTTGGTTATGTCAATTGACATTTCACATATTAATAGAGATAAAAAAACGGATAAGAATAAATTATAAAAGGAACACATTCAATACAAACCTGAAGAATATTTCAACATTAGAGTTCTTTCGATTTTGTAATCTTTCGGTATAGCGTTCATTCGATGTTGTGATCGTTCGGTTTACAGTTTTTTGGTGTTCTGTGCAAACGAAACCGCAGAATGGAATACCGAAAGTATTCCGTTCTGTATGCTTCCAAGATACAGTTTTCCGGTATTCCTACTTTCGGTATTCCGCAGTACAGTCCATTTGTTGTTATTATTTTTAACAATTTGCGAAGTTTTATCATAAAGTTGGATGTAACGGGTTATTTCAGATGTCCCCTTTGAAATTCCCCTTAAGGGCGAAAAGTGGACTTCAACAAAATGAATTCCAGTTTTCCCTTAAAAAGATTTTTCGTAAGGGCCAAAACTGGAATTCTGGTTGTGCTTCTGTTTAGCTTGGGCAACGGGAAGCTCCTCTTGTGTACGATGCGAGTGTTAGTGTGATGAAGTGAAAATTGTGCGAGAGTACTCCCGAGGACACCAGTCTCCTAAGAGTCTGGGCAAAATGATTGCGTAGCTTGTGGCTTAGAAATGTCTTCGCAATTATCTACGATATTCGACATAGACATACAAAACATACCTATGCAATGTATTCATATAAGTAACTAGTTGACCGTATTTTAACTACCTAATTAACCTTTGGTCTGCTTACATAAAACAGCTGCTAAGTAGTGTTATTTCTCAGTCTGACTTATGTCAATAGAAGAAGACAGAGCGAGATTTAGCAGTATGCTAAGTTAGCAGACTGTTATGAATAAGAAAGTGATTATGTTTCTTCATACAACCTACCAACTATTTATGTAAACTACTTAAAGAATAGAATAGAATAAAATAGAACATACTTTATTGCACACCTCAATCTAAAAGACACTTTTTAAAACAAGAAAAGTTAAAACTAAGCGTCAATTGGCCTTATCAGTATACGTGTAGCATAAATAAATGGAAAAAACAATGTTTCCCTTTGACCAGAACCACCGTGTGCTCGTTATAGCCGAGGCAAATTTGTCCGAAAATGCCAGTACGCTGTGCTATGTCCGCGGCATGCGACGGAGTTAACCGCGTTATGACCGCGCCCGCCCTTCCAGTGTCGGTTAGAACCAGCCTACTGGACATGGTTTATTAACGACTACGCCATACCAATGTTTTGCCCACGTAGCAAATGTCCTCTCAGGGGCAAAGACTTTGCCCTTGTTAGAAGTTTTTCAGGTGCGTGAATATGCTGCTTTATGTAGTATAGTATGGTTTATAGGCGAAAATCTAGTCAATCATGTAGCGACAGTGATACCAATATCAATGATTTTAGGTATGACTAAAAAACAGAAGTAGAAGTACGAATTTAAATTAAGAACCATTGAATGAGTGACATTGTTGTTTTGACTTATTCGTTTTTTTCATAGAAAATGTATGGGAATTGTTTGTTTTAATTATTGCCGAAACTTGCAATTTGATTTCAATTTTCAAGTCAATATTTTTTTCTTCAAAATAAAACAGAAGGTTCCTTGGAACAAAACATTTTAACTACAAAAGAAGCGGTAGCTACCCTTAAGGGACCAAAAATTTGCCCCAACCTGTATAGGTAATGCGCCTGTTCGTATTTTTTGTAAGCTCGTATTATTATACGAGCTTACAAAAAATACGTACAGGCGCATTACATTACATATTTGTATAATTGCTATTATTTTTATTATATTACATATTTGTATAATTGCATCAAACGTAGGCTGTCATCGCTTCACTAACTGAAAAATAAATGATCCAAGAAACCCCATTACTATGCATTTTTGAAACTGACATTTGCTAACCGCTCAAAATTTCTTCCAAACTTTATAAAATCTCGGGTCATTGAAGTTGAAAATAAATAAATTAATTTAAAAATGAAAAACTAACTTCGAATCCCAAAGTTTTAAACTGTTTTTCTGTTCAGTTTTGCAGCAAAAATTAAACTAAGTACTCGATAACATTTTTAAGGGACCACTATCCTCTATACGACTGCAAATAATGTTACAAATCATTCTAGAAATCACGGAAAAATCGACAGACGTATATAAAATAACATACATACAACCGATGAACGAGTATTATAATGCTTAGTTTGCTGAGTAGTATTATATTATGCTGTACGAAAATACTCGTTTTATTTTCACCGAGTTCTGTTTCGCAGGGGGGACGCACTGCCCAGATAGTTATTTATTCTGAGTCAAAGTCGAGAGTACAAAAGAAGGCTTCTCTACGGCAAGCATAACTTAAACACATCTTATCCTCAACCTCAACAGCGTGTATTGCTCCACTGCTGGATACATTCCTCCCCCTGATACCCATAATCCCCACGCTGGGCATGCGGGTTGGGGATCGCAGTTTGGTGGTAGAATTATTCTGCAGGGGGTGCTGCTCCCCGCCCCCTGGTTTATATCCTTTAGTCGCCTCTTACGACACCCAAGGGAAGAGTCGGGGTGGTGCAAATCCAAGCCAGAACCACACACCCCACTGGAATAAAATTAGGTAGTCAGAGACTACTCATTTGTTTATTTATTTAAAGAACGGACGTCGGCGGCTCAGCGGTCAAGAAGATGTACCTATATGGAATTTTGTTTTTATTACTCTAAACATTAGTGCCTGAACGGTGGTCCCTAAATGGTACATAAAAAAAACTAAAGGCTATTAAGAGGTTTTCACGACTAAGCAAGCTACTGCATACATACCTACGAAATTTGAATCTCTGCCAAATTGACAATATTTCAAAACTTTCTTAGCCAATAACCATCTGCTCGCAATTTATGGTCAATTCCAATGTTTGCAAGCCGGAGAAGGATATAATATTGCATTTTTTCGATAAAATTCCAAACAACTGGAATGAAGGTTATATGGAACACTAGCTGCGCCCCGCGGCTTCGCACGCGTTGTTCCTATGAAAACATTAAAAAGTGATTTTCATCCCACGGGAACAGATTTATGGGATAAAAAGTAAACTATGTTTTATTCCAGTATTAGATAGAATTACCTGTATGCAAAATATCAGCCAGATCCGTTCAGTAGTTTTGGCGTGAAGAGGTAACAAACATCCATCCATACATCCATACATCCATCCAAACTTTCGCCTTTATAATATTATATAGTGTGATACATACATAATACTTACTCTACAACAATTACAAAATAAAATCTAAGCAAGTAAATACAAGTAAAGTCTGTTTGTGATGTCACAAAACAGTTCTGTATAAAAAGACGTAAAGTAAATTAAGTACGTTTGATTCTGACTAGACTAAATGAATCCGGGATCCACGTAATAAATTAAAAACCCACGAAAGTATAAATTCTTCGCGATCAAAGTCGCGGACACAGCTCACCTTCTACATACTCGGTAAACAAATCAAATTGTATTTGTTCACCAAGATACAAGAGCGTATGTGCTATAAACGAAATTTGCTATTACCCACTATTAATGTGGCGTAAAATGTCGCCTCCATTATACATGCCGTTGCATTTTGCGGCAGTTGACTTTGGCTTTGCCACAGTAGGTACTGTCAGCGACATAAAACAACACACCCACTTGCTGCGTCAGTTGTGTGTAACGTGTGTACTGTAGACGGTTGAAAATCACACTTCACACACTATCACACTCCTTTTATGAATGAGAACTATTGAATATTTGTTATTTTTCCCTTTTGAACGGATCGGGGTATAAGCTAGCTACCTAGCTCTAAGCCAGATGATAAAAACACTTCTTCATCCCATAAGTCATAGTAGTATGAAACCGCGAGTAGAAACTATGCTTTTCGCGTCTATCAGGAATAATGACTAAGTATAAAAATGACGACTTATAAAATTTAATTATCGAAGGCCGAGATATATAGAAATGACGATATTAACAAATGTCAATATGTAAACACATTATTTTGGCAAGATTATGATCCAGAATATCTTAGTATAAATATGTCAAAAATACCATGACAACAGGAAAAACAACTTTTCGTTATCCACCATATTGTTAAGTATTTGTACGAGTAAAATGACACTGCGAAATTAACAAATCTGTAAGCAACAAAGATTGCTTGATATCAAAACACTCTAGGAAAGTCAACACTGTTCAGCTACTTATGTAATTGACTATACCTAAGCATTGAGGTTATTAAACTGAATGTTTGCAGTTAAACCAACTGTGTGAACTGGTGGCAGCCGTATTATCGACTTATCGATCGACCTACCATGATACGATGTCACTTATGTTATGATCAACCAAAAGAACAATTTTAATATAAACCCAAAACCTAACCATTTGCTTTATTTACAAGTAACTTTAAAATAGAAAGGTGTTGAATTCGGCTTGAAGTTTTAAATAGAGATTTTTGTTACTAGATTATCTTCCTCAATCATTATCAGATTTAGTTTACATAATCATCGCATTTGTTTACATAATCATCTCGAGTTGGTCCCATAAAATCTTTGATCCCGAGGGGGATTTCAGGAACTTTATGTAAGTTTTATAACATCAAATTATGAAGATACTCATCCAATCTTAATATTCTGTGTACAGACAGTATTACAGTTAGCTAATACAGTAGTTACTAAGTAAATTCTATTTAATAAAATAAATCTCGTATCGGTGAATAAATAACAAGTTCGAAGGTAATAAACCACAATAAAAGCTATTAGCTTTTATTATATTACGTTCAGCCTTTTTGTATATCGATAACTCATGTTACAATGTTTATTTCGAAAGGATCAAATAATTTTTTGGCTACTACTCGCATAAACGACCAAATTTTAAATAAATAAATAAATAAAAATAAATAAATCGATTAACAGTTTATAATAGGTACTTGTTATACAGTTAAAACTGCGTATCAGCTTACCGATTCCCGTAAGATTATTACAGTACCAACACATAAAACCATAAAAAAATATCACACAAATCCAGTTTAATTTGCAATGAATGCCAGTCCTCTATGCAGAGGGTGCATGAACGCAGAGGAGACGTGTGCGCATGTGCTTGTAGAATGTGATAACTCCCATTAAATTTGTTTTATAGGACTGTGACGTCATAAAACTGTTACCACTTTTTTATCGCTGCAGTTCCATGGTAGAACTCAAAACCTGTCCCAATTTTTCCATGTTACTAATAAATAGTTGGTAACTCCCATTTGTACTATAGAACGGCTGGTCCATAGAAGTAATAAAACTTTTTTATCCTTGTAGTACTATCATAGAACGATTGATACAGAAAATATGCTATTAGTTCCATAGAACTAAGAATGCTGGTAACTCTCATTAGTTTTAATTCTAATTCTAATTCTAAGTGGGGGAACTAAGATCTGCACGGACGTCTCGCATAGGAGTGTATTGTGCATTATCCCCCTGCCTAAGCAGGTCCTAACCAGCACAGCTCCTTGAAGTATCGGAGCAGGACTTTAGGAGACTGACAGCTTCGCTTCAGCTTTTCTGTGGGTGTGGATGGGGTCGATTCCTCAATCTCTTCAGCCCTGTTTTGTGCCTAGCCTCCTCTGTGGCCGTGCAGTGTACCACGACGTGTTCCACAGTCTCTTCTTCTTGGAAGCAGCCTCGACATAAGCTGATGTCTGTGGCTCCGGTCTTGAAAAGATGATGGTTCAATTCACAGTGACCTGTGATGATTCACACCATCGTTCTGAGGTCCTCTCCCATTAGTTCTACACTTAGTGGGATAGCGTAGCTTCTTAACGACTACACTACCTCGGGACACCGATGACGCCTACCGGGGCACGAACCGGCATCAGCGCGCTGCTTTTTTTTTACGTTAAATAGACCTTTGTTTGACCGCAATCTCACCTGATGGAAAGCGAAGATGCGGCCGACGGTGTATCACGAAGGTCTAGAAGATACCTATTCACCCTTGTCTTGAAGAGACCCAGGTTGTAATTGAACGGAAAAACAGAGGCGGGGAGCGAGTTCCATTCCTTTGCGGTGCGAATAATAAAGGTGGAGGAAAACCGCTTATAGCGAGTGGAGGGTACATCCACCAAGTATGGATGGTTTTGCGCTAAGCGTCTGCTTGTCCTAGAGTGGAAGGGGGATGGCGGGATCAGGTCATGTAGTTCAAGTGAGCATTCTCCAAAATGTATCCTATAAAAGATCGAGAGACAAGGAACCTTGCTCGTCAATGAGTCTAAAAGCTCTTCGTTCAATCGAGTCTAAGGCTGCAAGCTGGTACTTGGCCGAGCCGTCCCAAACATGGCAGCAATACTCCAAACCAGACCGGATCTGTGCTTGATAAAGGGATAGAAGCTGTCCCTGTGCTGCTGGCTTTCCTGGAGGACATCGGGGCCTAGACTAGCAGCTACCTTCAACTTTCTGTATCACAAGCAGATCTACGATCATCATCATCAGTTTATTATACAAAACTGCATGAATTAATTTAGAATTTATTCTTTTTTTTAGAATTTATACATTGTATAAGGCTTCGTAGAGGCTTTACGCTGTAGCATATATCTGGCACTTCGTAGAAGTTCTACGCCGTAGCAAATACTATTACCTGGGTACCATAAGGGCTAGATAGTCAACTGACGCCGCTCGTATCCCGTGGGATCAGTTGACCTAATGAATATTTATAACTGGGCAACTGATCCCATTTATTTTATGATTGTACCTATTCAAACGTCAAAGATAAGTTCATAAGCTCTCGCCTGTAATGGCTAGGCCACACGTCGAGAGATTTTCGGGCGACCGGGTTGTGAGGAAGGCCATCGGGGCGTAAACCAGTCGGCTGCGTTGGCCATTGCTGGATCGACGAAGTTATACATAATCTCCACAGACTAGACACCAATACCCGGCCGATCTGTGCAGTAGTTTTAGTGTGAAGAGGTAACAAACTTTCATCCCTTACATTTTTATATTAGTACAACAGTTTGATGTACTGCACGCTTAGCCAGTCGCCTGTATGTAGCTTCGCGATGATTTTTATATGATTGTTATTACGAGTATTATTTATCATTTATGTCAGATTATGCAATCCATACAATATTGTTACAAACAAAAACTTAAGACTAAACATATCATCGGACCACCCAGCCAAAAGTTCTTAGGTAACAAATATAAAAAAATGCAGTCGAATTGAGAACCTTCTCCTTTTTTTGAAGTCGATTAAAAATAGTAGGCCGTTTCGCGTTAACGTCGTCACCCACGTGGGATTCAGAGTTATTTTTGTACGTTGTACGTTTTTGACGCAAGTAAGGACGTACCGTCAGAAAACCTATTTACCTAGTACATTCTTAGCAAGAGTAAGTTTACCTACTTTAAAAACAAATTGTCAGAAAAGAGAACTCTTTGACGTGAAGTAATCAGTTTTTTTCGTAAAAAAAAACATTTTATTTCGAAACGTCAATATTATTTTTGCTTCGATCGTACTTAATTTTTTAATAGCAGGACGGAATTCAACCTTATTTCTTGACGTTTAGCTATAAATTATTTATTTTCAAAGCTTTGAACTCAGTTCATGTCATAAACACAATTTATAACAACCTACTTAGCAAATAACGGAACCTATGCACGAAAAGAAAATAAAAGTTTATTTTCTGAATATACTTATATTTGATATTTAATTTTGTACAATATCGTACAAGCCAAGCAAAGGGTTTTTACATACCGGGTATAAAAGCAGTAACATACCACAGAAGGCTTGTAATAAAAAGAAATTCACAAAACAACGAGGTCAGTGTAACTTTTATACAACCATTCTAATGCCTATCATTCCAGCAAATGGCTCTTTGCTATCTCACGCAGCCTCATATAATAATACTCAATGCTTAACCCAAGATACACCCGAATTGCAGTATAAAATAAAAAATAAGCACAACAGGATAAAAGGTACGACATAAAATGTGGGGAAAAATTCGTTATATTTCCGCTTAGAGCAAAGCGGTATGGACGCTGAAAATTTGAGCAATTTTCTTAATTCTACCTCATTACAAAGTTACTTACATGGGCGGCATTTGTAGGCTACTTCGACGAACCTTCTTGAGCCAGGGCAGGGGTCTACCCCGAACGCCTTAGGGCTTGTGTGAAACTTGCACTGTCGCTTCTTTTGACAGGCCTCCACAACTGTCTGTAACAAGGAATACTACAAAATTAGTTAGTACGCCTGTTCTGGTTTGATTAAAAACTTTGATTAATATTTCGGGCGTGGGTTTATTAAAGCTTGGACTTTTAATTAAACGGCAATCGTGTAGATTTTGTACAGGTAAAATAAGGACGGCAAAAAGTTGGAATTATACAAGAGAGAGCTATCAAAATCCCTTGTCATTACTTAGGGATGACAAAACGTGTTTTTTCTCTCATTTTTTGCATCAAAGTGATTCTTTAGTACAGACTGAACGACGTCACATTTAAAATACAACCTCATCATCATCAGCCTATACTAGTCCACTGCTGGACGTAGGCTTCCCCTAATAAAATACAACCCGTATTAAATCAATTTGAAACTCGATGATTGATTTGATATACCTACATTAGACCTGTATTTATATAACAGGATGCTTTGCCAGGTATAACAAGCATTCCGCGACACCATGTTCACAGGGTTGACACCAATTCTACGGTATCAGCGGATATGGCGGTAGCCATACTCGGTATAGAATGGAGGGTCAGGTCTTGTTTTCAGTGATTGTAGGTACATTTGCCACAAAATAAATTCGTCATAAAAAGCATGTTTAAATTCTCCACATTTTTTTTCTGGACCATGCATCAGACGTTTAGAAATACGCAGCATCCATTTGTATCATCTCTTGGTTCACAAATCTCTTATCTCTCACACACCTGTGTCCGACTTATAACATTCGCTGCTAACCACAAAACCTTTACTTATCCCCAACCAATTTCAGTTAATAGGCCGATAGATTTGACGAAGCAAAGTTTTGAAGTGTTATTGGGTATTACGGATCCTATGTATATTGATTTGATAGGCAGGTTGTACTTCAAAGTTACGGGCCTCCTTGAGAGTTTTGATCCACTTTTGTTATTGTTTCCGAATACACAAAGTTTATGTGTACTGCCAAGCAATGGATTAGGATGGAAGTTGAGAATTGTTCTGATGGAAACACATTATTGATTGGAAACTTTAGTGTATTTACTGCCCAGCATTGGCTGTGTGACACACAGGGGCATGACGCCATACAGGGGCACGAGGATGACCATAGAGGGACCACGTGCGTCTTGGGCCATGAATTTTTTAAGATCTAGGGTCTTCGAGACGAGGATGAACAAAGGCAATCCATGTTGATAATAATATGCTTTATCTCACCGAACTCCTGCGGTGATCGAGCGGTAAAAGGAGGACGTGAAAAGTACCTCGCGGAAGCTTATGAAAAACGAAGCACACATCATCAAGATTAATCTATTTCCTATGCCGCTGAAGGTCTTGCCTTGTATTTTGAGACCGAGTAAACTGGACACAAAATGAAGATTTAGTTTCTACTACTTATATCTACCTAATTGTCTTATCACATCGTCATCCATAACGCAATGCTTGAAAACGAAAGTTTTTAATCAGTACGTCCGTCATGACTTACGGAGCTGAGACGTGGACACTCACGATAGGGTTAGTCCACCAGTTCAAAGTCGCTCAGCGAGCTATGGAAAGAGCTATGCTCGGGGTCTCTCTGAAGGATAGGATTCGTAACGAATTCATCCGACAGAGAACCAAAGTTATCGACATAGCACAAGGAATTAGTGAGCTGAGGTGGCAGTGGCCCGGCCATATCTCGCGAAGAACTGACAACCGATGTGGTAAACGAGTTCTCGAGTAGAGACCGCCACTCGGCAAACGCAGTTAAGGGCGCCCTCCGGTCAGGTAGGATGCCGATCTGCGAAAGACTGCAGGCAGATGCTGGATGCGTCAAGCTGAAGACAGGGCGCTATAGCGCTTATTAGGGGAAGCCTATGTCAGGCTATGTCCAGCAGTGGACTAATGATGATGATGAATGTCTTATCACAATCTGCCTAGAGGACTTATACGGGGTAAGGACCTCCCAACACCTATGACCGCTATTTATATTGTGAGGTACATATTATTTTCATTTGCCCTGTCCTTATCTGACATCACGTAGGGTCAACATAATATCTTATTTTCAGAACGAGACGCAATTTTAAGCTTAAACAAACACCTATTTTTATATAAGTACGCCTTCGTACATACCAAATTAACTAAGTCAAATCTCGCTGCAGTCATCAAACATGTCTGGGTAAATGTAAACAAAGAAAATGAAATCTAAATCATGCTACAGAAAACCATCAAAGAAACGTAAAAAACCTTAGATGGGATGGGCGGAACGTGGAAAAACCGAAATATCTCGTTGAATTTTTCTACGTTAACTCAAAGATTTTTCAGATCTTATTTAGAGAAGTATTTGAAGCAATTTATTTTCGCTTACGAAACGTTTAATGAATACAAACATTTGATCAGGAGATACTTTTTAGGGTTCCGTAGTGGATGCGTCCGAATGGTTGCCGTTAACGAAATTGATGTGGATCTACTTCAATAGCCTATATTGGTCCACTGCTGGACGCAGGCCTCCCCCTGATAAGCGCCTTATTGGAGTCTATCTCATGGGGGTAATGCCCATAATCTGCACGCTGGGCATGTGGGATCACAGCTCGGTGGGAGAATTGTTCTGCAGGGGGCACTGCTGCCCGCCCCCGGTGTATATCCCTGAGTCGCCTATCACGATACCCATGGGATGAGTTGGAGTGGTGCAAATTCTAACCCAGCAACATACAGTTATGTTTGACACAGCTATTTGGATAGTACATTAAAATTAAAATGAACAGGGTGTTATAAAGAGGTGGTTCAGAGCATCGAAAAGGTCAACGTTTGTTCTAGGATGTCTTGTTTTATTTTATCAAAAAATATTTTATTTATTTATTTATTTATTGATAATGCATCAGCAGCCTGGATTAATTTTACGTTATATCTTTGTTTTAAGATACATGTTACGTAGAAAGAATGATATTTTTTATCCATTCTTTCCATTGGTATCTAAAAAATACGGGATGGGTTATTTCGCAGTGGAGTCGGTTCGATTCCTTGACGAAGCATTATAATTATTTATCATTTTTATTGTAAGATATTCCGACACAAATGTTGTCGGAAAATAAATTGTTTGAAAATAAAGAAACTGAAACTGAAACTGAAAAAGTAATTAGTATAAAATATTTAAAAGCATTTTTCTAAATTTTAAAATTAAATTATTTCATGAAAATATCTTATCAATAATATTTAAGGTACTTAAATGGACTTGGGACATCCTGTAAATACCATGAACTATGAGTTATGACTTACAAAATAAGCACTTGACAAGTTATTTTTTACCAGTTGAACAGCTTGATAAATAGTTATAAATATCAAATAAGAAATAAATAAATAAATGTAAATAATGCTGGACAATTCACACAGCATTATCTAGCCCCAAGCTAAGCAGGGCTTGTGTTATGGGTACTAGATAACTGATATACATAATACAATACGCTACATAGGTAGATATTTTTTATTATACATAGAAAACATCTAGAACACCCTGAACAAATACCTTCATATCAAATGAGGAGCAATTGACTCTAAGCATGAATAAATCTAAGTTTGACCAAATCCTAGATAATATTAATTATGTATTTAATTATTGGAGTATTTCGCAAATAAATTGTATTTACTAACATGGACAGTTACGTACTAAAGCGAGTTCCATCTTTAGGCATCAACATCATTACAAAAAAATAACAAAAACTAAGGAGAATCAAATTATTGAAAACCTTAAATTTTCTACGGAACCATAATATTTTATGTCGACGCTCACTTAACCGCTTCTCTCGGATTACGCGAAAGATTCTTTGTAATTGAAAAAAAATATTTCTTACAGGTTGGATAGATCAAAAGAATGATGGAAAGATTTTTCAACAGTTAAATTAAGTGTTCGGAAATAATTGAAGTAAATGAAAAAAACCAAAGTTTATTGTTTATTTTTATGTTTGAAATCTTGTATATTTGGGATGGTTAGAAGTGGATTACTGTTCAGCAGCTGGATAACAATATCCATACCGTCGTCGTCACCATACCTTTGCCCAAAGATTTAAATAGTTAGATACGCCCTTGCACGTAAAAACTGGCATTTGCTTTGAATGCGTGCGCTAACAAAATGCACGCACACTATGAGTAGATAATATGAGTGTTTTTGTCAGTAAATTTACTGTTATTATTGCATTATATTGTAAAATCATTTGACTTAAGCTTTTGTGAACAAGCACACCACAATAATTAATTTTGTTTTAAAAAACTATAAATCGACTTAATTTTTTACAGTTCTTTTATGAATTTTGATGGATGCCATTATCAGAACTGAACAAAATTAAAATGGGACCACATGAAAAGCACCAGCTTGTATATAAAAAAAGAATCATGCAAATCGGTCCACCCAGTCAAAAGTTCTGAGGTAACAAACATGAAAAAAAAACAGACGAATTGAGAACCTCCTCCTTTTTTGGAAGTCGGTTAAAAACACACAACTTACTGATTCCAAATGACAAAGACAAGCTTGTGAACTCATAAATTTCACTTGGCAACAAACAAGATGCGGTCTCACTATGAAAAGGGTATATCTAACGATTTAAATCTTCGCCTTTGCCCTATAAAAATATAGGGTAAAATGTGGCGAGTTGTTGGTGACCACGGGTTCCGAGTGCTCCCGGAGAAATTCCTGGTTCTCGAGTCCGCTTGTGGATTTGCATCCCAAGAAAACCAGATCCCCACCTCTTGCTTGACTTTATTGAACTTTGCGACGTGTCGCTAATCATTGAAGGTGTTTCATAACCAGTAGTGGTCGAACTTGAACAGGAACTCTCAATAAAAGGCATCTGATATAATTTTGTCAATAAACTGCTGAAACTCCTACAAATTACACAGGTGGTTATTGAAACCAAATGTTTAGATTAGTACCTACTTATCTGTATAATCTACTTACTTTTACCATCAAAATCTTGATGTTATATCTATACCTATATTATGAAGAGGAAATATTTGATTGTTTGTTTGTATTGAATAGGCTCCGGAAGTACTGGACCGATTTAAAAAAAAAGCTTACTTTTCAGGGACTGACATAAGCTATATTTTATCCTGGAATTACACGGGTACAGGAACAACGCGGGTGAAAACGTGAGACGTTGGTAGTTGCTTAAAAAAAATTTCATCGGGGGTTCGGCCTCACGCTCACCAATATCAAAGGACAGGGCTGCCATATGTGGGAGCAGAAAGGTGAGGGAAGATTAAGGTAGGCGTGTGTGTGGAATGGTGGGCTCGCCAGCCATGTATGGCAGAACGAGAGGGGACGCCAATCGAGCCGCGGTAGGTTTAAATTTTGCACCCTTAATTTTTTCCTTTCTTAATTTTTTTTATGTTTAAAACTTTTTGGTTCGGTGAAAATGGTGAGAGAGTGTCACCGGAAAGGTTTTAGTGGGTATCACGTCCTTCTCAAGGCGTAATGTCCTACATAATTCTCCCCCCCCCCCCAGACCAGTTTATTCGTAAACGAATTTCCACGCCGAAACATCGTTATCATATGTCCCGAGATCAGATACGATCCTGAAAGCCACAGACAGCAGCTTATGACGTGGCTGCTTCCAAGAAGAAGAGACTGTGGTACACGTGGTGGTACGCTGCACGGCCACAGACGAGGCCAGAAGCAAAACGGGACTGAAGTGTCTCATTGAGGAATCAACCCCATCCACACCCACAGAAAAGCTGAAACGAAGATGTCAGTCATCTAAAGTCCTGCCCCGATACTTCAAGGAGCTGGGCTGGTTAGGGCCTGCTTAGGCAGGGGGATAATGCACAATACACTCCTATGCTAGACGTCCGTGCAGATCTTAGTTCTCCCACTTAGAATTAGAATAAGATGTCCCAAGATCGCGAGAATAAGAAACGCATTATAATAGGTAACTTCGTATAATACAAATTAAATTTCAAGTTCATGTTTTAATTCAGTTTAATTTTATTATAAATTAAAAGAATGTATTTTACTACGGTTCTTCATTAGAGAGACCAAATTGATTTCCCCTATAAATATAGGCCCTCTAATTTATTTGCTAATGAACGGTGCTTTATTACCTTTTGAAGGGAAGGAGAGAAGTTTCTTTATCATTGTGTCGCCTTTGATATTACTTTTCGAGAACATTTTGACTTTTCTTACAATGTAGAGGAGAGGAACTGAATTAATGAAAATTAGGAAGAAATATTGAGTGAAAACAGAGTAGATAATTAGATTTTTATTGGATAAACTATAATGGCCAAGATATGTGAAGGACCTTTTGTTATGAGATAACAAAGGAAATTACAACCAGAGAATATAAACAAATTAAAACTAGCATTTCCAATTGAAACAGTTGAGCTAACTGCAGACTCTTGCAAACTATAAAGAGGTAATTCACCTGGTAAGTCAGGGGTAGTAATTACAAATGACTGAAAAGAAACTGGAAGTTCGGTTAGGCTCGAGGTATCGTTTACTACCGTATCTTATCTATTTATATAAAAAAAATCCCCATTTGTCTTGGTCACGGCATCACGAGGGACCGACTAGACCAATTTTGCTAATTATTTTTTGGTTGTGTTTGTTATGGTCAGGAGAAAGTTCTTATGAATAAAAAAAGTAAAAAAAGTAAAAAAAAAATCCAGGCGGGCGAATCGGGCGATGCCGCGAGGTAGCTGCTCCTCGCGTCTAAAATATCTTCAAAAGAGATTTTTTTACAAAGCTCAACCCAAAGAAAAGCTTTAACTTCCATCATAGTTCACTTTCATTGACCCTCCTAACAAAAAACACATTAGCCTATTCTATGACCAAGCATAAAAATACAATTGTCCTAAAATATACTTACGCAAGGGTTGTATGTTTTTACAAAAAGAACTTTGGATTTAACCCTTATCATTGAGCTAATAAAGACACCCTTACTCAGCAAATATTCTGTACCTTCGTGTTTTACACAATGAGGTACATTAAATAGTAAAAATATACACATATCTAAATATATATACGAATATATAGCTAGTTGTATTAATAGTGGCTAAGGCTACAACACAAAGAGGTTCATTGAGATGGGAGTCTATGGCCAAATCCAAAACTAAAAGATTTAGAGAAATGTCCATGAAAGAGTCATGGGTATAATGTATGCGAAAACAAAACCTATACTTGGTTATTGGTATCTAATCAATAACCTCTTAAAGGCGACTTGGGTTGATTAAGACTAGCAACTTTTGTTCTATAACTTTTCCAAAACGTAGTACATCTCGACGACCGCTGTGGCGCGGTGGGCGAAGATCCGCCTACGACGCAGGAGGTTGCGGGTTCGATACCCGCCTAGGGACAAATGCTTGTACGATCTGCAGATATTTGTTCAGGTCATTCTGGATGTTTTCTATGTTTAATAAAAAAATATATTTATGTAGTGTATTGTATTAAGTATATCAGTAATAGGTATACAATAATGGTATTTGTGTGTACCTACTCTTGTATTTGTCACGAAGAAATCAGAAAAAAAGAATCAAAAGAAATTCCGATGATCATCAGGATTTCTTGATAAAATAGCAAAATAAGTTTTCAAAATCGGTAAATAATTGTGGGAACAATCGACGAACATGACGGTCTCACATTCAAACGCGATTTCGTTGTCCTATCAGCGAATCCGCGCTTCTCGTCAGTACTACGCTCATCGCCGTTCGATTAGCGGAACTATAGCGAAACCTCAAGAATTCAAAGAACTCGCCTCCTTCTTCTAAGGTCAGAAGAAACACGCGAAACAAAAGTGGTATTGCAGCGAAATAGCATGGCGGTACAAGCGCGGAGATGTGGCTGGAACTTGAGTAGATCGGCGGAATCGTGCGGAAAAAGAGTAAAATCATAGTCAAATATATGCGTTAGAAGCATTGATAAATTAAAAAGGGAAGATGAGGTACTAGTTTCTCGAAAATGACAACCTCATATTGTGTAAAATTGTGTGCTCCCACATCAGTCACCGTCTGACCGGCGCGGCGGCGGCACGGGCGGTCGTGATTCGCGTGAAATATTGTTGTCTCAGTCTCACTTCGGTCCTAGATACGTCTTTCCGTATTTGTTCTTCTTTGTATTGCACAGGACTGGAAATAGAACTGGACAGAACAGGACTGGAAATAGAACTGAGCGTATGTGTTTGCGTGTAGGTAGTTGTGACACATGCCAATTTTTGAGTAAGCGCTGAGAGAACGTAACCTATCTTCCCTTTTTAAATCAATGGTTAGAAGGCAGTTTTGCCATTGTTCCGCTTCTCGTACAACGGACAACGTCATTACGGAACTATAGCGGCGCCGCCGCCGGCCGCCTACTCAGTTTCGGGTGCTGTTATGCGACTGGCCTAATAAAACATGCAAAAAGCAGAAATTTGAATCTCCGCCTTTTTTTTAATTGGTTGAAAATAACTTTAATCAAACCGTATAAAAATTGAGGTTTTACTACGCATTATCTACTCGCATGAAAATAATAAATTCTCACAAATTAAACCAACATAATGTTAGATGTTGACTTTTGGACAGCATTCTGTTAACCCGCCTATGTTTTACCAAAATAAGTTTAGATTTGTTTACACCAAGCAAAGCCAAATAGGTATATAAAATGCACACAACGGTTCTTAAAGAATCTAAAATTGGTCAATAGAATCCAGAATAAGTATCAATAAAGCCTATGCTGGCAGATTAGCCGAGAAGCAGAAATACACATATCGGGGCCAAAATACAAACATTCCGGAAATAGCAGCAATTTGAATGTTTTTTGGTAGCGGCATCGACGTTTCAACGACTGAGGATTAGCCTGGGACCCGACTCTGATAGGCATTAGTGTTACGATACTACAGACGAATATAAACTCTAACGAAGCAGGAAAGAAAACGAATGATGCGTAGGTAAACATATTATCATGATCACCTCAGTGTCGGGGCCCGGGTTAAAGTATATCCTGTCTATAATTATGTCAAAACATGGAACGTGATGTGGCACCTAGCTTAAAATGTGTAACCCAGTATTTTTTAGTTAGACCAAAATACCGTATATTTTTATAGAAAAACACAAAGGATCATTGATGTGGATAGGTAATTGATGTTAGTTTAAAACTTTCAATAATAGCTAATAGCTAAGTTTAGCCTATGAGATGGGATAAACTTAATACTGAAAGTTTGAAAAGTCCATGACTAAGGCGTATACACCAGTAAAAGTGGCGACCCCATCTATTTTATCTAATTATTACGTTAAACACAGGAAGTTTTAAAATCCATCGTACAGTTTGTGGTGGTATCTATTATAAGTTATTTATTAATGCCTCTGTATTAGTTTCATTTTGTAAAGCTTAGGCAGAGATACGAAGTTGCGCTTTTTGGCCAGCGAACTCTATTTTTGCATCTCTTCCTAAACTTTACATAATATAATATAAAAAGCTAATAATAGATACCACAAACTGTACGATGGATTTTTAAAATTCCCTATATATAACGTAATAATATGATAAAATAGGTAACGCTGTATTATTGGCTCGGGTTTTTAACCCGATAACAGTGAGGTGAAAAATCTTTCATAGTTACCTTATGGACCAAATAAGCCCTTAAGATCCAGTGCTATTCAAAAAGCAGGTAGCATGACAATTCACAACAGCGGACAGAATAAATGTGGCACTTGTTTGGCTCACTACAATCTTTATAGCGGAAACAAATAACAATAAGGTGTCAACCTCAAAACCTTCCTCCGTTGGTGGTCGGGTAAAAAAGCTATTTTTTTTTATCTCTTAGGGATAACATACAATCATACTTAAATATTAACAGTTAATAGTAAAGTAACTAAGTACTAAAAGTATGACCAGCCCCGTTATCCGCAAGTTACAGTAGAGGGGTGGTGTTAGTGAGTTAACATAGTAGTCTAGTTAATCTAGAATTATATTAAGTAAGTAAGTAAATAAAGTTTTGTTGTTTAACTGTTTATTAATAGCATCTTTATTCAAGTAAATAAAGTTGAATAAAGATGCTATTAATAACCAGTTAAACTTCATTTAGTTTGTTATTTGTCTTTCTTTATCTGATGCTGTTTCCGACCAACATACCCTGCGTTAACGTCCCAGTGCCCTCCATGCTCAAATCCTAGAGGATACGATCTGTACTCAAAAAACACCGAGTCATGCACAAAGAGCCTGCTACTCAAAAACAACATCAGATGACAAAATTAGGTTAATGGCTTTCTTATACAAAGCAGGTGAAGTAGCATAGCAGTAGCTATAATTTGAACGTAAACGCTCACCTGCAAAGCGCTGCTATACACGCACTCAGTGTCCCCCACCACCTCGACAGCCACGGGTTGGTACTCCGTGAGATCATTCAAGCACGCCTTCTGCGATGCCGATGCACCATACTGCGCGACCTGGATGCTGATCGTGGTTCCTCGCGGACAGATCAACGTGACCATTTCTTCGTCACAAGCGGCCTTCTGATGTGTTCTTAGCGTTCCCAGTAGGAGTTCTGTAGACAAAAAAATACGAATAATTTGATGGTTTGATGCATGATGGTTCGACGACCTCTGTGGCGCGGCGGACGAAGGTCTGCCTGCGACTGCAGATATTTGTTCAGGGCGCTCTGGGTTTTTACTATGTATTATAAAAAAATATCTATCTATGTAGTGTATTGTATTATGTATATCAGTTATCTAGTAGGTACCCATAACACAAGCTATGTTTAGCTTAGGGCTAGAAAATGCTGTGTGATTTGTCCCACATTATTTATTTATAAACATTCGGTTATAATAATTGGTTTGATGGGTATTTAATATGTACCGTGATCTGTTAAATAGCTCATCTAGGTGACTGTACTCAAAAACACAATTTCTTATTAAGGTTTCCCAGTGCGTCAAAATTTATGAAACATCCAAAATCCTTCGTTGTTTTAAAATAGTTACGAGATGGGAAGAAGCCCTATTTATTTATTATGTGTAAACGAAGGACTTTGTCGCTTAGTTACTACACCGTCCCTTAAAGTTTGATGGCGTTATAAAAACTTCTCATCGAGTCCACTGGTGATCGGAATACTGGTTTGTATTTTGTTCAATGAATAAGCATTCCTAGCTAACGAGGACGGAGGTGTAGTTACTAAGCGACAAAGTCCTTCGTTTACACAAAATAAATAAATAAGGCCTCTCGTACTGTTGTATGAACGCTTGCGCATTCGCGACATGGCGAATTTGATAATCTGAAAAATCCAATTCTGAGTATCAAGAGATATTATATCGAATGATACTGCGATCATGGAATATCATGTGATGAATATCACAAATTTGTCCAGTCCAGCCAAAATCTGCATTCTCGTGCGATTTAACAAAGAAAATCCCCATGATATACTCGTAGTAGTTACAGTAAATTGCAGATTTTGAAAACACGCATTTTTGCTAAGTATACAGGGTATCCCAGAAATGGTGGATAATCCTGCACGTGCGTGTGCGGGGCACGGGATGGGACCCCAAAACCCCACAATAAAAATCTATCCCCAACAGTCCAGTAAACATAAATTTTATTTCTGGCTACTAGGCCTCACATAGCGGCGGTCTTATTTGATTTTACAAAAAATGTCGTAGACCGCCATTTTTTGTAAAATTTTAAAATATCCCAGTTTTTTTCACATTTGTGGACGTCCGCTATGTGAAGCCTAGTAGCCAGAAATAAAATTTATGTTTACGGGGCTACTAGTTAACTACTATCCTAAGTAGTTGAGTTTTTTAAGGTAATTATGGATAACTAACTTTTAGGGAACACGTTAAAAGAAAAAAAACCGAACTAGGCCTCACAAATTTTTTGACGAGTATTCGGTTAGGATGCAGTGCGAAACAGTTCTAAATAGTAATTTATAACTGAAAACTCCAACGACAATGTTTTGTCAACTCGCCAAGATTAAATTAACCCAACCTAATAGTGTAGCATAATCCAAAACCTATTTTCCTTAGTTATCACACTGTAACAATTTCGTCGTCGCCTAAATGCGCCTAATGCCACTTAAGGCTTATTATCACTTTGTTAATATCTCGGTTATTATCATTAGCTTTTGTAAGCTAACGATAATTTCAGTGATCCTAATATTAGCTATATAGTTTGTATAAGAGCAGCTCAGAGCATTTATGAAATACTGAAAACATTTTGTTGATTTCTTCCTCAGTGACATAGCTGGTAAGATTGATGCTGATATACAACCTGCTTCCGTTGAGCCATACTAATACGAGTAGTGATACTAGACGTGAATATGGCGCTTATCAGGGAGAAACCTGCGTCCAGCTGTGGACCAACGGACCAATATACCTAGTCTGCTGAAGTTAAGGAAGAGGAGAGCTATGTCAGCAGTTGATTCATTTGTTTTGTCAGAATGCAATGGTCACCACATAAATTTTCATAATATAACATACATACATAATATATAACATTTTCAAAAGTCGCCTATCGCTTGCCTATTTTCTAGATTTGCATTAAATATCCTGCAAAGTTTCATGTTTATTCAGTCGTTTTTAGTTTATTTGCTTAGTAGGCATTGATTTAAAAAGGGAATATCTTCCCTTTGGTTACGTTCTCCCAGCGCTTACTCAAAAAATGGCATGTGTTACAACTACACGCAAACACATACGCTCACAGTTATATTTCCAGTCCTGTGCAATACAAAGAAGAACAAAGACGGAAAGACGTATCTAGGACCGAAGTGAGACTAAGACAACAATATTTCACGCGAATCACGACCGCCTGTGCCGCCGCGCCGGTCAGACGGTGACTGATGTGGGTGAACACAATTTTACACAATTTGAGGTTGCCACTTTCGAGCAACCAGTGCCTCATCTTCGTTTTTAATAAATCAATGTTAGTAGGTGTGTTAAAAATTAAACAATAATAGCATACGTTTTGTATACTAATAAAATAAGAAAGAAAGATTTGATAGTTTGTTTGTTTAATTTGATTGTTTAATAGGCTCCAAAACTACAGGACCGATTATTTAAAAAAATCTTTCATCATTAAGGCGCATACCCGAGCCAATCTGACAGCAATTCCTATTTTATCATATTTTTACGTTTAACATAGGATTTTTTTAAAATCCTACGTTCAGTTTGTGGTATCTATTATAAGCTATTTTTTAATACCTCTTTTAAAATTTTATCTCATATAGTTTAGGAGGAGATGCAAAAATAGAGTTTGGTGGCCAAAAAGCGCAACTTCGTATCTCTTCCTAAGCTTTATAAAATGAAACTATTACAGAGGCATTAATAAATAGCTTATAATAGATACAACAAACTAAACGTAGGATTTTTAAAAATTCCTGCGTTCAACGTAATAATAAGATATAATAGTTGGGGGCGCCACTTTCGCTAGTGTATGGGCCTTAAAAGCTTACTTTTCAGGAAGTGATATAGGCTACACAAGTATTTTATCCCGGAATTCCCACGGGAACGGGAACTACGTGGGTGATACTGAGAGGCGCTGCTAGTCACACTAATATTATAAATGCGAAAGTTTGGATGGATGTATGGATGTATGGATGTACTACGACCTTTGTGGCGCGGTGGGCAAAGATCCGCCTGCGGCGCTGGAGGTTGCGGGTTCGATTCCCGCCTCGGAACAAATATGTGTACGATCTGCAGATATTTGTTCAGGGCGTTCTGGATGTTTTCTATATAAAATAAAAAATATCTATCTATGTAGTGTATTGTATTATGTATATCAGTTACCTAGTACCCATAACACAAGCTCTGCTTAGCTCGGGGCTAGATAATGCTGTGTGAATAGTCTAACATTATTGAAAATATAATTATAATATAATAATTATGATGGATGGATGTTTGCTACTTCTTCACGCGAAAACTACTGGACGGATCTGCATGAAATTTTGCACATAGGTAATTCTAATCCCGGAATCAAACATAGGCTACTTTCTATCCCATAAATCAGTTCCCGTGGGATGAAAATCACCTTGGCGAGGCGCAGCTAGTATTTTATACAATGAGCGAAGTTATGAACCGTAGCTAGGCTCATAGCTTCGCTCACGTTACTTGGAGAAAAACTTGTCTGCCTCGTTGGTCTTCAGCTGCTTCAATTACGTGTTCAACTGCTGATAATGGGGTCCCGGGTACGTATATTGAAATTCTATTTCAGTAGGTACATCTCCGCCGGCTTCAGTACTTCAGTACTTCACCGCCAAGAACTTTACGAACTCATTGGCTTTTTTGGGCTCAGGGTGCAGTTATAAATATACATACCCCTTTTAGTCACGTTCGCGGGGGTTGGGCGGGCTTTGCTAGGAGTAAGTTAATGTTGAGGCGCCTTGAGGGAAAACAAAAGCCTACGTACTGTCATCTATTACATTCCGCGGCTTCAGTACTTAAGGCGCATACCCGAGCCAATATGACAGCGATACCTATTTTATCATATTTTTACGTTTATGTATAGGATTTTTTTTAAATCCATCTTACAGTTTGTGGTATCTTTTATAAGCAATTTTTTAATACCTCTGTAATAATTTTATCTTATATAGTTTAGGAGGAGATGCGAAAATGGAGTTTGGTGGCCAAAAAGCGCAACTTCGTATCTCTGCTTAAGGTTTACAAAATGAAACTATTACAGAGGCATTAATAAATAACTTATAATAGATACCACAATCTGAACGATGAATTTTTAAAACATGCTGCGTTTAACGTAATAATAAGATAAAATAGTTGGGGGCGCCACTTTCACTGGCGTATGGGCCTTAACCACAAGACGCGGAATGTAATAGATGACAGAACGTAGGCTTTTGTTTTTCCCTACTACGTACGGGACATACTGTAGTAGCATTTTGATATAGGCGTCCCGGGTCAAACCGACACTTTTATTGCTATTAGTAAAAAAGCCACAGAAGTAACCCGGAGTTCCAACTCGGTGCATCGGCCAGCAGTTATAACATTGCGCATGCGCCTGACCTCTTCCCGATCGTTTGTTGGTCTGTCATCCCATCGGATTATGAGTGTGAAGGCATAAAGAATGCATCTGTTAGCAAATACTCATAGCTATAAAAGCAATATTGTTCAATACTGATTAGGTTTGTAAAAAACTGGTGTTCAAGGTAGAAAATACTTCGAATATTGTAAAAAATACTTTGCCTACACGATAGCTTAGCTTAGCTTGGGACTAGTTAAAGCTGTGTGAATTGTCCATCATTATTTATTGATATACCTATACTTATGGGAAATATTTTACTCAACAAAACTGACATTTAAGTCTTTTCTATACATACATATGCCTTGATACTCATACGCTTTATCAATGAAATAAATTTCAACATGAAGAAGATTATTATAAAACAATGCTTTACCAATAATGTTTCCTTTTCCCATCTATAAATTAATAACGGACAAAGGTGCTCTTAACTATAAATTTGTTTTACGGTAATGTGAACCTTTCAGCTTTGTTTTGAGGTGAAAATCTGATAAATTATGTGAATTTCTGCTGTATTATCCTTCTCCAATCCAACATTAATGTATTACTAATAATAACTTCGTGGTTATGACCACTATTTGCAATAACGGGATGTTTACTACATTTACTCCAATTTTTCCGTGTACAAGGCTACTAAAACTGATGTTGGAGAACTCAATATATATGTAATGATAATATGTACCTATGGTTTATCCATCCAGCATGGAGCATGTTAGTAAATAAACAACGATACAAATAACAAAAACTCACTTGCTTGGCGTCGAGTTTCAGATATAATTGTAAGCAATTTTTATTGAAGGGTGGATCTAAAATCGACAAGTAATGTAAATTACGTATAAAAGGACGCGCCAACAAAGTGAATTTTAGGTTAAGTATGGGCGGTTTGTGTACGTTTATGCCACATTCAAAATGGACACGGTATAGGTGCTATACAAAATTTTAATATGATGCGTAGGGTAGTAAAGAATAGGAAAACGATCTAGACTGGACCCATAATATGCTTGCATGGGGATTCATTATTGGCCCCCTTATGAGCGTATATTATTAATATGCTCATCAGGGGGCCGTGTGATGCCGACTTAGATGTTGCGGGTGTCGTAAGAGGTAACTTTGGGATATCCAGCGGGGAGCGGGCAGCAGCCTCCTGCAACAATTATGCCACCTTACTGTGATCCTTAAGGCGATACCACGAGGCACACTAGCGCCGCCGCCTATTTTATCTTATTACTAGCTTTGCCCCGCGGCTTCGCACGCTTTATTCAAGAACCCTATGTCCGTCCCCGAGATACCGTTTACCTCGCTGCCAAATTTCATCAAGATTCGTTCAGCCGGGAACGGGATAAAAATTATCCCATGTCAATCTCCTGGGTTCTAAGGTACCCTCCCACCAATTTTCAGCCAAATCGGTTCAGCCGCACTGAAAAAATATATTAGTTAAATTTACTAAATTCTCAGTATTTTTTACAAAAGCAACGTGTAAAAATGGGTCCTACACACTTTTTTGTTAATTTAACTAAACACAAATGGTTAAACTTTTACAAAACTGGTTTAGTATTACTGACTCATTAGAATTGTAATATCGCTAACTGTCGTAAATTTCCGTAGTACGAAACCCCATCGGTTAAAATTACACAACCGATCGATTTTACAAAATAAGGCGTACTGTAGAAGTTTTGTAAAATCGATCGATTATACGACTCTAGTCATGTAAAAATTACTCGTTGTGTTTCGCAAAATTTACGTGTCATGTTTAGTATTTTTTGCTATGATATATTTCGTATATTTTACCATATAGCTTTTGTAAACTATACAATACCAGTCATGCAATATTCACTCATTCTGTTTTGTATAATTTAAGGATTTTGTTTAGTATTTTTTAGTAAACCTGTTTAGTATATTTTACCCCATGATTTACCTAAAAGGTACTATACTAGTTTTGTAATACCTACTCATTCTGTTTCGTAGATTTAACGAGTTGTACTTAGTATTTTCTACTAAATCGGTTTTGTATATTTTACCCCTCAGCTTTTGTAGACTATACGATACTACTCATGTAATATCTACTCCTTCTGTTTCGTATAATTTAAGGATTTTGTTTAGTTAATTTCATTAAACTTGTTTTGTATATTTTACCCCTAATATACGTAAAATGTACGATAGTGGTATTGTAATATTCACTCAATCAGTTTCGTATAATTTACGGGTCATGTATGTATTTTTTGCTAAATAAGTATCGTCTAAAATACCATTATTGTATAGTACGTTCTACGAAATTTGTTTACTTATATACTTTCGTATATTTTGCAACTTTACTTTGGTTGAATCTACAAACAAATTGAATAGGTATATAATACCCTTGACTTTTAACAGTAGGTATTGCTTTCGTAATATTTACATATTATCTTTTGTATATTCCACGCTTTTTTTATTATTGATATTATAGGGTACCTGGGTTTTTAAGTTGGCTACTTGCGGCCGTTCCCAATAATCAGATGGATTGAATATTTGAGAATGGCTGTAAGAAGCTAACTTAAACATGTAGGTACCTATGATCAATAATCCAAAAAGCGCAAACAAGTAAATAATGGGAGAACAATACTTACGTACTTACCTAGGAGTCAAGGGTATTATAAGCTCACAAAAAATGTCCAAGTAGAAAGTTCCAAAGCAGATTAAATAAACGAAAGCAAATGCATAAGTCAAAACAAATTCGTGAAATGTACAAATTTAGCAACAATATATACATATAACACAGGACATTATACGCAAACAAATTATTATCAAAATCATTACACTCAATTGAATTATCATATTATACATAACAATTAATTAATGAATATTACAATTCCCAGATTTGGCCAGGATAAGGATTCAAATAATAGTAAATGTAAAAATATAAGAACTTTTTATTTTACTAACAAACACAAAATGACACCAACAAATTACGTAGGAAACGCTCGTTCCCTCGTTTTACATATTTTAGTTTACCTAGACGTAACAGAATTGCCACCATTATATAAATAAGTACGAACTGAATTCTACAAGAAATATCTCAATCACATCAGGCATAAAAAAAGTTACAAAATAATGATAAACATTTATGGTTTTATCAATCTCGAAACTCTCGAAACTCCAGATTCATAATTAAGGGGCTGACAACCGTCAAACATCTTCTCGCCGTATTTACGGTTATGGTGTAGTTTTCTTCGTTCGTACTAAACTTATGCAATTTTTTTGGTAGAACTTGTTTTGATCAAATTCGGCCACTTTTTAACGCATTCACTGCCCAGCTCTGCGGTGCGACCCGCAGGGGCGCGCCGCAGCTCCACGCAGATAGAGACTGGCACCTGCGTCTTGGGCCATGAAGGTGTTAGTGTATAATGTATAACGCATTCACTGCCCAGCTCTGCGGTGCGACCCGCAGGGGCGCGCCGCAGCTCCACGCAGATAGAGACTGGCACCTGCGTCTTGGGCCATGAAGGTGTTAGTGTATAATGTATAACGCATTCACTGCCCAGCTCTGCGGTGCGACCCGCAGGGGCGCGCCGCAGCTCCACGCAGATAGAGACTGGCACCTGCGTCTTGGGCCATGAAGGTGTTAGTGTATAATGTATAACGCATTCACTGCCCAGCTCTGCGGTGCGACCCGCAGGGGCGCGCCGCAGCTCCACGCAGATAGAGACTGGCACCTGCGTCTTGGGCCATGAAGGTGTTAGTGTATAATGTATAACGCATTCACTGCCCAGCTCTGCGGTGCGACCCGCAGGGGCGCGCCGCAGCTCCACGCAGATAGAGACTGGCACCTGCGTCTTGGGCCATGAAGGTGTTAAACAACTTCAACTCACAGTTCGATAACAGGACGTCAAAATCTGATTCAATCTGAAAATAATTTAAATTTTGGTAAGTAGGTATATACATTTTAGCATAATTTTTTTCAAATTTAATTTTAGGAGAAGAGGAGGTATTCAAGAGGTTGCGGGGTCGATTCCCGCCTCGGGACAAATATTTGTACGATCTGCAGATATTTTCGAAGTAAAATAAAAAATATCTATCTACATGTATTGTATTAAGTATATCAGTTATCTAGTACCCATAAGATAATGCTGTGTGAATTGTCCGAAAAATATTTATTGATTATTTATTTATTTATATAACCAGCCACTGCTGAGTATAGGCCTCTTCCTTATCTCGCCACCCCATACAGTCTCAAAGTATGATAATAGAGCTAGTTAACCCATAAGATGGATTTTATTTTATATTACAATTTGTATTTAATTGATCGTGTAATTATAATTGTAATCAATGGCAAACAGACTACAATATTTGATGTAGTAAATAAAGAAACTTACTTCTTTTGAAACTGCCACTCAACCCAGAGATATTTGATTCCACTTCAAATTTATCAAGATCATTGGATGCAATAGACTCTGAGTCCATGGAACATGTGCTCTGAAAAAAAAAATGAAATTATTAGTAAGTGCAAAGAAAATATTAACTACTTTGTAATTTTTTTTAAAAGAAATTATAATTGTGCATTAAAGTACATTCACAAAGCATCACATATCCATGTAGGTACCTACCTATAATATTATTTGCTTACCAATGTTTTATTTTCATTTCCGAATCGAGATAGTCCAGCCTTCAACTTTTATTTTATTTGATTGTATGAGTTCATTAATATCTGACTCGGTAATATTTTCAACACAGAATAGCTCCAAATCGTGTTCTAGAAAAGATTATATAAAAATGATTTAAAAATGTCTTGAAATAAGTAGGAACAATGATGAAATAACTGGGACTGTAGTGGCTTATGAATGACGATGAGCAAAGTAGGTACCTATCCTTTCTTTGCTCATCGTCATTCATAAGCCACTGCAGCCCCAACTACAATATATAAACAGCCTAATGATAAACTACCTAACATCATCAGGCTATAGTAAGCCTATGCTGGACATAGCCCTCCCCTAATGAGTGGTAATTATAATTCACTACTAGCTACTCACAGACAGAAATTGTAATAATAAGCTACTATTATTACGATTTCTGTGTAGTTATAGTTACCCTAGGTAGGCAAAGATGCCCATAGTTAACCAAACATCGAGATTATTACAGTTTATCGATGTCATCAAGTCAATTAGTTAGGTAGGTAGGTATAGGTTTTACATACCTTTGAACACTCTTTGAGTGTCTTCCGAGACTCCCCACGGATCCAGCTCAATCACGAAATTATTATCAGTATCAATATCAAATAGGTACGTTCGGATCGTATTCCTTTTCTTCCATGATTGATCAGGCAGGCAGGCAGGCAGGCAGACAAAGCTCAGCAAAATGGCTAACGAAACACCCTCCACAGTTTCGAAAAAAGACACTTTATTGCGTACTTTCAATGGAAGTAGGTAGTATAATTCTGTGTTACCCAAATAAACACAAAGTCCAAAGAAAATACAATAACCACGTAAAGCAGGAGTCGTCGTCGTTCGCTCGTTAGTGTCCCACTGAGTGAAGTGAGCGCGACCCCCCTCCCTTATTACAGTTATTAATTTTCTAATACGAAACAAGGTATGTTAAATTAACACTTACAGTATTGATTCTACAAAACTACTTTTGTAAATTATTATGCGTGTCCGTAATTTACCTACCTACCTACTTACCAACGCAAGGTTCTTTCGGGTCTAGGTACCAAGAGGAGACTGGTCTTGTACGGTTTTCCTAGTTATTACCTGCGCCATTTACGTCAATAGACACTTCCACCCCCAAAACTCTAAGGCCCGTATTATGAAAGCATGATCGGTCATCGACCTATGCTTGAGTGACACTTATGCCATAGAAAAGCGTTACTCAAGCATAACTCTATGACTGAGCAGGCTTTTATAATACGGGCCTAAATCCTAAGCACCTTAGGAATGTGTCGTCTATATTAATATTATAAAAAGGAAAGATTTGATTGTTTGTTTGTTAATTTGTTTATTTGTTTGTATTGAATAGGCTTCAAAACTACCGATTTAAAAATTCTTGAAGCTTACTTTTCAGGGAGTGACATAGGCTATATTTTATCACGGAATTCCCACGGGGCTAGTAGGTATAAAATAAATATCAGATTGTCTAGAAAGAGGATAAAAAACCCAGGTACAAGTTTTACTCCAACTCAAAAACTAACATTCTATCCACGTAAAGGTTTCTGATTCGCTCATTTACTTTACCCTATAGGTAAAGATTGAAGTGATCAAAAATTCAAAGTAATCACCTTATTTCCTAGTTTAACTTTAAGTTATTAAAATTTTGTGTCGAAGAGTCCTGTAACTTAAACGGTAGTTCAATAGGTACCCACTAACCAAAAGTATGTTTTACTGAACTACGAAACTCGATATAAATACTTATGAAGCAGAGCATGCATCCCTTTACTTTCACGAACCCACTTACAAATAACAAGTGTTTTATACGAAAGTACCTACCTTGCTTTGGCCTGCCATAAAGCGAATCTGTCATAAAGCGAACAAGGCGTACCTATTATACCTAGGTACATTGTCGAACTATTCACAGCTCTGTATTAATTCTGAATCAAGTTATACACAAATTGCATATGCATACGAAATCGTGGATTGTATTTAACTGAATCAACAAAATATCGTTAATTTTACACTGTGCGATGACGTTATTTTTAGGAATCTCCTTATAAAACTAGAAAGTGTTTCTTTACGAAAGGACACTGTCAAATTGTTTACTAATTCAACATTAAGTTATAGTTGTATTAACTAAATCGTAAATGTTGAATTGTGTGTGGCAAAATCATTAGTTTCAATTTTCACGATCGTTAATTTTACACAGAACCATAGTAGTGAAGCATGCGCCATATCTAACGTTACGTTTAGGAACCTTCTTACAAAACTAGAAAGTTTTTTCTACGAAATTACAATGTCAAATTGGTTATACTAATTGAACATCAAATTATAGTTGAATATACTAAATCGTATTATGTTAAATTGAGTTTGGCAAAAGCATCAACCCAGATTATTAATTTTACACAGAACTTTAGTAGTGAAGCACGCGCCGTCTAACGTTATTTTAGGTACATTCTTACAAAACTAGATAGTATTTTTTACGAAAGTACACTGTCAAATTGTTTACTAATTCAACATCAAGTTATAGTTGAATATATTAAATCATGGTGGTTGAATTGCGTTTAGCAAAATTAACATCCAAAATCATTATTTTTACGAAGAAGTTTAGTAGCGAAGCATGCGCCATCTAACATTACATTTAGGAACCTTCTTACAAAACTAGAAAGTTGTTTCTACGAAATTACAATGTTAAATTTGTTATACTAATTGAATATCAAGTTATAGTTGAATATACTAAATCGTAGATGTTGAATTGAGTTTGGCAAAATCAACATCCCAGATCATTAATTTTACACAGAACTTTAGTAGCGAAGTATGCGACATCTAACTTTATTTTCAGGAACATTCTTACAAAACTAGAAAGTAAGTTTTACGAAAGTACACTGTTAAATTGTTTACTAATTCAACATTGAATTATAGTTGAATATACAAAAACGAGGATGTTGAATTGCGTTTAGCAAAAACAACATCCAAGATCGTTAATTTTACATAGAACTTTAGTAGAATGTTTACGTCACTTGACGATACCCTCGAGAAACATTTTACGAAACATACTTAAGTGTATTTAACATACAGTTTTCTAGTAATTTTAACTATATTTTATGGGTTAATGTTTACCTCTGTGGTTTAGTAAAATAAACAACGAGTGTTTGTAAAACCAACGAGGAATTAGGTTGGTTTTATTAGTTAAAGCCTCAAACTACTCAAGTTTAGTAAATTTAACAATCATATTTTTTCAGTGCGTTCTTGAGTTATAAGTGTTGTAACGAACACGACTTTCTTTTGTATATATATAAGAAGATTACGTTGAGGAAAGGAATTTTCAAAAAATTATAGGCCAGTTTATGAAACTTACCACATGTAAGTTATCTTTTAATACCTCTGTAATAGTTTTTAAGCTATTGCATAGCTTCTATCGCGGGCCTTGAGCGCGGGGACCGAATCCAGAAATTCCGTAACGAAAAAACCTTGACGTTTGTCTCTTTAGTTCAGCAACTCGCCTCTAGATGGCATTGCAATAGCTTTACCGCGGCAGTCCCCGAGTGCCACACGTCTTTTTTTTTTTGTATAGTCGATGTAAAAACAGAGTTTGGTGGCCACCAAGTGCATTTTCGCATCTTCTCCTACACTATACAAAAAAACTATTACTGAGAAGCTTACGATAGATATCACAAACTTGCATAATTTGTAAATTCAATTTTTCAGCGTAATATTAAGATCATATAATAGTTATTCTAGTTTGAGTCGGGGTACCTTAACCTGCACGCCTTAACGCGCAGTGTAGAAGTGAAGTGAATTAGAGTCAATTGCACTTTATTTCTTGTTTGATAGTAATTAATATTTATCAAGCTGTTTTTATAGTAAAAAATTGACAAGACGCTCAATAGAGTTATTTTGTGCCTTGAAACGTGTCTGAAGTATTTTAGGATACGAGTCAATCAAGACAAATAGATGCAAACTATGATGTGGACCATCAAATTCTGTATTGTCTGATATATTGATTCCTGTGTTAATTCAAACGGCAGAACACTAAAGACTCGGAGAACTAGGTAAGTACTTAAAATTGTGGCTAGACTTTCGTAATGCCCTAAAATTATTCTCAGTGGTGTGGTGTCAGAGAGAAGTGAAACTTTGGTAGTTAGGTACATTTCTTCGAAAACTTCGGCTTATCGCTCGTTCGTGACTCGTTGGTGAAAACAACGAGATACTCGTAACTTTGAAACCGATACCATTTTAATGACGTTGAGTTCAAGAAAAGGAAGAAAATAATGAGCAAAACGTACCTAAAAGCCGTGTTCAGGAACCAAGCTGTTGACGTTGTATTTCTTGAAATTATTTTCTGCTACATCATTTAGCCCTCATTTCAGTTCGACAATAGTATCGAAAAGTCATTGTAACATCTCTTTTTTTATGGGATTTGGTACAGAAAATTTAGCTTACAGACTTGGCGCCGATTTGTTAGCAGTTCGTCCGAAATGCGATTCGTCCAATTGCAATTTAAGCGCGTTTCGTCCAAGAAGCGGTTCGTCAAGAATTCTTACGCAGTTTGTTCAATAATACTAGGTGTAAGTACTTTCACTTTAGAATACCTACTGTCACGTCGTAAGTAGATGTATCTATCTACTAAGCAAATTCCATGATTGACGGCTTGAAACAATCATCGAATCGTTTTTTTACCGACTTGAAAAAAGGAGGCAGGTCTCAATTCGTTGCGCATGTTTTATTAATTTATGTATGTTACTTGATATCTCTGCTCATGGTTAACCAATTTTGCTGATTCTTTCACTATTGTAGTATAGATAATGAATCCTGAGGTGGTCCCATAAATAAATAATGTTATTCCCGAGAGATTAGTATTTATCTCGTTAAACTTAAAAAGCTAATGATTTTACCAATCATTGGTAACTAATGGTGTCCATGGCAACGAGCGTGAACAACAGACCTATCTAGCTAAACAAATTACAAAGTTGACGAATAGCGGACTGCATATCACGAATTATGACCGTTTCTTCAATGACCCTTCTATGAAAATGAATATGACATTTATTTCTAAGAGATCTGAAAACAAATAAGTCATTTTGTGAAGCGCCTGCAGCAATGCACGTTAACGTGTTCGCAGTAAGATTGTTCGTTTTGTGCGAACGTCAACCGAAGCTTCGTATTTCATGTTTCAAAGTAGTTCGTTCATTTTGGCCTTTTTCGTTTTATCCATGTGCCATAAACATCATAAATTTGAAGTCGGTTTATAGTTTTTTTAGAACAAAACCAATTATTTTATAAGTAAATTTGTGAAGCGTGCTGAAATGACATAATATAATCAAATGTATGTTTTCCAATCCATCGTCTGAAGAAGGCCGCAACATTTTCAATGTTGTAGGTATTCCGTAGAGATTATTGTCTATTCGTAAAATATTGTAAATAGGTACTTACGTAGGTACGTATACAAATTAGGCGATGCGATCGCTCAAAGACAAAATAGTTAAATAGTTTTGTTGTGGTCCTAGTGTGAAATAAAAAAAGTTGCAGGGACTGAAAGTACATTCAAACAAAAGAACTTCTATTTTAATCAATTTCCCCCAATATTGCTTTGTATCTGAGCCAAAATTCTAGTCATATTATACTACTAGCTGCACCCCGCGGTTTGGCACGCCTATCCCACGGGAAGTGATTGATGAGATAAAAAGTATGTGTTATTCTAGACCTAGAACTACTTGTATGCAATATTTCAGCCAGATACGTTCTGTAGTTTTTGCGTGAAGGAGCAACAAACATACATACAGATAATTAGTACGATACTCATTTTACACATAATTCAACCTTCGCCATTATTCTTCTCTGATGCGTCCATAAAACAAGAATGCACTAAATAGTTGAGTCATTTTTGCCACAGAGTGCTACTGCACTCTGTGGCAAAAATGATTCAACTATTTAATATGACTAGAATTTTGAACGGAACGTTTTGGCTAAACCAACACCTGCAGCGAAAAAACTGATTTATGAAAAAAATATTTAAAACCTGAACAGCAAACTGAAGTTGGTGTCTGAATGGGGTGACACCAACCTTGTGCGGTTCAACGCATCCAAAACCCAGGCGTGTGTTCACAGCTAAGAAGACACAATTCAATCCTGTGCCCAGTTTCTGTAATGCTGCGCTTCAGATCACTGACATTCTGAACCTTTTGGGCGTAGAGCTTAGCTCGAATTAAAACTTTGGCCACCATATCGAGTCGGAGGCCAAATTTGCTGCGATGAAGCTGGGCATCCTGGCTAAGGTTCGGCGGTACTTCACTCCGGGATAGCTCCTCAGTTTATATAAGACGCAGGTCCGAACTTGCATGGAGTATTGCTGCCACCTTTGGGACGGCTCGGCTAAATACCAACTTAAAGGGTTACGTATCATAACAAATAAACTTGATTCAACTATTTTTGAAACAACTACGGTCGATTCACCTCCTGTTTAAAATACTAACAGATCGTTTCACAGAATTTCGTTTTAACTACTGATCGATATACCTAAAGTAGAATTCACCTACGGTTGATTCACCTAAGGTTTATTCACATAGATAATGCAATTACAAAACCAATTTTGGACGACTCAATACTGCACGACCTCAAGGCGTCCGGGTTGGGTCCCTCAACATTAACCTACCCCTAGCGAAGCCCGCCCAAGCCCCGCAAAGCGGGGCGGGGGGCGGGTTCGTGGCAACTCTGTGACTGAAAGGGGTGTGTTTATGTATAATTGCACCCAGAGCCCGATGCACTTCCCCCGCGTAGCGGGGGGAGGGCAGTTCGTCCAATGTGTGCAATATCAGAAGAAAACAAAAACATGGTACGGTAAGTACCCAACACTTTATAAAAAAATACAGAGCGTAGTATTAATACATTGTTGGCGCTACCCTCATTTTAAAATAAATCCAACGCGGCGCGCAGTATTGAAAACCGTAGGCGAGTCGTCCATTAGGTATTTCATATATAGTGCAAACATCCAATATCTTAAAAAACCATTAGATTAATTGTTCGGTAGTGCAATCAATTGTAGTTTAATTAAAATTAGGTAAGGTAAACAGTAGTTGAGTCGTCCAATATGCGTTATGAACATAGGTGAATCGACCGTAGTTGTTTCAAAAATAGTTGAATCAAGTTTAGTTATTATGATACGTAACCCTCCAATGTCTCGATCACAGGCGACGTGTTGCCAGACTGTCAGTGTTCTACAGTACCACTTTGGTGATTGTGCCAATGATATTATATTATTAGATGGGGCACTAGCGCGTCGAAACTGAGGCGGCTAAATTATTACAATTGTTAGAATTTTGATTTAGTCGAACATTAGCATTCAGAAGCACAACTTTACATACAAATTCTAATAGATTAGCACTATAAACATATTTTCGTTTCAGTAAGTTTTTTATTATATTTGACGACCTCTAAGGCGCGGTGGGCGAAGGCCCGCCTGCAACGCAGGAGGTTGCGGGTTTGATTCCCGCCTCGGGACAAAAGTGTGTAAGATCTGCAGACATTTGTTCAGGGTGTTCTGGATGTTTTCTATGTATAATAAAAACATATATATCTATGTAGTGTATTGTATTTAAGTATATCAGTTATCTAGTACCAGGGTTGGAATAAAAACAGTTTTTTTTATATTTTATAAATCAAACAGTCAAAATGTTTAAAACAAGTGTTTTTTGTTTTATTTGTTTTTTTTACTTATTGCCTTTAGAGCTCAATTTCAAATCAATTATAGCGAATTATAAAATAATCCATTTCTAAAAATTAACAAAACAATTTATATTTTCTTTTTGTTGCGTATCTAAGTACCTACCTATTTCTAATGTAATTATTAAAAATTATTATAATTAATAATCAATACAAAAAACTTTACATATATCTTGTATGTAGTGTAGTGTAGGTAGGTAGGTACTGTAGGTAGAGAACAAGTGAGAGAACGGGGAATACCCATCACTAATCCAGTGAATTACTTTCTTTCGACGGCCGACATAGGGACTTTACCTATGCATGTAGTGTACAGTACAGTGTATAAAACGGCCAACATAGAGCCCTTCCAATTGTAAATTTATTTGAAGCTATTTAGAGTTCTACATATTTATTCGTTTGGATTTATTTCCATTTATTTTTAATTTAATAAAATATGCATAGCTATGTAGGTACATATTTACTTACGTTACCTACATGTAATTTTGATATTCGTTTGTACCTCGAAATTATATTTTAATAATCAAACAAACAAATTGTTTCATTAAATGTCCCTTCTGTAACAATATTCTCTTGTCGTGCTCACGTGTTTTAAGCGGAAGTCTAAACAGATATCTATCCTTTTCTAACTCATTTTTACCGTATTATCTGTCGCATTTATGGTTGTAACTTATGGATATGTCAGAAGGTAAGTATGTATATGTTGTAGAGGAACTAAATCTGAGCACCGCGCAGTATGAATATGCGTCATCTTTATTAAAACATCATTGGATTGTGCGCAAGCATTACACGACCTTATCCCGACCAAACGCTAGTGCATCAGCAATAAAAAAGCTGTTTTTTTTTCTTGACACACTTCACACATTGCCGAAATGCGACTTTTGTATGAAAAAATGGACGTGTGTCCGGTGTCTTCTAGCGGCTAGTACATTTATGTACTCGGGCGTAAATTACCTAGTTAATGTCTAATATAATAGTTAGTAGTGTATATGTATTCTCTTTTTTCATAATCCTCTTGTTGTTTTACATTTTTACTGCTCTATTAGGCATATTTAAATATTTATGGGGTAATTCCGAGATGGATTGTTTACGCTATTTTATTGCCAGCTCTGTTTACAGACCACACACTTTAGTGGGCAATGTAAGCGATGAGTTCGTCGAATGTTTGGTGGGTTGTAGATTTATACTAGCTTTTGGGGTATTTGGTGAAATGTAACTTTAAAACAGCAATAGAGGCTTATATTATATTATACTAGCTGCGCCCCGCGGCTTCGCACGCGTAGTCCTACGGAAACATTAAAGGTGATTTTCATCTCGGGAACTGATTTATGGGATAAAAAGTATAACAAAAAAATATATAAGTATGTTTGATTTCAGGATTAGAATTAGATGGATGCAAAATTTCAGCAGATCCGTCCAGTAGTTTTGGCGTGAAGAGGTAGCAAACATCTATTCATCCATTCATCCATACATCCATACAAACTTTCGCGTTTATAAAATTAGTGTGATTATAACTTTTGGCCACCTAATATTCACAAGAAAAATTATATTTCTAATGATATTATGATGACATTGTGCTTGAGAATGGATAAAATGATTTGGTCACTAATAGCTTTTTTACGAAGAGTATTTAAAAATCCTGTTTATGCAGTTTTCTGATTATGAAAACTTAATAATAATAATAATTTATTTCAATTTTCATACTTAATAAATATTTAACAAATAATTAAGTTAGAATTTGCGCAATTACGCTCTTTGCCCGTGGTCCCGTTTACTGGTATATCGATGAAAGCTTATTTCATAATTATAAAACTGCATAAACAGGATTTTTAAAGACGTGCAAAAAGAGCGTAATTGCGCAATAAATATTCTCTTAAGCTTAAATCAAAGTAGCTACCTACCTAACCTAATGGGAACCACTCCTCTTATTGTATAAATTTGGAAAATTATTTTAATTCTTTAATTTTTCATCGGCACTTGCCATAAACACCACCTCAACTTAAAATAAGTTTGCCTACATTTGGTTTGTATAAAGTCTTCATTCATTAACGTCTGTAGTTAACAACGGCCCATTATGGGGATGGCATCTATAAATAATCTCGTATTTCATACTCGACGAGAGACTTAATAGATAGAGCACACGTGGCAGAGTGCGTCCGTTTGCTGTAAGCTATAAGATGTAGCGACATAACAAAGCTCTGGTTTTTTATCGGTAAATCCCATATCTTTTTTTGTAGGTGAATTAAATAAACCAGCCAAGTAAGAGTATACTCGCATAAAGAGAGTTTCGTCCCAACGGTTAAAACTATTTCTTAAGCTAAACTCTAAAAACAGCAACGGTTTGGAGACCCCTTTAATCTCACAATTTTTTATTAGTTTTTGTAGGTATTAAAACTGATCTTTTACTTATCAAAAGTTTTATGTGTCTATATATTATTATTATGATTCAAAAGATAGGTACTGCTTCGACATTTACGTTTGTTTCGAATTGTTTGTCGTCGATCGTAGAATGTAGTATGCGTAGAAATTATAGTACAGGCTTAAAATTCATCATAATTATAGGTGAAGGCCTATAATTATGATGATACTAGCTGCGCCCCGCGGCTTCGCACGCGTTGTTCCAATGGAAACATTAAAAGGTGATTTTCATCCCACGGGAACAGATTTATGGGATAAAAAGTAGCCTATGTTTTATTCCAGGATTAGAATTACCTGTATGCAAAATTTCAGCCAGATCCGTTCAGTAGTTTTGGCGTGAAGAAGTAACAAACATCCATCCATACATCCATCCAAACTTTCGCCTTTATAATATTAGTGTGATTATAGAGCGACACCTCTTGTCAAACGAACTAAACATATCTTTAGTCTTTGGACAGGATTGAATTAACTTCAATGTTTCCACTGTAGTAGGAGCAAACGGTTCTTTTATCCGTAAAAAGTTCCAGAGTTTTACGGATCAATAGGTACCCGATATCATGGTCTAGAGGTTATGACATCCTCTGAGGAGGACGCGGGTTCGATTCCCGTCGATGCCGAAATTTTTGGGATTTAATTTGATTTCTTAGAAAGTACCCATAGGTATAACTATAATAAAACTATATTGACTTTATGTAACATAAGTTAGCTCATTGGACAAGTGTTATTTTGTATAACTAAGAATTTGACATTATTGAGGTAAAAAACTAGAAGTAAAACTACACTCAGTTTCGGGTGATACAAACGCTGCCATGTTAGCCCTTGCATTTTATGAGGTCACGGATCATCGATTTCCATATGTAAACTCAAAGTCAAAACTTCATGCCCATACAAAAATGTTTAAGTATGACGTCACGCTTCACGTGCCAATAGCGTAGCGTTTAGAGATTTTGCTAATGAGACTTAAAATATCTACTTTTCAATGATTAAATTTCACAATAAAAACATCATAAAATACAAAAATAAATATACAGATAGAGAATACGTAAAAAAAATATTAGGTTTTTTGTCACATGTTAAGTCACATGCTTAAACCCTATCTATTGTATGGTTGTTTCTGAATAAATGATTTATGATTTATATTATATAATATTTAGATATGAATAACTAAAAATATTATTTGATTTTTTATAATATTATGATAGTGTTTTAATAAGAAATATTTCATTGTTTGAGTGCCGTCAAGATTTATGGTATGTGTAACTTGTAAAAACAAGTATAACTCGCAATCGGACCAACAAATATACTAGTTGATACGTAGGTACAAGTTAGCATTGTAAGTTGGAAATTAAGTTGCAAGCTTGAAAGCGAATACAAGGTTTCAAGCTACGTTCGTAACAGGATGAACTCACTGTAGTATCAGTTAAGTACGTTATCTGCTGTACTATTCTGAACCCCAGTTAAAAGTCAGAAAAACGTGGCTTAAAGTTACAAAAGAGATCACAAAAAAACGTTTCGTTAGTTCAAAAGCTATAAGCCAGAAATTCCAGCTTTGTAAAGCTGGCGTTTTTATAACAACGGCGATAGGCTTTTTATAGTCATTGTTATAGAATATGTTGGGCAGATCAAATAGGTTAATAGCATAGCCAAAAAGCTATTGAATTTCTCGATAAAATATTTTTTTACAGGAGATTAATTTAGTGAGTGCTTAACAGAATAAAATGTACCAATAATTTGGTAGGTTTGGTACATTTGCATTCGTCCAAAAAGTAGACGGTAGATTTAGAGTCTGTTTTACAATGTCCGATCAATGTTCCAAATAAACAATTTTTTTTTAGAAATAGACCTTCGTTTGAAGAGGTTACCGCTCCTAGCACCGCGTGTATTTGTTACTTATCCGTTGGATAAATACCAATTACGTTTCACGAATCGCGCTTACTGTCACATAAAAGGATATAAAAGTTATCCAGAACTTTTTACATCCAAATAATTTATGTGTTCGATAGTTATTCAACACTTTAACCGAACATGGTGAAACAGACCCTTAGACTGATAATTATGGATGTAAAGAAAATTTGCATTAAGCATACAGAACGTCGTAAGCCGTAACGTAAGCCGTGTTAGCCAAATTATTCGTAATTTCAAAAGTTTGTTTAAAGTTAACGTTGGAATATATTGGTTTCAACGAACGACTCCCTATAGGCGCGTTTGGAATTCCCAAAAACCGATCTAAGTACAAGTTTCAACAGTTCAAAAACCCTCTGACCCATTGCGTTTCTTTTCATTTCAATCACAAAACTTTTACGAAAAACTACGGTAACCTTACTTTAAAAACTTGCAACGTCAGCATCTGTTAGCATGTAGTGGAGCTCGGCCTGTCTAATGAGAAGCGGCTCGATGAAGACGCGGTTACGGGGCCATCAATCTATGTCACTATTACGGTCTTGCTTACACTGTGCTCTGAATTTGAACTCCATTTGTAAGATATAAAGCTTAAATTGCTTTTCTGCTGAATCTACAGAAGTATGGATTCTAAAATGGTAGATTTCACGTTGTAATGTCAGAAAAAATAGATAGTTTCGCGAGTTTTATTTTGCGAAACTGAAATTGTTCAACTGCGAATAGTTGAGCAACGGGGTTTCCACGTCGTTTTAATTTTAGACGAAATAAGGTAAGATCGAAAGAAATGAAAGACTAACTAAGAGTCTTTCGGCAACAAACAATGAGTGGGGAGATTGTAACCAAAGGCAATCTGCTTTATTGTCTGGAAGATAAAGTTCTAAATTGCGCAACCCTTATTTAACAAAAGTATTATGAGCATATTTTAGGCTACTTCCCATTTGGTAAGCTTCCCATTTGGTAAACCTCAAACTGTACCTACTAAAAAGTTGCGTTTGGTAAACATTTTATATGTCATACATTCAGTCCCATTTCGTAAACATTTAAGTAATGACATGTATTGTTTCCCATTTGGTAAACTTTTAATTGAAATGGGTACAGTCAAGTAAAAAATCAAACACGAAACTGATGATAATATTGTCACATATATTTCAATAAAAAAAATTATAGAGTAATACAAGCAACTCGTGATAATTGGTTCAAACAAATTTCCAATGATATTTTTTCACTTTTGTAATCGCCGAGTAGATTGTTAATTCGTATATCATTTTGGATAGACTTTTTTCTTCTTTTTGATATAGTTTCTTCATTGTTATAAAATCTGAAAAAGAAAATTGTGTGAATTAAAGAATATTGTACGTATTTGACGACCCTGTTGGCGTAATGGTCACCATGCCGGACTGCCACGCAGATCCCGGGTTCAATTCCCGGTACGGTCAACATCTATGTGATGAGCAAAGTTGTTAGATGTGGTCTGGGTGTTGGATGTATGTATTTATATGAAGTATTTAAGTATGTATATGTAGTACATCAGTCTTGTTGGTATTAGTAGGTAACCATATCACAATCTAATAAATAACTTACCATGGTACTAACCGGCCGAGTGTGAAATATTATATTATATATTATTATATTATGTATTTATTACACGTATCGCCTAAAAATACAGTTTATTGTAAGAAAAAACAAAAGTACCTTTTCAGAAGATTTTCATAATGTACAATATTTCCTGCTATTGTTTCGAAAAATAAAAGAGTTGATGGCTTTTTTCCAATTTTGCAATTGAAACTCCGATTCCAAGATTCCATAAGGTTTGTCGTACGGTGTCTTTGTGCGTAGCAGCACCAAATATTCACCATATCTTCATTTTCCAACCACTGATTCACAAAGTAATCATTGAATTCCGTTAAAGCTTTTTCTTCAAAACTGTAACAAAATGAATTCGTTGAAGATTAGTAAAAATACTTAAAATAATACCTACATTATGATTTCTGACGCATAAAATAAAGTATGTAGCGCCTTTCCAAAGCGGTGGTAGAAGAAAAATCCAGATCTAAACGCGTTCATTTAGATATTTACTGCAAAATTAATTTACCTTTGACTCATAACGTATAGCCAGCCATCGTTTATGTCCTCCCGTGGTAAATGTGCAAGAGCCATACATAGTTTGACGTGATTGTGAGATTCTTCATGTTGCAATAAGCCAAGAGATTTTGCCTTTCTTAATAGTGCTCTGCCAAAATGAACAAAACACCCTTTGACAATAATGTTTGGAAACGTCTTTTTTATTGCATTTATTGGACCTTTTTCGAAATCCAAGGTCATAATTTCTGCTGTCCACTCTGGTAAATGAGATTTTAGTTTGGAAAACAGCCTTTCATATGTAGTTTCTTCTTTATTTGTTAACACTGCGTAAAAAAATGGTACAATATTTGTTCCAGTTTCTGTACTTCCTATGTCTCCGTGTATAACGTAAAGTTGAAGAAACGGCTTTGCACAACATTTGAACGTTCCGTCTGCAAAGTAGTGACGGACTTCATTTAAATGTCCAATTGCGCTCTTTGAAGCAAACACAATAATTCTGTTTTCACCGTCGATCTCATCAAACAATAAATTGTCTTTAAAACGGTCAGGTACGACAATTTCTGTAGAGTTAGTGTGTTGAGATTTCTTGATGCCCAGTTGTCTATTTCTGTATCTATAAAAGCTGCTTTTAACTTTGTCAAAATTTGGTAATGCTTGTATAATTTCGTAACCATCATCTTTCAGCTTTTTAGTACAACTCCTGTATGTAGCTGGAATTGGCTTCAGATCGTCACACATGATTTTTTTACATTTTTCGATAGCTACTTTCACTTCATTTTTTTCAAAATTCGGAATGCAAGAATTGCAATGAGCAGTTTCTCTTAAAACATGGTTCCTATTCGAATTTAAAGTTACACTTGCCGAACACTCAGCTTTTCTATTTACACAGCGCCACCAACTTGAGTCCTTATTATTTTTCTGTTTATAATATTGATATCCACCACGTAATAAAATTTCACCGCCTCGTGCACTATTAACAATTTTTAATTTCACTGTACCACTAGAAGATCCCGCATCAGACATTGCAACGACCTTGCACTATGCATAACACGAGTAAACTGATAAGGAGAATCCTGTTTACAAATTGTAATGAAATTACGTGAACACCATTTATCTAGGCTTTATTCGACAAAGAAATGCAGTAGATAAATAAGTTTTGACATAATCGTTGACAAGGTTACCTAGGCAACTAACTACCTAATCTGTGGTAGAAATGCACTATGATCTTATCCCAAAGAGTTCTCAAGTCATACCACCATGAACCCGCTCGGTGCTTCTTTTGCGGCACTTGGTATTTTGACAGACTTTATAACGTTTTTTTTACATGCTTCTTGATTAGCCGTTCTTTTTGACGATCGAGATTCTAACTCAAGACTTTGAAGCATTTCAAAACCAATATCTCATTTCAATAAGCATTTGACTCTGACTGTACCGCACTAAAATAATAATACAATCATGGTTTACCAAATGGGAATAAATGTATGAAGTAACAAATTGTTTACCAAACGCAACTTTTTAGTAGGTAAAGTTTGAGGTTTACCAAATGGGAAGCTTACCAAATGGGAAGTAGCCATATTTTATAGTCTTTTAAGTACATTGACAAAGGCAAAGAAGTAAGATTTTTTTTACGATAGATGCGATATACGCTAGTTACGTTTTGAATTTAACTGCGGTGTGAATGAAGTGGCATTAATATTTTAAAAGTACACAGTCATTCGTAAAATCCCATTAATACCTTCCTGAAAAATATCAATAAAAAAACCCGTTTGTACCAAATATGAATGTACAATAGGTATCGATGACATAGGTACAGAAGAGCGTTAGGTCAACAACACTGAATTTAAATCCTGTACTTTTTGGAGCCTGGGCTGCATGGTTATCGCACAGCTAAAAAATGAGCATTAGAACATTGTGCTTTCGATACATTTTAGATAGATGATAGATTATTGCTAGCAACATACAATACAATGGAAAACACAATAAAAGGTAGGTAGGTACAATGAACAAAAATAACAATGGGAATTTTAAGAGGAACAATTGCATGACAACAAGTATATAATTTTTTAACATCCAAAAAAGTACGGATACAGTAGTTATGTCTATGCTGCAGCCTGACAAAAAGGCTATACTCAGCGCAAAGATTTTCTCGAAGAGCTAACACTGATTTTCAGTATTGTCCTCTGAGGCGATCAGTAAAATGAGACACCAACAAAACAATTAATGTATTTGCGGGTTATTCTCACTACTTCACTACTTCACCTACTAAATTAGACGTAGCGCGCGCGTAGCCGCTTGGCGGAGTCTACAATCACGGGACTCTTTGGAGACCGTACGTGGATAGCGAACTTGTTTATAGCTTTCGCCGCGTGATCAGCAATTGGTTATTACAAGTGTTGTACGTGTTGTACAAGTGAGCTTTGCCCTTTACATTCATTTCATTCATATCTACCTAGACTCTCCAGTTAGTGTTCATGTTATTATTATAAATAATAGGAACTAAATAAAATATAATAATTTTACTTGGTGGATGTACCCTCTACTCGCATTAAGCGGTTTTCCTCCACCTTTATTATTCGCACCGCAATGGAACTCGCTCCTTGCCTCTGTATTTCCGGCCAATTACAACCTGGGTCTCTTCAAGACAAGGGTGAATAGGTATCTTGTAGACCTTCGTGATACACCATCGGCCGCATCTTCGCTTTCCATCAGGTGAGATTGCGATCAAACGAAAGTCTATTTCACATTAAAAAAAAATACACGGACTGTAGTTTTCAAATAAACAGACTGCAAGTAACCGACAGTAAAGGTAACTGGCAAGTGTAAAGGCACCTGTGCAGCACTGCAGTCGGTGACTGGACATGCTGTCCATGTATAATGACCCCTTAATATTTGAAAAAATACGACTAACGAAACTACGTATCTACTGATTTAGTGAACATCCAGTCGTAAGAGATGATAGAGTCTACTTTACAATAGCCATAGACAGCCAACTTGAAATTAGCTATTGGCAAGTTTCACCCTGAAATTAAATGGTTTCTACCCATTTCGACTTGTTAGTTTTTATTACAGCTTTCAATAGGCTAACTATCTTGTTTGTTCCGTTATCTAAAACTTTTCTTATTTTGTGATAACGAGCTTCGTGAAAAATTATAGTTTTGATTAGGTGTTTATTTGTGAGTCCTACTGTAATATATTTATTTTTTACCCGTAATGGAGTTTGATTTCTGAGTATTTGATACCTAAAGCACATTGGATTGTTTTGTGTGGTGCTTTAATGATAAAGATGAATTCATTATGGATGTAAGCGGGTTAACTACGAACCTGAAATGATGAAACGTTGGTGTTCTTCCAACACAAATAAGGTTCGTAGTTAACCCGCTTACATCCGTAATGAATTCGTCAAACTACGATAGTTTTTATAATAAAAAAGATAAAGATGAAATTTGTTTATTTTACCTAATAACAAAAAAAATGTTACATACAATAATTAATAGGATATGTTAAACTAATAAGTACTTAAATCTAACAATAGATTGGGTACTATGGGACCCTAGCTCAGCATTTTGCAGTATAAGGCATTTGCCCAATACTGCGCTGGTTTTCAGTTAGGGACCCTATAGTGACGACAATACAATATCAAAGATGACAACTATATACCTACCCATAGACAAAATATAATAAAATTTAATAAACACCTATGCAAAAAACATCACAAGAAAAAATAACACAAACTCAGCGGTTATTATATAAAATAAAAACTATTATTATAATGGATAGTAACAAAAAAAGAAATTAAATAAAATTATTTCGTCCATACAACCAACTGACTTAAAGCCCTCAGCACACAGACGCCAATTAATTAGCGTGTCTTGTGAGCCGCGATTAGGCGATTTTTTAGCGCGATTTCTTACACGCAGTGACTTATTATTAAGCGCGATTTCGGCGGCGCGGCGGCGCGCCCGCCTGAAATAATTTAATTTAATTTACTATAGCAAATTAACCTTTTAAAATATCGTATCTAATTATAGACCTTGTTTAAGTATTCTAATTACGCGCGTACAAATTCTATAGATTATTTTATAAAAGCCGTCGATTTTTATAGGGATCAGCTTTCCTTAATTAACAAAGCCTTTCCTATCGGTTAGATATTAATATTGATGACAGGCCTTGAAAATAATTAAAAAATCAAAATTTAACTAATTACCGTCTACGCAATTTTTCGGGATATATTTCTTCTTAAACCTTCTATAATAATATTTTAAATTATTTTTACCAATTGAAGAAGTTTTCAATTATAAAACTACAAAATGATAATTAACAGGAGATCAATCACTGGTCATACAAATTTTCCCCAGAACCAGTGGACACGTGCTTTTACTTTTTGGGTTCTAAAATATAGACAAGATTTATGTTTATCTAATCAAAATAACGGACACTTAATTTAAGTTATTAAAAATGCATAATAATATCGGAATTTGAGGTTATGATATTTCATTTAGTCGGTTTTCGCTTGCTCGACGATGTATTGACATGTAACGTGACGTAAATTAAGTGTCCGTTATTTTTATTAGATTTACATTAGGTAATAAAAATAACGGAAACTTAATTTAAGATATCAAAAATGCAAAATAATTTCGGAATTTGGGGTTATGATTTTTCATTTAGTCGGTTTTTGCTTGCTCGACGATGTATTGACATGTCACGTGACGTAAATTAAGTGTCCGTTATTTTTATTAGATAAACATTAGCTAATAAAAATAACGGACACTTAATTTAAGTTATTAAAAATGCAAAATAATTTCAGAATTTGAGGTTATGATTTTTCATTCAGTCGGTTTTTGCTTGCTCGACGATGTATTAACATGTCACGTGACGTAAGGCTGCATTGCAGGTCTCGAGAAAAAAATCTTGCCAAAGTATGTCTGTGAGACAGGCTATAATCAATATTCAATGGGATATGAACTCAGTTTATATTATAATACCATTGGCTATAATCTGTGGAACCGAAGACTGTGTCAAAAAATCATGTAAAATACATTTAAATAAATGTTTTCAATGTTCAGAAGTGTCCGCTCCAGTGTAGTTAACCGGTTCGTGAAAAAAAATGAACATGCTTTCACACGTGGTGGTTCTGGGGCAAGTTTGACTGATCTCTTTTTTAATAAACTATCCCAATAAATAAAAGAAACGACATTTGACAGATAAAATAAATTAGATAACCAAAACTAATATTAGTACCTACAAGATTTTGATTTTGATTTTTGTATTCTCCATCGACTAACTGTATCTAAACCAATTATATAATTAATTTATTTGATGATTTGTATAAACGATTAATTATTAAATAATAATAATTAGTATGTAAATAACCAACATTTAATATTACGAATACATCCGACAGAGAACCAAAGTTATCGACATAGCTCAAAGAATTAGCAAACTGAAGTGGCAGTGGGCCGGCCATATCTCGCGAAGAACCGATAACCGCTGGAGGAAACGAGTTCTTGAGTGGAGACCGCGACTCGGCAAACGTAGTGTAGGACGCCCTCCGGCCAGGTGGGATGATGATCTGCGAAAGACTGCAGGCAGATGCTGGATGCGTCAAGCTGAAGACAGGGCGCTATGGCGCTCATTAGGGGAGGCCTATGTCCAGCAGTGGACTAATATAGGCTGATGATGATGATGATGATGATGATGAATATTACAGTGCCCAAAAGGGTATATGTACTAACTTTAGCTATATTTAGATCTTATGCTACCAACCTACTTAAGTAGGTATTAGCAATAAATGAAATGAAATGAAATTATCTCGAGTTATAAATAAAAAATAATAAATTGACATGAAATTGATTGCAGATTTTTAATTCTTTGTTACAAGCGTTTTAGCACTTACTTTACACACGCCAAGCCCTAAGAGCCGTTACGTTTATTTTCATGTACCCAAAAAATACGACAAGAAATTCAAAAGACGATATATATTTAGAAAAAATAGTTGATTCCCTACGCACTTTCACGAAAAAATGCCACGCCAGAGCTTTAATAATTATATTCAGCACAGTGTTTCAACCAAGGAGAGGCAAAAACGCAAAAACGTTTAAATCCATGTTTATTAACACTAAATTCAAATCATGGTAATCTAATTCTAATTCTCATCATCAATCATGGTAAATATCCCGTTGTAAAAAAATTTAAGAAGGCATGTGTTCTTTTGAATACAAAGTATTTCAGACACTATGTGACTAAAATATACACAGGCCTTTAGATTTACTTTTACATCTACATGAACCTAAAATAATAATACAAACCTCACCTCAACATGCTGTATTAGGCCACTGCTGGATGCTGGCCTCTAGCGTTGATCTAATAGGGGTAATACTCATAATCCCCTCGCTGGGCATGCGGTATCACAGTTTGGTGATAGAATTGTTCTGCAGGGGGCGCTGCTGCCTGCTTCTTGGTGGATATCCCTTAGTCGCCGGATTCGACAGCCGCGGAAAGATTTGGTAAGGTGCAAAATCTAAGCGAGCACCACACAACATTTGTATAAACTACGAACAAATAATACAAACTACTAAAACCGTATTATTTCCAATCTTGAATATACCTTCACGATCCAAAAACATTATCCATAGGTACAGTCAAAACTAAATTTCATTATCCCAGAAAGATTTATTATCATGAGTAAGGGCACATTTTGAGACTCCACCCATCTCATTGTGATTGCTTTTTGCTCTATGGAGCTCTACATGTTACTCATTAAGTATGTATGAAGGTACAGTCACGAACAAAAGACAGTGGAGGAGATTCATAACTTTTTATAAGAAGAACGAATCTGACGGTCTTGTTAGCTTCAAACTACAAAAAAGTAGTGTTCGTTTTTATAATAAAAAATAATAACTTATTTGTTTATCGATGTTTTAAAAAACAACTAAGCTCTTATTTTTATCAATTCGACTACTCCACTATTATTATTCGCAATTCTTACTACAACATGAAATCGGTACTTGATGACAAACATACAAAATAGTACTCAATACCTTGGCTTACCAAGACTTAAAATATATTATTTTTAATGTATTTTTCAATTTGAACAGCTTCTTTACCTTGTACAAAACAATTCCACTGACGGGCAACGATGTTCAATAGAGTATCTTTAGCCATCTTTACTCACGCCTCGTGTAACAAAAAATACACGTCAAAGAGACGTCTATCGTTCCATTAATATAGGTACTCCACCTATTTTCAGCAAGATCGGTCATCTGTTTTCGTTTTCGTCTGTACCCTTCGACTGTCTCGTACATTTTATTTTTACCCTCCCACTTGAACAAAACTCGTTGTGGGTATATTTATCCCAAACAACGTTCCCTTGTTTCAATGGATCCGAGAAGATTTTTCTTTGATGCCGTCTTATAAACTTCTAAGCACACAGAATCGACTTAAACGAATTTTGTGTTCCTGCATAATTTCTGTAAAAAGGTGGAAGTATACTTTTTCAGAGTTTCCGTCCAAGGGATGACAATGTGACCTTTTATTTTTAAATAATTTTGGATTGAGATAAGTTTTTCTTAATTTTTCATATAGTTTATCGAATTATAAAACTATTTATAACCGAAGAAAAAAATATGTTGATGTTTTAAACATTTTTTAAAGAGAAAATTAATTTCAGGACGAAATTTTAATAGTTTGAGTTTTTTTAATATTAAAAATATAAATAAATAAAAATTCAATATGACGAAGTTGTTTATACCATTAGTGACAATATAGGCAACGAATAAAGAATCGCAAAACCTTAAAAAGAAACAAAATTAGAGAATTAAAAATTCAGCTAACCACACAAATTTCTCAGACTAAACTCATTATAAAAAACTTTAGTTCGACTAACTTTAGTTGAGCTCTTAATTTACTTTTAAAAAAGTGAAAGAATCACTGAATGTAACTGGCATCTTAATTATATCATTTAGAACTTCAAAGAATGTTATGAAAACGATATCTTTGGTTGAATGTCAGGTTCTTTTGAAGTGTCTGTAGTAAATTAAATTCATAGAAATCATTTAACACAGTTCAGTCACGTTTGCTTTACGATTCATCGTGGGTGTTTCCAACTTCGAATCGCAATCTGAGATGATGGTTCCGTATTTTTTTCTGTAATGATTGTCTTTGACGGTTTTTATTTCCGTTTTTTGTCCTGTAAAATAACTTTCTTGCAGTTTGCATAGAATGATACAGTTGTAGAAAAAACTATTACTATCGAATATATTTTCATTATTGAATAAAAGGTGTGTACATACTTCATTAAAGCGATAAAAGTGAAAGTGAAAGTGAATGTTGGTACTATCTTTGTTATGTATATATGTAATATATATTTTTATATATATTTATGGATGTTTTATTACTTATAATGTAGGTATTATATTGTTATATATAGTCTGATATTTATTCTATATACGTATTAACTTGCTCCTGTGTTTATGTATTTATAATTTTGTCAATATTTATCTAAGATATATTTGGTCCCCTTGCCTTTCTTAAATTCTTAAAATACTATCCATCCCAAGGTTGCCTGGAAGAGATCGCTGCTAAGCGATAAGGCCGCCCATTGCACTTTTGTTTTATGTAACTTTCTTTTGTACTGTATTTTTTTTGGCGTGTAATGAAGTATTTTGTATTGTATTGTATTGTAAAGCTTTGAAATACATGAACTTAAAAATGTCTGTTATCACAGATAGCTAGCACATGTTTTTTGTTAGATTGCTAATGCATTATTTTTATAAAATATTTTACAATAAACAGCTCACTTATTGCTAAACAAGTCATTATGCAATGAATTATTAAATATTTGGTTATAACAAAAATAATTCCTAAAAAATCAAAGGTGAGACTTTGTCTTAGACAAACATAGCTCAAATGGTTCTAAATGGTTCTCAAGCTTTGCGCCCAGCTACGAATCACCTTGTATATTTAAAGACCAGCAGCATACGCGCTGATAATCATTTTCACAGTGGTGAATGTCTCTACTTTGTAATAGTAAATTTTCTTAATGGTATTAATTTGGTGTGTTTATTACAGACCCCAGTTACTTAAACTAATCCCAAATATCATGCCAAAGAATCCGAAACATCCAAAGACCCCTAAAATCTGTCAACTGTCAGACAGACGAGCCCCATAAACGTCCAAAATGCACAGTCTACCATGCACCATAAAACATTTTAACGACAAACATGGTCAATAGCAGAAACGACTGATTTAAGCACTTTCTAGTAACATAAAGAGTACAGCTGCAGACATATTTAGCGGTTTACGGCGTGTTTCTTTAAAATGGGCTGTTTTTGGTCGTTTTTATCAGTAAAGTTTTTACTTTTTCTCAAAGAGTGGCTGACTTATTGGGCTTATTTATTTATTGGACTACAAAAGCAATGGTTTTATTAGTTTGTGTATGTGAACTTAATTTTATGAATCTTATACAGCGTCTTGGGGACTCTTCCGACTGGTATTGTTATGGATCAGTAGAGATACCTGTAAATCGTTTGCAACAGTCGGCAGTAAACTAAATTGCTTCAATTGTAAATAATAGTTCTAATTTATTTTTATAATTTATTTGTAATTAAATTAATTGTTAAAAATAAATGATTAAAGTTGGAAAATTCACACAGTATTATCTAGCCCCAAGCTTAGCAGAGTTTGTGTTATGGATAGGTACTTGATAACTATTATACTTAATACAAATCTGAGCCATCTTCGCCTTTTTAGCACTACTATAAGGAAATTAAATTGAATTTTTGATTGATTACTACAGATTAATGTGGTTAGCACTTGTTACTTTCTCAATTTCAAAAATTCATTCATAAAAAATCTGCTCTAGCCTGTTATTTAAGGCTTTTTATAATAAATAGCGCATGGGTAGCCGCGGGTGGAAACTAGTAGATACTTTTTATACAAATTGTGTACGTTCCTACAAGAACAACCAATTTCTCAGTAGTTAATCAATTCCACTTACAAACATTGCCAATGTGCTTAGTTGAAGCAAACATTTGGGTGGAGTTGGGCACGTTGAGTATTCTTGATTAAGTTTTCTCCTTCTCGGAAGTTTTATGTTAGATTATTCACGCGTTTGTTTTGTGTTGTTCTTGATACTTTGCTTTTAGTTTAACTATTTACCTAGGGTGTAGATTAACTACAGCATTCTATAAAAAAATTATTGGATTGCAACATACCAAAACGAAAAAGTTTTCGTTTACTACCACTGACCTGAAAAAAAACTTGTACTGCAAAATTCAACAACTGAATCAAAAATCATATTTTTTTTTCTTATTAAAAAAACTGAAAAATTTGTCAAATAATAAAGTCACCTTAGTGTAGAACTTAAGTTTAGATTAGACCTTACAGGATTCTTGAATACTTTACCTTAGACAAAAACGTCATGACTTTGCTTATTTTGTTTATTTGAATCTATTTAAGGTAAAGTAAAGAAGGAAACAAGAAACGTGTAAGGTTGTTAGGTTTGGAGTTGGATCAGTTAGTACATCTAAGGTATGGAATTATGCTTGAAAATATCTTCAGGTGTATTATACTGTGCACCCGAGGACAATACCTGCTAGCCTTTTGATCAACTCTTAGGCCCGTATTATGAAAGCTTGCTCAGTCATAGAGCTATGCTTGAGTGACGTTTATGCCATAGAAAAGCGTTGCTAAAGCATAGATCGATGACTGAGCAAGCTTTCATAATACGGGCCTTAGCCTTTGTACTGTTGGCTTCATAGAAATGAGAAAAACGTAATAATAGTACAGAATTCTTTACATTAATGTTTTTTTAGGAATATTTATAAAGTTACAGACAAACTTCGAAGAAAATTGCTATCAGTTCACCTTAGATAAATTCCCGAATTTAGAAAAACTTTTCTGTAGTTAGCTATACTACTCCCCTCAGCTTAGTCACTCATAACCAGGGGGGAAGGGGGGACTGGTATTTACCCAGCTGATTAATTTACCGCTGCTTACCACATGGTAATTTGGAGTTGGATTGGTTTCCTCATAGGTTATCAAAGTGTGTCAATTTCCATTTTCATAAATTATATTTGTTTTACAACGAAAAGTTTAAATTTAACTTTTCCTTGTAAAACAAATATAATAAATATAATAGATTTATTATAAATTATATAAGTCGATTTCGCAAAAAACGACCCTACGCCTTTTTTGGCCGTTAGGCATCGATATAATTCATGAAAATGGAAATTGACACACTTCGTGGTTTCAAGGCTACAAAATGAGTAGATAGTACTCTTAGCTGCATTACAATCTTTCGTTTACTCAGCAAGGGACTACCAAAGTGTCTCAACAACCAACGAATAAACGGGTAGAAATAATGGACACCAAACTAGACAATGCCGCCGACACGGTCCGGCGGATCGACATCGGCAAAATCTTATTCTCACACAGTTGTCCTCTCACTTCAACCTCAATAGGCTATTACGTAAAATCAATTTGGCTTCACCAAAGGTAGATCAACAACTGATGCTGGTAGAAGTAAGTGTTAAGTCCTATTAAAGCACATATGGATGGGATAAAGTGAAAAAAGCTTTTGGTATATTTTATGACCCTTCTGCCTTAGAAGGGTCATAAAATATACCAAAAGCTTTTTTGATTGCGTGAATCATGGTATAGTCAGCAAAACTTGCGCCTTACCACCTTTAGGGTAATTTTTCTGTGAAGTGAATACTCGTAGTTACCAACCCCGGCTTGCTCGATATCTTTTGTTTTTAACGCAAAACAAAATAGTTTCAAACTGGATAGGCATTACGTCTTTTGTTTTTAACGCAAAGCAAATTAGTTTCAAACTGGATAAGCATTACGTTTGGGCAAAAATTGCGCCTTACCACCACTAGGGTAATTTTTCTGTGAAGTGAATAGTTACCAACCTCGGCTTGCTCAATATCTTTTGTTTTTAACGCAAAGCAAAATAGTTCCAAACTGGATAAGCATTACGTTTGGCGATGGTACATTAATAAATGAACTGAGACAGAATAGAATTAAAAACAAGGCACTGAACCTTTGCAATCATATTTATCTGATAGATACTCATGAGCAACAGAAGGTAAGAAATGGATCTAATGTTTTGAATCCTTTAAAAATCGTTCTATCGGGTCCGGTTCACTCTATAACGAATGAAACTATTACTTAAATGGGCAAAGCCCGCAATTTCTTGACCATTTTATCCCAAATTTAAACGTTTGATCCCACAATTCATTTCGAATACTAATTCCATGCAAAATTTGATTTAAAAGACATTTTAGCGATTAGTTCGTACATTAAATATAGAATTTAGTGTCTATTGTGTTGATGAAGATTTTGAGTGGTTTTCCTGGATGATGTAGTTGTTGTTATGCATCATTAAAATGATATCATTAGATATCAATAAAGCTATTATATATTAGCTGTTATTTATGCCAGTATCTGTCATTAAATTATACCTAACTGATGACTTACTGATTTTTGTGTGACAGTAGGTAACTGTCAAAGTGACAGTCAATGTCAATTTTGTGGCAATAAATGTCATCTTGACAGATGTCATTTAAACCTATAATATAGTTATGAAAACAAGAAATTTCAATAAAAGTATCAAAACTAGTAGGTTTAAACAGTTTAGCTGATTGCAAACTATTGTACTGACTGACGTCAACATACTCAACTACTGGCCAGCGTGTTTTAATGGCCATTATTTTGAAAAACATGATTATTAGATGGTGTAGATTGTAATAAGAAACTATCTGACTTTTCGTGAGACGATGAGAAAAGGAAACGTCTCACATGAGACATTGGGAATACTTTCCGTGAGTCGTTGAGAATGAGCACGTGTCACGTGAGACGTTGGAAATAATAATAATAATAATGCTGGACTATTCACACAGCATTATCTAGCCCCAAGCTAAGCAGAGCTTGTGTTATGGGTACTAGATAACTGATAAACATAATACAATAAGTGTATTGTATTATGTTTATCAGTTATCTAGTACCCATAACACATTATAAAAAAAAACTATCTATGTAGTGACATAGATAGATTTTTTTTATTATATATAGAAAACATCCGGAACGTCCTGAACAAAAACCTGCAGATCGTACAAATATTTGTCCCGGGGCGGGAATCGAACCCGCAAACCTCCTGCGTCGCAGGCGGACCTTCGCCCACCGCGCCACAGAGGTCGTCAATGAAAGATACAAGAATAATTTTCGTAATAATGTTCTTCTAAAAACAAAATTACTGCACGTATTTATGCGGTAGCTTGTATCTACAACCTAAAGAGGTATTAAATTATTGACTATAATCGAACCACATAATATGACACACTTGTTGTCGAGGAAATTCAAAACTATCCTGTCTGTAAATAGCCTATCTGACGGCTCCTATATAACGGCCCATGATGATCACATGTGTTCATTAGGCAATCACTATCCGTGTGCTAAGTGCCAAAATGTTGTTGAATTTCTTAGTGTGTTTTCTACTAGTGGGGGCTATCGACTGCCGAAGTCACCAGTTCTCTAATTACCAGGAAGAAGGTCAAGCTGATGTAGATCAACTTGACCCAAGGGAACTTCCAAGCCCGTACGAGGTAGGTCAGTCTGAAGAGGTGGGACAACTCGACTCAAGAAGACTCCAAAGCCGGGACGACGAAAACGATGAGACCCAAGGTAACCAAACTGACTGCCCTATGGGGTACTTTTTAGTCAATGGAATAAAGATTTGTGCGGAAGATTTTGAAAAATTAAATGTTGAGCAGAAACGATTGCTAGTTGGTGCTGTAGACAGCCAAGATAATTCAGCAGAAGACACTCATTCGATCAAGAAAAGAAACACCTTTAGCCACCACTGCCCGCTGCACTTAAGCTCTTTCAAGAATGAAAATAATAATTATTTTTGTCTGCCGACAACAATGTCACTCTTCGCTTAAGAAGGCAAAGCGATATTGGAGGTTCTCAGATATGGAATAAATTATTACATTTCAGTGTTTAAATTATTTTGTGTTTAAATTATTTTGTGCTTCAAGTCCAATTTCGTTTATTTGGTTTTCATCAAATTAATTAATAAAGTATTTTAGAATGGACATTTGTTAGTGTATTTTTCATTGTTTTGTAGGTTCCTTCTAAGTTTACCCATAGTTCTAGCTAGATATAATTATGTGGGGGATAGAAGATTACCGACATAACCTACTCATAAGAAAAGATAATTGTTTTTTGATAAATTTTTTAATCATATTTATTGAAAAAGAAAATTACAATCAACTAATTAAAACCAGTATTTAGAATTTATACAATAGAGTTTACTGCAGATTCTTGCAAACAATCTGCAGGAAGCTCAACTGATCCATAGCAATACCAGTCGGAAGCGTATCTATAGTTTTTTGTATTGCTGTACCTTTGTGAGAGAAATATTTACATGAGATTTTTTTATTCATTGCCAATTTACCTACATACCGCTTATTACATAGGTTACTACTTTAACAGTGATGAATAAGTATTTTCAGCAATTTTGCGTGAATAATCAACATATTCGGTCCTAAACTAACAGTGCTGCCAACATAAACTGAAGTTCCGTTGATTTAGGTACGTATGAGTGACAAAAAACAAACAAGCAAACCTAATGCGTATTTAAGCTAAGTCGGATTTAGCATGTTTTTCTTATAAAACTTCTAAATAAGTATACAACTTCTTCATCTTCTTTCTAATGTAGTTTTAGATTAAGTTTTTCAGGATTGACTATTATTATAGGTTTTTTATAGGCGAGTACGCGAGGAAATAAGGTAAATAAGAAATAAATAAGTTTGCTAGCTGTCATAGGTTTATTTATGTAATTGTCCTTATTAAAGTTCGTTACCGGCACAGGAAACGAACCCTCGCAAAAATAAACCAATTATGATAAAATAATAATATTTGCCATCATCGTTAATTACAAGTATAATAACACTAGAGTCCTATATAGGGAGGAATGTTGTAATGTTATGTTATGAGAACACTAATGGATAACTCATGACTTTGCTTGTGATGCATAATTGCATAACTATTTTCATCATTTTTATGGTAATCTTAAGAAAAAAGAACAAAATAATTCGATAAAAATAGATGAAATTTTATTGCAAAACTTAGAGGTATCTAATATAATTATGTAGCTTACCTTGAGTGCAAAACAAGCGAATATTTGAATCGTTCGGAAAATGCTGCCAAATAGCATGTTTTTATTTATTGTTTGGTTAAAAAAAGTTCATTATAGGTTTACATTTGAGGCTTACATTTTATACGCCCAGCATCGCAAATTTATATATATTTAGGAAAAGTTCTTTCGTAAACATCGTCATAATATTTTATTTGGTCGGATTATCCTAACTTGGGAAGTTAGGAGAAGCCTTACTTGGTATTAATTAGATAACTGGACAAAAATAAGATAATAGGATGTTCTCGATCAAAACATTAATTGGTCATAATATCGAATTAATATGGGAGTTAACTAGGATAATAACATTATTATTAGTACATTGATAAGTACTGGAACACATACAGTAAGGAGCGAGGCAGGGGGATGTTATATCCCCGAAACTGTTCACGAGTGTGTTGGAAGATATGTTTAAGACACTGGACTGGAAAGGTAAGGACATTAACATAAACGGCGATTACATCTCACACCTGCGATTCGCTGATGATGAGTCTTAATGGCGGAGTCGCCCAAGGAGCTGAACCGGATGCTGGACGGCCTAGCTTCGGCCTCACGACGCATCGGTCTCGGCATGAGTTTGGATTAAACTAAAATCATGATCAATGGCCTCATTGATCAGGGGCCGGTCGTCGTACTTGGGCACCCTCTCGAAATTGTTTCCGAGTACACTTACCTTGGGCAAATTCTGCAGTTGGGTAAAAAAAATTTTGAGAAGGAGGCCAAGAGGAGGATCTAGTTAGGCTGGGCAGCCTTTGGAAAACTACGTTAGGGCTTCTCGTCATCCATACCGCAATGCTTGAAAACAAACACTACAGAGACCATTCACAAAGAATTTTCTTGCCCCTAGCTAAAGCAAAGCGTGTGTTATGGGTACTAGATAACTGATATACTTAATACAATACACTACATAGATATATATTATTTTTATTATACGTAGAAGACATTCAAAACGCCCTGAACATATAATATCTGCAGATCGTACAAACATTTGTCCCGAGGCAGGAATCGAACCCGCAACCTCCTGCATCATCGCAGGCGGACTCTCGCCCGCTGCGCCATACTCTCGCGTCCGCTACGCTATATCAGCGCGGACGTGTGTTGAAGGTCGGTGTTATGTCCAGGATATCCATAAAAACACATTGTTGTGATGTAGAACGTGTATTGCAGCTAGGGAGCTGAATAACAGAAGTGAGGATAGTTATACATAAACTAATATGTCAGCGAGATCAGCCTACCTACATAAATCCACTTTATATGAAACAACAAAGTAGAATAGATTGTATAGATGATAACATGACAGTCGGTCGCGCAAATCTAAGGCCCGTATTATGAAACCATGCTCAGTCATCGACTTATGCTTGAGTGATGCTTATGTATAGTTTTAAATAAAGACTAATTTTAAAACAATGCTTCGGAACTAATGTCACAATCTAGACTCACTCATGTAACTCTCAAGTAAATTAACGATGCGTTCTTTTCTTACCACGTCATTGCGTATTTTTGAACGGTTACGAAGCATTACTTGAGTAATTGCCTATTTTAGAACGATTTCAAACCTTCATATCTCTGTCTAGTAATTCTTTGAAGTCAGTGTGGTCTGGACCACTTTTTTTTTTTTTTTTTTGTTTTACGGTAAATAGACCTTTGTTTAACCGCAATCTCACCTGATGGAAAGCGAAGATGCGGCCGACGGTGTATCACGAAGGTCTAGAAGATACTTACCTATTCACTGAAGAGACCCAGGTTGTAATTGGCCGGAAAAACAGAGGCAGGGAGCGAGTTCCATTCCTTTGCGGTGCGAATAATAAAGGTGGAGGAAAACCGCTTAGTGCGAGTGGAGGGTACATCCACCAAGTATGGATGGTAATGCGCTGTGCGTCTGCTTGTCCTGGAGTGGAAGAGGGATGGTGGGATCAGGTCATGTAGTTCGAGTGAGCATTCACCAAAATGTATCCTATAAAAGATCGAGAGACAAGCAACCTTGCGGCGGTGTTCGAGACTTTGAACTTTAGTCTCTGCAAGGTACTGCTCGTCAATGAGTCTAAAGGCTCTTCGTTCGATCGAGTCTAAGGCTGCAAGGTGGTACTTGGCCGAGCCGTCCCAAACATGGCAGCAATACTCCAAACCAGACCGGACCTGACCGGACCACGATTGAGTAAGGCTTGGAAAGGATTTCTATGCGTCAAAGCTTTTTTTACTATTTAATTAAATTTTCAATTTAATTCATTTAGTTTGGTTGTTCACCATAATTGAATGTGGTACAATTACCTGTATACTGTAATAGTAACCATAAAACAGATTTCAATTATTCATGTCACACATTCAATAAATTATCAAAAAGTCCGTCCTATCCAATCAGAATAAGAAAATAGAGAGTGCACCTGTGTTTTTGTACACGCTTGTGCACTATAACAATGCCCTGCGCACATGGTTAGGCTATGCAAGACTGGCCGCCGTGGCCAAAAATTTGGTTTAAAGGACTTGTAAGAACTAGAAGACGCAAACTTGTTTAAAGGACAGGAGAGTGTGCCATACCACCTTCAAGTTTAAGGAAATTTTTGGAATCTTCGATCGAAGTTTCCAAAAATTCTGAATACGTCTTGAATTAGAAACACGATTAGTGAAAGTTTTCTCAATAGTAAATTTTCTTGAAAAATACAAAATGTAGATGCTTTGCACACATTTTTCTATTTATATCAGGAACCGCTTACTTTTTCTTCTTTAGTTTTTGTTTTGCTTAGAAACCTTAAAGTATTTCTTAAGTTGTCTTTTAATTTTTCGATTGGTTGTTTAATTAACTTGCAATAAGGGAAAAACAGTTTTGGCGCATAAAAAAAATTCGGTGCACGTTTCTGCTCTGTACCTCTCACTCGCGAGAAAACCATATCTTGTCATCCAGCTCGAAATCCATCTCGTAGCGGAGTTATTGCACACTCTTAATTTGTCAATTTAAAACACACTCGTTAAAAGATTGTCTTTGGGCCTTTGTCTCATTTGTTTGATAAGCAAGAACTAGCTACTAGCAAAAAATCTAACGTTTTTTCTACAATAGTTTATTTCTGTCCTCAAAAGAAGGGTGTCTTAAGTTTGACGTGTGTCTGTCAGAGGGATCGTCCCCCAAACGGATGAACCGATTTGGAATCTTTTTTTGTTTGGAAGGTGTCTTGGTGACTTAATCGGTACTGTTCTGAGTTTTCTTCAAAAACCTTAAATATTTCTGTGGTCTAAAAAGAGAGCGCTTTTTAAACAAAACGCAAGCAAACAAGGACCATCGTTTCAAGTGGCATAGACCCTGTGCAGACCAGCCTTTCGAGCTTATTTTTGACATCGTCTCCCCATCATCTACTTCTAAAAAATTAGGACTGCAACAGACATTTTGGAAAACGTCTCATTGACGTTTGAAAATAAATAGGCATCGGTCGTTTTAGAAAGAAAGAAAAGAAATAAATCTTTATTCATAGCTTAAAAAATACACTATTACCTACATAAACTGAAGTGAGTATCTTAATGAAGTTATCCTACACCGAAAAAACTACAAATAAAACAAACAACAGTAAACAATTATAAGGCTTAATGCTATGAAATGGCGTCCGACTCAGCATTATGTTAAAATAGCTACTACGCATAGCTATCCCAACGCTGATCTTCCGTCGGAGCCAATGCGTCACGTACACGAAACACAACAGAAAAAAGTCCAGCTAAGTTAATTTATAAATATGATAATACCTACAATAACAAGTTTAACACAAACACGTAGAATTAATAATACAACAAAAGAATTAATAACACAAGATAATAACAGCAAAATACAGAAGTATGACAAAACGACGTTCATACTTACGCAGTCGGGCAAATATGAAACCCAGCATAACCGATGGCTTAAAAAGAAAAAAAAGTGGTAGGGATGAAAGGAAGAGAGCGGGTAGAGGTAGAAGGAGGAAGAGGCGGTGGTAGAAGTAGAACCTTCTTACTACAGAATAGATATTTCATTTCTTAGATCTTCAGTGCTTTTCTGATGTTCCTAGAAAACTTTTTTAATTTAGCCCTAAAATTTTGAGAGCACTGAAGATCCCTAATTGGCGGTGGAATATTGTTCCAGCACTTTGCAGCAGCGTACCGGAAGCTGCCCCTAAAATCTGCCGAATGATGACGTTTTACATCCTCGATAAATTGTTAGATTGTGTTAAGTTTTGTTCTAGTTTGTCCTGACTAAGGTCACTTATACAGTAGTTACTAGGTAGTGGCAGCAACAGATTTTTAGCTTTCAAATTTATCTTCTATCACCCGTGTGTAAGGTTTCCTTCTAACACTGTCAAAAATCTGTGTTCACCTAAAAATGCAGATCCTAGATAAACGAAGGTAAAACTTTCCACTAGATCAACATTTCCTTTGCTCGGTTGACAAAGTACCCCGAGTTTTCCTCAATAATTTATATCTATACATAAAGCGTCTATATCGACGCTCAGTGGCGCGTGACGCGAAAGCCAACACAACGCATTCTTCAAACTCAGTCAGTTTATCTGTGGGACAAAGGAAACTGGGCCTGTATTCGCTATAATTTCTTGCCAATGACGCCTGAATTCCGCGTTATAAAATTATTAAAATATACTTAGTTCTATACGCTCTACACTACAGGATCAATCACAGAGTTCTACTTAGTTAAGGCGCATACCCGAGCCAATCTGACAGTGATACCTATTTTATCATAATTTTACGTTTATCATACGAATTTTTAAAAATCCTACGTTCAGTTTGTGGTCTCTATTATAAGCTATTTTTTAATACCTTTTTTATAATTTTATCTCGTATAGTTTAGGAGGAGATGCAAAAAAAGAGTTTGGTGGCCAAAAAGCGCAACTTCGTATCTCTTCCTAAGCTTTACAAAATGAAACTATTACAGAGGCATTAATAAATAACTTATAATAGATAACACAAACTGAACGTAGGATTTTTTAAAATTCCTGCGTTTAACGTAATTATAAGATAAAATAGTTGGGGGCGCCACTTTCGCTGGTGTATGGGCCTTAAACACACGCATCAATAGTAAATTTTCTTGAAAAATACAAAATGTAGATGCTTTGCACACATTTTTCTATTTATATCAGGAACCGCTTACTTTTTCTTCTTTAGTTTTTGTTTTGCTTAGAAACCTTAAAGTATTTCTTAAGTTGTCTTTTAATTTTTCGATTGGTTGTTTAATTAACTTGCAATAAGGGAAAAACAGTTTTGGCGCATAAAAAAAATTCGGTGCACGTTTCTGCTCTGTACCTCTCACTCGCGAGAAAACCATATCTTGTCATCCAGCTCGAAATCCATCTCGTAGCGGAGTTATTGCACACTCTTAATTTGTCAATTTAAAACACACTCGTTAAAAGATTGTCTTTGGGCCTTTGTCTCATTTGTTTGATAAGCAAGAACTAGCTACTAGCAAAAAATCTAACGTTTTTTCTACAATAGTTTATTTCTGTCCTCAAAAGAAGGGTGTCTTAAGTTTGACGTGTGTCTGTCAGAGGGATCGTCCCCCAAACGGATGAACCGATTTGGAATCTTTTTTTGTTTGGAAGGTGTCTTGGTGACTTAATCGGTACTGTTCTGAGTTTTCTTCAAAAACCTTAAATATTTCTGTGGTCTAAAAAGAGAGCGCTTTTTAAACAAAACGCAAGCAAACAAGGACCATCGTTTCAAGTGGCATAGACCCTGTGCAGACCAGCCTTTCGAGCTTATTTTTGACATCGTCTCCCCATCATCTACTTCTAAAAAATTAGGACTGCAACAGACATTTTGGAAAACGTCTCATTGACGTTTGAAAATAAATAGGCATCGGTCGTTTTAGAAAGAAAGAAAAGAAATAAATCTTTATTCATAGCTTAAAAAATACACTATTACCTACATAAACTGAAGTGAGTATCTTAATGAAGTTATCCTACACCGAAAAAACTACAAATAAAACAAACAACAGTAAACAATTATAAGGCTTAATGCTATGAAATGGCGTCCGACTCAGCATTATGTTAAAATAGCTACTACGCATAGCTATCCCAACGCTGATCTTCCGTCGGAGCCAATGCGTCACGTACACGAAACACAACAGAAAAAAGTCCAGCTAAGTTAATTTATAAATATGATAATACCTACAATAACAAGTTTAACACAAACACGTAGAATTAATAATACAACAAAAGAATTAATAACACAAGATAATAACAGCAAAATACAGAAGTATGACAAAACGACGTTCATACTTACGCAGTCGGGCAAATATGAAACCCAGCATAACCGATGGCTTAAAAAGAAAAAAAAGTGGTAGGGATAAAAGGAAGAGAGCGGGTAGAGGTAGAAGGAGGAAGAGGCGGTGGTAGAAGTAGAACCTTCTTACTACAGAATAGATATTTCATTTCTTAGATCTTCAGTGCTTTTCTGATGTTCCTAGAAAACTTTTTTAATTTAGCCCTAAAATTTTGAGAGCACTGAAGATCCCTAATTGGCGGTGGAATATTGTTCCAGCACTTTGCAGCAGCGTACCGGAAGCTGCCCCTAAAAGCTGCCGAATGATGACGTTTTACATCCTCGATAAATTGTTAGATTGTGTTAAGTTTTGTTCTAGTTTGTCCTGACTAAGGTCACTTATACAGTAGTTACTAGGTAGTGGCAGCAACAGATTTTTAGCTTTCAAATTTATCTTCTATCACCCGTGTGTAAGGTTTCCTTCTAACACTGTCAAAAATCTGTGTTCACCTAAAAATGCAGATCCTAGATAAACGAAGGTAAAACTTTCCACTAGATCAACATTTCCTTTGCTCGGTTGACAAAGTACCCCGAGTTTTCCTCAATAATTTATATCTATACATAAAGCGTCTATATCGACGCTCAGTGGCGCGTGACGCGAAAGCCAACACAACGCATTCTTCAAACTCAGTCAGTTTATCTGTGGGACAAAGGAAACTGGGCCTGTATTCGCTATAATTTCTTGCCAATGACGCCTGAATTCCGCGTTATAAAATTATTAAAATATACTTAGTTCTATACGCTCTACACTACAGGATCAATCACAGAGTTCTACTTAGTTAAGGCGCATACCCGAGCCAATCTGACAGTGATACCTATTTTATCATAATTTTACGTTTATCATACGAATTTTTAAAAATCCTACGTTCAGTTTGTGGTCTCTATTATAAGCTATTTTTTAATACCTTTTTTATAATTTTATCTCGTATAGTTTAGGAGGAGATGCAAAAAAAGAGTTTGGTGGCCAAAAAGCGCAACTTCGTATCTCTTCCTAAGCTTTACAAAATGAAACTATTACAGAGGCATTAATAAATAACTTATAATAGATAACACAAACTGAACGTAGGATTTTTTAAAATTCCTGCGTTTAACGTAATTATAAGATAAAATAGTTGGGGGCGCCACTTTCGCTGGTGTATGGGCCTTAAACACACGCATAACTAACTTTTCGAGCTTCAAATGTATGTTCTACAGGTATTAACAATCAAGGCTCATGACTTAGGATATTCACCGCTCTAAAAACGTAATCATGTCGATGAAAAGTTGAAAAATAAAAACAAAAGGCGCGTGATATATACCCGAATGAATCATTAAAATATAGGGTATATTGTATATACCCCAGAACTGGGAAATTATTAGCGTCATGTTAACGTGAATACGGACATTGAGCCGAGTTGTCGAGCTCAGCCAAATAAAGCTTAAAGCTCATGTAATAAGAATGCTTAATTGATTGTTTTCTAGTTGTTTTGTAAGGAATAAATCTAAACCTTTGCACCTTGTTTCCCTCTGCAGTACATCAATCCAATCTTGAAATATTTTCTGACGCGATTACCTTAAAATTTTACTTCTATTTATCACTTTCACGGACTGGAATTAGTTTCCCCCCTTAATGATAACCTTTAAAGTAGGAAACTGGAATACAATCCTTTAAGGCCCTGCTTTCTTTCTTAAGGGGATTTTTAGGAAGGAACACTAGAACAACGTGAAACGTTGCCTAGTCGAGCAGAATCTTTATTCTGTGAACGAACTACTTGAACAGTGAAAAGTGAAAAGTTTAACAGTAACAGTTTTTACATCTAAGACTGTAGTTTTTTTTTCACCCTGTTTTATTTGTACATACAAAGTATTTTGAAAAATATTATTTAGGTATATATGATTCAGGCGTTACTCTGAGAAAATCCATTGCATATATACGAATGAAAATATTTAGCAACAATTCCGCGTTAACATTTTTTCGCGGAATTGTTACTGAATATTTTCATTCTTCTATATAATATATAATTATTATCTAGGTACTTAGAATGTGTAGGTATTCCAACTATTTAAAGAAAATCTGGCATATATATTTTACCAATGTCATGTATTTCTGTTACCTAATTTGAGAAATAGTTAGTTAATAGTTAGTAGTTGCCAAGGGGAACCAAGGTTAGTAGAGTATACGGTAACAGCAAATATACGTCATTGTGAAAAATCTATGTTCATGGCTCCCTGTTTACCACAACACGTCAAAAAAATCATAAAAAACTTAAAAAGTACGAAAAGCACAGGACATGATGAAGTAACTACAAAAATAATAAAAGCTGTTAGCGAATATATCTGCCCACATTTAAGTTATTTAATAAATCTAAGTATAGTTACTGGTAACTTTCCTAAAGCTCTTAAGATGACAATAGTTACACCAATTTTTAAGAAACAAAATAAGGAACTGATGCAATTTTATAGACCTATAGCACTAATATCTATCTTCTCAAAGATATATGAAAAATACTATTACGGTGAAATATATGAATATATAGAGAAAAATAACATTTTGTGCAATGAGCAAAAAGGCTTTCGACAAAAAAGGACTATCAACATGGCGATATATGATTTTTATAAACATGTAATATGTCATGTAGATCAAAGTACACCAATTTGCGCAATTTTTTGTGACATGACCCAGGCTTTCGACTACGTTAATCATAAAATCCTTATTAATAAACTAGAGACGTATGGGATTCGAGGCAATATTTTAAAACTCATTGATTCCTATCTCACAGGTCGTCAACAAATCACTGAAATAACAAGGCTTGATTTTGAAACTAAGCACGAAGTCGCATATAAATCAAAAGTCAGAAGCATCACATACGGTGTCCCTCAAGGCAGTGTATTAGGTCCACTTCTGTTTATTTTATATATAAATGACATGCCGAATGCTATAAACCAACCAATAACTCTATTTGCAGATGACAGCACAATAACTATAAAATGTAATGACAAAGAAACTTATGAATCGGACATTAATAAATCATTGAACTCAATCATATGCTGGCTAGACAATAATAATTTAAAAATTAATTTAAACAAAACAACTATAATACACTTCAACCAAAGATCGCATAATCCTTTAAACGTTAAATTGACATCTCATAATAGTACAATACAAGAAACTGACTCTACACGATTTCTAGGCTTACAAATAGACAAAAAGCTGAACTGGAAAAAACATATAGAGATTTTGAGTAAAAAAATTAGTAGCTTGGCTTATGCTCTATATAAACTCTGCCCAACTGTAAGCCAAGATACCCTTTTAACTACGTACCTCCGATACGGAATTATTTTCTGGGGTAATTCTACTGATAGAGATATCATTTTTAAAATGCAAAAGCGTTGCGTAAGAGCTATGTTCAAAATCAATGTGACAGACAGTTGTAAGCCTTTATTTAAAAAACATAAAATACTTACTCTAACAAGCTTATATATTATGGAAATTGCACTATTTGTAAGAAGCAATCCAATCTCTTTCCACGTATGTGTGACATTGTAATCCGCAATAGACGCGATAATGACAGATTATGCAGACACAACTCGAAAACAGCTATGTTAAGAAAGAGTGTAGTTTGCATGGCACCCATAATTTATAATAAAATACCAAAGAGCTACAAAGAATTAAATGTAAACTTATTTAGGACTAAATTTAAAAAACTTTTATGTGAAAAATGTTACTACCATATTGACGAATTTTTAAATGATGGATTTTAATTTAATTTTATACCATACAATCAATTTTAATATCTAATCAATACTCTCTTAATTACTTTGACTGTGTTATTATTGTATTAAATCTGCATAAATGTTTACCTAAATCAACTGTTATAATGTAGATGTGCATGCCATACTCTTATTTTTGCATACCGATATAAATTGGTCAAACATGTTGTGTCATTAGTTACTTCCCACCTCTGTTAACACGTGTTTTTGCAAATAAATTATCTTTATCTTATCTTTGTCTTTACGACTTACCAAGGTTATCAGCCCGGTACAAGGGGAACGTAGCAACCCACAGAAGAACAAGCACCGTTCCCCGTTCCATCTTCAACCTTCAGAGTCAGTTTGGAAAGAAACCGAAATGCATCCTGCGCATCAAGCACGCTTCTGAAGAACCATCTGAAAAGAAACCAAGGATGGAATAAGGGCTTTTCAATCAGAGCTTTAAAAAGTGGTTGACAAAGATAGATAGCGCTGTATGACACTCAAGTCAAAAAATAGGTGGTTACAGAAAATTATTTCGTTGTTTATTTTAAAACACTTGACTTATGTGCAGCGCAATCTAGAAAGCGTTATTTTTTTGCGCGGCGCGCCCCTGCGGGTCGGGAGGCTGGGCAAAGAAAGCGATATACTAAACTAAAATATATTAATTGCTTTGAAAAGCCCTCATTAGAATTTGGGCACGAAACCCACGGACATAATACGTAAAGTGTGAGTCTGGCTCTCTAACCGAGGGTTCCGTATAATTAAAGGACCTTGCTTCTTGCTCATTTTATGGTTCTTAGTCAACTGAAAGTCTATAAATAAAATAAATTAATAAAAGGGGATCCTAGGGGTATGTATGCAAAATTGTTTTTCTTTTTGAATTAACTACAAATTAACAGTTTTCGGATTGTTTCCTTTACTTGTGCTAACAAGACCTTGCGTCTTGCCAAATTTCTTGATTAAAGGTAAACGTTTCTAGGTAAACGATAAGTCTATAGGATTTGTGTGCACTTTCCCTTTTGGTATTTCAAAACAGTCGGGCATAGTTTTGGTTGCGTTGACTTAGAAGTTTGCTTTGTACGACTCCAAGAGTTTACAATCTTCGTGTTTGATATTAATTTTAAAACGCGTTCTTGAGAAAAGGGAACAGACGGACAGATGGATAACAAGGTGATCATATAAATGAGGGTTTTTTCCTTCTGCGTAGGTAACCCTCAAAAATACGGACCACAGAATTATAGTTCTGTGGTTTTATGTATACATAAAACTGAAACACAATAATGGTGGAGTGTCATGTGTGTGTGTCATTTGAAGAGGGTTGACAAGTGAAATATATCGACGTAGTGCTTGTTTGGTTTACTTATTGAATAAAAAATGATCATTGTATTAATGTGTCGACCTCTGTGGCGCGGTGGGCGAAGGTCCGCCTGCGACGCAGGAGGTTGCGGGTTCGATTCCCGCCTTGGGACAAATATTTGTACGATCTGCAGATATTTGTTCAGGGCGTTCTGGATGTTTTCTATGTATAATGAAAAATATCTATCTATGTAGTGTATTGTATTATGTATATCAGTTATCTGGTACCCATAACACAAGCTCTGCTTAGCTTGGGGCTAGATAATGCTGTGTGAATTGTCCAGCATTATTTATTTAATATTTATTTATTATGTGTAAGTATGTACGCTTACGAACAAGATGACCGAAACTATGAGTGGTTCAGTTATTTTTCTTTCGGGATTCCACCCGTATTACAGAAACGTTAGATGTCTAACTAATAATAGCCAAATTCCACACAGTTGAATGTCCACCTTTTTTCTGGAATGAAGTTTGTTCGCTGGCTTTTCGCCTTAGAGCACAATATTAAAGCAAACACCGCGGCCCCTTAGACATAAAAGGATAATGACAAAATCTCCTATAGAATTCACCTTTTCAAGATATAAAATCCGATAGTGGAATTCGAGAACAGCCGATCCAATCCGAAAAATATCTTTTAGGCATGATCTTATCAAAAAATCCCATAAAAAAATTATGGTAGGTACCATACCTACGACCATTGATTTATTAAAAACGAAGATGAGGCACTGGTTGCTCGAAAGTGGCAACCTCAAATTGTGTAAAATTGTGTTCTCCCACATCAGTCACCGTCGGACCGGCGGCACGGGCGGTCGTGATTCGCGTGAAATATTGTTGTCTTAGTCTCACTTCGGTCCTAGATACGTCTTTCCGTCTTTGTTCTTCTTTGTGTTGCACAGGACTGGAAATTTAACTGTGAGCGTATGTGTTTGCGTGTAGTTGTGACACATGACAATTTTTGAGTAAGCGCTGGGAGAACGTAACCTATCTTCCCTTTTTAAATCAATGCCTACGACCGTAGAGTTCCGGGATATGACAGTAATATTTCTGTAAAGGAGATTAATCACTCGCTATTTTCCCCAGAAACAGTTGATACGCGGTTATGCTTTCTGGGTTATAAAAAATAGACTTAATTGATGTATTATCTAATTAAAATTACGGGCACTTATATATTTTAAGTTATTAAGAATCCAAAAAAAATCGTATTTGAGGTTATGATTTTTCATTGTACACTGACGGTTTGAAAATGTTCGTCACCTTATTCTTTGACCTTAGAGTAGGTTTTTGTTATTTTCACAGCAAGAAACCGCAAAAACCTTGGAAGAATAAGCAAAAACAGTGCTGACAGCGACGATATGTCATTTGATGTCATTTGACGTAAGGCTGCATAGCATGCATCGAAAAAAAATCCTTGCCTTATTATCATTATCATGTTTCAAAAAAAGCCAAATCAATAGAAGCAAAATCGCAGCTTCAAATGAAGCAAAATCGCAGGACGCGGAAACGCCTGGGGCAAGCCGAATCGGCAGAGTGCGTCAACGTATGCGTTTTAGTACAAAATGTACTGCAAACAAATATCGCGAAATCGCGCGTAACAGGCTGCGCTTAAAAATTAGCGCCGCGAGTAGGGCTTAATCATTGAAGTTTTACTTCAGTTTATATTATAATATCATATTCTCTTTGATATCATTGGCTATAATCTGTGTAACCGAAGATTGTATCGAAGAATCATGTAAAATATATTTTATAAATGTTTGCAAGATTCGGTTATTTCAAAATGTTATATTAATATCGATCAGTTGAGCTACCTCAAGAATGTTTGCAATAGTCTGCGGTGAACTCATTGGTTTCAGTAAATGCTAGTTCTAATTTTTTTTAGCTTTTATTACTTTTATTTTATTGTAATTATCTATCTTGGATAATAAAAGTTATTCATTATTTTAGAAAGTGAGGTTCAAAACAAGAGCCAGGTTGTCTAGATAATACGATTAGATACAATCGCAAACAAAGCAAACCCCCTCTATATTCCTAGTCACATTAACATGCAAATCAAGAACGCTGGAAATCCAGATTTCTGGTATGCGAGCACGAAACAAAATGTAATTAACGTTATTATCACGAAATAGCTTTGACATTGTTCTATAACATTGTAAATTCTTGGCGTATGTCGTACTAGAGTACACTATACAGGGATATCGGAGATTTAATTAGGTAGAGGATAGATGTAAACAAATATAAACACCATTGTTCTCTACAAAAATATGTCACGATTTTTTTACGTTATTTATATAAATTTTAATGGTTTACTTAAATTATTTTTTCGCATTACACAGTGTGTCCGTTTACTAGCCCGGAGAATTTAGGGGGGGGGGGAGATTAGGGGATACGTTAATTGAGCACTTAAAAAAATGCTCCACATATGTTCTCGGTCTTATGACAATATGTATCAGTGAAGTAAATCTGTGAGTACTAGTAGGTACTACAAAAGCGTAAGTCATGAGTTGATCGTAAATAAATTATACATGGTCCGTTTCGATTTTAAACCTCTCATAATCAAGCTATAGCAAGTTTGGTGTAGATATAGTGATCACAGCGTAAAAATTGACCCCCCCAACTCCACCCATGGATGTGGTACCTAAGCAATAACTAAGGAAGCCGAGGAATAGTCTCTACCGGAAGCAGCAAAGAATCCGAATTGTTATGCGGAAATCCTACTGTTACTGAAAATACACGGTGGAAGACCGCGGATGACATAACCGATGATATTATGGATTCCCGTCGGTTCGGGTTTTGTTTTTATATCTTGGCTCTTGGTCGGCTAACAATATATACCCTATTGTTAGCCGACCATGCATGTGACTTTAAAAAAGCTAATATTTTTTTAACGTATTCCCTATTGATATAGCAATATATCTGTATATTTATTTTTGTATATAAAGATATTTTTATCGTGAAATTTAATCATTTAAAAGTACATTTTTAAACCAAAAGCAAAATGACTTAACGCAACGCTATTGGCACCTGAAGCGTGACGTCATACTTGAACATTTTTGGCATTTCAACTTTGTATGGGCATGAAGTTTTGACTTTGAGTTGACATAGGGGATCCGTTGAACCGTGACGTCACAAAATGCAAGGGCTAACATGGCAGCGTTTTTATCATCCGAAACTGAGTGTAGTTTTACTTTTGGTTTTTTACCTCAATCATTTTATTTTTTTGGCTGTTATATATTTTTTCGTTTATGTATTAAACTACATAAATAATCGAAAAAAATAATAAAAATAAAAATCTATGCATATACCATATTGTGTTTGTTTACAAAAAACTATAAACCGACTTTAATTTTATGGTTTTCTCATGAATGCCAGTGAGATGATGATGATGATTTATCTTTAAAGCTACAATAGAAATACACACTCTGTCAGTAGGCTTAGTAATATAGTTAAAACTTGTTTACAGTCTTAAGCGTAAAAAACCCTAACAAAATCTTCAGTCCAGAACTGATCTTCCTTCGTTCTATGCATTGATACAAGTATTCTTTGGATATCCTCCATGCATCAACTTTGTAAGCCTGTTGTTTACGTCCGTGAAAAATAATACCGGTACTATTTCGGTAATACTGCTATTTTCTTTTCGGTAATTTTTAGGACCGTTACTATGAAGTACCTGCATAAAAATACGGTATTTCTTTTTAAGATTTTTATAGTCCTTGTTCATGATAACTTTGATTAATATCGCTCTTTGCCTTTTTTATTGTATAGGAACACAACACTGTGGCCGCTAGGCTTTACGAGGCATGGCGCCTATATTCGCGATAGCATTTACTATTTCTCTAGACGGACGCGCAAGTTCGCAGACCAATAGGGGTCTAATGATATGCTGATGATGAAAAGTCAGTTATAGCTCGTAACTGAAATGAACAGTGGGTATTTAAATATCAATTATTATCTTCTGAACGGAGCACTCTACCAAACGTAAACAGGAAAACGTCAAAAGCTTCCGCATTACTTAGACTCTTTTCTTCTCATCTCAAACATTACGAAAACAATGGCCTTGTACGCCTTTATAATACGATCGCACGATCATCGCCTGGGAATATTCCAATAACGTTATTAAACCCTTTGTTTTAATAAGAAAACTCTTGAAACTAAGTATCTTAAATAATTTATTTTCATTTTGTTTATAGATCAATTTGACAAGTCTTAGTCTTTGAAAATAAGACCTCTGACATACAAACTCCAAAAGAATAACCTGATTTATAAAACTACCTTGAGTCTATTTTCCGGTGAAGGGAGAGTTAATAAGACAGTATTTAAAAACATTTGCGTTAATTTATGTTTTATCAGAAATTGACTTTCGTTTGACCGCAATCTCACCTGATGGAAAGCGAAGATGCGGCTGACGATGTATCACGAAAGTCTTCACAAATACCATGATTTTCCGTCAACGGGAAGTATCTGCCCTATAGGCCCATGGCAAGAATCAAACAGTGCTATAATAAAAATGTTCTGCAGTTGTTTTAAAATGGTTACGAGAGAAGCCTATTGAGCGCAAGACCTTGCTTCAAAAACATTCTAATTTGTGTAAAATCTCTACATCTACAAATTTGTAATTCCAGGTTTTTTTCTTAAAGCACCAATTTTGTGCTCCATGGACGATATTTATAACCGACCCAATGTCCAAGCACCGCCACCTATTTTATCATATTTTTACATTTTTATCAGGAAATTCGTCGTAAAGCTTGTGATACCTTTTATAAGCTATTTGTTATACCTCTGTAATAGTTTTATTTTGCATAGTTTAGGCAGAGATGCGAAAATAGGGTTTTGTGGCCAACATGGGCAACTTCTGATCCCTGCCTAAAGCTTTACAAAATAAAACTATTAAAGAGGCATACATACATTTTATAAATATTTTTATAGAGCTTTTATGGATTCCCTTGGAAATATTAAAATATGCGGCTCTAACTTTGATTGAGTTGACTTTGTAGTTTGATTTATATGACGGCTCCAAAAGATTACGGACTTTACTCAAGTCCGTAACCTTCTGTGGATATTGTTGCGGAATAACGTCATTAACAGAATACCGGTCACTGGCATCGGTATCGACAGATATACCAATCCAGTAGACGCTGTACCATACAAATCAACTCAAAGGACCGCCATGTAATAACCCCATGTAATAAAGGTTCTTACAATAAATATGATCTAAAAAAGCAACGTATCCTTACGCTGCGTAAGCCTTGATTCCGGGAGAAGCACAGCATTAGAATCAAAACTTGACCAAATTATGTCCTAAACTATGAAAAGTTAGTCGAGACTTTTCATCTTAAGAGGTCATCCTCAAATATGACAGAGGGACATTATTTTTTTGCTTTATCCGGAGAACAATCTGTTTTACACACCTTATGAAAGAAACTTACATACTAACTTATAATTCTATGTACACGCATGTAATTTTTTTAATGAGTATATCTGGATTTGGGTGACTTAGGTTCAAAAGAAAAATAAACTTTTTTTCTTCATATTCGTCGTAAGACTGTTACCATTTCTTATCACTGAGGTACTATAACGTATTATTAACTCGATTATTTGTTTTATTATGCCACCAATTTAGTTGACATGATCAGGGGTTTAATAAAAAAATAAGATCTCTCCATACAAATTATAACTCCAAAAGAAAAATTGAGGTATAAAAATACCTGAGCCTATTTTCCGCCGAAGGGAGGGTTATTATGACAGTATCTAAAAACTTTTGCGTTTGATATGCTGAAATAAAACGTGCCCTGGAATTTATAAGGAAAAAGTTTGATTACCTACCTGTGTGCAGAATAACTCTTTGAAAGATTCCATGAGTACTATAGAGGTGATCAAAAAAGTTGTTGTTCTTGCCCTTGAGATTCAAATCCGAAGGTATATTCTGTACGGAAGTTTTAAACCCTCTTCCAAAAAAGGAGGAGGTTCTCATTCGTCTATATTTTTTTATGTTCGTTACCTCAGCAACTTTTGACTGGGTGATCCAATTTTCATGATTCTTTTTTATTTGAAAGCTGGTGCTTCTCTTGTGGTTCCATTTGGTCCAGTTCTGACAAAGAGATCCATGAAAAAACTATATAATTGCAGTCGGTGTATAGTTTTTTAAAACAAAATCAATTATTAAAAGAAATGATCTAGTAGACGTTCCTACAAAGTGACAGGCGTTGATAGATGCCATGGACGTTGTAAGTACCTACCTACATAAGTAAACTGAAGTTGCCGTGGGCTGGTCTTATAGCTAGAAGTGATAACCACTGGGGAGCAAAGATTCCCGGGTAGCGAACGCCATGTAACCCAAAACGGAGTGTTTAGCAAGGAATAGATGGATAAAGGCAGCTTAGACCGCAATGTGTGGCCTATGTCCAGCAGTGGACGAGTGTGGTGTAGGCTGATATAAAGATGATCATGTGCATTAACACGTCCAGTGCCACTGGCTGCTCACCCTGCGTGTTCATCTAATTTATATACCAGCGCCGGCGCGTCCACCGTGAATTATGTACGCGGCATCCGGCAAGAAATAATTAAAATAGTGGTGGCATTGAAACTATGTAGGAAAACAAGATCGATTCAAAATCTGTTCATTAAATATAACAAGCAAGCAAGAACATTTAACTCTGCACAAGACAGCTTAAATTGATGAATGTCTTAGAACTGGTAGAAAATGTCTTATTAACAGCAGAACGAAGAAGCACTAATTCGCGCTTATTACGATATACGAGTAATAAAGAGCTTCAAAGTCTTTATAAAAGTGACTTTGAAGCTCTTTATTATATGGACGCTATCGCCACCTAAGTAATTTTATAAATAAGTAGTTATAAGTAATTGCTACAGATTTCAAAAGATTTACTTAATACGAATCTCTGGAAGCGAAGCCTGGAAGAGATCGCTTCTAAGCGATAAGGCCGCCCATTGTACTCGTTTTATGTAATGCATCCATGTACCTAATGTTGTTTTTATGGTGTACAATAAAGTATTTTTGTGTTTTTTTTTTAATCTCAAACTTATTTGCACTACAAAGAAAGGTTATTTTTTTTAAACACACGGCTGTCATAAGATGTATACGAGTATACTTACCTCCTTATTCATAATGGTCTGCTAACATAAAATAGCTGCTAAGTACCTAGTGTTATTACTCAGTCTGGCTTGTTTGTCAATAAAAGAAGACAGAGCGAGATTTAGCAGTGTGCTAAGTTAGCAGACTATTATGAATAAGGTTGCCCTCTTTACGACCTTGTCATACAGTTGCCGTGCATTTATTGTCTGGTATACTAAAAAGCGACTAATCAAGCATTAAATCGGTCGATGAGTAGGTAATTCAAGTCTAAACTAACAATACCTGCCCACTCGGTTCTATTAATCTAAGAAATGATTTTGAAGACCAAAACAGCAGAAAATAAGGACACATAAAAACCTATATAAACGTATCAATAACAAAAACAACAAGGTAACAGCAATGTAATTACAAAAACTTATCCAAAAGTTTAACAACGCATTGTGTACTAGAACCGTAGAGCCAACTGCTATATCATTTAGAAAATAACATCTTTTTTACGAAATTACAACCGAAAATAAAACGTTCTTACACGCTTAAGTCCTAGCAAATATTGTATAGACATTTGCTAAACCTTATATAAACCAAGTGCTATCAAAATATTTCCCAAATATTTTTTGGCATGCTGCCAGTTTTTTCTAAGCTTGCCTTAATACGGTTTTAATAGCTCGGTTCGTCAGTTACGATTAATGCCATAAACGAGTAGGAAGTCCCACTTTTAGCCTTAAATGTTTGGTTGCTATATTTAAGACTAGCTGCGCCCCGCGGCTTCGCACGCGTTGTTCCTATGAAAACATTAAAAGGTGATTTTCATCCCACGGGAACAGATTTATGGGATAAAAAGTAGCCTATGTTTTATTCCAGTATTAGAATTACCTGTATGCAAAATTTCAGCCAGATCCGTTCAGTAGTTTTGGCGTGAAGAGGTAACAAACATCCATCCAAACTTTCGCCTTTATAATATTAGTGTGATTGGGGTGTGCTCATTATTTGGGGAAAACTGATGATGATGGGTAAATTAAATTAAATGTCATTTACTAGGCGTTTGTACTCTAACTAGCTGAGTCTTTTGGTGATCTACCTAATTTAGTTTTACCTCAAACTCAACAGTCAGTATTGGTCCACTGCTGGACGCCTCACCCTGATAAGCGCCTTATTGGCGTTTATGGTATGGAGGGTAATAATTCCCACGCTGGGCATGCGGGTTGGGGATCGCAGTTTGGTGGTATAATGGTTCTGCAGGGGGCGCTGCTGCACCCTGGTGGATATCTCTTAGTTGCCTCTTACGACATCCGCGGAAAGAGTTGGGGTGTTGCAAATTCTAAGCCAGCACGCAGCTCAGAATTCGTTTTAGGGCCGAATCAACTAATACCTGAATTAAAAGGGATCACAGCAGAAATCTGGCAAATACATACTTTAATCATAATGGTAAACAATGACTCTTCAAACATTATGATACTTACACCGCCATTCAGTGAATATAAAGAATAAATAACGACAAAGCTTTAAAGGGTAAAAACATGAACCGTCGACTCAAATAGACAATTTTCCAGAGAATCGACCCTTCTCATCATCCTTTTGAAACAAAGACAGAAATATAAATAAACAATGGTATATTCTGAGAGAAACTCAATAATAACTCTAAGGGTTTTTTGTTTCTTCTCTGTTACTTATAGGTCTTATAGGTAAGTATATTGTGCAAGGGAACGTGTATGGTGCAGATTAGGTATGAAAATGATGAAGACGAAGTTTTAATAATTACAAAAGAGAAAGGAATCGTGGGTGCTTGTCTCCTCATCTTCTATACTATTGAAATAGAAATATATCTGTTTATTTATTTTTATATTTTATGATGTTATTATTGTGAAATTTTATTATTAAAAAATAGATATTTTAAATCTCAATAGTAAAATTTCATAATGCAACGCTATTGGCACCCGAACCGTGTCGTCATACTTGAACATTTATGTATGGGCATGAAGTTCTGACTTTTTATGGGATCGAATGAACCGTGACGTCACAAAATGCAAGGGCTAACATGGCAGCGTTTTTATCACCAGAAGCTGTTTTACTTTTTGTTTGTTACCTCAATAAATAGAAAATTTTTGGCTGTTATATTTTTTTTTCGTAATAATGTATTAATTATCCTAAATAATCGTTCAAAAAAATCCATGCCCTATTATGAAGGAAGTAAAGGATATAGCTAGGATAGACGACCTCTATGGCGCGGCGGGCAAAGGTCCGCCCCCGGTGCAGGAGGTTGCGAGTTCGATTCCCGCCTCTAGACAAATGTTTGTATGATCTGCATAATATATTTGTATACTAAAAAAATATTTATTATGTAGTATAATGTATAATGTATATCAGTTATCTAGTACCTACCCATAACTCAAACTCTGCTAAGCTTGGGGCTAGATAATGCTGTGTGATTTGTCACGCATTATTATTATTATTATAGGCCATGGATATAGCTGCATGGGCTTTTACAAACTAGAAAGTAACAAGAAACAAAGTAGGGCACGAATAGTGGTTATGATTTAAAAACTTTGTAGTAGGGTACTCATAAGAATTCACAACAAAATACCTAAAAGAAAAAATGCTAGCTCATAATATGTAAATTACCGTTGGATAACGAGTTACAAGTAGGTAAGGTAGGTTTAGTTAGCTATCTAAATTGTCATGTCTAAATTGGTAGGTACTTTGCTAACCAAAACTGTCAAAGCATCCATGCATCGTAAACAAACAAGAAAATTCTAATAAATAACAATACATATTAAGAACAAGGCAAGAAATTGAATAGAAATAGAAATGCGTAGTTATTAAATAAAAATACTGCTTACATAACCCAAGAAGAAAATAAAAAAGGCTTTGCCTAAAATCATGAACATAGTAAATATCTTTTTGAAAAATAATCCACTTTAATTGGATAGGTATAATAAGATCTTGAAGCGATTTCTCGGAATAACAGAAAAATCTCATGAGATCCAAGGAAGATTACGATGGATTAATGTTTTTTGAAAGCTTATTATTTAGGTAAAGGCAACGAGGAAAATCAGTGAACATTGTCAAATTTCAAGACCACATTGATGTAACTTTTTTACTCAGAACTTACCTATAACTTATTATATATACTACACAGAGACTGATTTACTTCAAGCATTTACAGAATAAATCTTTATGCTAGATGAGCTTTGAAATCACAAGAGCTAATAGGCTCCTTTGATTTTGTTTCACAATAGTGAAACGCCTTAGATCTCAAAATCACACACACAAATCGAATGCTTGTGCTGCTAAATCCTTATTTAGCAGTACAAGCATTCGATTTGTGTCATCTCATTTTGAACTCTTCAATTAAATCCTTATATAATTGAAGAGTTCAAAATGAGATGGCGTTATTTACACAATTTTTACAAAATGAGTTATTGGTATCGTTGGATATTCGGAATGAAAAAAACTACATTAAAACTTTCTTGGAATATCTAGTTTCGGCCCTCATTTTGAGATATTCAGACAGAAAAGGCGTTAACTGACAAAAAATTTGATATTTCTTAGTCAAAAACAGTAAAATAAACTCAACAAAAATATCTAAAATTATACATTGCTTTAGTATAGAAATGGTGTAAGAAACAAAAAGACGTTTTCGTCATCACAAATACCCTTAAAAGTTCAAATGATTTGCCTGAAAATTGAGTTATGGTAATTTGTAAGACAAATATAACCTCCACTGAGCGTTGTGCTGAAATAACACTGGTGTGTCCACCCAGTGCTGGTTTTCAGTGCCGGCATAGGCTTGTCTTATTTGGTTGTTTTATTCCTAACGTCTCACGTTAGATGTGCCTATCAATGTTGTTTTCTAATATTAACATCAGCATCGATCCACATTGATCGATGCTGATTTTCAATGCTGATGTTCTTGTCGCAAAATGACCCGGACGAGGTTTAGGCTAAGCGTGTTTTTGTACAAATCATTAGATTCAACAATATTTTTTTTTCAATACGGTACAAGTTTGTGTAAATACCTATTACCCCGCCTTTAGTATTTTTTTTATTTATAAAGTTCACCAGACCTCACTTATTGTTTTGTTACATAATATTGTCAATTTTCATTGTCTTTTTGTTTTCATTGTTCTTATTGAGTCAAAAGACACAGCCCGCTGACAGACTGAAAGACAGACAGGCAGCTGGCAGCTGGCAGCAGGACTTGGTTTAAGAGTCAGACATGCATTTGGCCAAAATCAGCATCCGCTGATGTCAAGATAAAAAATCGGTATCAGCATCCGCTGATATGTCTGAAAAATTACATCAGCAACAACCCTGGTGCCTATTCCTACGCAATTGTCTCAAGCATGACTGTTCCAAGCGTCTCACAAAATGTTTCACGTGAGAAAAATGTTTTTGAAGCCGAGAAAGATAATTGATACATCAGTCAGCGATATGCGAGTATAGTCATAAAAACCTTAACGATAAATAACCTAGTGTGACCCGTTAAACTCAGTTTCGGTACCTTTGTTTTTAATGGAAGGTACCTACTATGAAAAATCTCAATCTCAATTACTTACAATGTATGGTATATTTACAGAGAGAGGTTTGTCTAGTGTCGTGTAAGTTAATTACCTGAAAATAAAAATAATTAAATTAAGTTCTTAAACATACGAATGTAATCGTATGTTTAAGAACTTAATTTAAAGCTCCTTGTCAAGTAGGTATGTGCCACTGCGCTGTGTTTGCTGATACTAGACAAATCTCTCTGGCATACTTAGTGTCTAATAAATAAGAATAGTATAATAATAATGTGCAACTTTAGAATGAAGTATCAAAATCAATTTTCTCCTTTCTAATGGTTTTGAAGGTAGGCCACACAGGTTCAACATTAACTTTGGACAATCTCCTCCTTAGGAAGAAATTAAGTGATCAGTTAAGCTACCTCTAAGGCTTGAGCTAATTCTAGACAGTTTGCAGTCTGCTGTTAACTCAACTGTCTGATTTTGTATATACTAGTAGTAATTTGCTTGCTCGTTTTTTATATAATAATAGGTACCTACTTATTTTAAACTAAATCGAAACTCACCTTCACTCCTCACAAAACGATTCCAAAGAAGAGCACAACACAGCACAAAACAAAGTTCATTCACAGTCCATAGTTTCGATACACGCGTGTTTTCGGCAGCACCGCACGACCGCACTCCACGAACGCGCGAGACCAACTGGCTTCAATCTAAGCTTCAGATCTACGCAAGGCAACCCCAGCTACAGTCAACGACAAAGATCATTTAAGATTTATACCGTCAAGTTCTGTCATTGTGTTTGTATTGTTTCTAATGGTTATGGGTGGTTTGAACTTAAATCTGGTTAGGGTTGGGAGCATTTTCCTTATTTAATTCAAAACAAAGTGTTGTTTACAATATACCACATGTAGCCCTGATGCACAGAGTAATGTGACATTGCATAGTGCAACGTACTTGCATAGTAATATAACCAAATCACCATTCTGAAAGTACATTGTTTTGATGGTGCAGGTGATGATTATGTTTTCCTTGCCGAGCTTTGGCCATGGCGGCCAGATTGAACGGAAACTGGCCATGTTTTCAGAACCTGTCTTATGGATACTAGATAATATATCTAAAAGCTAAGCAGAGCTTGTCTTCTGGGTACTAGATATTATCTAGTACCCATAAGACAGGCTCTGCTTAGCTTGGGGCTATTATTTCAAGTAAACAAGTGTGTGGCCAAACAGAAGTCCACTCTCTCTTCTCTCACTCTAATGATGATGGGATAAAACTGTGTAAAGGGTGATGAAACTGATGATTTCGTCCTAACCGAATTTCGACCTCTGCGGCCAGGCTCAACGCAGACTAGCCATGTGCGCGCTATGTAACGTTACCTATGGTGCAAGCGCAAATGTACATATAAAGGGTAATCAATAAAGAAAGTAATTTCCTTGATCATCTTAGTTCCTATTTGTAATTTTAATATTTGAATACTTGATGTGTTTGAATACGAAGCTATGCGTAAATTTTAGAATGATTGAATATGAAAGTACACGTAATTTTGAATGAAATAAAATATTTTTTGCATTATTTGTTACTAATTATGTGTCTTTTTATCACTTTTTTGGACAAATGTTTAAGTTTGATTATCTTGGAATAGAATATAAATCCATTCTAACTGTTTTTGCGGGGGTTGTAAGCGACTAAGGGATAACACCGGGAAGCGGGCAGCAGCGCAGTCATTTCTACCACCAAAATGCAATCCCCAACCCGCATGAACAGCGTGGGGATTGTGGTCACTAATGATAAGAAGTGTGAAGCTAGACGCTTAAGGGGTAAGCCTGCATCAGATATAGTAAAGTAACGACTGTAGATGTATACCGATAAATAAAAAAGTGATAGTTAATTATAAATTATCCTTTTTCAAATACCGGATAAAATCCTACAGAAAAATATAAATATCACAAGCAATTATGTGCCTGACTGTACGTAATAATGTTATGACATTTTGATATCGTTTCATTAGATAAGCTGATTGATTATAGATTATTTGTAAACTTTATGAGTCTGTGAGAAGTTAGATTTATAATTCAAGGGATCAAAAATAGAAAGCTGAAAATAGTGTTTTGTATTTCTTTGTAAGTATTTATTTCTACGCAGCCATATTGGGTAAGCCGAGGATAAATCTGTGCCCTAAGGACGTAATAGATTACTAACGAAAAACGTAAACCTACGTTTCATGGATGCCTAGTTAACAGAGGACGGACAGTGATGAATATTAAATTGAAATGTCTGATATCTGATTGGGTCAGACAAGATTGTCCATATATTTTTCTAAATAACAACAAAAATAAAATTCAGATGCAAAACTCGATACGAGACCTGTCAATTTGTCCTGTGGCAGTCGGAAGTGGAGACACTAATGTTATTTGGTAGAAATTGTATTGCACCTGCACTTCACTGTAATTTTGCACGAACACCGAAGTTGCCCTTTGTTGTGACAACATAAAAGGCTATTCCCCTTATTCTTAGTCTGCTTAGTTAAAGCATTGCTATTTCTCATTCCATCATCTTCTATTAACATAAGTCAGAGTGAGAAATAACACTGCTTCGCAATTGTTTTAAGTGAGAAGACCATTATGAATACGGGGGTATGTCTATAGCAGAGATTTAAATCGTTAGATAGGCCGTTACCGCAGTGAGACCGCGCTGTGTTTTTTCCAAGTTGAACCTCAGTGTACATCTAAAGGCAGTGTTAGCCGAACGTGCTGTAAATGACGTTTGCGAGCAGTTTAGTGTTACAAAACGACATCGTGTGCCTTTCGAAAGGGCAAGTTTACAAAATACTGTCGGCTGTCTACAATATCCAATAATTATTATTGATATGAGATGGTGAGTATCTGGCGCAGCGCATCAGCATCGCCATTCAGCGAGGCAATGCAGCCAGCAGCGTCTAGAGTCTATGGGATGCTTCCGACTGGTATTGATATTGATCATTTGAGTTTGTAACAGTCTGCAGTTCGCTAAATTGGTATTTATAGGTATGCATTATGTTCGTAAAATGTTCTATCTTCAATATTTAAGGTACTTTCCCTCCATGTGGCATGACCGTGGGACGCTCTGTATAAAAATATACTTAAATGTCGCCCTCGCCTCTCACTGCGCTGTTTTGGTGTCATTTTTTGTTGTTTGTGTAGACTTCATAACGTAAGTAAAGATAGAAAGCCAAACAAAGGATTCCAGTTCTTCGTTTCGGATGCAAGTGAGTCAACTACGAACCTTTTTTGTGTTTCAACAGTCTGCTGTTAATTAATTATCTAGTACTATAAACACAAGCTCTGCTTAGCTTGGGGCTAGACGTGTGATTTGTCGAAGATCATATAATTATTAATTTAAGTAATTCAATTGATTTTATTGTCAATCCTAGTTCCAATTTGTTTCTTTTATTTAATTGTAATTTTCTTTGTTAGTAACTTTTTCTTGTCTTTGTTTACATAAATTGGATTCTACAACCGAATATAGACGCTACAATGTTTCAAGACAAGACGATGTTATTGTATAGCAAAGCCAGATATCAAACAAAGGACAAACATTATTCTTTGGAGATCGTCGGTCGATGGCCAAGGACTTTTGTCCCCCTTATAGCGACTTGTGTCTAATTTTAGAGATTCGCCTACGGAATCCTGATTGAAACCTCTTTAATTATAAGCTATTGCATAGCTTCTATCGCGGGCTTGAGCGCGGGGACCGAATCCAGAAATTCCGTAACGAAAAAACCTTGACGTTTGTCTCTTTAGTTCAGCAACTCGCCTCTAGATGGCATTGCAATAGCTTTACCGCGGCAGTCCCCGAGTGCCACACGTCTTTTTTTATATTACTGTCTAGCTTTTGGCCGCGTTTTCGCACGTATTTTTAGGTATATTATTCAGTAGCCTTTCAGATAAGACTAGAGCGCACGCACCGCTTTTTAACCGACTTCAAACATAGGAGGAGGTTCTCCATTTGACTGTATTTTTTTTATTTTATGTCTGTTACCTCAGAACTTTTGACTGGGTGGTCTGATTTTAATAATTATCTTTATTTGAAAGCTGGTGCGTCCCATTTTAATTTGGTCCAGTTCTGACAGTGAGATCCATAATTTGAAGTCGGTTTGAAGTTTTTTAAACAAAATTAATTTATTTACGTACGCATGCTCAACCACGGTAGAAAAAAATATTTCAGAAGTAGGTTCTGAAATGGTAACACTAAATAATATTGTTCCTCCATTTGAAAACGTTAACCGCTACCCCCTTTCAGCTAAGTACACCTTTCCGAGGCACCCCGTATAGTAATACCTACTAATGAACAATGCAGAATAAAGGAATCTCCATTCTAGAACATCAGAATCGCTCACCCTACGCAGTTCTACAGAACAACTCAGAATTCCACGAGATTCTCACTTCACATACCGATTACGTTTCGCTTCATCGATTCACCACCGCTAATGAATGTATCTACAACCATTGATTTATTAAAAAGGGAAGATAGGTTACGTTCTCCCAGCGCTTACTCAAAAATTGGCATGTGTTACAACTACTCGCAAACACATACACTCACACTTAGATTTCCAGTCCTGTGCAATACAAAGAAGAACAAAGACGGAAAGACGTATCTAGGACCGAAGTGAGACTGAGACAACAATATTTCACGCGAATCACGACCGCCCGTGCCGCCGGTCAGACGGTGACTGATGTGGGAGAACACAATTTTACACAATTTGAGGTTGCCACTTTCGAGAAACCAGTACCTCATCTTCCCTTTTTAATAAATCAATGCCTACAACAGCAAAAGTATAGCTAGTGATTTACTTAAAAGAATCTCCATTCTAGAATAGGGGCACATGGATCGATCAATTATACGTGGTTCTACTGCACAACAACTCAATTTCACCTCCAGATTCACATACCAATTACGTCTCGCTTCATTAAATCTCCACCATGAAATTCTCCAACCTCCAACACCAAAATTATGGCTAGTAATTTATCTTAGTTCGTCATTGTTCTTTTAACAAGAGAATATAACCTACCAATATAATACCTTATCAGTAATTTATCTTATTATTCCATTCGCTAATTTATGGCAGCCGAATTACACCGGCTCATAAATTTATATGCAGTGCTAATTTATTAATTTTGGCTTGAATCCTCAAAGGCTTTCATGGGTCATTCGTAAAGTAATAAATTATGATTTGCCGACTCTCTCGCACTCATTGCAAGGGAAGTGAGTGTGACCTTGTGGTTGTTTGTTTTGTAGGGGTTTATAAACGTGTGTGCTTGTTGTCGGCCACTGTGGTCTAATACGTATATGCCAGTACCATAGATTTAAGTAAAAATCTGTAGATATGCTTGATACGGTTTTCCTAGTGCTAACTCAACAAACAGTTTTTAAAGTATAGACGACAGATGGAGCAAGGCGCTAACTGAATGGCGTCCAAGAACAGGTTACAGAAGCGTCGGGCGTCCAGCGGCAAGATGGGCAGACGATATATCCAACATTGCGGGACGAACCTGGATGAAATTGACTCAGGACCGTGTGGAGTGGCACAAAAGTTTGGAGGCCTATACCCAGCAGTGGGTGAAGTCGGGCTGCGGATGATGATGATCATCATCACATCACATCTCAGCCTGTATCGGTCCACTGCTGGACGCAGGCCTCCCCCTGATAAACGCCTTATTGGCGTTTAAGTCATGGGGGGTAGTGCCCATAATCCCCACGCTGGGCATGCGGGTTTGGGATCGCAGTTTGGTGGAAGATTGGTTCTGCAGGGGGCGCTGCTGCCCACTCCCCAGAAGATATCCCTTAGTCGCCTCTTACGACACCCACGGGAAGAATTGGGGTGGTGCAAATTCTATGCCGCCGGCACCACACGGCGGATGATGATGATGAAAGGAAGAAACTGCTGCCTTCTTCTAGGAGATTCCCTGAATTGGTCACGATATGACATCAACATCTCCGCAAGCTCGCTTGTCTCTCGATCTTATATAAGTAGGATACATTTCGGAGAATGCTCACAGGATCTACATGACCTGATCCATCCCCGTTCCACTCCAGGGATAAGCAGACGCACTGCGCATCACTATTACTACCACTTGCACTAAACGGTTTTCCTCCATCTTCATTATTCGCACCACTAAGGAATGGAACTCGCATCCTGCTTCTCAGTTTTTTTCCGTCAAATTACAACCTAGGTCTTTTCAAGACTACCTATAATGAATAGGTGTCTTTTGTAGTCAGATCTATTGACTGTAAATTGCCCATTGCCACGTCCGGTTTACTAATTCAAATCACCTCAACCTCAACCTGTATTGGTCCACTGCTGGACGTAGGCCTCCCCCTGATAAGCAGCATTACCCCCATGAGATTCAAATAACACTAATGTTATAAACGCGAAATTTTGCATGGATGTTTGTAACCTCTTCACGCTAAAACTACTGAATGAATCAGGTTGCATACAGGTATCTCTAATCTTGGAATCTTCTTATTGGAAACTTTATATCCTATAAATAAATCAATTCCCGTGAGGTAAAAATACCACTTAACTCGTGCAAAGCCACGGGGCGCAGCTAGTATTTCATAAATTTAAACTAGATACTCACCTTGCAAATAAATCATCTTGGTTACAAAATTTCCAACAAAAGATTTCCTTGCTCTTGAAAATAGCTGAAATACGTGCGAATTCGTCTTAGCTCTTAAATCTTTCCCTCCGAAAGTAGACAGGAACCGGAAGTGACCGGAGACGTTGCCAATGGACGGCGCCAGGAGCCCGGTTCTTACACTCGACTACTGATTTATAACCACCCAGCCGTGAGAGCCGTTTACCGAAAGTAGGCATTCGAGTCCCGAAGTCTAGTTTACTTCGAAATTGGAAGAGTTTCAAGCGCTGAAAACAAATGAAGTAAGATCGAAATTCAAAATGTAAATTTTAAAACACAAAGTTCTTATAAAGTTTCATAACTAGTTTCAGTCTAAAACCTAGACCGAAGGTGTTCTTCCTGGAGTAAGGTAATTGGATTTAAGAACTGTTTAGGAAAGATAACCTATAAGTGAGTAAGTATTCGCCAGGAAACTTATGTGTAGAAAAGGTAAATTATTTAAACTAAAGCACTGATATGGAAGTAAAGTCAATTTCTTGATTTCTGTCGCTTCGATATGTAATGTAGTTAAGAAGTGACGTATAAACCTTTAACCTGTTTTCGAGTTGGAACAAAAGCGTCCCAAACTTTTTCATTTTGCTGATTTCCTGAAATGTTTTATTTAATTTATCGGACTTTAAAAAAAGAGAAGGTTCTCAAATCAACTGTATTTTTTTCTTTGGTACCTCAGAACTTTTGACTGGGTGATCCGATATTGATGATTCTTATTTGAAAGCTGGTGCTTTCCATGTGGTCCCATTTTAATTGTTCTGACAATGGTTTTTATGAGAAAAACATAAAATAGAAGTATATAATGAAGATAGTTTTTTTTAAAATAAACCCAATTATTACAGGAAGGTTTGACAATAAGCTTGAATTTATTTACTGATAATTATTGCACCTCACTGTTAAGGAGTTTTTTTGTAGGATGTAGTATTTTGTAGGATACATTGCCTTTTAAAAGATACATAAAATATTAGTAGCCAAGTACGCTAAACCATTGCAGTATGGAATGTCCTTCTTGTTTCCAACAACGAACAAAGTGGAATCGATGGAATTCGTTTGACCTGCAACTTCATAGAACTTTACTCGTTTCAAGTGTATGATAAACGTTGGACTTTGCTAGTAAAGGAAGCTGCTTGAGAAACACTGCAAAACTTTGTGAACTCCTTGGATTATGGAAATGCAACTGGTCTGTATAATAGGGGAAAATATAGAAAATATAATAAGCAGGTAAGTTACCTTTCGTCAGTGGAAATACGCCATCTTAATTATGCGCTATTGTGGAACCTTACTTAGGCAGCTCCACAGACAGGGGTCAGCGACTTCTTCCGAGCCGAAAAATCATGATTTTTCTGAATTTTTGTACATAAAGCCCTGTGTTATATTAGCCGCTGGTTGCGAAAGTAAGTTATCAACGCGAATGAAACAAACCCCAGCTTTCTTGACCCACTAATTTGGGAAAGTATCATATTGTTACCTAAGACAGAGGTAGAATAGAATAGAATAGAAAATTCTTTATTGCACACTTATTAAAAGAAACAATACAATGGAAAAGCTTAGAGGTACGTTTGGAAGCACGTCGCATTTGAAATGAATTCGAGTCAATTGCCTTATTCTACCTTATTTCTTATTTTATTTTAATTACTAATTATCAAGGTGTTTATAAAGTAATAAGAGTAGGTAGATTGGATATAAGTTTTTTTATATTTTATTTTATGATTACTTTTATTGTCTCTAAACTTAAATCTAGTTCTAGTCTTCTAGTTATTATTTTACCCTATGTTTGTTTGTATACCTACCTATTATTCTATCTATCTATCTATATATCTATCTATCTTGACTCTGACTCTGACTCTGACTCTGACTCTTACTCTGACTCTGACTCTGACTTCATTCACTGCCCAGCCTCAGAGCGGTGCGACCCGAAGGGAACGCCCCGGCTCACTGCGTCTTGGGCCATAAGAGTGTTATTGTTGACTTATGGATGCTTTTCACGGGTTTTTCCAGTCTTCCTCCTTGACTAATCCCCCTTGAGGGGGAATTCTAGATTTTTTTTTTTTTGAAGTTTAGTTTTTCCAATTCAAAAAAACTTCAAGGGGCAAAACTGTTTTTTTTTTTCAGTTTTCCCCCTCACCGATTTTTGGCTTTCCAATTTTCCCCCTTGGGAGAATGAAACCATATAGAAGCAATAAAAATCATTGTATTTAACAGTTTTATCAATTTTTATTTTGGATATACAGCTATGTCAAAAAAGACGAAGAGAATCTAACATAAATTACACCAAATGTAAGAAAATACGAAATTTATTATTAATTACATAATTATAATGTTGAAAATGATACCCGATGTCGATAATTACACCAAATTACATACATATACTTACATAATATATCATATACTTTAAACGAGCAATTCTTGTATAATATAATCGGAATTATTTGTGTGTTCAATAATCAACTTTATCTTTATTAACTTAAACACTAAACTGAAAAATATGACTCTTGCTGACATCTATTGGCGAATGGTAATACGATTTTATTCGTGTTCTCAATTAACGTTATCTTTATTATGTTAAACACTAAACTGAAAACTATGACTCTTCATCTATTGGCGAATAATAATACCATAATTTCTAAAAAAACTAAATTTTACAAAAGAAACCGAGCGAAGCTGGGTCATCCAGGTACTTATTATGAATGCAATCTCATTGTCAGTAAAATGCACCGCACCGGCTCTAGTTGTAGATTACCTACTATGTTTTCCTAAAAATCTATAAGTGATCTCTACAACTTACATAAGTCTCTTCTGCAGTGCATCTATTTACCAAGTAGTATCTAACACATACATTCGGGCAATGTGTCCTGCCCAGCTCAATTTTTTGGCAGCTATGGTTTTCATCACTTTCCCTCACGTTGGTTTTTCTTCGAATCCAGTCGTTGCGTTTTCGGTCTCGCAAAGTGATACCGAGCATTGCTCTCTCCATACCCCTCTGCGCTACCCTGAACTTCTCTGCGGATTTTTGCGAAGGTCACGCTGGACCAGAAGAGTCCTGGAATGGAGACCTAGAGCAGACACTCGAAGACGAGGTCGACCACCGAACCTTTGGGTGGACGATATCAGAAGACACGGAGGCCGGGTCTGGATGAGTCGGGCCAAAGATCGTGAGGAGTGGAAAATAAGGGAAGAGGCCTACATTCAAGAATGGATCTCGAAAAGGCCACAATGATGATGATGATGATGATCTATTACATAAGATACCTAACTCACGGCAAAGAACTTAATCAAAAATCATCCTTATTACAAGATGCACAAGGCACCAGGCGCAAAGACAAGCACACAGCTCAGTAAGCTTGATCTAATACAACGAAATATGAGACGTGAAACTCACAGTACGTGGTTTTGCACAGTTGGTTGGTGCATTGCATTCATATTGCTGAAAAGACAAGAGTTAGATCACTGTCTTTCATACACACGGACGTGACCAGAAAGTATAGAAGCTTGAAGGAAGCTAGTTCACTTCAAGGGCTCACTTCATTATGAGTGTGCCAGCAATTTTCTTCAAAGTGTTACGTAAAAATCTTTATTTATCTCAGCATCTTTTAAAGCTACCGTCATATTTAGGAAAATGGTACTTCAATTTTATATCTTAAATTTTATCGTGAAAGTTTTTTTCGTAACTTTTTTTTTTAATAGATGTTATGCACACATTTTACTTTTAATATCAGGAACAGCATTCCTTTTTTTTATCCGTGATAGACCGAGACAGTTTTTTTATGGAGTTCTTTTGACCGCTACCTCACCTGATGCAAAGCGAAGATGTGGCTGACGATGTTATTTTATTTAATTGACGACCAATGAGGCGCTGCGGCGCTGCGCAGAGGGTAATAGGTTCGACTCCCGCCTTGGGAAAAATGTTTTACAATTTACAAATATCGTCGGTCGGAAACAGTAATGGAACATTTCAAAATATACTGTTCTGAGTAACTGAGGTATTAAAATTTTTGAAAATATTCGAATGTTAGTTTATTTCTCCAGAGAAAGATCACTATGTGTATATTTTTATTGAATAATATGCAGATTATATATTGTCAAGTTTATTGTGTATTACTAAGACTACTAGTTGTCATTTGCACTTATAAGTTATTCGTAATTATTTGAAAGCTGGTACTTCTTGTGTGGTCCCTATTTCAAATTGGTCCAGTTCTGACAATGACATTCTTGAGAAAATCAAATAATAAAAGTCGGTTTATAGTTTTTTAAAGAAACCCAATTTAGTAACCGCAAACCTATGACGGTCTCCTTAAGAATGTCTTCAAGAAGGTCTTTTTAAAAGAATGCAGTGAGCTATCTCTTCAGGCCACGATTAAACTCTTGTTCAAAGAGCTTGTCTAGAATACTGTTCACTTTCAAACTGAAGACAGATTTTATTGAACAGAAATAAAGATGGTATCTCCACAAATGTACACGTATAATATTATATTTTTATGATCGCTCAGGGAACGCTTATGGGGTTATTTTATTGGAAATGGTCATCTTGTATTGTAATAAACATTTTATATAATGTAAATACCAAAATATACTTCTTACGAAAATGGTCCATAAATAATAAAAATAATAGACTAAAAGCTGTACACGAATTGTGAGATAATTAAACTTTCAGCTAAAATGAGTACTGAGTGACTTTTATTCATAACTTTTTCGCCAGAAACTAAAAATGACGCAAAATTTTCATTGTTTTTCTAAATGTTATTTTTATTTACTAATTTCATATTTGAATTTACCTGTATTAACATCAAAGTCATTAAATATTCATAAACTATTTAAGTTTTTAGGTTTTTGTTACTTAGAGTACGTGGCCCACACTCAAGATAAATTTTAAGGAAAAAAAATGTAGTAAATATAATATATAAATGTAGGATACAAGTCCCGCTGAAGTTTTTGGATGATATTTTTTTTTTAAACATCTAATTATTTGAATACCTACCTATTCTTATTTAGCAGAAGTCCATACCCACGTCTCTAAATTCAGAGGACACGAACAGTCTGGCGATCCCTAGACCTTTTTACGGCGGTCAGTAATTAAAACAATAATTTACCGATGTCCCATCGCTAATACTCTCTCGTCCCGACATAAAAGATAGGTTTAGTGCCGATATATATAAAAAGGGTTTTATACTGTCTGACTGAAAATTATTAGAGCTTCGCCCCATATGTAAAATTCCACGTTCGTCTCAATTTTATGTCTTAAATATTAGACTATTGTGATGAAAGTTACTTTGTGTCGAAATTAAATTTTCATTGAACGTCACGCGAAAAAAAACATAACCTCCATTTTTGTCGAGCCTGACGATACAACGTTCGACGAAAATTGAGGTCGTTTCGGATTAGGCCATTCACTCTAGTCTCAAAAAGATCCATATTTAAATATGAATTAATTTTTATTGCAGCTTCGATTTTGTTGCGTTGATCACTCGTCACATTCGGTATTTCGCCTCCCTCCCTAATGTCACATTCCTACGATGTCACTTTCTGCATCTAGTTAGTCTCCTAAACTCGTCTCATGCCTATTTTGTCAATATCCCAACTCGTCCGACAAATATCTTTCATGGACAGTTATGCAAGGAAATCTTGTACTGCATAGTTATTTTTATCTGTACCTACCTTTATAAGTAGGCATTTTTTAAGTTAAATATTTCCTCAAATAAAAAATTATTTTATTTGATTTATTTAACCTATAAGGGATTATTACTTTATACTTAATAACTTCTATCCATCAAGGATTGCGTTGGCACCGCTGCATACAACTTCAGGCCAAAAACCTCGGGGCGGGCTTCGCAATACCTGACGGTGTAAGTACGGTTAAATAGAAAAAAATTACCTCACTTTGTCGTCGAATGCGTGATATATTTGAAATGTATTCCATCAACTTCAATAATTTACGCAATGTATGACGATGCGATGTAATTTTTCTCTAATCTACCCTAGACAACAATCCCCGTGCTAGACCGGCTGGCCTCTTAATCCCTCAGAAGTATAATGGTACCTATTCATATGTCGCCAAAACTAAACTCAACTAATTTTACAGTACTAAAAATGTCGCTGTCCCTATCATAACGATTAAAATAATAAGGATGGCATAATTAAGTCCTGTCATATTAGTTTAGTCTAGTTTTGGCAATTGATTGACTAGTGTTAAGAAAAAATCACGAGTAAAGTCTATAAACCATCAAAAAAGTCAAGCAAAGTCACAGTCTCAGTTTGTTAAACATTTTTACTACACGTATAAATTTTAACGTGCGAGGGATGTCGACCCTTATCTGAAGGTGTCTTAACGTAAAGAGTACCTACTCATGCTGTTATGTAACTGCTCCCTTATCCACTGACTTATTGTGGGTCGCAGATTTAAAGTTATTGTGGCGTTGGCGGGCTCCAGTGGTAAAATAAAACAAAAGGTAAAAACGAAGACTGTTAGAAAAAGTCCATACTGACTGTACTGTATAAATAAATAAATAATGCTGAATAATCTACACAGCATCATCTAGCCCTAAGTAAAAAAAATACATAGATGAATTGAGAACCTCCTCCTTTCTTGAAGTTGGTTAAAAATAGGGACAGGTATTGTCCAGTAGCGTTAATTTTATCAAATGGAGTGAAATAAATTTATGTGTCCGATCCAATTTTATAATCAGACTGTTTTTTGGCCAGGATGATTTCAAAACCTCAGCCTTTCTTGAATTTGGTTAAAAATCGCTTTCTGTGCAGAACTTAAAATTCTATCAAATGGTTATATCAAAAGTGAAATAAATGTGTCCGATCTAATTCAATAATCAAACTATTTCGTGGCTCGAATTAAATCTGAATGAGCAGGTATATTAAGAAAGTAGATAGGTAGCTAGAATGTAGATACCTATTTTATCAGAGTAGATTGATTTCGGATTCTTACTTAAAATCTATCTATACTTATAATATTATAAAGAGGAAAAATTGGATTGTTTGTTTATTTCTATTGAATAGGCTCCGAAACTACAGGACCGATTTAAAAAAACAATGAAAAGCTTACTTTTCAGGGAGTGATATGGGCTATAATTTATCTCAGAACTCTCACGGGAACGGAAACTACGCGGGTGAAACCGCGTGGCATTGCTAGTTATATATAATCAGAATTAAAAATGTCTCGCTAAACCAAACAACGAACAATGCCCCAGAACAGGGAAATATATATTATTATAACCTTCTTATCTTCTACCTAAATCGCCTTTGAGTAACACACAAAAATGTCAAAAAAATCATAAAAGGATTGCTGGCACAATTGATTATCATCCGGTATCGACAGCACATTTCATCATCCCAAATAAACATTTACATGTTCCGATTAAAAAGCGCTCTTGGAAGAGCTGCCGGATATTAATTTTTAGCTTCACAATCACCTATAATGGGTTCATTTAGCAAATTACAATTCGATCCATTGTTCAATCGGGTCACGCCGTTTCACTCCTTGGTTTTGAAGTAAACGGGAAACTCCGATTTTATAGGAATTGCTGAGACTTGTTGTAAAACTACTAGTAAAAGTAGGTATAGCAGGTAGCCTAGTAGTAGTTAATAATAATATTATTACGAGTTCTGTGGTAGTAAGTAAGTAGTCTACTTAGTACACACCAACGTCGTCGGTGAAATTTATTGGTTCAGATGTCACCAAAACTAAACTAAACTAATTTGACAGGACTAAAAATTATGCCATCCTTGCCAGACAGCGACATTTTTAGTCGTGTAAAATTAGTTTAGTTTAGTTTTGGTGACATAGAAATTCACATCATAAACGGCGCGTTGCGTTGCTGTGACATTTCAGTGTTCTAACTGATATAACTGACAGTGTTTTGTTAACTTGTCGGCAACTCGCCGACTTTATTGTTTAGACTCCATTAGCAAGAAAAACAGTTTGCATGCGTTGCAGTCCTATTATTAATAATTTTCGTTTTTTTACAATTAAGTAAGGCACGAAATAAAGGCACCAAATAAAAAGCGTGTTCAGAACAACTCTTTCTGAAATTGCTTTTTTATTTTGCGCCTTCAATGGGCTAGCGCTAGGGCACTATCTGGTTTATGCAACCGATTTAAGGCTATTTACTTTTATTTATCTTTATTTGTTTATTTTTTTATTTTTATATATCTTATCAGTCGTACTTTCTTTCTAAAAGCCATTAAAACCAGGATTGTCTATGTGTAGAAAATGTCTAGTGAGAATAATCCATTGCCTTTTTTTACTTCTAAGTGTACTTCATGTTGTTTTAATTAAGATAGTTCATTTTATATCATTTAGTTTTATTTTAAAACTCTACATAACGTAGGTCCGTTCGTTACGTTACTTTCAAGGGCCCAAACGGAAGACCAGCGCTGGCTAGGCCTCTTCCGGGAACCTTGCCAGCATTTTTACTGAGTTAGGGCCTTTTTATAACAACTTTATGTTACTTTATCCTATAGGAAGCGTGTCTGGCTTTCTGGTTTGTTTTTTATTGTTGTTATAAATAACTATATTTCTTTATTTCTTCTTCTACTTATTTGTAATCAAACAAAACTAAATAAGAGAGTCACGACGATGATAGTGGAAATAAAGAGGCATGTCGGTAATGCACTGTGTCAAATCTGTTATCATAACACTGCAAGATTAAATTGCTCAAAGCCAAGCAACTTAAGTCGCCTGTCTGCAACGACTAGTTCATTATCGGATATATTACCGGTATCGGATCGTTCCATTTTAATCCATTACTGTACGGAGTTTACAGTGCTCCGGAAACAAACGATGATCAATGGTGTTAAATGTATTTGCAGACGGAAAACAAGTGTGTACGTACACCTACGTAGCTTTTATAGGACGTGAACGCGAGGGTTTAGCTTTCCTTTGACTTTAAGCTTACTTACCATTTCTACTTTTGAGTTATTCTGTAGGTAAAATTATTGCTTGAGCTGAGCGTTTTGTAGAAAATATTACTTACTAGCTGCGCCCCGCGGCTTTGCACGCGTTGTGCCTATGTAAACGTTTAAAGGTGATTTATGTCCCACGGGAACTGATTTATGCGATAAAAAGTAGCCTATGTGTTATTCCACGCCTATAACTGCCTGTATGCATGTTTCAGCCTGATTCGTTCAGTAGCGTGAAAGAGCAACAAACATACTTACATACATACTCACAAACTTTCGCGTTTATAATATTAGTAGGATTGGTAAGGTAAGGAATGAATATCAAAGGAAAGAGATTTATGTTGATTATCAATTTTAAACCACTTTGTATGAAAACCTTTTTTTAAGTAAATTATTAGTTGTTTCTATTTATTTATGAAAAAAACACAGTTTAAAAAGTGGTGACATCTTTTTTAGGGTTCCTTACCCAAAGTGTAAAACGGGACCCTATTACTAGACAAGACCTCGCTATCCGTCCGTCTGTCTGTCTGTCTGTCTGTCCTTCTGTCACCTTATTTTATGAACCGTGATAGTTAGACAGTTAAAATTTTCACATGATGTATTTCCGCTGCCGATTTAACACCAAATACAAAAAACTGAATAAATAAATATGTAAGGGGGTTCCCATACAACAGATATGATTTTTTGCCGTTTTGTAGATAATGGAACAGAGCCCTTTGTGCGCGAGTCCGACACGCACTTGGCTGGTTTATTAACATTGTTTATATGTTTACAGTGCAGAAGATTTTTCATCTATTAAACTTGACCTCACTCATTACTGGGTTATATTAATCCAACAAACTTACAAATATAAAATAATTGTTTTCCAAATGTCGTCCTGCGATACCAGCGATATATCATCAGCATCACACTAATATTATAAATGCGAAAGTTTGGATGGATGGATGGATGTATGGATGTTTGTTACCTCTTCACGCCAAAACTACTGAACGGATCTGGCTGAAATTTTGCATACAGGTAATTATAATCCTGCAATAAAACATAGGCTACTTTTTATCCCATAAATCTGTTTCCGTGGGATGAAAATTACCTTTTAATGTTTCCATAGGAACAACGCGTGCGAAGCCGCGCGGCGCAGCTAGCTAGCTTTATTATAAACGCAAAAGAGTGTATACACGTCTGTATGCAATGAAACGAAATTAAATGAAATTTATCTATTTCTCGACCACAACAAAGCCAAACACTATGTATGTTTGTTGCTCTTACACTCAAAAACTACTGAACGGATCGAGCTGATATTTTGCATACAGGTAGTTCTAGGACTGGAATAACACAGGGGCTACTTCTTATCCCGTTAATCAGTTACCGTGGGATAGGCGTGCGAAGCTGCCGGGCACAGCTAGTGTGTGTAATATTCCTTATCTATATTGAAGTGAAAAACGTGACACCTGTCAAATAAAAACCAAAAAAATATCTAAACTCTACCAGAATGCGCTACCATCAATCGTATCAGACAAGTGGTCGCTAAAATTCGCCCGCCTAGATAAGGCTGTGGCGTGTAATGAAAGCAAACCAACCGGAAGACGATAACGCAGTTTGGTCTATTCGTCGGAGGCTCTATGGTCCATGAGTCCTGTTCGGATAAGTTATTGCCTGGATTCGGAACGCAGGCGAGATTCGGATTTATGTTATGTTATGAGAATTCATTTTTGCTTGACCCTTGCCTATTGGGTTATACGAATCCTATTGGGCTCTAAAAGTAAATACAGGTTACCGGGCGATGGTATACCATTTATTATAAATATTCACGGGTATTTATCGAGTTTATTTTACTATTTTTCCCGACGTTTCCACAGGTTTACACTCTGTCGTGGTCACGGGATGACTGGAGTTCTGGAGCTTTGCGAAGCGGGGGCTGCATTTTTTGCAACACACTCACAGAGTGTTAACTTGTTCAAACGTTGGGAAAAATAGGTAAATCCACTATCCACTATCCACAGCCTGTATCGGTCCACTGCGGGACGCAGGCCTCCCCCTGATAAACGCCTTATTGGCGTTTAACTCATGGGGGGTAATGCCCATAATCCCCACGCTGGGCATGCGGGTTGGGGATCGCAGTTTGGTGGAAGATTTGTTCTGCGGGGGGCGCTGCTGCCCGCCCCCCACAAGATATCCCTTAATCGCCTCTTACTACACCCACGGGAAGAATTGGGGTGGTGCAAATTCTATGCCGCCGGCACCACACGGCCTAAAAAAAGGTAAAAATAGGGGAAAAATAGGTAAATAAACGCGATAAATACCCGTGAATATTTATAATAATGTGTCCTGATCGCGTAAGTTTAAAAAAACTTTATTGGTACACCATTTATTTTGCGCGATACTACTAGGACACCTCTTATTACATAATAAAATTATAACATAATAGGTAAACATCTGGGCCCACCACACAATGCGACGTCTTCAAGTGCAGTTTGGCATTTTTGTTACAGTGTTATCTTAGACTTGTTAAATTAATATTCCGTACTGATTTAGACGGTTCATATATGAATAAAGTAACTAATTATGAATATTATGACTTCGGAAACGATTTTCAGAGATGAAGTATAGCTACTTATGTTAACTCAGGTCTAAAACTTTATCTGTGCAAAGCTTTAGCCCGATCTGTTCAGTAGTTTTGATGTGCGAGAGCTAACAAAGCATCCAAACGTTAGCATATTTTATAATCATTTATAATCTAAAAATATGATGACTGCAGAAATAGCCAATACAATACAATATAATAAATTAAAGGAGCGACGCTTGGGTTTCCCAGAGAAAAACCGATTTTGAAATAAAATAAATTTAATTTAATTACGTTCTACAAAGGGTTTTCTAAATATCTAACTAACCTAAGATATGGACTGGTTCGATGCGTGAACCGAAGTGCCGAAGATCTAGCTCTCGGGGCAAGGCTGCGCGTCGTGTCGCAATCTCGCGAAGTCAGCAGATTCCGTAGATGCCCAATGTGGGTCGTCGGAAGGTCAGCGATTGGGGTTGACCGATAGGTATAACATCTCCCCCCTCAGTTCAACGACTATTTTTGAATGTTGGGAAAAAATATCGTTGGCAGCCTCCTCTGATCCTGGGATTGATTTGATACAGCACAGGTCGGGGCTGCTTGGGTGAGCTCTCTGTGTTCGAGTTTTCCTTTCGAGTTCATGTCGTAGATATAATTTTCGACGATGATGGCCAGTACAAGTGCACCGGATAGTGCACCGTAGAAGGGAATGGTGGTGTGTGTTGAGACTGTTAAGTTGGTTGCGAGAACACGATGGCGTAGTGGTGGTCATACAGTGTCTCCATGCCGGGCTGATCGTCATCAGGTCGATGGTGGTAATTTGACAGGGCTTCTCCTAGGGCATTTCTCTTTGGATAGTATTACAGATGCAATCGGGTTGAGATTTCTGATCTTGGTTGAGCTGATCTTCACAAACATACCTCGTACCTGACTTCGGGCATTCAGCCTCTATGTACACATGAATATTTCTAGTGATAGCGAGGAGCGGGAAAGGTGGGATGACTTGCCTGCCTATTTTTATAATAGTGAATCTTTATGATAAAAAGATTTCAGTATACCTAACATACTTTTAGTTACCTATAACTATACCTATCATTTAATAATGTGTGCGCGAAGCACCGCAAAATGCAAGGGCATTTTTAACCTACTTAATTCACTAATCAAGTTATCTACACTGTAGCTGGTTAATGCCAATATTTGGGCTAATTTCGCAATTTATACTAACTCGTGTTGAGGCTACAAATCGAGGTCAATTAACATCAGCAATGTCTTATTTATTGCGACTTGATTATCTACAATTTTATTAATAATTTTTATTTGCTCATCCGTACAATCTTTGCTAAGACTTATGATGAGTTTGTTCAGTGACGATCTTATACTGATTTTTCTTAGAACTCAAAGGGCTTCATTATACTTTACAGCATCCGTATAGTCTAGATTCCCTGTAATACTCTTAATAACTTAATCTATCAAACCTCTTCTAAAACAAGTTAGCTCTAAAGATTGTGATTGAAGCGATGCGTGATTTAATTTGTTATGCAAGTGATCTAGCTGAGATTCGTAGACTGCGTACGTGAAGAATTTACCTACCTAACATTTTATTTCCGATAGATTCCGTACTAGTTAATGGTAGAGTTAATCTTATAGTTCTATGTATTGTTAAAATGTATGATAATGAGTTGTTAGTCGCATGGGTCCATCTCCAGGTACTTCAAGTATTATCTATTTTCCGTGACTCAGTGTTATATTCAAGAGGGTTAGCAGCAGGATCAGCATCCTGTAACACTTTCGCGGTCTTAGGGACACGTTTCAACCTATTCTTTGCGATGGGACCTTTTTTCTTGGAGGTATAGATATGAATGGGAAGGTCCGCTAAAACAATGTCCTGTGTGTATCTAGGTGCGAGCTTAGATCTACTAGCACAAGGGTTGCTGATAAAAATCTGTTGGTCCGGTTGGTAATTTATCTCAGATTCGCGAGACCTGTTACGATTTTCAATAATCGCGGTCCTATTAGCAAGGGATGTCTCGTTTATGAGATCATAGACTTGTTTCATCTGCTCTCTATGGGACTGTGAATACTGCTGTAATAAGTGTCCTGTTAAATCGATGTCAGTCGGATCACGTGGGTCAGTATGTCCTAGTATAAGGTCATAGGGCTTACACTTAGTGAAGCTATGTACCGAACTATTATACCCAATTAAAGCGTAAGGCATTAAATTAATAACGGGCTGATCTCGTTGTTTCAATTTTAAAATACGGAGGTGTTCAAGTAAAGTCGAGTGAAAACGTTCTATATTTCCGTTAGCGTTAGGTGAATGTGCTAAGGTTTGATGATGCGTGATTTTATGTATTTTACAGAACTCTGAAAACATCTGATTAGTAAATTCGGTGCCTTGATCGGTTATGATAGTGAGTGGTAAGCCGTGATGTGTGCTAAATGTTAATAAGGCCTGTATTACACTAAGCGCAGTGCCGTCCCTTAGTAGGTAGGCTTGACCATACTTTGAGAAAACGTCTATAAAAGTAACGTACTTCTCATTTTGGGCAGTGAAGCTGTCCATGTGAACTATCTCAAAGGGCCTCGTTGCCGGTGGCACGATGTTGAGTTTAGGCCTAATGGGATTCCTGTCGTACTTAGCTTGTCCGCATATTGTACAGTCATTTATGAACTTGGTCACGTGATCTTTCATTCGCGGCCAGTAGTAGCGAACTGATAAGGATAGATAACATTCGTTAATGCCACGGTGGTTTGTTTTGCCTTCATGATAATTACGAATGATCTCCTGCTGTCTTAGATAATCTTTGACATTTTCTAATTCCTTTTTAGCAAGTACCAATTTCATACATGAGCTTGTAAATTTTTCCTGTAAAATAGGGACAATCTTGTACATACCTAAAGGAGGGTTAATAAGGATACCTGTCTTAATTTTAGGGTTAACATATTCCTTAATAGTGTTAATTAAATCCTCTTCCAAGTTTGATTCCGATAACTGCACGGATGTACGTGTGTGAGTGTCGAACGGCTTAGTCGCTGACGCGCGTTTCTTGACGTCACCTACTATCGTCATAATCACCTGTCGGTGGAATTTATTCAGAGGCTCGTCAGTTATAGGAATTTCAAGGATGGGATTCTCGTTGGAAGTATGTGCGGTTTCAGTTCGTGAGTCACAGTCGTTTGCTACTGATGGAGGAACAACAGATGTATTTCCGGCCATAGAGCTTGTCTCTTCGTTACAAATCTCAACGCGAGAGAGAGCATCGGCGTTGGTGTTTTTCTTACCTGGCTTATGTTCAGTAGTGAAGTCATATTCACTTAATTTTAATCTCCATCTAGTTAATTTAGAGTTAGGCTCTTTTAAATTCATGACCCATTGTAAGGGTTTGTGGTCCGTAAAGATTTTGAACTTACGACCGTAGAGATAGGGGCGAAAGTACTTTGTCGCCCACACAATAGCAAGTAGCTCTTTCTCTATTGTGCTATAGTTTATTTCGCTCTCATTCAATGTACGTGACGCGTACGCTATAGGCTTGTCTGAACCTACCGCACCTTGCGAAAGAATCGCACCTATAGCGAAATTTGATGCATCGGTCGTCAGTATGAAGTCACGGTCAAAGTCAGGGTATCTCAATATGGGATCGTTTGTCAGAAGAGTTTTACATTTCTCAAAGCTATTAACATAGTCTGAGTCAAATGTAATTTTTCTTCCTTTTTTGAGACACTGTGTCAAGGGCTTAGTTATCCTGGCGAAGTCTGGGATAAATTTTCGGTAATAACCGAGAAGACCTAAAAATGATTTTATTTCCTTAGTCGTTTTTGGCATGGGGTATTTTAGAATAGCAGAGACTTTATCTGGATTAGGTTTTATTCCCTCGCTAGTAATGACATGTCCTAAGTATGCGGTTTCAAGTTTGAGAAACTCTGATTTGTCGAGTTGTATTTTGAAATTGGACTCGCGTAACCTTTGGAATACCTTTTCAAGGTTGATCATATGTTCTTGTAATGACGTAGAGAAAACTATGATGTCATCTAGGTATACGAGGCAAATGTCGTTTTGTAGGCCTCGAAGAACGTTGTCTATGACGCGCTGGAAGGTGGAGGGCGAATTTTTCAACCCCATGGGCATCCTTAAAAATTCAAACCTACCCTGTTCAATAGAGAAGGAAGTCTTATGGATGTCCTTCGGGTCCATCTCGACTTGATAAAATCCAGATGCTAAGTCGAGTGTCGTAAAGTACTGACATTTCCCTAACTTGTCAAGAACGTCAGTGATGTTGGGTATAGGGTACCTGTCGTCAATAGTCTTTTCGTTGAGTTTACGAAAATCTACTACTAGCCTCCATTTTTGTTTTCCCGACGCGTCCATCTTCTTCGGGACAACCCAAATGGGAGAGCTCCATGCGGACTCCGATGGTCTGATAATACCTTGGTCTAGCATTTTAGACACCTGATCCTGGACTTCCTCACGATGTATGTAAGGATAGCGATAACTCTTCGTATAAACGGGAACTTCGTCGTGAGTACGGATTTTGTGTTTAATTTTATTCGTGAATGTTAACGCTTCGCCTTCAATATAAAAAACGTCGGCATATTTAGAACAAAGCGCGATTAAATTAGCTTCCTCTTCGACGTTTAGGTGATCGGTCCTTAAACGCGAGGTAACGTCCCTAGCTCGCGGTGAAAGCGGCTCCGACTCGGTGCGCGTGCACTCCATCGAGAATAGGGTTGCATGTGTCGCGGTGTCTAATGACAGAATGACGTCATTATGAGTGTCATTCATGACTTCCACAATGCCACGATTTTTTCTAACTGTGGTAATGCACTCGCTTATCACACAGTTACAAATAACCTGTTCCGGGATAAAAACTTCGCCATCCGGGGCGTTAATAGGTAACCTAACCAATTTAGATGTTTCGGCTGGTATTATATCTTCGTAAAGATTTAAGTTTCGCGAGTTGTACATGCAAATAGGGTTCACTGCGGCTTTAGTAATAAGCGCGAGCTCCTTAAGGTCGAGTTTAGCTTCCCACTTGGTTAATAAATCCATACCTATTAGACCGTCGAAGTAATCGTGAAACCTATACACGAATAACTTTATTTCCTCCGAATCTTTGAACTCTTGGAAGCATGGAAGAGTTATGGAATACTCATTCCTACTTGTGGCGTGAACGTTCGTAACCTCGAACGGATCGTAGTTCAATGGTACGTGTGAGAAATAATTATCCACTGCCTCTGGACTAATAAAAGATTGATTCGCGCCTGTGTCTATGAGAAAATTCAACGGAGGGTTCGCTATACGAATAAAGGGTAGCTGTCTCTGGGTCTGCAAATTAAGCTCTATTTTAACTTTTTTATAGTCGGGTCCTCCCGAAAATCCTCCGATTTCTGGCCCGACTGGGGCTGCTCGTCGACTACTTCCTGCACCCTAGTTCCGCTGTCGAGGTGGCATGGATAATCGTACTCGTACTCAGTCGGGTAGCCGTTATAGTCACCGTAGTAGCCGTCGTCATAGTTATAGTCACCATAGTCATAGTACTCGTACCTGTCACAGTCATAGTTCAAACACTCATTCACGTTAACATCCCTAGTCTTAAAATAATTAGACGGGGGTGGATTACCTTGTTTAGCCCAGTTCCAACCACTGGGCCCCGCTGGTGCTTGTCTCTCCCTAGACACAAATTGGGACACCCCACTCATAGGCTTAGGGCCTTGAAATGAGGGTTGCGGCCTAGGCGCCATTTGAAAACCACGTTGGTAATTTGGTAGCGGCGCACTGAACATTTGTTGAGTGCGTGATGGCATTCGCGGTTGGTAAGGCATTCTAAAGTGATGCTGAGGTGGCGGAGGCTGCCTCGGCACGAACTGTGGTTTGAAAGGCTGCGTGGTGGGCCCTGGCATATTGAATGTCATGGGCCTGAAAGGCTGAAGGCCTTGAAGAGGCACTTTAAATTCAGGTTGGTTTATATGACTATCACTTACCTTTTTATCCGGAAAAAACAGGTTCCTGCTCTGAATATACATGGTGTTCATCTCGTCATGCACATACTCCAGAGCCTTTTCAATGGTTTCAGGACGCATACATCTAATGCGTGAACCAAGAGGGTCCTTTAACCCGCGTAAAAAGGCTTGGAGGGTTAGTTTTTGATACAAATCCCGCTTAGCATCTATGGTAGTAGGTAAGGATTCGTGCAAGGATACGTATGTCATGATTGTGCTGAAGAGGTTCTGGCACCTCTCATAAAATTCTTGAGGGGTGCTAGAGCCTTGTGTTAGGATCGCCAAATCGTTATAGAGGGCGGTTTCATCTCTTTGGTCGGCAAAGTTGTTAATAAGAGAATTACGGATACTAGTCCAATCATACGGAATGCCATTTGCATTGATCTGCCGTGCTGCTGGTCCCACGACCTTGTTAAGGATACCATTTAATAATCCCGAATTATTTAACTGATTCCCACTCTGTCCGTAAGTTGCCACTAATTGATCACATAAATTTACGAACCTAACTAACACATTAGTATTTCCATCGAAATCGGGAACTAATCGTAGGGCCTTGCATATATCATCTAAGCTGGCAGCAGGCATTGCTACGGCCATTGTCCTATTTTCTAAATCGCTACTATTACTACAACTACTATCAGAACTTGAATTTAATAAATCTAAATTCCTTGTACTTTCAGCTAAATTATTTCTGTTAATACGATTATTTAACATAGGACTCGTTAATTTTCTTGAAAAAATTTTTTTGAGTAAAATAAAAAAAAATAGGACTTAATTTTAGGAAAGGATGCAATCACTAGAAATTCAGTGTACTTACATGAACTGCATCGGTACTCTTGGGAGGTATCGATTTCTTGATCCCGGCGAACGCTCGTGTTCAGAATAACCCGGCTCTTCCTTGAAAAGTCTATCACTCCTGAATCTCCTGATGAATATTCTGGACTGACCCGGATTGTCCTACCGACTGCGCCAATTAAAGGAGCGACGCTTGGGTTTCCCAGAGAAAAACCGATTTTGAAATAAAATAAATTTAATTTAATTACGTTCTACAAAGGGTTTTCTAAATATCTAATTAACCTAAGATATGGACTGGTTCGATGCGTGAACCGAAGTGCCGAAGATCTAGCTCTCGGGGCAAGGCTGCGCGTCGTGTCGCAATCTCGCGAAGTCAGCAGATTCCGTAGATGCCCAATGTGGGTCGTCGGAAGGTCAGCGATTGGGGTTGACCGATAGGTATAACAAATATTAAGTCAATGTTTACCTATGAACCAAGGTGATGTTTACAAATTTTCACACAACTTTCAAAGAAAATTGCATAACAAACGCATATTTAAACAAAAAACTACTTGGTTTGTTATTTATTACTTATAACCTTTACAACTATGAGCCTGATATGAATTTACCTCCATAATACCAAAAAGGTATTTTACACTAGGCTTCGGCATCCATACCATGCCGAATCGTGAACGAACATACTCGTAAAGTGTGAATATGTATTTAAATGAAAATTTTAAAGCGTCGTAAAAATTGGAGCCGCGAGCTGAAGTAGCAAATTAAAATAGGTTAACATCAGAGTTGTTCAAATCTGATGAACAAACTGTAAACAGTTTGTTTACAGTTAGTACATTAGGTTAGTACATTACACAACACGATAAATCGTGTTGTGTGTTGTTGATCCTAATGTAAAACAATATCACTGTTGGTTTGTTTCGATTTATGTCGTTTTGAATAAGGAATGTTACGATGACAAAATTTAGACTATCTATGAAAATAATTTTTTAATCAATCAAAATGAAATGGTGATTTTAATTACTTAGTCCCACTAGTGTAAATATATTTTTCACCTCTCTCGCTCGAATACAGTGACTTTGCTGCTCAAAAACAGTGAGCAAAATTGAATTTTACTCACAAGTAAAGGATATTATTCACCAAAAACGTAATTTGAACAAGTTTTTTTACGTCAAACAAACGAGTGTAAAACCGTAAAAACACTCTACTAACGTCATATTATGATTTAATTCTGTGCGGGCCGCACCGATGTTCGCGCCGCTGCTGCACGCGCGCCCCCCTTCATCGTAAACAAGGTCTAAGGGTCTCACAGACTATCGCGGCCTGCGGTGGCGGTCAATACTATTTGACGAGAAGCTGTTGTCAAATTCTACTGAGTGCCACCGCAGAGCGCGCCAATCTGTGAGACCCCTGTAGCTGTCAATGCATTTAATCCACTAACGTGAAGCTAAATTTGACTGCAGAAGTAGTATAGCAACTTCTGCTGCTATCGAACTCATGTTTTTATATCACTCGTAGTTACACGAAAAGGGGATTTCGATATCACATTTATTCACATCTACGCAAAGATTTTACTCATTTTAATAGAAGTGTTTTTACTGAAAATATCTTTATGAATTTCGTAAGTAAACTTTATATTTAGGTCGTCAGTTTTCAAGCTCAAAGATCACTGTTTTCATGAAAGATGCATAGCGTCCTCTTTCTTTTTAACCGACTTCAAAAAAGGAGGAGGTTCTCAATTCGACAGTTTTTTTTTTTTTTAATGTTTATTACCACCTCAGAACTTTTGACTGGGTGGTTCGATTTTAATAATTCTTTTTTATATGAAAGCAGGTGCTTCCCGTGTGGTCCCATTTTAGTTTTTTTCAGTTCTGATAATGGGATCCATAAAAAATTCTTGAAAAAACTATAAATATTGAAGTCGGTTTAAAGTTTTAAAAAAAATAATTATATCTTATTTTATGATTTATTTGTTTATGTACCCATAAATAAAGTACTGTATTTTCTGATATTATGATCGGCAGATTTGAGATATCTTGGGTTAGAAACTGGCCAGTAGTTTAACATCTAAAGCCTTAGTATGAAATTTGTATATCTTACAAAATCTATAAAAGTTTTCACTTCCTTCTAATTAGCTCTTAGCAATACGCAATGTTAAATAATGTTGAGTGATTTGTTGCTTTTGTGATACGAATGCTAACTTTGACAAGTAAACGGCAGTAAACTATAAGTTCTCGAAAACATAATGTAGATTAGAACTGATAATATTGAGACCCTGGGTTCCCGATTATGATGGTTAAATATTAAATACAATATTAAACACAAGTTTTTATAAATTTAACGCCAAAGTTTACCGATAAAGCTGCTTAATTGTCCGATTTTATCATTTGGAAAACACCAGCCTAAGAAGGTCGGAATGAAAAAAAAAAGAATTTTTAACCGACTTCAAAAAACATGAAAAGATTCTCAATTGTACGATATATTTGTTTATTAAATTTTTTTATGTTTGTTACCTCAGAACTTTTGACTGGGTGGTCCAATTTGGTCCAATTCTGACAATGGTGTCCATTAAAAAAACTATAAAATTGAAGACGGTTTATCGTTTCTAGTAACAAAATAAATTATTTTAAAAGTTTATGCAAACTCATACTAGACCTACTGTTTCAGAATCCAGTAATCGTCTTAACTCTCTGTCTATTCAAGCTAACGGCAGCTGTCCGCCTCCACAAGCTATTTCAGTTCATAGACGGATTCAAATCGGAGCACAACCTGATAGGCTTCCTACATGTCGGAAACGACTACGCCGTGTTTCTCCGAGCACCGAAGCCACATGATAAGCACCTCGTATACGAGCTGTACGAATCTAAGAATCTTCCAGAATTAGGGAGTTATAGGCCAAGGTGACTTTTTACGTTTTTTTATGTGAAATAGACTTTTGTTTGACCGCAATCTCACCTGATGGAAAGCTAAGATGCGGCCTACGGTGTATCACGAAGGTCTAGAAGATACCTATTCACCCTTGACTTGAAGAGATCCAGGTTTTATATGGCTGGAAATACAGAGGCAGGGAGTGAGTTCCATTCCTTTGCAATGCGAATAATAAAGGTGAAGGAAACCGCTTAGTGCGAGTGGAGGGTATATCCACCAAGTATGGATGGTATTGCGCTGTGCGTCTACTTGTCCTGGAGTGGAAGGGGGATGGTGGATTAGGAAGTATTTACTCAATTGAAAACATTTTTGTGCTTCTGGTAAATTATATGGTCATACTATAGGTTTTGGTCTCTACAGTCAACTTTTTCAAGCGTACAAAGATTTAGTCATTTGATTTTATATATGCAGTTACAAATTGTAGAATGCTATAGCATCCTTCGCCTTACTAACAATAGGTAACATACTTAATTAATTTATATTCTACTCCTCTTGAAATCAAAACATAAGGACCGTAGGTTACCGGGTATCTACGAGTTTTCAAAATTCTATCAAAGTTCGTGTGACTAGTGCCTCGGGAGCTGGTGAGTATCTGGCGCACCGCACTAGCAATCCAGCCTCATTGTTTTTAAGATTCAAAGTCGAACTTCATGTAGCCATGCGCGCTTTATGGCAAGATTTCGTTTTCACGTTGACTGTACTTAGGCAGATCGCTACGAGACGGGAATGATTCGCTTAAAAAATTGTAAGGAATAAAACCAACAAATTGCATTGCCATACAGAAGCGGCGCAAGCAGCAGTCTTGGGGCCACTTTCGGTTGATCATGATCTCGATCATTACACCTACATGTAGGTTGTAGGTTGTTGTAATGATCGTAGATTTTATGCAAATCCTGCTCTTATGTAATGCTTGATATCTGCTATCTATTTTTTATAGATATCAGTTATTGAGCACCACATAGCTCGGTTTTTTAACGACTTCAATAAAAATAAGTTCTCAATTCAACGATTTGTTTTTGTTTGTTGTTACCTCAGAACTTTTGACTGAGTGATCCGATTTTGATGAGTCTTTTTTTATTAGAAAGCTGGTGCTCTCCGTGTGGTTCCGTTTTGGTTAGTTCTAACAATGGCATCCATGAGAAAATTAAAATAAAATAGAAGTGGGTTTATAGTATTTTTAAAACAAATTCAATTAAATAACTAGTTTCTGACTACAGCTTCGAATGCGAGGTTTCCTATACCTATAGCTAAGCCTTTTATCCCGATTCATTCAGTCAGCAGGTTTTTCGTGAAGATTCATCCCCAATTCCACATTTGCATTTTATAATAACAAATAACACAAGCTCTGCTCAGCTTGGGGCTAGATAATGCTGTGTGATTAGTCCTACATTAGTTCAGTGCAGTTCAGTTTATTTATTGATAACGTTTTTGGTTACAAGTCATTTCTTAGATAATTATAATATTGTATACATTAATACATAGGTACAAAATCATGTTTACAAAATAGAATAAGTACAAACAAAAATTTGGAAATAAAATTCAATTAAATAATTCGTTCAGATTATAGTGACATTTTTCAATAAGCCATAACTTTAGTTTGCTTTTGAAGGATTGCGTTGTAGAAGCACTGATGATCGCAGGTGGAAGTCGATTATAAACAGCCGGCCTCATTACATGCACCAGCTTCGACGATTTCGTGAGACGCCGCGGGACAGCTCTCAGCTTGTGCGCGTGACGAGTGGGGTACCTGTAGTGTGTAGTCCTACATTATTATTATTAGTTGTCCTTGTTTTGTTAATAAAGTTGATTATTTTCAGGTTACTCGCTATCTCGAATGTACCAGTGAGCTACTTGAAGGAACAGCTCAAGATGTACCGGTCGGAGGTGTACAAAGCAAAGTACGTGGACACTAACGTGGTCCCTGGTACGCAAGTCAGGACGCTGAGGGAATGGCAGATACAGAAGGCATTAGAAAAATACCCAAGCCGTATGCTTCATGATAAAATGCCAGTTTTAAGATCTATTTTGTGATTATTTGTGCCTCCGGACAAATATTTGTATGATCTGCAGATATTTGTTCAGGGCGTTCTGGATGTTTTCTATGTAGGTATAATAAAAAATATCTATCCATGTAGTGCATTGTATTATGTATATCAGTTATCTAGTACCTACTCATAACACAAGCTCTGCTTAGCTTGGGGCTAGATAATGCTGTGTGACTTGTTCAGCATTTATTATTATTATTATTATTATTGAGTGTAGAACATGAGTTTTTGGTGGATTTTGACTATTTTTTATAAGTTTCACCTCACCTTACCCCAACAGCCTTAGTTTCTGATATCTGTGCCAACAGCCTATATTGGTGGATAGGGACGCAGGAATGCTCCTGATGAGCGCCATAATGGCTTTTATATCATGAAGGGTAGTGCCCGTTATATCCACGCTGGGTTTGCGGGTTTCGGATCGCAGTTCTGTGTTAGAATTGTTCTGCAGGAGGCGCTGATGCCCGCCCCCCAGTTGATATCCGTTAGCCGCCTATCCATGACGCCGTTTCATAAAATATTTAAATTATATCTAGTTCGTATCCATGCATCTACAGTATGTCCTTAAGGGTGTGTCCTAAGCAATTTACTTCAAAATTGAACTTCAAAATCGATATTTATCTCAGAATCTGTGAAAGCAAATATCGAAGGTCCCTAAATATGAAGGTGGTATCTTTATATTTAGGGAACTTTGATTTTTTATTTTGAATTACGTTACGTTTACGTTATTTTAAAAAGCGATTGATAAAACTTTTCTCGATAGTTTATTTTTTGAAAATAGATGTTTTAAAATGCACACATTTTGCTATTTATCTCAGGAACAGCACACTTTTTTTTTCTTTGGTTTTTGGTTAGCTAAGAAATCTAGAAGTGTTTCTTTAGTTATGTCTTTTAATTTTATGATTGGTTGTTTCAACTTGTAATAAGGTAAAAACAGTCTTAGCGCATAGAAAGTTCACATTCACCACCCAGCCTCGGCGGCACGAACGGTGAGACCACAGGAGCATGCCGTCCGCCGCCTGTTATGGAGAAGCACGACTGCATGGGCGAGGAAAGTGTTAGTATATAAAATAAACTAACTGTGCCCCACGGCTTCGCACGTGTTGTTCCTATGAAAACGTTCAAAGGATGCGATTTCTATCCCACGGAAACTCGTTTATGAGAAAAGTAGCCTTCGTTTGATTCCAGGATTATAATTACTTGTACGCAAAATTTCAGCCCGATCCGTTCAGTAGTTTTGACGTGAAGAGGTAACAAACATCCATCCATCCATACAAACTTTCGAATTTATAATATTAGTGTGATGTCCACACATGCAAAGCCAGGACGAGCCACTAGTACACTTAAGAACAATAAAATATACTCCCTACTCACATAAATACTTAAGTACCAGAATAAATACCTATCTCTAAAAATAACCTCAAAAGATGAATTGTGCTTGTGCGGCGAACTAAAATATGAGAACTCTCGGAACAGGAATGATGGATGATCGTCAAATGAGCCTCGAGTAGTGAATATTAAGTTTTTATCAAGAAAATATATATCTTTCAATGGAGAAACGATTGCTCTTGAAAAACGTTTCATATTTTTCCTTCTAATGACGTTTTATTGTCATTAGTGGCGGGAACCCACGCCTAACAGCGCCGCATAGTCACGCTTTACAAAATCAAACTATTACAGATACCACATTTGATTGTTCCTGTCCCTTTATCTAATTATGTAAATTTACCTATGTTTTATTAAGGTGATGAATAAATAATTAACTATCTATCTATCTATCTACCACAAACTATACGATGAATTTTTAAAAGTTCCTGTGTTTAACGTAATAATATAAAAAAAGTTGGGGCGTTACTTTCACTGGTGTATGCGCCTTAACAACAAAGATGGAAAGACGTACTTTTCACTTTTATACATATACAAACGGAGACTTACCAAGTAGGTATAGGTACAAACAAAATTCGGTTTACAACATCCAACAAAAGCTAAGAAACTTCGAATAAAAAAGTAAACACAAATGAAAAAGTAAAACAAACCCCGAACCCCTACGGAACCCTTTTCAATCGTTTGTGAAACGAACTTGACAGATGCTTTTACCATTCATTCAAAGAATCTTGGCTTTGCTTGGAATAAAGTTTATTTGCCAGACAAAAGTAACAGGTAGGGTAAATACGCAGGAGCTTTGAAAATACGGAGTTTAGAGCGTTTCTTTGATGTAACTAAATTCTTGTTCAAACACAGTGGGAATGATCAAACGGGGTCCAATAAATAACAAAAACCTGTATGAAAAAGCTAAAGCTTTGAAAACAGCTTAGAAAATAAAATTTTAAATTTTCCGTAAATATTGATTTATCTAAATCATTAACGAATAATAAATCTAATATAAAAATAAGCGCGTGTCAATATTGTAATTGTATAATAAGGTAATTGCAATGTTCTATTGCAATATAAATAATTTCTTATTGTCTGCTAATAAAAACACATACATTACATAATGTCTTAGTAGTGTAGTAACAAAATGGGATTGAAAATATCTGGTTAGCACTTATATCTGTGGGTTAGCATGTTATTTTCAATCCCATTATTTATCTACATGACTCTTAAAAATGTTCTAATATGTACATATAAATAAGGCTGAAAGCTGCTGTTCCATCATATAAGTATTAGCAGATATAAAGCACACTCGTTTAATTTATCCAACACATAGAATACCCGCCCATGTCATAGATCGATCCGCTATGGCCAGTGGCCATCCAGTAAAAGATTAAAGCACTAACGGGTCTACGACTGCTGTCTGCTGTTGCAAAGACAGATAGAGCATACCTACCTAGTTATCATACCAGTAAGTAGGTACCTACTTAGTTAGTTTAGACTTAACGAGGAGTTACTAACGACTATCATTAAAAAATCCATATACACGGTCGAAACTAGAACCCCTTTATAGATACCTAGCCAGCGTAGCGGTAAACATCGCAATGTGTTGTCTGTTGTTTTCTAAAATGACTATTCACTAGGGTGAATCCAACGAATGAAGAGATTAGAGATATTTTCAAACATTTTATATGGCAATGCTAATCCATGGCAACTTGAACTCTATAAAACTAATCGTCGATGATTTGGTTTTGTTATGATCATGATTTATCATTTTAAGAGTTCATAATTTAAAAATAAGACAAGAAGTGGAGTGGCTGTGGCCAATATTTTTAAAATTCGCCGCGCTTTTTCAGACTAGTCTTTGGAAGGTGAGACGCTATCATATTAGTCAAGAGTCAAAAAACAACGAACTATTATTTATTCGATTTTCACTTTCTGTCTGAGAAACAGTTTTATATTTGCTCAGCAACATGTATTATTTCGTACTTACTACTTTCCTCTTTTGTATTCGGACCTATGGTCCTAAGTTAATCGGATAAATATACATTTATTATATACATCATGACGCAATCTGTTCTATGGTTAGAACCATGCAGACAATGAGCGTTGAAACTAGAAGGTATGATTGATACACTCACGAATTGATCTGATCGGTCCAGCTGATATGATATTGCCTACAAATGGTGAGAGATGGTAGGACGGACATACCAACCGTGGATGCGGGACTTAACGAAGCAAGCTATGCACTATGGTAATTTTATTGCACATTTTCACACCGCTTATTGAAACTGATTACTTTTAAAGCTCTGAATTAACGTTGCGGTATAGTGCTTTTTCTACCGTCTAGTCTCTAGTGGTGTATTATGCTAAGATTTGTTTTAAATTATAATTCTACACATTTAAATTGATATTTACAAAGAAATTTACAAGTAAGAATAAAAAACGAATTAAAACATTTGAACTAACGGTTTTTTTGTACTTACTAGTTCTAATTCGGTAGACTGTTTAAGTGTTCTCATACACGTAAATTTTGTAAAAATTGAAATTAAACAATTTAGAACTAAAAAAACGTTGACGTCTTATCCAAAAGACGTTTACTGGACATAGGTCTCTCCCAAAGGTGAATGGTGTCTGACCTTATCGTCACATACTTACTTTTACCTTTGATTTTTCCGACATTTCAGCAGGTTTACCCGCTGCCGATAGTCCCCGTTATTAGTGATAAAGTTATAATGTGTTTTTGATCGTGTATAAGCTGATCGTGTTTACAATATGTTTTTTTATGATACGCACAATTTTTTCGCAAAATGCACATTTGCAATTTTTTTTCGATATAACATGTTTTCATGATTTCTTCCCTTCTGTCAATGGTCAAATAAAAATATAATTCTAAAACTGGTAGGTAATTAATATTTAAATCCAAAAACAATAGAAAAGTCACGATCTTGAAATAGCTATAATTATTATTTTGAAGACACACTTTTTACTGTGAAACGGGGCATGGCTGGAAAACAGCAGCTGCCAGCTGCTGTTTTCCAATAAATTTAAATAAATAATACTGTGACATAGTACTAACATTAATCTTGCATCATCTAGCCTCGAAGTGAGCATAGTTGTTTATAAAAACCCAACAACTATGCTTCATCATCATCAACCTATACTAGTCTTCTCTACTTCTGGCGTAACCTCATATTTTTACGAAAAAGATATAAGTGTAATACAATAATACCATTGTTATTGTAATTTTCTTTGTTAAGGCACATTTACCAGTGAAAGTGGCACCCCCACTTATTTTATCGTATTTATCGTTAAACACAGGAAGTTTTAAAAATCTATCGTACAGTTTGTGGTATTCCGTGATCACTTTATCCTCTCGGTGACCAGCTACCCGAGAGGGGTAAATTGAAAACCAGCGCTACTTGCATATCAATGCAAGCAGTAAATTGCTGAATTTACCCCTTTTGCCTCAATTTATTGTTTTATTTTAAGTCCTAACGTATTCTGTGTATTTTTGGCAATAAACGTTTTTCTATTCTTCTATTCTTTTTCTGTTTATTATGAGTTATTTATTAATGCCTCTGTAATAGTTTGATTTTGTAAAGCTTATGCAGAGATACGAAGTTGCGCTTTATGGCCACCAAACTCTATTTTCGCATCTCCGCCTAAACGATATGAGATAAAACTATTACAGAGGTATCAAAAAATAGCTTATTATAGATATGTACCACAAACTGAACGATGGATTTTTAAAATGTCCTATGTTAAGTAGTAACAATATGATAAAATAGCTAGCGCTGACCAATTAGCTCCTGTATGCGCCTTGAGCAATGGTTTATCATGCCATTTGATTTAATCGAATTTCGTAACGGTTTAACTGAAACGCGTATAACGTGCGGTTCAATCGTTGATATAAAAAGGAAAGATAGGTTACGTTCTCCCAGTGCTTACTCAAAAATTGGCATGTGTTACAACTACACGCAAACACATACGCTCACAGTTATATTTCCAGTCCTGTGCAATACAAAGAAGAACAAAGACGGAAAGACGTATCTAGGACCGAAGTGAGACTGAGACAACAATATTTCACGCGAATCACGACCGCCCGTGCCGCCGGTCAGACGGTGACTGATGTGAGAGAACACAATTTTACACAATTTGAGGTTGCCACTTTCGAGCAACCAGTGCCTCATCTTCGTTTTTAATAAATCAATGGGTTCAATCGCTAGTGCGTACAGGCTCTAAGGACTAGTTTACATGACGACCTGAAACACGAGTGGACTATCGTTTTAAATTCCAATTCTGGGGAATTACCCCCAAAGGTCGGCCCACCTGAGCCCGCCGCCATCTAAATCGTGATACTAGCTAAGCCATTTCTGGAGGGACAGTCAACGACAGAATCCACTACAGACCAATTCTGAAGGAGGACACCAGAAGTCACTACAGAGAATCGATACTATCTAAGGTATTTATGGAGGTACAGTCAGCGCCAGAAAAATAATGACACGTTCTCCAAAAAGAAATAAAATCTTATTTACCTACCTTAGAACACAATAGATGGCGCTGATCTTCGGAAGCTTAAAGTTGAGAACGAATGTCTTTCCATAATTTTGAACTAAATACGAAAAAGTGTCATTTTAAATAATACAATTCACACATCTATCTAATCTAGCTTGGGGCTAGACCCAAGCTAGATTAGATTGTGTAGAGAACTGTTATTGTTATTAGTTATTATACTTACTTACGTATACCAGGGCGTCCCACCGCCATGCCACATGGAGGGCAAGTACCTTAAATATCACACTAATATTATAAAGGCGAATGTTTGGATGTATGTATGGATGGATGTTTGTTACCTCTTCACGCCAAAACTACTGAACGGATCTGGCTGAAATTTTGCATACAGGTAATTCTAATACTGGAATAAAACATAGGCTACCTTTCATCCCATAAATCTGTTCCCGTGGGATGAAAATCACCTTTTAATGTTTTCATAGGAACAACGCGTGCGAAGCCGCGGGGCTCAGCTAGTTGTAAATAAAGCATTTTACTGAAAGAGGACTTCATTTTGATTTAAAAAAAAACTGCATTAAAGATTTTTGAAAAATTGCCTGTCCTAACCGGGCATCAAACACGACAAATTGTAAATAAATCACCGGTAATTTTACGATTTCGATCTAAAGGCTCTATCGTATGGATTATTTTTTCTATCTTCAACATTTGAGGTACTTTTCCTCCATGTGCCATGGCCGTGGGACGCCCTGTATATGTTTTTATTAGATAGAAAACAACCAGAACACTGCAAAAACAAATATTTCCGAAAAAACATTTAATTTATACAAAAAAATATCAACTTATGTAAATTCAAATCATTTACATATTCGCTGTTTACAAAAGTTCTTAATAATAATGATAACTCCTAAAATTCTGCCTCGTCGCAATCAGTTATTTAGTACTCATAAACACAAGCTCTGCTTAGTTTAGCTAAGTCATATTGCGTGAATTGTCACACATAATTTTTTTTGTCCCAAGACGGGAATCGAACGTGGTTCATGAGGTTGAACATTCGTAGTCGTAGCCCGTCTTGTCTTCGTGCGTGAGGGTCCGCCACAAATATCGTAATTGTGTGCGTGTTCGCACTCAAACGATTTTAGAAGATCTATGCCGAAAACATTTAAGTGAAAACGAAATGTTTGATCTGAATAATGCTAAGTGTAACGGGAAATACGTGAGATCTCTAGTGTACGGAATATGAAGGGAATTGTCGCCAAATATTCTATACTCTGAATTATGACGAATATTATATGTAGGTATGTATGTGGTAAACATTAAAAAAGTATTTAAAGAAGTGCTGAAATTAGGTTAAGCAACAACGAGGTGGTTGTTCCACCGGTTCTAAGGTTCTACGCCATTTGACATGATACTTAGCTGTTCTATCTGGATGTGATGACTAATTCATCGGACTGTGATGGTTGTTCCATCGGACTGTTGTTCATTGAGCTATGATGGCTGTTCCACCTGTGCTCTGGTTCAGCGAGCTATGATGGCTGTTCCACCTGTGCTCTGGTTCAGTGAGCTATGATGGCTGTTCCACCTGTGCTCTGGTTACTGATTCTTACTGTTATGGGGATAATTCCCCTTATGGCCTCCATCCTCCCCTATAGCCATCCCGTTCCTCACACTTTATCTCTGATCTACTTGTCCGCAGACAGACCAACGAATTGGTATACACACAACAATTATAATCTGAAACTGCTTCTAATATCGGTGGCAAAAGATCTCAATTGCATACAATGTAACTCAAAGTCACTCACCGATGTGTCTCGCTTGCTGTCTCGTAACAGAATGAATCGTCGGCCGTTCATCGCCGAAGGACCGCGCTGCGCGCGCGCCCGCTTCGCCTCGACCGGTTATGGCCAGTCCGCTAAAATCTTTATCAACCTACCTACAACCTAGGTAGGTACTCAAAATATTTCTTCGCCTTCGCGACATTCCCCCCCTTCAAGGAAGAATGAGAAATAAAGATATTAATATCAATACTATTTATCAAACAAGGATTTGTATGTCGATCACTTAATCTGCCTTTGAACATTAACTGAATTTACTGGTGAAACAATTAATAAGTAAGTGGTCCACTCCTTGACCTTTTCTCTGACTTTAACCGCTGAAGCCCGAGCTGAAGTATGAGGCCAATCAGGCCTCATACTGATTTCTACTGTATCAGTTTTTGATTCTGGTTGCACCGCAGCATGATGTACTGACTTTTTTTTATTCTATGTTCCTCAGAACCTTTAGCTCTGATCAGTGGAACTGGGTCTACATTTGAAACTACACTTTGCTCTTTGTTCAATTAATGCGCTTTACGCCAGGTGCTACAGAAGACCTGCGCTCTTCATTTTACTCTTCATCATTCCTTTTCTCTTCTTTGAGTGGCAGTCTTTTGGTCTCATACTGTATTTTATAACTGTGTATTTTCTTCTATTTATCATTATACTTTCTTGTTTTATGAGCCAATAAAAATTATCTTTTACCTATTATCATTTGGGACTCAATCTGTTTAAGTGGATCTGTGTCTCTTTCAATGTCTCTTGCAACTTTTACCTGCCAATCCAAAATGTTTTCTAGTTCTGCTATTCGTCCAACCCTCCAGTGCGCCCTATTTGCCTCTGATTTTATCTGTAGATAAACCTTTCTTGTATTGATTAGTTACCATCAATCTATTCTGCAAAATCATCGACACGCAGATAATCTTGACGAGTAAACACGTACCTACTCCAGCTCAGCAACTACCGTCGTCGTAAGCGGTTGTGATCATAGCTTCAAGCTCTTTTATTTTCGTACACAACTGATTGTGTGTGTCCAATACTCTCTTCATAGTATACACCATTCCGGTCCAAACCTCCATTCAGTCCATACCATGGAGCTAATTCTAGTATACATTTCAGCGTCAATTGCTTCCTATGTGTAGCTGTAAGTTTGAATTATTTGACGTTATCCGATACAATCAACTATGGCAATTTGTTACTGCTACATAGTTCTTATGGAAAGAAAACATTCTCCGACATATAGTTCTTTTACTACTCTCTCTATGTGGCAAACCTAGCGTTGCTTCTGAGTAGTTAGCTTAGCATATTTGATTCTAATTTAATTTCATTCTTCGACAATATCTATAGTAATAGTATTCGTAAGACCCTCCTCAACCAAGGAGTTAGTCCAAAAATGTTGATGTTTGGACGCTGCAAGATTTTTGACAGAAACTCAACCTGAATTTTAACTTTAATACTTTGACTGCCCTGGGCGCTCACGATACAAGTTCGCTGCAAAGCAACGCAGCATCGCATACCTTTACCAGTCTATTTATCTGCCTTGGTACTCAATCTATACCAGACAGATATTGTTTTGTTGGTAGGTTATTTGTAGTGACTTAAATCTGTTTCATTTTAGAAATCATTATTCGCGGCACAAATGGCAGAATTACTTTACACCGTCTCGAAACTAGATTGCTATTAGTCAAAGCAATAGTGATTTTATTTCCGGCACGGGCGTTTAGTCACGAAAGGCTCGATCGGCCCATGCATCATACAGTTGTCTTTACAAAAATAGTAACTCTGTGGGTTACTATACAAAAACTGTGACATAATTTATCAATCTACATCACAATAGAAATGAACTACCAGCAATTCTCGTCTACGAGCCGGAACGTTGTTTTAGTCCCTTAAGGGCACTAATGTAGACTTGCCAATAACAAAATTAACATTAATATTAGCGTGTAAAGAACTGAGCTTATTAACAACTACAGCGTACACTTGCATTGAAGAGTCTGTACAATGCACTTACAATTACAACTTATACACACCTTAATAACTTCATTATTATTTTAGCTTCTGTCTCTGTTGCATGGCATTTTTCATAATTTGTACACCGTAATCGGTAAAACATGTTGATGCTTGCATACCTGTTTATAAAATCTTAAATCTACACATGTTTTAAGCAAATAAATGATATTTATCTTTATCTTTATCTTTATCTTTATCTTTATCTTTATCTTTATCTTTATCTTTATCTTTATCTTTATCTTTATCTTTATCTTTATCTTTATCTTTATCTTTATCTTTATCTTTATCTTTATCTTTATCTTTATCTTTATCTTTATCTTTATCTTTATCTTTATCTTTATCTTTATCTTTATCTTTATCTTTATCTTTATCTTTATCTTTATCTTTATCTTTATCTTTATCTTTATCTTTATCTTTATCTTTATCTTTATCTTTATCTTTATCTTTATCTTTATCTTTATCTTTATCTTTATCTTTATCTTTATCTTTATCTTTATCTTTATCTTTATCTTTATCTTTATCTTTATCTTTATCTTTATCTTTATCTTTATCTTTATCTTTATCTTTATCTTTATCTTTATCTTTATCTTTGTCTTTATCTTTATCTTTATCTTTATCTTTATCTTTATCTTTATCTTTATCTTTATCTTTATCTTTATCTTTATCTTTATCTTTATCTTTATCTTTTTTTGCGTGTTTTAAAAACACGATTGGTGAAAGTTTTCTCAATAGTTAATTATTAGGAAAATATATGTTTTTCACACATTTTGCTATTTATCTCAGGAACAGCACACATTTCTTCTTCGGTTTTTGTTTTGCTAAAAAACCTAGTCTTATTTCTTTAGTTGTGTCTTTTAATTTTTCGATTGGTTGCTTCATCAACCCGTAATTAAGTAAAAACAGTTTTGGCAAATAGTAAATTCGGTGCACGTATGCTCTGCACTTCTCACTCACAAGAAAACCATATCTTGTGATCTCGCTCGAAATCCATCTCGTAGCGGCGTTATTGCACACTCTTAACTACCATAAGTTGTTCCTGTTGGTATTGTTTTGTACAGTTAATGTGCATAATCCTCCTTGCGAAGTCTATGAGGAAATTGTGAAAATGATCCTTAATGGGCGAATCGACACTACATCTAAATAAAAACCAACTTTTACGCCCGGGCAAAGTGTAAAATCTACACAATTCCTTTAGTGCAAGAAAGCAACGGTCATGCAGCATAATATCCTACTAATATGGTAGGTACCTGGTCTACCAAACGGTAGTAAAATGCTTGAAAATTTGGTCTACTTCGCAAATTTGCAGATAAGCAAAGTCGTAAAATATTCTACGATCTAATTATAGAATTTTACTAAGTTACTCCGTCGAACCGGGCGAACACCTTTAGTAAAACTACCCACATGACATTTTACGAAATCATGTACGGACATTGAATTACTACTACTAGCGTACTAGTGTATCTATTATAAATTTATAACTCACTGTGTTCCGATTCTTTTAGACTGTAAGGTTTGAGATAATATATCCCAGCTTCTCCACCATGTCGCCAAATATTCTATACTCTGAATTATGACGAATATTATATGTAGGTATGTATGTGGTAAACATTAAAAAAGTATTTAAAGAAGTGCTGAAATTAGGTTAAGCAACAACGAGGTGGTTGTTCCACCGGTTCTAAGGTTCTACGCCATTTGACATGATACTTAGCTGTTCTATCTGGATGTGATGACTAATTCATCGGACTGTGATGGTTGTTCCATCGGACTGTTGTTCATTGAGCTATGATGGCTGTTCCACCTGTGCTCTGGTTCAGCGAGCTATGATGGCTGTTCCACCTGTGCTCTGGTTCAGTGAGCTATGATGGCTGTTCCACCTGTGCTCTGGTTACTGATTCTTACTGTTATGGGGATAATTCCCCTTATGGCCTCCATCCTCCCCTATAGCCATCCCGTTCCTCACACTTTATCTCTGATCTACTTGTCCGCAGACAGACCAACGAATTGGTATACACACAACAATTATAATCTGAAACTGCTTCTAATATCGGTGGCAAAAGATCTCAATTGCATACAATGTAACTCAAAGTCACTCACCGATGTGTCTCGCTTGCTGTCTCGTAACAGAATGAATCGTCGGCCGTTCATCGCCGAAGGACCGCGCTGCGCGCGCGCCCGCTTCGCCTCGACCGGTTATGGCCAGTCCGCTAAAATCTTTATCAACCTACCTACAACCTAGGTAGGTACTCAAAATATTTCTTCGCCTTCGCGACAGGAATATTTTATTTCATTATGTTCTTAGCAAGATTACCATAGACAGGATCCGGATTCGATTATGTAAAAAAAATATATTTCTTGTCAAAGGAGATTCTCCAATGGAGGTAAGTAATAACCACAAGTTGGTACTTGATGTTTGCTACATGAGTAAATTTGTCACTGACTGTACCTAGCTACAGGTAAGTTCGCGTTTTGCGAGACGATACTGAAAAGCCTGAGAAGATCAGGCTTTTCAGTATCGTCTCGCAAAGATATCTATGAACTAAACAGCTGTGTCATTCTAATCGCTCTGGCCTTATTAACTCAATTATATCCGTTGACTAAATATTTAAATCGTTCAATACGGCCTTACGCCCAAAAACTGTGGCATTTTCTTTGAACGCGTGCGTTAAAGGAATGCCGACACACGCAGACTATCAATAGATAAAACTAGTGTTTTTGTCAATAAACAACCACCATATTGCTTTTATTATGCAATCACATATCACGGTTAATAAGGCCGCCTTTTGTACTACATTTATTTGTTATTTAGATATAAGACTTTAGTGTATATTTATTACTATAAGTGTTCATTCATTCATTCATTCATTCATTCATCACGAACTTTTGTGAACAAGCACACCACAAAACACACAATTCACTGATTCCAAATAACAAAAACAAGTTTGTGAGCTTACAAACTTCGTTTGTCAAACACGCGTCTCACTACGGAAAGAGCCTATCTAACGATTTAAATCTTTGCCGTTGACATGATCATGGCAGAAACCAATAGTAACTGCAAGTTCATTTATTTGTTTATGTACGAAATATTTTAGTAACTATCTATCTTACTAAAGAGCACTGATTCGAATAAGAAAAGTGAACCTAATACCAGAATTTTTCCCTACGAATCTTTCAATTGTTTTCGATTCGCTCCATAGCGAATTCCGCTTTGCTACGCCCTCTGGGCGCTAAGGTGTCACTAGTCCATATATTATGTCCAGCAGTGTACTATAGTTTATTATATTTTGGCAAACTAACGCTTTCAAACAGGAGCGATTGTGGGCAACCAAATGTCTATTGACTGTAAAAAAACATATATTGTATGTCGTGTAAAATTACACATAATAAAAATAAATAAATAAATCGTTTATTGTGGAACCAAAACAACGGTAAAATGCAATGGTAAAATGGTTAAAAAATGAAAACGATGTCATCTGCAGAAGTTTTAAAAACTGTGTCGCAGGTGACAACGCCTTCCTCCGAAAGTATGTAAATACAGTTCCAAGACAATTAAAATCATAATCTTAATCATTTATTTTGCAGGAATGTATGTAGGTATACAATGGTCTAAAAATTATATCATAGGTCCTATACATTCTGTCTCGTCAAGGCGTGCAAAACTATCTTAAAACTAAGTAGGTACTTACATAAATAGGAAATTACATACAGGGACACCAAACAAAAACAGAGCAAAACAAAGTTTACAAGCCACAACAAACACACGCACTTTGAAACGACGACGGCGACAAGAGGCTATTTCACCGTAAAAACATCAGTAGCGGAACTCCACTTCAACTTCTTTCTTTAATCTCAAAAATATGAGCAAGTTTTTTTTATATACTTCTAAGTAAGATTACCATTTAGTTTCAAGACAAGTTAAAGTTAAACATAAAAGATAAAATTCTCTATTCGTCTGTATATTTCTTTTTCGTTTTTTTTAAATGTTTGTTACCTCAGAAAAAAGTCCCATTTAAATTTGTCTGTTTATAGTTTTTTATAAAACAAACCCAATAATTATAATACCTATCTTAAAATTGCTTACCTATTTGGAATAATCGCTCGTGAAATATTCTGACAAAACGAAATTATAACAGCTGGGTGTTCGTACACTCACTCATCATTTTATCAACCAACTTTAAAAAAAAACGAGGTTCTATGTTCGGATGTAAGTATGTAGGTTAATTTTGTCTCCTAATTCTTTGGATGATTGTGACACTTGCGTAATGCTTTGTTTTGAATATAATTTGTATCATTTTAGCTATAATTACTTACTTTCATTTATTGTTTGCCGTGTTGGTGCTGGCCTAGAATTGGCACCACCCCAACTCTTTCCGTGGGTGCCGTAAGGGATATCTATCGGGAGGCGGGCAGCAGCGCCCCCTGCAATCCCACCGAACTGCGTTCCCCAACCCGCATGCCCACCGTGGCGATTATGGGCACTACCCCCCATGAGACAAAAGCCAATAAGTATCTTATTAGGGGGAGGCTTGCGTCAAGCAGTGGACCATAACAGGCTGTTGAGGTTTCATTTATTATGTTTTTTGTATATTCGTCGATTTTTCGTTAATTACCTATAGACCGTTTGTCAGCTCAGTTCGTGTCACGAACGTTTAGGTACCTACCTACAAAAGGTGTCCGTGGAGTCTTCATCAGCGATCTGTCAAAACATGCGAAGGTAAATCAGGAGAACCCGTGTGAGTCGCAATCAATCAACGGCGATGATCCAACGTCACTCGGCTTGATGCGCGCCATCATCAATCAAGTTGAAACTATTACATGGGATATACTGACTGGATAGGACTTGATTAATATTAAGTCCACCTAACCACTTGAGTGCGAACTGGCAGTAAATTTCCAAAATTGGCATCGATCAAAACACAGTCCCAAAAAATATGTGTCCTTTTCTAAGTGCAGATTTATTGTATAATTATATGGAAATAAAGAATTTTTGATTTTGATATATTTTTATACAAAGCATGATATTTCTGTAGGTGGCCTTGTTTTTTCCTGCTATTTATCTGTATAATATCTAAGTTTTGTACCTATCAGAACATATTTCATTCCGTTCCGTTTTATTTCATATTCGGCGGTTGGAAATTAATTGCCAGTTTGGGCACACGAGTGGATATCTATTGAAAAATTCACCGAAAACCTCTGTTTGCGATGATTCTTCCACCAGCAACTCGACCATAACTTTGACAGCCAGTACAACCCAAATCTAGATTCGTGATAACGTCTACTACCTAATTATACGATTATCTATTCGTAGAACAGGGCTCGGGCGATTGTGATATTTTTACTAGAATGCTGGACAAATTCACGCATTTTCATCTGCATTATTTACATCTGCAATATTACATATCATCATATAAGTTACATCATCCATGTTAAAGTGATTCTGTTTAAAATTGATGGTATCTCTTTTGTCGGGTACTTACCTACCCATTTATACCTATTACATAATCACTTCCAGTAAATTTACCTCAACGTCAGTTGAAATTTATGTATTTAGGTAGGTATTTGATTATTATAGCAAGCAGCAGGAATTGTAAGGTGAAACAAATAGAAAATCACAGAAGATCTGTCTGAAAGATTTGTCTTTTAAGTACGAGTAGTATGCACCAAAATACAATAAAATCATCTCATAATGAGGTAATTCGACGTGGAGACAAATAAAACGAATAATCGTTACGGATTAAAGTATTCATTAATTCTTACTAATGAGACGAATTCGTGAAAAGCGTTAAATTAATTAGAACGACCCAATCAGGAGGCCGTAACCAGACCCACTCAGAAACCCATTAGGCACATCCAGGTTTCCGAATGCTTGGGTTTGGTAAAAGCAAAAACTTTTATACATTGTCAACGCTTAAACCGTACAAATACCTGAATTAATATCTCTATATACTTCGATATTAGTGAATAGAAGAAGAAAAGAATAGAATAAATATTTGTTTAGCACACACAACATACAAGGAAAGTAAAAAACAAAGTTATATTAAGCACATTAATAAAATCTGAATAAATTAAGTTAAAAACTACAATTCCCAATAATTCAATGATGAACAATTTTTAATCTGTATTATTTATTATTACTTTACCGGGCTATAAAGAAGCTTATATCCGTATCGTAAAAATAAATAATACAGATTAAAAATTGTTCATCATTGAATTATTGGGGATTGTTGTTTTTAATTACTAATATTATAAATTCGAAAGTGATTCTGTCTCTCTGATTTTTGCCTTTTAACACCCAAATGGATGATTGGATCTAAATGGAATGTAATGCGGTTTTTCTAAAAAGAACATGGAATTTAATTTATTATGGAAAAAACGTGGATGAACCTACCTAAGAAGAAGCTGGCAATAAATAAAAAAAATATCATGCTAGACAATTCAGGCAGTACAACTACAATTTTGACTGAAACCTACATGTCCTATAATAATAAATTATTTACATAAATATTTTTATCGTAGGTAAATAGAAAACACGCAGAACACCCAAAACAAATATCAGTTCCCTAGGCAAGCATTAAACTCACAACCTCCTGTTTCGCAGGTAGAATTTCACCCGCCGCACCGCAAACGTTGTCAAATGAGTAATCTAAGGTGATACCATAGAAGTAGGTATATGAGATATAGGTAGGTACCTAATGAATGCTAAGTCTATACGTCATACTACTAACTACAACGTTTATGTGAACTTTCTATGAAAATGTGAAAGTCATGGAAGTTTACATTTCCATAGAAAATAGAGTACCGCAAACTTTGCAGTTAACAGTATGGCAGTACTTACTCAGCGTATTGAACTGCTTACCCGGTAACAAAATATCACCATACATTTTGTATGGCGTGCACTGCACAGTAATAGTGACAATGTTGAAGAAACAACAGTCTAGTTACGTATTATAATACAAAATTAAGTAAATTTCGTCCAGTTTGCCCTTTCCTAATTCCAATGTGCCTAATGAACCCACTGAAACATAAATTCCGTCGTTGTAAGAACCCCATCTGTAACTTACTGTAACAAAAGCAGAGCACTTCGCCGCCATACAAAACGTTGCTATAAATTTTGTATGGCGTGCGTCTCTCCTTCGTAGGCCGAGACACGTTCTCGGTGCCCCCGTCGACCCACTCACCGCCGCTAACCCGAAGGTGACGTCAACCGATTCGTTATCGCACACTACACAGCCGACTAAAAACCGACCCTGAAGGAAGCGCGGTCGAAGAATGCCCTCTTTCCGTCCACAGTTGCATTTGTGTACCTAAGGCGTAACCTGCCCTCTCGTAGCATCTGGCGACAGCCCAAACCGAGGCTCCAACATAATTTTACCAGCGAGGCACCCTCTGCGCCCGCCAAAAGTCCGGTATCGCTGTCATGTCCATCTGCGGTCAACATCATCATAGTTTTAAAAAAAGGATGGCGTGCGTGCACATTTATAGACACAGAGTTGTAAAATAACAGTCTAATCACGTGTATACCTTAAAATACCTAAATTAAGTAAATTTCGTCCATTACGGCTTTTCGTTTCAATGTGCCTAATGAACCCACAAAAGTGCAGAAAACTTCCTAACATAAAGTCCTCCGCTGTAAGAAGCCCATCTATACCCTGCTCATTAAACTCAGAAGTTCCAAATGAACAGCATATTTCCTAACTTTTGATTGATGTAAACTTCCAGTTAGCAATGGCGCCGGAAAGGGATCTAAAGGCCTATAACTTTGGAAATTGAACTATAAATTGTGTTTGCAAAGCTGAAGGCCCAGCGGAACGTTACCTGTTCGATAGGAGTTTGTCTATTTGACGTTAGTAACGAGACGTGATCGTGGCGTCTCCTTTTTATGGTTTTGTACCCAAAGGGCAACCTATTACTAAAATTCCGCCATCCATCAGTCCGTCTGTCTGTCCGTCTATCACCAGGCCGTATCTTATAAACTGTGATAGTAGCAAAGATAGTTTTTTTGCCGCTATAACAATAATGATTTGATTTAAAAATTTGACATGATTTTTTGCCATTATAAAAGGCAGAAAACTATAGGCTATAAACTAGGCAGCTATAGCTAATGGCACGGAACCTTAAGTGCTCGAGTCAGACTTTGCTTAGTACCCCTTTTTTATTATCCTGAGGGAATAGATAAAATAAAATCCTGAGGTGCTTTCGCCTCTGCCGCTTTAGGTGGGAACATGGGAACGCTTTCGCTTTCGTTCACGAACCCACCGCGGCTGCCCTATATCAGGCCCCTCAGTATGGGGTAGCCCCCCTTTTCGACGTGCCAGAAACACATGACCCGCCGCGACCACCTTGGAGACCTTACCTACCAATTGGACGCCGGAAAACCCTGTGTCCGGACGCCCAAGGTCTCCCAGTGCGACGAGTCAGTCGAGTGGCCCCGTCGCCTTTGACACGGTCGCAGAGGATAGGGAGAGCGGCCTACGCCATACCGACACTGCTCTTCCCCTGCGACCCCACCGCGTCCGCCATCAACGGAGCCCGCCAAGGCCGCGGAAAGCAGGGAGAGCGGCGTACCGCGATACGAATTGAACGGTTTTATCAAACATGTAAGACCAACGACGCTTCAACTGCCAGAAACCGTGGAACAAATTAAAGGCATAACCCGGAAACTGCAAGCCAAAATCAACTATCCAGAATGAATGAAAATGTATACTTTCACAAGCTAATTAATTTGAAAGATTTCGATGTACTCTCGTATCATCGATGGTTTTGTTTAAAATATGCTCACGCACCGAGATACTAATAAATAAGATATAAATAAAAATAAATGACCACGGAAAATCACTTACTCGAGCTAGTAATCTGTCAGTAATATCAACACAGTGTTTTTCTAAAATATTTGATACTGAAGATATTATCGTTGAACTTCTAAAAATCCGTCTTCACTAGATTGCGAAGAAAGACCCTTTTTAATGTCTTCTAGACTAAAACTTAATAAATTAATCATATTTGGCGGAACATAGATTTCATTGATGTGTACAAAGTAACAAAAACAAATTAATAAAAAAACATTGTTAACCATTATATTATTTTATTAATAACTTGGTTCGCTCTACTTATTGCATAACATCATCCACGCCGCCTTGTTTCAGCTGTCATAGCAGACATTGCAGTACGCGCGCGAACCAATCACCGCTTTCATTTAGCAAGCGCCAACCAATCCCTGCTTTCGTTCTGAATTCAACTAATCACGAAGCAATGTCTAATTGGAACTTTGGCTATGATTCGTTTTTTGACTTATACGTCATTTTGGTTTGAGCTAGGCCCACTTTTTGTTTGAAGTTTGTTCTGAATTACCCTTCCTGACTATTCTTATTCGTAGGTTGCAAATAATCTATAGGTAGCCATCTATTATGCCATCTATTATCTGCTATTATCGATACCAGTCCGAAGCGCCCCCAAGCTGACGCTGGCATTACCAGTGCTGTGTGCACCAGATATTTACTAGCTCGTCACGCGTCGCTTCGACCAGACGCATAGGTAATATTTTAAAAAACCCTTTACTTAGGTATGTATAATGAATACTTTTTTTATTTGGCAGATTTTCTTACAGTGGGGGTCAAACTCCGGACCAAAGCCAGAAGGGCAGAATGTGTGAGTAAGCCGCAAGCGAATATTTTGTGGCGTTCTTAGATTTGTTAAAGTATTTAGCAAAGTCCCGAATTACAGCCAGCTGTGTATGCAAACCAAACAGATTTAGATTTCACAGAATTAGAAAACCATGTCGAAGTAACATTACTTAATCTCTGACCACGTTCTAAATGTTCCAATTGGTCATTTATCTTGAGGAATTGAACCATAAATTGCGTTTGGATCTCTTGACAGAAGTAGATGGCGTAGATTGATATACAACGATATCTACGAAATAACGGCCGACGACGTTTGAATTTATGGTGAGGATAAATAGATGTTCGGGTATGGAAAATGGGAAAATAATGGGCATGAAAACTGGTCAGAAATCGAATCAGTTTTTGATGGAGAAAATGATATTGTGTCGTTTTCAAAAACATAGATAGACATAATATGTATTTGCTTCTACAATACACAGTAACTAAAAAGTATACTTAACATCATATAAATCAATAAATGATTATAAGCTATGTTAACAAATCGTGAATGCTTTAAAAGTTAAACACTTTCTAAAAGTATAAAATAAAACTTATATAACATTTCGCTAAAACAAAATTGTGAACTTTGAAATCTCGACGCACGTTATTCGGTCGACTACTCTTTGTCCGCAGATCCTCTTGAGCGTGTTCAGACCACGCCGGACCTTGGACTGGTGATGGATCTGAAGGTCAACTTCAATGCTCAAATACAGGCTCTATGCAAGCAAGCGTCCAAAATCTTCCAAGATTTGCGTGTAACCTGGGACTTTCCCGATTTACGAGCGGCTAAGGTGGTGTTCAATGCTTACGTACGTAGTCGTTTGGAGTTTGGCGCGATCGTTTGGGATCCCCACGAGAACAAGTACAGGATGATTGATGGTCGAGAGGGCTGTTAATATTAATTAATATGTAATATTTTTATTTCATTTATTTCATACACCTTTTTTGGCAAGACAAATCAAAATAAAGACTAATATGACACAACTGTGGCCGATACATGACAGATGGAATAAAATTCGTTGGTTTAATTTTCATATGTTATGGTTAGGATACTTCCTCTAACCTCAACTGCTAAACTTGATGTTGAATCAACAGCCTATATCGGTCCACGGCTGGACGCAGGCCTCCCCCTGATAAACGCCTTTTGCCGTTTAGCTCATGGGGGGGTAATGCCCATAATCCCCACGCTGGGCATGCGGTTTGTGGATCGCAGTTCGGTGCTAGAATTGTCCCGCAGGGGGCAATGCTGCCCCCCGGTGGATATCACCAACAATATAGCTTATATAATAGGTACACGATACAGGGTTCCAATGTAACTTTTGAAAATGGCATTTAGGGTAATTTAGGGGTATGTTATTTTGATCATATGGGTTTTTTTAGAGTTTGTAACCGTGTGATGACGTACAAAGTGTCACCCACGTGACCGTAAGGTCTCTGAATGCCTGACAAAGCATGATTATTTACCGAAACATGAGCTAAGCTCGAGATTTGTATTGATGACTAAACCAGCTTTGGTGTATAACAATTCTAGGGCCAGTATTATGAAAGCTTGCTCAGTCATAGAGCTATGCTTGAGTGACATTTATGCCATAGAAAAGCGTTGCTCATGCATAGATCGATCACTGAGCAAGCTTTCATAATACGGGCCTAAGAATATCTTCCATCTTAGAACAAGTACCATCGCCAAACGTAATCACTATCCAGTTTGAAATTCACTTCACAGAAAGATCACCCTAGTGGTAAGGCGCAATATTTTTGCTGACTATACATACCAATCGGCAAAACTTTAAATAATAAGCAAATACTTTAAATAGCTTTAAATATCTAATGATAAATGAACAGAACTCGCGGTTCCAACTAAGTAACAAAGTTCTTTATTCGATTTGCTTCTACTTGACGAGGAAATAATATTTCGCTTAGTAACCTATCCTGCTGGTCGATTCAGATACATTTGTGAGTTTTTCACGCATATTATTTTTATCGCTCCTATTATGCTGCAATTTGATAACGAATTGTCGCTGATAGCTGCCTTCCGGTGCTCTTAATCGCCTTTTACGACTCCCGCGGGAATAAATTCAATTCAATTAATTCATTCATTTGAGATACATATACATGTATTACAGAGATGATCAGACATAAAATTAGAGCAATTTGATGTGCTATTATGTCAAAGTTACTATAGATTTAACATAATTTAACTATAGAAAAAAATATAATAGAAGCTTGCAAAGTAAAAGTTTGAAGAATTGAAAAATAACGTGTTTACTTATAATTTGTAATGAGTATCAAGCACTCTGTACTTATACACCGTACAAAAAATCAATCAATTCAGATTATAAAATGTCTTCCATAGTAAAAAAGGTTAGATTTAAACATAAAATGACGATGAAGACTTGCGTGTACAGCTAATTGCCGCGTACACATCTACGAACTGTGCCTGCAATGTAACATGCAATGCAATGCAAGGCAATCAGTGGATGTGTATGCCTTGCGCTCGCTAATCGCACCTGCAATGCAAGGCAATTCGTAGATGTGTACGTACGTACGCCTTCCGCTCGCGAACCGCGCCTGCAATGCAAGGCAATTCGTAGATGTGTACGTACGTACGCCTTGCGCTCGCGAACCGCGCCTGCAATGCAAAGCAATTCGTAGATGTGTACGTACGTACGCCTTGCGCTCGCGAACCGCGCCTGCAATGCATGGCAATTCGTAGATGTGTACGTACGTACCCCTTGCGCTCGCGAACCGCGCCTGCAATGCAAAGCAATTCGTAGATGTGTACGTACGTACGCCTTGCGCTTGCAAACCGCGCCTGCAATGCAAGGCAATTCGTTGATGTGTACGTACGTACGCCTTGCGCTTGCGAACCGCGCCTGCAATGCAAGGCAATTCGTAGATGTGTACGTACGTACGCCTTGCGCTTGCGAACCGCGCCTGCAATGCAAGGCGATTCGTAGATGTGTACGTACGTACGCCTTGCGCTTACGAACCGCGCCTGCAATGCAAGGCAATTCGTAGATGTGTACGTACGTACGCCTTGCGCTTGCGAACCGCGCCTGCAATGCAAGGCAATTCGTTGATGTATACGTATGTACGCCTTGCGCTTGCGAACCGCGCCTGCAATGCAAGGCAATTCGTAGATGTGTACGTACGTACGCCTTGCGCTCGCAAACCGCGCCTGCAATGCAAGGCAATTTGTAGATGTGTACGTACGTACGCCTTGCGCTCGCGAACTGCACGTGCAATGCAAGGCATTTCGTAGATGTGTACGTACGTACGCCTTGCGCTCGCAAACCGCGCCTGCAATGCAAGGCAATTCGTAGATGTGTACGTACGTACGCCTTGCGCTCGCGAACTGCACCTGCAATGCAAGGCAATTCGTAGATGTGTACGTACGTACGCCTTGCGCTTGCAAACCGCGCCTGCAATGCAAGGCAATTCGTTGATGTGTACGTACGTACGCCTTGCGCTTGCGAACCGCGCCTGCAATGCAAGGCAATTCGTAGATGTGTACGTACGTACGCCTTGCGCTTGCAAACCGCGCCTGCAATGCAAGGCAATTCGTAGATGTGTACGTACGTACGCCTTGCGCTTGCGAACCGCGCCTGCAATGCAAGGCAATTCGTAGATGTGTACGTACGTAAGTCTTGCGCTTGCGAACCGCGCCTGCAATGCAAGGCAATTCGTAGATGTGTACGTACGTACGCCTTGCGCTTGCGAACCGCGCCTGCAATGCAAGGCAGTTCGTAGATGTGTAAGTTTGTACGCCTTGCGCTCGCGAACCGCGTCTGCAATTACCTTGCATGGCATGTTTCATTGCAGGCGCAGTTCGTAAATGCCGGAACCACACGGCCAAATCTCTACGGTACGACCTAAATAAATGCCACATATAATTGATAAAGGACTTACGAACATAATCCTACAGAGGCAATTTGAACTAACGGTTTCATTACATCGTAACTCGCTTGAATTGATAGTCAGCTCAAGTCGGCAACTTGTCTTTGAACAGTGATCCCTGTGGCTCTAACTTTGCTAAGACATGCAACGTTCTGCTTGGAAATACGTATAGGTACATTGGCGTTCGTCGTTAGCTGATTCTTTCTTACATCAGTTTTGGTTTTTATAGTAAGTTTTATATTATTAAAAATTGTTACTGCTTTCAACTGTTATTTTTTTATTACATAAACTTGTATCGCTAAGTAAACTTCATTCTTTGATAAATATATTATCAATACATAGTATAAAACAAAGTCGCTTTCGCTGTATGTCTGTCCGTATGTATGCTTAGATCTTTAAAACTACGCAACGGATTTTGATGCAGTTTTTTTAATAGAAAGTGATTCTTAACGAAGGTTTGTATGTATCATACATGCATAATATAGTAGAGAAACACTGATAAATTTAGAGGTTTCTAATGTGATGTTGATGTTGATGATGCAAACGCTGGCTGAACCCTACGAGATAGACCAAAATAATGTACTACAGTATTGTTCACCTTAAAAAGTTCAACAAAAAAGTCCGCAATGGTATATGTCTATCTCTTAGGGATAACCCACCATAACCATTTTTATCCTTTACAAAAAAATGGTTATTTACGAAGTGATGTTAAACAATACAGCATTAATCCTTATCCAATTAGTACCTTAAATAAATTGTGCATTTATTATAGAACAATATGCTTTCACACTACTACAACATGTAATTTAAGTGAATATTTCCGAAGATATTACAAATTTAAAATGCAGGGTCGTAGTTGTTTGCGCCCGGCCACGGCGGTACTGACCCGCGGCAGGCCGGGGGTCGGGCGGCGCGTGCCTATAAATAGCACGTCGATGGCCGCGCTTTGTATTATAGCACTTCATGATTTGCAGCGATCGCACCCGTGCGAAGCCGGGGCGGGTCTCTAGTAATAAATAATAATAATTAATGATGCTGGATAATTCACACAGCATTATCTAGCCCCAAGCTAAGCAGAGCTCGTGTTATGGGTACTAGGTAACTGATATACATAATTCAATACACTAAATAGATAGATATTTTAAGCTATTGCATAGCTTCTATCGCGGGCCTTGAGCGTGGAGACCGAATCCAGAAATTCCGTAACGAAAATAACCTAACACCCCTCACTCCGACCGGCACAGCCGTAATACTTTTTAGTTTTGCCATGTATCGATGAATAGCAGAACTTTTAATGACTTTTTGAAATATCACGCTTGTCTCTTTAGTTCAGCAACTCGCCTCTAGGTGACATTGGGATAAAAAATGCTATGCAATAGCTTTAACGCGGCAGTCCCCGAGTGCCACACGTCTTTTTTTTCTATACATAGAAAACATCCAGAACGATCTGAACAAATAACTGCAGATCGTACAAATATTTGTCCCGAGGCGGGAATCGAACCCGCGACCTCCTGCGTCGCATATGGCATATGTTTCTGTTATAATGTTACGATATCACAGACATAAAACTGGCTTCAAATGTCTGTGATCTATGTATTTGACCACAAATAAGTATTTTTTATATCTTTTATAAAAAAGGTAAATGTGGTGGTAGTTAATTTCACCAAAACATTATATTTTTAAAATAATTCTGTATTCATTGAAATTGGCTTCAAACATAATATCGGGGTCAGAAGCAATGACCGCAACTGTACATGTCACTGTATATTTCCTTAGGGTTCATCGATAAAAGACATTTATATTATTTGATTGTTTTAAAATTACTAATATCATCTTTGAATCCCCTAATGTTACACAGGTTCTGTTTTTAACCGAATTCAAAAAAGGGGGAGGTTCTTAATTCGACTGTATTTTTTTTATGTTTGCTACCTCAGAACTGGGTGGTCCGATTTTCATGATTCTTTTTTTATGTGAAAGCTGGTGCTTCCCGTGTGGTCTCATTCTAATTTTGTTCAGTTCTGATAATGGGGTCCATGTAAATTCACGAAAAAACTATTAAAATTGAAGTCGGTTTATATTTTTTTATTACAAAATTAATTATACGAGATAAATTCCAATCGCTCAATACAATAGCGAAAATATATATAATTATGGGAGAGTCCACGGACTTATAAAAAAAACATGCATACAGCTGAGCATAGAACCTCCGCCTATTCTAACTTGGTGTTTAGCACAAAATATTTCTAAACTTTCATGGAAATCAACCATTTTTCACGATATTTATCTTACATGAATTAAACGTAACTGCAGCAGCAGGATTTACCAGATTTTTAGATTTTATTATTTTCAGCTTATAATTTTCAGAATTCGAATTCTCTTTGACGTCATCAACAGAGGCTCAAAAAATATAACGAATTCCATGAATCTTCCTTTTATTTGAAAAAGAACTGCTAAAATGTCCTGTGGCGTAAAAACCGACAACTTTGCAGGATTATCCCTCTTTACTTGCAATACGAATAATTTAAATGGCAGGTTGTCTACCCATGTTTATTAATCTTTACTGACTTCTGCGCCCACCTTCGCCCGCTCAGCTGTTCTGGTCGAAACTAATTCCTCGATAGTAATAATTTAATAATAATCATCATAATCAATACTTTAAATGCTGAAATGTAGGTACAGTAGGTCGTATATTATTATTATAGTTAGTTCTACTAGATTCTGCCTCAAAGTGCATACAAATTTCACAAAGATACAAAACTTGACTTACATACATATTAGGAATCCGATTTACAACAGTTTACGAGCAACAATTTCTATTCTTTAAATCTATCTATCTAATATAACGTCAATGCAATAATTTTTAATCACACTAATATTATTAATGCGAATGATTAGATAGATGAAAGGATGTTTTTGTTACCTCTTCACGACAAAACTACTGATCAGAATCGGGCTGAAATTTGGCGTACAGGTGATTTTAATCCTGGAATCAAATATAGGTTACTTTTATCTTATAAATCAGTTCCTGTGGGATATAAATCACCTTTATACGTTTCCATAGAAACAATGCGAAGTGTGTGAAGTCGGGGGTATAAACTAGTATTTTATGTAATATAAGCATATCACATTAATATGATAAAGGCGAAAGTTTGTATGGATGTATGGATGGATGGATGGATGGATGTTTGTTACTTCTTCACGCCAAAACAACTGGACGGATCTGGCTGAAATTTTGCATACAGGTAATACTTTTTATCCCATAAATCGTTTCCCGTGGGATATAAATCACCTTTAAACGTTTACATAGGATCAACGCGGGCAAATCCGCGGGGCGCAGCTAGTTAAGCATATTCCTTTATTTTATCGTTCGCACAAATATATATATCAAGTATTTGATCCTTGATACGTTTGTGTCAAGAAAAAAAAAAAAAAAAAAATTCTTTAAAAAATAAATGACTTTAACCACAAATTGGTTTTATTTATAATGACTTGTTATCTTAACTTTACTGAAAGATTATATTTTTTAAATAGTTCTGTATTCATAAAAAAATACTTCAATTTAACAGCAGGGGTCAAATAACGAATAATTCTCGTTTGGACTAAGGCCTTCGACAATACCATCTCTATAAATCTACTTAGGGTGCAAAACTTGCTATAATCTACTAAGTTTGGGCGTGAGAAGTTACCAAACAAACATGCATCTAAACCTTTGGATTTATTATAATAGTATGTTACAGAAATAGGAAATAATATATAATTTCCTCATTCAAGCTTGCTTTACTTTTTTAATCAATGTGTGAATCATCGTCAGTATTATTATATTAAAAAGTTATAATAATATGATTCCAGTAACTAGTCCTTCCTCGTTACTATGAAGTGTTGGAAGTGTGCGCGTATTTGTTCGATACTATTAACTGTGCTAATATTCACCAATGATATGAACGCAAAATGTTGTTTTTCAAAAACGATTCCGACACTTCCTTTCAAAATAATTGATAAAGCAATGATTCCAAGTCTGACATTATCTACGGACGACCCATCTGCTTTTTGCTGTGCTAAATTAGTATCAATGCTGTGGAAAATAATTTCAGAAGATACGTTTGCTGTTCCAAATTTATCTATATTTACTTCAAATCACTCTCTCTATTTATCAAATGAAGAAGCTAATCTTGCACTTTCTGCTGCAACAAGAACTCAACAAACAGTTCACTCAACATTACAAAGTTTTCGATTCAACTCTGGCACTAGTTTTCTTGAAAAATCTAACAACCAAAAGACAAAACTAAGTGCAACTGAAACTATAAGCTGGAAATACGGAGTTCAAGATCAATCAACCCACTGCAGTCAACGCTCCAATTCAACTGTCAATCATAATGACACAACAGTTTCATTCAGCAGCTATTCAGTGTACACAGAACCCGTGCCGCCATACGTTTACCAATATAGATTGTCTTACAGCAAGTACAGGCAACTTTTAACTGGACTGGCACTTTATAACTTAAGAGCTATTTCATCAAATTATTCAGTTTACAAGAACTACAAGCCCGAACCCGGAGAAATTTGTAAGTTTGGTGTACGATACGAGAACCGAAAGAGTGACGAAATGAATATTGACTGCCGAGCAATAACTCACTTTATATTAACTGAAAGAGTGAATAACAGTTACATAGATTCAGAAGCAACAAAGGACGTGTACTCTACAAGCAGTGCTAAAGTACAATCAGTAAAGCTTGATGACTATTCAAACTCTACGGTTGACTCCAAACCTAAAAAAGTCGCTGCAAGTTCTAACCACGGTCAGTTTTCATCTTATAACCCACTGCCAAGGCAACGAGAAGTTTTAGGAACAGTGACATCGGATACAGACGTGATAAATGCTACAGATCCTATATTCCACGGTAGGCCTGTGGAAGTGACGTCACAGATGGAGTGTTACGTTATAGGATGTATGAACTCCTTGCATGTGAGGAAGGCTATTCCATGTCATGTTCTCCAGGAGTACACAGTTGGTTCTTTCAGCAGTAGCTCAGGAATAATAACGAAGTCCTTAATCATGATTGCGATGAAATTTTTGATTTGTGCTCAGTAATTAGGAGTATTTCTTAAAGTTACTCTATTTCAATTTATTTTATTTGAAGCTAAAGGAAAACAAGTAATAATCAACAGACGTTGTATTTATTATTATTCCCTATTCCGAAAACAATATTGTAAGGAAAAAGCAAATTTGTTATCAAATAACGTCTTATAGAGCAAACCAGCAGGGAATGTGCGTGTACTGTGTACTGGTATGGTGATGATAATGATGCTTTAGGTAGGGGCAAGTGCTGTTCCTGTGGACGCTTTTACCTGTGGACACAATCGATTCTGACGAAACTGACAACTCTAAAATACTAATTTGATTGCGAACGTAAAGTTTTGTCTATGTTTGACAGTTTTGACGTATCGCCATCTTTGTTTTCCGTGAAGTTGTGTTTATGCCGGCTATGAAAGTTTTTTGCGCCAAAAAGTAAGTTATTTTGCTTCATATACATGAGATTTACCGTGAAAGTACTTACGATATCGTTTTGATTGTATTTACAGTATGATCTCTGTCGTTAATTGCTTAGATAGAGTTTGTTCCCTGTTTGTAAGTCAGTTTTAATGTCAAATTTAGATCCATTTTTTATTTTTTTGTCTAAATTTGTACCTGTGGACAAAAATATGAGTGTACTTGTGGACTGTATACAGGTACAAAACTGTCATAATGTATACATAAAAAATCTAATCAGCCAGTCTTTTTATTTATTTCAGTATTTTCGCAAGGAAAACACTAAGAAATGGGGCAAAAAAAATGATTAAACTAATTCAAGAAGAGAATATAATATCACTTGTTAGATGTTTGATGTGTAAAACTTATACCACAGACAAAAACCAAATGCTGAAATGTAGTTTTTGCAATCATAGCTATCATATTTGTTGTGTTCCAAAGTCACACAGAGAAAACTTTGAGTCCGATGATGAGGGTGACGGTTTCGTTTACGCGGCATGCTTTGTATTAGACAATGATGATTATAGCGATGAATCTACTCAAAACTTGTTTGAAGAGTGTCATAATGAATATGAATACAAATAAGTATAATAGAGTATGTTTACGTTAGCTTCAAGTAGTTTTAAGATGTCTATAATTGTTATTTTATATTTTTTATTGGATTCTAAATGGAATTGTCCCTAGGTATAACACCGTCCACAAGTACAATTTTGCTGTACATAGGTACAATCGACTGTTGTACTTGTGGACAAATATGGTGTTTTTAAAAAAGTTCTTTTTTCTTCATAAGTCATAGGTGATATTGAGACTAGAATTTTATTTTAAGAAAGGCTGATTATCCCTTAAGACATTTGTAATGTTAATATTCAAAAATACTTTACTCATTTAGATATAAAAAATGTTTTATTCCAAATTCTGGAAAGTGTCCACATGTTCCGCACTTGCCTCTACCTATGGAGTTACATTACAGCACATTAACACCATTTCGAACTAGGTCGAATCTCATCAAAATCATAACAGTATCATAAATATTATCACATTAGTATGATACTAATAGGGCAAGAATAGTATCCTATAAAATGTATTTATATGAAACACATAAAACAATATAAGGGCGTTATTCATTGACCGGCACGATTCCAGTGAATATAAAGGAGTCTACACACCAAGTCACCAATGCTGCCGACACAGCCCGGCAGGCTGGATATTTTGGGCTTGGTCGGCGAATCGGTGGTACAAAATCACCAATTTTTTACTAGTTACGGAGTATCGCGAAAATGCCAACTACAATTTTTGTCACCATTATAATGATTACAATAATAGTATAAAATGTATGAAAAATGCTTTGAATTATGAAATGGAACGTAAGCGATACAAGAAGTTGGCCGTTGCCCACAAGATCCCATACAATAAAGTTGCCGACATACACCCGGAATAACTGCTGTGAACGGTTGTGTGTTTTGCCAGTTTTGCCAAACAGAGAAGACCTGAAAAAGTATTAAACGTGAAGCATAATCTTAAAACTAACTGGAATAACACTTGTAAGGTAGGTTCTTTGGCTATTTCTGCGTACAAAGTCACGGGTACGAACTAGTAAGCCATAGATTACTGTAAACACGGAACTACACCGCTAACAGAGTGCTGCTAGAACTCACTGCTAGTTGGAATGCCTTCATTTCCCTAGACAGCGATAATGGCAGTGCGTGGCCTAAGCAAAATTACTTCGCCTTAAGGGTTGGTGCAAACGAGCTACGAACTAACAGCCGTGACCATTATGCAACCGTCTCAAATATATTCCAAAATCCCTTGAGGTACTGATATAATCTGCACGTGATCAGAGTGTGTTGTTCATTTTAAACCTTCAATCAAGGAAGCTAAAAGCTAACTGAGTTTAGTAGACTTATTTTGCGCAACCTTATAAAAGTTTATTAAGTAGAGTTTCACCAAGCTTTTACATCGAGGTCGATGTCGTTTTGTAAGCCAACATAGTAATAATAACAATGCTTTACAAGTTTACATTATCTAGCCCCAAGCTAAACAAAGCTTGTGATAAGGGTACTAGATAACTGATGTACCTACTTAATACAATATACTACCTATATTGATAGATATTTTTACTAGGTATATATAGAAAATGTCCAGAACACCCATCCTTGTTGACAAATCTTGTGACATTTCAGTTTAACTTCCACTTCTTGTGTGTGGCTGATGCGTCTTGGTTGACTAAATTCTACCAATATCCAGCAAATGACAGCATTGCAAGCTTTATGAGAGTGCGCGAGTGAACTTATTTTGCTATTTATTTATCTAACTTATATGTAGGTACGACATTTCAGATAAACGATGTTTCAAACTGAATTACCGATTTACCGATCACGGTTTGAAACATCGGTAAATCGGTAATTCAATTATGATGATGATGCTGTTTCGAACCGTAATCGGTAATTGACAAGACTGCAGTTTGAAAACAAAAACGTTTTGAACTAGAAATGTGATGTGAATTAAATTCTTTGGCAAGCTTACTCTGCAAAGTCTTCTATTAATAAATATGTATTTACCGTCGGTATCGGCGTAACCAACCACGTATTTTCATGCCATTTCATACTGTTTTTGTTTTTCGATGTTTTTTTTAACCAACTTAACAAAAAAAGGATGATGTTCTCAATTCGACTGTTTCTTTTAATGTTTGTTTCCTCAGAACTTTTGACGATCCGATTTTGATGATTTTTTTTTTATATGAAAGCTGGTGCGGTGCTTCTTTCATCTGAGGCTTTGTGAATTGTCCAGCATTTTTTACATATATCGTTTTGCGGCTACAAGATGGGGCGAGGTGTATGTTGCTGGTTTGTGCCAACATAAACATAAAAGCGGAGCCGACCGGAAGAATAAAACAAAAGCATCGTTATGGCGTTTTCATTCAACAATATTAGGGTGTTTTCAGGAGTGGCCTCTTCGTGACTAAGATTGTTTTATTCGAATTAAAAGTGGCCATCCATTCCTGATTTAGTAGGTCTAGTGAAGTAGGCAATAATTTCCTTCAGGCATGACATCATCATGAATTTTTCGATTACTTCTTGTCCATCCTAAGGTTGCCTGGAAGTGATCGCTTTAAGCGATAAACCCGCCCATTGTACATTATCTGTTTTTGTTTATGTTTTCGTGTTTTCTGATAACTGGGGTGCAATAAAGAATTATTGTATTGTATTGTCTTGTATCAGATGGTTTGTTTATACTGAATCACACCAGCCTAATTTGGTCGACTGCTGGACGCAGGCCTCCTCTGATCAGTTCCTTATTGGTTTTTATCTCATGAGGATAATGCCCATAATCCCCTCTTTGTCCATGCGAGTTGGGGATCGCAGTTCATTAGTAGCATTGTTGTGCAAGGGACGCTGTTGCTCGCCCCCCGGTGGATATCCCTTGCGACACCTGCAGGATTAGTTGGAGTGGTGCAAATTATAAGAAGGCACCACACAGCTAAGTTTATACCAAATACTGGGTTGTTAGTCTTAGCCGCGGTGGTCGTAAAAGGTCCTAAGAATCGAGTCTTCCAAACTTCCAACTCATCATGTGGATATCGTGAGAGTGAAATAGGGATCTACGAGAAAAAGGGCAGCAGCTTCTTTTGTTTAATTTTAACACATTCACTGTGGTGACCAATCCGCCAACAGCCAACAGTGTGATTTGGGTAAACCCCCTTTAGTTTGTTTACAGGGGGGGGAGAGGGGGCATAATAAGCTATGGACGTTGTGCGATGGTGTAAGGTTTTTCCAAAGCTCATTCACTATATGATATTTTTATACTAATCAGGAAACAGGATAAACTTATACTTTTCCTTTGTTTTGTTTTACTTATTTTATAATAGGTCGAGAAAAACTATTTGATTCCATGCATTACAAAAATAGGACCTGAAAAATTCATAAAATCACATAACATGAAGGAAAATAAAAAATATTCCGCGGTAAAGGTCCCGAGATTAGACCAGATCACGGAATTTGTCTTCATTCCGCGGCAAATAATGCAGCGAAACTAAAAAAGTTTGACGAAGACATTCTGCCACCGTGTAGAAATAGATCAGAAATTTTAGCTAAATTGCCCGACGAACAAAAGGTGGGCAGAATTGAAGACGAAACCGCGGACCCTTAACTACTTCACAACGGCTAAAGTTAAACGGCTGAAGTTGGATGACTTGTAATGGACGCACTTTGCGAATGAAATTTTCACTGCCTTAAGCAGTTAACAGGAACACTTACTCACACGTTCGCGTTCGGATATCTTGAATAGGGCTTCAAAGAAGGTTTTAGATTTATTTTAAATTCCCCTATAATACTCATGTTTAAGCTTCAAGTGTTTTTGAGCGGAGACCGCGACCACGACTGGACACCCTCCGGCCAGGTGGGATGACGATCTGCGAAAGACTGGTACCAAATGATGGGTGCGGCAAGACAGAGCGCTATGGCGCTCATTAGGGGAGGCCTATGTCCAGCTTGTGTCATATTTGTTGCTTTTTCACGCAAAACCTACAGACTGGAATATTGCATACAGCTAGTTCTAGGCCTGGAATAACACAAAGGCTAGGTACTTTTTATCCCATAAATCGGTTCCCGTAGGATAGGCGTGTGATGTCGCGGGGCGCAGCTAGTAGAAAATAATTTATAATGTAACACAATTAACTGACTGCTAACCGATCTCGTCTTTCTTATTCATTAAGATAAAACAGCTGTTAACATTAATTTTCAATTTACCATTTTAAACATGCCCTAAGATACCACTCAAAATCAGCAAAAGGAATCAGTAATTCTCAAACTACTAACAAAATATGAGTAAGCCTAACTTTGCAACGTAGGAAGGTAGAATACAAATCTCTTTGTTTTGCACATTCACACAAACACAACAACTTTATGAGAAAGTTCATAAATAAAATTTAATTTGACTCCATAATTTTGCGCATACGGGTTTATGGAGACTGAAATTTCGTTTTATTTACATAGATTAGAGTTACGAGAGACGTTAGATTGTAGGAGTACAACCTACTTTTATTAGCGGGTAACTTATCTTAAGAAATCTTGTTTTTTTATTATTGAACCCTGTCAGCGTGGCAGCCTTAGTTAGGCTGAACATCGACGCCATCTTGATTTTCCGCCCCTTTGTAAATGCCGTACTTGCGAAAGGTTGAGCTTTGCAAAAATGTTTAAAAAAATATTTTACCATTATCCAATGTTTCCAAAACATTTAACCATGCCATTTTAATTGTTTTGCCCGCGGCTTTACCAAGTGCAAAGTTTTGTGTGCAATTTTTAGTTAGTATTTTGTTTTGTATCCGTTGTGAAATGTTTTGGCAAATAAAACTTGTACCTATTTGCCACTTGTCTTTTTTTATTTCTTCATAATGTTGCACCTAAACATTTATACGAGAGGAAAGGATATATTTTTGTTTTCTGTTTTGTTTGTACGTACCTACAAATTTCTAGGAAATTCTCTCTTTGGGTAAATAGGTATTTTCGCCACAGATGTCGTCGAATCATCAAGTTTTCCGTGGTATAAACAACCCCTTGCATGATCTTCGCAATATATCTGCACAGTTACCGACACCTGTGGCAATAACAAGCATTTCGTTTTTCTCCGACGACGTCCGGTGAAATATTGACATGGGTATAATCCGGAGAAGCCGCCTTATTTTGCTCTATAAATTGTGATGAACTGAGAAAAGCTTAGAGCTTAGTGACAATCTTCTTTAAGGCGCATACCCGAGCCAATCTGACAGCAATTCCTATTTTATCATATTTTTACGTTTATCATAAGAATTTTTAAAAATCCTACGTTCAGTTTGTGGTACCTATTATAAGCTATGTTTTAATAACTCTGTAATAATTTATCTCATATAGTTTAGGAGGAGATGCGAAAATAGAGTTTGGCGGTCAAAAAGCGCAACTTCGTATCTCTGCCTAAGCTTTACAAAATGAAACTATTACAGAGGCATTAATAAATAGCTTATAATAGATACCACAAACTGAACGTAGGATTTTTAAAAATTCCTATGATAAACGTAAAAATATGATAAAATAGGAATTGCTGTCAGATTGGCTCGGGTATGCGCCTTAATAGATTTTTCTCCTGTCTGTGTGACTGAAATTATTAGCGCCTGAATGACATGCTGTTTGTTTTAACACTTTGCATTATTCGAAATTATCCCAGACCAAATTTATAATTAATTTTGCTAAAAAAAACTATAGACCGACTTCAATTTTTATAGTTTTTTCATGGATTTTAATGAACCCATTGTCTGAACTGAACCAAATTAAAATGGGACCACACGGGAAGCACCAGCTTTCATATAAAAAAGAGGGAGGGAGGTAACAAACATAAAAAGGGTCTTAAGCTAGTTGAAATTGTAACTAGCATTATAAGTGTGGTAATGTAATAGTTAGCAGTGGTAAATATTGTTTTTTTGTTATTCTCACTTTGCCCAGTAACCCTTCTAAATGTTACATTGAAGTGACATTGTATCCTACATTTTATTTTTCTAATGATATTTGCTATAGTCCTTATTTACTTTATGTTAAGCTCACCTTAATGGTCGCCGCGATACAGGCCTTACCTAGAGCGGAGGCCGTTAGAAAATTGTATTGTGGAGTCTTCATAAATAATAAATATATTTCATTTCAATGTAAAACGAATGTCATATCTTCAACTCTCTTCAATTTGTAAAATACTACGCCGTTTCCAATAAGTTCAAACTCAAATTAGAGCTCGCGACAGTCCCAAAATAGATTATCTCTGATTTCAGTGAAGAAATGCATTTTGTAAAAATAAAGACAAGCCCGTTAATTATATACCAGAGTACGAGTAAAAAAGATTCAAAGGGGAGCTATATTTATCTCAAAATCTGATGCTAAACGCGTTGGATATTTTTTCTTGACAGCTTCATAGTTTAAATTAAATAGCTGGAATATTTGAGACAAGATTCTCGCATACAAATTTCAATACAAAATCAATATCTATGGAAAAATAAATAACGGCATAATAACGCGCCTGATAAATAACACAAGCAAAACAATCCGTATTTGCATTGCAACGTGCTCGACTGATAGTAATAGTTAGTTGTTATCCAGTAGCTTTTATTGACATTCTCTTTTCATTGTAATTTGTAGGGACTGTCTACTTTCCTTTTACCTTTCTTTTCTTTTTTTACAGCAGAGCAAAGAAGCCAGTATTTTTTAAATCTGTCAATAGACCTTCGGTTGACCACAATCTCACCTGATAGACGAAGGACAATAGCGTCGATCACTTCTGATTTTTATAGACAGTTGAGTGACCTCTAGATTTAAACTAACTCAACTGTTTCAGTTATAAATACTTGTTCTAATGTGTTCCTATTCTATAATTGTAACTTTCTATAAATAAAGTAATTGTTATAGGATACAGGTATATAAATTCCTTGGACCTTTCTCCGCTAGATGTCTTCTGCGTTGACAAAGTATTTTTTTCACTTCGTTCATTCCTTTTTAAACCAAATCTGAGCCAGCTGTTTATCTTGACTCCTTGATGGAATGAAAAGAAATAATTAAGAGGGGAGCCGAGCCGTGGTAATAAAACACTTCGCGCTGACTGACGCGCCTTCTCGCGACACTTGGGCATTTTCAAATTTTTTTTTTTCTTTACAAGATTGTCTAATGATTTGAACACCTTGGTGGATTATCACATCGTCGTTGCAAATTTAATATCTCATATGTGTAAAATGTAACTTTCCGAAAGAAACGATAAAAACTACCCACCGTTTTTATTATAATGAAATCTTATTAATTAATTTGATGAAATCAAACAAGAAAATACGTGACACTTTATGGTATTAAAAAAGCTTAGCTATACTTAATAGTTTTATAATAATCCGCTAATTTTTGAAAATTATTACACATACGTCATTTTGATTGCAAGTTTTTTTGCCACATCAGAGTTTTTGTTAGAGGTAGAATGAATAAATTAAACAAAATGGTTAGATAGGTACGATAGAGTTTATTAATGAATATGGCACTAACTTATATCAAGTTTTATTTTGAAAATACAAATAAAAAAATACAATTTTAGGAAGGTAGGGACGGCAAGATTCTCAATTCAGTTACATAGAATAGTAATAATTTAAGATTAAGTTCCAGGTTCAAATGAGATCGCATCGTAAAACGGATGATAGTCCTTGTCGATGACAGCTTTAAGCTCTTGTAGATGTTTGTATTTGCTTTCAGTAGTGTAGATTTTCCAAAAACAAACGCTGTGGCAGCGAGATATGAATAGTAGCTCCTCGCTGTGGAAGGATGTAAGGCTGTATTCGTTGTTGTGTCGTAATTTGTAGAGCACAGATCCATCTGAACAATATTTCAGGCCTTTAATATTTACAACAACCGCATCTCCTTTATTTTTTCCCGGTCTTATCAACTTAAAGTTCGATTTTATATATTCGTAATTCAAGAAGAAGTCACAGTGAATGGATTTTACATCGTAAGGGTTTCTCGGGCGAGCCTGTTGCATTCGTGTTATGTAGTCGCTAGGTGCGTAAATAGGAGGCTTAATGTACCTACTGTTCGATAGTTGAATGCACACTGTCAACCTCCATCATAGTGTGGCTCAATGATCGTGTTGGTTCTCTGGGACACTCACTCAAAGCGCTTGATAAAATCCTGTTTCGATTTTGGTGGCCACAACCATAAGTTTCCCTTTCTGTTTCTGGTGGCAAATTTAATATGTTATCGACCAAACAATAAGTAAACTCGATAGCCGAGACCCGTCATCAGCTTCGTGTCAAAAGTAGACAGTTACTTTCTTAGTTCTACAGTCATAAACTGTGAAATTATGACACTGTAATTTAAGCTTGTAATATAAAGCGCTGGCCAACAGCTTCGGTGCAAGCAAAACACTCTGTAACATCCACTGTTATTACAACTACTTTATCATTGGCCATATCAATAGCATCCTTTTTCCCTTAACGAGCTTATTTTTTGCGAATATGATCCAATACTCCAATCGTAATCTGGATCTACTATCAATATAGTAGATCCAGGTTTTACCACTGAAACACCAGGCAACGGGCAAAGTGAATTTTTGACATACGACGATCAAATTTCAAGGAATTCACCTATCTCGCAACCGGATGTTTTTATACCTGGACCTGTATCTCCCACTGAAAATGTCAAATTAGCGTCAACGAATTCACAATCCCCAGAACCAAACCATTTCCTGATTACGCCTGAAGATCGCCTGAAGATGTTTGAGATTGAGACAGATAATTTGGTACCTACTGTTGTCACCTTCACTTTTGACAGCCTAAATATGTCAAATGTGGTGGACATTTGACATATTTAGGCTACAAAAAGTAAATAACCGATATAAGCAGTGTGCCGAGAAACCTGAAAGAATGAAGAAAGCTCGCTGTTCTCACACAAAGTTGGTTTCGAGATCTAAACACTCGTTCATGTGCAATACAATTATTAACGTTGTCTGGTGTTTCAGTGGTAAAACCTGGATCTACTATCAATATAGTAGATCCAGGTTTTACCACTGAAACACCAGGCAACGGGCAAAGTGAATTTTTCGAAACAAAGATCCCGTTTTGGCAGTACACTCAGGTTTTAGCACCAAATTCCACAGCCGGTATCCCCGGCTACTTCTTATGTTTATATTATTTATTGTAGGTTACTAGCACACTAAATGATAGCTTAAAAACCATTCATTTAATTGTTTTGACGGGTCAAAAATCAAACCTGCCAGGGATAACTCCCCACATAAGAGTTTTTGTGTAACAATTATTAGAAAACAATGACCTCTTATGTGTATACAGCGCACATGAGAGATTTTGATGGACAATAAAATGTTAGGTGACACATGGGATAAATTAACTTTAGAGCATATCTCACTCAAACAATAAGATATTAACATAAGAGTATTTGCAGACGGTGGCCCATTTAAGTAGCCAACCAAAAAGTTGAAAAAGTGATTTTCACCAAAAATGTCACATGAGAGATTTTGAATTTGCAACGACGACATAGTCGAGTGCCGGTTGAATAAGATTAATATAACGGAACTTGTTTTGACGGGCGATGTGTATATTTTTCATAGAGCTCTATTATCAAACAGTGAGTGAAATCTGGAAACATCGGCCTTGAAGCTCGTACTAGGAGAGCCAGATATGTAGAGTCATTTACGACTGTTATCGTATTGTAAACAAAACACGGATCGTAGTTCTTTTTTCGTATGTATTCAACTGATTTATCTTATCTTACTTTCCCTTGGAGTAGCCAAATTATTTCCAATATTTATTTTAAAACAGTTAGTAAATAAACTTTACATACAGTAGGTAACCAAAATGATTGTGGTTACTGTAACGACGACCTCTGTGGCGCGGTGGGCGATGGTCCGCCTGCTACGCAGGAGGTTGCGGGTTCGATTCCCGCCTCGGGACAAATGTGTGTACGATCTGCAGATATTTGTTCAGGGCGTTCTGGATGTTTTCTATGTATAATAAAAAATATCGATCTATGTAGTGTATTGTATTATGTATATCAGTTATCTAGTACCCATAACACAAGCTCTGCTTAGCTTGGGGCTAGATAATGCTGTGTGAATTGTCCAGCATTATTTATTTATTTATTTATTTATTTATTTACTGTTGATATGCCAATAAGATTAAAAAAACTCAATAGTTTGTGTTGTTGTTTGTTCAGATTGTAGGCACTTAGCTACTTATTTACCTTTTAGTAGCCAAGAGTTTTTTCTATATGCCTGCTATTTTTGCGGAACAGTGGGCAGTAAGCCAACTCAAAGCTCAACTGCAAGATCTAACAGAACACATAGATACCTAATTACAAAGCACGAACTGCAAAAATATATTCTGATCATTCAATAGCACCAAGAACAACTTCACAATCTAAAAGGTTTCATCAAAATTAATTGATGAATGTAAGCGGGTTGAGTAGGTACGGTGTTCGCTTCGCACCTGCACCTCTTTTTATAGTGTTATTATATAGCAGTTTTCCATCTTGACAAATCTCCCTTAAGGGACAAAACTGAAATTAATTTCTTTGAAGCCCAGTTTTCCACCATTAGAAAAAACTTCCTAGTAAAAAAAAACAACATCTTTCCGTTCGAGTGATTCACTGCTGGGTATAAACCGCTGCTCCACAAAAGTAAATTAAAACAGTTCAAAAGTATATTAAAAAATTTTGACCCCTTTCTCTTATATGCTAATTTGTGTGGGCTCTGCTCCAACTCGAAAAATAATAAGTGACAAACCTAGAGGTTTCTTTTCAGCAAGTCACTTCCAGAAAAAAGTTATGGATCCTCAAAGACGTACCTACTTAGTATATTTCTACGGATACCGTATCTGATAAGACGCGTGTGTCTATTTATTATATATTACTTAATATATATATTCCTTATATATATTATATAATTACGAGTCCTTAGCAAGATACATACCTACGTAACTTACTCAGCTGAACATGCCCCCCAAAAGGGGGTAATTTTGCCATAACCACCACGCATGGCAGGCGGATTAGTGATAGCAGCAAAGGTGTTTAATATACACAGATGGAAACTGCACACGGGCTTCCATTCCTGCTACCTAGCTGCCTTCTGTGTAATTTGAATCTTACACAGAAGGCAGCTAGGTAGTTGATTGGTGGTTGATCCAGAAACGAGGAACCTACCAGACCAAGATTCCTCTGATACGTTTCCTTAGTGGTCTGTAACGACATCTACGACCTGAGTTGGCGGGTTCGATTAATAAATCACACTAATATTATAAAGGCGAAAGTTTGTATGGATGTATGGATGGATGTTTGTTACCTCTTCACGCCAAAACTACTGAACGGATCTGGCTGAAATTTTGCATACAGGTAATTCTAATATTACTGGAATAAAACATAGGCTACTTTTCATCCCATAAATCTGTTCCCGTGGGATGAAAATCACCTTTTAATGTTTTCATAGGAACAACGCGTGCGAAGTCGCGGGGCGCAGCTAGTAAATAAATAATGCTACAAAATGAATGTGAGACTATTCACACAGCATTAACTAGCTCCAAGCAGAGCTTGTGTTAGGGTACTAGATAACTGTTATACTTAATACAATACACACTTTATTTTTAATATAGAAAACATGTAGAACAATTCTGAAAAAATCTGCAGATCGTACAAACATTTTTTCCCCGAAACGGGAATCGAACCCGCAACCTCCTGCGTCGCAGGCGTACCTTCGCCAACTGCGCCACAGCGATGTCAAATTTCATTCTTACGTCGCGCCTGCCACGGCTTCTCGACGCTACGGCTAAAGTATTATCTAATTGTTATGTAAACATTGGCGGTTAGCACCAGCGCTAGCGCCACATCATTAATATTACGTAAGGTCGATACCAACTCCGTGCGACCGCCCCGCCCCGCTCCGCCAGAGCGGGCACCGCGCCGCTGCCGCCGCTGCCGCCGCCGCCGCCGGTTCGGCGGCGTTTGTCGAACTATCAAGTGTCCCGTTAGTTTTGGAGCGTGACTACGTCCTGATGCTCGCTATTTGTTGTCTAGCAATGTCTCTGAGGATATTCATGATAATAATGTATAGTTCGATATGTATAATAATAATACATAAGTCTGTAATGTCGTACTTCAGAAAAAATCCTGCTTTTCCACTCACTATTTGCAAATTCTGGTTACTTTAGATTCGTTATTATTTAATTTATTACGAGATCAGACTTAACTTATTTCTTTAGCATTACAGAACAAGCACATAAACGAGTCAAGCTTTTACCAGTAACAAGAATTGGAACCGTCGTACTAATTGCAGACTGTTTCAAATAATGAAGAGAAATTTAATATAATTGATCCACATTAATATTAAATCAGCAAAAAAGTGCAATTTGATAGTGTTTACGATTGGTTTTCACCACCAATTTCCCAATGATAAGTGAGGAGAAAGGCAAACTCATTTTAAAATACGTATTGTTTTTGGTTTCGCCTAGCTAGTCCTCAAAAGTAAAAGGTCTATGATTTAAGACCTCATAATAATGAAAACATTTATAGGTCTTCAATTAAGGAATACCACCACACAATATCCACGTGAGCGAGGCTGCGAGCTAAAGCTACTCTGTTGTAAGAACCATTATCGATATCACAATTCGATTAATTATTAATATAACTGGTAGGAAAAATAAATGCACTTGTTATTCATTTAGATAAGTACTTTAATTAAATTTTGTTACAACTAAAATTTAAATGCAAACGTAAAAATATTTTAATAGCAGCGCTATGAAAACAAAAACGAACAAAAACAATTTTTAAATTTTTTAATATAATTGATACCTTTAACTTGTAAAGTAGATAAAGGATGGAGGTATTTGTCTATTTAAGTACATAAATTTCTATTTGTGTATTTCTGTTATAGGTGGAAAATTGAAACAGTTGTTATTTCAATGCAAACGTAAAAACTTATTTGATAGAGCTCATGCTACGATAAAATCATTCACATCGGTTGTCTATTTTAAGAGCATAGCTTACAAAATATCTATGGGGCACATCTGGGTTTATCAGAATGCTAACATATTCAAAGACTAAAAATCTTTTAGACATCTTATTACAACGATAAGTACAAATATTTTTAATTACTATCACGCTTAAACTATACTATACTACTGGCACTAAACAGTATAAAGATCACTTATAATTAGCCGACTATTTATTGGTTCAATAATTTTCTTCCTGGGCAGTACTTACATTTCTTGTTTAAATTTTTGTATTAAAATTATACTTACCAATAGCTCCAAATAGATGTCAAAATATTTTATGCTGATCCCGAATAACTTATTATTTTGAATAGTTTTATATTAAGTTATCTATACAATATTGAGTGCTTATCAGTAAAGTAAGTACTTACTGCTAGGGAGAGTTTAAACATACAACCGAATTAAGTTTGATTCTAATAATCGACCACTTGAAAATCAGACAAAAAATGGCAAAAATGTTCTCATAATAAAAAAAAACCTACAACGGAATTTTGAACCTCCTTTTGTATTAGTTCGTTTGAGGAACTAACTGGCAGCTTTCACAGAATTGTGGAAGATTTGCCACTCGCATTCCTTTTACACATAATATCAGGTGACTAGCCCTGACACTAGTAAATACCATACCATCACATGCTACTATATGCAACCTAAGTAAATAATCAAATCCATATTTTGGCTTAAAATGGCACCTTTACAAGATTATTAATCAACGAGCTAAAATTTTTGTATTGGCGATACTATAGGTATGAGATACTATAATACAGAACCAGTTATGACATTTGTACGTTGTACATAACTATCAGATTAAAGAAAATGTATAAAGTGCATTCAAAAGCTTTTTCTAACAATGAATCCAAAATCTACCCTTATAAAAGCAGAGTGTTTACAAAATTCAGGTTCTGTTTTGTAGTCAAACATTAATAAAAGGATTGAACATCCAGTGCAAATGTAAAACATAGTGATATTTTAAAAGCATACAAACGATATAACTAATACCATCCTCATAATCATTGCAGTTTACATGAAAAAAACACAAACAGTAATCAAGATAATATATAACGATGATTTCAAGACTGGTCCAGAGTTTGCACGCCATGATTTTTCAGCATATGTTTGAAGTAGACCACATTGTATTTCTTTTTTGAATTCTGAAAATAGCTTTGACCTACCTATATTGCACTCTTTAAGTAGCTTGTAATCAATAGGTTTGCCGTTGAATATGGGCTCTGAGGCTCTATAAACTGTTGTGCCTCCAGGCCGCATGATCTGTCGTAGCGGTATTTTTGAGTCTGCCTTCGTCAACTGATATGCAATTTTATCAGAAACTAAAGTACCATTTGGAAGCATCACTTGAGTATCATTATTGATCCCAGAACTATCACCAAGAATATGATTTTTATATTCATCCATGTAAATAAAATATGTCATTATTATGCAATCAATGGCCATCTCATCTGTGTTACCTTTCTTGTCTTTTGCTTCGAATGTGCAAATTTCGTCGGGCCTCTGAACGTATTCCTTATGAAATTTGTTTTTGGTGTGGCTGCCGTATAACATTCCCAAGTTATAAAGAGCTAGTCCTGATAACAAATTCCTATATTTGTTCTCAGACTTCCAGTAATCATTGACATATGGAGGAACGTTGTGGTTATTGTACACAGGATACTTATCATAGCTTCCATGAGAATTTTTATAGTGTATTGTGTGTGGGGGAGCGTAGACGTACGCAGGCCTATATGTATTAATTTTTTGATGTGGCAAAAAACTACTGTGAGATTCGTAGGAATGTATATGATGGACAACAACTGGCTGATAAATAACTGGAGGCTTTACTGATGGCGGATAGAAAGCTGGCTTATGCGTTGTTTGGTAGGATCCTGATGCACCACCATGAGACGGTGGATACGAAGTTCCAGGTTTTTGAAATGACCCGCTGATATTTTTTGGGGATTGATTTGTCCAATTCCCAAATGATGACGTTGGAGGTCTTTTCGATGAAGGATAAATAACAGGCTTAGGAGTTGTTTGATAGGATCCTGATGGATGGGATCCACCACCAGAGATACCATTAGATGGTGGGTACAAAGGTCCTGGTTTCTGATATGATCCGCTAATATTTTTTGAGGTTTGATTTGTCCAATTTCCATCTGAAGATGTTGGAGGTCTTTTCGATGATGGATACATAACAGGCTTAGAAGTTGTTTGATAGGATCCTGATGGACGGGGTCTTTTCGACGATGGATACATAACAGGCTCAGGAGTTGTTTGATATGATCCTGATGGACGGGGTCTTTTCGATGATGGATACATAACAGGATTAGGAGTTGTTTGATACGAGCCTGATGGACGGGGTCTTTTCGATGATGGATACATAACAGGCTTAGGAGTTGTTTGATAGGATCCTGATGGACGGGATCCACCACCAGAGAGACCATGAGACGGTGGGTACGAAGTCCCAGGTTTCTGATTTGTCCAATTCGAAGTGTTTTTGTTACCACCTCCTGATAATCCACTCGAGTTCGGGTACGATGATCCTGTACTATTCTTTCTTCCTCCAGACAGTCCATTCGATGGTGGATAATATGTTAGCTTTTCGCTGTGCGGTGCAGTGACATTTTTTCTTCCATTCCCTGATATTCCAGTCGACGTCGGGTATGAAACGGAGGGTTTATAAATATTTCCGCTATTTGTGGAAGGATAGGTGCCAGGATATCGGTTTCCACTTCCAGATCCACGAGTGTTATTGTACGAAGATACAGGTTTACTCACTGGTTTATGTACTGTGGGATGTGAAATTCCGGCGTTTCCATTCCGGCTTCCCGATAAACCTCCCGAAGAAGGATATGAAGGTTTATTCGATGAAGGCTTCGACTTGCTGTTACTGCTTGCATTAGAACTTTTATGAGCTTTTCCAGATAACCCACTGGAACTTGGGTATCCAGGAGATGAGTATGAACGTTTGTGATGTATATGTTCCAAATGTTTTTCGTGGACACTATTTTTATCATGACCGTGCAAATGGCGAATACTAGATTTCGCGTTCACATCACTTATACAAACAGCTGCGGCTATCAAAGCCGTCAGCAATAAATATCTTTTAACGAATAGACGCATGCTCGCGCGCACGGATATCAGCGAACTAAAAAATTTGCGAATCGTTCCGTAGTCCAAAATAAAATAGCAGCCGAAACAAGAATACAATTGGTTAAAATATGTGCGTGGCCTTGAATTCCAGTCTGCATAGCTCGGCTAGGTGGCGTCATCCGCCCGTGTGGATTTGTCTTATGGACCACTATCTTATCGCTATAATGGCCATATAAATCAATAAGTTTTAATTAAACTAGAATCTGCAAGTTTCTTATTGCAATGTTCAATTTAATTTTGCTATCGTTAGTTTCCTAGATGTGAAAGGATGATTGATTATGACGTTACGATCTACGAGTACGTTAATTTAATTCTGTCTTGGTCTCTCTGCCCCAAACTCTATAATTCTTATTCGCTCTTTCACCACGGCTTTGGTTTTGTTACCTAACTTGCTCTACAATACTTAACAAAGTTTTTATTCAAATAAGTGTGTAAATGGAAAACGCGCACAAAATTTAAATTAAATTACTAGGTACTTAAAGTATGTTTTCTCTTTTAATAATTCATTTTCAACGTAATTTCCATCTTATTTTTCAACTCATCAGATTGCCGAGAGAATCGATCTATTTTACTGTTCCGTGAGCGAATACCAAAAGGCTTTGTTTTTTATTTTATGTTATAGCAAATAATTTTTAGAATTGTTTACTATTAATTATTTATCTTGGGACATTTAAATTGTATTTTATTGTATTTTTAATGTAGTTTTTTGATTTCTTTAGAATTAATTATTGACATTGTGACTTTTTACTGGGATTTTACTGTGTAATTAATATAGATTTAAGTATCATTAGGATTATTTATTGACATTGAGACCCTTAAAGGATTTTTTATTGTGCAATTAATATTAATGTTGACATAAGTATTTAGGATTATTTTAATTATTATATAATTTGAATATAAAGACAAGAATAGATTAAAACGGTACTCTATTGCATTGGGTGTATTGTAAGGGTAGATGTACATTTTTATAAATAAATAAATAAATAAATAAATAAACTATGTTCTTTTACCAGGTAAAATTAAAGGTGATCAAGGCACCTATACAATTGAATTCAATTTGGAGAGTTTGCTAATGTCGGCGCCTACATACGATATACATTATATTGTGTGTGAAAAAGACTCCAGCACTATTTATTTATTTATAGATTTCCAATGCCGATGATAATAGTGCGGTTAGAGAGCGGTCTATAAATCTTATCCACTTTATTACCGGGTCAAACAAATGTCAACTTTGTTACTTTACGGGGAAGAAACATTTTATCGGAGGCTGTAAACCTATTTATTTTGGGTACATTTTCTTTATTCATCAATTGGGATATATTGTGCGCTGCCTTTTATTTTACTACACAGCTGTGATCTCGGTCTCATGAATGCAGAATGTTCGTTTACATTATTGGCAGCGTTACCTTCTGTAGGTTGAATATTGCCTGGGAGACAAGCCGTTTTAACTTTATAGAACCTTTTTCGACAATATGTCTGACGACTTCAAAATTCTAATTATAATGTCGGTTAGATTAAAGTAGATATTGGAAACGTATTTTGTTTTGACAATAAAACAAAAACTGACAAAAATAAAGCACCTCAAAGTTTGGGAGTGGGGGGCTAGTGACGTCATGAATGTCACGCGGAAGGGTAAAAATGTCCAAACGAAACCATTTCTTGTCCTATGGGCTGATCCAAAGCAGCTCTAGCCTCGTCCAAAACTTGTGTGGTACAGCCACTGGCTAATGAAGTAATCATTGAACGCCGTTATTACCTGTTGGCGGAGGCATTAATAAATAAATAACGACCTCAATGGCATGGTAAGCGAAGGTCCACCTGCGACGCAGGAGGTAGCGGGTTCGATTCCCATCTCGGGACAAATTTTTGTAATACGATCTGCAACCATAACACAAGCTCTGCTTAATTTGGGGCTAGATAATGTGTCATTTGTCCCACATTATTAAAAAAAGTTAAAAATACACGTACTTCACGTCTCTTAGGTATACGGACGTCGACTGCAGGCGAGACGGGTGTAGTTGGCAACTCCGTGTATAAGACGACCACTATGGCGCGGTGGGCGAAGGTCCGCCTGCGACGCAGGAGGTTGCGGGCTCGATTCCCGCCTCGGGACAAATATTTGTACAATCTGCAGATATTTGTTCAGGGCGTTCTGGATGTTTTCTATGTATAGTAAAAAATATCTATCTATCTAGTGTATTGTATTACGTATATCAGTTATCTAGTACCCATAACACAAGCTCTGCTTATCTTGGGGCTAGATAATGCTGTGTGAATTGTTCTGCATTATTTATTTTATTTATTTCTTAAGAGCCCTAATGTTTAATAACAATGTCCTCATAACCGAATTTTGGTCAAGGGCCACTACCTACTTTCTGAGTCCGAAAAAGCCAATGTATGGCCACCCTATGTCAGTGGAATACGTGCGTCGAAGGTAGAAACTCAGTACTAGGTTATATTGAAGTGACTATACGGCTTGCTATGGAAGGCATTCAGTGTATACAGGGTGGTCCACGGTACCTATACAATATGGACGACCTGCACCTGGTTTTGGTATGTCCGTATGAATAAATCGTTTAATTCTAAATAAAGGTAATTTCTTTAATCAATACTAACCAAAAATTACTTAATCTCATCCTTATTGATTAAAATCAAATAAGGATGAGATACAAAATAGTTAAGTAGGTATATTTAGTACCTACTTTACAGGCTTACCTTATTCTTAGTAGCTGTTTTTGCTAACTACACCTTGCTTAGTTGATTCAGGATTGGGTCCATTTCTCCAGCACTTTTTCTCAGTTTCTCTCAATGTCGAAGTTTCAGCACCGTAGAGGAAAATGGAAAATAGTAAAGCCCTGACCAGTCGTGCTGTATATATTATATTCTATGTATATATATACTATATTACTGATAAGATAATAATTACTATTATTATTGAATATGAAATATAACAAAGTTAAGAGCATTTGGTCATATTAATTCCAAACTTTGTATTATTATGGGTCACATCTCTGAAAATTCTTAATACATTTTGATTGCCGTACAAAAACTCATCACACTAATAATAATAAATGCGAAAATTTGTATGGATGTATAGATGTATGGATGGATGGATGTTTGTTACCTCTTCACGCCAAAACTACGGAACGGATCGGGCTGAAATTTTTCTTACAGGTAATCCTAATCTTGGAATCAAACAAAGATTACTTTTTATCCCATAAATCAGTTCCCGTGAGATAAAGATCACTTTTAAACGTTTCCATATGATCAATGTGTGCGAAGTCGTGGGGCGCAGCTAGTATAATTAAACGATTCTCAAAAGACTCGGTATTATTTTTTACGCCAAAAATGACAGCTTGTTTTATAAGTTTTGGCCAACTTGTACCGACATTCGACGAAGGTTCATGAAACTCTGAAACAGGATACCTACTACATTACCGTTCATCAATACTACTCAATCATAGTCCAGATGGAACATCTGATGTTCAAGACTTTAGTTTACTGAGATATACGCTGTACTTGCGCTGAACAATCTTTTACCCAGTTTTAGTAGGTACCTACATAGGTTGTATGATAATGTTTGACGATAAAGGAATTTTACCTTCTGATTAGTTAGTAAATACGCTTACGCTTTTTTTTAAGTCGAAGTATCTGATTGCTTATTTTTAACCTGTCGTCAACTGCATGCGGTCGACGACTGCCGTTGCCTGCAGTCGACGGATGCAAGTGCAATCGCCTTGCAGTCGACAATTTTCCGTCCGTGTATGAGCCCTTACGTAAATTATGAAAAAGATTAGGTGTTTGTTTATTTATAGTCACTTTTTGAAGACATTTGTACTGCGCGTAATCGTACCTGCCTTTGGCCAGAATTAGGACGGACGTATTGGGTAAGTAAAAAAAAGAAGCGAGAACTTAATAGCTAAGCCTCGTTATTCAGTGGCTTCGATTTGAGTTTGAGCCCTAAATAGTAAATATAGAGTCAGCGTCAAATCGTTTATTCTTTAGACATACAAAATAAGCACTAAGGCCCATATTATGAATGCTTGCTCAGTCATCGAGCTATGCTTGAGCAACATTTATGCTATATGAAAGCGTTACTCAAGCAGAGATTGAAGACTGAGCAAGCTTTCATAATACGGGCCTTAGACAAGTCAAATCTTTACTATATAAACAGCTTGATAAATAGTTATTACCATCAATTCTATCATTCAATTCTATCATTCCTGCGAATGCTAACACACTAAATTTCTAACTCAGGACAACAAGAGCAAGAAACAAGTAATCAATAACTTCGGCGTTTCAGCTGCGTTCATGCTGAAAACTTGATATCTATTTGTTCGTGACTCATTCAAATTCGATTCTTCAGTAAACTATTTCAAGCAAACTTGTTACAATCTGTTACTTTGCAGCGCAGAGGAGCACACACGTTTTGTTTGCTTTCATTTCAAACTGATACATTCGGCAAGCCAATTCTAACTAACTGTGAGTAACTTTTTAGCCTTTTGCCTGAAAACTAGCTCAGCCTTTAGGGAAATTAGCTGGGGCTTTCCCCACTGGGGAAATGTCTGGTTGGTAAAGCACAGGTCTCTACTTTTATTTGAGTGGAGGTGGCATCGGTAAATTTAAGTTCAGACTTGGTTTTGCATCATTTTCAAAGGGAATTTCTCTAGGTTTTTTAGAGAATTTTTAGAATTGCTTCTTAGGTTTGTTGGGTACACGTGGATGATAGAAGTGAAAAAGAATATTTATGAGTTTATCAACTCATTGAAACTTTGAATAAAACACAAAGTTGATTCATTAATATTCTTTTAGTCCAATATGCAGAAATTTATTGAACTGTTGGAAATAGTTTTTTAGTGTAAGTAACATTAAAAATGTATGATCAAGTAGTATTTCATGAAAACGTTCTAGGTGTGAATATATCAAGTTGTTAGTTTTAACAATTTAGTTTTATTGTGTGCGATATTTCTGCATTTACAAACCTATTTTGGGGGACAGTATCGCTCACGTCCGTAGGTGTTGACCCTCTGATACCCTACACGTGTCCTCTGGGTGGTGCTAAGAGCGGTACCCTCTGGTGGTAGGCTTCGGCCGTGGCGTGTCACCACCCTCCGGACTGGGCCAGTCCGTGAAGCAACTCTATTGTGTTTCGGAATGTGGTCCGGAGTAGCCATCTTCTAGCTACTCCGGACCACATTGTCGGCCGCATCTTCGCTTTCCATCAGGTGAGATTGCGGTCAAACGAAGGACTATTCCTGATAAAAAAAAAAAAACTATCTACACTAACCTACCTAGGTACATCATCAACAGCCTGTATTGGTCCACTGCTGGAGGCAGGCCTCCACCTGATAAGAACCTTATTAGTGTTTGTCACGTGGAAGGTAATGCCCATAATCATTCCATTATTGGTCCAGGACCCAGACTTAGTCGTCTCTTACGACACCCGCGGGATGAGTTGTGGTGGTAAACATTCTGAGAGAGCACAACACACACAGGTAAGTACATGCTAACAAGAAATCTAAAATTCGCCCCAATAGACTGAAAACTCTCCAGCCATACCATTAACACAGAGATTGTCCCAGCACAATACCTATACGATCAAAGCTAAGAAATCACAAAAGGTGTTGCTAAATAATTTTCAAGCAACGACCTTTAGATGAAACTCAACCTTTGTTATTCGTAACTTTGTGTTTTCTTCAAAGTTTCAAATGAAAATGGTGCATGATTTACGAACTTTATGAGGTGTGCAAAATATTTTTACGACTTCGTTGAATTTTAGTAAGTTTTGATGTAAATAACAGCTGTTAGATTACAATGTAGAGGCGCAACTTATTGGCTTTTTTTTAAAGTTGCTCCTTTTGAAGCCATAAATGTAGTTTGGTAAGAAAATCTTTCAAAGTTGAGATCAGAAGCTATAAAATGAAAGCGGTCTCTACTGGAAATCGGTAGTAGGTAAGTCTACTTTGTTAAAATAGATATAGGAATGATGAGTAGAGTCCACTAAAATCCACTGATGCATCTTTTTGGATCTTTATGTTCACTTTAATCGTAAAAGCGGTATATCAGTTATCTAGTACCCATAACACAAGCTCTGCTTAGCTTTGGGCTAGATAATGCTGTGTAATTTGTCCCACATTATTTACTAATATTATTATTTATGTATACATCCCGTTCCAGTGGGAATACCGGGATAAAATGTAGCCTATGTTACTCCCTGAGAAGTACCTAAGCATTTAAATGAAGAAAGATTTTATTAATCTGTCCATTAGTTTCGGAGCCTATTCAATAGAAACAAACAAATCTTTCCTCTTTATAATATTAATATAGATAGTATACATAGATGTACTGAAAATGCCAAGTCAATTGGTGTAAACGATCGAAGCCTACGACAAGCATTCATACTGGTTTAGGTGTAAGGTATAATTAACGAAAATAGGCCTCGGCTTGAGTAAGATTAATTAAACCAATAGAGCATCAATCATTGGTCCAGGATCCAAGGCGTAATTCACCAGTTCACTTCGGAGGTTTGTAAGCTCGATATTTTGTACGCACTGGGTTTTGTAGACGTCGGGTTTTTACGTTTACTGAACACTAGTAAGTAACATTTTTTAAGCAAAGTGTTGGATGCCCTCCGACCAGGCAGTGGAATTACGCAAAACCACCCATTCTACATTAACATTTAAAATACCGTTGAATGGCCTTCGTTATTTCAAATGGTGAATGGCTTTCGAGGCCATCAAAAAGGCTTTCAAATTTCAAATGTTGTGTAGGAGATTTTACAGTTATCAGTCTGCATGTGGGATGACGATCTGCGAAAGATTACACGCAGATGCTGGATACGGCAAGCTGGAGACTGGGTGCAATGACGCTCATTAGGTATGTCCAATGTCCAGCGATGACTTATATCAAAATAAACACAAACGTCTGGTGGTAATGATGATTTTTTAAATTATAAACTTCTACGAATTTAAAATATAACGCAAAAGTTTTACCTAACTTGGTATCTCACACAGGGAATTATTATAAGCTAAATATTTCATACTAATTTTCAAATTTCTGATACAAACCGGAGGACGTACGTTTTTCAATCGACAACCTGAATAACTCAAGATATTGTAATAGAAAAATGGGCGTAGAATCATATAGCCATCATAACTATATTTTAGGTACCTCGTTTACACGAAATTAACTATGTGTTAGGTATCGTATCATTGAATATAACACGGTTCAGTTTTACACAGGCGCGAATGAACGTTTAACTAGCTGCAATTAATAGAAGGTCATGCTAATTTTTGCGATTAACAAAAGACCGGCCTTGAAAACAGAAACGTTCATTGAAATTATCTTTATCAGATCATCTTTGTAATATCGTATACAAGCTTCTGTCGATAGCTAAGTACGCGTTTTCCTGAAATAAAAAGTAGCTCATATATTGTTCGAGAAGATATATATACTCGTATCTATTTAAACAGCGTCTGTTCAGTAGTTGTGGCGTATAGATGTTTTTTTTTTAATTCAACTGCTATAATTAAACAAATTTGCACGTTAATTTAAACATAAAAGCCGTTATTTCATTTACTACAATTAAGTACTTGGATGACCGATTTTTTTGGTAAATTTTGCCTACTAAATATTATTGTATTATTATTTGCCAAAGGATGTCAGGAAGAGTCATATTTTTTAGTTTAATGTGTTAATCACGATAAAGTTGATTATTGAAAACACGAATAAAATAGTACAACGATTTATTTTATTTTCGCCAATAGATGTCAGAAAGTCAAATGGTTACGATAAAGTTGATGAAAGTTTATTGAAAACACGAATAAAACAACGTTTTCTAAAAATAAATTCTAGCTTGATTGATTTATCGCCCCTGAAACCCCCTGTATACTAAATTTCATAAAAATCGTCGGAGTCGCTTCCGAGATTCAGATCATATTAATGAGTATACAATATATTATGAGAATTGCTCGTTTAGAGGTGTAAGATATTACCGCTTTTTTCCTAGCAGTGCGTGGAAAGCCAATCAAGAAAGGAATTCGATTTTGTGACCGCTAGCGCGTAGTTCGAAACAAAAGTCCTGTAACATCGGCCTTAGGAATATTAATGTTTTGCTAAAGTATTTTACTAGTTTTTAAAAAAAGGAGTATACAGTACTGAGTCCTCCAGAATCTCAGTATTTTTTTATAAACTACTCATTTTTGAAGATTAATTTTATTATTAAGAACACAACAAAAACTAAAATTCGCTAGTAGGCTCTATCAGCAAAATTTGCACCTTACCACCACTAGGGTGATTTTTCTGTGAAGTGACTAGTTACCAACCCGGCTTGCTCGATTTCAAAATAGTTTCAAACTGGATAGGCGCTCCGTTTAGCGATGATACATTTCAAAAGCTCCTAACTTTTAACACTTCCCGCAGGATTTTTCAAAAAGAGTTGCTGTTGTATTTACTTCAGGCATGAACGGCTGAACCAATTTGTATATTTCTTTTTTGTTGCGTTTTTTACTGTCAGGCGAAGTAGAGAGGTTCTTATGAAAAAAAAAACAAGAAATTGGAAACAAAAATTTAAACGCTAACGAAGCCGAGGGGCGCGGGTAGCTAGTACAACATAAAAAGTCATTGCGAATGTGTTTTTGTCGAAATAATAATTATTGCCGATAATGTATGAATAGTTCACAAGATAGCCTCCGTTGACAAGTCTAACAAACATAATTAACTTTGTTTAAATAAACTATAAAGCTACTTCAATGTTTATAGTATTTTCATGGGTTTTCATGGATCTCACTGTCAGAACTTACCAAATTTAAATGGGATCACACGAGAACATGAGAACCTCCTCCTCTTTTGAAGTCAGTTTAAAACTCTGTCGCCTGCCTGCAACATTCATTCACTTAAACTTAACCGCCAGGCTGTGTCACCGGCTTTGTAACTTAGGCCAACGATTTAAATTTTAGATACGTCCTTATTCCCAAAATCTGTGGCATTTTCTTTAAATGAGTTCATACTATGAGAGACAAACGCGCGCATACTATGAGTAGAAAAAAATTGTGTTTTGGTCAATATAATTATTGAAGCATAATTGCTTTAGCGCTTATTGTTTTTGTGGTGACAAAACACACAATACACTGATTCCAAATGACAAAGACAGGTTTGTGAGTTCACAAACTTCAATTATCAACAAACACGGTACGGTCTCACTACGGAAAGGGCCTATCTAACGATAAATTAAATATAAATATTAAATATTTGACTTAGTCTACATTTTAGTTAGGTATTAAATAATGTATTATCTGCGAACCTGTTAAGAAACTATACCGTGTCCATTTTGAATGAAGCATAAACGTATACAAACCGCCCATACTTAACCTAAAATTCACTTTGTTGGCGCGTCCTTTTATACGTAATTTACATTACTTATCGATTTTAGATCCTCCCTTTAATAAAAATTGCTTACAATTATATCTGAAACTCGACGCCAAGCAAGTGAGAATTTGTTATTTGTGTCGTATTTTGTATACTAACATGCTCCATTCAAAATGGATAAACCATATTATCATAGTAATGCTTCCATTGTAACCTACGGTTTTTCGCGCGAATATTATAAATACGAAACTTCGGATGGATAGATGATTTTTTTTGCCTCTTCGCGCCAAAACTACTAAAATGATTGGGCTGAAATTATTTTCCATATAGCCATGTCTGATTTCAGCATTATAATTTTAATGCTGGAATCTAACATGGCTACTCTTTATCACATAAATGAGTTTTCGTTTCATCACCTTTAAAAGTTTCCACAAAAAAAACGCGTACGAACCCATGGGCGGAAACTAGTTTCTAATATGCCTTTCACAATCTGGTAAAATCCGGATTGATGCCCCTAAAGGGGCAAATCCAAGCCCAACAGCCAGAAAATCAAGCTTTCTGAAATTGCAATTTTGTTGTGCAATTTAGTATGTAGCCTAGAAATTAGGCTACTTTTCAAACCAATCAATACCGATACGATTTGCAAAAGTAAGGATTTTTACACCAGTAATCCGGACTTTATATACCCCACCCCTTTCCTTGTTTCTCCTTCTTCTTTTCTTCTTTTAATGGCGTATACGTCTGGGTTGACATAATTTAGCCAATGTCGCGTAAAATGTTAATCAAAAAGATATAAGAAAATTACAAAATTATGGGCAACGTTGTACGGTAAGGTTTGATCCGATCAATTTAATCATTCCTTTCCTTGTTTACGAGTCATCATCGATACTTGATTGTTACAATAACAGGCAATTGACAAAATAATGTCACAACAGAAACAAAGGCAGGCGTCAAATTCACGCTAATAGGTCACTGCAATCAAACTCATACATGAATCTAACTACATATTTGGAACACTGGCCCTCATTTGCAAAAGCGCGGTTAATCAGTTGTTTGCATAATTACTGGGCTTGAAACTGACAGTTGCCCAACGAAATTCTACAATACAGATAATTGGAAATGTGATCGATGTACTGTCGTTGTCGTTAATGGGACACTATCACTACTTAACATGTACAACTAACCCCCTTAATCATAATAATCTGCTAACTTAGCACACTGCTAAATCTTGCTCTGTCTTCTTCTATTGACATTCCGATTCAGACTGAGGAATAACACTACTTAGCAGCTGTTTTATGTCAGTAGACCATTATGAATAAGGGGGGTCTGAACGCGATAACTCCAAAACTACCGAGCGTATTTTTACAATCATCATCTTCCGGTCGCTATCCTACACTATGGTTTATCCATTTTGAATGAAGCATGTTAGTAAACAAAATATAGACACAAATAACAAAATCTCACTTTCTTGGCGTCGAGTTTCAGATATAATTGTAAGCAATTTTTATTGAAGGGAGGATCTAAAATCGATTAGTAATGTAAATTACGTATAAAAAGACGCGCCAACAAAGTGAATTTTAGGTTAAGTATGGGTGGTTTGTTTACGTTTATGCTCCATTCAAAATGGATACGATATAGGTGGGGTCAGCACAGCATGTATTTTTCTTCAGCTTTCGCAGCTGATCTTTACACGCAATCATACCAACTTACTCTATCAGCCGTCATCTCTGTACTAACACCTTTCTTACCCATGTCCTCTTCACCCAATCCTTCCATTTTTTCTTCGGTCTTCCTCTACCCTTATATCCTATCACATTAAAACCTAACACTCTCCTCGTCACTTAACATTCTTCTCTTCCCTTCGCATAACATGCCCATACCACGCTGACCTGTTATTCCTCCTCTTTTCCGACACTTTCACACTTCCCCCGATGTACTCGTTTTTAACGTATTTTTAACAATTGAGAAATATACATGGAAAATGATTAATTTTACCTATTGTTCACTGTATGCTTACATGAATTGCCTGAACATGACGATGATTGTCGAAGATATCCCTGAATCATTTAAAACAGCCTGACTACATACAACTATTTTGTATAATAGGTTGTTTAGATAAATATATACAGGGCGTCCCACTTTAAAATATTGTAGATAGAGCATTTTACTGAATGAAGACTTCATTTTTATTTTAAAAACAATTTAAACTGCATTTAAAGATTCTTGAAAAATCGTTTGTCTAAACCGGGAATCGAACCCGAAAAATTGTTAAAAAAACTTTGTAAATGTTATGATTAATAATATTTCGATCTAAAGGCTCAATCGTATGGACAATTTTTTCCAGTTAACATAGCATCTAAATTAAAAGGAAGACCATGAAATTTTACATTTTCTTTAAAATAATTACTGACCAACCGAACCATTAGATGACCGACGAGATCACCAGACCACACACCCCTCTAGTTTTTTTTATGGGGTTATATAAAAAAATCATTTTACAAAAAGCAGTATGAAAATGTGTGGTGTTATTTAAACATTCACAATGAAAAGATATTTAAATCAACAGGAAACGAAATTGTTTAAAGAGTGAGAATTTCTATACAATAGAATGGGACACATTTGAGCATTTGCTAAATTAGATTAACTGTAAAAAAACAACAAAAAAAAACTAAGGTAAATGTAATTATTTTAAATAAAATTTAATATTCATGGTCCTCCTTTACTTGGGAAAAAATAATCCTTATGATTAAGCCTTTTGATTGAAATCGTAAAATTACAGGTGATTTTTTTTTCAATTTGGCGGGTTCGATTCCCGGTTTAGACAAGCGATTTAAAAAAAAATCTTTGTATGCATTTTTTATTGTTTTTAAAGACAAAATAAAGTCTTTTTTCTGTAAAATATTCTATCTTCATTATTTAAGGTACTTTTCCTCCATGTGGCACGGTCGTGGGACGCCCTGTATAATGTATTATACATGTAAGAAATTTTTCATATCAATAAATAACTGAAACTGAAACTGGGAGTTTAGTCGGAGGGCGCAGCGTAAACCAGTGGAGTTGTAAGAAAACAGTGTAGTAGGGTATTATTTATCGAGGAAATATCCGATTCTCTCCTCTGGTACCAGTGCGAATCCAGCAGTGGACTAACGCAAAACCACCCATCCTATATCGACATTTGAAAGCCCGTTAAATGGCCTTCGTAATTTGCAATTGTATGGCGGAGGCCAGTTCCAAGGCCATCAAATGGGTTTTCAAATGACAAATATTGGATGGGAGATTTTACCGTAATCAGTCTGCAGGGCGGATTGCTAGTTTACTTAAAAATAAAGTACTCGTAGATATCTCCAAAATGCCAAGCAGAGTTAGGTCAATATAAATTGTAGAGTTCTATGCATAGAGATAATATAGTACATAAAGCACGTTTACTCTTTGATCGCGTAGACACAAGTGTGAACATCATAGACTTGTCAAATTAATGACAATTTATTCATGTGAGAACCAGCTGTGTGAACAGTCGATAGTAAAGAATTATTTTTCGTAGCTGAAAAATGGTTCAATTCTCTTTAAGTCTATGAAAAAATGATAGCGGGACGAGGACCTAATTAAATTACCGCATCACATACCACTGGTTTGCAATTTTTTACCCTAAAATAATTAAATAAAAATTCGTTTCACAGGGGTATAACTGGGGTGGGACGAGGGACCACATGAACCCCTCGCACTAAGGTTTCTTCGTCCCACATTGGTCTGTAATCTTGAAGCCACAGAAATAAAAAATAGAAATAATGTTTTATTTCTTATTTCTGTGGAGAAATAAGAAAAAAGACATTATTACTGATGTACATTATTTCTGATGTACACATAAGAAAATAAAATTCTTTAAATTAAAATAGGTACACATAGAAATAATGTTTTATTTCTTATTTCTCAGAAATAAGAAATAAAACATTATTTCTATGTGTATTTTAATTTAAAGAATTTTATTTTCTTATGTGTACTTACATCTATTGTACCTATTCATAGAAAAAAATATATTTTACACGCTATGTATACTAAAAAATATCTACCTATCTACGTTAAAACTTTTGAATCCATTATAAGTTATTTTTATTTATTATTTTATTTTATTTATTTAAAAGTCTATTTACAACGGCCAAGCTTCCTTGAGCGAAAAGCTCAAAACTCAACTCATGGTAAATATCCCGTTGTATCTACGTTATGTATACGTTATTTACTACGTTATGTATATTATATACTAGTTTTAATTTGTTTGTTGTTTTCTTTTTCATAAGTTTACCTCATTTATTGTAATTAGGATATCAGGTTATCTTAGTACCCATAACACAAAGTCTGCTTAGCTTGGGGCTAGATTACGCTGCACAGTTTTTTTATAGTAATTTATTTATATTATCGGTAGTGGGATCCCACAGGCAAATAATAAACGTGGCCGTTAATAAATATCCTGTCAATAAGCTAAATAAATTCGATTGTAAACTAAGAAAGCTTCTCACAGCGATTATACCAGTAAATTTATGCGTACATCTCGGGGTAACAAGGGTCTGGCATGGCAAGCAGACGTTATTGAAAACTGTCGACGGTGACCTTTAGGTTTGATTGTCTTGGCCCTTTATTTAAATTTATCAGTGATTAGATACCGAAACTAATTGTGTCTACTGTCTACATTAATATGAATGCTTTAATAAATTGAGTGTCCATGAGGTAGGTAGGTACTTATGGCAGAGTCCTACCAGAGCCGCTTCGAGCTTGATTTACATCTTCTTACTTAATCATCAGTAAGGAGATGTAAAACTAAGGCTAGTTTTATATCTTCTAACCTAATCGTCGTTTGGCCCCCGTGTCAGTAGTTCTACTAAGAAATTCAACTGGTAGTACAAATGACACAGCCTTGTTTCTCTAGTAGTACAATAAAAAGTACAAGTAAATTCATTCGACTTCGACTTTATGAATTCCAATTGAAACATAAGTTCAACAGGTTGTATGAATGATACAAATTTGATCTCTAGTATATGCAGTGTTTTTCTGTTGCAATTTTTTTTCTCATTAGAACACACTAGCTACACAGCAGCTTCGCAAGCCTATCCCACGGGAACTAATTTATGGGTTAAAGTCTATTTGTTATTCTAGGCCTAGGCCTAGAATAACAAATATCAATTATCTGGCTGAAATTTTGCATACGGGTAGTTCTAGAACTACCCGTATGCAAAATTTCAGCCCGATCTGTTCAGTAGTTTTTACGTAAAAGAACAACAAACATACATACAGACATGTTTACAAGCTTTTGCGTTTAAAATATTAGTAGGAAGTAGGATTGTCACTGTCATGTCATATTACCTACTTAAGTGGCGTTAACTTTGCCGCTTGTCAGTTAGTATGAGTAAAATAGCTGGAAGGGGTATACATGCTCATCCATAAAATAGCAATTACACCCTATAACCGTGAGTTTACGAGCCTAAACGAAGTTAGGTAGGTACTCCATCCATTAACTGCTCATAAACCGTTTAAGATGAGAAACTGTTGCATTGTACGACTTACTTAATTCAAAGTTTTTTGTCGTTAACAACTTTGAGAAATGGGGTGCGTCAGTTACCTAAATATTATGTTTTATAATATTAAAGTGCCGTAGTTAAATATAATACTTTTTATAAATGAAAATATATTTAGCTGCAGTCTCCATGGAATTAGAATGGACGGATGAGAGGAGAAAATACTTGCAGAAACTATAAACTGCTACATCCTTTCAGAGAAAGCAATAAGCCGAATAAAATTGGATCACAATGAAATCTGGCTTCTTATTAATTTCAAGTTTTTATTTAACTTGCTCTGTTAGTATGTACGTACGGTACGTGTATGTGTGAGACAAATCTTGCAACTTAATTTTGGTCCAGCTTACCTCAACCGATTGAGCTGAAACTTTTCATACTTGTGAAAGTTTGGTGACAAATGTGATGTCAGAAGGTGAACATAGGAACTTTCACGTAACCCCGTCGAGTTTAGATTTTAGACCAAAGTGTTTGGGAGTACGTCACCAGCATAAATATATGACTATGGGCAGCGCTGCAAAAATATCTGATTATCCATTGATGGTATAATTATGTGACGATACGTAGCCGGTAAAAATATGTGATGATTTACACCCGGCATAATAATCGTTTGCCTTGTAACAGCATAAATATCGGATCGGATGGGAAATCAAAATTATGTGACATTTCAGCAGCGTAAATATCTATCTACTGTAAAAGCATAATTATTGGATCACATAAACTGCAATAATATCTGACACAACTAACAGTCAAAAATATCTCAACGAATGAACTTTATGTGCCTCAACATATAGGCGTAATTTGAGCGAAACTGTATGACGCTTCTCGAAAAGAGTATCAACCTGTCACTGGATATCACTGTCTCACGTTTTATGGCATGATTTTAGCATTTTAGATTTTAGTCGTCGGCGGTCAGTGTTATGTTATGTATCTACCTAAGATCCGAATGCGTAGTAAACTGGTGATATCAAGTGTGTCAAAAAAAATTTTTTTTTAATTTAATTTAATTTTCTTTCTTAGGTTTACCAATAGTTTTATACACAGTTTCTTACATCTTGAAATCTTATACAAAATACTAACATGCACGAAAATGTAGAGTTACAAAATCGAGACATTATAGGTAACTATAAAATATTGCTATGTGCACAAACCGCTTGTAGAAACACATTATAACGGATTGTTATAAAAAAACGATGATATAAATCCAATCTTTCACATTTATTTATTCTTTCTTGTAAACGTAATATTCAATTTCGTCTCTAGGGACGAAAAGTATAACTTTCATCCCGCTGCGACATATGTCAATTAATGACGACTAATGACATGTACAAAACAAATGACTGCTGTCACCTCACTTTTTTCTTGAACCATGCATTCTACCTTTCAATACAGCCACTCAACTTCAACTTCTTGTGAGATGGCTTTTGCGTCTGGTTTGACGCAATTCATAGGGCCATTCAATTACAGCGTAATGTAAAATTAAAATAAATTAGAGGTACCATATTATAATTTACTTTCAACTATTTCTTTAAAATAACATAGATTTCGGAAAAATATTTACCATATTTTAAATAATAAAAATTAAAGGTAAAATAATTCTGCATTCTACCATGTCTATTCAACTGTGGTAGAATAGCGAAAGCTACCATGGCTATATTCTGTCATCTCTTAAGAGGATTTTCTATGCCCAAGAAAAAACAGCGGAAATACGTAAATCCTATCTTCGTATCATTTTTCGAGTTGTTCAATTTTGTGTGATTGTTACAATAAGTTCAGACATTGATATATGCATCGATTTTACGCCTAATTTTATAAAAGAAGAGGCTAAAGTATAAGTGAAAAACCTTTTATCACCTAAATCAAAATAAACGGACAACGTTTTTTTAATATATATTTAACGAATTCTCAAAGACTTACCAAGCTTCAACATTATGGAACGTGTATTCTATGTTAAAGACTATACACAATAAACATTTAAAGGATTTCGAGAGACTAACATCGTTTCTTAAGAGACAAAATGATGGATTTAACCAAAAAAATACAAAGTTTTCACTTCTCAAAAGGGTACCCGGAAAGAACCTTTCACTATCTATAACTAATAATTGCTATAATTTGACCATAGACTTAAAATAAATATCTCTCCTAAATTGTATTATGTAAAATAAATACAATTTTTTTTCATAAGCTCATTCATATTTTTATTTTTACTTTCCTTGTATTCGTAATGAAAAGCACAGTGTTTACCTCGGGTGAAAGTAACATTTAGTCCCTCGAACTAGTAGCACCCTCGTTACGCTTGGCCGCTAAATCCCGTCTCGGGACTAAATAAGTTACTTTCATCCCTTGGGTAACAATGTACTATTATTCTTCTTCTTTATTCTTCTTTATTAGGGATGACATTTTTTTCGTTATAGCGGGTATTATTCATTCTCCACAATAAGACTCGACCATCCGCTCTTGATGGAAAACGTTTTTATCAAGAAACGCGACATTCTAAATTCAAAATTCATGTATTGACTGTTAATTGTTTCAGATATTATTGCAGTTTGTGTGATCCGATAATTATGCTTTTACAGTAGATAGATATTTATGCTGTTACAAGTCAAACGATTAATATGCCGGGTGTAAATCATCACATATTTTTACCGGCTACGTATCGTCACATAATTTTACCATCAATGGATAATTAGATATTTTTGCAGCGCTGCCCATAGTCATATATTTATGCTGGTGACTGTACAAACTCAACAAAGTTTGTTCTCCCAAACACTTTGGTCCTGATGATAGAGTAGGAGGGAGGCCCTAAGAACTACTAAACGAAACGACGACGTAACCTCATCGAGTAAATAAAAATCGTGTAAATTCTGAACCTGTCTTGAAATTATCGTAATCTGTATTATTGATTGTTGTTTGCGTTATATTCATTTAAATTGCGGCACTTGGATGTGCGGTTTTCATTAAAAAAACCAGGGATGCCCAATATTGTTCCAACTTTGCAAAAACATTAACCAAATTAAATCAAATTACTGGACGTAGTCATCATAACATTTGGAAGCGTTATTTAATTAAATCTACTACTTCTACATACATTTTCATATAAATAAGCTGAAGCAATTGTTTAAAGTGGGGCATAGTGCCAAAGTGTTAAATTTTCATAATTTACAAACAATGCCATAACTTCCGAGCTCTTCCTCTTTTTTGATTCATTGTTGTGTCTGATTGGCCTTGCCTCTGAAATTAATACTTTGAATCTTTCTAGCTTCCAGATAAAACCATGCGACTAAATATACTAATACTAATCAATACCTTATAATAGTTATAATTATAATGAAATTGGATTTGGATTGGACCGATAAAAAAAAATCTTTCATCTTTAAGGCCCATACACCAGCGAAAGTGGCGCCCCCAACTATTTTATCTTATTTTTACGTTAAACGCAGGTATTTTTCAAAATCCTAGTTTCAGTTTGTGGTATCTATTATAAGCTATTTATTAATGTCTCTGTAATAGTTTCATTTTGTAAAGCTTAGGAAGAGATACGAAGTTGCGCTTTTTGGCCACCAAACTCTGATTTCGCATCTCCTCCTAAACTATATGAGATAAAATTATGAAAGAGGTATTAAAAAATAGCTTATAATAGATACCACAAACTGAACGTAGCATTTTTAAAAATTCCTATAATAAACGTAAAAATATGATAAAATAGGTATCGCTGTCAGATTGGCTCGGGTACTAGTATATATCGGGTATGCGCCTTAAAAAGCTTACTTTTCAGGGACTGATACTGACTGATTGACATAGGCTACCTATATTTAAACAGCCAGACAGAACAACTTTTCAATCAAGAGCTCAATAAAACCAAACTTGAACGAAACTATTTAACACAACGGTTTCCGGTTACCAGCTATTAAGATACACAGAAACTTACTCATAGTTGGGCAGTTTAGCTAACCTTAATTGGGCGGATTATCGCCCTTATAGCTATCAACAAACGGTAAATGCCCAAGTTCTGTGGTTCCCCAATTATACGTTTGACCGATCCTGATTGTACCCTATATAAGTACATATATATACCTATTAGGGTAAAGTAGGGATAAACGCTGCAGTTGAAATGTGACCCCTCATCAAAAAATATTGCTACTCAAAATCTTAATCAAGACGATAAGTTAAAATCTTGCACTATATTGAACGCTTTGTCATCGCAAGCATTTGTCTCAATAGAAATTATTAAGTAACATTCAGATTTGAGCATTAGCATTACATCTAGTGAGAGAAAAGAGCCAAGCATTAATCGTACTGCGTGTGGCCTATTGTAATACCGATTCGTCGGACATTATAAATTCAACTATCGTCTACAGCAGAAGGCCCAAAATCGAATCTTGTTGGATTGTTACATAATAGGCTCGTGGCGAGGGGGGAGTTCCTTAAGCTATTAAGCTACCAATATTTGACTTCCAGACCTTTTGATTTTTGACAATGAGGCACTTATTATTATACTGCGGCGCCTATCCCTACTTCACCCTATACTAACTTTACCAGTGGAAAAGTTTGTAATTCGCCTTTCAGCTTGCCTAATTTGGGAAGTTACTGCGATATTCATAAAGTAGGTAAAAGTAAGATGAAGAGGTTAAACACCTTTTATCACTCTAGTCTAGAAGGTAAGGGGTAAGAAAATAAATCTTCAGAATTCTTTGCAACAAAACATTGTACCTAAATTAACTCTAGTTTAAGTAACTACGAAGCTACGCCAGATGTACCTAGGCACTCTCCGAGATCGTAACGTTTTTGTAGAGATATATCTCGACAACGTGCTAATCCATTTAAAAAAGTGAAGTTAATAATATTGTGCTGACGAGAAAATATAGTACAAAGTCTGCTTACTTTGGGGCTAAGTAATGCTAAGGGCCTTGAAAATGTAACTGTCGATGTCGACGGCTATAGTAAAAAAAGTTCAAAAATGAATGGGTATGACATTATGCCCTGTAAAAATATACTTACTTATATAATAATAGATTCGATGAAGACCAACTTGTTTTTTTTTTTACCAATATAATTTTTTGGGCAAAACGTAGATTTTTTCAAAAAACTAAAAATGGCAATATTTTTTTCTTCAAAATAAAACTGAAGGTTCCTAAGAACAAAACCTTCTAACTGCAAAAGAAACGGTAGCTACCCTTAAGGGGCCAAAAATTTACCCACCCTGTATAATAGGTAAAGAAATGAAAAAAAGAGCTGAGAATTCTAATACCTATAATATATATTTAAAGAGCTTAAACCCATATTTGAATGCAACTTTTTGTGTTGTGGTAGCGGTATTGGATTAATAAGTGCAGAGCTTTAAGGTTAATAATTCATTCACTTACACCTAAGAATGCCAATGCTTCAATAGTTTTCTATGGCTTTTTGCACTGTTAACGAATACGCGGGGCGTGTAGTGACCCTGTCATTGCATGCGTAAACACAAACATATCAGAATGTGCGGTGATGGCGAATCTTATCAAGAAAGCCTGTTACTCCGTAGATGATTACGTTAATGATGTTAATGCTTGGCCGGATGTCGCCCAGTTCCACACCGACAAATAGTATGTAAGAACAGTTAGACTTAGTTATGCTAAGATTGTATTAGTTGATAAGCGATAAACTTGCTAGTGGTTTCTTTTTTACTTCTTCCGCTAGTGTACAAAAAATTGAAGTGAATTAGAGTCAATTGCACGCTATTTCTTGTTTGATAGTAATTACTATTTATCAAGCTGTTTATATAGTAAAAAATTGACTTTGACTGTGACTCTGACTCGTGGTGACTATGATGTTTATGGATAGGTGGGGCGTGAAGAGTGGCGGTACACGTCGCGTGCGACGCTGCATGCTAAAAACTGCCAAATCAAAAAACGCGTGAAAAATCGCCTCTCCGTAAACACACTCTACCAACGCCATATGTTTGAATTCTGTGCGGGCCCCGCTGTTGTACGCCCCGCTAAACGCCCCGCTTCTCCGTAAGCAAGGCCTTAGTGTTTTGTCTCCAAGGAACTAAAAAAGTAGGACTCAATAAGGAAAGTTTTATTAGGTACTTTTGTTCGATTCTATCCGGTTTTCTGATTAGCTATGTGATTGTAGGTAGATTGTTTGATCACATAATCGGCTTCGAATTTGGATGTTGAATTTAAATGGAAATGTCTTAGAAGTTTAGTACGCTAGACTTGTTTGAACTTGTGGAAGTTTTGCGTTTCTAGACGAATATTGGGCTTAAGGGGGCAGATGTCTAAAAATCATCTTTTGTTTCTGATTTTATGGTATATGTATGGTATATGGTATGGTATGGTGTATAGTATATCTAATTATGCTACGTAAGGGTATATTTATACCTAAATTGATTTACGAAAGCAATAGTATTTACAACTGAAGCAATTAAGCTATTTGCAGACTGTTGCAAATAATCTACAGGTAGCTCAACCGATCTATATCAATACCAGTCGGAAGTGTCCCCAAGACGCTGGCTGCATTACCCCGCTGTATGGCAATGCTGCTTCGCTGCACCAGATACTCACCAGCTCTCGGGTCACGCGTCGCAAGCAATTTACATTCTTGGTCAATTGAAGATCCTTTCTTCAATAAATACTGATGAAATTGATCGCCAGCATGTGACTTTTAGATTTTTGAGACATACGGTTTGTGTACATCGTGGTTCGCTAGTGTAAACGATGTCTTTGTAGTCAATGAAGTCATACGCTCATAGGTCTACTATGAGGTTGAGAAAAAACCTCATCGTTTGTTGTACATAAATAAAATATATTTACATAGCATATATGCTATAAAGTCTAACAGTTCGTACATACTATAGTATGTAAGAACAATTAGACTTAGTTATCCTAAGATTGTATTAGTTGATAAGCGATAAACTTGCTAGTGGTTTCTTTTTCACTTCTTCCGCTAGTGGACAAAACATAGAGCACCTTATTTCTTGTTTGATAGTAATAACTATTTATCAAGCTGTTTATATAGTAAAAATTTGACTTGTCTAAGTGCTTTTTTTGTAATTATAAAGAAATAAATGATTTGACTTTGACTCTGATACGATATAGACTGAAAATGTAATCTAAACTCTTACTTTACTGAGCGTCGTCGCCTTACCTCAATTCCATTAGTTGATATTGTAATCCAAAGCTTTCTCTTTGGATGCGTAGGTAGGTATATCTACTCAGAGTTTGAGTAGCTTCTGAACAATAAAGTCGACGACAAGGTAATGGCATCCAGTGAGACTTGAGCCTTATCGCTTTCCATGTGGTCATGTTGCTTTCTTGTTCTGCGACTAGGTATATCGTCATAATCTTACTTCTAGTATAATTATGAATGCAAAAGTTTGTGTGGATGTTTGTTACCATGTATCTCCGTTACTATTGACCAATTTTGATGGAAATTTGGCGTGTAGATAGTTTATTAATAGTGTTAGATTTTAGAATAACACATAGATTTAGAGGATTTTTTTATAAGCTGATATTCTTTAAAATATTATCTGAGGTGTTTGAAAAGGGTGGTCAAGTTTCTTTATGGTAATTTATTTTTTGGTAAAAACAACAACAATAAATCAAGTATGTAAGTATTTTAAACTTCCTAAAAACTATCCCCATACACCCCGTATGCAATTAATTTCGGAAATTTCCACGAAGCGGGCAAAGGCGCAAGGCGCAGCTAGCAATACTATAAATGCGAAAGTTTGGATGGATGTATGCTACGAAGATGTATGATAATAACCTACTAGCACCGCCTTGCGGTTTCACCCGCGTAGTTCCCGTTCCCGTGGGAATTCCAGGATAAAAAAATAAAGCCTATGTCACTCCCTGAAAAGTAAGCTTTTTAAATACTTAGATTATTATATTTTTTTTAATCGGTCCAGTAGTTTCGGAGCCTATTCAATACAAACAATCAAATCTTTCCTTTTTTTATTATTAGAATAAATTAATTAGTTGCCATGGGAAAATGGCATAGAAATAATTAACCTTAAGAACGTGTCCTTACAACAATACTTAGGTTTTTATTGACTTGAACGTGTCTTCAAGCTAGTTTTTATCCTGCAGCCGAGGGCTGAAATTAGTTTTTTCTTACCTAAAATTACAGTTAATTTAATATTGTTCACGGTATCATTCTTTTGTTTTGTCCCTTTTATGCACAGAAATCGTCGATGGTTCCTTACAAAACATATGTCGCCACCATTTCTCCCACCCATGCCATCACTATTAGGTAAGGTCACGCGTTTATGGGACTTCTAGTAGCTTATTTATTATTACAATTTCTGTGCTTTTATGTTACATTATATTCGAATTTCAAAGTTGAAATTGACTTTGATTTAAGAACAAAAGAGTGCGATAGGAATCGGATGTGGCGGTAACCATAGAGGTCCTAGTAGTCTCCACTGAGGCTGCAACCTTCTTAGATCAAACTTACCTGAGCTGAGCAGTGCTTTCGTTCTACAAATATGTCCAAAGCATCCTCACGTACGAACCGATCGTAAACTTCTAATAAACAGTCCATTGCACGTCCACGGAATATCTGTAAAAGCTTTTCCACTCCACACCATTTTCTACACTTAGTATCTGTCAGGTTAGCTTATGGAACAAGGGTAGAATACAACCTAAATGAAGCCGTGTAGTGATGAGATAACGTGGGTTTTAGAGTGGCAATGGTGCGCTTGAATGTAACGTGCTAATGAGGTTCGCAGCTTCTCTTAAAAATATAACTCAGTTGGTTTTTCGTCTTAGTTAACTGGATTGTCCGAGTACCTACCTAACGCTATAATTCGTTATTTTATGTCACCATTTTTATTTTAAAAGATCTCTTAGTCTAGTGAGATGAAAGTTGGTGCAGATAATTTTTACACACCTATTTTTAGTCTATTAGAGCTTCCTAGGTAAGTGACATTGAACCGGTGCCAAAAAATTGGTCTTTGAACATATTATAACTAGTTTCATTCATAACCTAGGTGTCTTCAATATCATGTAAAAACACCAATGTCACAATAATTTAATAAAGTTAACAGAAAAAGAGAAACAGCAATTTGCGGTATCATTTCACTGCCACAAAACTATTTTGTGCAGAATATCAGTCCCTGAATACATTATGCAAAGTGCGATCCGCTTAAAAGGTTATATTTCTTTTAGCATGAAACTACTTAGTTTAGAAAGCGAAACATCTTGGCTTTCTTTTAAGAAAATTATCTGAAGATTGTAGAGTGAAGTTATAAAATATCGGTCCTCTATAATCTCTATGGCGAATTCAATGTCATGGCACCTCTTTTCAGCTGGCAACCTTTTTAGATAACATTGACCTTATTTATGTACGATTATTTAAACCCTGCACAAATGATAAACAAACCCCAGTACTTAACCTCAAATTAACTTTCTTGTTGACGATTTTAAAACATAATGGAAAGTACTTGCTGATTTGAGATCCTTTCTTCAATATTGTCCAATTATATCTCTTCATCTCGCCTTCCAAGCATATGAAGATAAATAGATCATAGGATTTAGGTTTTTAGTTATTAGTAGGATCTTGGGGATTTTTCATTCTACTTCTTTTGTTATTTTAGGAACAAGCCCTTTAATTCATCAATTGCTTAACCTAGTGCAGTGCTTAAGGTTTCCACTAATGCCCAAGCAGTTTCTCAGCTAATATTCGTATCCATTTATAAAACATTCTAAGGACAAATTGAACCCAGACTTGTTATTCTTCGAGAACAAATAAAAATTTACTAGAGTACAAGAAACTAGACTGTCCCTAAAGGAAACATTCGTTTTCCTTTCTTCGATTCAAAAATCCGGTCCATTTGGCCCCTTTCCATGTCGTTAAGGGTTAAAGATTTATTGTTATAGGATCCATTTGTTTTTATACTATGAATGTAAATCCGAAAAGATAGGGGATAGTAGAGTTCTATTACGGCCTTGATTTGGAAATCTTGACAGTGTATTTTTTGTGGATTTGGCCGCTACGGGCGGAACGAGAAAAGTATGAAGTTTTTTTGTGAACTTTTTCAGTTTATCTCATCTCTATCTCCTTGCTGCCAATTTTAATTTTTGTCACAATAATAATAATGCTGAACAATCTACAAAGCATCATCTAGCCACAATTTAGCTTATGGCAAGATTGTTGATTAAATCAAATAATACTTATCCCATAAAAAGTGCGTATAAAGACCCAGCCATTTTCGACCTAACGGCACTTTGGCTTAAGTGGAAAGAAGAGAGAAGTGGGTATCATATCTGAGGAGAGGACGCGGGTTCAAGTCTCATCAAAGTCGAATTTTTTTGGGGTACCTTTTCTTGATTTCTTAGAAATTGAGCGTGTAAACATAAATCAATGGTGTAAACTATAGTAAAATAACCCAAAATTGCATTAGTGCATACTCGGAAAGTAGGTCAGAAGTGGCTTGGGAAGCGGGATGAAAGTTATACTTTTCGTCTCCGTGAAAGTTGTACTTTCGTCTGATGAAAGTTATACTTTTCGTCTTCGACGAAAAATATAACTTTCATCTCAATGACAATTAGGAATTTTCTATGCCTAAGAAAAATAAGCTGAAAAACGTCAATCCTATTTTCATTTGATTTTTCGAGTTGTGGAGTTTTGTGTGATTATTACAATGAGTTCAGAAATTGATAATAGACTTAGATTTAACACCTGATTTTATAAAAGAAGAGGCTAAAGCAGTACTGGAAAACCTTTTACCACCTAAATTAAAATTAAGGTACCTAAAATTGTGCAACGAATTTATTACATTTTTTATCAGAGTCAGAGTCAGAGTCAAATCGTTTATTTCTTTAGACTTACAAAATAAGTACTTAGACATTATCTATAACTAATAATTGCTCTATTTTTACCATAGACTTTAAATAAATATCTCACCTAAGTTGTTGATTTATGTAAAATAAAATTTACTAATTTGTTATTTAGCTCAATTATATTTTTATTTTTACTTTCCTCATATTCGTAATGTTACGTAACGCACAGGGGTGCACAAGGGTGCACCTCGGGTGAAAGTAACATTTAGTCAATAGAATTATTAGCGCCCTCGCTTGTCTCGGGACTAAATAAGTTACTTTCATCCCTTGGGTAACATAACAATGTACTATTAGTGAGGATAAGATGACAAAACTTTAGTCTCTATCCAAAAGGTCGCCCTAAGGAATCTCAAAAAATGTATTTACGTTTTAAGTACTTACTTAAAACGTTAATACCTAAAGTATGTGATTAAAAATGACCGGTGCTCTTCTCTCCACATCCCTCAATCCCATACTTTATCTACGCGACTTATATTTACTGAAAACTTAGTACGAGCAGAATATAACTATATTTAGTACAAACGACAAGTCTCTCGCTTTATTTCATCTTTTAATTCATTATAATCTACATTTTCTAAGGATTTATTAAAGAAACAAGCCATTTCTGTTACTAATGACCGCTCGTTACTCACTGACGGCACGAACCAACAAATAAAAGGCAATATTTGAGATTATTTATTTCAAAAATATTATAAACACCAAGCTTCACATTTTATGGTAAATCACAGATGAAATAAGAGATCTAATTGATATGCATGAGTGTTGATTGAAAATACAAGATGGTGGAGCATGTATGATGATTATAAATTAAAATCTCGTGACGTATAACAGACGCTCTTTTCACGCCACGGCGACCATGCCGTGACTGTTTGCGTGTGTAAAGGACCTTAGATCTTACACATTTGAAGGTATTATAAACTAATAAAAAAACACTATTTACTTTACGTCCAAGGCTAGTGAACATCGACAAAATGGGTAGCTAAAGCATTGATCTAGAGTCCGCACTACGACTCAAGTCCTATAGACGTGGCGCTGCTATCGCAGAACTTTAGTAAATAAAACAAAATATTCGTTTTATTTACAATAATTATGATCATCGAAGAGGTCTTATTCCGGAAATTTCGAAATCAAAATCGCTCGTGGGTCCATTATTTCAGAATAGTGTTCAGAATTATGTAGTTATCCTTTTTTTGCCGTAAGACTTGAGTCGTGGCGCGGACTCCAGGACCATTACTGCTTGTAGGTATAGATAATAAATTCTTTATTCCATTTCACTTTTCTCTCTTAGAGATAATAATACAATACAGTGGACGGCGCAGTAAAAGGAGGTAACTTTACCGGTATACCTACAGGAAAACGGTCTCAGGAGACTAACCAGTTTAAAAGAAATTTTCATCTTCATTCACAGATTAAGTAGTATGAAGTTAGCAAAAAAATTGGCACTTTTGACAATAAAAATGATTCTAATTAATTCTATTTCATATACATACTCTTAAAAACAATTCGAAGTTTCTGATGTACGCTCATCTTATGCAAGTGACATATGAGTTCGTTTTGGACGACAACAAAAACTAAACATCGGTATTCCTTTTCCGGGAGATGATCCTGATCAAAAACTTCTATCGGACCAAATGATGTTGGAACACCAAAAAGTCAGAAATCGGACTAACTTTTCCTGCCGCATCCTGTATAGGTATCGAACAGCAAGTATGCTGCCCTGTTGTTAGTTCACAATAGCGTTTGGTAAGTAGAGAGTATAAGAAGTGATATGTACTCGGTTCATGAATTCTACATTACTTTTTTAAAATAGGGAATAAAACCCAGAGAAAAATGAAAAAAAATATAAGACGCCTATCTCATCGGAGTCAAATATCAAAGTGCTTTATTCCCTTTAGACTTTACAGCCGGTTCGCAGCCACCACAAAATTAAAATTACGTGAAACTAGGAAATAAAGTGATTACCTTGATTTTATATTCTTCTTCTAAAAAGCGAAAAAGAAAACTTCATGAATAAATAAATAAATAAAATAATAAATAATGCTGGATAATTCACACAGCATTATTTAGCCCCAAGCTAAACAGAGCTTGAATGACAGGAGCTTAGGTTGGTTTGCGAAAACGGACTAGAGACACAACAAATTATTCATCTTAACGTACATTGAAAAAAATGTCTATGTTTTCGGCAAATATCTTGGATTCTAGGACCGAGTACTTACAGTGTTAAAGGACACATAAGCCACCTTGCCTTGAAACAAAATAGAACTAAAGTCATTTAAACGGTATATTTACCATGATTTGAGTTTTGATACCGTCAGTGTTGTGTGTCGTGATCGAGTTGCGTTCGATTATTAAACCGGTGGTAGCTAAAAGATTAAAAATGAGTGTAGGCCGATATATCTGCCAATAAAGACTCACTCGCAAGACATTCAGTTATTCCGTAATCATGACGCATGAAACTGTACCGAAATATTGAAAAGCTCGATAGGTACTCAAATCATGGTAAATATCCCGATGTAAATGATTTTAGTTTTAATATCAATAATGGTTTTTTTAAATAGAACTAAGTTTACTAGGACACAGCAAGTGTTTCTATAAGAAGACCCGAAACGACGTTACGTTAAATTTACTCCAGTTGTCTGTGGACGACTGCAATCATCTATCCATTTAAAAAAATACAGACGAATTGAGAACCACCTCCTTTTTTGAAGTCGGTTATAAAGTGCAATACATGATTTCTTAACTACTTAGCTAGTGCAAAAGTTAAATTGTGAGTTTAATATGTCTTTTAACATTTATTAGTTAGTTAAATAGATGTTACAATAAGTTTAAGCGAAATATTTATTATTTAAACAGTATTTTTTTCTTAGAAGCAGACAAAGTACCTAAATTATTTAGGATATGAAAACGTTTTTTAGCTCAGTCTAGTCTGGCAATTTCCCTTCAATCAAGATTTGGCTTTCAAGAAGTCCTATTAGCTCTAGGCATGCCCAAGGCCATATTTCGGATATTAAAACAAATTCGAAATACGAGTATCATCAACAAATTTAAATAGGCCCTTTGGGACTCTTTGAAAGTCAATTTAAACTTTGATGACCAGTTAATAATTCATGATTGTTCTAAAAATAAAATTGTCCCTAAGCCACTGTTACATAAAACGAACCTCCCAAACAAATTGGATTGTCTATTTTAAACTCCATAACTTTTCAGGGCATTTAATAACATAAAATATAGAATTCCATATAAATTGCAAACAATAAGATATCTTTTAGACGTTTGTTAAACATCGTCAGCCACATCGTCACTTACCATGAGGTGAGATTGTGGTCAAACGAAGATCTAAACACGATAATAAAATATAAACAATACACAAAAAAACTAATTAAAAGTTTATTTGCGAAAGTTATTTCGCGATTCGTTATATCAAGATTATTTATCATGTGTTTATTAGATACGAGTGCGAATATTACTTGCGCTACGCGGTCAAGCGATGCATCGCACCTCAATTGAAAAAAAAAATGTTTATTTGAATAATAAATATGTTAAACTACATACTAAACTGTGTTTAGGACATCCTTTTAAGTATGAAATATACTTGTGCCAGGATGTCCTGCTCTTCCATTTATTCAATGTCTTTAAAGACTACCAATCTACCAAAACAAACTACATAATATACTTTAGCGCCCCGTTCTGGAGATGGTGTGCGCTCACTTACCCACTGCGATCGGGTACCCCAAATGACTCTATTCCTGTATACTTCCGTCAATTCTCGACTTTAACTCCGAGTACGTAATATAAACAGCAGAAATAAAAACAAAATAGTACACAATAAATACTCACTAATTATTTAATCTTAAAGTTTGTGATAGGACTATAATTCTATCTGACTAACTGACTTAGCTGTGCTCTTAGTTTAAAAGACAAAGCCTTAGATAATTAACCATACAGTCTACGCCGTAAAATAAGACAATCACTGGGACAGTTAATAATTCTGTCAAAAAAATAACTTCGCCCATCAGCCATAATAAAACTGATTAACAGAATACGCTCCTAAGCTCTTCGGACTAGTCATGACTTCTGATTCAGTCGGTTCTTCTTCTTTACTCCGACTTCTAGTGAACCTACCAGGCTCTCTGGGAACATACTCATTACCATACATTCTGGCAGACGTCTCCGCACAAGGATATATAGTAGAAAGCGGCTTCATAGCTCTTAGAGTATTTCTTGTCCCATCAGGATCCCTGTAAAGGATCATATCAGGGTGTACAGGATCGTAGAACGTTCCAGAAATGTGGCTGACCTCTACGTCATTGTCCATTTCTGATGCTACGTCGAACACGTTGGGTGCTTCGGTTGTGAACATGTTGCCGTTTTTGGCGTGCGCCTTCTCCTTGCGAAGGAAGTAGCAGCGGATGCTGATGATGAGGAGGATCAGTAGAAGGATGATGATGATTCCGGCTCCGACGTAGAAGAGGATTTTGAAGTTGCTACCTGTAAAGATGACATGGTATTTAGAATACAGATTTCTAAAGAAATTTGATTTTCACAACTACCATAGTATGGCCAATCACACTAATATGATAAATTCGAAAGTTTGGATAGATGGAAAAGTTTGGATAGAGAAAGGATGAATGAATGGATGTTTGTTACTTTTTCACGCCAAAACCACTGAACGGATCGGGCTTAAGCTTTGCACGCACGTAGTTCTAATATAGTAATTAAACATTGGCTACTTTTTATCCCATAAATCAGTTCCGTGGGATAGAAATCCTACATTTCCCTAGGAACAAAGCGTGCGAAGCCGCGGGGCGCAGTTTTTTTTATGAATGTTTCACTACGAACCAGCGGAGTGTGCACAACGAGCTCTCCTGGACGCGTGCGACTTGAACCGCACTCACCCTGAAGAAGTTAAGGAGGGGATAACTACCAACTAAAATAAGTAAGTAGGTAGTTATCCCGCTTACATCGATAATGAATAAGAATTTGTGAACAAAAACGACAATAAATCTGAATTGATAATCTGTTACATATTGATATCTTCTGAGAATTTATGTATGAGGACTTCTTAGAAAAATAAAGATGATATAAATTATAGGCTTAGTCGACGCTCATAAAGTGGCTTCACGTTATCATCCTCAAAGATCGCGTTACCAAGGAAGTAATATACCTACTTATACATATTACCATACAATGATATTTTCGGAATTAGTGTCTAAAATAAACGAAGTAACGAAGACCTATGTTTAACTAGAAGTGGTTCTAAAATAGAGTTCACAATCATAAGCCTCCAATACATGTTGGCCCAACGTTGTCGAGGAGTGAATGCCAATATCAACGTGTAGACGGCACGTTTGCATTGCCTTGCCATCGCTCGGTATAGCTCGCCTAGCTGGCCGAGTGTTTAATATAAACAAGGAATACAAGCGCCAACATGTATAGAGGTCATTTGCAGTGACTTGACCGCTCGCCTCACTTCGCAGCCGTGTCGGTTTTTCTGCACAAATCAAAGGCGCTTGCCTGCGCTCGGCCAATCGTGTCCTCTTTTCCTGTGTAGTTTGTGGTGTAATAGTTTGCGTAGACTTGCCAAGCATCTAGACGGTGGCACTTGCTTTGTATCGATTTGCCTGATTTGCGTTGGCCTTAGCTCGGCCAACATGTATTGGGGGCTTTAATAGTTTGACCTATTGCATCTCATAGGCACTCATGATTCGAACAATAATAAGCAGAGCCGGCGCGGCGCGGCGGCGGCGTGGTGGGCAGTGAACGATTCGCAAAAGTATGATCGTTGTGGTCTTTGTTATTATAAACTGTTCACACCCTAGACAAGTGACATTAATTTATAACTTTTCGATTTGCTGTATAGATTATTTAAATAAGCTGTAAAGCGGTTGAAACGTTTGAAATGAACGAACAAAAATATGTTGACTTTATGTTATTTAGCGCATTGGATAAGTGTAACTGTTGTATCTAAGAATTTGACATATTCTCCTCACGCTGCATGATATTTTAGTGTACTTACGCCATTATGGCGTTTATCAGTGGGGAGGCCTGCGTCCAGCAGTGGACCAATACAGGCTGTTGAGGTTGCGGATCAAAACCCTGTGTGTCAATTGACGCACTTTAATAATAAAAATATATTTTAGATACATCGATCAAAGTTTTCGCCGGCCCCTTTGATCGATGGTTAGATAACAAATGTTAATAAAATTATTTTAAGGTGTTTTATGTTTAATTTTTTTCTTTGTTCGTAATTTAGTGGGGCTATATTTGATATTTGTTGCAAATAAGTCTTTGTCTGAAGTATTATTTCAGACATGACACACTTTTGTATCTCTAGTACTACCTAGAGACACAAAGGTGTGGCATTTGTACTACCAGTTGTACTTCTTAGTAGAACAACTGATGTGGAGGCGGCATACGGCCGTACACTCAAACGCAACTCACATTTAAACACATCTCAAGTTGCGATTTTTTACGGATTTCAATAGAAAACTGTCAAAAATTCAGCGTTTGAGTATTCGGGTGTTAATCTAAAGGCGAGGGCTGCACAATATGCAGCCCGTAGACAGTTCTACTAAGAAGTACAAGTGATAGAGTCTGTTCAAATAGAGAAGTGCTGTGGGAATCGAGGGCGCGCGTGTGCTCATTGACATCTTTCGTTGCGTTGATAACATCGCTTTCATTACAGTACGACTAAAAGCGTTAGTTCGCCGTAACGACACGATGCTTCTCTTTTTGAACAGACTCTAGTAGGTCCACACGATCATTCTCGGGTGCACAAAGGTGCAGGAACTATTTAAAAGTAAATTAAAAAATAACCCAAGACATGTTACTACAACTTCATTACAAAGTAAAGTGAGGCAGGAGTCGAAAAACTTTAGGACTTTCTTTGGACTCTAGCGGGATATGATATGATTTCTTAGAAATTATGCTTAGTCTGCGGGCTTACGCACTGTAATAACAAGAACATAATTGAAAAGGAAGTGGAAATTAATATAAACAAGGTTTTATTATCATGAATGGATAATCGGGTAATCGGAAATATAGAGACTACGGACGCCTGACGTTGTTATTATTTAAGTATTCTTGTTTCGGACCTCAAGAAGTTGGATCAAAGTTAGTGTTGTGTTGGTGAAAGTTTTAAATAAAGTCTAGCATACTTATGCTAGACTCACTTACAACGCTGCCTGTACTTACAGGCAGCGTTGTAAGTGATTCGCACCACATTTAGGTTTTCATGCTCCTACAAAAAATAATTATTGTACTAGTTTCTCCCCGCGGTATTTCTATGGAAACCTTTAAAGGTGCTAAGTGTAAAGCTATCCCTTGAGAACTAATTTATGGAATAAAAAGTACCCTATGTTTGATTTCAGGATAAGAATTAATTGTCGCTATGCAAAATTTGAGCCCGATCAGTTATACGTTTCTGCTGAACCTTATTATTATGCAGATTTGGCGTGAAAAGGTAACAAACATCCATCTATTCATTTATCCATCCATACATCCAAACTTAGCGTGATCTTGTAAGTACGATACGAAGTCTGGCTTTAAGAAGGCATCAGGAAAGACGTATGTTCACCTGTTACGTTAGACCTCAAAACGGAACGTAACTTTAAGCTAGCTGTAGATGGCCATTTGTCTATAATGCCCGATAGCCAGCACATTTACTTACCGATAGGCAATCAATATTGTCCGATGGCTCGGATACGCAACTACGATAATGACTATGGAGTAGAGTTACCAACTATTTGTGTAACGTACGCACTGAAAAAATATGATTGTTAAATTTACTAAACTTGAGTAGTTTGAGGCTTTAACTAATGAAATCAACCTAATTCCTCGTTGGTTTTACAAAAACTCGTTGTTTATTTTACTAAACCACAAAGGTAAACATTAACCTATAAAATATAGTTAAAATTACTAGAAAACTGTATGTTAAATACACTTATGTATGTTTCGTAAAATGTTTCTCGAGGGTATCTTCAAGTGACGTAAGCATTTTACTAAAGTTCTATGTAAAATTAACGATCTTGGATGTTGATTTTGCTAAACGCAATTCAACATCCTCGTTTTTGTATATTCAACTATAACTTGATGTTGAATTAGTTAACAATTTGACAGTGTACTTTCGTAAAACTTACTTTCTAGTTTTGTAAGAATGTTCCTAAAAATAAAGTTAGATGTCGCATACTTCGCTACTAAAGTTCTGTGTAAAATTAATGATCTAGGATGTTGATTTTGCCAAACTCAATTCAACATCCACGATTTAGTATATTCAACTATAACTTGATATTCAATTAGTATAACAAATTTAACATTGTAATTTCGTAGAAACAACTTTCTAGTTTTGTAAGAAGGTTCCTAAATGTAATGTTAGATGGCGCATGCTTTGCTACTAAACTTCTACGTAAAAATAATGATCTTAGATGTTAATTTTGCTAAACGCAATTCAACCACCATGATTTAATATATTCACCTATAACTTGATGTTGAATTAGTAAACAATTTGACAGTGTACTTTCGTAAAAAATACTATCTAGTTTCGTAAGAATGTACCTAAAAATAACGTGAGCTGGCGCGTGCTTCACTACCAAAGTTCTGTGTAAAATTAATGATCTGGGATGTTGCTCTTGCCAAACTCAATTTAACATAATACGATTTAGTATATTCAACTATAATTTGATGTTCAATTAATAAATAAACACTCGTCGCACGAACTCGCACGGTTTTTTCCCGTTTTGACTACAGATTGATTTCTAAAAATTACAGCACCATCTAATGTGTAGGTATAGCTTTTTAAAAGCTTTCAGCCCAACTGGGTACAATGTTTTGCTAGTTGTCCGTCTATCTAAATATTTCACAAGAAATAACAAAAACTGATTGCGCTCTCGCTTACGTCACGCCACTATTGTGGCGTTGGAAATCAAGCTTTTTCGCTGCGAGCCACTTTTGTGGCTGTGGTCGGTTCAGTGGTTAGGGTGTGATTGAGCCACAAACATCCAAACTTGTAACATTTTAATTTTAAATAAATAATTGGATTTTGATGCACAGTTTACACAAAACTATAATAAAATCAACAATGTACTGTCGTAAAAATAACGTTCTAGTTTTGTAATAGGGTTCCTTAGAATAGGTACCTATCGTTAACTGGCGTATTTTGCCCCCTCATCAGCACGTAAGTATCTCACCTTGGCTAGAGTGGGATTATTTCAAACTCTACAGAACTGAAACCAGTAAATCAAACTCCAACTCGAGGGGCTTAGAAGTAGCCAGGGAAGATTTCCACAATCCACCTCCTGGGTCTGTCCCCAGACCCTCGTTACCAAACTAATCGAATGAGCTCAAACTTGAGAGGTCTACTAGCCAGTGATGAGTTCGACTATCACCTCCTGCCCCTCCTGGCTCCATTACCAGACCTTCGTTACCAAGCCCAATGTACCTATCATACGAATCATAATGAGCCCAAACTCTAGGGAGTTACTTACTGGAAGCAGTGAATCTGAACTACGAAGTAGGTACCTACCTTATCTACTCAAAAGTCAAAGTGCTTTAAGTTACAGGACTCTTGGACACAAAATTTTAATAACGTATAGTTAAACTAGGAAATAAGGTGATTACTTTGAATTTTTGATCACTTCAATCTCTACCTATCGAGCGAATCAGAAACCTTTAATTGGTTATTTATAATGTTAGTTTTTGAGTTGGAGCAAAACTTGTCCCAGGGTTTTTTATCCTCTATCTAGACAATCTGATATTTATTTTATACCTACTAGCCCCGTGGGAATTCCGGGATAAAATATAGCCTATGTCACTCCCTGAAAAGTAAGCTTCTTAATGGTGAAAAATTTTTTAAATCGGTCCAGTAATTTCGAAGCCTATTCAATACAAACAAATAAACAAATTAACAAACAAACAATCAGATCTTTCCTTTTTATAATATTAATATAGACGACACTTGCTCTCGAACACATATCAGGCAATTAGGTATGTCCCTAGGTATATTATAATAAGTAGGTACCTTCCTGCCTTTGTATTTTCCATCTTCTATCTATGTATGGTACTATGCAGGCTTTTATAATACGGGCCTAAATCCTAAGCTTCTTAGGATTTAGGCCGGTATTATAAAAGCCTGCTCAGTCATAGAGTTATGCTTGAGTAACGCTTTTCTATGGCATAAGTGTCACTCAAGCACAGGTCGAACACCGAGCATGCTTTCATAATACGGGCCTTAGAGTCTTGGGGGTGGAAGTGTCTATTGACGTAAATGGCGCAGGTAATAACTAGGAAAACCGTACAAAACCAGTCTCCTCTTGGTACCTAGACCCGAAAGAACCTTGCGTTGGTAAGTAGGTAGGTAGGTAGGTAAATTACGGACACGCATAATAATTTACAAAAGTAGTTTTGTAGAATCAATACTGTGAGTGTTAATTTAACGTACCTTGTTTCGTATTAGAAAATTAATAACTGTTATAAGGGAGGGGGGTCGCGCTCACTTCGCTCAGTGGGACGCTAACGAGCGAACGACGAAGACTCCTGCTTTACGTGGTTATTGTATTTTCTTTGGACTCCTGCTTCTTATATTAATACGATTCTGTGTTCATATGGGTAAAACAGAATTATACTACCTACTTTCATTGAAAGTACGCAATAAAGTGCCTTTTTTCGAAACTGTGGAGGGTGTTTCGTTAGCCATTTTGCTGAGCTTTGTCTGCCTGCCTGATCAATCATGGAAGAAAAGGAATACGATATTGATATTGATACTGATAATAATTTCGTGATTGAGCTGGATCCGCGGGGAGTCTCGGAAGACACTCGAAGAGTGTTCAAAGGTATGTAAAACCTATACCTACCTACCTAACTAATTGACTTGATGACATCGATAAACTGTAATAATCTCGATGTTTGGTTAACTGGGCATCTTTGCCTACCTAGGGTAACTACACAGAAATCGTAATAATAGTAGCTTATTATTACAATTTCTGTCTGTGAGTAGCTAGTAGTGAATTATAATAATCACTCATTAGGGGAGGGCTATGTCCAGCATAGGCTTACTGTAGCCTGATGATGTTAGGTAGTTTATCATTAGGCTGTTTATATAATCATTGTAGTCGGGGCTGCAGTGGCTTTTGAATGACGATGAGCAAAGAAAGGATAGGTACTTTGCTCATCGTCATTCATAATCCACTGCAGTCCCAGTTATTTCATCATTGTTCCTACTTATTTCAAGACATTTTTAAATCATTTTTATATAATCTTTTCTAGAACACGATTTGGAGCTATTTCTGTGTTGAAAATATTACCGAGTCAGATATTAATGAACTCATACAATCAAATAAAATAAAAGATAGAATAAAGTTGAAGGCTGAACTATCTCGATTCGGAAATGAAAATAAAACATTGGTAAGCAAATAATATTATAGGTAGGTACCTACATGGATATGTGATGCTTTGTGAATGTACTTTAATGCACAATTATAATTTCTTTAAAAAAAATTACAAAGTAGTTAATATTTTCTTTGCACTTACTAAATAGTTTAATTTTTTTTTTCAGAGCACTTGTTCTATGGACTCAGAGTCTATTGCATCCAATGATCTTGATAAATTTGAAGTGGAATCAAATATCTCTGGGTTGAGTGGCAGTTTCAAAAGAAGTAAGTTTCTTTATTTACTACATCAAATATTGTAGTCTGTTTGCCATTGATTACAATTATAATTACACAATCAATAAAATACAAATTGTAATATAAAATAAAATCCATCTTATGTGTTAACTAGCTCTATTATCATACTTTGAGACTGTATGGGGTGGCGAGATAAAGAAGAGGCCTATACTCAGCAGTGGGTGTTACCGGCTGGTTATATAAATAAATAAATAAATATTTTTCTGACAATTCACACAGCATTATCTTATGGGTACTAGATAACTGATATACTTAATACAATACACTACTGAATGTAGATAGATATTTTTTATTTTACTTCGAAAATATCTGCAGATCGTACAAATATTTGTCCCGAGGCGGGAATCGACCCCGCAACCGCATGAATACCTCCTCTTCTCCTAAAATTAAATTTGAAAAAAATTATGCTAAAATGTATATAATACCTACTTACCAAAATTTAAATTATTTTCAGATTGAATCAGATTTTGACGTCCTGTTTTCGAACTGTGAGTTGAAGTTGTTTAAAAAGTGGCCGAATTTGATCAAAACAAGTTCTACCAAAAAAATTGCATAAGTTTAGTACGAACGAAGAAAACTACACCATAACCGTAAATACGGCGAGAAGATTTTTGACGGTTGTCAGCCCCTTAATTATGAATCTGGAGTTTCGAGATTGATAAAACCAGAAATGTTTATCATTATTTTGTAACTTTTTTATGCCTGATGTGATTGAGATATTTCTTGTAGAATTCAGTTCGTACTTATTTATATAATGGTGGCAATTCTGTTACGTCTAGGTAAACTAAAATATGTAAAACGAGGGAACGAGCGTTTCCTACGTAATTTGTTGGTGTCATTTTGTGTTTGTTAGTAAAATAAAAAGTTCTTTTATTTTTTACATTTACTATTATTTGAATATAAGGATTCAAATAACCTGGCCAAATCTGGGAATTGTAATATTCATTAATTAATTGTTATGTATAATATGATAATTCAATTGAGTGTAATGATTTTGATAATAATTTGTTTGCGTATAATGTCCTGTGTTATATATATATTGTTGCTAAATTTGTACATTTCACGAATTTGTTTTGACTTATGCATTTGCTTTCGTTTATTTAATCTGCTTTGGAACTTTCTACTTGGACATTTTTTGTGAGTTTATAATACCCTTGACTTTTAGGTAAGTACGTATTGTTCTCCCATTATTTACTTGTTTGCGCTTTTTGGATTATTGATCATAGGTTAGCTTAGCAGGTTTAAGTTAGCTTCTTACAGCCATTCTCAAATATTCAATCCATCTGATTATTGGGAACGGCCGTAAGTAGCCAACTTAAAAACCCAGGTACCCTATAATATCAATAATAAAAAAAGCGTGGAATATACAAAAGATAATATGTAAATATTACGAAAGCAATACCTACTGTTAAAAGTCAAGCGTATTATATACCTATTCAATTTGTTTGTAGATTCAACCAAAGTAAAGTTGCAAAATATACGAAAGTAAATAAGTAAACAAATTTCGTAGAACGTACTATACAATAATGGTATTTTAGACGATACTTATTTAGCAAAAAATACATACATGACCCGTAAATTATACGAAACTGATTGAGTGAATATTACAATACCACTATTGTACATTTTACGTATATTAGGGGTAAAATATACAAAACAGGTTTAATGAAATTTACTAAACGAAATCCTTAAATTATACGAAACAGAAGGAGTAGATATTACATGAGTAGTATCGTATAGTCTACAAAAGCTGAGGGGTAAAATATACAAAACCGATTTAGTAGAAAATACTAAGTACAACTCGTTAAATCTACGAAACAGAATGAGTAGGTATTACAAAACTAGTATAGTACCTTTTAGGTAAATCATGGAGTAAAATATACTAAACAGGTTTACTAAAAAATACTAAACAAAATCCTTAAATTATACAAAACAGAATGAGTGAATATTGCATGACTGGTATTGTATAGTTTACAAAAGCTATGAGTCAGTAATACTAAACCAGTTTTGTAAAAGTTTAACCATTTGTGTTTAGTTAAATTAACAAAAAAGTGTGTAGGACCCATTTTTACACGTTGCTTTTGTAAAAAATACTGAGAATTTAGTAAATTTAACTATTATATTTTTTCAGTGCGTGACGTGGTGGTTTTGGCGCATACCCGAGTCAATATGACGCGCCACCTATTTTATCATAATATAACGTTTAACAACAGGCAACTTTAAAAATCCTCATACAGTTTGTGGTAGGTATCTATTATAAGCAATTTTGAATACCTCTTTTATAGTTTTATCTATGACTGTCTCGTTGGTCTAGCGGTCAGCTAGTTCAACCGTTGATTATGAGGTCGTGGTTTCGAATCCCGGGTCGGGCCAATAGTTGATATTGTGGTTTTTGTAGCAGGAAAAATTCACAGTCACTGTATACGGCCTTAGAACTAACCCGCTTTATTTTTGTTTAATGAATAGAAAGAAACAGATGATATATAATTATATATCATCTGTTTCTTTCTTCGTTTCTTTTAGTAAGCGCGGTGTTTTTTATTCAGAGTAGTTTCATTTGAAATCTAGATACGAGTAGTTAACCTACCTAGCCGGATTGATACATATTGAATAGACCATCCAAACTCAAGATACCTTAACCTCAACAGCCTGTATTGGTCAACTGCTGAACGCAGGCCTCTCCCAGATAAGCGCCTTATTGGCGTTTATCTTGTGGAAAAGTAACCTTAATGTGAAATATCCTCAAAATCAATCAAAACAAGTGTTGCGCATACAAGCGGTCTATCCCCGACGCCGAATGTGAGTACCTGTCCTACCTACACAGCCTAACCGCCCCTGCTGAGTCTGTCGAAGTGCATTATTTCAGTGTTGCGTTTATGCCATAACAGTGTGTGTCATGAGTTGTCACAGTTAAATCCTCTGACGTTACTACAGTAGTTACGTAAATACGCCTATTAGTTCATATTTATTTACATATTACGCAGTTATCCACAGCGCATTTTAGTACCCAACTATCCTCTAGAGGCGCTTCAGAAGTTTCAATACATTTTTAAGCTATTGCATAGCTTCTCTCGCGGGCCTTGAGCGTGGAGACTGAATCCAGAAATTCCGTAACGAAAATAACCTAACACCCCCCCACTCCAACCTTTTAGGCTAGCTTTTAGGGGTAGGTAGTTTTCGTTACTCAGCAACGAAATGCTGGAACAATATCCCCCCTCCCATTAGAGACTTGAAAAACATCAACACGTTTAAATTAAAATTAAAAAGATTCCTTCTAAACGCCCAGAGAGAGGATGAAATTCTAAAAGATAATGATAGGTCTGTTATATAAGTACGTAGTTTTATTTTAGATATAATTTGTATTGATTGACGAAACTTCGACAAAGTTGCATTGCCATCCGCGATTAGGTTATCTATGGTCATGGTCGCTCCCGTTCTGCCTCCATGAACTGACCAATCAACCGAATCACATACCCGATCGGACGACGGTGGCAGCCTAAACTATATTTTTTAATTTGATTGATTTTTTAAGGTATATATAAAACATGTAATTCTATTTTTCTATTGTATTCCTGTACTTATACATAGGTAGGTATATTTTAGTACTTCCTGTTTTATTTTGTACTACTCCAGACGGTCGTGACGTAATAAGCCTATGGCCCTCACTGAAAACCAGCGCTGGGTGGACACACTAGTGTTCATCCAGTACAATGCTGAGTGGAGGCCATATTTGCCTTAGAATGTTCTGCGCACATAACTGAGAGAACGTTTATAGATTTACCAGTCGCATAAGTTTTCCTTTTGTGTGTATGTTTTCTTTTAAGGTAAATAAAAATATTTTTCTTTCTTTTCTTTCTTTTCTTTCAACCGACACAGCGGTGATACTTTTTAGTTTTGCCATCTATCGATGAATAGCAGAACTTTTAATGACTTTTTGAAATATCACGCTTGTCTCTTTGGTTCAGCAACTCGCCTCTAGGTAGCATTGGGATAAAAAATGCTATGCAATAGCTTTACCGCGGCGGCAGTCCCCGAGTGCAGAACGTCTTTTTTTAACTACAGTCGCTAGCGAGTATAGATTGTCAAAACTCATGGTAGACACACTGGTGCGTTTTCGTGAGACGTTGGGAATAACTCCATTATTTGAAAGCTCATTTTCGTGATTTGCTGCAGCGGTGTTTTTGAGGTATGTGACAATTTTTATAGATATTTGACGATAACAAAGGGTTATGGTAACTTACTTTTCTCATTTTCTTTGCTAGTTTTGTATACGTCTATACTCTTGGTGGTTGTGACGGCTTCTGTAGGCGACTGTAACGCTGGATCAGCCAATGGCGTTATCGGCTCTCTCCATTTCACTGCTCCATCTGTATTTTAAACATTATTGTAAATTTTATACTCGTCATTTATTTTTACTATAATATAACAAAACCAAGGTTTTCTAATGAATTTAGTAAAAAAACACTTTATGTAAATCCTTTGCAACAGTTCAATAGTACCTAAAGTAGGTATAGCATGAGAGAAAATGAAAAGAAAATAATTGTTTTTGTTTAAAAAAAAACTATAAACTGACTTCCATTTATGGATCTTATCGTCAGAACTGAACCACACAGGAAGCATCAGCTATCAAATAAAAAATAATCATGGAAATCGGAAAAACAAACATTAAAAAAAATACAGTCGAGTTGAGAACCTCCTCCTTTTTTAAAGTCGGTTAAAAACTCTTTTCCTTCTTCAAACAATAAAGGAAAAATCTAAATTCAAAAGATCGTCGAAAACACAACGTTGACGATCACTTCTCGATATTATCGTCAAACGGAACTCATAAGGCCTATTTTAATTCTCCAAAATAAGCAATCGTTTGTTTTTTTATGCGAAACGATACTCTAATTCTGTGTCATAGAGTATATCTAGCTGAAACGAAGAGAATTAAATTAGGCCTCTAGTGCTCTGATGATTATTTTAATCTACTTAAATTAATTAATTAAGCAACGCCTCGCGGCTTCACCCGCGTAGTTCCCGTTCCCGTGGGAATTTCGAGTTAAAATATAGCCCTGAAAATTAAGCCTTTTAATGATGAAATACTTTCTTTTATCGAGCCAGTAGTTTCAGAGCTTATTCAATACAAACAAACAATCAAATACTTTGTCTTTATAATATTAGTATATATAATAACTGAGCTTGGTGTAAAACGATACCTGACTCCGCGTAAAGATTTTCATTGACGCCGCCGTTAACTTCATCGTTTTCAGCAACACTTTCGTATCTTTCTGCCAGCACACCTAGAGGAACTGAAAGGATAGAGATCTTTTAGACGCTAGTGGACAAAAAATTGAAGTGAATTAAAGTCAATTGCACCTTATTTCTTGTTGATAGTAATAACTATTTATCAAGCTGTTTATATAGTAAAATTTGACTTGTCTAAGTACTTATTTTGTAAGCCTAAAGAAATAAACGATTTGACTTTGACTTTGACTTTGACTTTAGAACAAATTAGTAACAATGATACCCTGTTTATTTGGACGACCTTTGCCCACCGGGTTCAATTCCCGCCTCGGGACAAATGTGTGTACGATCTGCAGATATTTGTTCAGGGCGTTTTAGATGTTTTCTATGTTTAATAAAAAATATCTATAGTAATATCGTAGTGTATTGTATTATGTGTATCAGTTATCTAGTAACCATAACACAAGCTCTGCTTAGCTTGGGGCTAGATAATGCTGTGTGAATTGTCCAGCATTATTATTATTACTATTATTATTGGGTAAGGGGACATCTCGCCTGCCCAAGATTAGCCCGCAGCCGAGTTTTTCACTAATTAAATTCCTACTAGACTGCTGAATAAACCTTGGCCAGAAAACTCTGATGGAAATATCTAATAAATAATTGTTTTACTATTTAACGAATAAACGAATTATAGTATTAATAATCGGATATTTTTTTTAATTATTCAACAAAATTTTACAGTAGTAATATAATTGTGGAAAATGTAAAACCCACATTCATGATAAACATTAATTTCATGATAACCGTTCCATGGAAATAGTTCCGCAGAGTTTGTGGTTTCTCACCACACACCTAACCCTAGTGTGTGTTATTCACAGGGTGATCATAATAGAGTTTGCTTACAGTGCAGTAACATACATACCTCACCCTCAACCTTAACAGCCTGTATTGGTCCACTGCTGGACACAGGCCTCCGGACAAGCGCTTCATTGGCGTTTATCTCATGGAGGGTAATGCCCATAATCCCCATGCTGGGCATGCGGGTTGGGGATCGTAGTTGTTCTACAGGTGACGCTGCTGCCCGCCCCCCAGCGGATATCCTATAGAAGTCTCTTATGACACCCGTGGGAACAGTTGGGGAAACACACATACAGACTTAAATAATAACCAAAGATCACCTTGTTTCTTCTATACATTAAACTAGCGGCTCGTCTTGGCTTCGCACGGGTGGACATTTTTTTTATACCTCAACCTCAACAGCCTGTATTGGTCCACTGCTGGACGCAGGCCTCCCCCTGATACGCGCCTTGTTGGCATTTATCTAGTGGGGGGGTAATGCCCATAATCCCCACGCTGGGCATGCGGGTTGGAGATCGCACTTCGGTGGTAAAATTGTTCTGCAGGGGCGCTGCTGCCCGCCGCGCTATGGATATCCCTTAGTAGCCTCTTACGACACCCACGGGAAGATATGGGGTGGTGCAAATTCTAAGCCAGCACCACACAGCTTTTTTATACATTTAATAAATATAATTAGACTCTCGATAGAGTAGCATTTAATTGTTGAAATAATTTTGTAAATCGGTCCGGCTTTTTATTGATTCGTTACAAAGATTACAACAAAAATGCAAATCTTTCCTCATTAATATATTAATGTAAACTAATAAAAGATCGCAGTAGATCAATTTGATTAATGTATAGAAATCGAATGCGAAAAAATATACATCTTATATCTATCATGTCATTGTATTAAATGGTAATAAAATAAAAATATTATTTCGAATAACGAAAATCCAAAATGTGTTAATAAAATTAATATACATAGAACTAGAATAGGTACATAAAATTAAGGTATGTTAAGGTAATGTCAACGCTCAGTCAATCTACACTTCAAATAACAAAATAAAACTACTTTAATTATGTTTTTCTCATGGATCAGAAATTTGAAATGGGACTACGCGAAAAAAAGAATCATCAAAATTTATTAACCCAGTCGAACGTCCAGCAGGCGTATTTTAATTCGTTCGATTCGTTTCCGGCGAAAACGTCAGATTTAAATTTGAATTAAGTATATTCCGACGGAACAAATACAAAAACAGAAACAAAACTTAAGAACGGTATTTTGATTTGTCAAAAGTTTCCGATAACAAATCCGGCCTTTCCGACGAATTAAAATAACCCTGCCTGAGCTTTCAAACATAAACAAACTTGTATTTCTCCTTTTTGAAGTCGGTTTAAAAAGATGGAAGTATGTTTTGGGATAAATTCCATTCAGAATCATTATCTTACACTCTTAAAATGAGGTAAAACAAATAATCATCATCATAATTCTGTTGGCCAATTATGAATGAATACAAATATTGACATTATCATTGCAGCGTAGTCACTCCACTTTTTTGACACTATGACACTTTGGTCTAAGGATTCCGCCCGGTAACCTAAATAGAAAAAATCTTTGAAAGGCCGAGTTTCCACTAGGGTGGATTGGATACCTATTTAAAAGGTCGATTTGATCTAATCAAATGGGGAATCGTTTGACCCGTGGAAAGAGAGTTAAACGAAACGAGTTGAGAGAGTCCTTTGATAAATCTCTTTCATAGGTTTAGTTAACCGTATACAAACGGTACAGGCATCGGGCGAGACGTTGAAACTACAACTGCAAAATAGTTCGTCGCACCAAAACACCAAAATTTACGAACCAAAATATTTTCGCAGGTATTATTATTTTTTCCTTTGAAAATAAACAGTTTTCTTTCATTGCGAATACACCTTTACATTTCCGTGATCGTAATAAGATACGTTAACGAGAAAATGAATAGCAAAATCTCTTTCAAAACTGGATTTCCATTTGATGTCGTTTTCTAATGGACTTAAGGTCGCTTCACAGAGACGCTATGTTGTAAGATTTTTGTCCAAAATTTACCTCATACCTAAAACTCAAAGGATGACACGAATTTTTCTTTGCAAGAAGTCATAATACAAAGTTTAGTCTACATCCTTGTAAAAAGCAGTGAATAAACTTGGCTATACATTAGCTACGAAGAACAATGGTGCTATTATTTAATGTTCAAAGTTTTTATAGAACGTAAAAAATCTTCTCTAGCAAGAGTAGAGCACCTAGTTTTAAGACCTTTAGCCTCCTCTCGTAAAAATAATCAAACAAAAAATTGTCAAGAGAAGGCCCACGTTTTTCGCTGTCGTCTTGTGAAACTAAATCTGACGTAATTACGCTGACATTTATTTTGTTTTCTGGAAATTGAAGCCCTATTCGTTCAAGTAATTTAATTTAGATTTATGCGTTCCAAAAATAGATAAAATAAATGAAAATTGGTTTGTTTTTGAGTTCCATTTTACTACTAAGGTACATAATCATTCTAATCATTAATCATTTATTGGATACATGTGTACCTATCGAGTTCTTAGTCAAGTTATTTGTTTGCAGGCGCATCTTCGCCAGTAACGATAAGGGAAGCGAGAGTAAATGCTGTATTCAACAGTATTCTAGGATTATCTAATCGGTTTTCACACTTATGTTCACCGAAAACCCAAACAAAAATTATACTTAAATGTAGAAATAATGAGAAATTGATTTGAGATTTATTTCCGCAAACCAATCAAAATTACCTACCAAACCGACCTTTCCAGTAAACCACTTGAACAAATCGAATCAAATACGACCTCTTTGAAAAAGACTTCTCAAATTAAACCCAATTTCATCGAATGTACATTGTACTGCCTTCTTACCTGCTAACTTTATGAAAAAAATTGTAATGGAAAATACTTATCATTAAATACATAAAATATTAGATTTTCATCAACTATTTGAAACATTTTGAAAAGTTCTACTATATAATATGTTTACGTTACATAATAGATTCAGGGGTTACTTTGCGGAAATCCATTGTAAATTGATGAAAATATTTAGTAACAATTCCGCGAATAACCTTCTGCTATAAAATCAAACAGTTTTCGTGTAAAATTAAGTTTAATCTCAACTTACCACATGCAAACACCACCTTCATGTACGGCTTGGAATACGGCTGGCAGGTCTGTGAGCTACCGAATGTCCTTCTGTCGGTAATGAATTGACATGTCCGCTTGCCATGGCAGATTCTCATCACTTTATCTGTGGCGTACGAAGCGGAGCACGCTGTACAAAAAAACAAGAAAAGTCACATCACACTAATATTATAAATGCGAAAGTTTGTATGGATGTATGGATGGATGGATGGATGTTTGTTACCTCTTCACGCCAAAACTACTGAACGGATCTGGCATTTTGAATCTGAAATTTTGGACACAGGTAATTCAAATCCTGAAATCAAACATAGGCTACTTTTTATTCGATAAATAAGTTCCCGTGGGATAAAAATCACCGTTGAACGTTTCCATAGAAACAACGCGTGCGAAACCGCGGGACGCAGATAGTTTTTAATATGATTAAACTAACATAATATTCCCTAATTTGCCTGTAACTCTTTTCCATCAGTACCATTACCCTATTATCATGACTACTTTCTATTATAACCTAAGTTTTTTAGTAAATATGCGGAAACTTGTAATAAAAACCTTCGTAGCAGGTAGATCATGCGTGTATCATGCATGTTATCTTAAGCGAAGACCTCAATTTAAAATCATTTCTGTAAGTTTTCTTAAAATAAAATAAATACTGGTTAATCGTTAAAGAACTTGGCTTGTACTTTTCTGTATGGTAAGACATCTTATCAGCGGAATAGATGTAAAATATTACCAAGATTATTTCACATATGAAAAGAAAGATTAATTTCTTAGGTTTTTCAGTTTTTAACCATGATGTAAACATTTTATGGTGGTCCGGGGGTTTGTTCGATATGTTATCACACCCGCACAGCGTGATTTGCTTAAGGCCTGGGCAAAGAATTTAGCCACTGCTTACAGTCTATTTATACTAACTGCACAGCCTCTTACTCTATATACTAAGTACTTGATAAAAACCACACCGTTTTGTTTTTTTTATCATTTGAATAAATAATATTAAGGTAGCAAAAACCGGTTCCGCATAATGGTATTAATAACTTTTAATCTTTCATCTAGCAAAGAGGTTCAATGAATAAAATATTATTTTATGATGTATTTCCTTTTCCGTAGATACCGAACGTTGGGCCGATACACCGATCGCCTAATTTCCCTAAAGCGTCGATTACTAGGGTAGGGTGCACTCGCAATTTCGCCTTTATTGCTGTGTAAAGAGAAAAGAAATCGCCTTGTAAAATTCGCTGTGAAAATTAAGCTATTACTTAGTGAATCTTCATTTTCATCTTGGAGCTTATCGAGTTCATCAAATTAATTAATCTAATTAATTAATAAAGACATGAAAATTAAAATAAATACGCCGTCTAACATAATTTTGTGTTGGATTTTAAATAACATGGAACATGGTTTTTCCATTTCCTTTATGAAACTTAGAGCCAAGGTCCAAAACTCCTGAAGTAGATAAAATTTCCAAATTCATTATTAGACGTTAACACGAGGTTTATTTATAAAGTTTACCGACGTTTCCGCCATCAAATGCACAATAAGCACAAAATGTCACCACAAACTTCATAATGCTACAAACCCAAATATCTCCGAAATCCAGAACGGAGTCAAGTGACAGATGCAGGATTATTCAGAAAGAGATGTCTACACAATTCCTATTTCATTTGCCAGCCCCGTCACAATACACTGTGCTGCGTTTACACCGGGGAGTAGTGTTAGGTAAACAAGTATTGAGGTGACATGGTGAGCAAGTAGATACGACTGGTTAGCAAATAGATATGATTTATAGTAACAGAGTAAAATAGATTTCGATATAACTGTGAGAGGCCTATGTCCAGCAGTGGACTAATATAGGCTTATGATGATGATGATGATGAACGTCATTTACTCGATTTTTTTAAGCTATTGCATAGCTTCTATCGCGGGCCTTGAGCGCGGGGACCGAATCCAGAAATTCCGTAACGAAAAAACCTTGACGTTTGTCTCTTTAGTTCAGCAACTCGCCTCTAGATGGCATTGCAATAGCTTTACCGCGGCAGTCCCCGAGTGCCACACGTCTTTTTTTTAAATCTCAACTCGTAGTTTATATAAATCGAAATAAGAACTTATAAAATCTTCAGTGCTTCATGACAACATCATCAACAAGTTCATCAAAGTGTCACGTTGTTGATGATGTTGTCATGAAGCACTGAAGATTAAAGTTCTTATTTCGTCTAACAGATAGTGTTGATAGACTAAGTTTTTTTATAAGCTAACATTCCCATAATAATAATAAAACAATAAAACAACAGCGTCCTCATACATTTTATTTACAAAATTACACTTCTAAACTCTGAACACTATTTGGGCACAATCACTGACAAGCCTTTTCGCGGTATTTTTGAGTGATGCAACATGAGGAGGTGCGCTAGTTACCTATCTTGCTTTAACAAGAACGCATTTCAATAAGTTAAAACAAGATAGAAACATAAAGAAAGCGTGAAGTTGAGCATAAACTAGGCACCAACTGACAGGCCCTATATGGGCTTGCTCACTGTTGACAGATATTTGACAGAAGCTCTAAATGGGCCTCTGCACTGTTGAGCGGCTAGCTAACACAGCTAACAAAAACAGTAGGTATATAAACTACGAGTTAAGATTTTCAAAAAATCAAGTAAATGACGTTATCACGTAAAATTATCGTTCCTAAACCGATTTTAGAGACAACCATTTTTTTTATTTATATGTTTTTGTCTCTGTGTCCTCGTAAAACACGTAACTTCTTACTGTTACTTTACTTTTCCAACCTTAGTCAATTCTAAGGAGGTGTTTTATAAATAAATTATAAATACATTATAGTTTAACCAGACTCAAAAGAAAGCGACCACGCACCGGAAGGCACACCTCCTCGGCTTGGCTGATATGATGATGATAATTAAAAGGTTCACCTCTCTCGCTCGCAAACAGTGACTTTGCTGGTAAGACCAGCTGGCTTAACCAGTGAGCAAAATCGATCTTTGCTCACAAGTCGAATAAAAGATATTATTCAACAAGTTGAAAAAAGTCATTTGAATTTAGAATGGTGCATTTTAATGGTTTACTAGGCTCTAGAGTAGAGGCTATTGATAATCTATGCTCGACGCCGAAAAAAAGAAAAAACTCATCGCCTCGTTCAAAAACTCTTTTGGCACGACGATGCTTTACTTTATTCCTTCAATGTTTTATAACTTTTAACAGATTAAAAAACACGGATGTTTTTGTAAATTAGTTAAATTTGTATTTCAAATCTAAATACTACAAAAAGATATCTCTTTTACAATCTAAAAATACTTTTTGGTAGCACCTAAAGTATCATGATGAATGGACCAAGTATTTGAACGCACCGCAACTAAAAAGTGCCATGGACCTAATAATTTTCTTACTGATCGAAGTGAAAAGTTGTATGTTTAACTCGGGAGCAAATGTTTTTTGTATCGTCCCTTTTAAATCCCTCACTAGCTCAGCAGTCTACTTTAGAGCCACTCGCTACGCTCGTGACTCTACTCTAGATTGCTTCGCTAGCTCGGGTTTCAAAATCGGCACGTCAACATAAAACCGTTTTTCTCACTTGTTGAACAAATAACTATAGTTTTAACGTGTATGACATTGACATGAAATAATAAAGGCTTTTGTCCAACCAGTGCTACAGTTTTTCGAATCTTACAAAAAAATTAGTGCTTATCTATTATTACATTACCAGACACTTGTTCGCGGTATACGAAAGCAAGCTCTACGTTTCGCGTTGCATTTAGTTAGTGCAATATGTAGACGCGCTTTTTTGATTGTAAACCAAGTCGATCGCCACATTTTCTTTGGTCGTTTACACTGAATAGATACTCGATTCCAATCATATATTCTTACAGTTTTAGCTTTTATCGTTTGTTCTGTGATAGTTAGAGTCAGAACCAAATCTTTTATTTCATAAGAATAATAAAATAAGTACATATAGCTTATTTTACGCTCTCCACTATATCTTAACTAGGCTCATTCCAGTCCATAGTTCCAGTCACTAGCTCGTGTAAACGCACCAAACTATACAACAGTGACACACTACGTTCCGTACGCGTTATTAGCGTGACGGCGTTACATTTTTTAGTCGGACTTATTGCATTCCGACTGTGGACAACTTAATGCTGGTTTTGGTGAAAATGGAGCACGGCGTGATGTTTATTCTGTTCCATTTTCTGGGCACCAACACTGTTTGACTTTTTGAACAGTTTGTGCAAATAAGTAATTTTTTGAAAAAGGATTCAGGATTATCTTGAAAAGGCCAATCAGTTGAAGTTTTCACAGAAATTTCTATTGCTGCTATAGCAATAAATAAAAACAAATAGATACATTTTGAAATTAAAGGGTGTGATCCTACACGACGTGATTTTTTTCCTATTTTTGCTCTGACAAGGCTGATCTTTAGAACCGTAATAGTAAAGGTGTTTGCAATTAAAAAGAGTTGAGTTTGTTAAAATAAATTATTTTATTGTAAAATTGTTTGACATTTTCATGAAATAGTTTGAACAATCTTCAGTTTTTGTCTTTATATTATTCTTCTGTATTTTTTGCCTTAAGTTAATTAGCAACAAAGCAACAACGTCTGAGCTTATGTAGAACACACATAAGGCTTACGTTAAGCTGCCATAACTATTTTCTGCTAAAACCTTGCGGAATAAATTACCTTACAGAGAAAATCCTATTAAAATTAATTCTGAAGATAGAGATATAAAATAAGATGGAAATTAAACTTTACTGTGTACACAATAAGGAGATCTTTCAGCCTGAGGATTCGCCTATATTGATGGTATTATTAATAACGTTTTTGTTACAAGTCTCTTTTTCGTGTTCGTGATATCACTAATTTCAGGATCAAACTGAAAACCAGCGCTGATCCGCGCACACGAGTGGTTCAGTACAGAGCTGAGTTTGACCCTTTTTGGCCAACAGGGGCAGCACAGTCGCCAAATTAACATCTGTATGCACCTTTCTATGTATAGTCTACCTAAATTATAGCTATAAATTGTACCTACTATGTAGTCACCTGTTTTGGCTAAATAAATGTATCTTTATCTTTACAAGTCAGATAATTGAACGACATAGCACGCGTCATCATCATCATCATCACATCAGCCTATATTAGTCCACTGCTGGACATAGGCCTCCCCTAATGGGCGCCATATCGCCCTGTCTTCAGCTTGACGCATCCAGCATCTGCCTGAAGTCTTTCGCAGATCGTCATCCCACCTGGCCGGAGGGCGCCTTACACTACGTTTGCCGAGTCGCGGTCTCCACTCAAGAACTTGTTGACCCCATCGGTTGTCGGTTCTTCGCGAGATATGGCCGAACCACTACCACTTCCACGTGTCGGGGAGCGTCAATGGAGGCAGTTGGCTCAGGACCGTGATAGCTGGCACAAACTTAGGGAGCCTAGACCTACCTCCAACTGTGGATGACGATGATGAAGCATAACGGTGCAATACGACTTACTGATTAGCACTTGTAATAGTTGTAGTTTATCAATCATACAAGATTTGATTCCGAGCTTCGGTTGTAGTCGAATCAGTGGTTTTTACAATGCCAAACGAAGCGGCCATACTGCTGCTCAACATGTGGCAATATGCACAAACTGTATCAAGGTTAGTACAAATTGCATGGTAACAGGTAGCGGCACTGTTATGCTCGATTCTCCTCTTTCACTAATGAAACCTAATGTTCGAAACTGAACTGTTATTTATTACAGATGAATGCTCACACGTGGAGCCATAAGACTTACTTTCATCAGGCACTCCTTGAGGTTGCGGACAGTTATTGTCAGCATCATGGACAGTTCTTCCGTACTTGACTTCGTAGATTACAATCCTGGAGCTGGGATTGCAGCTGATCTTCATCTCTTGACCGTCGCAGCTCTTCAGGCTACGGAATTCGTCTGTAAAGATGGATCTTTAAGAAATATATACTGAGGCTAGGCGCGAGCACCGGTGTGGCGGTCGCGTGCTACCCGGAAATGGACCACCAGCCACTGCCACCGGTGACTGTCGCGCGCTACCGCCACAAGACACAACTGAGGCGATAGGCCTATTGATACAATACTAGTCTACTCTATGGTCATCGTGGTGGTCGCAGTTTTAGAATGGTCACCTCCATCTCAGTTTGTGAATGCCATAACAGTTGACCAAAGGATAGTACCAATGGAAGCTTCCTTTTGCTTAAGTTTAACACCTATAACACGATCACCAATAGGTACGCCTACCAACCCTGCCTCCCAAACTAGGGGAGTTTTGTCAGAATCATGACAAAGCCCTCTAGTTTGGTTTGGGAGGTATCTTCAACAGTGAGCAGTTGTGTGCTGATGAGGGTTTATGATTTCTAGTACTAATTATGCTTGACGCTTTCTGGATAAGCGGTATGTTTGTGTCACACCCACCCCTTCCCTGAACCGGTTGTTTTTCAAACACAATACAACCGGAAGCCCCTACAGAATAACGGCAGGTCTCCCATTAGTAACTCGACACCGATCGGTGAAAGCCATCAATTAGTAAGTGCTGTTTTGTGCTAATGACCGGTAAACGGGGTAAAAGAACGAAGCGATATTTTGGGATGGGTTATTTGTCATTTGACCCCATCATGAATTAAAAGGCTTATGACTATTTGGCACGCAATTCGACTTGTTATATTTGGAAATGTATTGAAGACTATTTGCTATCGACGGCTTCGCACGCGTTTTATCGATGTAAAAGCAAGCTCTATAATTAATCCACACGGGGATGGATTGCCTAAACTCAGTTCGCAGTGGGCGATCCCCTATATATAAATGAAGTATATATAATGAAGTACTTACCTACTTTATAGCTAAGGACAAAATTAGAAAAAGATTTATTGATTTATTTACTCAACAACTTACAAAGTTCCACAATAATGGCCGGCGTTACAGGGTTTAACGGGCGTCAATAGTCAAGAATCACTAAGACTATGACCGCTTTTGCAACAATGGTAATAAGAATAATTATTAAGCAAAATTTCGGTCCAGTCCATTAATTTGTAGTACCCACAACAAAACATAATATAACAGAAACTTCTGCTGATAAGCCCATTTGTGCTTTAAAGCTGTTAAAAATAGATTTTACATTAAAATACTCATCAAAAGTTAAGCTTCCGTTATCAAGTACTTAAACCCCATTCGTTGGGAGAGATTTAGCTAAATTATAAATTGGTTGAGGTTTTCATCACAACACATCACACTTTTGAAAGTTTCAATCCGTTTCTAATCGAAAGTGAGGATTTGTGTATATATAAATATTGGTTTTGGAAATACTCAGTTAACAGTGTCGTTATTTATCTCAAAATATGTGAAAGCTGCCCTTCATATTTAGGGAAATGTTACTTCGATCTTCGAAAACACGTGGATGTTTTCTTCATAGATTTAAATCGTTAGATATGCCCGTACCGCAGTGAGACCGCGCCGTGTTGTGTCCAAGTCGAACCTTACGCATGCATAAACCTGGACTCAGTGTACATCTAAGCACAGTGTTAGCCGGACGTGCGTTTGCGAGCAGTTTATAGCGTCACAAAATGGCGTGTTCCTTTCGAAAGCGCAACAACAATTCTAGAAACACAAACAAATCCAGAGATGTAACATTTCACTCGTAGGTATTGCGAGTTAATGAAATAACTTTTATTTTATCGTCCGCATTGTCAAAAATGACTATATTACCAAATTTAAATGGCGAGTGCATGAAAGAGAAAGTAGTGTTTGCAACTAACGTGTGAGAAAAAGAGATGACACTATTTTCTCAGTACGCTTGTTTTGTTTGTGTAGATTGCACATGTTTTAGACATGATGCGAAATGTCTCACACACATTGCTACAGTTTTTGGTGGTCGGGGCTTATCTAACGATTTAAATCTATGGTTTTCTTTATATTAATTTTATTGAAAAATAAATGTTTTGCACACATTTTTCTTTTTATCTCAGGAACAGCACACTTTTTCGGTTTTTGTTTTGGTAAGAAACCTAGAAGTATTTTTTTAGTTATGTCTTTTACAATACAGAGAACAAAACTATGAATACAACAGCACCGAACTCTATAAAACATGCCATAAAAAAATTCTATAGCACCAAGTGCTGACGTGCCGCTAACAGTAAAAACTGACAACCCTACTAACTTTTAAAATAAATTATTCGGACATGCCCTAATATTGTTACACGGTATTGCGTCCACCACGCTCGTTTTAACGTAGACTTCCGAGCAACGGGAATCTGTATCGTTCATTACGTAACCGTTATAATTAACTGTTTTATTATGTATCCATACTATATCCTGGAACAGTATAAGTGGATAATAAGAACAATTTTTTTTAAATATAAATTTTCACGGCTTTACACCCAACAAAAAGTATACAGCGGGTATTCTCGTATCACTAAAAATCGATTTATGTCTTGTTGCAATCTGGCTGCAATTTAAAAAGAAAAATTTGGTTTAGATCCAAGCTAATATACTTACCATGAAAGCCCTGGTTAGAAGCCTATTATGTGACGTCACGGGTTCTCGGAAGTCTACGTTTACAGCCGATTACCGCACCTTACAGCCGACCGCTCCTGCATATCCTAGCCGCACCCCGGGCGGCGACCCCAGGAATTTATTAACGAGGCATAAATCACTTCAAAATACTCCATAACCTGGTAAAATCCTCCGCGTCACGCGATAGAAGAATCTGTTGCACCCTCTTTGGTTTTGTATGAAATTACTACCTGATTTTGTTGGCCATTTTAAATATGGAACTGTTTTGTATTATGCGCCTGGCAATAATTGTACAAAATAAACTAGGTACTTTAGACGTTTTTTTTTTCATGATACCACCTTATTTGTATATGTTTCGCCTACCCATTTTAAAAATAGAACGTGATGTCAACTTTTTTAATAAAACGCGGCATTCCCTTCGGGAATTCGGGGAACCTTTTTATTTGAGAGCTTCAATGCTCTTTAGAAATATGGAATTTACAGATGGGATTTTCTGTAGTAGATTGCACATTTGGTTGGTTTTCGAAGAAAATGTGAATATCTAATATTGTGGGATCTAGTTAGAATTTACAATGACTTTAGCAGTCTCTATGATATAATGAAATGTGAAAGCATGTTCGGGCTACTTTATGAAAATCACTTTTATGGTATGTACCTAACGCAGATAATTTTGAAAATGCGAATAGATTTTTTTATTAGATTTTTTGTAAACAAGCCTAAAACGGGAAATTCCTTAGGAAGTAAGTAGTAACTTTTTTATTTACTTACATAAGACTCTATGCCGTGTTCTTGTAATTTACGAAAGAATGATTTTGATAACTATTATTCTATTATTTAATATTATAGTACCTGACCTACGTTCAACCATTTCGATAAGTATCGTTGTAGATTCAGTCAGCATTTCAAAGGATAGTTCAGTGGTATTTTTAAAAAGTTATAAAGATTTTATGTCAACTTCTTCATTTTAAACTGAAATAGCTTTCGCAGAACTTGAAGTAAACATTAATCCACTCGCTGAATTTATGAGCGGTTAGAATAAACAATTTTATATTAACTGCCATTTACAGTCTGTGAAATCTCTGAAATATTTAAATGGCTTAGTTAAACAATGCGAGGGGACAGTATCTTTGCAGTAATGGTGGCAACTAAGCTTGCCACTGTACAATATTGTACCGTTATTCAATTTAATGTTTGGATGGCAATTTAATGTTTAACGTTAAAGGGTTAAGGTTGGGTTTCGTGGAAATTCGAATATTTATCAATCTATAAGATTATTTTCAATTGTTCGCGGTAAAAGATTTAATTATGATTTTATATTAGGAAATAATGTGATGGTTTTGGTGTTTTTTGTGTAAATTTGCTTAATTTAATAATCAAATTAGTAAATTAAAACAAAATATCATTATTAACAGATTTTGCTAATAAATAATCGATAGTAAATAATTTGCACCTACATACGAGATGCAATTTTCTTTAAAAATGTTTACATTTTCACTTAATTTTGTTCTAAATTTATAATTACATTTAAGTATTTAAAACATGACGATACTCGCAAGATGTACTTGAAAAAGCACTACCTCAAATATTTACTCACGAACTTAATTTTACCCAGGATTGTTCGATCCACAAAGTCGTCATTCCAAATTCCGTACTTTCTTAAGCATCCCTATGCTAATGGTCTCAAAGTTCAATATTTTCAAGTCGCGAATTACCTCTTTGCTCAAAGCACTCTGCATTCCCAAGAGTGGTCCCATTAGAGTTCCCAGGTTCGGTACCTCAGACATGTTTTAGAGTTAAACATAAAACATACTTACGCTGGCGACATTTTATACCTTCTGGAACTTTCTACGCCACGGGTCATTTAGTAAAGATTTTACTCTGACCTCTGTAGTAGGTTAAAACATAGTTTTAAAATTAAATAAAGATGTAATGAAATGTAGGCGCATGCTGACGATGGTATTTACGTAGAGACAATATCTCCTTACTCCGGACATTTCGCGGTCAATATCGGTCGCAAATACAATGTGATCGGGAATTATCTAGTTGCACTCCTTATGCCGTAAGACTTTGGTCGTGGCGCGGACTCTAGCAAAAGTTTGGTTACATTTTTCGTCCTATTCGTTTTTTTATTCCACCTTCTTCGTCCAGACTCATAAAATACTGGTGTCCTGAGGGGGCCCAAAATATTAGTCACCCTAAAATACTTGCCACCCAAATCCTATGATTCACATACATAATGGTACATTTTAATATGCAATATAGTTTAAGTATTTATTTACTTTATACACAAATGATAAGTGCACATATTTACAGAGCTAAATTACATATTAATAATATAATTATATAACATAATAATAGTATAATGCATAATACTATGTCTGGGTCCCACGTTGCCCAGACTCTTATGAGACTGGTCCCTCGGGGGACCCTAGACATTCATCATCATCATATTTCATAGGCCTCTCCTAACAACACCCTAGATATTTACACACATATTTCACAAATCGCACACTCATATTAACATTACTCACACCACACCCATATTTCACAAATCGCACATTTTACCTTCCTTATAATAAATAAACTAGACCATAATTAGATTAGATTTTAGATTTTATCAATTAAAATAGAACATTTAGATTTAAAAATAATTTTTGCTTTGTTTTTTACTTACTTGTAATCTGTAACGTTTGTTATGGAAGAGCGAGACCCTCTAACACAAGTTTTATACTTAAATGAGGGTCTCAACCATAGAATTACTGATTGTAATATTGTTACAGAAATAAATATTATTATTATTATTATTATTATTCTGAAAGAGGTTTGTTAGAATTACGAAGAAGATGGCATTGTACCTACTACTTGGTAAAAAAAAATCATAGCCGTCATTATGTCTATTCACATGTAATATGATTTTCCAAATTCAATCTCATTATACGCAAAGGCGTTTTTTAAAATTTTGATTTTTTTTTAGTGTATAGAAATGTTGACCAAGGCAACTCACACTGTGAAATCTCATTTGATTTGTTTTTCATTTGATTTGGTAAAACCTTTACCCTTTTTAGCCAATAGGGCTGACTGTAAGTATCACTTGCCTTTGGTTTGTGTTACATGACATTTTATACTGTAAGTTTTTCGAGCTTGAGTGATTAAATGAAAAAGAACCCTTGATAGGTGACTAAACTATAACCTACCTATGCAATTCAAATAACCATAAAGTTTCAATTCTTTATTTGAATAGCATTAAACACTTACTCCAACTTTATTCGAATTGGAGAAAGTGCCACGTTTAAAAGTCACAAAGGTGCATCTGAACTTTGGGAAATTTTTAAATCGTTTTCCGTCGTCGTCGGTGAGAACGAATAACCCTTTCAATTTATTTTGAGTAAGATTATGTATATCAGTTCATAGACAATATTCCTTTGCCTATAGGTAGAGTACCTACTTAAGTTGTTTTACTTTATGTATACGCTCAATTTTAATAAATACAAATGATTAAAATCATCGGATATTCGAAACTCCATTACAAAAATTAATATAAATATTTGCTTAATACAGTTTCACATTGCATATCTGAATTTTGTTTTTTAATAAACGCTTCTCATTTTCATTAAATTTCGAGTAAACACCACGGAAAAATCGTACGAGTTCCTATAGTAATATTTATTCTGCTCTGAGACTACTAAAACAACCCTTTTGGCTACGCCTTCGGTATGAAAGTAAACGGAAACTATGCGAGGAAAACCGCCAAGTCGCAAAGTATTCACAAACACTTACAGGGTCGACACTTGTACTGCACTTGGACGAACTTTCTAGAAGTCGGGCAGGGGTCGCCGAGGCCAGGGCTTGTGCTGAAGGTACAGCTAAACTTCTTCTGGCACATTTCCACCACGCGTTGAAGCAGGTTGTACTGAAACAATATTATGCATTAGGTACTATAAAACGTTCAGTAGACATTGCAACTTTCTAACCGACTTCAAAAACATGGAAGAGGTTCTCAAACTGTATTTTCTTTGTTTGTTACGGTCCGATTTTTTTCATCTTAGATTTTGTTCTGGGATGCAAGGAAGCCTGTACTCAGATACGATATTTCATTCAAGCAATCAAGCACTCAAGCAGACGAAGATCTAAATATTGTTCTAAGGAAAATTGTTTGTCTATCCCATGGTAACATGATTTATATGATAAAATTGTGCCGATTTGTTATTTTAGCAAAAACTGTGTGGCTTAGAATTTGTACCGCCCCATCTCTTCCCGTAGTTATCGTAAGAGGCGACTAAGGGATATCCACCGGGGGCGGGCAGCAGCGCCCCTTGTAGAACAATTCTGGCACTGAACTGCGATCCCCAACGCACAACCCCAGCGTGAGGATTATGGGCATTACCCTTATCAAGGCTGCATCCAGCAGTGGACCAATACAAGCTATTGAGATTGAGGTTGAGGGTGCAAATTCCTAAACCTACATTATGAAAATTAAATAAACGAGCCATTCAGTCGTTTTTACGTAAAGAAGTAACAAACATACATCCATCCGTGACGGATGGATGTATGTTCGGATGGGTTAGTTCTTAGATGGACGGATGATCCGTTCATCTAAGATCTAAACCATCCGGCGGTAAATAGGTAATCCAAATAAAATTAATGGAGCTTTTGGTATTCATAGTATATTGTTCTACATAACTGGCTTAAATTGTATAAGATAACATCACAATTTGGCCTTCATATCTTCGAAACAACATCTCGACATAGAAAGATACTTAAATTGAACAAGATCTCGATTCGACTTGATCGCATCTCACTTTGAAGGGGCTAAATTAAGTCGATTTCAAGTTGAAATCTTAGTTAGATCAAAGCTAAAGTAAACCAATTTAAAGCAGGTATACGTCAAATGCTGGAGTGAAATCCAAGCGCTATTAAAGTAGACAAGCGAATTTGACGATTTGAGTTCTCCTAAAAAAGAAAGAAAGATAGAAAATGATTTATTATAACACTACTACACTACAAATAAAATAAAATAAATGACTTAGTAACACAATCAAACACAGTGTATATACTTACCATAATATGAAACAATGATTATATGAAATGAAATATTTTGTTTGCAACGGTCTACATTTAGCTCAAATGTTTCAATTGTAAATACTAGTTCTAGTTTATTTCTAATATTTGAGTTTGGAATTAAGTAGAAAATTCGACATCCCATCGGATAATGAGAGTGAGGGAATGGTGCACTCTCCACAAACATTAAGTTTTTGAGAAAGAGTGCACCTGTGTTTGTGCTAGGTACACTAAAGCACTATAATATGTCCTGTGCACATGGTTGAAGTGAGTGTATCCCATCTGGCCCGGTGACATGGCCCGGCACCGGGCCACATGGGAAAAAAAAGTTTGGGCAGCAGTAGGCCGGCCATATCTCGCGAAGAACTGACAACCGCTGGGGGTAAACGTGTTCTTGAGTGGCGACCGCGACTCGGCAAACGTAGAGTTCTCCGGAATTCCCTCCGGCCAACTGGGAGGCCAAGTGGGATCACTCCGAAAGACTGCAGGCAGGTGCATCAAGTTGAAGACAGGGCGCTATGGTCCTCATTAGGGGAGGCTTATATCCAGCAGTGGACTAGTATAGGTTGATGATGACATGGTTGAAACTCAGCAAGGAGGATATCATGGCTTAAACCTCACCTGCATTCTATTAGGAAGCTTGCACATCTGATCAGCGGCGGCAGCACAAGTATGGTCCTTAGGCGGGCTGCCTCCATACTGAGCGACCAGGATACTGATGCTGGTGCCGGTCGGACAAGACAGTGAGACTACTTCATCGTCGCACACTGCGCGGATCACTGGCTTCAGGGTTTCTAGAAGGAGAGCTGTAACAAAAGAGGTTGGTTTACATCAAGAAGAAATAGTTGAGTGCAAACTTTTCGGATCCGATCTCACAGAGGCAGCAAAGGAAATATACAATCGGGGTTTATTTACTTATTTATCTACACTCATAATAAAAACAGGAAAGAATTCAAAAATTCTTTCACTATTAGAATACTGCTTTATTCCTGAGTAACTAAGGACATCTCCATCTGAATTCTGAATCCAACCAAACTGTTCTGTTTAACATAACAAAAATCTATCTAGTCCATTTTCGGACAACACCAAAAGTTTATGCGTTTTTTATTAATTAATGCAATCCATAGCTAAAGTAATCCGCCTTTGTTGGTAGTCGGTTAGTAATTTACAAAATAGTTTGTCTCGCTGAAATGGCGGTGGGGCGGCGCGGCGTCAGCATCTCACTTATTGATTCACTTGTCCATCAACAGATATATCTACGCTGACGCAACACAAAGTGAAACCAGTTCGCCACTAGCCTTCCGTAGTTTTAATTCCTGAACAAAGAGAATTTAATAACTTGTTCTGAACTGATCCGCTATCTCTGATTTGATTTGCATTGCAAGCAAAAATAAATGCCGCGCCGAACCGGCGGGCGTCAAAAATTCTGTCACGTATGTTGGTACCTAGTAGTTGGCAAATTTCTTTCTTAGGTTGGTACCCAATCGTGTTGCCAGCTCGAAAGCTTATTTGCCATTGCGCGCGGCCGATTCAAGTCAGTCGGTTGAATGGACGCAGTAATTTTTATTTTATTTCATTTTGTTTCTGCCTTGTCCCATTTTAGCGATAGTTTTTATTTTAAAACTTTTAAATCCATCGTGGTTATTAATACTAAACTTATTTACAACGGGATATTTACCATGATTTGAATATCCCGTTGTAAATAACTTTAGTTTTTATTTTACATAGAAATCGCTGTGTTTGTTATTTTTCCTTGTGATGTATTTTGTTTGTATTAATTATCCTATCTGTATTATATTTTGTCTATTGTTAAGTACCTATGTAGCTGTACCTAGATTGTATTGTCGTCACTCATAGGGACCCTAACTGAAAACCAGCGCAGTATAGGGCAAATGCTTTATACTGCAAAATGCTGAGCTAGGCTCCCTTTTTACCCAATGTACCTATTGTGAGATTTACTTATTCGTTTTATATGACCCGTTAATTTATGTATTGTACCACTCTTTTTGACATGTACCTATTGGGTAAAATAAACAAATTTTTTCTTTATCTTTTATCTAATTTATCTCACAAGTTTATTTAAATACTAGCTGCGCCCCGCGGCTTAGCACGCGTTGTTCTAATGGAAACGTTTAAAGGTTATTTTTATCCCACGGGAACTGATTTATGGGATAAAAAGTAGCCTATGTTTGATTCCGGGATTAGAATTACCTGTACGCAAAATTTTAGCCCGATCCGTTCATTAGTTTTGGCGTGAAGAGGTAACAAACATCCATCCATACATCCATACAAACTTTCGCATTTATAATATTAGTGTGATGTGATGTGATGTAATTGAGGATGTACATATGTCGCAGCCGGAACGTAGAATTAGCCCGTTTGTAAAAAGGCTAGGCCGTTTACAAAACGGCGCCATTCAGCTAAATGGCTAGGCCAATTGTAAAACGCTCAACGTTCAACGATTTGGCTGACTCAAACCTAGCCCGATTGTAAAACGGCTATATCTTTTTATACCATGGATTACTAATTAGTAGTAATGGCGCGCGGTTTTGCTTGTGCGAGAAATACCTGCCTGAATATTTCCTAACCAATCTTCAGAACACTGAAATGTAGGTACCAAAGAAATGTATTTTATGGAATTAAAGTAAAACGTATTTTATTTGAATCCCATAGTAGTGTCACAGTGCCTCAGATTATTAATAATATTATATAATAATCAAAATCAGTGCGTAAAATTTCACTTCTGTAAAATCTAATCTTTAATATACCTCAATAAAATTGAAGTAGGTAGGTAATGTAATAATGTGGCCGTGTGGTGCTGGCTTAGAATTTGCACCACCCCAAGGGATATCCACCGAGGGTTTGCAGCAGCGCCCCTGCTGAAAAATTTTCCACCGAACTGCAATCCCTAATCCCTATGCCAAGCGTGGAGCACAGGCGTGAAGTTTATGGTCACTACCCCTCATGGTACAAACGCCAATAAGGAGCTAATCAGGCGAAGTCTGCATCTAGCAGTACAAGTTGTTGAGGTTGAGGATGTAGTAAAGATAAAATAACAGCTGTTTAAATGCATGTTATGGTATGCACGGTAGGAACCAAACGACCAACTTTTAAAATTGTGTTCTACTGTAGTTAGGTATCGCTGTCTCTGTTTGAGCTAACCTCCGCACCCAATTTTTAAGCAACTTTCCTTGGCAGATAATTGATGTCATAGCCGGTAATAAAATATAATATGTAGGTAACTGTAGATTCTGCGCAGACGGAGCCTCGTACACAGAAACAGTTATTTTCATTTGACGATCGGCCTAAGCACGGTGAACTGCCTAGCCATTCCCTAAACGGGCTAATTCAGATGATCAGCCATATTGTAGAACGTTTATTTCACCGATCGTTCTACAATCGGCCTAGGCATTTAGCTGAATGGCGCCGTTTTGTAAACGGCCTAGCCGTTTTACAAACGGGCTAATTCTACGTTCCGGCTGCGACACATATATATTTTAAAATATTGTTTTAACAGCGTTAATAATATTTGTTATCATTTTATATCGTTTTTATAATATCATTGTTGTGTATACCTACACATATGCTTTTTACATAATATACAAAAACAAAATTAGTGAAAAAACCAATACCCATAGATGACATCCAGAAACTCAAATTCAAATTTGGAAGTGGAACAAAGAAGGTTGGTTTTCATCATGAAAAAACAGTTGAGTGCAAACTCTTTCGATCCTAACCTACTTTTTTACCTGCTATAGGTAGGTATGCATGTTTAACATAAGAAGGAATTTTTAACCAATTTAATTCTAATTGCACAATCCAAAGATCATAAAATTGCGTTCCGTTCCCTGAGTTCTTTTTACGAACCCTTAGTCGATTATGCTTAGCCATAACGATAAACTTAGCTATCCCTTAGCAATAAAAGCATAAAAACACTTCCATCTTCATTCGTAACGAGATAACATCATCTAATACAGATAAAACAAGACAAAAGACCGACGGGCCGTCACTCCCGATACAAATGACGCCATCAGGGAAATCGTGTGAAACAATAGCTGGACAGATAATGCGTGTAAAATGTGTTTGCTGTACCCGGGAGATATAGGAGCGTGGTTTTAGGGCGATACGACACCTTCGTAGATAACCTTTCCAGGTAACCTTCATAGTTAACCTTCGTAGATAACCTGAGTAGATAACCTACGTGGTTAACATTCGTAGATAACCTTCATTATCTGTAATGTTACAAATAAGTTAATATATCAAAATAACAGCTTTTTACTGAATGCATTTATGAAAGTATACACGTTAACAACAAAACACCAAATTTTATATTTTTTGACTGTCTGGTTATTTTGGCTAATCTCCGAAACGGCTGGATCGATTTTGACGGGACTGACAGAGAGCTGATGATATTTAGCGGGTAACAACAACGTATTGTTATTCTAAAATATCTTAAACTTCTATGAATAATGTATGGTGTAAATTGCATTTTATGCAATCATAAACATTTATCTTGATAAAACTTTGCTAGTAAACGTAAACTTATGCAAGTACACTTAAACTGATGAGATAAGTAAACTAAAACAAATAAATAAATATTATGTTATGCAAGTATACATAAACATATTTTAAATCGGTTCAATACCGTATCGGTTCATGTGAAGAACCCTCGGGGGAGCGATTGTGCGTGCGACGAAGCGACAATACAAAAATACGAACAGAAATATTACATTCTGTTGTTTATATAGTAAAAATTTGACTTGTCTAAGTACTTATTTTGTAAGTCTAAAGCAATAAACGATTTGACTTTGACTTTGAATTCTATTTCAAAACTTAGTAGTTCCTTATTGCTGGCGTAGCATAACCTTAGAAATCGTTACTTAAAGTTATTTACCTACTTTTATTACTTGTACTTATATATTTTGTGTCCCTATATCTTTAGTGAAAAGCTTCAATGGAAAACAGAGGGCGTAGCCAACCGGCATTCCCTATGAAGCGAATCGAAAACAATTGAAAGATTCGTAGGGAAAGATTCGAAACGATCACGTGACATATCTAAGGCATAGGTATGTAAAACCCATACATTTTTGGACTTTTCTACTATCGCTTTTGACATCGATTGTTATACATATTGTCTAGACCCTCAGAGCCTTTTTATCGCACACCGGGTCGCGCCGCAACTTGGAGGATTTGCAGAACTAAATCTTTCTGATTTATGGAGACCAGACCTCGTAGAATCATTTACATTTAAGCAACGATGTAATTTATTTTTATCAGATAAAACTTTTAAATCCATCATGGTTACAAATACTAAAGTTATTTACAACGGGATATGACCATGATTTGAGTTTTGAGAATATTTAGGCACAGTTTCATGCGCCATGATCACGGAATAACTAAAGGGATTGAACAAACTGAAATAACTTAAATCATGGTAAATATCCCGTTCTAAATAACTTTTGTATTTTTATCAGCCTCTAAAAATAACCTCAAATTCTAAAAATCACACCTCAAATTTACCACGCCGAACATAAGTCTAGCAAGAGATAATAGAAGACCACGTAGGTAATCCATCTTTGTGGGCCCACGGAGAATTTATTGACATCGCACGCCTCCATAATTTACTTCAAGAAAATTCGTGTGATATTTTCCTTTATGCAAGGTTTTGTTCCCATAAAAAGGTATTTGTGAAAAGTTGTGCAAAAGAAAATACTGTAAGGAGTTAATAGCGTCCAGTTAGAAACATTCCGTAAACAAAATAGAAACTTATCAGCTTAGTACTGAAAGTAGGTCAGAAGTTGCCTGCGAAGCGGGATGAAAGTAACACTTTTCGTCCCTAGTCGACAAAAAGTATTGACATGTAGTGACAGCTGTCACGTAACATTTCTATTGAACCCTGCATTCGAACTTTCTATACAGGCACTCAACTTCAACTTCTTATGTGAATGGCTTCTGCGTCTGGTTTGACGCAATTTATACAGCCACTCAATTACTCGTACAGCGCTATGTAATAGCATAAAGTGAAGTAAATTACAATAATTAACTTTCACCTTGAAATAACATTAACAATTTTTTATGCTGAAACAAAAATTAATGACAGAATAGCCATGGCTATTTATATGTATATATAGACGAGAGCTATTCTAACATTCGAATTTTTCATTCCCGCTTTATTATCCCGAAGCGGGATCAAGCGATGAAGTGTTTAAAAAAAGAAGAAGACACAGAAGACTGAGAATACTGCTTCCAAAGCGCAGAAGGAGCATGAAGATACCCTATGTCTTTTCTGGGTTGAAGTGAGTGTCATTAACATTACACTTATTTGCAATCAACAGAGGGTTAGGTTGATTGCCAGATGTACGGATGTTGGTCTCATACGGCCTGTGCTGGCGTTAATAATTCTAATACCGAAGAGATTCACGTTTGCATCCATTGCGAGAATAATTATAACATTTTTAGGTAACCCGAATTGGTTCTGGGTTATCTCACTTTCCCCTCTCATTCGTCTCGCAATCACTTTCTCCCAAACTTTCATAGTATGTGACATGAGCTTTATTCCCCGATAGTTGTTACAGTCCTGTACATCACCCTTGTTTTTAAAAATGGGCACCAGCAGACTGTTGTACCATTCGTCCGGGATCGCCTCTTCTTGTAACAACTTATTGAAGAATAAAGTCAGCCACTTCCATCCATCTGCTTTTGGAAACTTCCATACTTCTACAGGTATACAATCTGACCCGACTGCTTTCCTATTTTTCATGCTACTAACCGCTTTCTTAACTTCTTCTATACTTATCTCATGTATTAATGTACCTGGTGGAATAAATAAATGAAACCTCTTGTATCCGGAAATGTTTCGTTAGTAATACTAGATATTCGTTGGTTTTGATGTCTATTTAGATGTCGCCAAAACTAGACTAAACTAATTTGACAGGACTAAAAATTATACCTCTGATCGTTATGACAGAGACAGCGACATTTTTTGTACTGTTAAATTAGTTTAGTTTAGTTTTGATGACATCTGAATAGACACCAATGTGTTAGGTATGTTAGGTTAGGTTATAGTATATAGATAATCTCTGGTACCTATTGAGTCTTACATTTCTATGCTACAAAATAGGTAGAATCTAGCGACAAATGTGATTCACACCCACTTACCTAATAATTCAATTAAAATTATCTAACCTGATATTTTTTATTATACTGGCTACATGTTGCACTAAGTAGCATAATAACTAGAAAACTGTGTCAATATGCTAAAGTCATCAACAACGGGAGATTTACCATGATTTGAGTTTTGAGCTCTCCAATATTTCGGCACAGTTTCATGCGCCATAGAATTGGAAAGCTCAAATCTCGAATCATGGTATGGTATGGTATGCCGATTAGACTTTAGTGTTAATAACCATGATGCGTTAACATGGGCCAAATTATAAGCTTAATTTCGTTCTCAAATCAACTGTGTCGATACATGATGAGATACATAAACTAATATATTCGTGTAGCGCTGTTTCGCACCAAATATTTGGTTCTTTATCCTCGACAAAAGGTTAACATACCTATTCAAGAAGGTTATTTAAAAGCTTTTGAAAGTACAAGTCTCAGCAAAAGCGTATCTCTGGATAAATTAAGAAGTTGTTGATGAGTAAAATATAATCTAAATAATTTATAAGGGTAAAGTAAAGGTCCATGTTTTTAATCTCCTTTTCCACACGTTTCGAATAATCTCTTGTGATAGCAACCACTGACCACCTATCCTTTTTCTTTTAGTTTGGACACATATATGGAAAAGTTGAGAATTTCTACCAATATTTCTACAACCAATATCCCAAGCGGTTTACAGAAATGTTATGATTTTACCTAAGCTTTTCAAAATAATTTTTAAGTCCTGTTAGAATTTTGGTCAGTATCACGGTTTATAGTGAACTTGCGTGTGCGTTAACACAAATTAATGCACTCTCTTAATCCGCTGGGACAGCAGACTGACATGATCGGGGAGAGGTCAAGCGTAGGACCAAAGGCTTAACGTCCTTTCTAGGGCGCAGGGGTGTAACACCGCAAACTACTTGATTTGGGCTCCTACTGTAAATGTATGTTCTTAGAAAAATTATAAGCTTGACCCAATCCGAGATTTGAAGCTAGGACTCATTATTTATTATTGGAGGTCGAATATGCGACCTCCAAACCAACAAGATATTCGTATAATGTTATTGTATACCCTAGACAAACAAAAACTTGTTATTTTTTGTAATTTTAAGAGGATACCTTTTTATTGCCAACGCAAACAGTTTGCTTTGCAAATAAAGTCTAGAGAGGGTAACAGGTCTAAGTTAAATATAGTGCCCTAGAATATTCACTCAAGCATTCGGGGTCGATTCTAGGTCGAATTAATCAGCGTTCTGCCTTTTCATGTGTAAACATGTAAATAAAAATAGATAGATTTGCAAAGGAACATTGATGATAAATAATGCTGGGAAATTCACACAGCAGCATCTAGTACCAAGCATAATGAAGCTTGTGTTATGGGTATTGGGTACTAGATAGCTGTAAAATTTACGTTACTACAACATAGATACTACATAATTATTACATAGAAACACCCAGAAACACCCTGCCAAAATAAAAAATGCTTTTCGAGCCGTATGAGTTTAGAGCCGCATATTTGTAGAGTCATATGCACTGCTCTCCCTAGTATTACAATTGAAATAAAAGAGAACACGTTACCATACAATTTTTTATTCAAAACGTTTTTGAAAATACCAAAAGCGGAAGTCCGCCGTCAAGTGTGATTTCTTCCGGTTTTGAATTTTTATTGGTTCATTTAAGTTCCTCTGCGCCTCTATGGGTTATTATTGTAAACTGGCAACATTTATTTTCTCTATGCAGTCGACACCCATCCGGGCCATGCCATGCGCAGATTATGCAAACTTTTGACCGATTTTGAGAAAAAAAAAACGAAAAGGCCATCCGTAGTTATTGTATTCTCTTTGTCCGTGGCGCCTTGCCAGTCAAGCGTAAAGTTTGACAAGCCCATCCGTGGCGCCTTGCCAGAGGATAGGCTAGGTGAACTCTGATAAATTTATACCCTGAATAAGTTTTGAGCTTTTGAGTCAGAGACCTGAAGAAAAGTTGTGGTGGAATTAATTTTGTATGTGTAAATAATAGGTTTGTAGAGTCAAGTGCACGGCTCTCCTTAGGTAAACTCTGATAAATTTATACCCGGAAAATGTTTTGAGCTTTTGAGTCATAGAGACTTGACGAAATATTTTGGTGGAATTAATCTAGAATGTGTAAATAGGTTTGTAGAGTCAGGTGCACGGCTCTCCATAGGTGAACTCTGATAAATTTATACCCTGAAAATGTTTTGAGCTTTTGTCATATACTTGAAGGAATGTATTGGTGGAATTAATCTTTAATGTGTAAATAGGCCTCTATTTACACATTCAGGTGATTGAAAAAGTCTGCTGTCCTGCTAAGGTGCAAAAAAATATCTAAAATATTTCAAACATAGAATAAAACCTCGGATCCCAACAAAACTCACAAAGTAAAAGAATTTGTAGAAATAAACATGTCGGTTACTATTATTGAAAAGATTGTGTAGAAAGAAATTGAGTAGCTACCGATGCCCTCCCAAAAATGTAATCAAACCAGAATTTACTTGTATTGGGTCAAATGGGCGATATATTGGATCAAAGGATACCAGCGGGAGAAATCTACTGGGCAGTTACCTACACTGTATAGGAATTTTCCTTTCAAAATATTTAAGCTTACTATGCCAGTTTCTGTAAATACCTACTAATGAAATGGCACTGCTGATGATTGTAATTATTTTAGGGTGCTTTATAAATACTGTCGCAAGCATAAAATTTATTTCCTTTTAATGGAGTTTAAGACACAATTGGCCACAAAATCATAACACAAGTTTATATGTATATGGCATGGTACATAGTACCTTTTGGAATAAGGACCTTAATGCGCCCTTATTGCATTTGACGCATTCATTGCTTGTACGCCGTGGAGCTTGGAAGTTTTAACTGCAAAGGTACTTTAAGTTTTGGTTAAATACCTACAATAAGATGAATTTTCAACACTTAAAAAATATTCGACTTTTTCGATATAATTAATTGTTTTTTTTTAATGTTTGTTCTAGAATGTAAGCTTCGGAAATTTTTGGCTCCGAATTCTGTTGTTTATTTTTCATGGTTAGACAATATTTTCCTTAATACGATCAAGTTTATTTTCAAAACAAGATAATAATTCGTTCTTCAGATAGAAAAGAAAATTCAGAACCATGAGTTTAAAAACACAGAGACTGTTAATAAAAAAAAACAGGTTTATTTATAGAGCATAATTGAATGTGAATTATTTTAAAAATATGAACGATCCACTGGTTTTCCTTCCTTAAAATATGGACAGATTACAATTAATTTTGGTCATTAGAATTAACTTTTTTTACATAGGCAAACCTTGATTTAAGCTCGCAGGCCGTTTCAATAACGTATGCACTGCCCCGCATAATAATGGACTGACATAGGATATTGAGCTCATGAGAAAGAACACGAAATCCATAACACAAAAAAAACCATTTCGCACCCTCTACAGGAGTAAAAGTGGCACCACCACCTATTTTATCTTAATATTAAATTTAACACAGGAAATTTGAAAAACCACCGTACAGTTTGTGATACCTATTAAAAGAATTTTGTTAATGCCTCTGTAATAGTTTTATTTTGTAAAGCATAGGCAGAGATACGAAGTTGTCCTTTTTGGCCACCAAACTCTATTTTGGCATTGTAGTGGTACGCTAGTGACCCTTGACTTATCTTCATAACCCATAAACAAAATTTTAAAAGGCAACGATTTTTTTTTGTTTTTAAAGCGGTTTCTACGTCTGCAAGTCATTAAAATTCATCTCACACCGATGGATAAACGTAGCCATAAAAAAATAGGCAACACTTCAAAACAATAAACTCTCCCAGCAAAATATCGATTCTAAATAGGCTTTTTTGTTGAATAAGAAGGAATTCGGTCTCCACACGTGCAGTTTTAGACAAAAGTGGAACCATGGCTATTCAAATACACTTAAGCGCAAAGCAATAAAGTATATTTTTTATTGCTTTGTTTTCTTTTAACTCGGTGCGTCGAGGTTTCTAAGCGTCGCACATGGTCAACGATAAGTATTGTTGCTATTAAAGTTTTAGTTTTAATGAATGGTAATTTATATGGAATGCCTAGTATTAAGGCCTGATCAGAAATGCATGTATCATTATTCATTCTCGTTGGAGACGTCACAGCGAAAATGAATAAACTAATTAAGATCTCTCATCTGTATTACTGAATTAACATGCCATACAATTGGCGATATTGAAGGTTAATTGTCACAAAAAGACAATGGTAATGACTCTCTATGTTGTTATAAGTTAAAACTAATGTTTCTTTTATTTTCATTATTTTAAGAGAGACGGACTTTGCGACGTGTAACGACATCTCGCGAACAGACGTCGAATCATTCGAAAAGGGAGTGACAATTACGCCCCCATAAGGTCCCGAAAGCTGATGGCGAACCAATAGAGACGCGGCACGATAGCGTGTTTCTTGGAATTTCTAACATGCGTCCACGCCGAAGGGAAGGTAGCAGGGGAAACGTAAATAGGCTCGCAGCAAGGAGCTCGGGATAGTCGGCACAATATTTTAGCGAGATACAAAGGTCACAATGGCTGAGCGCCATTGTTACCTTTTAGTTTGGTTAAAGAAGTACTTTTAAAATTAGAGTTAGAATCTGTGGTGAACGTGCGTTCCTGTTTCGAGTATAAAAGCTAAGTTTGATATATAATTGTTGTATACATACGATTGATGTTGGTGACTCTAATATATAGCATACTGAGAGCCCGAGAGGCCCATTTGGATAACATAATCAGAACTCACTGTTACTGAAATCAATCGTGTTATTTACTGTTCATTATTGTGCTCTCCACAGAGAAATCCCGCCCATCTTTGAGGCCATTTCCCCGTAAAACTCTACTGAGTTCATAGAGCGACTGTGTTTCGCAATTTACATAACTATTCTCTGATTGATTCTGGGTACAAGGTTAGTGTAAGCCTTCAGCTTTCAATAGCCTTGGAGGCGCTGTTATTGAGACAGAACGGGTCGCCTATTAACTTAGAACCTTGGTTTCGTGCTTACACAGCTACGTAACAAAGCTCTAAGTTACAGCACCAGGGTGGCGGAATCAATCAAAACCTATAATTGTTTAATAGTCTTATTGTAATGTTTCCTTGTGCATCTTAGGATTAAGTTCTGTATATTTACTGTATTTTTGTGTGTGTTATATGTATTAAACAATACTAAATTCCTGTCAATCAGCTTGTTTACATTTCATATTAATTTGCCCTACAAGTTAGAGATTTCGTAAAGCTTACGCTACTCAATTAAAGTCTAGGTTAATTTAAAGCCTTAATCGAAAGACAGATCACTATTAAGGAAAAATAAGCCTTCCTCACAGCCAAGTCACTCAGAGTTACAGAGGTGGATTGATATTTGTTCGAATACTTACTTACTACGTCAATAAGAGCATTATCTATACTAAAATTGATTTGGTCTATTCTAGTAGAATGTAACACATGCGTAGCCCACATAGCGGTGCGTATGTAGCAGCAGGAGGCCTCCTCATAATTAAAAATATAAATCCACATACACATCATATTGATGTAAGGCTGCCCTCTGGTAAAGTCCATAAACCGAGAGACACAGGCATATCGAACGAATTAAGAACCAATCAAAAGGCCATTAATCTACCTGAGGCTCAGCTTAATTGACTGGGGCCTTCCTTTTACATGGGTAAGAACTGTGCCGCACAACTTAAAACACACTGCTCTATACGGTATCAATCCATAAACTGTACGTGTCTATAAATTAAATAAGGTCACTGATATAAGCTCTCAACAAATAGACAAGTTGTCAATGCTATTAACAAATTTAATCTGGTGTTCCTACAAGCACATAGGCCCGGGTCCGTTACAGCATCTCTGCCTAAACTATATAAGATAAAAATATTACAGAGCTATTCAAAATAGCTTATAATAGATACCAAAAACTGTACGATGGATTTTTAAAATTTTCTGTGTTGAACGTAATAATATGATAAAATAGGTGGCGCTGTCATTATTGGCTCGAGTATGCGCCGCCGCCTGTCAATTATTGTCCTCCTAGCCGAATTTCGACCACGGCGAATCTCAACGGAGACCACTCGCAGGACATTATAGTTCAAAAGTGAGTATGCAAACAGAGCACGGAAAACTCGAAAAGGAGATTAACCATTCATATTTTAAAACCATTTGGCAGAAAATATAAAACCACCTTTTCAACAAAGGCTTTTGAACTTTTGTGTGAATGGTTAGGTTAGGTTACTTTATTCCGTTTACAATCGTGTAACACGTGTTTTCGATAAAGTCGATTCACCGTAAGCCGTTACACTTAATAATATATAACAAATCTGTAACATTTTCGGTAACTCGAACAGAAAATTCCATTGGCGATGCAAAATTTGCTCAAAAACTCTCTGTTGAATAATTTTGTTAATAATTTTAGTGAAATTTGCATTACCCAAACAGCACTGTAATAAATTTAAATAACATATGCAACTCTAAATCCGTGCCAAAATGGAAAAAGTTGTACCTACCAATCAAACAGCAAAAAAGAAACAAACAATTGAATTAGGAACCATAGACAAATTATCCACTACCGATACTTTTTTCACTGAATGTATTTCAGGGATGAACATAGATTTCGTTATCTGGGAAAAGCTAGGGCAAAAGCTCTTCAATAAATCCCAAGTATCTTTAACTCAAAGAATTACTATGTACAAACCAGCAGAGAAGTTGAGATTACCAGCAGCGTCGAAACTATTTCCACATCAACATTCACCGAGTCTCCCGGGAACTTGCAGTTTTGTTGAAATTCAGTATCGGGGCGTAATCTGAACTTAATAAGGCAAACTTTGATAGCTGGCAATCACTGTTCAAAGGTTCAACGTAGCCCCATTTTGCCAACAATTTTATTGTTTAACTCGAGGTTCAATCAGGAAATTGCTTTGGTGTTCTAATACGTAATATATTTGGCCCGAGGATTTTGCCACATTTAGATTGCTTTATCTTATCACATTAATATTAAAAATGCAAAAGTTTGGATGGATTGATGTAAGTAAATAACTTCTTCTTGATCTTCTTCATAACAAAAATTATATATAAAATTTTATCCCGTTGCGTTCAGTGCCTAGACGCATCAGGATGAAATTTTAGATAAAATATAGGTATATTATCTAGATCTAGAATCTGATTGACCTGATTTTTGATCCAAAAGTTTTGGACTTTTTTTTTGTTTAGTGTACCTACTGTATTAAGTATATCAGTTATCTAGTAACCATAACACAGGCTCTGCTTAGCTTCGAACTAGATATTGTCCAGCATTATTTATTTATTTATATTTAAAATCGCTGACAAATTTGTGGTGCCACCGGTATAACGAGTTCTTTTGTCTAATAACTATAATAATATGTTGTCTGATGAATAGAGTTAGTTATGACTTTTTAATATCTTTGCGAGTAGAAATGATAAACTTAGTACTTAGTTCAGTGAAATAGTTCAGTGTTTATTGCTAAAATTAACATTTTAAACAGACTTCAAAAAATTAGTTTCCATGCATGGAGGCTGTACGGTGTACATAATGTGGAGTGGAATCTCTATCCCATGTTTTTTACGTGATTTTCATGGTGATTTACGTTTTGTAGAGGTCCTAGACGAAAAAAATCCAGTGGTGGTCAAATATAAATTTGGTTTTAGGCACTTAACGAGTAAAAAACTGTTGCAAACTTTTTACTATTTATAATAAACAACTAAAGCTTGAAGTAAGATTGCAGACAATCGAAGTATGCAATTGTAGACGACTACCAGCACTAAACTTTCAATACCTTTTGAATCCGAAGGATTTCTTACCAAGATTGCGAGATTTTCCTATATATTGAAACTGGATCCAAAAGGCTACTACGGGTATGGCTGGTTTTATGCGGATAAAACATTATATCGGTGTTGTTGATCAACCAAATTGGGTAAAAAAATCGAGGCCATTATGTTTGATGAATAAACTTTTTAACAGAAAATCAGTGTGGTTTATACTATTACCTAGTAAAATTGGGTTGTCTTGGGATGCATTAACCTTATTTTTTACTGACTTCAAAAAATAGGAAGTTGTATTTTCGCCTATTATAAATATGCGTAGAATAATTAGAATAAGACATTAGATTATAAGTATCACGTAGCCACCTAGCTAAATGTTGCACTTTAAAACCCTTTATCTCTAAGATCCCATGTGCGACATGTTGCAATAAAATATTGAGTACTAATTGAGTATTGATTTGGATGGATCCACAAACATTGTATGTGCAAGTGCAAGTGTATAGACACGGCATCAAATCAATTCAGTTCGCACTTACACTGGTTACCTGCACTTAACATACATATGCGTTTACACGTAGATTTTACTAATCCCTTAACACTTTCACTTGATAGTTAACAAAGTGTAAAAGTGACTTAAAAAAACAGTCAAATTTGAAGTAGGTTTTTAAAGTCTATAAAACAATCGAAGTATCACATCAAATCACATCAATATTATAAATGCGAAAGTTTAGACGAATAGATGGATGGGTGGATAGATGTTCGTTACCTTTTCACGCAAAACTACTAATCAGATCGGGCAGATATTTGGCATACAGGTAATTAATTATAATCCTGAAATCCAATACTTTTTATCCCTAAATCAGTTCTCATGGGATAGAAATCGTTTCCATAGAAACAATGCGTGCACAGCCGCAAGCGAAAGTGGTATTAGATTTTAATGTATTTAAAACAGATCGTATTCCACGCCCATATGGTCAAATGTGACGACATTCAATGCTGCGGCCAGCGCGAGCAGCGACGGCGTACAGTGGCGGCGGCAGCGAGCAACTACGGTATGTCCGCCATGGACAATAAAAGTGTAACACTGTTTTACTATAAGATTTTCCACACATTGTCTATAAAAAGATATATAAAATATGTCACAATTTCAGCAAAAATCTACATAACATTTTACTTAAAGTTGGTAAGCCCATTTACTCACCAAAGACTGAGTGACACCGCATCAAAAAAATTGAAACCCGTTTACGTACCCAAAGCATTACTCGGATCCATGCTTTTAGCGAAATTGCAAAGATTTCGTGCCGTTTGAAGAGGGACGTCAAGAAAAGGAGGCTTCTAATAAATTTCGTTTATTTTAATGCTATGGATAGAGAGGCTTGCTTCATGAGATTATCATAAACCTTAAGCCGGTTTAGATCAGTCAAGCGTTCTTACGATGATGCTTAGTTACAGTCATTGGAATAAATCACCTAACGCGGTTGGTTTAATCAATAGTTACCTTTATTATAAAGGTAACTATTGATTGAAAGTTTTTATGTAATTTGCTGTATGGGCTGTAAAAATGTTTGTTACTGCTTCACAGCTCAACAGATTTGAATGACATTTGACACCAGGGTTCCATAGATCCTGGACTTACGGATTATAGCCACATACTATTAATTCTGGAAAAGTTCTGTTTTCGATTGGTATTAGTACAGTTTAAGATAACTAACAACATAACCAGTGTAATAGAAGAGGCAACGCAAAAACTCGCTGTTGCCTGTAATTTGGCGTTAACAGCCCTAATATATTTTGAAAATACTCTTTAAGTCTATCTGATGCTTGAAAGCATTCAGTTATAAATATTGATTAGCTTACTTCCATTGTGTACTTAGAACCTTAAATAAATAGTCGGTAATAATCGAGTTTTGACCCGTTTTCTAGAAACCGGGTCAAAAAACCTACGCAATTGTGTGTTTTTTTTTTCTATTACTTGTTGGGAGTATCTAAGTCGTCAAAACAAGCGAGGGGTAAAAAATATTAAAAAATCATGGCAGATTACGAAAACAAATATTTTTTGAGCCGTTTTAGACTGATAAACTCCAGTTTTCACCGCTCGCATAGAGATAAACTATTCTTAAAATGCACGCCGCCGCCGTGTGTATCATATTTTGCGGAGGGGACATGCCTTTTTAGAATGTCTTATCCCTACCTACCCATACATACATACGAGTAGGTATATAAGTATAAGCACGTCCCCTCCACAAAACATGATACACACGGCGTGCATTTTTAGAACGGTACCTTTTACTAGTCCTAGTGCAAGGGTTAGTACTTGTCCTTATACTACTTATAGTAGAACAAAAAAGTGTGTCACATTATCTTTAATGTTTGCCCTAAATAAGTGGTACCTAAACGTTAATTAATGAATCCACATAAAGGCCGCGATCCCCGCCCTCGTGTCGTATATTAATTAAAAACGTGACAACCGAGAATTTAGCCCTTTTATACCATGAGTGTGCAGGCAACAATAGAGGTGGTATAAAAGGATTTAAATGTTACCTTATAACGTTTGGAGGTGGACAACGTGTGCCTTAAGCATATGTTGCCAGTTTTGGAAACTATATTAATATTACCCTGTTATACGTACGTTATTATAGTTATAGTATTCTTAGTCGTATTAAAATATTTTCCATTAATATTATTTTTAGAAAATATTTTACTCTATTATTTTAACAATCGCTGAAGTATTAGGCAATAGATAACTTATAATAGATACCACAAACTGTAAGATGGATTTTTGAAATTTCCTGGGTTAAACGTAAAATAAGATAGAAGAGACGGCGGCGCCACTTTCACTCGTGTGTACGAAAATTATTTCTATCAAAATATAAGAATGTTAAAAAAACCTTTTAAGATACGATGAGCTCGGCACGCACCTAGCGTATACGTAAATGTACTCATTAGCAATAAGTTATACATATGTATATACAGTAGTTACTACAACTGTATCAACTATTTTAAATCAGGATGAAAATCTTTAGTGATAATTCCACGGTCTCTGCCGTTGTTGTTTGGCGGTCTCAGTGTTAAGATCTAGTGGTGTGGTGTCCTAATGATGTCTCGTGGAGAGACGAAACTAGTTGACAACTTACTTTGATAAATGTTCCTCAATTTTGTATAAATTTATAATTTTTTAGATTTTAACGCAGAAGGTTTTTTGCAGAATTGTTACTAAATATTTTCATTCTGATATTTTACAATGGACTTCCGCAAAGTAACGCCTGAATCTACGATAACCTATTTTCTTATTATTGATGTCTTCAAATGCAATTTCATTATCGAATTAATTAATAACTTCAAAAACTTTTCCCAAGTTGAATGATAATAAAAATTGGGGCATAAGCCAAAGCAATTTTCTACGTTATGACCGCTGTAAAAATACATGTAGGTGCATTTAGTTTACGGCGCCGAAGCGGTGCAGCCAAATATTTAATGGGTCATAAAACATCCAAAAGTTTTAGGATAGATTTGAGTAAAACCATATTTTTGAAACTATGGTAGGGCCGTGAAAAACATGGTACCTAAAACTTATCACCGTCGTAAACGACTTGAGATTTTCAAATGATCAAATGTCTTTAATTTTGAACAGAGAACCGGAAATTATCAAAATTATACACGCATGCGCTGTTTTAAATGTCATTCAAAAATATAATTAAATAATAATACTATCTCGAACTTCTGATTCTTACAGTAAATTTGCTTTCAAATATAAAAAAAAAAACTTGAACTTTTGCCCCAAAGACCAGTAATATAATATAAAGACAAGTAAATGTGCAAAGTGCTTCAACTCTTGATTTTTTAATTAAAAACTTTTGACATGAACCGCATTTCACCCAATCAGTCATCAAATATCGGGTAACCTCATTCGATTTGTCTCCCTAGTGTTCTTACGCAGCTAAGCGTCTGGTCTCGTGGTTTGGCCTAGTTTTGGACCGATAGCCTGTTTGTAAAGGCGACGATTAGACCGATTGTGGTGACGTCAATTTCTGTTTACACGGCCCATGTATCAACCGTGTTGACTGTATGTTAATCCGGGCTTGATCTTTAGAAACTTTAAATAACATCGGTGTAAGGATATTTTACAGAGGCATGCGTGTTTAAAATATAGGTATCGAATAATAGGATGACCTTATGATGGTTGGACTAATTTTACAAATTTCCTTTCCTGTCTTAACGAATTTCTAATTCTACAGACTGCAAATTTTACAGATTCCTACACCAACAGATTCCCAATCCTAGAGAAGCGTAATTCTAAAGATTTTCAACCTTACAGACTCTTAACCGTACGGATTCCCATCACAGATTCCCAATTCTCGAAATTGTAGTATTGACAATCACTAATACAACTATACTACGACTGTAGGTATTAAACTATACTACTTACAGTCACAAGAGTTATGCAACCATTCAACATAATCCCAACCTAAGAAGTCTATGGAGTTAGGCTCCTATTGATGTATTATATATGCGAAAGTTTGTATGGATGTATGGATGGATGTTTGTTACCTCTTCACGCCAAAACTACTGGACGGATCAGGCTGAAATTTTGCATACAGGTAATTCTAATCCTGGAATAAAACATAGGCTACTTTTTATCACATAAATCTGTTCCCGTGGGATGAAAATGACCTTTTAATGTTTCCATAGGAACAACTCGTGCGAAGCCGCGGGGCGCAGCTAGTCTGTTCATAAAGGAATCTGAAATATTATAAATCAGTAGTATTGGGATTTTGCAGACGTGGGAGCTAAACCTCAAGATGCATCTTTACAAGTATAGATCTCAAAAAAATGGATTTTTTTAATGGTATTTTTACATACCTAACCAAACACATTTTCTTGAAATAAGAACATGAATGATCAATCTCTGAATAATAAATAATTCGTTTTATACTGTCAAATTATAGGATTTGAGATATTTATTAATCAAACTACATAATTATATGATATATGATGGATCAGTAGAGCTACCTGTAAATTGCTAGCAACTGTCTCAATAGTGTATTTTACTCCAATGAGAAAAAATCTAAAAGTTATTATTGAGATAGCTTACGCAAAGAGCAGTCGTAAAATATAGTTAAGTAATATAGTATTTAGAACAAGAAAATAAATTTTAAAATTCAATTCAAAGTTTTTAGTTTTTAATCAAAGCGGCTACTATTTTATAAAGCTTTCTAACATTATAAAATAGTAGCCGCCATGTTTATTACGTCATACAGATGTGTAAACAACTTTGAACCAAGTTTTTCTCATATTTCAATCAGTTGGCACTTGAATCCACAACCACACTTGTTCGGTGTTTTTACACCAGTATGCATACAGGAACACCAACGATAAGTGGAAAAATAACTCATTTTTAGATAGGCAAATCAATATCAAACATACATACGGGCAGCGCATTTTTTTACACAACCAACTGACGATGACGTCAGTGCAGAGACGTCACGCAGTGGATGCCATTTTTACTCTGTAGCCATGAGACCACAGAGTAAAAATGCCATTTATGCTCTGTAGTCATGAGACCACAGAGTAAAAATGGCGTTCATTGCGTCTAACGTTTTCTCGATATCGTTTCAAATTAAGCTCAAATTAAAATGTAAAATTTATAAAAATATATTATGTAGGACTTAAGACTTCCATAAAAATATAATCTGTTTAAAAAATTAAAATTATTACTGTTGGAGAGAAAAAGAATATGAATAAAATATGTTTATTTATACAAGTAAGTTTCTTTTTAGCAAGTTGTTATTCCCATCTGTAAAATCCTGGCTATAAACAGACTTAGAATTTGTGTTTTCCCCTGAAATGGCGTTAAGATGGCCCAAATTTTACCTCTTTTTAGGTTGCTTAAGATAACCGTTACCATAATGAGGTCGTTGGGAGGGTCGCTGGTTATTATTAAATTAAATATCAATGTCTCAATTAGGTATTAAGGTGGTTTATTTTTCCCCCAAGCTATTATGGCTGTAACCAAGGGCTTATGTTTGTCGATTTAAGTTTTGAGAGGGTATTAAATAGGTTAGATTTTTTTTAGATTTTCGTACTCCAAATGCGTCAGACTATTAACACCGTTATTATTTAACCAGTTGCAAACTGCCTGTCTGTACGTCCGTCATACTCTGTACTCATTTCGCAAGGTTTACAAAAGCCTTTTTATTCTTACTGCTTACTGCCACTATACTCAATGAAAGGGACCGATATTTGTGCCGACAATTTAACCTACTATGGTAAATAAGGAACTTTAAATACATAATGAAACATGCCATTGCATTTTCATTTCATCAGATGGTTATTTGGCAACGAGAAACAAACAATGTGCAACGAAGCAAAGCCAGTGTAGAGAACCGAAGAGGACCTAAAGGTTCACGTCTACAGTTGTGTTCCCGCGGGATTCCACGGGCAAGTGTATCGTAGGTCTAAGTGACGTCATGCCACATATACAGGGACAGACTTTGGAGACTTCTATAAGGTGGTTTATTTTTCCCCCAAGCTATTATGGCTGTAGAATTAATATCAAGGGCTTATGTTTGTCGATTTAAGTTTTGAGAGGGTATTAAATAGGTTAGATTTTTTTAGGTTTTTGTACTCCGCTATTATTATAACACCTTTAAATTAAAATATAACACCGTTATCATTTAACCAGTTGCAAATTGCCTGTCTGTACGTCCGTCATACTCTGTACTCATTTCGCAAGGTTTACAAAAGCCTTTTTATTCTTACTGCTTACTGCCACTATAATCAATGAAAGGGACCGACATTTGTGTCGGCAATTTAACCTACTATGGTAAATAAGAAACTTTAAATACATAATGAAACATGCCATTGCATATTCATTTCATCAGTTATTTGGCAACGAGAAACAAACAAGGTGCAACGAAGCAAAGCTAGTGTAGAAAACTGAAGAGGACCTAAAGGTTCACGTCTACTAAGCTGATTCAGATGTGTTTCCGCGGGATTCCACGGGCAAGTATATCGTAGGTCTAAGTACCGTCGTGCCACTTATACAGAGGTTTTCGAAGGCTTTGGAGGCTTCTATCCTCCAAAATCCTACAAATCTTTAACCGTTAAGAGATCTTTAACCGTAAATTTTTAAGTTATGATTCTAATAGTAACGATTATAGATTTGTAGGAAAATAGTCTTTTAGACAGGCTTGCTTTTGAAGAGAACAGCAAAGAAATATAAGCAAAATTTCTTCTTATTCGGTTAAATTCGATTCTATTTTATTACTTTCATCACATTCAATAAGGTATAACCATGACAACTGTAACCATGACGGCTTGCTACGCTCGCTGATATAACAGATTTTTTTGTATACCTTATATTGTGTTAATTCCAGCTCGAAAGCTACAAGTAGTTTTTAATGGTCCGGTCGGAATGAATGATCGCCAACTAAAGTAAAATCCGATTTTTAGAGACTCTCTCTGCTCGCCGATAACAAGGCGTGGCAAGGTAAAACAACACTTAATAACATAATACAATCCACTCTACCGATAGAAATTTCAGTATCTATTGAATAGAATGTCTAATCATACTTCTAAAAAATGGAAAGACAGCTCAGTTTTTACTGTTTTAATCGCGTACTGCGTGGCGAGATTTTAAATTTCATACGATTAGTGTACAGATTGAACGAGACGATGCACGAATTTTTCGTACTTTGGTGTATTAAGAATAGATCTCTAGATTAAGTCTGAGTTTGAGAGAGAGAGAGATTAAAGGCTGCGTAACGATAACGTATCGTAAACCCGCGTTTCCGCGCCATAGTTTACGACTAACTACAGGGTAATCCATCAATGACGTCGGTGCTCGCATACCTTAATCAAGGAGTTAGGGAACCTCCCCCGGGATAAACGAAGTCCCGGGCTTTCGCTAGCTTAATTATAACGTGTAATAGAGTCGCTTCAAGATATCTGTGGAACATTCGACTCTTAGTAACTATTGGTCGTTGTCATGAAAACCGCTACAGGTTAGTGAAGAATTAGTACTACTGGAGGGATTTGGGGAATCTACGGCTCAACGGAATACATTTTTGAAGGGAAATTGAAACTTCCTAACGTTGATTTTTGTTCTACTCTAACAAAATTGAACTGAATAGGCCCACTCGAAACCTGCCGAATGGGGCAACCCAGACACAAGTTGTGAAGAACAAAAGTAGTAAGATACGCGTCTAAGCTCGTTTTCGTGTTATACGGCAGTGGTGGTCGTGTGAACGTGAACCACGGCTTTAATCAAAAGTCGCTAGCACGCAGCACAAAGATACGCATTCAAAAATGGACTTTTAACTCGTTACCTCTAGATCAATTTTAAAGTGACAAAATTGCTTCCCACAGGTGGCCCGTGAGCTGTCTGTCATCTGATGCCGTCAATAAAAAATGCATCTAAATATTACGAGTCTGTGCTGCCTCTGGACTGCGACAACTTTGTCTCAACGACGTTTTGATGGAACTTTGACGTATATCCATAGAAATCTATTTGTCATTAACGTTAACCCTCCATTTCCATCATAGAAGAAAACTTTAATTGAGTTGGAAACTGGAATACAATTCTAGTTAATGGCGGCGCACATTATGCAAGAACTTCGCAGTTTCTATTGAGCCAAAGATCTGAGATTAGAGAATGCAATAGTGCACTGCCTTATATCAATGTAGTTTAGGTTCAGTTTGCAACGGAAGGTTCTATGCACGGCCATAGAATAAACATTAGTTTAATACTATCAGGAAAGCAGTAAGATTGTACGTGTTTTTAGAAAGGGTAAATAAAATTTTGATAGCACGGTTTTGCGCGGGGTTTTTCGTGATAAATAGTAAAAGGCACACAACATTTTGTACAATCTATCTCCTTGTTAAATTTTATTAAGATCCGTTCAGCTGTTGAGGTGTGAAAAGGTCAGAGTTGTTTTTAAATTATATTATTAGTAGGCAAATATTATAAGCACGAATGTTGTTCCTTGACAGAAACCCGCGACACCAAACCGAACCTTATCCCAATGACTATAAAGACTTCTCACAAGAAGCATTTGATAGTTTACGAATAAGGTGCACAATAGCAGAAGCTATTCAATCTAGCTTAGCTTACTCTATCCTTAGATAACAAGCGAATCCATCGGGGTGAAATTCACCGACGTGGTTTAACTGTCTACTCTCTTAGTTCATTTGGCTCTACACGTGTAAGTTAATGGCGGAAATTATTTTGGTTTATGTTTATTTCCAGTTCTATAATTTTAATTGTTACGTAACGTAAGGCATGTTTATGCGTTATACCCATTTCGACCCACAAACAATTGACTCGCGTGAGCCTAAGTAAAAACAACTGGAATATATTGAACAATCACCAAATTTCCTAAATAAAACAAAACAACCTAAATAAAAATTGTGGATGTTCTTGTTGGAAAATAAATTAAATTCAGATGAGAAATTAAGGGCTTTTAAATAATACTAATGGAAAATATACGGGAATATCTAGAAAAATTAAACCTAAGTTTTAAACTGCAAGCACTCCGTAGACTCGTAGCTCCGTAAAACTCCGTAGAGCTTCGTAGCTCCGTAGCACTCCATAGAGCTTCGTAGCTCCGTAGCATTCCGCAGAGCTTCGTAGCGCCGTAGAACTCCGTAGAGCTTCATAGCTTCATAGCACTTCGTAGAGCTTCGTAGAACTCCGTAAAACTTCGTAGCTCCGTAGCACTTCATAGAGCTAACTAGATCCGTAAGCAGCTTTATGCAAAGCGGACCTGTGGCCTAACTTACTGGCTCGGACCTTGCAGATAAATTATAGTGTTTCAATCTTACTTGCAACAAAAATTACAGAAAGTAGTTTTTAAAATGCATAGTCTTCTGTCTATGACTTGAAGTACCAACATATCGAAATTTAAATTTCGTAAGATTTGGCTTTTATTTTCACTCCCGAAGGTCTTAGCTTTTAAGGGTATTGCACAACAAATACAGTTTTCAGTGCTTAACAGCATTGGGGAACCTTACCCGACTATCAACTAAGCTTGCAGCACTCCGCAGAGCTTCGTAGGAGAAACATCTGACGTAGCAAATGCATTGTGCTATTCGTTGTGACAACCCAATGGATCCGGCGAGATGCGAAACGAACTTTCTAAATAGCTACGATACAAAGGTAAAAGTTTTCTTAAGAACGGATCTAAGAATAAGAATAAAATATAAATATATTTATTTTATAGACAGAACATAAGTAGGTATACATTTTATAACAATATGGAAAAAAAAGTGTACTTAGGTCCGTCTACAAAATTGGCTCTGACTCAGCATGAGTTGAATTACTGTTTATTTGGTTATGTTTGTAATCATTGAGAGTATATTATTTCGTTTAAGTAAAATAAAATTAAAATAAAATTTATTTAAAGACATAGAAGACAAAATGTTTTTTCTGCCATTAAAAAATATTTAATAATTTGGATTTTACATGGGCATGATTAATGTTGTAACTAAGAAGTACGCAGGCGTCGTAGACATGTTATTATTTCTATATTATCTGGGTCCCTGATTTTTTTTAATTCATTGAAATAGGTAGTAGTGGCAGAATAACGTTATATTTAGCAGTACTTAATAAATACCTTTGCAGAAAAAAAGTAAAATCTCGCAAGTTGCAAGCTTTTTCTACTTTTGTAGATAAAAAGTATGCCACCGAGTGATATACAGTAACTTAAACGGTTTAACTGAAGAGTAAGTAGTTTTACTTAAGTTAGTGTCAGTGACGGTTGAAACACGGAAATAAATTGGACTGAATTCAAGTTAAACAGAGCTACAGAAACAAGGAATTTTTCTAGGAACCGTAGGAGAGCTTCTTGAAATAAATAGTATAATTTAAAAGGTTAAATAGTTATTAGTACTAAAGTAAATAAAATAATGAGATGACCTCAATTCAAAATTGTAAGTAGGTACCTCTATAAATAAATAAATAAAAATAACCAGTCTTCATATTTACATACATAAAAAACTACGTGCACAAAAAACTGGGCATATACTTAGGCAGGTCATTACGAGTATATAAAAAGAACTAGAACTAGTAAATATTATTGAAGAAATAAATTGTACTGGTATTAGCAACATAATTTCAAACGCATGCATATTTTACAGCACCAAGTCCATAAAACAAAATAGATCAAAACTTTACGAAATTCAATTAATACATTTCAAAACAAAGACGGGAATCCACTAACCAAGGATCTCCAACGTTGTCAACAAGTTACTAAGTTAAAACCATTAGTAGAATCCCATGTAATTATAAGTAATAAATCTACGAACCTAAATTATCAGAGTTTGTACAGGAAGGGCCCACCAGCAGGAAGCCGACGAGGAAAGCAAATCTACACATATTCGCGCCAACATTTAAATATAGAATTTATTTGAACTGTCAAACTGGCCGAATGCTTTTCAATTTAAAAAAAAACGAATCGCGTTCCACGCACCGCCGGAAGCTCGCGGTTTAAAAAGTAAATTTTAAATTTATTGGAACGGCCGGCGTCCCGCCGATCTAACCAAGGAGACGCCAAATAAAAAGTTTGTATGTAAACAAAAGCACGTGACGTTGACGTATCACGTGGTGCCGTCAAGCCGTGTCCACGATTTACAGGCGTGTAGCCACAGTGAGTACGGTCGTGCTACTGGCGAAGTAAACGATACAAACTCGCGACTGTTGGTCACGGCACACGGCCATCTATTTCGCGTGACGTTCAAACGAGTAACCCTTCTTTCCCTGGAGAGATATTAGGGTACCCGGGTATAATTAAAAAACGCCTATCGATTTCACCCTAATAGAGTTTGTAAAGTGTCCGTAGTTTGTTGGCTTTTTAAGTTGTTTGACTAAGATGTGCTTTCGAAGCAACGTTCTCAATATCAAACAAATACTTATTTAATTGATGTGGATCTATACCTATGTACCATAAACTTAGTAGAGCTCGATGAATTAATGAATGAACACTTTATTGTACTAATAATAATAAATAGACAAAAAGTCTTACATCTAAATATAAATAAATATAGTACAAAAGGCAGCCTTATCGCTGAGAGCGATTTCTCCCAGGCAACCTTGATCATCAAAATATATATTTTCTACCGATAGCTCTCCGCCCGTGGCATAATGGCGCATAAATATCAAATTAATATTTCTCAACACGTTTCACTGTTATCCCTAAAGCATATTTAATTCAGTGAAATAAATGAAAATTTATATTTGCCTTACATAAAAAGTCAAAGATAAAAAAAATATGGAAACTCTCACGCGAACGCATCAAGATTTTGATGAAACCCAAATACGCTTTGGGTGGAATATTCGGTTTGGGAGACAACTTTGTTTCTATTTTCAAGATACAATAATATTTATCCCCCCTGTTACTCCAGCGACGCGGATTACATGAACCTTTCAGATGGGTAAAGTAAGCTTCAAGGCTGATTTACGTTTTAACACTACGATGTGCTGCTTATGACAATAGAATATTAACATAGGAACCTGTACCAAGAAGATGACTTATAACCTTTTAGTACCTCTACGTCAACCAAGGTTTGGTACAGATTTTTGTCAGATAGCTTCTTTTTTTAACTTTTGAAAATACGTTTTTATTTAAAACACTAGTCACATTTTTTTTTTAATCTTTTGAATAATTTTTGAACAGCTGCTAAGTACTGTTACTTCTCATTGTGACCTATTTTATTGGTATAAGTCAGAGTGAGAAATACCACTACAGGCCTAGCCTAATGAGGAAGTCGACGAATATCACTATTTTAAATTCGCTCAGCAAATTATATACAAAATTTCCTATTTCATGTGTTAGGTTAAGTTTATCCGTCTTACATTTGTATTATTTTGCTGTAATCAAATATTTTTATTATTATTATTATTATTATAATAGCAACTGTTTCAAGAGGGCGCAAGGCGCGCTATTTTGTGAAAAGGATTGGCACAGGCTCTTCGCATTCATAGGTGCGGGATAGAGCATTCGTTTTTGGAACGGCGGCGTACCTAAGCGCAAAAATCAAGATTTTTGCTTATTTACACGAAACCTACATAACTTATGAAGAAACTGTTTCAAGGTACCAAATAAATAATTATAACCTACTAACCAAAACTAAAGTCATTTGAATAAACGGCCTATGAGTTCTTGACCAAATTATGTGCGAGACAGGGCACATTTTATCTCGATCGAATTTTGATTTTCACTTTCAAAGAACCAAAGAAAAACGTAGATTTTTATGAAATTCTTGTTTTTTATGACGGGGATCCTGTGAGTATCGAGATCTAGTCCTAGATTAACAACCAAACCCATTAGTTTTGCCATAGACAGATTAAAATTAACGAGGGGGTAATCACCTACGTGGAATTTGGATTCAATTTATCAGGTAATGATATGCCAATCATAAGTTTTTTTATGGATACAAGCTTTGGCTCAATGGATGGATCAAGTGGAAAGTGAATTATCACTGTAATACGAAAAACACTGGCAACATTTTTTTCGGATATTTAATAATAATTTTAGTATTGAAAATATTATATTATCATTGCTATCTTTACCGCGATATAGTCATTAAATAAAATATGTTCATATTTGTATACATAAAACAAAATATATTTTCTAGCTAGATATATTCTAAAATCGTAAAAAATGCATCCAAAAGCAATTAAAAACTCCAACCGTCAACAGAATTCTTCCATCTGCTTTAGAATTCCACTTTTCAAAGTTCTTATTAAGTCAGACTAATCCAAATGGACATTTTAATTAGTGTACACAGTATTTCGATTTCTTCTTTGAGAGCTTGTTTATAGCCATTTCCAAGAGTACCCATGTTCGTTCTATGAAGCTATTTAGGTAGGTATATCCAAGCAGATGGTCTATTCATACATTATTATGTAAGGCGTACTAATATTAGCTAACTTTTTGCGCCGCTTTTAGCTGCATTTTTCTACTGGGACCTGCTCCTCTTGGAGTCGACCATAGGTCCGTGGGGTACCGAGGCTCTCTGGGAAGTAAAAAAAATATCTGCGCATCGATCGTCGTCTGGTCAAAGCGACTTGTGACCCGAGAGAGTATCTGGCGCAGCGCATCAGCATTACCATACAGCCGGGCAATGCAGCCAGCGTCTTTGGGACCCTTCCGACTGGTATTATATGGATCAGTTGATCTGCCTGCAAATTTGTTGTAACAATCTGCAGTTAGCTCGATTGTTTTAGCTTTAAATACTAGTTCTAAGTTGTTTCTAATATATTGTAATTGTTCAATTCAATTTTATGCAATTGCATAAAATTGATCAATTTTGATTAGTTGCAAAACTAATCAAAATTGATTAGTCTGCAGTTAGCTAAACTGTAAATACTAGTTCTATTTTTAACCGACTACCAACGGAGGAGGGCTATGAGGTTGACATCCTATGTTTGTATGCATGTTTGTATGTATAATTATATGTATTTATGAATGTAGCTGATTTTATGTTCCCACGTTTTATGTTCTGTTTGATACATGCCGGTGGCAAAAGCTCGGTGACATCAGAAAAGGGAATCTAACGGGATAGCGGGATCTTAGTGGGGAGTGAAAATTCCAACGTATGCCCGTGTGAGCATCGTTGTAGAAAACGCAGTTGGTAGGTACTGAAAATAACTAAATTACTAAAAATGAGGCAAATCAAATAAAGTTGAAAACTACAACCCGACTACGTAAAAGTTGAAAACAAACGTTCAATGCTGTTCCAAATAAATATTACCGTTTGAAAATTATCCATCATTGAATTTATATGTTCAAGTAGTAGGCTTATAAAACAATACAGCGTAGGTAAATACAGAATTCATTAGCTTGGGGTCTCCAACTTAATGAATTTAACATTTGATGAATACTTTTCAATCAGAAATATTTATTTGGAACACCATTGAACTCTTTCAATGGACAACTTTTACGTAGTCGGGTTGTCGTTTTTTAACTTTTTTTATATACATAAATAAACAAATAATTCTGGACAATTCACACAGCATTATCTAGCCCCAAGCTAAGCAGAGCTTGTGTTATGGGTACTAGATAACTGATATACATAGTACAATGCACTACATAGACATATTTGTTTGTTATTTTCTTTTTTGTCATAAAACATGATAAATTTATGATATGATTGATATATCCGACTCAATGTGATGTTATTCTCTACGTCGTCCTAGGTAAAGATTTGTTTTTGTATCATGTTGTTTTAAGCTTTTGTGTGTGTGAGAAACGGCATTTGACTGTTAGAGGAACTCTCATGTGGCGGGCAGTATTGTTCCATGAAATTGTGTTCTAGACAGTTTCCAGGTCTCAAATGCAGAACGAAATTATATTCAAAGGATTTTTCTGTTTGTTTTCCATTTTTTGTTTATTTAGTTTCAATAATTTTTTGTTTATTTTATCTTTAAATGAGGCTCAACCTTATATCAATAAGTAAGTACCTACGTACCAAAACGTATTAATAAAACAAAGCAGAAGCAAACAAAAATTGGTTAACAAATAGCTACTGATTGTAATTAGGATTTAATTGGCAGCCCGTTTGATTGACTTTTATGTGGTAAACAAAAAGCTCGCTAATTAATTGACGTCAAAGAAACGTTTCAACAAAAATAACTCTAAGACTTACGCAGGTTTCTTTTCTATTAGGGACTTTTCATGAACTGTTGATTAGATTTAATTAATATTTTTGACCGATTTTCATGTGTCTTTCGGAATCTGCCACCGAAGGGCCGTAAAGGGCATAAGTTGTATACTTTGCTGATGAGGTCTTTATACCTAAGTACTCAAAAAACAGTGATAATTCAAATAAATTAATAATGCTAAACAATTCACACAGCATTATCTAGCCCTTAGCTAAGCAGAGCTTGTGTTATGTGTACTAGATAACTGATATACTAAATACAATACACTACATAGATAGGTTTTTTTTACTAAACATAAAAAACATCCAGAACGTCCTGAACAAATATCTGCATATCGTACAAACATCTGTCCCTAGGCGGGAATTAAACCCGGAATCTCCTTCACCCATTAAATGTGTTTTAGTTTAAAAAAATAAATAAACAAGAAGCCGCTTATTCTTATTTATTTTTATTAGACATTAGGGTTACATATGACAGGTGTCTTAAGTATTTATGTTTATAAATTATAGTAGTTTTCTTTGTTCTGTTTTCTAGCACTAACTACTAAATTATTGTTTACATTACCCAAAGGTTATCAGGTCGATAATGCTATCTAGTATTATGTTCGCCTATGTACAACTTTTGTGCAATAAAGTATATTCTATCTACTACGGTAAGGCCAACTTTTATAGTTATCTTCCGCCTTTACTTGATTTGACCAAAAACAAAAAAATAGTAAGTAAGTATTACTCAGTTCCCCAAGTTACCCCTTAAGTTAGTTACGCTGTTAACAAAAAACACAAGACTACAGAGAACAGAAAATATTTCAAAGTCTCCACGAGTTTCAGTCAGGCGAAGAGCTAAAAAGAAACAAACGAGTTCCATTTGTACAGCCATATTTCAGTATTATCACATTACAGTGTCGGTGTACTGAGAAAACACCATAGAACTGTGGTTTGGCTGAAGACTGTGACAGTCCGTTGTACTATATATTTCTTTTGTGACGGACTCAGGAGTACACAAAACATTTTATCATCATTATCAGCGGTTTTATAAAACTCCTATAGGTAAACAATTTTTCCTGGTACAGGTATATATTTTACTTAAAAGGGAATCTCAAACGTTGTTATGTTATTGTACTTTAGGTTAAAAAATGTATTATAATGAGCCTGGGTTCAAGTCCAAAGTTGAGTTGTGAATTAAATTTTTGTAGCAAAAACAATTTAAAATAGAAGCCCGTCCAAATCTTGGGTTGAGCCAAAATTTGTGATTGTTTTATCTAGCAAGAAGAATTTACGCTTGAATTTTCTTTTTCCGTACGTGTCGATCTGCCTTTCCATCGGATTATAATTGTAATGGATAGTGCACCTGCCTTTGTGCACTTATGCACTGCGAGGTATACATAACTATTTATTGAGACTGGCTGCCCCGACGCCGTTGTCTTGGCCAAGTTAATCTGACGAAGCAAGACATGATCATCTTTATTGCAAAAAATCTTTCACCATAGTTTCGCTTTTGACGAGATTTGGAACCTGTTATTCCGTGGCGACTTTCAGTGAAACTTTTTTATGCATTTTCATGTAAATTGATACAAAATCACCGTAGTGTTGGTATGTAGTAGGCAATTCAACAAATGCCTGAGTAATTTTATTTAATACAAGAAAAATTACCCGACCTCATCAGAAAATAGATAAAAACTATCCTGAAAACTAGCAAATACCTACTACGGTTACACCACACATAACTAACAGCAGTCATAATAAAAAACACACACCCGAAACAACACAGACAGACAGGTTTAAAGGCGTCAAACGTATTGCACTTCTTTTTTCCGCCATCGGATAATAAAACCTGTGTGTAAGTTAGGGTTGCCAACATCGACTCCGTATTTGTGCTACAAGGAATCCTAAACGAGTTCCATTTGTAGCATTGCCACATTGCTGTAGTAGGAAAACACCATGGATCTGACGGACGCCTCGGAGTGACAAAGTAGACGATACGATCTCAATTCAATAAAACTTACGTTACTTGCGTTTGCGAAAGAAGGTTAGGGTTGTCGATTTCGACTTTTTTGTATTTGGTGCTTTTTTTCTTTATACAAAGTGTAAGCTTTGTTTAATAAATTTGTAAAATAAGCAGAAATATTCCATAAAGAACAGCTAGCCTGAGTCACAGCGCAACCCAAGCAGGGTGATTTGTGTAGGAAACTTGCTATCCAAGACGGCCCGAGCAAAACCGATGTTTGTTTACGTGGGAAAAACCATCTCGAAGCAACCCGAGCCGAACCGATGACGACTGTTTACGGGCTCTGCCGAACCGAGGAGCGCCGATGCGAAGCTTCGGGTGGCTCAGTCGGGTTCCGATAAAAGCCACGACAACGGACCGGGCGGCCATTCCATGGCGAGACGCCAATTACAATAACAAGTGTAACAAGTGTATCAGTATAACTAAAATACTGCTGTTAATTAAAATGCTATTAGAGTTAAATCAGTGCTGATAATTATTGTATTGGGTAAAATAAATACCGAGAAAGTCTACACGTGTTTCCTGTTCCTCCTGACTTTGTAGTAAGATAACAAGTCAGAATTGGGATTCTTCCAAAGAAAAGGTACGTAATTAGTGTTGTTACTAATCTTTTCTACACGCCCAGTATATACTTTACCTTTCATCCCATTTGGCCAGCCATTTTAGAGATAATGTTAACGATTCCGAGTAGTGTCGTTTTGCAAATTAATGGTCGGAACGAGGCTATTTCAATTGTGTATCTTTCTTTCTTGATTTTTGTTCAATGACCCCCCAAATGCCAAGCAGGCCATATTAAGGCAATTCAAACTCGAGCCTGCAACTGCCAACCCATCCATATGGCAAATAGTCAAGGATCGTTTTTACTGGAAAATAAGAAAGTGTGTGTGGTGCTTTTAGCATGTACCCCACGTGCCAATGTGATTATTATAATGTATGAATTTTTATTTAAAAAACACGTGGCATTTTGAGAAGATGGCAAACATAAATTAACTATGGTTAAAACTTTAACAACAAATGACATTAATAAGCTAAGTAACATACGTTAGGTTAATACGACAATTTTCACATAAAACGAAAAATCATTTTCCTATTTTGAGCAATTGATGTCGTTGAAAATTCTTTTTCAGCCCAGGAGTTACATGAGATGAAACGAGGAAGAAACTGGACCGCCTGCAGAGACGCCGTGAGGATCCTAGGCGCTTCAGGTCGTGGATGCGGGTTCTCCTTTAGTCACCGGTCAGCGGTCACTGCCAATCTATTAGGCGTTACCTGCTGCTACGTGTAACTCCATGACACATAAATCTAGAAGTGTAATGTAAATGTAAATGTTAAAAATGTAATTGTCAAAATGTCAAATGTATAAAAGAAAAAAAATCAGTCAAATGTCAAATGTTAAATGTCAAATGTCAAATGTCAAATGTCAAATGTCAAAGTCAAATGCCAAATGCCAAATGTTAAAAGTCAAAAGTAAATGTCAAAAGTCAAATGTCAAATGTAAATGTTAAACGTAAATGTCAAATGTCAAATGTCAAATGTCAAATGTCAAATGTCAAATGTCAAATGTCAAAAATCAAATGACATAAGTCAAAAGTCAAATGTAAATGTAAATGTTAGAAATGTTTTTGTCAAATGTCAAATGTTAAAAGTTAAAAGTCAAAAGTCATAAATCAAAAGTCAAATGTCAAAAGGCAAATGTTAAAAGTCAAAAGTCAAAAGTCAAAAGTCAAAAATCAAAAGTCAAAAGGCAAATGTCAAAAGGCAAATGTCAAATGTAAATGTTAAATGTTAAATGTCAAATGTCAAATGTCAAATGTCAAATGTCAAATGTCAAATGTCATATGTTAAAAGTCAAAAGTCAAAAGTCAAAAGTCAAATGTCAAATGTAAAATAAAAAGTCAAATGTCAAAAGTCAAAAGTCTAAATGTCAAATGTCAAAGTCAAATGTCAAATGTCAAAAGTCAAAAGGCAAATGTCAAATGTAAATGTTAGATGTTAGTCAAATGTTAAAAGTCAAAAGTCAAAAGTCAAAGTCAAAAGTCAAATGTCAAATGTATGAAGTCAAAAGGCAAATGTCAAATGTAAATGTTAGATGTGAGTCAAATGTTAAAAGTCAAAAGTCAAGTCAAAGTCAAAAGTCAAATGTAAAAAGGTCAAAAGTCAAAAGTCAAATGTCAAATGTCAAATGTAAAAAGTCAAAAGTCAAAAGTCAAAAGTCAAAAGTCTAAATGTCAAATGTCAAAAGTCAAATGTTAAAAGTCCAAAGTTAAATGTCAAATGTCAAAAGGCAGATGTCAAATGTAAATGTTTGTTGATGTCAAATGTTAAAAGTCAAAAGTCAAATGTCAAAAGTCAAATGTCAAAAGTCAAAAGTCAAATGTCAAAAGTCAAATGTCATGTCAAATGTCAAATGTAAAATGTCAAATGTCAAATGTCAAATGTCAAATCTCGAATGTCGAATATTAATGTAAAATGTAAATGTCAAATGTAAAAGAAAATGTAAATGTCAAATATCAAATGTCAAATGTCAAAAGTTAAAAGTCAAAAGTCAACTTAAACTTCAACTTCTTGCGTGTGGCTAAGTCAAAAGTCAATGTTGAAAATGTAAATGTCAAATGTCAAATGTCAAATGTCAAATGTTAAATGTCAAATGTCAAAAGTCAAAAGTCAAAAATCAAAAGTCAAATGTCAAAAATCAAAAGTCAAAAGTCAAATCTCAAATCTCAAATGTCAAAATGTCAAATAACATATGTCAAAATGTCAAATAACAAATGTCAAGTCAAATGTTAAATGTAAATGTCAAATCTCAATGTCAAAAGTCAAAAGTCAAAAGTCAAATACCAAATGCCAAATGACAAAAGCCAAAAGCCAAAAGTAAAAAGTCAAGAGCCTAAAGCTAAATACCAAATGCCCAATGCCAAATGTCAAATGTCAAATGTAAAATATCAAATGTCAAAAGTCAAATGAAAAAAACAAATGTCAAAAGTGAAATATTAAATGCCAAATGCCAAATATCAAATGTCAAATGTAAAATATCAAATGTTAAAAGTCAAATGTAAAATATCAAATGTCAAAAGACAAATGTTGAATGTTGAATGTTGAATGTTGAATGTTGAATGTTAAATGTTGAATGTTGAATGTTGAATGTTGAATGTTAAATGTTAAATGCTAAATGTTAAATGTTAAATGTTAAATGTTAAATGTTAAATGTTAAATGTTAAATGTTAAATGTTAAATGTTAAATGTTAAATGTTAAATGTTAAATGTTAAATGTTAAATGTTAAATGTTAAATGTTAAATGTTAAATGTTAAATGTTAAATGTTAAATGTTAAATGTTAAATGTTAAATGTTAAATGTTAAATGTTAAATGTTAAATGTTAAATGTTAAATGTTAAATGTTAAATGTTAAATGTTAAATGTTAAATGTTAAATGTTAAATGTTAAATGTTAAATGTTAAATGTTAAATGTTAAATGTTAAATGTTAAATGTTAAATGTTAAATGTTAAATGTTAAATGTTAAATGTTAAATGTTAAATGTTAAATGTTAAATGTTAAATGTTAAATGTTAAATGTTAAATGTTAAATGTTAAATGTTAAATGTTAAATGTTAAATGTTAAATGTTAAATGTTAAATGTTAAATGTTAAATGTTAAATGTTAAATGTTAAATGTTAAATGTTAAATGTTAAATGTTAAATGTTAAATGTTAAATGTTAAATGTTAAATGTTAAATGTTAAATGTTAAATGTTAATGTTAAATGTTAAATGTTAAATGTTAAATGTTAAATGTTAAATGTTAAATGTTAAATGTTAAATGTTAAATGTTAAATGTTAAATGTTAAATGTTAAATGTTAAATGTTAAATGTTAAATGTTAAATGTTAAATGTTAAATGTTAAATGTTAAATGTTAAATGTTAAATGTTAAATGTTAAATGTTAAATGTTAAATGTTAAATGTTAAATGTTAAATGTTAAATGTTAAATGTTAAATGTTAAATGTTAAATGTTAAATGTTAAAGGATAAAGGACAAAGGACAAAGGACAAATGTCAAAGGACAAAGGACAAAGGACAAAGGACAAAGGACAAAGGACAAAGGACAAAGGACAAAGGACAAAGGACAAGGACAAAGGACAAAGGACAAAGGACAAAGGATAAAGGACAAAGGACAAAGGACAAAGGACAAAGGACAAAGGATAAAGGTGATAAATGATAAAGGTGATAAATGATAAATAATAAATGATAAATGATAAATGATAAATGATAAATGATAAATGATAAATGATAAATGATAAATGATAAATGATAAATGATAAATGATAAATGATAAATGATAAATGATAAATGATAAATGATAAATGATAAATGATAAATGATAAATGATAAATGATAAATGATAAATGATAAATGATAAATGATAAATGATAAATGATAAATGATAAATGATAAATGATAAATGATAAATGATAAATGATAAATGATAAATGATAAATGATAAATGATAAATGATAAATGATAAATGATAAATGATAAATGATAAATGATAAATGATAAATGATAAATGATAAATGATAAATGATAAATGATAAATGATAAATGATAAATGATAAATGATAAATTATAAACGATAAACGATAAATGATAAAAATAATTTATAAATAATGAATGTTAAATATTAAATGATAATTAAATGAATGATAAAAAAAAACAAAATTATGACTAATAATAAATGATACATGATAAATGATAAATAAATAAATGGTACATGGTAAATAACAAGTGATAAATGATATACAAAAAATAACTTACAGTAAATGATAGACATATGATAAATGACAAATATGACTTCATATTATACAAGTTAACTATTATAAATAAAAGATGAATAATAAAAAATGATAAATAAATAAGTAATAATAAATGATAAATGGTTAGTGATAGATAAATAATATATGACAAATAACAGACTACACATACTAAACAAATGAAGAATACAAATGACAAATGATAAGTTAACTAATATAAATAAATGATTAATAATATAAAGAGCATAATGATAAATAAATAAATAATATAAATAAACAAATCATAAGAAATGTTACATGGTATAAATAAATTAATGATACATGGTAAATAAATAATAAATCAATAAATGATGAATGATAACTTATAACAAATGGTCATTAATAATAAATGATAGATAAATAATACATGGTAAATGACAAATAACAAACTACACAAATGACGAATACAAATTCTAAATGAAATGATTGATGAAGTTATCGCCAAACGTAACGCCTATCCAGTTTGAAACTATTTCGCTTTGCGTTAAAAACAGAAAAATATCGAGCAAGCCGGGGTTGGTAACTATTTATTTCACAGAAAAATCACTCTAGTGGTGGTAAGGCGCAATTTTTGTAGGTTAAAACTGAAATAAAGTCAGAAATAAAATTCATAAAATAGATATCTCAAATACTTATGATGGTGCTTTTTTTTATCACAATCATATTAAACTCTCAGATTGTTATAAGGAAAGTCAACATTGCAATAAATGCAATGCTTGCCGCTTTTAAGGTGTTCAATCAAAATAATAAGAAAAGCAATAGATAATTAAAATCTAATAATAATATAACAACAAAAGAACATTTAGGACAGACGTAAACAAAAACCACATAACAGTGGTCTTACAAAAAGAAAGTGGTGTCCGAGTATGTACTCCCATTATTGATAAAATTCATAAAATTGTATTTCTCTAAGTGCTTATTTCTTATGCCACAAAAAGGGTGATTGAAATCTGCATCGCAAAAATATCATTTCGATGGTAGTTGCCAAACTTAAAGGCAAAGGAATTTGCTAAAAAGTTCGGAAATTGTAATGACGATTATAAAAAAAATAAAAGGTTCTAATAAAAAGTAATAATGAAATGATCATGAGAAATAATGAAATAGTAAATATAATGGAAATACTGGACCGGATAAATCCGACAAATAACTAAAAGATGATCTGTATTAACGTTTGAAAACAAAAACGATTTGAACATTAAAATTGTGGTTCTAGTATTGTTGTAGAGATGGAATTTGAAATAATTAAAGGTTCGAATTCATTATAAGAGAAAAAACAAGAAATGATAAAAATAACATTCGTTTAGATTCAGGTTATTAGTAGAATCAATCAATTTAATTCCTTTAATTTTGTAGTTTCTAATAGTAGAGTAGTATTGAAACACACTCAATATTATAAAATTGGTAATGTAACTAGCAATGTAGTATGGTAACTAGCAATGTAGTAATGCAGTAATGAATCTTATGGCACAAAATCAATGATAAGATAATGTAATATGGAAATAAGAAATGTAACAATGCAGCGATGAATCTAATGATGACACAAAACCAATGATAATGATAAAGTGTGTGCGTCTCATATTATTATATAAATTCACTCTCAACAAGTATTTCCTCACTCTTATAATCCAATGAGATGGCAGACGGACATAGCCGGAGAGATAAGGTGCAGGATCAAGCTTAACATGCTTCTTCAGAATGTATTTACACCTATTGAGTACCTAGATATCACGAGGTCGTGATTTGATTATCAGGATGGACGAATTTGTAAGCTTTGTTTAATAAATTTGTAAAATAAGCAGAAATATTCCATAAAGAACAGCTAGCCTGAGTCACAGCGCAACCCAAGCAGGGTGATTTGTGTAGGAAACTTGCTATCCAAGACGGCCCGAGCAAAACCGATGTTTGTTTACGTGGGAAAAACCATCTCGAAGCAACCCGAGCCGAACCGATGACGACTGTTTACGGGCTCTGCCGAACCGAGGAGCGCCGATGCGAAGCTTCGGGTGGCTCAGTCGGGTTCCGATAAAAGCCACGACAACGGACCGGGCGGCCATTCCATGGCGAGACGCCAATTACAATAACAAGTGTAACAAGTGTATCAGTATAACTAAAATACTGCTGTTAATTAAAATGCTATTAGAGTTAAATCAGTGCTGATAATTATTGTATTGGGTAAAATAAATACCGAGAAAGTCTACACGTGTTTCCTGTTCCTCCTGACTTTGTAGTAAGATAACAAAAGTGTGCGATATGTTCGTCAAAAATGTGTCACATCATAGTTATTCGAATTTCATTCAACAATGACTACGTTGAATTGTATGTGCTCATGTTGGCGAGTCATCGCAAATGTCTTTTCTGTTCAAAAGTCAAATAAAATTTTTGATTATAAAATGTTCGGGAGCTCAAAGTAGGACAGACCTCCAGAGATTCGATAGTTTCTGCTCGCGGGTTTACTCGTGCAAACAAACTCACTTCCGGTTTTGCATTAATATGGACAGCCTCGTTTATATCCTATGAGCTTTTCAGTTATCTTTGATCGGTTTATCTGTTTGAGTCAAATATTTAGCTAGGAAATCCACCATCCTGTAGAATCTGTAGCTATATTTCATGTGTTGAAAATTCTCACAGGATGACGATGTGTAGGTAATTTAAGAAACTTTTTCTCACTTTTCGCATCATCATCATCATCATCAGCCTATATTAGTCCACTGCTGGACATAGGCCTCCCCTAATGAGCGCCATAGCGCCCTGTCTTCAGCTTGACGCATCCAGCATCTGCCTGCAGTCTTTCGCAGATCGTCATCCCACCTGGCCGGAGGGCGTCCTACACTACGTTTGCCGAGTCGCGGTCTCCACTCAAGAACTCGTTTACCCCAGCGGTAATCGGTTCTTCGCGAGATATGGCCGGCCCACTGCCACTTCAGTTTGCTAATTCTTTGAGCTATGTCGATAACTTTGGTTCTCTGTCGGATGTATTCGTTACGAATCCTATCCTTCAGAGAGACTCCGAGCATAGCTCTTTCCATAGCTCGCTGAGCGACTTTAAACTGGTGGACCAGCCCTATCGTGAGTGTCCACGTCTCAGCTCCGTAGGTCATGACGGGTAGGACGCACTGATTGAAAACTTTCGTTTTCAAGCATTGCGGTATGGATGACGAGAAGACTCGACGTAGCTTTCCAAACGCTGCCCAGCCTAGCTGAATCCTCCTCTTGGCCTCCTTCTCAAAATTGTTTTTACCCAACTGCAGAATTTGTCCAAGGTAAGTGTACTCGGAAACAATTTCGAGAGGGTGGCCATGTACGACGACCGGTCCCGGATCAATGAGGCCATTGATCATGATTTTGGTTTTATCCAAATTCATGCCGAGACCGATGCATCGTGAGGCTAAAGCTAGGCCGTCCAGCATCTGGTTTAGCTCCTCCAACGACTCCGCCATTACGACTATGTCATCAGCGAATCGAAGGTGTGAGATGTAATCGCCGTTTATGTTGATGCCCTTACCTTTCCAGTCCAGTGTCTTAAACATATCTTCCAAGGCACTCGTGAACAGTTTCGGGGATATAACATCCCCCTGCCTCACTCCTCTGCGCAGTTGGATGGGTTTGGACTGCTGGTCCTGTACTTGGACACTCATGGTCGCGGCGTCGTAGAGACATCTCAGCACCTCGATATAACGATAGTCTACTTGGCATCGCTGTAAGGATTCCAGAACAGCCCAGGTTTCGACAGAGTCAAAGGCCTTCTCATAGTCCACAAAGGCCAGACACAGGGGCTGATTATACTCTTCGGACTTCTGTATAATCTGCCTCACTGTGTGTATGTGGTCTATGGTGCCATATCCTCCGCGAAACCCGGCCTGTTCCGGTGGCTGGAACTCGTCGAGTCTCCTGGCGAGACGGTTCGTGATCACTCGTGAGAACAGCTTATAGACGTGGCTCAGGAGTGAGATGGGTCTGTAGTTTTTAAGGAGGGTTTTATCTCCCTTCTTAAAAAAGAGCACCACCAAACTCCCGCTCCACGCCTTTGGAGTTCTCCCACTGTGAAAGACGGCGTTGAAGAGTTTCTGTAGTTCCTGTATAACAGGGGCTCCTCCGGCTTTTAAAAGCTCTGATGTTATGCCGTCCTCACCGGGGGCTTTTCCATTTCTAAGCTGCCTCAGAGCTAGCACAATCTCGTCTTGACTGATGTCTGGCAGTTCGTCGGTATAGTGGCGTGTCAGGGTGGCTCTTGAATCGTGGTCGACTCGTTGGGGACGAGGGGCATGTGCAGCGTATAATCGGCCATAGAAATCCTCTATCTCGGCGGATATCTCCAGCTTCGACAAAACGGTCCTCCCATCGTGCGTTTTAAGCTTCGTCAGGTGGCTCCTGCCAAGCTGCTGAGTGAATACTTTGGACCCTCGGTTTCGCTCTATTGCCTCTTCAATGAGGCGTGTGTTGGAGCTCCGAAGGTCGCGCCGTACCATCTTCGCAATTCGCTTGTTCAGGTCTGACCTGTATGAAGAAGTCGCTTGGGTGGTTTCCCGTCTTTTTGCCATCAGCCCGAGAGTCTCATCCGAGAGTTTGGATTTCTTGCCAGTACGCTGCTTTTGGCAGAATCTGATGCCCTCGTTCCTCGACGTTTCGACCAGATTGTGTAGGGTCTCGTCAGCGTCATCAGTGGGATCCAAGGCAATGAATCTATTCCCGAGAAGCTGCTGGAACTTCTCGGTGCCCGCCATGATCTGGATTAGATTAGGTCGGAGCGTGGACTTCATCAGACGGTTTCTTTCAAGCTTTAAGTTGATATTCAGAGAGCCTCGGAGCAGTCGGTGATCAGATCCGGTATTAAACCTGTTGATCACTGAGACATCTCTGAATATGTGCTTGCTATCCGTCATGATGAAGTCGATCTCATTTTTAGTCACAGTGTCGGGGCTTCGCCACGTCCACTTCCTCTGGGGCGGTTTCTTAAAGAAAGAGTTCATTAAGAACAGCCCCTCCTTCTCAAGGAAGTTGACAAGCATTTGCCCCCTGTGATTCCTAACTCCATAACCATGCGAGCCTATTCGGGATTCGTTGCCAGTCCGGATTCCCACCTTGCCACTTTTCGCGTTGGGATAAAATTATAATAGATCAAATATTTCAAATGATTATCTATACCTGCTAATTCTATGGATATTTTAGTTAAGAGATTGTACCGACTCTAAGACCGGTTACGCTCTGCATCCAATCCTTATCATTTACGCACAACTTCTGATACCCGGGGATCCGATTCTCCAATTTAGAACGGATTATTGACAGACCGAAGTACCCGTGGTACTGTTTGTTTGTATGTATACACTTGCGCATTTTTTCAGATCAAATTCAACATAAACCCGAACAACGGGCGCTCGGGGCGATTGCATACGAGATCGATTAGTGAGTAGTAAAGAGGACTAGTGTGTATGCAACATCCGAAATATAATTAGAATCTAGATCCGTATTCTTACAGGTTCGGAACGGATAAAGTGCGAAAAGCAATATCCAAATATAAAAATAAAAAAAACCGCTATAATTATCTTTGGTTATCTCTGATTATGTGCTTTTTACATAGAAACCACGTAAATTAAGTTGAAGATTACTTATTATGTTGATTATTGTCAAAGATATTTAGTTATTTATAGTTATACACTATGGATAGTTAAGAAATCAAATTATATCCCATAATTTTTCTTCGAGACCCGTTCATCTCTCGTATATGGTATAGAACTCGCTGCCTGCTTCTTTTATTTCGGCAACTACAAACTTTATCCCTATAAGACATGAGTGAATATGTATACTATGACAGACCGAGACAGAGAGAGAGACAGGGACCATCGTGATACACCGTCGGCCACATCTTCACACAATATCAGGTGAAATTGCACTCACACAAAGATCAGAGATAAAAAAACTGGAAAATTCTAAGGAAAGTATTCAGGCAGCCAACCCTAAATTCAGGGAAAATATCTCTGGGAATCGCAAGCGAATGTAGTGGGGGTCAGACCGTTTCTTTTTAGTTGGTAAATCTTTCGAATGGATTTTATCAGCGCTATGCTAAATTCTATTTGTTTTCCTTTTGGCAAATCTAAATAACTTAGCTGTCTCAAGGATTGCTAACGAACCTTAATAGTTATTATGATTAGGATATCTTGAACGTATTAAGTTTTATTTTCATGTAACTACAACAAGATAATATAAACTAAATTCCGAAGACGCGTCATATACCCACCCTACAACCACCAGGTATTGAGAGGTTGTGAAATTTCATTTTTGTTGAAATCGAACAAGTAGTTTGGTGGTATAAAAATCAGCAAACATAGAGTGCCAACCTCATAACCCTCCTCTGTTGGCAGTAGGGTAAAAATGTATAACCTATATAATATGTTAGTTACCATAAAAACAGATTTCAGTTATTCATGTCACATATTCAATAAATTATCATTCCAAAATTACATTAAGTTATCATATTCTGACTAGGTACTATTACTAATATTACTACTCCTAACTAGATTAAAATCTATGACATTAATATAATTTTCGCTCAAACAAATCCGAGAGATAATTTGGGATTCCGTAAAAAATCATGGACCCTTTCAATTTCCGTCGATAGAACGTGTGGTTCCGGATATTGAACGTCAGTGCTCGTTTTTAATTTATTCAAAAACGATCGGTGATAATTTTGTCACAAACATGGATCTTTTTACTAAAACATTTATCAGATTCCATAATATAAAATGAATGCAAACATTTTTCATGCACGACAGATTTTTATTTCTTATGATATATCTTTTCTTCTAAAGCAGTCAAGAGACCACCCGCTATCAAAAGGCATCGTCCTCGAATTGACCGGTAAAATTGAATTTCAACTTTGGATAAGCATCGAAGAGGGTGGGTCATCTATCAGTCCAAACTTACCCAAGTGTATCGGGGATGTAACTTACCCTATTGCCGCATTTACACAGTTTTATACGAGTATGGAGTATAAGTAGCTTAAGGAATCTACAAACCAGGGTCCGTACTCTTAAAAAATGAGATCGATGTTTCTGTTTCATGTTCCTGCAAACGCAATCGCAAACGCATCTTATGCAAGCGACATAAGAGTTGGTTTTGCACGATAACGTAAACAAAACTTCGATTTTGCTTTTCCAAGTAGGCCCCTGAAGTCGATTTGTCGCTAAATTGACAGAAGACTGTCACCTGCCTACAATAATTTACTGACTGAAATTTTACACAAAACTGCGGGCAACTTTAGTACGTGGACCTCGCATATTCCGGTGTCATACATGTTGTTTTCTTTTTATTCAATGTTCAATATAGAAAATATAAAATTAGATAAAATAGTTCAGGTAATTCTTTTTTTTTTATTTAGTTAGCAGATAATGGTCCTTATTCGAAACGTAGAAACTAAAATGTATTTTAAGTTGGACATTTTGTATTTCGGACATTAGTCGTGCAAAAGAAACATACAATAGTAGGTCTCGCGCAAGCACTTTAAAAGGGTGGCACTGGCAGTTAGTCCGGATTCAGTGCAAATGCGTCAATCGCATGTCTATAAAAACTCATAAGTAATGGGGGAACTAATGCCATGTTAAATTATATTAAATAATGGATTTTTGTGCCGCGAGGCGTTGGCTCGCGTGTGCTCGTAATGTACCTACTGTGTCAGAATTTACTTAGCATTCTTTTGACTTTATGAATTAGTGTATACAGTGGGGTGGGTCGGGTCTAGTGTATAACAATATTTTTAAGCTACCCTCGGTTGATATTTCATATTACTTATTTCAGCGAGAGCTGACGAGTATCTGGCTAGTGCCTCAGCATTGGCATACAGCGGGGCAATGCAGCCACCGTCTTGGAGACCTTCATTATGGTATTGATATAATTATGGATATGGATTACTTGAGCTTCCAATAAATTAAAATGAAATGAAATTTATTTTATTGTACAGAAACACAGACAAAACATTTTTTTATTTTTTTATTATACCTTACCTTGGTTTTTAAATACCCGATAAATAATCATTAGGTAATTATGTTAACAGATCGCGATAGTATAAAAAGTTTATACCTTATAGTTTAAATCGTATCGTAAAAATTTTGAATTCTTGCAGAATTGTTTGTTCTACTAGTTTTAATGTATATTATTTGATTGTTATTTCTTTGTAATGACTATTTTTTCCATAATCAGGTTGAACGTAAATTATCATCGATCTACGTCAATACTTACGTAGAAGCATTACTTACGAAGAAGCAATTTTTGCAACACGATAATATTACATCGAAAAAACCGATCGAATAATTCCTACCTATCCCTATCTTCAAATAAATAAACCACCAGCGTATTTTCACTACGATAGAGATTTCAGGAAGGTCTCCCATTTAACTTGAGCTGCACGTTCTTAATATTAGTTCAGCATTCAGATTCCACTCGCAAAATCACTATTTCTCCTACAAATGTAAAGATATGCGATATCTTCCACTGCTGCATTGATGGACGGTGCAAAAAGTGCATTTATATGTATGATGTTATATTTGTAAAGGAATTTATGAATTGCTTTCTTTTGCTAATCGTATAAAATAAATATCATATCCAAATCGATCTACGGGGTGTCCCACGCCCATATCGTAGCCGACAAGTGCCATAAAAATTCAAAGGCGTTTTTTTTATTTAGTGGGTCATCCGGACAAAACATGCAATTTTTCAGAATGCTGTAAACGCTGCTGTAGTATTACTTATTTTTACAACAGATAATTTCATGGCGCTATTATGATTGTCGGATAAATTTAAGAAAGCAGACAAATTAATGGTAAAGAGAGGTGTTCTACCTCTCTATTCAGCTGATGTAGATGAAAAAGCACCATCTTCCTGGTATTGACTATTGTAGACGAACTGACAAATTGGGACATCAGAACTGGTATCTCCTGGATCCAGCGGGATGGTTGGTTTTTTTGGAGTCACACACAACACTCATGGGCACTAGCAGAAGTTCAATGATTGTTGCAAGAACGACTATACCGAGAGAAAAACTGTAACCACTAACGGCGCGCAAAGTGGTTTTTCGAAGGTTTGCAGAGTAATATTATCCTCAAATTATCACAATCGAACAATACTAAAATATGAACTTTACTATGCACTTTTGTTTATTTATAATTTCAGTAAATCAATGCGATGTTTTCAAGTGCCATTCGCTATTTTTATTACAGTATTGTTAAATGGTACGTAATCAAAGTTGCTTACAGATTTTAATTTCACAATAATTGCAGCAATTAATAAAAATTTCCATACCCATAAAGTTCCTTTTCAATTATCTAAGGCGAGTCTTATGCACTTCGCGTAGAATAGCTATTTCTGTCGCGACGGCAGTTTTCCTATCCTCCCGGCCGGTATCCTCTGAATGTTGAACTATACTGGTACTGGTGAAAAAAATTGCAAACCGCTTCGCATTCAAATTATCTATCCTAAAGAGGTTTGCTTCTTTCTACGCCTCAGAGTTTTTTTTATCATTCTTAACTTTAAGTTTACGATTTTTAAATTTTCTATGTTTGGTGGACCTACAAAATAATGTATTCTTTTTAGAGATCCCCAAAAATACCTAAATTAGAACGTGTTTGAAAATCGCAATGGATCTATCTACTCGTAGCTATACAGAAACGTAATCGTGGGTTCTGTTTACGTTGATTTGGGCTAAATATTTGCAAATAACTTATATTTTAAAATACTTTATTGTGCGAACGCACGCAGTCACCTAGAATACGCCTCCCAGGTCTAACGTACGATGTGTACTCCGCGCGAATAGAGTCAATCCAAAAGAGATTTCTACGATACCTGCAGTATCGAGCTTGTATTTACTTGCCAGATTACGAGACTAGATGCCGCAAATTTCACTTTCTTCCCCTTCAGAAACGCAGAGAAATGGCTGATTTGACTAACTTAATGAACATAGCAAACGGCACTGTTGATTGCCCGGAGCTCCTTGAGCAGATAGGACTGCGCACATGCACGGTTGCACTGAGAAATCCGAACACCCTTTACGTTCCTATTGTTAAAACCAATTATAGGCAGAATGCATTTGTTCATAAAGCGTCTTGCTCGTTTAATCTCCTAGTAAATCGAATCATTGAGGTAGACATATTCAACACCAGTACATGTAAGCTTAGACGCTTACTTAGTGATCTATTCTTTCAAGTTGTAGGTTTTAGGCAAATAAAGAGCGTTTTGTAATTAGAGAACTGAGTTTTATTATAGAAAAAGAATACGAGCAAATGCACACACATCGAGAGCACGTAAGGACGTAAGTAAGAAAGAAGGACAGTGTCGCCACCAGAGGGGTGGAAACCGAACTAAAAACTAATTCGGATGCGTTCTCATTCTATCACAAGTGTAGCTAACTATTACTTTAACGATAACCACTAACATAAGGTTACCTTTTTAACTCAATTCTTGTTGTATTCAAGTATTTTTCAATTTATTAAGTTTATGTTATTTCTTATTAGTCGTCAACTTAGTTTGTATTATACAAATTTTTAAGTAAGTATAGGTACCTATCTGCGGCAACTAGTAATTAGCCGTTAACAAACATGTACCTTCTGGTCTATCCAGGCATGTTCTACATTTTCAACTAAATTTTTGTAACCTAGCTGTGTAAGTTTCTCCAAAAAATTGAAAATAAAAAAAAAAAAAAAAATTTATCCCAAGCCGGAAATCAAACGACTTTATAAATACCTAATATCGCATATTTGAATATCCGTGTCCATAAATCGTGACCTATCAAGGGTATAAAGGAATTCTAAATTATCAGTCATCAACGTAAGACCAAACTTATCAAGGTTTCTGTAAATATCGTCCCAATTTTAATGAATTTTGTCATCATTTTCCCGGTTAATTTATGTTTACGACGCAAGCGTGTGTCATGAATACCGAAAAGGGGTATTAACCGGACGAAATATACCGATACGGACGTCCTAAATAAACACATCGAATGCCCAGTTAACGTATAGGCCTGTATTGATTGCGGCATAGGTACGGTAATGTAATGCTTACGGTATGCTTAGGTTGACGGTAATAAATTTGAAGGAGACAAAGATATTGCAAAACAAGTAATATTATAATTTTACAACAAGTAATGGTCAGCTACGAACGCGTGACCCAGAGGTTAGTATCCGGTGCAACGCATAATCATTGCCATATACTAGCGTTGTCTTCGAGACGTTTCCGGCTGGTATTGATATGGATCAGTCGAGCTCCTAATGATTGTTTGCAACCGTCTGCAGTTAACTTAATTGTTTCAAATTCGTAAATATGTTCTACTAAAGTTGTTTCTAACGGGATATTTACCATGATAATAATGAGCAAAATTGAAACATAGGTAAATAAATTAACATAATATATCAATAACAATGATGGATTTAAAAGTTGTATTGTAAATATTGGTTTTGAATTTAGGGTTATTTTAAAAAAATGGTTTTTAATAAAAAAAAATTAAATAACTTTTTCCCCCAAAATTTTTTACCTTATGGCTCAAACCTAATGGATTAAAAAAAAAACTAGGTCTATATCTCAGTAATCATGGGATCCCCGGTGGTAATAAACAAGAATTACATAAAGATCAACATTTTTTCTTCGGTTCGTTGGTTGTAAAAACACGATTCATAAAAAAAATACGATTTGCACCAAATTTGGTCTAGATCTCGGGAACCCCGCGGTCTATAGAAAAGATTTTTGTTTTGATTCGTAGGTCATTAGTCATTACTAATTCTTTGGTTCCTCGGTTGGGTTTTTTCATAAGTAATGTAGTTTTTTTTGTATGGTTTTTTTTGTGGGACTTGAACCCGCGCCGCGGCCGTTCCCTCAGAACGGGAATGGGTTTTTTTTCTTCTTATCTTTTTACATAATTTCAGCCCGTCTTGTTTTGTTGTTTTGGCGTAAAGAGGTTACAAACACCTATACATCCAAACTTTCGCATTTATGATAATAAGTGCGATAATTTGAATAAGGAAAATTAATTTAAACAACCATAAACCATTCTATAGTTAAACCGCTACCTGTACCACAGCAGGTTGATCGAAAATTCGAAACCCACTCATACGTATTTCGAAGTTCCCGTTTTCAATCAGCCCATGTGGATCCGGCCTAACGTTGAATGTGGATTGACAATCCGTTCGTTAATTCAACAGAATCCGATCTTTTTGTACGGATAATTGATATCCGGCGGCGTTCGGAATTAGAACCAGTCAATTATTCAGCTGATTATCAAATAAATTGGCGCCACAAAGCAGTGGCAGCGGTTATGGTAAACAGTGTGTATCTAGTATCTACTAATTTCAAAATTACTGGGCAATAAACTACCAAACAATACAAAATCATTAATTATTTAGGTTGGTATCAGCTTCTGATGTGGTTTTCTGTATTATTTAGGGATGAAGGTGTAGAACTCCATCCATGCAGCATTTTTGACCTGTTACAAACAGCATAATATTTTTTGTTATTAGAAAATCTGAAAAAATCCTTTTTGGTTTCAGTTTTCATTTTGTCGTTTTATCCAGTAATATAAAAGTAATGTACTTGATACTTTTTTAATCGACTTCAAAAAGGAGGAGGTTCTCAATACTGAATCGTTTTTCTCAGAACTTTTGACTGGGTGGTCCGATTTTCATGATTCTTTTTTTATTCGAGAGCTGGTGCTTTTCGTGTGGTCTCATTTTAATTTGGTTTAGTTCTGACAGTGGGATCCATATTATTCAAGTCGGTTAATAGTTTTTTTTAAAGCAAAATCAATTATTTTACACAAAATGTAAAAATTCTATCATCTATTTTACACCAAGATATTGAAGAGGTGAGTATGTACCTATTTTAAAAGATTTCAGCATCAAAAGATCATTATGTGGACTACCTACTTACGACGTCTCGATAAATGACTGACCAATTCCAAATAACCGATTCCAATTTTTAATATCCAATTCCTATTCTGCTAGGTCCAACTAACTAGATTCAGATTGATTTACGCCCCCAAAAGCCTTTACGATTTATTATTTCCGTAGATAACTTGTCTTATGAAATTCACAGTTGATCTAACCCCATCGGGAGTTTTCCCAAAATTACCTGACGACGCAAGACGCCGAGGAAAAAGCCCATGTTTTTTTCCGCTTTTACATCGATCATGGACCAAGGCATACAAGACAAATGATCTGTGAATTTTTCAGGGTAACTTTGCTATTTTTTCCCCCTTTCTATTTGCAGGAGTACAGGGACTGGTTTTAGGCAAACCAGCTTCGTGCGTTTTTTGAGATCAAAGTAGCCAATTTGTTATTTCAGATCTAGAATTTTATACTTTAGTACCTCTTTTTTTTATTATTGCGTATGCAAATCCAATGAAAAAAATATTTTGGATCCTTTTGGAATATTTGGCGTTTGGCTTTCATCATAAACTTTCACTGTTATTGTATTAGTTAAGTAGGTAGTTTAATTTGTTGATAACGATTTAATTAGTGATACTAAGATTATCAGTTATCTATTACCCAGAACACACATTAAAAAGTGATTTTCATCCCACGGGAACTGATTTATGGGATAAAAAGTAGCCTTTGTTTTATTCCGGGATTAGATTTACCTGTATGCAAAATTTCAGCCAGATCCGTCCAGTAGTTTTGGCGTAAAGAAGTAAAAAACATCCATCCATACATCCATACAAACTTTCGCCTTTATAATATGATTAGTGTGATAAGTATGATATAGTGTGATGTGAAGTGTGATGTGATTATTATTGTTAATATTTATTTGTGAAAAGTGCCTCGTCATGGTTCGTGAAAAGGATTCCTGGTATCGGCTGTCAACTCGACTTTGCAGGGCTTATACCATGGCTGATGTCCTGAATGTCATGTAATTTTTGAAGACTCGTTTTTACCTTGGTTATTATTGAGTGTCATTTAGACGAATAGCTGATTAATAAGGTTTAAGCCAGCCAAAAAATATATATTTAACAGGAAGAAAAAAATAATTTAGCCGCATCTAGTGGTCAGCAAAAATTACTTCAGTCAGCAAGTTATGTGACATTGGGCAGCCTAAAAATTTATGAAATGTCAGTTAGCTTGTCAGTCAGACACCCCTTTAGGTCCTTCCCTTAGCCGTCTTCCGCAATGTTATGTTAATGATGAATAATTCTGTTTTTATTGTATCTTCCGTATAAATCCCTCATTCGGCTGCTAGCCTGCCGTCGCTAGTGATATTTCGTATGTGATGTACGGCCCGGAATCATGAGTTTGCGACTTACTATTTCTGCCGCTCGACGCCAAGAATTCTGTTGGTTGTGGCTGTTTTCGTGGCACACTGGATCTGTAGCATTCCAGTGGTTTCCTTACAAATTTGCAACGCAACTGCCAAGATATTCTGGGAGTTTGAGATAATTCACTAAGTATCTTCTATCCACGGTTTTCTGGCAGAGATTGCTCTTGAGCGACATAAGACCGACGATAAGACCGCTTAAGAGCGAACAATTGTCACATATTTTGTAACTAGCTGCGCCCCGCGGCTTCGCACGCGTTGTTCCTATGGAAACGTTAAAAGGTGATTTTATCCCACGGGAAATGATTTATGAGATAAAAAGTAGCCTATGTTTGATTCCAGGATTACTTGTATGCAAAATTTCAGCCAGATCTGTCCAGTAGTTTTGGCGTGAAGAAGTAACAAACATCCATCCATCCATACATCCATACAAACTTGCGCATTTATAACATTAGTGTGTATTTTGTAATGTTTATGAATTATTATTTTTAAGTGAACAACAAAGAATTTTCTATCTTTCTATTTAAGTATTTATCTTCTTACTTTGATGATGTTGTCCTCCTAGCCGAATGTCGACCATGACGGCCAATATTCTCGGAGACTAGCCAGATGCGATATAGTATAGTGCACAAATGTGTGCGCAAACAAACTGCACTCACGGTGCACTCTCTTTTCCCTCGCTCTCATGATCTACATATTTGCGTAGTTCCCTATCCGCACGAGAGTACCAAATTGTATGGAAAAAAAGACGGATCACGTCTCGATACTAAGGTCAGAAAGACTCGCCCTATTTATTGATCACACTAATAATAAAAATATCTATCTAAGTAAAAGTAAAAAGTAAAGTAAAAATCATTTATTGATACAGAACATGGAACACAGAAATAGTTTTGAAAAACGATGTCATCTGCAGAAGTAAAACACTGTGTCGCAGAATGACAACGCCCTCCTCTAGATACTATTGTCTAGAATACTATTTACAATGACAATGGCAGAACTAAAGATAAATATTCTATTAGCTAAGTTTAACCTATTTTAATTAATTAATTAATCTAATCTAAAGCCAGTGTTATTTACGGTGCGTACGTAGTGTATGTGTATGTTTTATGTGTGTGTGTGTGTGTGTGTGTGTATGCGTGCGTGTGTGAGAGAGACAGAGGGGTGTGTTTTTGTGTGTGCTTTTGAATGCATGTAAAAGATGGACACCGGTCTCGGAGTCGGAGTCCGGGCAACAGGAGCAGCCGGTGTATGGGCGTTGTGTTTTGTGTGTTAGGTTTTATTTGACAACTTTTAGTAGAGCCTTAGTAGTACCTATGTAATATATTGTATTATGTAATCATAATCAATCACCCATAACAGCAAGCTCTGCTTCGCTTGGCGCTAGATGATGCTGAGTGGATTGTCTAGTTTTATTATTTTATAAAGGAATTTTATTAAAAAAATACGGTATTTTCTTAGCTGTGTGCCATGATAACTGGCCATATCCACAGTTTCTGCACACGAATATTATTGAAGAAAGTTAATCTTATTATTTACCGTCTCTGGAATATTATTAGATATTCCTTGAAATACTTTCATTGTGGTATGGTTATACGAATATCTAATCCCAAAATGTGATGGTGATAAATTTATCCCCACTTGTGAACAGTACATAGGTATGTTCATATAACTTGCTATACTCTTCCCTATAAGAAGAAGATGGTGCCTTATTTTTTTTTTATATTATGTTCGATTTCCGCCTCGGGACATACCATCTACAGGTATTTGTTTCGGGCGATCTTGATGGTGGAATGGAATTAATGGTCTTTTTATAATAGTATTAATTCTGTTTTAAAAAGCTTTAAACCGACTTCAATTTTTATAGTTTTTTCATGGATTTTCATGGATCCATTGAACCAAATTAAAATAGGACCACACGGGAAACACCAGCTTTCGTATAAAAAAATAATGATGAAAATCGGACCACTTAGTCAAAAGTTCTGAGGTAACAAACATAAAAAACATAATACAGTCGAATTCAGAACCTCCTTCTTTTTTGAAATCGGTTAAAAATATGTCATTAACGTTGTGGGGTGCTGGCTTAGAATTTGCACCACCCCAACTCTTCCCGCGGGTGTCGTAAAAGGTAAAAGGGCGACCAAGGTATCCACGGGGCCCCTACTCGTGGATATACCTTATGCCTTACAAGCGCGTCCTGAAGAGCAATTCTTCCACTAAATTCCGATTTCGAACCCACATGCCCAGCAAGGGAATAGGGTATATGCACCGATTTTTTTTATTGTTTTAATCGATTATTTAGGTCATTATTAAACCGAAAAATGATAAGACGCTCTCAGCGAGCGTCTTATCATTTTTTTTTGCATTTTGCAATAACAAGGCAAAAAAACAAATCAAAACTACAATCATTTTCGGGTGATAAAAACGCTGCCATATTGGCGCCATGTTTATTTGACGTCGACGTTCACACTCTTTTAAAACCTTTTGTGACGACCTCGGTAGTGATCATCTCAGGAAAGAGGTTTTTCGAAAAAGCTGAAAATAAACGACAATACCAAATGTGAAGTAGGCAGAATAGTGTCAAATCATGGTGCAGCAAAATTGACTTGTCTAAGTACTTATTTTGTAAGTCTAAAGAAATAAACGATTTGACTTTGACTTTGACTTCAAGCAGAATAAAAAAAGAAGAAATGTGAACAGCAATGTCACGTCCGCTCTAGTCAATGGCGTAGCGTTTTGAAATTTTGCGATTGAGATTTAAAATATCAATTTTTAAATGTTACAATAAAAACCTCTCAAAATGCAAAAATAAATATGTTTCTATATCAATAGAGAACACGTATATATATTTTTAGCCATTTTGAAGTCACATATTATGGATGAGATAAAAGCCAATAAGGCACATATCAGAGGGAGGCCTGCGTCCAGCAGTTGACCATTATAGGCTGTTGAGGTTGAGGTAAGACATAATATCTAAGTAATGTTAAAAAAAAATTGCTTTTGATATTGATTTTTCATAATTTGAGGCTACACTGGTGAAACAAAAATTTAGTTACCTATATCTTATCCATTTTGAATGGAGCAGCGTAAACTAACCGCCCATACTTAACCTAAAATTCACTTTGTTGGCGTGTCCTTTTATACGTAATTTACATTACTTGTCGATTTTAGATCCTTAAAAATTACTTACAATTATATCTGAAACTCGACGCCAAGCAAGTGAGATTTTGTTATTTGTGTCGTACTTTGTTTACTAGCATGCTTCATTCAAAATGGATAAACCATAGTTTGAAAAGGACGCATCCCATACTGATCGCACGTGGAATATAAAATTACCCCACCAACTACCTAAGTATGTCATATGTATAGTTATTGGTTTCGCTCATTGTGAACTAACCTTAATAAAACCCCTATGAGACCTTCTGGTAAATTTTTAGAGAAGCCACCCTTTTCATAACACTTATTTATAAACCCACAAGACCAAATTCAGATCAAAGTTGTAGATTCCTTCTTAAATATGCATATGGTAAACACATCTAGGGAGAGATTTTGTCCATTTTTCCCTGGACTGTATAACTTAACCCTTTTCCATCTCGTTGAATACGTGATTAGCATGTAAATAGAGCTTAACCCACCTCTGACCCTACCTGAGCGCTCGAAAGTAGCTGAGCAGTTTTGTTACCAAAACTACCTAGCCATGTCGTTGAGAGAAGCAAAAACTTTTGTTCGTGGTTGGATTATTTCGTCAGTATAGATTTCGTATCGTAATTTGGATGAATTTAGAGTAATGAGGGTTTGTAGAAAATTAAATATAATTTTCCGTTGTAATAAAAAGCACTTTCTCTTATTCTCAATCTACAATATAGAAAATTATAATAACTGGGTCTTCTTTTATTATACGAAGGACTAAGTCACTTAGCGGTCATACATACCGTCCCATAAATATCATCACAAACAATTACCAACCATCTAATAAAAACCATATTTTAAGATAATGCGGTTGTACTTTACTGCTACGTTGTTATAACTATTATGATACGTAAATAAGTTCTACTCCTGTGACATGAAGTAGGACTTTTGCAGTTTTTTTCGCATTTCATTAAGTTGCTTCACAAATTCTGATTACGGCAATAAGGATCGTACCTCCACATTGCATAGGTAAATCTTAATAACGTAGTTTCCGCCAATGTGTTAATGTGTTAGTGGAACGAAGATTTATGCCTTGAAAGGACTCAGTAATAGTTTAGAATCACGTTGCGTAGGTATTTATCATTTCAGGGGTTGTGATGGTAATTTTGAACAGTTTATTTTATAAAATTAGGTAAAATTTATACCTATTTAATTCGTTTGTAGGTAATTAAAAACTGTCTTTAAATGGTTACTTAAGTGCAACGAATCTAGTGCCCGTAATATGAAAGCTTATTTGGTCATCGACTCAGTAAACGTAGTGTAGGATGCTCGGCCAGGTGGAATGATGACCTGAGAAAGACTGCAGGTAGATGCTGGATGTGGTAAGCTGCAGATAGCACGCTAGGGCATTTATTCACATTGTATCTCATCTCAACAGCTTAGATTAGTCCACTGCTGGACGCAGGCCTTCCCCCTAATAAGATTGGTGGCACAATTGTTTGGTGCTGCTGAACACCTCACAGTGGCTATCTTCTAGTTGCCTCTTACGACACCCTGGAGGGAAGAATGAGGTGGTGGAAATTCTAAGACGCGCCACATAGTTGGCGCAGTAATCGCTCTTATTAGGGGCGGCATATGTACAGCAGTTGACTTTATCTGTATAGATTGATGATATTGATGATCATCGATCAGATTAAATCAATTCAATTGATTTATCGATCAGATTAAATCAATTCAATCGATTTATCGATCTGCTTCAGTAACGCATATGCTATAGAATAGCGTTTCTCAAGCTTAGGTGGATGACTTAGCAAGCTTTTCTAATAATGCTTTAATCTCACTTCACCTCAACAGCTATATCAATCCACTGCTGGATGCAAGCCTCACCCTGCGACTTGGCTTTTTTCTCATGGGGGGTTATGCCCATAATCCCCACGCAGGGCGTGTGGGAGCGCTGCTACGGTGGATATCCCTTAATCGCCGCTTACGACATCCACTGGAAGATATGGGGTGGTGGGGGGTGGTGCATAATTTAAGCCGACACAGCAGCTTTGTAATGCTATAAAATTTTCTTTAACTCTCATACAGCCCGCGCGGGTGAATCACCACGGCGGACAAGAGAATATATAATTGTTCGACTAACTACGTGTTTTAATCTCTACTACAAACCCTGTCTAAAACGAAAACACGTCGAAAAAACAAACCGTATTTAAAACCGCATTTAAATTTCCCAAAGTAGTTTGTAAGCGATTCATAGACTCGGAAATCCGCAAGTCCAGCGAATTAACCCTGATTACCAGCAGCGCACAAGAGTCTTTTAAACCGTAATCCTTTTGATCAGACCTCGGTTTAACAAGCTTTCAGATCAAAGGGAATGGGACAATTATGGTCCTTCGAGTCGAATTATCTGATGGCTACTAATGAAATTGTTTGTGTAGGGTTAATATTTTAAAGCTCAATAAGGTTTTAGGAGTTTTTTTCCTTGTTTTTAGATTTGTTTTGGTTTTTAAAATGAATCTTTTTATGGAAATCAAGACACACATCGGTTTTCAGAATAACAGAAATGAGTTCCAAAGTAAGGAATTTTATATTTATATGTTGTGTAGTAAAAAATAAATAATGTTGGACAATTCATACAGCATTATCTAGCCCCAAGCTTAGCAGAGCTTGTGTTATGGCTACTAGATAACTAATATACCTAATACAATACACTACATAGATAGATATTTTATATTATACATAGAAAACATCCAACCAGAACATCCTGAACAAATATCTGCAGATTGTACACACATTTGTCCCGAGGCAGGAATCGAACCCGCAACCTCCTGCATCGCAGGCTGACCTTCGCCGACCGAGCAACAGAGGTCGTCCATTCGACATTTAACTTACATAGAAACTCAATTTAAAAGAATCCTAATCAAATATACTCGTGTTCTATCTATGGTGACAACTTGACCGAGTAATCGATGAAGCCACACCCTATTAATAGAGCGTTAGGGTTCATTATATGGTATGGCGCTATTACCATTTATGGAGGATGAAAATTGATATTTTAAAGTCCAATTACACCTTTGTGCGTTTATATCAATAATTTAAAGCTTTATACACGTGTACGGCTTAACCTTATTGCTCAGGTAGTCAGCCCCTTCAGGCTGGTCGCACCGCAAACTGGGCAGTGAATGCGTTAAAAATACACCTCGTTCCAGCAAATTAGAACGCCAAAATTTGTATATCCCTTAAGAGCTCCCCTACCTCTATAATAACGGAGAAAACCTGACTTTCCAGTCCTATAGTGGTCATAAAAGGTCATGTTGTGCATATAAGGGTCATGTTTGCGGCCGGTCATGCCACGTCAGATACTTGCCATGTTTGTTCAGGACTAGTTTCTGACTCCGTGTATTGTGCGACAAACATTGTCGCCATAAAATTATACGCAAACTTAATAGGGTTTGAGTATGAGACAAAGGTAGGTCAGCGTTTGGTTGTTGCTGATATATGCATGTGAGCTTGCGCCTAAGGCTCGCATGCGCTTTTTTTGAATACAAAGTACAGTGTATTTCGGGCCCTCGGGGAAGAACAATCTGGTGTTAGTGATGCTAGATTGACTGTCAGTTTTAAACGGTTTTTAGTGTACTATACGACTATTTTTATATATTCAGGACAAAATGCGGGTAGAACCCAGCTTTGGGAATCGCTTAGATCAGACGTTGCTCATAATGTGTTATAATATTTGCGTAAGTATCATTCCTTCGCTGAAACTTATCGAAAAACTGTCGTAGTTGTTTAAAAACTAGTTCTTTCATATGAATTAATGTTATAGTTTGATCTACTTGTATGATTTGGAAATCCCTGAAAGTATTATTAACCTGAACGGAGTAAGTATTTAAAACTAGTGCCAGGCCAAACATTCTGTAGTTCGTTTCGGCCTTTTAGTAGTGAAAACGTGACAGACAGAGAGTCTGTGTTACTTTAGTATTGATGGTTTAAGTAGTAATTTGTGGCGTGGTTGTCATAATCTATGGTTTATCCATTTTGAATGAAGCATGTTAGTAAACAAAATACGACACAAATAACGAAATCTCATTTGCTTGGCGTCGAATTTCAGATATAATTGTAAGCAATTTTTATTGAAGGGATGATCTAAAATCGACATGTAATGTAAATTACGTATAAAAGGACGCGCCAACAAAGTGAATTTTAAGTTAAGTATGGGCGGTTTGTTTACGTTTATGCTTCATTCAAAATGGACACGGTATAGGTGTAGATATAAGCCTCCAAACCTAGAGGTGGAATGTAGGGTGGGACTTAAGAATTCCCGTTTCGTAGCTAGCTTCGAATCAGGATTATTTCTCCCATTTCAAAGCCAACTACCAAATCTGGGTTCGAGATGAGACTAAAGGGCTGACCCGGCTATTATACTATTATATATTATTATACTTATGATTACACTATTATACTTATTATTATTTATAATACTTATCTTAAACAAGATAAGACTGGAATATAATTAAGCAGTTGTATTTTAACCGGGCTATGGATTTGATTGGAATGTCGATCTATGGATAGGCAATGTCGGAGTAGTCAAATCCTGAGTGAAAAAGTTCCTTTTGACATTTTCTCAGAAGGAACTTTTTAACCATCTCACATAAGAAAGTTAAGATGTGGCATAATCTTCACTTAAGTGAGATGGTAGTCAAATCATTTACCAGTTTTAAACGGTTTTATTTTGCTTGCCCTGCTTGTTTGGGTCTAATCTAGTAATTCAAATTTGACCCTCTTCCTATTGACGAATTGATCTGAAATTTGGTACGCACCTTTTGCTCTGATAAAAATATTTAAAAACCGTTTAAGATGATTTTTATATTGAGATATTTTACGATCAAAGGATCAGAGTGTAGAACAAGGCAGAACATCCCTGGATTGATGTGGCGATCATGCCTTTTGTCCTGCTGTGCCCATCGTATTGTTGAGAAAGAGTTGAGACAAGAAAATAAATATACTTTTCAATTGCTCATTTTAATAAATTAAAGTTATCTGAGAGTTAGCAGACAATCACCAACAAACTTAATAACTAGATCCTAAAATAGTTTTGCATGCAAATTCACATTAACAATAGATAATAGAAGCGTCTTAAAGGTTTGTTGAGGCTATTCCAAGCCCTTTATTCAAAGTTCCAATGGGCCCACTAAAGCTTTGTGGTGGAAGGCATTGATTTATTAAAAGAGAAGATAGGTTACGTTCTCCCAACGCTTACACAAAAATTGGCATGTGTTACAACTACACGCAAACACTTATGCTCACGGTTATATTTCCAGTCCTGTGCAATACAAAGAAGAACAAAGACGTATCTAAGACCGAAGTGATACCGAGACAACAATACTTCGCGAATCACGACCGCCCGTGCCGCCGGTCAGACGGTGACTGAGGTGGGAGCACACAATTTTACACAATTTGAGGTTGCCACTTTCGAGAAACCAGTACCTCATCTTCCCTTTTTAATAAATCAATGGTGAACCAACAAGCCTTGCCTCGGGTTGTTTACAAACCTCACGTACCTTTAATACTGAGTAATTTCGAACGATATAGAACTATTTGGATTGACTACTGATTATTTGGGAATTCACTATTTATTAGTAAACCCAATACAGTCTAAATCCGGGTACATGCCAGCGTTACAGGGCGTATTGTAGCATTTGCAGTGGCATGAGACGTTACGCCGCGCCGCGGCGCCGCGTGCTAAATAAAATCTGCCTCTTTGTTCGTTGCGATTGCCTTCATTCCTCGTACTGACCAAAGCTCGCTGTATAACATCTTATACCAAGCAATTCTTGTATATATTTATTAGTTCACAAAACAGAGTAAGATGCTTATGAAAATACAGTAGATACAATGTTGTTACGAACTAGATTTTACCCAAATATGCTATACTAGCTGCGCCCCGCGGCTTCGCACGCGTTGATTCTATGGACACGTTTAAAGGTGATTTATATCCACGGGAACTGATTTATGGGGTAAAAACTAAAAAGTAGCCTATGTTTGATTCCAAGATTAGAATTAGATGTATGCAAAATTGCAGCCCGATCCGTTCAGTAGTTTTGGCGTGAAGAGGTAACAAACATCCATCCATCCATCCTTCCATCAATCCATACATCCATACAAACTTTCGCATTTATAATATTAGTGTGATACTACTGAAAAGATCAGGCTAAAACTTTGCATAGATTAAACTTTAAGCCTGGAATCAAGCATAACTAGTTTTATCCCCTAAAGAGTTCCCATGAGAGAGAACTAACCTTTCTATACTTACGGAAGCCTAATCGACAAAAAAATCTATAATGATAGATTATTTTGTGCTCTGTTGGTAATAAAATTAAACGTTTTCATAGAAACAATGCATGCGAAGCCGCGGGCAGAAACTACTCATGTTATAAAGACGAAAACGTACATAACATAATATAATTGTAACCCTTAACTTTAAATAGTGCAATTACACTTTTAAAGTAAGTACCTAACCTTTAACTTTAAATAGTACCACTATTCTTTTCCGTCAACAGGAATAGAATATATCCCAAATTGTAATCTGTTTCCACTTGAAAAACCAATTTCAATTACTAGATTTGATCCAACAAATAAACTGGCCAAACAAAAGAAAACTGTTTAAATACCTGACTGTTATACGAGTATAAATTGTAGTTAAAGTATAAGTAGTTCAGTTTCACTGCAACGCGGATTTTACAAGATCTTTCTTCTTTTAAGAACTAAAGTAACTTATTTCAGCCCGAGCTTGTTTATTTTTCTCGTAAGAGCGGAGGTAGTGTCTACCTTTACAGCCCTAAAATGCAAGTCCAACCCTAAAGTACAATATTACTGGGAATTTAGGGTCAACCGCGCACCGGGGAGGCTCTGCCGGATTTATGTTCAATATATTCCCTTTTCTCGTTAATATCGTAAAAAGATCCTTTAGATATATTTAGATTTATTTGTTGAAAAGGGGTAATCAAAAGTTATATTTTGTTTTTGGGTGAAACTGCGTTGTTTATCATATTATATACTAGCTGCGCCCCCGCGGCTTCGCACGTTGTTCCTATGGAAACATTAAAATGTGATTTTCATCCCACGGGAACTGATTTATGGGATAAAAGTAGGATTAGAATTACCTGTATGCAAAATTTCAGCCAAATCCGTCCAGTAGTTTTGGCGTGAAGAAGTAACAAACATCCATCCATCCATCCATACATTCATTATTAGTGTGATAGTAAGACCTACGTAAAAATTCTTCTTGGTTGCTTTAGGTAAAAATAAACAAGTACCTAACTCATTTGTGTAGAGTACACACTTGCCATTGCTCGTCAGTTACTGTACAGCACATGCCCTTATTCTAAAAAGGAGTTTTAGATAAAAAACGAATACTTTCCCTATAAATTTTCCACTTGAAATAAGAAGCAACAAAGACCTAAAAAGCTCTCTTAGCCCATACATTACCGCTGAACTTCACTGTTTACAAACTAAGATTAACATCCAGCTCGTGGTACCATTATGCAGGAAACGTGCTTTACTAGTACAGTCAATAACAAGAGCCGTTGCACAAGATTAACATTTCGAGGGCGCATAGCGCGCCATATTGCAAAAAAAAACAGGATTTCGTGGTAATAACAGCTGGACCAAGCATACGTTTTTCAACGGTGCGTGGCGCGGCGTACGCGCAAAAATCAAGCATTTGCTTATTTACAAGAAAAGTACACAACTTATTAAGATACTACGCGAAGATACGGGCGAAGGTCCGCCTGCGACGCAGGAGGTCGCGGGTTCGGTTCCCGCCTCAGGACAAATGTGTGTACGATTTACAGATATTTGTTCTGGGTGCTCGTTTTCTATGTATAATAAAAAATATCTATCTATGTAGTGTATTGTATTAAATATATCAGTTATCTAGTAGATACCCATAACACTAGCTCTGCTTAGCTTGGGGCTAGATGATGCTGTGTTAATTGTTCAACATTATTTATTTATTATATTATTATTATACTGTTTCAAGGATCCAAATAATTACTGTTATCTTAATACAAAGTCAGGAGGAACAGCAAACACGTGTAGACTTTCTCGGTATTTATTTCACCCAATACAATAATTATCAGCACTGATTTAACTCTAATAGCATTTTAATTAACAGCAATATTACAGATACACTTGATACACTTGATACAGTTGTGATTGTAGTTGATGACTCGCAATGGAATGGCTGCCCGGTCCGTTGTCCTGGCTTTTTTATGGGAACCCGACTGAGCCACTCGAAGCTTCGCATCGGGGCTCCTCGGTTCGGCATGGCCCGTAAACAGTCGTCGTCGGTTCGGCTCGGATTGCTTCGAGTTGGTTTTTTCCCACGTAAACAAACGTCGGTTGTGCTCGGGCCGCCTTAGATAGCAAGTTTCCTACACAAATCACCCTGCTTGGGTTGCGCTGTGGCTCAGGCTAGCTGTTCTACATGGAATATTTCTGCTTATTTTACAAATTTATTAAACAAAGCTTACATTGGTGTCGATTCTGTGTTTTAGGATTCCTAACCTAAATTTTAAGATTTCTAAATTTTCTATGCTAGGTCGACCAAAAATTATTGTATTCTCTATAAAGGTCCTAAAAATACCTATAATATGAAGAACGTTTTTCAAAATCGCAAAACCTCTCTGACTTGAGTGGTTGGGATTTTGCTGCGAGCAAAATATGTTTTTTTCTAAAACGTTATTTTTAAATACTTCTTTACATGGGTCAAACAGTTCATCCATTATTTGAGAAATCTTTTAGAAATTCAAATCGATACTAGTTTAAAATCGATAAATTTTAATCATGACCTAATTAGATGCCTGCTAAAATTAGGTAGACGTTTCTAACCATAGCTAAAATTTAATGCAAAGAATAGGGTTAAAGCTATAACTAAGTTAAGCTGTTTTAGATCTATCAATCTAATTTTAGAGCTGTCATCCTAATTTTAAACCCGTTTGTTTAATTTTTCAAGGAATATGGTTATAGCCCTTTTAACTAAATTGAGTTGTTTCAGGTCCGTCAGCTTCATGTTAGAGCTGTCATCCTAATTTTAAACGCGTCAGTCAAATTTTTCAACCATAGAATCAATTTTATCTGCTAGAAATTCCGCAATCCTAATTTTAGCTAATCCTAAAACAACAGAATCGACACCAATACCTACCTACGAATATTAATATTAATCATTTCAATAGACCGTAGGACTGTACGACAAGCGAGGACATATAAATTGTTATAAGTTAGTATGTAAGTTTATAGTGTGTTCTGTTCTCCGAAAAAAGCAAAAAAAATAAAAATAAAATAGGCTTCCTGAGATTTCGACCAAATGTATATATAATAGAGTATATGCGAAACAATGTTCTGTATGAATTTTATTCGTTATAATGTTTTCGTATTCAAGGAACCAAAGACAAAATGATGAATTTCTGCACTGTTTGGCTCAGCCCTGATTTTGTTCAACTTTCACAGAGTGGTTACAAAGTTGAACAAATTGGAAAAATAATTCCGATTAGTTCAACTCGTTGAACTTTGAGTTGAACTTTCCGCAATAGAGGTGTTAAGAAGTGCCTGTACTGCAAGGTTTTGGAGGGGTTCTCTATACTACAGCCCCTAATGGCGGCCCCTGTTATTGGGATTAAATATTAGGAAAACACAAAACTAATTGTTTCTAGGAACGGGTTACTTTAATCATTGCATATACTTGTTTTATTATACCTACGCAAATTCCAATCAGAACATAGATGGTTTCAAATTCTTCGGAACTAAATTAATCATGGTCAGAACGATATCAGAACGCCGAAGGAATTTGTATCTCAAGAATTCTGTTAATATTACTTTAACCCAATGAATCTAGCTAAAACACTCAACAGAAATTCAGCTATTGCTAACACAGCCGAAATTCCAATGAACGTGAACGCTACTTTTGCAAGAAATTCCGTGAAAATTTTGCCCTAAATCATCACCGCAAATTGAATCCAATGGTCAATAAAGGAAGAACAACTTCGACAACGCAATTTTCCCAGAATTTGATTAGAAGATTAATGTGTAGGGTAGAAAGTCACGCGGACTTGGAATTTTAAATTTGTTTTTGTTTCAAGAACAAGTTACGTCCTCCCTCATTATAATCATTGAGTTCCTTTAACTTGTCAAAGTTGGGACCACATATACGAAAAACGGTTTATTTATACGAGTATGTATGTAATGCATTCATTGACGACCTCTGTGGCGCGGTGGGCGAAGGTCCGCCTGCGACGCTGTCGATGGTTGCGGGTTCCATTCCCGCCTCGGGACAAATGTATGAACGAACTGCAGATATTTGTTCAGGGCATTCTGGATGTTTCCTATTTATAATAAAATATATATATAAAATTTTTTATATAAATTATATAAAAAAATATTAAGCTTGTTGCAAAAGAGATTATATCTTGCTTCATTTTTTAATTATTCAGGTATCGTCAAAGATTTAAATCGTTAGATTTAATTAGATTCGCCGAAAAAACTGTGGCATTTTCTTCGAATACGTGCGTTAACAAAATGCTGACACACGATCACTGTGAGTAGATAAAATTAGTGTTTTTGACAATAAACCTAACAATTAATATTGCTTTTTCCAGTGCAATCACATAGCACGATCTTTTTTTAAACAAGCACACCACAATAAAACACAGTTTACTGATTACAAATGACAAAGAAAAGTTTGTGAGCTCACACGGAAGGGCCTTTCTAACGATATAAATATTTGGGTATTCTATTATAAATTTATGCCAAACCAAAAATGGCGATGATTATGAATTTCTGCCTGTGGAGTCCACTTAGATAAATGTAGTTTTTGGATTAATTTTCACTGATTAAAAGTTTTCAAAGGTCACGAAGAGCTAAGCCCCTTCTTAAATAAGAATCCTCACTGCATCAAGTTAAAAAAACGTGGCTACATAAAACCAGAGATATAGACTGATTTATAATATCTGCACATATGGCGTGATATATTAATTTATCAACTGATTAATCCGCTGATTAGTCACAAGAGCAACGGAAGCACTCTAATCAGTTGATTGATTGCCTTGCTCTTATGTTGGGACGTTATACCCTGTGTGAGTTAAGGTATGGGCGGTATATTTTCCACACACATTTGCAGAAATGCAAGTCTAAGGTTTTTTGGCTACCATAGTTTACAATATGGGTAATGAATGTTGGCACAATACAATACAATACAAAATACTTTATTGTACACCAACAAAAATACAGTTCTAAAGAAATTACATAAAAAAGTACAATGGGCGGCCTTATCGCTTAGAAGCGACCTTTTCCAGGCAACCTTGGGATGGATAGTATTATGTGAATTAAAGAAAGGCAGTGGTGTACCAAATATATCTTAGATAAAATTTACAACAATAGAAATACTTTAAAACAGGAGCAACTAAATCTACATTTGGTAATAACTAACGATGTTAAATTCCATATGAAATCCTAGAGATTTCAACATCACTTGACTCCGTGGTGTAGTTGGTTATCATATTCCAGTACTGGAAAGGACGTGGGTTCAAGTCCCGTAGAAGTCGATTTATTTGGGTTATTATTTGATTTGGCAACTCTATTCTGTAAGAAAATATAGGTAAGGATGTACAACATCAAGGCAGAACATAATAAAAATAGCATTACTACATTAGTTGCCTTGCAGTCGGCAACTTGGCTTCCATGTATTTGAGACGTGTAGCCCCTACTTACCAGCCTCTGCCTTGCGGCCTGAAAGGCCACCAGGGGGCTAAAGCCACTGGAATACCTGGGAATCAGCGTCATGGACAATGAAAGAGTCAGAGGCAACTTTAACTTCTGTGTACAGACTAGAAGAGAGAATGAGATAAAGGCATTTAATACAAAAAACAAAAACACTATCAGCAAAAGGGTGTATCCAATGGTCGCATACCAACAAAGAACAACTAGATACTTTGTTGAGTTTCTACTCAACAAAGTAGGTATCAAGTTGTGGTGCAACGTTATCAATCGGTGGAGTTTGGCAAGGCGATTCCGTGGCGTACTGGTTATTAAGTTGGTTCGATCCAGGTAACAATGTAAAGTTCTTGAAGTATAAAGTTGCACGCGGGTCGACCATGTTTTAGATTAGATGTATATATCTAGAAAATGAGCTAGCTTGACGTAATATCTCTCATCTCAAAAATTCGATCTACTGTTCTTCAATTTAGGTACAATTGTATCGGCGTACAATTGTCAATTGGTCAAAAGACTGGCCTGTACACTCATTTGCAGATGTAGGAAATCAACCCCATCTGCAGCACTGGACACAATTTTACAACGCCCTTGCATGTTTACATTCAGCAAGAAGCGATGGCGGCGTCTCTTAGAATATATTCAACGAACCTGTGGAAAGTTGAGTCGAGCTCACAAACCAGAGTAGAATACTAAGCAAAGCAATTGCTGCATTTCCAGAAGCGGCGACTGGAACTGACAGAATAGCGTCTACCTACTTAACTGGTAAGACGTATGAAATAACGCATGAAGAGAACGCAGCAGCGATTACCGCACATGATGTTATCACATATCTACACTGATGGGGCCAAGAACAGAACAGGAGCTGGCTGCGGCTATTTCTGTCCCGAAACTGGACCCTCAAGAGCCCAACCACTAAATCCTGTCATGCACAACAGCCTTCTGCAATCTGCAAGAACAACACTAAAAGCTATGGGAGCATCGGTCAGACTGCAAACATACTAAATCAATATTCCCCTCCATATAAGGAAAACCACCAACACGATGCTCAAGATGAGCCGGGAGGACCTAAGAACGATGGTGGGCATCATCACTGGTCACTGAACCATATAATCATCTCAAGACTGGAGCACAGACGGTGGCTATTTCTAAGAAGAAGATACTGTTGAACACGTTGTGGTACACTGCACGGCCACAGATTAGGCCAGACATAAAATTAAGCTGAAGTGTCTCATTGAGGCATCAACTCCATCCACACCCACAGAAAAGCTGAAACGAAAGTGTCAGTTACCTAAAGTCCTCCATTGATACTTCAAGTAGCTCCTTGAAGCATCAGTGCTTTAGTTAAGGACCTCCTAAGGATAATGCACAAAACACTCCTATGCGAGACGTCCGTGTAGTGTAGATCTTACTTCCCCACTTAGAATTAGAATCAGCTTACAATTACTCAATATGTAGTATGAGTTTGGTACCTACTCACTCGTCACGCTTACGCATCGCTTCGACAAGCCATCAGACGCTCTGACTGAACATTTATATAGCACAGCGGATCAGCATTGAAATTTGGCATACAGTGGGCCAACGCAGCCAACGCAACGTCTAAGAAACGCTTCCATTTGATATTGATGTGGTTCAGTCATTAAATTACTTTTACACTGGTTTCAGTCGAGTTCTTAATTTTTTGAAACGTGATCTGGAATTAACTCAACTGGTTCAATTGTAAATAATAATTTTAATTTGTTTCTTTGATTGTAAATGACTCCAAATAGATTTTTATCTGTGTGTGAGTCTAAGTCTGAAGCCCGTATTATGAAAGCTTGCTCAGTCATCCTACTATGCTTGAGCAACGATTTTCTATGGCATAAATGTCACTCAAGCATAATACGGGCCTAAGTGCGTAAATTCCGTGAAGCCGCGCACAATTTAGATTAGAAGCATTGCACCGAAGTACGTGCAGACTTACACAGCCAAGACAAACAAAGAGCTTTAGGTGTGGCAGGCTATAGAGCAGGGGCTAGTTAGCTAGTGTAATACTGCCTTAATATTCGTATGTAAGAAATTTTCCTATAATACGTATGAGGGCAAATTGGTGCAAGAATATTTGTTTTAGTAGGTAGGTATATCTGCTTAGCTATACCCAGTTCAATGACTCTATCGTGCGGTACTTCGTACACTTTGCCGACCAAAAAGCTACAGTCAAATCACTTAAGTTATTTAGTTAACTTTAGTGATGTGCTATGATACAAAGTATATAAACGAAAGAAGTGTATAATTTATAATTAAGTTTGTTTTAAAAAACTGTAAACCGACTTCAATTATATGGTTTTCTCATGGATGCCATTGTCAGAACTGGACCAAAATTGATGGACCACACGGGAAGAACCAGCTTTCAAATAAAAAAAAGAATCATCAATATCGGATCAACCAGTCAAAAGTTCTGAAGTTACAATAATTAATTTTGTTGTAAAAAACTATAAACAGACCTCAGTTTTTACAGTTTTTTCATGAATTTTCATGGATCCCTTTGTCAGAACTGAACAAAATTAAAATGGGACCACAGTCTAAAGTTCTGAGGTAACAAACATAAAAAAAACAGACGAACTGAGAACCTCCTATTTTTGAAGTCGGTTAAAAATGATTTAAAATGTTTTTTTCATTAGACTGAAGGCCTGACTTGCTGTGACTTGGTACGTAACAGGAACTAATCATATTGAGGTGTGGAGAAAAATAAAAAGATGCGTACTTCTTTCCAGTAAGGCGTGTAATGTAATGACTGGTAATGACTATAGAGTAGGTACACACATTGAGGTGATGTAAGTCGGGACGGGTGGCTGTGGCTACACAGGTACAACATTTAAAATTAGGCGCGAAAACTTTTTTACTTTAACTACTTTAAATTTATTTTTTAAAGTAAACTATTCCATTACTAATTCGTGGCAATTTTGTCATAATGAACAAGACACTCCCTCCACAGTTCTAGCCCAGGCTAGTATTACTGTGGAAGGTATGTTTCGTAAAGCCATTGTGATTGTCTGCAGCTCGCCATAGTACAGGGTTACCTCCTATAGGCCCAATTACGGAAACCTAGCCATGTACGAGGGGCATATTAAAGTGCACAATTGTGGTATTTTCCGGGGAGAGGTCAAGCTCAGGACTACCAGTTTCGGCTGTGGTACGCGATGCTGGCGATTCTAATTCTAATTCTAAGTGGGGGAACTGGGATATGCACTGACATCTCGCATGGGAGTGTTTTGAGCATTGTCCCCTAGCCTGAACAGGCTAACCTAACCAGTCCAGCTCCTTGAAGTACAGGAGCAGGACCTTTGGCGATAGACAGCTTCGTTTCATCTTTTCTATAGGTGCCAATGCCGTCAAGGTGCCATCAAACCCGTCCAGGTTTGATGCCTCTATATTGCTGATGATGCTGGTGATTATACAGACCTTCATTTTATGATACGACTGCCTTTAAGGATCGGTAATAAATAAATTTTATATCCATCGGCTTACAAAGCTCATAGATAAGTAAAATTTTATTAAAATTAAATTATTAGATTAAGATTAAAGTGTTAATTGATTTTCTCTTCAACTAATTCGATAAGTGACAAAGAAACTTATACTAAAGTAGCTTAAAATTTGTCTTTTTAGAATAAACTATTCCATTACTAATTCGTGGTAATTTAAAATGAACAATGACACTCCCTCCGCGACTATCCAGGTCTAGCCTAGGCTAGTATTACTGTGTAGTGTAGAAGGTGTGTTTCGTAAAGCCATTAGGTGATTGTCTACAGCTATTGTACCTCCCCACTTCTAAATTACCTGCCGAGTACAACAAAGTACAGGGATAAATGGCTTTCTGGACTCAAAGCGACGGAGCGAGTATGTAAGGAGTATAGTAAGGAAAAGCAGTGTTTCTTATGTGACTTATGTCAACTAGAAAACGACTCTTAGGCTGATGCCAAACGAAAGTACATATATTTTAGTTTTTAGACGCATACACCAGTGAAAGTGGCGCCCCCACCTTTTTTATCTTACTACGTTAGACACAGGAAGATTTAAAAATCCTTCGTACAGTTTGTGGTATCTATTGGGTGTAGATACATGTGAATCGGCGTAATTTGGGTAAAGTTAAAACCGTTTTTCTTCTTATTCTTTATAGAAAAAGGTTTGAAAAAAATATATGATAATCTATGCTATACAAGGCATTTTACCTTTAAGCCGAAAATTTGAAATTCCAATTTTAAGTATCTGAAATAATAGTGCAAAGTACCATCCATTTTCTCCGTTAAAACTCTTTTTCTCATAAACTATCAATCACAAGATTTATTTAAAGTTATCACCATGTAGAATAAAAAGTTACGGAGACTCTCTTCCGCCCACTTTTTCAAATAAATTATCTAATTATTTTTAACGAATTTTTTACGTAATCGATACAACGTTACTCGTGAGCCGCCCCTCTGCCGGCCCTACGATCAGTGCGGGACGAGACGTTGTGCTGAACGGACCTGTGCTACTTTTAACAGCAATATTATTTTTCGCTGCGGAACCAACTTCAAATTTATTTATTTGACGATTTTTAGTATACAGCGGGTTTATTTGTAAGTTTGTTGTAAGGTAAATGTTTAGTAAGGGGTGATTATAGTTTTGAATAGGTATTATATTTATTATTTCTCTGTGATGCGGTGGGCGAAGGTCCGCCTTGCGGTTCGATTCCCGCCTCGGGACGATATGTATACGATCTGCAGATATTTGTTCAGGGCGTTCTCGGTGTTTTCTATGTAAAATAAAAAAATATCTATCTATGTCGTGTACTGTATTATGTATATCAGTTATCTTGTACCCATAACACAAGCCCTGCTTAGCTTGGGGCTAGATAATGCTGTGTGGATTGTCCAACATTATTTATTTATTTATTATTTTAAATAATTATGTGTATAGGTATAATAAAATGAATCGTAAAAAACGTTATTGAAAATAAAATACACGATGAGAATACAAAGAAATGGTAAGTAGGTACTACCAATATTTTATTAATTGTCTCTGTACCTAAAGGACTCAACTCACTGGTCGTTGCACAATTGTTTAGGTATCTATGTACTTATATTTTTCTTTTTTCGGTGCAACTCATAATCATCATCATCATCAGCCTATATGAGTCCACCGCTGGACATCGGCCTATAGCGCCCTGTCTTCTTGCCGCATCCAGCATCTGCCTGCAGTATTTTGCAGATCGTCATCCCACCTGGCCAAATGGTGCCCTACACTACACTACGTTTGCCGAGTCGCGGTCTCCACTCACGCACTCGTTTACCGCATCGGTTGTTGGTTCTTTGCGAGATATATCGCCATATATGGCCGGCCCGCTGCCACTTCAGCTTGCTAATTCTTTGATCTATGGCGATTACTTTGGTTTTCTGTCTGATGTATTCGTTACGAAACCTATCTTTCAGAGAAACTCCAAGCATAGCTATTTCCATACCTCGTTGAGTGACTTTGAGCTGGTGGACCATCCCTATCGTGAGTGTTCACGTCTCAGCTCCGTAGGTCATGACGGGTAGGACTAAACAACAAAAAATCTGAGGTAACAAACATATTGAGAACCTACTCCTTTTTTTGAGTCGGTTAATAAATGTAATAAACAACCCGTAGAGGCCATGCGGTGGTGGCGGCGGCGGCGCGGCGACGGCAGCGCGCGGCTATAGCTACTAGTACTTATTCTGTGGCGGTATCTGTTGTAATGTGTGCAACATACTTATACTTATGTTGGTGCGCGCTGCGTGATATAATTCAGATGTGGTGCGGGGATTTTTCATTGGTAACGTCCATTCGAGCAAGGTCATTGGCATAGATCGCGCTCTTAATGCCTCTGTTATAGTTTCATTTTGTCAAGCTTAGGCAGAGATACGAAGTTGCGCTTTTTGGCCACTACAACTCAATTCATTTTCGCACACCTCAACTCTATTTCGCATCTCCTCCTAAACTATGTGATAAAACTATAACATTTGTTTTAAAAATAGCATATAATAGATACCACAAACTGTACGATGGATTTTTAAAACTTCCTGTGTTATACGCAATAATATAATAAAATAGATGGCGCTGCTATATTGGTTCGTGTATGCGCCTTAACGGGAGCTATTTCTATTGAAAGTGAATTATGTTGGTTGAAACTGCTTTACCTATACTCGTAAGTAGGAAGGTAAATGCTGAGGACTGTACATATTTATTTATTTATTTATTTATTCAGGGCAACCAACTAGAGATAACACAAGGAATACAAATTATAAAACAAGATACTTAAAACTAGTGCTCTCTAAATTACAGGATAGCCACAACATGCGTAAACAAGAAGGCAACTCAACTAAACATCTTATTATGCTAAAGTAAACTTAAGGTAATATAATGTCTTATTTCATTAGAATAAGCTTAATACTTAATATTTGGTCTTATGAAAGAATTCCCCCCCCCTCTCTCATAATAAATAAATAGTAGGTATCGTTTTTAACAGTCGGTCCATATTATGTTGCTAGTTCCATAGCGACCTTAAAATTGATCACACACCAATGTTGCCGGCCCACCGGACAGTCGATAGTGTTTTGTCAATTTGTCAACTATTCATACACTGACATATCGCACCAACCCACCGAGCTATGTCGGCAGGCATGGTGGGCATAGAGGTGTAGAGTCTATTACATTTGTACAGGCTGTCAAATCTATTATTTTCGATGACACGGAATGTACATAGCGTACGCGGTGACGGCGTCGGTAATTACAAATTTGCATACCTACATCACAGAAATATAAGCGCCACGCGCAACTCTGATGTCTGTGGTAATTACTAATAACAACGTACCTGGCATCACTATCAGCAGATATGGCGATCTAATGCACACTGTAGGTACCATAAAAATCAGTATAAAGCAACAAATCCTTACGCTGCGTACGCTCCGATGCCGGTGGACGCACAGTTTCACTCGTAGGTAGTCGGCTGCGCTACTAAGTATGCAATGCACCTTAGCTGGTATTTTGTTTAAAACTTATAAAGTTTTGGTGAGAACTGCCATCACCAGCTTATTCTCATCAACAACTCAATTAAAACTGTACCTACCAAAGTAGGTGCTTACCGCCGCATTTCACGAACTAGCGGGTGTAAAATTCGCGAGAATAAAAGGTCACCTGCAAACCAGAGGATGATTAGTGGTTGCCACAGCCACAGAACGCTTTTTCGATTGAGTGTTTTAATTGAAAATGAGGTGGAGCATTGTCAATTTAGTTATTTAGGTTCTGCTGAAATCGACGTAGCGATTCAGTAAAGGTACTAAAACACTACACTTAGGAGGTTCTTCAATAGGTAGAGTATTTTCAAAAAGACCTCTTGTCTAGTGGCAACACAACAAGATGTAAGTCTTTCGAACCCGCCCACAGCGGAAGTCAAAAACAGACTAAAACTAAACTCTGAAAAAGAACACCAAAAGCTATGGGAGCGTCGAATAGACTGCAAGCATACTAAATCAATATTCCCTTCCAAAGACAGGAAAACCACCAACACGATGCTCAAGATGATCCGGGAGAACCTAAGAACGATGGTGGGCATCATCACAGGTCACTGTGAATTGGACCATCATCTTTTCAAGACAGGAGCCACAGACAGCAGCTTATGTCGTGGCTGCTTCCAAGAAGAAGAGACTGTGGAACACGTTGTGGTACACTGCACGGCCACAGAGGAGGCCAGACACAAAACAGGGCTGAAGTGCCTCATTGAGGAATCAACCCCACCCACACCCACAGAAAAGCTGAAACGAAGCTGTCAGTCACCTGAAGTTCTGCTCCGATACTTCAAGAAGCTGGGCTGGTTAGGGCCTGCTTAGGCAGGGGGATAATGCACAATACACTCCTATGCGAGACCTCCGTGCAGATCTTAGTTCCCCCACTTAGAATAAGAATTAGAATTGGCGTTTAAGCGAACTAACACTTTAAGTCGTACTGCAATGACAGAGCAGTGTTGGCAACGCAACAAAAGTTGTCAAATTGGCACATGAGCGCCCTCACTTCCCACGACTCATCTCTTTTTGAACAGACTCTATGGAACATTTAGTCTTGTACTACCAGTTTCTCCTATTTGTATTTTATTTATTTATTTCAGTATTTGTGAAGCAAAAATACATAAAATATGGTATAGAGAGCAAAGAATTGAAGCAAAGTGTAGCCAAAGTGTAGCAAGGTATGTGTCAGAAGAGTGGCTGTCACAAGCTTTATTAATGGCAAAAATTGCAAGTGTGCACCCTCTCTAAACCCGCTGCCTGAGGGACATGACTAATTATTCGCACACAACTCTCTCGGTATGGCATGAAAACTTTTTTATGCATACGACGATAATGAAAACTGAGTAATTACCATAGTAGGTAATATTCGCGGGTGAAGCTTTATTTTAAGGTTATTTTTTACCAGCATGACCTTTGCGAAGTAACTATTAATTTCATCGCATATTTCATAAAATATACGCTAGATTTTGTTGAAAAGGTTTTTCGTTTTCAGTCATATTCTGCAGAGACCAATTATTATTGTGAAAGCTATATCTAAGTGCTATAAACGCAAGTTAATTCCCAAACTTTCGTCATAAATGGAGTTGGTGAACCTACCTAATTAAATTGCTCGCAGACACTAGTTTCCATTGCTAGCGTCAAAGCACTTTGCACACCTACTTCAGTTTACTAGACGTAGTAGTTTTTAGTTTACAATTAAGCACCATATCGCTTCAAAGTTGTCTCACTAAACGGCCAAATTAAATAGCTATCTCGTTAGTTAAACACTCTTTAAAAAAGGTACTTACGTAACTTTTCTAGACATGTCACTAGTGGGCAAAAAAAGTACCTACAAAGGTATGGTATACAAATTACATCGTTGCGTTGTAGACAAAGATTTTAATCGTTAGATATGCCCTTACGCTCAAAAACTGTGGCATTGTCTTTGAATAGGTGCGTTATCAAAATGCCAACGGACGCACACTATGAGTAGATAAAATTTGTGTTTTTGTCAATAAACCTAACTGTTATTATTGCCATTTATTGTGCAATCACATTGCACGAATTTTTGTTTTGAACAAGCACACCAAAAACTCACTATTAACTGATTCCAAATGAGTGATGCGGCAATAAACACGGTGCGGTCGCACTACTGCGTCAGTGGACGTTATTATCACATACATTTTATTGAAAAGCGAAGATTTGAAACACACGTGCCCTCACACGTGAGGAGTGGTTACGCACGGAGAGACCGTGCGCAGTAGTGGGTTTGTAGCTTTAGTCGGTCGTCGTATCATTAGCCCCAAAGGAAGCAGATCATACAATATGTTACATAAAAAAAAAGGTTTATTATACATAGAAAACACCCAGAGGCGAAAATCAAACCCAAAACCTCCTGCGTCGTAGGCGGACCTGCACCTGCCACTCGATTATATATCATACATGAGGTACATAAGGTTGTCATTATGTAATATCTACCTTAAAATGAATACACACAAAACTTACATTAAAATAGTCTTTACATAGGAAACAGAAGCGTCTAGCTCGCTAAAGCTCAGAACAGATGGACTTCCGGCGGATGAAGGAAATACTGTAGGTAAGATAGGATACTTACCAGAAAAAACTAGTTTTTCATTCGTAAACTACAAAAAAGTTTCTACGACTGAAATACATTGGATTGTTGTCATACGTTCTATGAAAATAAGTTCCTCTCAGTACCTTGTAGGGGCGATGCTACTCCCTTAATTTATGGAAGCAAAAGGAAACTTTTATAGTTTTCGAAAACTTTAAAAAACCAGTGACGTAGCTAAAGGGTGTTAAGGCCCATACACCAGGGAAAGTGGCGCCCCCAACTATTTTATCTTATTAATACGTTAAATACAGAAAGTTTTAAAAAATCCATCGTTCAGTTTGTGGTATCTTATTATAAGTTATTTATTAATGCCTCTGTAATAGTTTCATTTTGTAAAGCTTAGGCAGAGATACGAAGTTGCGCTTTTTGGCCACAAAACTCTATTTTCGTATCTCCTCCTAAACTATACGAGATTAAATTATTACAGAGGTATTAAAAATAGCTTATAATAGATACCATAAACTGAACGTAGGATTTTTAAAAATTCCTATGATAAACGTAAAAATATGTTAAAATAGGTATCGCTGTCATATTGGCTCGGTTATGCGCCTTAAGGGTATTTCCTTAAATATGAAGGTGGTAACTTACACAGATTCTGAGATAAATAACGATTTTGGAGTGAATTGGTTATGGCTACTTGACCAAGCTCCTAAAATATGCGCGATAGCCAGTGAGTTGTAATCATTGATTAATTAAAAACGGAAGATAGGTTACGTTCTCCCAGCGCTTACTCAAAAATTTGCGTGTGTTACAACTACACGCAAACACATACGCTGACAGTTATAATTCCAGTCCTGTGCAATTTAAAGAAGAACAAAGATGGAAAGACGCATCTAAGACCGATGTGAGACCGAGATAACAATATTTCACGTGAATCACGACCGCCCGTGCCGCCGGTCCGACGGTGACTGAGGTGGAAGCACACAATTTTACACAATATGAGGTTGCCATTTTCGAGAAACTAGTAGGTACCTCATCTTCCCTTTTTAATTAATCAATGGTTGTAATACAGTAGTTCTTCAATGGCGATAGCTCATTCAATTCGGAATGACGTATTGAAAAAGGTATTCTCAAATGTATCTTCTGAATTTATTGCCTGGCATATAGTGGATTGTTGTTATTGTTTTCAGTTTTCATTTAAATAATTGTTTTTGTTTATAAAAAACTATAAACCGACTGCAGTTACATGGATCCCATTGTCAGAAAAAGATCAAATCAAAATGAGACCACACGAAAAGCACCAGCTTTCATATAAAAAAAGAATCATTAAAAACGGACCACCCAGTAAAAAGTTCTGAGGTAACAAACATAAAAAAATACAGTCGAATTAAGAACCTTTTTTGAAGTCGGTTAAAAGTCTTTATTTACGAAAACTATCTTGGATTCTGTTTGACAGGACTGTTTTTATTGTTTTTTATAATCATTGTTTTTTTTCACTCCTTTTCCGCAAGCAAGCAACCAAGTTTCTACATGCGAGAACATAAATTATTGTTAAAACATAAAAATAAAAATGTAAGATTATTTATTTGATATATTATGTATGATATATATTTGATTATAATATGTGTCTTAAACTGTTTGTTCTCCGAATAAAACAAAAATAAATAAATCAAATTCTAGAATCGAGTAGGTACCTAACAATAGTCAAATATTGACTGCACATTCCTTGTCACATTCATTATGCCACAAAAATGTGGGCGACATTTGAGAGCGAAGGCAGCGTCGAGAGAAGTTATTAGATTTCAAGGAGTCTCAGTGACGTCGGGTCTGAATGTCGAGCGTCTGCCAGACTACTTCACTGTGCCAAGCTTTATTCGCTCAGCTCTTGTGCATTTACTAGTGGTATTACCTCTCTGACAGTAAACTTCTGCAGGGCTCTCTGCTAGCGAGTCGTTGACAGAGAATCTGACACGAACTTACGGAATTCAATATATCGGTTTTTAATATTTTGTGTTCTGCAGGGAGTTAAACTACTAGAAAAGTAGTTGCATAATTTTAAACTACCAAACTGCCGTCGTGTCCTGCCGGCTTAGAATTTTCACCACCCCAACTCTTCCCGCGGGTGTTGAAAGAGGCGACTAAGTGATATCTACCGGGGGCGGGCAGTAGCACCTCTTGCAGGACAATTCTACCACCAAACTGCGATCCCCAACCAGCATGACAAGCGTAGGGATTATGTCCACTGCCCCCCATATAAAAGCCAATAAGGAGAGCTTATAGCTTATCTGTGTCCAGCAGTGGACCAATATAGGTTGTTGAACTTGAACTTGAAAGTGCCACAAAAGTAGTTATTGTGAAAAGTAGTCCATCTGTAGACGTAAATCAAAATTATGTAAGTAAGTACCTAATTGTTCTTGAAAACAAATGATTATTACTGATTATTATTAATCGGCTTCATCGGCTGATGATGCATGGATGCACTTTAAACAACGGGTTTATTATAATTTGAACGCTCATAGATCTGCAGTTATTTTAGTTTTAATTTAACATAAAAAAGCTTAGCGACTTAATAAATGACTGTAGGTACATATATTTTGGATATAAGATAAAATAAGATAAGAATAAGACATACAAAATGAACAAAATTATATTTTGTAGCCTAAAAATCGGCAATTTTCAAGGTTAAGTTTAAGGTAATGTGTTTCATTGAAACATATTGTTTCATGTTTTGGACATCATTATTTGATGAAAATTTTAAATCAATGCCTCCTCAATGCGTTTCTGAGAAAGAGGTGTTGACAGATGGATAGATGGGCAACAAAGTGATCCGATAACGGCTAACCGACCGACAAAAAAGGAGGAGGTTCTAAATTTTTTGACTCAGAACTTCTGACTGGGTGATCCGATTTTCATGATTCTTTTTTGATTTGAAAGCTGGTGTGGTCATATTTTAATTTTGTCCAGTTCTGACAATGGGATCTATATAATTTAAGTCGGTGTATAGTTTATTTTTTATCAATTATTCCTTTTGAAGAACGGCACCAGACATTGATTATGTATTCATTTAGGGTGTTGCAATGGGAGACAGCAAGATAAAATATAACAAAATAAATTTAAACTGTACATAAAACGAAATCTTATCAAGAAAGCCTATTACTCCGTAGATGACTACGTCAATGATGTTAATGCTTGGCCGGATGTCGTCCAGTTCAATAGTATGTAAGACCGTTAGACTTAGTTATCTTAAGATTGTATTAGTTGTTATGCGATAAACTTGCTAGTGGTTTCTTTTTCACTTCTTCCGCTAGTGGACAAAAAATTGAAGTGAATTAGAGTCAATTGCACCTTATTTCTTGTTAGATAGTAATAACTATTTATCAAGCTGTTTATATGTATAGTCAAAATTTGACTTGTCTAAGTACTTATTTTGTAAGTCTAAAGAAATAAACGATTTGACTCTGACTCTGACTCTGGATACCTCACGTAATATTTGTACTTCTAACTTTAGAACAATAAAGTAATTATTACAGAATAAAACAACAAATATTTACAATTATAACTATTTCCTAAAAAATGCCACGTTGATAAGCCAGCATGCCGATTACCTGTAGACTCTGTAAGAAATTAATTAATTATTCTTTTGGTTCGCTTATAATTTTATGTTGTGAAACATAACGGCACTTACAATTTCAGAATAGGTATAATGTGAAAAACCCTCATAGTTCCGCAGTTATTTGAGTTTTAATTAAACATTGAAAGTGACTTTCGTTGCTTACTGTAGGTACCAAAATTACAATGTTGTTCGAAATAATAAAAGAACATTGAAACACGCCGCCATTATGCTCGTTGAAACATATTGTTTCATGTTTTGGAAGTGCGAGTAACGAAAACATCAGAGCGTATTGTTTTTGCTTACGCGCGCAGAAAAATGTCCTCATACGTGAGAGCGTCCTCAACGCACATACAACAGCCGATGGCATATCACCTTATGGAGTCAAATAGCATTCCAATAAAAAAATCTATTCAAAACTCAGATGAAAGATAAAAATATTACTCATGTATATTTTAATTTTAATTTTATTACTTCAACACAGATACTTCAATTGTTTTAAGGGGATGCCCTCACTGCCAAACCACTAGGTACTACTTCAAGATAATAAGAGCCCTAAAAATACTTACTTTTAAACATTTTTATACTTAAATAAAAATTGCAGTTTTTTTAAAGGTCGTTTTAGTCACGGCACGGCACAACTACAGCAGATTTTTGGTCTTAAATTGTAAGTAAATATTGTTAGTTCAGCTATAGCTGTGTGGTGCTGGCTTAGAATTTGTACCACCCCAATTCATCTTGTGGGTGTCGTAAGAGGCAACTAAGGGATATCCACCGAGGGCGGGCAGCAGCGCCCCTCGCAGAACAATTCTACCACCGAACTGCGATCCCCAACCCGCATGCCCAGCGTGAAGATTATGGGTTAATAACCCATAATCCCCAGGCTGGGCATGCGGGTCTGGATTTTAGCGCCTTTGGATTTTATCTCTTGGGGGTAATCCCCCAAGAGATAAAATCCAAAGGCGCTTATCAGGGGGAGGCCTGCGTCCAGCAGTGGACCAATACAGGCTGTTGAGGTTGAGGTTGTTCAGCTATGCAGTAGCGGTGCTCGATGTTTGTGTTATGTCCTTTAGGCTCACAGTTCCACCGCTCCGTCACTTGTTCAATTTCCAAACTATTAATTCGTTTAGCCTATTTTACATTTACAAACGATGATATAAGTGGCATCAGTCTGGGAGTCAGCCGAGCACTTTCGTGCATAAGTGGAATAAACTTATTGATCTATTATAATTAGCAAGCTGAAGTGGCAGAGGGCTGGCTATAACAGAACCGAAATCCGCTGGGGTAAACGTCTGCTTGAGTAGAGATCACTACTCGACAAACGTAGGACGCCCTCGAGCCAGGTATGATGGATGATGGTGGTGTGGACCTGCCAAAGACTGCAGACAGATGCCGGATGCGGAGAGCTGAAGATAGGGCGCTATGGCGCTCATTGGGGGAGTGTTACGTCCAGCAGTGAACTAACATACCATCACATCACACTTATCACACTAATAATCACACTATCACACTAAATGCGAAAGTTTGTATGGATGTATGGATGGATGGATGGATGGAATGATGTTTGTTACCTCTTCACGCCAAAACTACCAAACGGACTTGGCTGAAATACTTTTTATCCCGTAAATATGTTCCCGTGGGATAAAAATCACCTTTAAACGTTTACATAGGAACAACGCGTGCGAAGCCGCGGGGCGGAGCTTAGTAGGTTGATATGATAATCTATTCTTTAATGTATTCTATGATATATTCTAGAACGTATTCTTTGACCCTATGATATTATTATATTCTAGAATTCTTTGACCTATTCTATAGGGTCATATAAACATAGAAATATGTGATTTCTAGATGTATAGACGAAAACTGCCAACTGCCAATCCAAACTCAATTCCCGATCTGTGTCTACTCGTAGTGAGTCATCGGCACAAAGGCCACGTAAATCAGCCTCGACAGGCGCTTGTTTGGAATAGGCTCCCGATTTGTCACAGCAAATTATACAAACGCCTTGCCGTGTTGAAAAGGGTGCCTTTCGGCTCGTTCCTAACACGACCTGCAATAAAAACAATGGGAAGTTATTCAGCTATAACGCCTTCTTGAGTCTCGCTTTAGAGCTCGACAGAGTAATCAAGGTACAGAAATGCAAACTTTTAAGCTCCTACCACCTACATTACGTGTAGTCCGTGTAATAGAGCTCTTATACACGGACTGCATTTCAAATACACGGACAGCAAGTTGCCTATTCTACTACTACTACGTAACTACTATGCAAGGCAACTTCACCCGTCGCTTGCTGCTAGTTGACAGCTGCCATCGACTGCCGTTAAGTCATTGATTGCAGTTAACTGCAGTCGACAGGTGCAGTTGCTTTGGAGTCAACTTACCGCCCGTGCATATGATCCCTAAGGGTTACTATAGAACCTAAAGGAAACCAATTCAGACTCCTTGTATTATTTTTTACATATTCTTATCCCACTTTTTAATTATCATCTTCATATTCCTGCCCTTATCCCACACTAGGCGGGGTCGGCCCACCACGTTTCCCTCTCTCTCAGTATTATATTGTTTAATTTTCATGATGAATATAAAAACACTACCCAGACTCTGGCTGCATAAAGTCAGGTTGTGTTAGGAGCATGCTACTTTTTTCCCGGGCGTAAAATAATTTAGCTGGTAGGCGGCGGCAATAATAATAAAATTGACTTTATTACTGACTTCGTCAATGCCTGTTGATGTTTTATTTATATGCTCCCTTATACCAGAGCATATCTATACCATACCTACTTACTTACTTACTGCTATGTCTCAGCGACCCAAAGTGTGATAAGAGAAGTCGCCATTATACATATGGTATGTATAATGGCGACTTCTCTTATTGGACCATCATCTATACTAATCTTATAAAAAGGAAAGATTTAATTGTTTGTATTAGGCTCCGAAACTACTGGTCTGATTTAAAAAAATATTTCATCATTTTAAAAAGCTTGCTTTTCAGGGAGTGGCCGTTTATATTTTATCCCCCAATTCCCACTGGAACGGAAACTACGCGGGTGAAACTGCGAGGCGCTGCTAATATCGTATATAGTAACTAGTTTCTGCCCACAGCTTCGCACGCGTTGTTTCTATGGAAACGTTCAAAGGTTATTTTATATCCCATGGGAACTGATTTATGAACAATACCTAGCCGATGTTTATCTAAGTCTAGATCTATGAAACACTCCAGCCTGTTTCGTTCAGTAGTTTTGGCATGAGAAGTAACAAGCGTGTTTGGATATACAAACTTTCACGTATAATTTAGTGTGATACTGATACGCCGTGTTGCAAATGTTATAGGCAACATAAAATTTGCTATTTTGATACTTCTTGTTAATCTATCATGGATTTTCTGTGCAAGTCATGGATTCTAACAATGTTGATGAATAGGTAGGAAGGTGAATCTTAACAGGTAAAAAAATTCTCAAGAATTTTTGGTAACTTTACAGAAGTTCAGTTGAATACACCAAAGTTTCAGTAGGCAGCGAACATAGCGTTTTTTGATTTTGCAATGGAATGTTTGCCTCTAAATTGCTCTGACGGTGGTCCTACGACAATGCACCCTATTTTTAACTGACTACGGAGGCAGTTCTATGAGTGGCTGTATTTACGTTTTTTTGTACTATGTTAAACAAACTACGAAAAACGTAAATAGCACGTGAATTGTTAGTTTGTTTAACAAACTACAAATAAACGTAAATAGCAAGCAATGTTTATCATGGGTTCATAGCAAATATCTAATAATAAGCACAAAACTACTTATGTGCTATTGAAATTACTTGCTTGCAAACCCTATAAAATAGCAAATCCCTTATTTTTATTAACGCGTGACCAATCAGCTTAGGCGCAGACAATGTAACTTTACTCGTATAATAAATCAAACTGACTAAAAACTTTTGAAACTATCATGGTTAACGCTAAAACGGGCGCTTAACGGGATGAAAAACTTTTATTATTTACATGATAAATATCCCGTTAGACATTAGAACTTATTCTGACTGACAGATTGGTTTTCAGTGACACAAATGAAAAGATGAAATCGGTAGATACGCCCTTGCGCCCAAAAACTGGGGCATTGTCATTGAATGCGATATATATGAAGATAAAATTAGTGTTTTTGTCAAAACCTAAATATTATTATTGCCATTTATTGGGCAATCACATTGCACGAAACTTTGGTGAATCAGTAATTGTGGAATTGTGTATTTTTGTGCTATGCTTCACCACAAAAACACATAATTCACTGATTTCAAATGAGTGAGCTCACTTACTTTACTTGGCAACAAACACGGCGCGGTCTCACTACGGTAAGGGCCTATGTAACGATTTAAATCTTTGCACAAATACGTTATTATTGTACATATTGACTTATTATTATTAACTAACTTTAATTTGTTCTTCAATCAGGTAATTCTGCTTAGCTTGGGGATAGATAACGCTGTGTGAATTGTCCAACATTATTAACTATAGGTATCTTATTATTATATTATCTAGCGGGCTCCCGGCGAAAACTTTGATCCATGTTTGTTATCATAATCTCGCTAATATAAAATAAGTATAAATGAGAAATTTCGAAACTCCGTATTTGAATGTTTGTTACCTCTTCACGCCAAAACTTCTGAACGGATAGAGTAAAAATTATAGGCATAAAATACATGGCATTTACATTCCAGCTCGGTACTTATATCAGAAAACAATTCATTTTGAGATCACCTCGAACTCATTCTCATTCTCATTAGTATACTAAACCAAAAGAATTATATTATACTAAATCAAAATCGGTCCACATTGAGAACACTCGATTGTATTGAACATACTCTTGGAACCACATCCTTCTTTGTTTAAAAATAAAATCGGATTTCAGAAATTGCATTCCCGAATAAGTATTTTATTTATGAACGCTGGAAAAGTCCCTTGCGGGATTACTAATACGTTCATATTCCCGATTCACCTTGTACCTCATGACCTAGTAATCGGAAAAGTTGTGGACGTGTGATAAAAAAGTCAAGTCTGAGCTCACTTGTTTATGGGTTCCGTAGTCGATGATTGTCGTTGAATTTTAGTGTTTCCTAAGATATTTAAAAGTGCATTGTTTTACGAAACGCCTGACGAAAATAATGAGGGTGTCTATTAGCAGAAACAAAAACATAAAAAATAAAATGTCCCCTACACTAAATATTATTGGACACACCACATGGTACCAAGCTACCAGAATTTTCAATAAATTGCCACTCGACATAAAAGAAGGGATATCAAAGAGAAAACTTGTTATTCAAGTAGGTATAGGTACCTCAGTGTAGGTATGTAGAGTCCGGACAATGGAAGCTGATAGTAAAAAAACGAATAGCCACGGCACGGCCAGGTGGTCTAGTTGATTTAGTTCATTCGTCGATTTCCCAACAGGAGTAGAACGGAATCGGCTGATAGCCTTACTAAATAATAGTACCTACACCATGTTTTTTTGAGCAAAGACCGAACAGGTAACCCTCATCAACCTCAACCTCAATTGGTCTAAAGTAGGTCTCCTCCTGATAAGCGCCATAATGGGTTTTATCTCATGGGGGGTAGTGCCCATAATTCCCACGCTGGGTATGCGGGTTGGGTGGGGATCACACTTCGTTGGTAGAGTTATTCTGCAGGAGGCGCTGCTGCCAAACCCCGGTATACACACATCAACATTGTCTAGGGATATTCAACATTTTGTTGATTTTTACAAAAACTGAAAATAATTTCTTTAGAAAAGAGGTATGGCAAGAATCCTTATTCTGTGTAGTTAATTAATAATAATAAAACACAACTGTTTCATATAAATTTTTATTAAAAATTTAAGTGAGAACAAAATTTGAAAAATTTGAAAAATTAACAAAGTTTGGTAAACTGTTTTTACGCTGCCATGACTTTATAAAATTACCTTTTAACAATTAAATAATCGGTGTTGCCTCCCCTGACGTTCATAACATATCTGCATCGGTTATTCATACTCAAAATGAGGTTGTCAATGTCTTGCTGGGGTATGCGATCCCATGTTCTTTTAAATGACAAAAAAATTGGTCTTCTGTGGTCAAATTCGACGGAAAATTGCTGAAAGCCCTTTGCTGCAACATGTCCCAAGCGTGTTCAATTGGGTTTAAGTCGGATGACTGTGCAGGCCAGTCTAAAACCGCGACATCATGTTTCTGAAGGGCAGCTGACACTAAACGCGCCGTGTGTGGAGGGGCTTTATCATGCATGAGCTGAAATTCCTGGCCAATTTGAATGTCTCTATAAGGGATGATCACAGGTTCTAGGATCTCGTTCCGGTATTTTAGTACCGTCATGCTGCCTCTTATCCAAATGAGCTCGGTTCGCGCGCCAATACGAATTCCCGCCCAAACCATGATTGTCCCACTTCGGTACGAATGGACCTCTTGTGGCTGCTGGAGACGACTTTCTCTGCCTGAAACTGATTCCGGGTGGAATCCAAACCGAGACTCATCAGTAAAGAGAACCATTGTCCATTGCCCATGCGATTGCCTCGTCGTAGAGCTGGGACATGAAGCGGCCTATGAGAATGAAGATCGACTTCATGTAGCCTTCTTCTGACGGTTTGGTCGCTGACTGACAGCTGATGGTCTAACTGAAGCCTCTCTCAGCCTTTGCACTAGCTGCTTTGCTGTAAGATTGGGTTCCCTCTTTGCGGAATTTTGGAGAAACGATCCTGTCTAGGGGTGCACTGAAAAAATATAATAGTTAAATTTACTAAATTCTCAGTATTTTTCACAAAAGCAACGTGTAAAAATGGGTCCTACACACTTTTTTGTTAATTTAACTAAACACAAATGGTTAAACTTTTACAAAACTGGTTTAGTATTACTGACTCATAGCTTTTATAAACTATACAATACCAGTCATGCAATATTCACTCATTCTGTTTTGTATAATTTAAGGATTTTGTTTAGTATTTTTTAGTAAACCTGTTTAGTATATTTTACTCCATGATTTACCTAAAAGGTACTATACTAGTTTTGTAATACCTACTCATTCTGTTTCGTAGATTTAACGAGTTGTACTTAGTATTTTCTACTAAATCGGTTTTGTATATTTTACCCCTCAGCTTTTGTAGACTATACGATACTACTCATGTAATATCTACTCCTTCTGTTTCGTATAATTTAAGGATTTTGTTTAGTAAATTTCATTAAACCTGTTTTGTATATTTTACCCCTAATATACGTAAAATGTACGATAGTGGTATTGTAATATTCACTCAATCAGTTTCGTATAATTTACGGGTCATGTATGTATTTTTTGCTAAATAAGTATCGTCTAAAATACCATTATTGTATAGTACGTTCTACGAAATTTGTTTACTTATTTACTTTCGTATATTTTGCAACTTTACTTTGGTTGAATCTACAAACAAATTGAATAGGTATATAATACGCTTGACTTTTAACAGTAGGTATTGCTTTCGTAATATTTACATATTATCTTTTGTATATTCCACGCTTTTTTTATTATTGATATTATAGGGTACCTGGGTTTTTAAGTTGGCTACTTACGGCCGTTCCCAATAATCAGATGGATTGAATAATTGAGAATGGCTGTAAGAAGCTAACTTAAACATGTAGGTACCTATGATCAATAATCCAAAAAGCGCAAACAAGTAAATAATGGGAGAACAATACGTACTTACCTAAAAGTCAAGGGTATTATAAACTCACAAAAAATGTCCAAGTAGAAAGTTTCAAAGCAGATTAAATAAACGAAAGCAAATGCATAAGTCAAAACAAATTCGTGAAATGTACAAATTTAGCAACAATATATGTATATAACACAGGACATTATACGCAAACAAATTATTATCAAAATCATTACACTCAATTGAATTATCATATTATACATAACAATAAGGATAAGGATTCAAAAAATAGTAAATGTAAAAAATAAAAGAACTTTTTATTTTACTAACAAACACAAAATGACACCAACAAATTACGTAGGAAACGCTCGTTCCCTCGTTTTACATATTTTAGTTTACCTAGACGTAACAGAATTGCCACCATTATATAAATAAGTACGAACTGAATTCTACAAGAAATATCTCAATCACATCAGGCATAAAAAAAGTTACAAAATAATGATAAACATTTCTGGTTTTATCAATCTCGAAACTCCAGATTCATAATTAAGGGGCTGACAACCGTCAAACATCTTCTCGCCGTATTTACGGTTATGGTGTAGTTTTCTTCGTTCGTACTAAACTTATGCAATTTTTTTGGTAGAACTTGTTTTGATCAAATTCGGCCACTTTTTAAACAACTTCAACTCACAGTTCGAAAACAGGACGTCAAAATCTGATTCAATCTGAAAATAATTTAAATTTTGGTAAGTAGGTATTAATATACATTTTAGCATAATTTTTTTCAAATTTAATTTTAGGAGAAGAGGAGGAATTCAAGAGGTTGCGGGGTCGATTCCCGCCTCGGGACAAATATTTGTACGATCTGCAGATATTTTCGAAGTAAAATAAAAAATATCTATCTACATTAAGTAGTATATTGTATTAAGTATATCAGTTATCTAGTACCCATAAGATAATGCTGTGTGAATTGTCAGAAAAATATTTATTTATTATTTATTTATTTATATAACCAGCCGGTAACACCCACTGCTGAGTATAGGCCTCTTCTTTATCTCGCCACCCCATACAGTCTCAAAGTATGATAATAGAGCTAGTTAACACATAAGATGGATTTTATTTTATATTACAATTTGTATTTTATTGATTGTGTAATTATAATTGTAATCAATGGCAAACAGACTACAATATTTGATGTAGTAAATAAAGAAACTTACTTCTTTTGAAACTGCCACTCAACCCAGAGATATTTGATTCCACTTTAAATTTATCAAGATCATTGGATGCAATAGACTCGGAGTCCATAGAACAAGTGCTCTGAAAAAAAAAATTAAACTATTTAGTAAGTGCAAAGAAAATATTAACTACTTTGTAATTTTTTTTTAAGAAATTATAATTGTGCATTAAAGTACATTCACAAAGCATCACATATCCATGTAGGTACCTACCTATAATATTATTTGCTTACCAATGTTTTATTTTCATTTCCGAATCGAGATAGTCCAGCCTTCAACTTTATTCTATCTTTTATTTTATTTGATTGTATGAGTTCATTAATATCTGACTCGGTAATATTTTCAACACAGAAATAGCTCCAAATCGTGTTCTAGAAAAGATTATATAAAAATGATTTAAAAATGTCTTGAAATAAGTAGGAACAATGATGAAATAACTGGGACTGCAGTGGTTTATGAATGACGATGAGCAAAGTACCTATCGTTTCTTTGCTCATCGTCATTCAAAAGCCACTGCAGCCCCGACTACAATGATTATATAAACAGCCTAATGATAAACTACCTAACATCATCAGGCTACAGTAAGCCTATGCTGGACATAGCCCTCCCCTAATGAGTGATTATTATAATTCACTACTAGCTACTCACAGACAGAAATTGTAATAATAGGCTACTATTATTACGATTTCTGTGTAGTTACCCTAGGTAGGCAAAGATGCCCAGTTAACCAAACATCGAGATTATTACAGTTTATCGATGTCATCAAGTCAATTAGTTAGGTAGGTAGGTATAGGTTTTACATACCTTTGAACACTCTTCGAGTGTCTTCCGAGACTCCCCACGGATCCAGCTCAATCACGAAATTATTATCAGTATCAATATCAAGTACGTTCGGATCGTATTCCTTTTCTTCCATGATTGATCAGGCAGGCAGGCAGGCAGGCAGGCAGGCAGACAAAGCTCAGCAAAATGGCTAACGAAACATCCTCCACAGTTTCGAAAAAAGGCACTTTATTGCGTACTTTCAATGAAAGTAGGTAGTATAATTCTGTTTTACCCATATGAACACAGAATCGTTTTAATATAAGAAGCAGGAGTCCAAATAAAATACAATAACCACGTAAAGCAGGAGTCGTCGTCTTTCGCTCGTTAGCGTCCCACTGAGCGAAGTGAGCGCGACCCCCCTCCCTTATTACAGTTATTAATTTTCTAATACGAAACAAGGTACGTTAAATTAACACTCACAGTATTGATTCTACAAAACTACTTTTGTAAATTATTATGCCTGTCCATAATTTACCTACCTACCTACTTACCAACGCAAGGTTCTTTCGGGTCTAGGTACCAAGAGAAGACTGGTCTTCGGTTTTCCTAGTTATTACCTGCGCCATTTACGTCAATAGACACTTCCACCCCCAAGACTCTAAGGCCCGTATTATGAAAGCATGCTCGGTCATCGACCTATGCTTGAGTGACACTTATGCCATAGAAAAGCGTTACTCAAGCATAACTCTATGACTGAGCAGGTTTTTATAATACCGGCCTAAATCCTAAGCAGCTTAGGATTTAGGCCCGTATTATAAAAGCCTGCATAGTAGGTACCATACATATAGATAGAAGATGGAAAATACATAGGCAGGAAGGTACCTACTTATTATAATATACCTAGGGACATACCTAATTGCCTGATATGTATTCGAGAGCAAGTGTCGTCTATATTAATATTAAAAAGGAAAATTAATATATAAAGGAAAGATCTGATTGTTTGTTTGTTTATTTGTTTGTATTGAATAGGCTTCGAAACTACTGGACCGATTTAAAAATTCTTTCACCATTAAGAAGCTTACTTTTCAGGGAGTGACATAGGCTATATTTTATCCCGGAATTCCCACGGGGCTAGTAGGTATAAAATAAATATCAGATTGTCTAGATAGAGGATAAAAAACCCTGGGACAAGTTTTGCTCCAACTCAAAAACTAACATTCTAACCAAGTAAAGGTTTCTGATTCGCTCGATAGGTAGAGATTGAAGTGATCAAAAATTCAAAGTAATCACCTTATTTCCTAGTTTAACTAGGTATAAGTTATTAAAATTTTGTGTCCAAGAGTCCTGTAACTTAAAGCACTTTGACTTTTGAGTAGATAAGGTAGGTACCGTCTTCGTAGTTTAGATTCACTGTTTCCAGTAAGTAACTCCCTCGAGTTTGGGCTCATTATGATTCGTATGATACATTGGGCTTGGTAACGAATGTCTGATAATGGAGCCAGGAGGGGCAGGAGGTGATAGTCGAACTCATCACTGGCTAGTAGACCTCTCAAGTTTGAGCTCATTCGATTAGTTTGGTAACGAGGGTCTGGGGACAGAGCCAGGAGGTGGATTGTGGAAATCTTCCCTGGCTACTTCTAAGCCCCTCGAGTTGGAGTTTGATTTACTGGTTTCAGTTCTGTAGTTCTGTAGAGTTTGAAATAATTCCACTCTAGCCAAGGTGAGATACGTGCTGATGAGGGGGCAAAATACGCCAGCTAACGATAGGTACCTATTCTAAGGAACCCTATTACAAAACTAGAAAGTTATTTTTACGACAGTACATTGTTGATTTTATTATAGTTTTGTGTAAACTGTGCATCAAAATCAAATTATTTATTTAAAATTAAAATGTTACAAGTTTGGATGTTTGTGGCTCAATCACACCCTAACCACTGAACCGACCACAGCCACAAAAGTGGCTCGCAGCGAAAAAGCTTGATTTCCAACGCCACAATAGTGGCGTGACGTAAGCGAGAGCGCAATCAGTTTTTGTTATTTCTTGTGAATTATTTAGATAGACGGACAACTAGCAAAACATTGTACCCAGTTGGGCTGAAAGCTATTAACAAGCTATACCTAACCTACACATTAGATGGAGCTGTTATTTTTAGAAATCAATCTGTAGTCAAAACGGGAAAAAACCGTGCGAGTTCGTGCGACGAGTGTTTATTTATTAATTGAACATCAAATTATAGTTGAATATACTAAATCGTATTATGTTAAATTGAGTTTGGCAAAAGCAACATCCCAGATCATTAATTTTACACAGAACTTTAGTAGTGAAGCACGCGCCAGCTCACGTTATTTTTAGGTACATTCTTACAAAACTAGATAGTATTTTTTACGAAAGTACACTGTCAAATTGTTTACTAGTTCAACATCAAGTTATAGTTGAATATATTAAATCATTTTGGTTGAATTGCGTTTAGCAAAATTAACATCCAAGATCATTATTTTTACGTAGAAGTTTAGTAGCGAAGCATGCGCCATCTAACATTACATTTAGGAACCTTCTTACAAAACTAGAAAGTTGTTTCTACGAAATTACAATGTTAAATTTGTTATACTAATTGAATATCAAGTTATAGTTGTATATACTAAATCGTGGATGTTGAATTGAGTTTGGCAAAATCAACATCCTAGATCATTAATTTTACACAGAACTTTAGTAGCGAAGTATGCGACATCTAACTTTATTTTTAGGAACATTCTTACAAAACTAGAACGTAAGTTTTACGAAAGTACACTGTCAAATTGTTTACTAATTCAACATCAAGTTATAGTTGAATATGCAAAAACGAGGATGTTGAATTGCGTTTAGCAAAATCAACATCCAAGATCGTTAATTTTACATAGAACTTTAGTAAAATGCTTACGTCACTTGACGATACCCTCGAGAAACATTTTACGAAACATACATAAGTGTATTTAACATACAGTTTTCTAGTAACTTTAACTATATTTTATAGGTTAATGTTTACCTTTGTGGTTTAGTAAAATAAACAACGAGTTTTTGTAAAACCAACGAGGAATTAGGTTGATTTTATTAGTTAAAGCCTCAAACTACTCAAGTTTAGTAAATTTAACAATCATATTTTTTCAGTGTGGTTACTTGTTTTTTTTTCAGTGTGGCGCTCTCTTACATCCCCAGTAATGCGAAAACGTGACAATCGAGAAATTACGTTTTGATTTGTGTTTAGGGTATTGGCAACCACGCGTTTGATAGCACCGGCTTGTAACATGCCTATCGCTCTTATCATTTCTTCTCTGCTTAAATGTCGACGTTCCATGACATAAAAATATCACAAAATCCGTTAAAATTAAAAATTACTTAGATAGCACTTATTGTTAATTAAATAAAAGTAAATTTATCTTAGGCAAAATTAACGTTGTTTTATCTAGATCGGAGTCCCCATTCTATCTTTTGTTTAATGCGTTCTATTTTTATTCTTTTTACAAATTTTGAAAAGGAAACAAAAGAGGTTTAATTCCATGTATAAACTTTTTCTAAAACGCAAATAGTTTGTAACAAATCATTTCGAAATGGAATATCCCTAGACAATGTTGATGTGTATATATCCCTTAGGCATCTTACGACACCCGCTGGTAGATTTGGAGTGGTGCAAATTCTAAGCCACATCGAAACAACTTGTACGGGACCCTAAAAATGGTTGTGGTAAATACAGGAGGCGATTTGTCTCCGTCCCATCTCGGCAAGTTTTTGCCATGGCTTAGGAGTTAGCGCCAGATTATGATGGCCGTGTTTACGAGAGGATGAGGGCGTGATGGCCTCCGTGGTTTCGACTTTGATGTAATACCATCTGTGACTTGATGTTCGGTGACTTTAAATGATTATTATATAACTCAAAACTCAAATACTGCTTTATTTCCACAAATACAATAAATGTAAACTTAGAACAAGTCAAAATAATTTTTAAAAAATTGCACTGACACGGAAATAGACTGGTGAATATCAAAGTTTTATGAAAAACTAATAAAGGGAAATATATATGTAAAGGCAATTACAATATTATTAGACACTAAGTTTGCAAATCACAACTAAATATTATATTACGTAGGTAAATTTAAAACTCTGCGCTCATTTATCCAACGCTACCCTGCAGCATAAAAATGTGCATTCAAATATGGGCTTAAACTTGTTATCTTTAGATAAATTTTACAGTGACAAAATAGCTTCCACAAGCTTTAAAAGAGTAGCTCGCGAGCTGTGTGTCATCTGATGCCCTCAAATATGAATTGCATCTATGTATAAAGAGTTAAGGCGCATACACCAGTGAAAGTGGCGCCCCCACCTCTTTTATCTTATTATTACGTTAAACACAGGAAGTTTTAAAAATAAAACTATTGCAGTGGTATTAAAAAAGCTCATAATAGATATCACAAACTGTACGATTAATTTTTAAAATTTCATATGTTAAACGTATTAATATAATAAAATAGGTGGAGCTGTCATATTGGCTCGCGTATGCGCCTTAAGAATGTGTTATAAGCAAATTTAGGGATATGTTACTTCGATCTTTTATCTTGAATAAACACGATTGGTAAAAGTTTTCTAGATAGTTTTTTTTTTAATAACTGGTTTGCACACATTTTGCTATTTATCTCAGGAACAGCGCACTTTTTTTCTCCTGTTTTAATTTTGGTAAGAATCCTCTAAATATTTTTTTAGTTATGTCTTTCAAATTTTCGATTGGTTTTTTCATTAACTTGTTATTAGGTAAAAATTATTGGCGCATAGAATATTCCGTGCACGTCTCTGCTCTGGGGCCTTACTACGAACCCTTATTTCCAGGCAATATACGCCGTAAACTCAGCTGCCCGGCACTTTTGTAATTATGCACTGCTAATACAAGCCAGTCAGCGGTCAGGTGACAGTTGACCGACTTCTGAACGAAACCTGGCTGGATATACCGTACTACGAGTGGCCATTTGACATTTCTATCCATGTTTTATCCGTCAAATCAAACCATTCTGTTTACGCTGCGGCAATTGAGCTTTTTGTGAATTGTTTTGGAGTTTTGGTTATATAAAAATATTGTTTTCGGCAAATAAAATGCGTAAAAAGTTAAAAATGCTTGAGTTCCTGGAGAGAGTAATTGCTAGTAGATTGAATAAACTGAGTCAGAGTCAGACACAAATCATTTGTTTCTTTAGACTTACAAAATAAGCACTTGGACAATTCACATTTTTATAAAGAAAAACAAGAATAACAACCCTACCTAAGTATCGAAATGTAACATTCTTATGCCATTCTACAATGAACACCCATTAAACTATTACGCACAAGCTCTACACTACACTTACAAAAGTTGTCAGAGAAATTTATCACTTTTAGATTCTCAAGTTGATAAGCTATTGTTTGTTTACTTTGTATAACTTGTAAGATGTTGTTGTGGTGGTATGACGGCGATGCGTTCAAAAACCTAATAACGTTTTGAATAGCGACAGATTGTATTCAACAGTTAATTAAAATGAATTATTTTGCTCACTAAATGTGTTAGAAAACAAAACCGGAACATTCCGAAAATTATACAACGTCGTTTCTGAACGTTGCGGGCAAGACTTGAAACTGGCCATAGACAACGTATCCGTAGCAAGCCAGACATAATCCGCACAGAGTTAGGTACCTTATATTACGAAAAAGAACAAGGCAGTATTAGGCCGTAAACTGAATTGCCTGGAACTTGGATGGTTAATAAAAAGTTTGTATTAGGCCCCCTATACTTCTTACTCGAGAGAAACCATATCTTGTCATCCCGCTCGAAATCCATCTCGTAGCGGCGTTACTGCGCACTCCTAAAGCCCATATTTGAATGCACATTTTTATGCTGGGTGGTAGCAATGCGCCTCTGTTTTGCGACAACCTTAAATCATAGTGAGTTAAGGTTGTATGTGCCGTGTTTGCATAATATTATCTGGTTTAATGCATTATATTTTCTGAAAACCGTTTTCATTGTTATTGTTCTGGCTGTATGAAAATTGTTGATTACGGATGTCCCATTTTAAGCATTGTTTCAAATATCCGTAAAAAAGTAAGGTACCGGACAAAGTGTTTTCAGGTAGACAAAAACGTCGACAGAGCACTTACAGCATAATTGAAGATGATCGAATATGGAAATGGGTACTTGAGTTGCCTTTTATTGACTTTGTTGAGATAAATTCAATATTTTTCTCGTCAATTTATTTTAAATGCTTCTTTCTAACTTGTATGTGTATCTATATTCATCAAATACATAGATGTTCCCGAATTTTCCATTCTTATAACATTCACAAATAATTATAAGGAGAGTTATTTTCGTCTTAACATGGAATCTGCTTTAGCAGGACACTTCTGCCTACATTAACGATAATGTTTACGTAAACCATCAGTAAGTTTTTTATTTTGCAATCTTTACTAAGTGATAGTTTAAGTAATCATAAACATCTCTGAGTGCGGCTGTAAGATACAGATAAGTACAACTTCAACAGCCTATTATTGGTCCACTACTTGACGCTGGCATCCCCCTAATAAGCGCCTATATAGGCTGTTAATTCATGGGGAGTAGTGTCCATAATCCCCACGCTGGGCGGCAGCACCTCCTGCCGAACAATCTCTCACCAAACTGCGATTCCCAACCCAGATAAGTACACCTATTATATAATTGCCAAAACAGCGTAGAAGACGCTCAAGTAAAGGTTGTAAAAACCGGTAACTACTTCTTTCATCTGAGTCTGAACCCTACCGTTGAACTTCGGTACGTTCAGCAGATTTCTAATAAATCATGTTGGACTGTCTCCAACGTACGAAATCTGGTTAATCTTGAAAACAAATGTGTATTTTCAATTTATTCCACCGTACGGCGCTATTTTTCAGGATATTCATATCATTATTTGCAGAGGTAAGTGAGGAATGATATATTTCGGGAAACGTCGGTCGGGAGGTATTTAAACAGAACTTAATATTACTTAGTCCGGTAGGTTAAAGTAAATATATAGCTCTGCGAATTTAAAGTAGAGCAGTAGCTTTTAATACACTCTAAACACTTACCCTGAAGATGTCCCTCGTTAAGAGATGAAACGTTGGTGTTCTTCCAACACAAATCAGGTTCGTAGTTAGCCCGCTTACATCCGTAATGAATTCGTCAAACTACGACAGTTTTTATAATAATCTGAAGTACCTATCTTCGTCATCGTGTCCAAGTTATTTTTTCCTAATAAAATTAAAGTGAACAGAATCAATTAACATTTTATTACTCACATGATTTTATTTTGCTTCCAAATATGTCTAAATATTAGAAAGTAATTTAGTTTTAAGGGGTAATAATTTGATTGTATCTTCTATTTATACATCATGCATAGACATTATGAATAAGTAAGTAGTAAAATAAATCTTTATGTTTTAGGTATTAATATACATGTAGTTTATAAGTGGGTATCGGTTGTTTATACATTTATTTTGTGACACTAACAAGTCCTTGTTTATATCATTAATGTACTCACTTTTGTAACTCCATGGTGTTATCAGTTTAACACTTTTCTCCGTCCTCACCTTGTTAATCGTAGTAATTAATTCTAATTTGCAACAACTGGATAGATTATCCGTAACGCCAACAAAATGGGTCTGTCGGAAGACCAGCGTTGGCTGCTAGCTTGCTAGCAACCAACCCATGCTGAGGCAGAGACCATTTTGTGCCGCCGGACTTAATTTTTTAAGTAGGAATTATATTATTCAAAAGTGTAAAAGGGTCTGTTGTTGGTACAAATAAATAAATTTTATTCTTTATTATTTATTTTTATTCTATTTCGTTCTACGAATTAGCATTACGTAGCAGCACGTAGCAATGCTATCAGTATTCTGGGCACTCTGCTTTTATTTATTTACTAGCTGCGCCCGCGGCTTCGCACGCGTTGATCCAATGGGAACGCTTAAAGGTGATTTCTATCCTACGGGAACTGATTTATGGGATTAAAAGTAGCCTATGTTTGATTCCAGGTTTAGGATTACCTGTATGCAACATTTCAGCTCGATCCGTTCAGTAGTCTTGACGTGAAGATGTAACAAACATCGATCCATCCATCCATCCATCCATCCATCCATCCATCCATCCATCCATCCATCCATCCATACATCCATACAAACTTTTGTATTTATAATATTAGTGTGATATATACGAAATTTCATATTAACTACTCAAATATTAAAAAGCTATTTCATATAAAACTAAGTTGTTACTCAAGGAATCTTCAAACCGTTCTCATAAATTGAGTTCAAGGAAACTACTTGGTAGAGTTATGATATAACTTAGCCCAAGTTATGTTGTTTTAAACCACATTCATAAAGCAGCGAAGTAATTTTGTTGAAACTCCAACTATTCGCTACTTTAAAAATAATAATAATGCAGGACAGTCCACACAGCATCATCTAGCCCCCAAAGTAAGCAGAGATTGTGTTACGTGTACTATTACTAGATAACTGATATACTTAATACATTACATACATGGATTCACATCACACACATTTTAAGTACACACAGAAAACACCTAGAACACCTGGAACAAAATATCTGCAGATTGTTCGATTATTTAGTGCCGAGGCGGGAATCGAACCTGGAACCTCCTGCGCCGCAGGCGTACGGACGCTGCGCCACGAAAGTCATCTTGCTAAGGTCTGCTCATTTTTCAGGAAAACGATTTACACCTATCTACAAAGTTTTGCGTAAGTAGCTTAGTGTGTTCTCGGATGCGTTGATAATACCTATAAATATATTGCTTTTTTATATTTTTTGGTTCTCATCAGAATGACCATGTCACAGTTGATAATAATTAATTTACTTATAGTATACGATTTATAACTTAACTAATTTATATTATAATTAGTTAAATAATAGTTTGGCCTCCTCTGAAAGAGGATAGGCCAAAACAATTTCCAAACTCATGCAAATCAATAGGTACCTATTTGTAGTAAATTTAATCTTTCGGCTTTATTTCCGGACGCATTCCACTAAGGCATGATAAGTATCTTCCAAAACGCCACACTCTTCGCAGTTTCGTGAGTTAGTTTTACCCATGAGAAACGCTAATATTAGTAGCAGATAGTGCACTAGTGAACAAATAAAAAACAACGGGTTGCACCATTGATTTATTAAAAAGGGAAGATAGGTTACATTCTCCCAGCGCTTACTCAAAAATTGGCATGTGTTACAACTATACGTTATATTTCCAGTCCTGTGCAACATAAAGAACAACAAAGACGGAAATACCTACCTAAGACCAAAGTGAGACCGAGACAACAATATTTCTCGCTAGTACCGCCCATGCCGCCGGTCAGACGGTGACTGAGGTGGGAGCACACAATTTTACACAATTTGAGGTTGCCATTTTCGAGAAACCAGTACCTCATCTTCCCTTTTTAATAAATCAATGGGTTGCACTCCGGGAGTGCCGGCAGAAGTGTTAACTGCACGCACGCTCAGAGGGCCTAGACAATGTAACAATCGATCTCGAAAGCTATAGCAGAAAAGTCCAAAAATGTATGGAGTCAGAGTCGGAGTCACGTCAGTAAAAAAATTGACTTGTCTAAACAAGTAAATTTTTTACTATATAAACAGCTTGATAAATAGTTATTACTATCAAACAAGAAATAAGGAGCAATTGATCCAATTCACTTCAATATTTGTCCACTAGCGGAAGAAGTGAAAAAGATGGGTTTATTGATATGACTGTTTCGAATTTTTCCCTACGAATCTTTCAAATGTTTTCGATTCGCTTTATAGCAAATGCCGGTAGGCTACGCTCTCTGGTACTTCTTCGGATGCGTTGATAAAATTAATTGTAGGTAGTCAGGTCATCGATCAAAGTTTTCGCCGGCCCGATACCTGATCGATATAGTAGGTAGATAAGTAAACAAGCAAGGTTTTTCTAACACACTGGTTTGTTTCGCCCAGACAACCGAACTAGACAACTGGCTATCTGTGGGGAAATAATTTGCCGCGGGGACAAACAGTTACCTACGTCGATGCTGAACATGCCTCCGCAAACAAGGTAGCATGTTTCTAGAATCAGCTAGGTGCTGTAATAAACGTGGCTCGCACTTAGCTGAGACCTTAGTATGGTTATGCATAGTCTATAAAAACTTTAGACGTACAATAAATTATTTTACAGCGGAAGTGCGTTTTATACGTAGTCAAATCGTGCGGAAAGTGCCTCTTTTCTGCACTAGCGCTTTTTACTTTTCAACTTCGCCGTCAGCCCTAAACAAAGTCTATTCACTACGCGAAAAAAGTTTTTGAGCCTCTTTGCGATACGACAAGGCGGCATGCGCAGTAGTAGGCGTAAAGCGCACATGTGTTTATGAAATAAAAAGCCAATTTCTCGTCAGTCACAATTAGTCTTGTTTGGTGTGACTAGTTTTTTATTTACTTGCAGAAGGCATGGTAAAACATTGTCTGATACACGTGCGTAAATATGATTTCCGACTCGTGTCGGCTTATACACTCGCTCGCTGCGCTCGCTTGTGAATAATATGCCACTCGTCGGAAATCACCAAGTAAATTTCTGCACTTGTTGCATAAATAGCTAGATAAAAATTGGTGATGGAAATTGTAAGCCGGGAACTCTTCTGTCCCAAAAATCTCATTTTGTTATTTGGAAAACTCATGCTATAATCTCTGAATGTCGAGGTAATAAAGCCAGGCTAGAATCCTTCGCCGACGCTTCTTCACCTTCGCCGACGCTTCTTCAATTACTGTAGTAGTGAACTGCCAATGCAATCCATTGGCAGGTTGGAATCGTACGAATTTCATTGTACACCCGCTTTTGTGCCAATTTCAGCTAGGATATGTAGGTACAGTCAACATCAAAATTGGAAAAGAATTCAGCTTGTCGCACTCTTGAAAAGCACCGCTGGCATACAGCACCAAAATGTGCATTTAAATTTATAGACTTTAACTCGTTACATTTAGATGTATTTTTTATAAACGGCATGATGACAGACAGTTTGCGGGCCACTCGTTTGTTGTAAATTTGATAGTGAGTAAAACTCACGATCAAAAGACACATTAAATTAAATTTGAATGAAAGCTTTACTGTCCTTAAATAGGTAAGGGTTGGTCACGAACATAGTGGATGGCACAAACTTCGGGAGGAAGGATTTGGAAGTCGGATTTTACCCAGGGGTGGGTAAAATCCGACTGCGAATGATAATGATGAAGAAGTTTAAGTTTTAGTTTTATTAGGTACTTGTCAAATACACTACCTGCGCCATGATTAAAAGTTGGTAAAAAGTCAAAAGAATCTCACTTATAGACGAAAGTTTGTAATGTTATGAAGATGCTTGGCTGTGATAATAACGCCTTTATTACTGATTGGATCTGCCTGAACCTCCAACGGTCTTGAGCCCAAGTCCAGTCATATCCTACTTTTAACTTTAACTTTTAACTTTTGTAACTTTTCTTTTAAAACGCGCGTAAAAGGAGGAGGGAGGAGAAGCTAGTTCCTAATATTTTTTAAATTATGTTTATAAGAATGAATTAACTTATTCTGTGGGCTCTGCCGTAGCTGCCTGCCACACTTTTACAAAACACGGTGAACAAGCTGCTAAAAGCAAGCCATAATCATACGAAGAAATAAAATAGTTCTGCCATAACCTCCCGTTAATTGTGAACTGAGGTTCTTGAATTCAAAATGCTTATTTTTTGGTCTCGTGTCGAAAAGTTATGTGAAGGCAACGCGGGCACAGTCCTTAATTTATTTACATATTTGATTGCCAAATCGCGCGTGAGGGAATAAAATTATTTTGAAAGAATGATTGAATATGTATTGGGTTTAATCTGGTGACTGATGGAGGATTTTATAAATTTAAAGATGTCTTTACTTTATTGCATCAGATCCCACTGACTTTATATCATGGTCAATATGTCAGTGCATTTTTGACCTAGATTTTCGTTAAACATCAAAACCGTTGATGGATAAACCACCTTTTTCTTAAAACTGTTAAAAGTGTTCGTAATAAATTGCTATATAGTAAGATATTATTATAGTGTAAGATTACAGACACTAAGACATATATAGTGTAAGATGATAGACACTAAGACATTGCTATACCAATCTAACATGGTGTATGTTCCAACTTTAGCTGTAATTAGAACTTAAGCTACCTATCAATGTACATACTGGCAATAAATGATTTTGACTTTGACTTTGACTTTGACCGAATACTCAATCGCAATTCAGATTTAAGCATATCTCAAATTACGAATTATGAAAGATACTTAAATACGGTAATTATTATGAAAGTTTTCAATGACAATGTGTTAAACATTTGTGACTTGATTCTTGCTATCTGAGTTTTGTTTGAGAATTTGCGCTTATTACAGATAAACGTATTGAGAACTGTCAAAAATCCTTTCCCGCCGTCGTCGATGCCAATCTTGAGAAACATATGCCATAAAAGTTATTGCTATAATAATAATGTTCGATAATTCACACAATGTCTTCAGAACACTAACATTGTTGGTACTACACCTACAGCGTAATTATTCTTTAAACCAACTGAAAGACTTAGGCAGGGTAAAAGTGAGAACAGAAAGAGGAAAAAAGGTATTTCTAATTTCCTTACACCATCGCTCTTCCCGCCGCGCCGCGATGAAATAGGCCAAGTTCCAATAAGGTGCGTTGATATATCGCCGGACCCATCTCATAGGCGAAGTTTCTCAATAAAACTTGACTTTCTAACTGTGCAGTATTGTAGCTTAGTTGGGTCAGTTACTTCATACTTGAGAAAACGATTGTTGTAGTTTCGAGCGGTTATAAACTTGACGGCATTTTACTTACGGAACAAGTCGAACGTAATATAAATAAAAAGAAGTATCTAAAGAAGAAGGTTTACAAAATTTTAGATCATCAGTGTACAAGAAAAGGGTGGACATTTGCATAAATGTTGAATAGGGCAGGCAGGCCCTAAATATGAAAACCTTGTGGCAAGCCGGAAAACCTGATAATATTTTTCATCTTTACGTGTATGTGAAATTGTGTGAAAATGCTGCAGTTGGCAACTTTATTAAAAATCTCTTTCGTTGGTTTACATAGTGTAATTAAATCAATGAATGCGGAATTGTTTACTGAATGGTTTTCCTCGAAATGTACATAAACAAGAGACTTTAAACAGGTCAACAGTAGAGTAGCACGGTTCCGACTTGCGAATAAACCTGAGTCTCTAATCAGTGGTAGTGGTCAGGTCACCTAACCCTTGTTTTGCATTTTTAATCATCAAACAAATTAAAACTATCAGCAGGTGTAATTATTTTTATGTTTATGTGAGTTTATTATACTGTTTGTAGTTTATGTAGATATTATGGTACCTATGTAGTATTTATAGTATGTAATGTAGTGTATTTTTGTTTTATATTTTCTTTCGTGTACCACCGTCTTGTTTTCACATGTTCTTTTTTGTTCTTACGTCATGTCCAGTCCATTACAAGACTATAAGGGATTCCCTGGAAGAGATCCCTCATAGCAATATGGCTACATTTGTACTTCGTTTACTCTTAGTATTTATTCCCGTATTTTGTGATAGAATAAAGTATTATCTACCCATTTATCTGACCGATGTCATCAGTTTATTTCAATAAACAAATCTGTTGCTATAACATTATGTATCTGTTAATTTAACTGGATTTTTGCTAAGGATGAAATTTTACTAGATATTTTTATTCCCAAATTCAGCCAATTTACCAGAATTTTAAAATCAATTAAATTAAGTTGTTCCTTACTTTAAGCTTATAATAGTGTGGTTGTGTGTAGGCATGCATAAATACATTAGTATTTATGCATGCCTACAGACAATCTAATCTGATCACGGGTACGTACTTACATAGATAAGTTGGTGCGTGCTTGCAATGCAGATCTAGGTAGGTATCCCTTTATTGTGTTTTAAATTTATATTTTAGTATTTTAATTTTTTTTACTCTCCCCTACATGTTTTGTTCGCATGACTCTCTGTATGCACATAATTTGTGAAATGATCAAGTTCTAAACCTATATTTTATAAGCCTTGTATATTATGTGATTATTTTATGTTTTGTGCGTCTAAAAATAAATAAAATAAATAAATTCTACTCTTGACCCAGCTATCCTCCCTGCCTACAGCATTGCTGACAGCCCTTCCTGTAAACTGGTAATGAAACTCGCAACTTTCCCGAAGTAATTCGTTTATTCATATTCCTGGACTTTCTATTCCGTTGCGTGAAAAATTGGGGTAAAATCGCTTGTTCTTTTTAAACTTCTCTAATTTTTATTGTTTTGAGCATTTTCCGCGTTTTAAATCTTGTAAAAGGGACCTTTTTCTCCTTAGATACTTACGTACTTACGGAAAACGATTTTAACATTCAACTCTTGTTTTTGTGTACATCGCGTAACAAGTATACAAGGCGTTGCATTTTTATGCCACGAAGTCAAGAGGTCACCCATTTGGATGTCTTTCCGCAAAGGTTCAAACTCGAATAGTCGACTTTCTGTAACTCGAGTTAATACTGCTGTTAATGTCAATGTACGACACATGTGTATTCGACCATCGATACGTCTACAATTCAGCACTACTGAAAAACTGCTGTGATTTTGATTGAAAAGGTAGTGAAGAACAGCCAACCCATTTGATACGAAAGCGTTTTCATGGCCTTTGCAAAGAAAAGCGTTGTATTGGCGGATTTTGCAAATACCTGTCTAAAAAAACGCAGATGCACTCCCACCCCACTACCAAAATAAGGGTAGCAGCTTCTGTTGACATTACCTCAATCACTAATGCGCCTGCCAAGCACGGTGATAATGTCAAAACCTTCGTTTGGGGAGGCATATTCAACAAATGTTTGTTTATTTGTATCGGTGTAATCCTTTTTGGTCTCAGTGTTATACTTTAAGGCCTCAGTGTTATACTTTAAGTTATAGTACTTTTATACTTTACTATTTTAAGTATTTATATGAAAATGGTATTGGCAAACCCCAATAAAAATAAGTAATACATAAACACGTAAGTTTTCTAATCTAGATGAAGACAACATTAGCTAGAGTCAGTTCAAAAAGAGAAGAGGCGTTACGGTGAACGAACACTTTTAGTCGCACTGCAATGACAGAGCAGTGTTGTCAACGCAATAAAAGTTGTCAATAGAGTATATGCATGTGTTTTCAAAATGGCTAAAAAAATATATCATCATCATCATCATCAGCCTATATTAGTCCACTGCTGGACATAGGCCTCCCCTAATGAGCGCCATAGCGCCCTGTCTTCAGCTTGACGCATCCAGCATCTGCCTGCAGTCTTTCGCAGATCATCATCCCACCTGGCCGGAGGGCGTCCTACACTACGTTTGCCGAGTCGCGGTCTCCACTCAAGAACTCGTTTACCCCAGCGGTTATCGGTTCTTCGCGAGATATGGCCGCCCCACTGCCACTTCAGTTTGCTAATTCTTTGAGCTATGTCGATAACTTTGGTTCTCTGTCGGATGTATTCGTTACGAATCCTATCCTTCAGAGAGACTCCGAGCATAGCTCTTTCCAGAGCTCGCTGAGCGACTTTAAACTGGTGGACCAGCCCTATCGTGAGTGTCCACGTCTCAGCTCCGTAGGTCATGACGGGTAGGACGCACTGATTGAAAACTTTCGTTTTCAAGCATTGCGGTATGGATGACGAGGAAGACTCGACGTAGCTTTCCAAACGCTGCCCAGCCTAGCTGGATCCTCCTCTTGGCCTCCTTCTCAAAATTGTTTTTACCCAACTGCAGAATTTGTCCTAGGTAAGTGTACTCGGAAACAATTTCGAGAGGGTGGCCATGTACGACGACCGGTCCCGGATCAATGAGGCCATTGATCATGATTTTGGTTTTATCCAAATTCATGCCGAGACCGATGCATCGTGAGCTAAAGCTAGGCCGTCCAGCATCCGGTTGAGCTCCTCCAGTGACTCCGCCAACATGTCATCAGCGAATCGAAGGTGTGAGATGTAATCGCCGTTTATGTTAATGCCCTTACCTTTCCAGTCCAGTGTCTGAAACATATCTTCCAACGCGCTCGTGAACAGTTTCGGGGATATAACATCCCCCTGTCTCACTCCTCTGCGCAGTTGGATGGGTTTGGACTGCTGGTCCTGTTCTTGGACACTCATGGTCGCGGCGTCGTAGAGACATCTCAGCACCTCGATATAACGATAGTCTACTTGGCATCGCTGTAAGGATTCCAGAACAGCCCAGGTTTCGACAGAGTCAAAGGCCTTCTCATAGTCCACAAAGGCCAGACACAGGGGCTGATTATACTCTTCGGACTTCTGTATAATCTGCCTCACTGTGTGTATGTGGTCTACGGTGCCATGTCCTCCGCGAAACCCGGCCTGTTCCGGTAGCTGGAACTCGTCGAGTCTCCTGGCGAGACGGTTCGTGATCACTCGTGAGAACAGCTTATAGACGTGGCTCAGGAGTGAGATGGGTCTGTAGTTTTTAAGGAGGGTTTTATCTCCCTTCTTAAAAAAGAGCACCACCAAACTCCCGCTCCACGCCTTTGGAGTTCTCCCACTGTGAAAGACGGCGTTGAAGAGGTTCTGTAGTTCCTGTATAACAGGGGCTCCTTCGGCTTTCAAAAGCTCTGATGTTATGCCGTCCTCACTGGGGGCTTTTCCATTTCTAAGCTGCCTCAGAGCTAGCACAATCTCGTCTTGACTGATGTCTGGCAGTTCGTCGGTATAGTGGCGTGTCAGGGTGGCTCTTGAATCGTGGTCGACTCGTTGGGGACGAGGGGCATGTGCAGCGTATAATCGGCCATAGAAATCCTCTATCTCGGCGGATATCTCCAGCTTCGACAAAACGGTCCTCCCATCGTGCGTTTTAAGCTTCGTCAGGTGGCTCCTGCCAAGCTGCTGAGTGAATACTTTGGACCCTCGGTTTCGCTCTATTGCCTCTTTAATGAGGCGTGTGTTGGAGCTCCGAAGGTCGCGCCGTACCATCTTCGCAATTTGCTTGTTCAGGTCTGACCTGTCTGCAGAAATCGCTTGGGTGGTTTGCCGTCTTTTTGCCATCAGCCCGAGAGTCTCATCCGAGAGTTTGGATTTCTTGCCAGTATGCTGCTTTTGGCAGAACCTGATGCCCTCGTTCCTCAACGTTTCGACCAGATTGTGTAGGGTCTCGTCAGCGTCATCAGTGGGATCCAAGGCAACGAATCTATTCCCGAGAAGCTGCTGGAACTTCTCGGTGCCCGCCATGATCTGGATTGGGTTAGGTCGGAGCGTGGACTTCATCAGACGGTTTCTTTCAAGCTTTAAGTTGATATTCAGAGAGCCTCGGAGCAGTCGGTGATCAGATCCGGTATTAAAGCTGTTGATCACTGAGACATCTCTGAATATGTGCTTGCTATCCGTCATGATGAAGTTGATCTCATTTTTAGTCACAGTGTCGGGGCTTCGCCACGTCCACTTCCTCTGGGCGGTTTCTTAAAGAAGGAGTTCATTAAGAACAGCCCCTCCTTCTCAAGGAAGTTGACAAGCATTTGCCCCCTGTGATTCCTAACTCCATAACCATGCGAGCCTATTCGGGATTCGTTGCCAGTCCGGATTCCCACCTTGCCGTTAAAGTCCCCCATAACAACGTTGAAGTGAGCCTTGGTTGTGTTATGTAAGGCTTTGGATATGTCTTCTTACATAATCCTCCACTTCATCATCCGAGTGTGCCGAGGTCGGTGCGTAAACCTGAATTACCTTCAAGCTGTACCGCTTGGACAGCCGAAGGATCAGGTACGCTACCCTGGTCGACACACTGGAGATTTCCTGAACGTTGCTAGAGAGGGCCTTGTTGACGAGGAAGCCTACGCCACCCTGGGATGTTTTATCACCCTCGCAAAAGTAGAGAAGATGGCCCGAGTCTAAGGTTACGGTGTCCTCCCCCTCTCTACGGACTTCACATAACCCCAGAACATGCCATTTAATGTTCTCTAACTGCACTTCCAACTGCGCTAGATGGTGATCAAGCCTCAGAGTGCGTCCGTTAAACGTAGCAAGGGTCAAATTTTTAAGTAATGATCGGTAGCCTGCCGTAGCCCGGGGATTCTTAGCACCCCCTGCCCCGCCGTTACCATGGCCGCTACCATGGCCAGGAATAGCGAGGCGGCCGGGAACTAGGGGCCACTTTTTGGCGTGTGCAATCATTGGGGGATAGTGCCCATAATCCCCACGCTGGGCATGCGGGTTGGGGATCGCAGTTCGGTGATATTATCGGTCTACGGGAGGCGCTGCTGCCCGCCCTCCGGTTTATGTCCCTTAGTCGCCTCTTACGACACCTACGGGAAGAAATGGGGTGGTGCTATTCTAGGCCGACACCGCACGGCCAAAAAAAAAATATACGTATTCTCTATTGATATAGAAACATATCTACATATTTATTTTAGAATTTTGAGATATTTTTATCGTAGAATTTTACCATTGAAAAATTGATATTTTATATCTCTATCGCAAAATTTCAAAACGCTACGCCATTGACTAGAGCGAACGTGACATCGCTGTTCACATTTCTTTTTTTTTATTCTGCTTGCTGCACTATGATTTGACACTATTCTGCCCACTTCACATTTCGTATTGTAGGTTATTTTCAGATTTTTCGGAAAACCTCTTTTCGGAGATGATCACTACTGAGATCATCACAAAAGGTTTTAATCGAGTGTGAACGTGGACGTCAAATAAACATGGCGCTAATATGGCAGCGTTTTTATCACCCGAAAATGATTGTAGTTTTAATTTGTTTTTTTACCTTGTTATTGCGAAATTCAGTGAGTGTCATTTTTCGGTTAAAGAATGACCTAAAGAATCGATTAAAACAATAAAAAAAATCGATGCATATACCCTATTGGCACACGAGCGCCCTCAGTTCCCACGACTTTTCTCTGTTTGAACAGACTCTACTTAAATTATTAACTGCATTTGCAAATCGCTGACTGTTTAGCTGAATGTCAATCGGAAGTTATGTGGAACCAGCATTATTGTGCTGCGGTGGAGTATAGTGTCTAGCGAAGAATTATACAGCTAGTTAATCTGAGTTGAAGGAAGTTATTTTCACCGTTACATTTACGTTTTATTCTATATATATATATATATATATTCGGTGTGTTGCCGGCTTATAATTTGCACCACCCCAACTCTTCCAGAGTTCATGTTCGGGTGTCGTAAGAGGCGCCTAAGATATATCTATCTGGGGGCAGCGGCGGCTGCAGAACATTCTACCACCAGACTGCGATCCCCAACCCGCATGCTCAGCGTGGGGACTATGGGTATTACCGCCATTATGATAAAAGCCAATAAGGGGAGGCCTGACTCAAGCAGTGGACCAGTATAAGTTGTTGAGGAGGCATGGTCGTTAGTGCTGTATGTATCACTACGGAAACTGTTGGTTAAACTGTGCGTGCGTGCATGCATGCGAATTAACGGTATCTATTCCGTTCCGGGTCGTCTTTTCGTCATATAAATGTACGGACATAAACCTCTAGGGCCTTGTGCCCTTCGGTGAACTAAGCAGAGTTTTTAATACAGCACACCGTAGACGTAATTCACCTGGCTGTATTAAGTACTACGCACGGAAGACTTGGTGTGTTGTTATGTGCATCGAAAATAATTATATTACTTGGCAATTAAATTCAGCAAATGTCAGAAAATGACTGAAAATAACTAAAATTTCAGTAAATGTCAAAAATTACAACAAATGTCAGAAAATAAAACCGATGCGTTAACCGCAAAATCGTGAAGCGTTCTACATTTTTTAGGTACCTACAAATAATGGAAGGTACTTTTTTGATTCCAAATTTTTGTGGTCCGCTGTCCCCATAACTGTCTGAGCTGACTGCTCTAAGCTGTGTCATATCTGTACAGATATAAATTAATTAAACTGATCATGTAGGCAGAATTCCATTACATGTACTGTACCATCCAGTGGTGGATAGTATTATAGTGTGTGGTGTGGTGGCGCTTTTAGCGTGGACGATAAGTTATTGGTTTCATTATTGGGTTATGGTTGGTACAAATATTCTGAAGTCTATTTTGGGGATTGGGAAGATAAAAACGTATTCTAATTTTTAAAAAATATTGAGTTAATGTTCGATATTACACTCAGTTTTTTTTTAAATCCGAATCCGCCGGCGCCGCCGAGAGCTGGCGAGTGTCTGGCGCAAGGCATCAGCATTGGCATGTAGCGGGGCAATACAGATAGCGCGTCTTGGGGACGTTTCCGACTGGTATTTATATGAAACGGTTGAGCTACCTGTAGATTGTTTGCAATAGTCCACGGTTAGCTCTGTTTTATTTACCCACCCACCCGCTAGATGGTGTTGGTTCTGCGGTAGAAGTAAGTTTACAGAATAGAGGTATGCTTAGTATAGTTTAGCTATCTTGGTGACATACAGAATAAATGGGTTAGTGTAACTTCGGCCTGTATGCAAGATTTTGTATCCTCAACCTCAGCCTCAACAGCCTATATTGGCCCACAGCTGGACGCAAGCCTCACCCCCTGCTAAGCGCCTTAATAAGTTTTATCTCATGGGGGGTAGTGCCCATAATCCTCACACTGGAAATGCGGGGTGGAAATCGCATTTTGCGGGTAGAATTGTTCCGCTGGAGGCAATGCTGCCTGCCCCCTTCGGATATCCCACGCACGCCTCTTTCCGGATGTCGTATCTGCAGGTAGAGTTGGGGTGGTACAAATTCTAAGCCGGCATCACACGGCATAATTTGAATCGCATGTGCCGTCCTGAAACGTAAACCACCGAGAATCCTTTTCTCAAACCAATCGAGGCACTTTTCAGCTTTTAATACTCTATTATTTCTTTGGCCCTTCGTTATAAAACTGAGCTTCATCATCATGTACTGTCGCGTCACCAAATAGGATTGTAACTTACCGTTCACTTAGGTTCTCCAAAGTGATCATTAATTTAGGCACCATTTGCAGCCAAGATTTTACACAGCGTTGTAAGTGCTTGCACAATTTTACTACACTGTAAAATTATAAGCTTCATAAACGTAAAGAGAAAGAGGCTAGATGAATATTTAAACTGTTAAGAGAGATCAATAAACCGTGATACGTTTACAGATATAACAATGTACCTTGCATAGGGAAGACTCTGCCTTCTGTAACACAGTTTTTAAAAACTAAAACGGAAGACAGAGCTGCCCAAAACTTTGTTCTTTGTTATTGTGGTTACAAAATAAACATTTTCATTTTTGTTTTCATACAGCACGCAGTCGGGAAATCGAATGGAAAGGTCTACTGGTCCACTGATGATATATGAAGATAGATAAAACATTTATTTGCAACTGCAATACACAATACAAAAAAAAACACAATAAAAGATAGGTACAAAGAACATAAAAATATCTTAGGAAATGAAGGAGGAACAATGCAAGACATCAAAATCATCGGTACATCATTTTTTAAACATTCAGTAAAGTACGGATACAGTATGTGTGTTCTGCGCATTATATACATATTCATGATGTATCCGTCAAACTACGAAAGTTTCTATAGTAAAAAAGGCAATACTTAGTGCATTATCTTCTCTTATCTGCAGTATTACCCTCTGAGGCCTCCGATGACAGGCTTTCCCCTGATAAGAGATTTATTGGCTTCCATCAGATGGAGGTAATGCCAATAATCTTCACAATCAGAAGTGTAGGTAAGGTAAGTGTGTGGGCTAATGTAGTCAGGTGGGGATACTAACTACCAAAGAGACCGTGGCATTGGGACGGTTTTTTTTGGACATATTAGAACCGGCAACCGCTGAGGTAAATGTGTCCTTAAGCGGAAATCAAGACTCGGCAAACATAGTGTAGTCCTCCGGCCAGGTGGGATAACGATCTACGAAAGTCTGCAGGCAGATGCTGTGTGCGTCAAGCTGAAGACATTGCATTATAGTAGTGGACGAATATAAGCTGATGATGATGATCATGAATATATTCAGAAAAGAGTACCTAGTTTAATATAGGAGAATTCAGAGGCAATCCACTTGCACAGTATAAAATTAACGTCATTCTTCCTCTTTGCACCTACCGGGTCCATTCATTTGCATAGCATTACCTCTCAGAAATGGCTACGGATCAGATTTTATTATTTATCGAAGGTTTCCTTTGAAAGCTTTTAAATAATAAACGAAGGGATAAAGTGAAATTCATATTTTATGTTTTATTAACAAACTCACGAAATATGTTAAATATGTTATTTAAGGTTATGGAATAAAAGGCTTTCTTATTTTTATTTTATATAAAAAGATTGATGATTAGAAGTCTTTTGAAGCTAATTACTTTAATTTTAAATTAGTTTTTTAACTAGTATTAAGTTACATTATGAATGTAAGCGGGTTAACTACGAACCTTGTTTGTGTTGGAAGAACACCAACGTTTCATCCCTTAACGAGGGACATCTTCAGGGCGAATGCGGTTCTAGACGCGCGCGTTCCGCATCCCTTCGAGCACGGTTTCACGATTCATAATGAATTCGTCAAACTACGAAAGTTTCTATAGTAAAATAGTATTAAGTTATTTTGTAGCGCCCCAACGGGGTACATGTTTGATACTATTATTTAACTGCTGAGACCTATGTAACATAACAACATGTAAACAAGTAAATACCGAAATGATTCTAAATGAGACTATTAGAAGACTTGTATATTGTATGAAGCATATCAGTTATCGCCGTGTGGTCCGGCGATATAGAATTTGCACCACCCCAATTCTTCCCGTGGGTGTCGTAAGAGGCGACTAAGGGATATCTTCTGGGGGGCGGGCAGCAGCGCCCCCTGCAGAACAAATCTTCCACCAAACTGCGATCCCCAACCCGCATGCCCAGCGTGGGGATTATGGGCATATCAGGGGGAGGCCTGCGTCCAGCAGTGGACCGATACAGGCTGTGGATGGATGGATATCAGTTATCTAGTACCCATTACACAAGCTCTGCTTAGTTGGGGCTAGATAATGTTGTGTGAATTGTGCAGAATTATTTATTTATTTTTTATTTATCTACATTTTTTAGTCCAAAAATCCACTCTATTTACGTTTCTTTGCAATCGTCCCATTTTGTATCAAAAAATGAGAACGAGTTTTACCTTTACGCTCGAAATCAAACTTGCTGAGGTTTCATGAGCAACTGGTTCTCAGAAGTTCAATTTAAAGCGAAGACTTCCATTTTCGCTACCGTGGTATGAAGACTCGTCCTAACATTTTCGCTAACTCAGCATTACTGACTGAGTGGAGCATATTCTTGCAAAAACTTGTGAAGTATTCAGCGACGCTGACAAATTACACCATGTTTTACAGACACGCCTTGAGATTTATTACTTAACCCACATAGAGACGCCATAAATCCTGGGGATCCTGTTCGATGCAGGAAAAATGGTCGTTTCCGCTGTAAAATAACATACGCTTTGTTGTAACATTTGTATTTGATTTATTTTACGAGTCAATAAGTTGAATTATCGGATATAATAGGCCATTTTACCATGTCTCAATTTAATCTACGCAAGTCGTCTACGTATGAACATAATATGTAAGGAAAACATCCTATAGAGAACCAAAGTTATCGCCATAGCTCAAAGAATTAGTAAGCTGAAATGGCAGTGAGCTGGCTATATCTCGCGAAGAACCGACAGTTGCTGGAGTTAACGTTGTTCTTGAGTGGTGACTGCGACTCGGCAAACGTAAAGAAGGACGCTCTCCGGCCAGGTGGGATGACGATCTGCGAAAGATTAAGCCAGATGCTGGATGCGGCAAGCTGAAGACAGGGTGCTAAAGCTATCATCCTTGTGTAGAGATCAAAGTGAGATCACAATGAATCTTATTCAATATGTAGTAAAATAAGAATAGATCCAAGTGTGATTGTTATAATAATGTATGCATGTCTATTTTACCCTTAACACAAGCTCTGCTTATCTATTAATATAATCTAGCCCAAATCGGTGGTTACCACGACAGCAGGTGGACCATAGCTTCCAGTCCATAATCTCACTGTCATATTCAGTCAGGCAAAAGCTTCTAAAAAGCCGCATATATCCCAACTTGCCTTCATAAAGTTTTAGGCGTCAATACACTCATGTCCTCTACGGCGTCGTAAATAAGGGTTAGAATAGCAAAACAAATGCCGCCATCATCCGTCAAACGTGTTCCTACACTTAGCCCCTAAACCCTTTACGCCTATAGTTAACCTCTTTTATGCCCCAGAAAAATATTCCTCCACAAAAAGGCCTTTCGACACCGGATGTGCTTGAATAATTTATTAAGAAAAATGCTTTAAGGCTTATGTTACACGAACTTTTTAAACTTTCGCGATTTGTTGACATAATTTAATGATAATTTATTGGGTATTTTCGCGAACGCGATAAATACCCATTAAATAAATTTAAATTATCATTTAATTATATGTTACGCAGTTCAGTTTAATTTCAAAATGTCTTTATTAACAAATAAAATATAGTATTACAAAGGACTAGTGTGAGTTTAATTCTAGTGCTTGTGATACTCAAACATACATAATAATATTACACCGAGAAGATTAGATCTTAATCCAATAATAATAATAATACAGTCGAATTGAGTACCTCCTCCTTTTCTGATGTCGGTTAAGAATTACACTGACACGGAAATTGGGTGGTATAGTTTTTTATTCAGTCGCTTCGGTATGTAGATTAGAGTAAAGAAACGACAAAAACTAGACTACAAAGCGCTCTGTGTAAGCTAAGCCTAATCCCGGACTTTTACAAAATTATAGGAGTATTATGATACGTTTTGATGGTTTAATTCTTTAAAGTTTTATAACGGTAGTTAGGTGGTTTACCGTTTTTCGTGACAGCTTAACTGTTCGCGTAGTGGGCGAAGGTCCGCCTTCGATGCAGGAGACAAATGTTTGTAGGTACGATCTGCAAATATTTGGTCTGGGGCCTAATTCCACAATTTTTCAAACAAATGCAATAATGGCGCCATACGATTAAGATAGAGATTTTAGACGTAAATTTATACGGGTATAGACGGTATTCTATTACCTTATGGTTAGGTTAGGTTAGGCTCTGTCAAGGCTGAATCTCTTGAACCACAATAGGTAGACACAAGAAACTTTCTGTAAATAAGTAACATTTTAAATGTAATAACAATTATTACTGAATATACTTAAATTTACCATAAGGTAATAGAATACCAAATAAATTTACGACTTTACAATCTCTATGACTTGTAATAGCGTGTCAATGGTGTGATGGGGCAAGTGTGGCCACATCATTAAATTAATTGTTATACAGGGAGTTTAATACAACGTTTGCCTATTTAGTTGAACTATTTAGCCGCCAAGCTATTGCATTTGGTCCCATCTATCCCCAGTTTTCATATTGCAAACGTTGTACCAAACGCCCTGTATAATAATTTATTTAATGATGTCTATGGCCACACTTGCCCCAACACACCATTGAACGGTCAAATTGGTCAAACGGTTGTCATAATTGTAATAGTCATAGCTATGGCATAAACAAAAAAAGATCGTGTTAATAGAACACCAAAAGGTGACAATAGCGGCGATTGATACGCGATAGTAGTGTCAAAGAGTAAGGCGATTGTGTTAGTAAGGTGTTAGTGGAATACGGTCCCTGGATGTCCTGTGTGTTTTCTATGTACAATAAAAAATATCTGTCTATGTATTGTATTGTTTCGGTATTATGTATATGAGTATCTAACATCAACAAAGCTTTGCTTAGCATAAATCTTGATTTATAAAGAAAATTACAATAACATAAAATAATCAAATTAGAACTAGTATTTACATAGAAAATATCCAGCACAACAGATACAAAAGCATAAAGGCTTACATGGAGGTATTGTAAAAATACATTGTGAGGAAACTATGACCAAACTTAATAACTCCCAAGCCATGCCCGAGACGGATTGTAAGCCGTCCCTGCTTATTGGGATTCCCCCCCCCCCCCCCCCCCCAGAGGCTTAGCCCCCTTAGCTTAGCTCGCACCCTCTCTCTTTGACGGATGCACTTACAAGTTGTTCCATATCACAAATAGAAAAGAATTATGTTCGCTTTTTTAAATAGAAAACGGAAATAGAATTATGTTCGCATTTTAAAATAGAAATATAGCTAGGTATCAACGGTTTAGATTGTGTTGTTTTAGAATTACATGAAATTAGGATTTACGAATGTCAATTATACGATAGCTTTTCAAATTGAATAGTTATTTTCTATTTGACATAAAAACAGTTAAAATAAGGATTTAGGAATAGCAACAATAAGGATTAAGGAATCGTTGGGAATTGAAATGTATCGTTTGACATAACTAAATCTTAATTTTAGCAAATTTTAGCAAATTCTAAAACAACAGAAGAGTAATATCAGGAATGTTTGCGAAATACCAAACTGATGGTTTTGACGCATTATCCGCAAAAAAACTACGTACCAAACGCTCACAAAGTAATCTGATTATTAAAAAAACTTCAACAGATATTTTTCTCAAGATTTTTTTACCTGACTGTACTCAACAGCTTCAATAATGTGTTTAATATTGTGTCCGAATCGACAGTAAACAAAATATTAAGATCAAAAGTGTCAGTTGGGACACTGTGTCCTAGTAAATTTTGTCCGAGTCGTCACCAACTCCCTCCCTGATCCGCAGAATACGGGACAGTCGCAACAGCATCCTGGGGACGTTTATAGATAGATGCTCCTCATCATTCAGGGTGAGCCATATCCGGACTGCGATATAGAGGACTATCTCTATTTAAACACTATATACTAACAACTGACGACCTCTGTGGTGCGGTGGGCGAAGGTCCGCCTGCGACGCAGGAAGTTGAGGGTTCGATTCCCGCCTTGGGACAAATATTTGTACGATCTGTAGATATTTGTTCAGGGCGTTCTGGATGTTTTCTATGTATAATAAAAAATATCTATCTATGTGGTGTATTTGTATTATGTATATCAGTTAAATAGTACCCATAACACAAGCTCTGCTTAGCTTGGGGCTAGATAATGCTGTGTGATTAGTCCAGCATTATTTATTATTATTCATTTAACTAGGTTAATTCTACTTTTATTTTCTTAAGTGCTCCTAACAAACTATAGATTTTTAATTGTCTGAAAAAAACAGTTTTATTTACTTGATAATATCGAAGTAACAAGTATTACTTGACTTCTTTCATATAAGCAAACTCAGTACCAATTGGAAGCGATCACAATGCTGTTGAAATGCTGATGCGAGAGGATTAGATTATTATAATATACTAGCGACCTGTCCCGGCCTCGCACGGGTGGATATTTTTTTTTTTTATATATATAAATATAGCCCTTACTGAGCATGTAGCATTCTAATGCTGAAATAATTTTTGAAATCGATCCGGACGTCCTAAGGTTGGTTATAATCCCTAGGGAACTGAATTATGGGATAGAAAGTAGCCTTTGTTTTATTTCAGGCCTAGAACCATGTTTATTCAAAATTTCATTCAGTAGTTTTGTTGTGAAGAAGTAACAAACATCCAATCCATCCATCCATACAACCAAACATCCATACAAACTTTCGCATTTATAATATTAGTTTGAAGTGTGATTATTAATTACTTAAGTGTAGTATGGTATTCCACATTGGCAAAAATTACCTAAATCTAGGTGATAAAAAGATGGTACAATTTCACAATAAATAGAATCTACCTTGTCCTTTCTGAATAGATACAACCACTCAAATCAGCTACACAAAAAGACAACAACCAAAACCATTTCAACCTAATTCCTCTCTCGAGACAGAAAGTATCAAAACTCGTTTCGCTCCAGTTCCTCCAACACAATGCCGAAGAACAATGAATCCAGCACGGTAATGTTTTAAAAATTTAACACTAATTTTGTGGTAACAAAAACCAACTCAAAGGGAGTGAATCTGGCGACGCGATGTCAGAGAGCAGGAAACCGCGCACTAGACGTGAATTAGTAACACCTTCGTATGCATGTACGAACAAAGTAAAGGTGTGTACCAATCATTGATTAATTAAAAAGGAAAGATGAGGTACTAGTTTCTCGAAAATGGCAACCTCATATTGTGTAAAATTGTGTGCCTCAGTTACCGTCGGACCGGGGCGGCACGGGCGGTCGTAATTCGCGTGAAATATTGTTGTCTCGGTCTCACTTCAGTCTTAGATACGTCTTTCCGTCTTTGTTCTTCTTTGTATTGTACAGGACTAGAAATATAACTGTGAGCGTAGGTATGTGTTTGCGTGTAGTTGTAACACATGCCAATTTTTGAGTAAACGCTGGGAGAACGTAACCTATCTTCCCTTTTTAATTAATCAATGGTACCAATACATAAAAATAGGGTACATTATGTAAATGGTGTATGTTTAAATATGACACAATGTGTGTTGTGGCGTGCAAAATCTGGGTGCTCCACAAAACACATCAACAAATGTCTGTAACACTGTGTTTCTGAAGTATACACATCCTTACTATGTTAGAACACTGTGCTTCCTTTAATAGGCGCACACATTCTATACATTTTATGGGCAAAAATTAAAGCCCTGGCCTGGTGCATTTTTTTGATACAAGTGGATTGGAAATGGGTCAATAAAAAAAACGTCCTTTTTTAAGAATAAAGTCACGTCTATAAAAGTCGCCAAAGCTTACTCCGTGGCTAATCTTAATAATGAGATAAGAGTTTAATGAACTGCCGTCTGAATTGACCCCGACACGGCTCTCGCAGGGTGCGGTACAACTTTGAACCGTTAAATAACTTATCGGGGGAGATTGGGAGATCAGCGATCTTCAGCCTGCTTTGAAATTTGCCTGCCTATCGCGTGATTGGGTTTTGGGTAAAATTATGTGGTTGTATTTGATCCTGCCTGCCGGCCGGCCATACCTCGCGAAAAACGATAACCGCTGGGGTAAACGTATTTTTGAGTAAAGACCACGACTCGGTAAGCGTAGTGTAGGACGCCCTCCTTGCTGGTGCGATGACGTCTTGTGATTAACTGTAGGCAGATGGATGGACAAGCTGAAGGCTGGGCGCTAATAAAAACATGTTAAATATAACGGACGCTGGTTATTTAATCTGCGTGCGAAAAGAATGGGAGCTTGTCAAAGTAAATATTACGCCATTTTTCTCATGTTATCTACGCGTTGTCAAAATAAGTTAAGAAATATTTTGTTTCACATCATAATGGCTCTATAACCAGTGGTCGGCAACCTGCGGCTCGCCAGCCTCGTGCGGCTCTTTGGATGTAAAGCTGGGGCTCGTTAGTTCCATACGCAAATAATATTTATTTTATAAAAAAATAGTTAGAAATCGTTCTAAATCGAACAACGAGGATTAGGCACCATTTCTATCTATCAGCCAGTACTCGCTTTTCACCGCTGGCTGTCGTCAGTCCATCGAAGCTCTCGAATGACGCCGAATTATTGTTTGCAAGGAATTTTTTGGACCTTTATTAACTTTGAAATTTTGTAAATTGTAGATATTTTTTTACTCTTTTGACTCAAAATGTTGCCGACCCTTGTTCTATACCAATCTGATTGCTTGGGCTTAAGAAAAACGTACAGACGAATTGGGAATATCCTCCTATTTTTGAAGTCGGTTAAAAACGCATTTACGCCGTAGAAAACTACGAAGAATTGAAAATATTTTACTATATTTATATTATATTATATATTATGTATATATATATTTTTATTATTTTAGTTACTTCATTGATGCAAGAATAAACGGATAAATAGGTACCTACATACGTACCTATAGCAATCTTTGTTAGCGATATAATACGCGGCTTACTCGGATATTGTTTTCATGGTTATTAACATTAATGAATATCAAATGGGACGGTCTACATTAAAATTTACAGCAGCAATAGGCATACCTGCGTATCTCATCAATTCCAACACACCATTATTATAATCTGGCACAACGCAATATCATGGATATTGTACTATTTTAAGGCGCATACCCGAGCCAATATGACAGCGATATCTATTTTATCATATTTTTACGTTTATCATAGGAATTTTTAAAAATCCTACGTTCAGTTTGTGGTATCTAGTATAAACAATTTTTGATACCTCTGTAATAATTTTATCTCATTTCGGAGGAGATGCGAAAATAGAGTTTGGTGGCCAAAAAGAAAAGCAAAGCGCGACTTCGTATCTCTGCCTAAGAGGCATCAATAAATAACTTATAATAGATACCACAAACTGAACAATGGATTTTTAAAACTTGGTGCGTTTAACGTAATAATAAGATAAAATAGTTGGGGGTGCCACTTTTACTGGTGGTGCCTTGATAGGTAAAAATAGGCAAAAGTCAATACGCAATAAAAAAAGGTTCAATAAACGAGTCAACATTATTATTGTAGGATCGATTCACGCAGGCAACTATCGGGCCGGATAACTATTAGGATTAATTGACTTGTTTACTAAGCATTTAAATAAATAAATATTGCTGGACAATTCACACAACATTATCTAGCCCCAAGCTAAGCAAAGCTTATGTTATGGGTAGGTACTATACGATAACTAATAAAAAAAAATGCTGGACAATCACACAGCATTATCTAGCCCCAAGCTAAGCAGAGAATGTGTTATGGGTACTAGATAACTGATATACGTAATACAATACACTACATAGATAGATATTTTTATTATACATAGAAACATCCAGAACGCCCTGAACAAATATCTGCAGGGCGTACAAATATTTGTCCCAAGCGGGATCGAACCCGCAACCTCCTGCGTCGCAGGCGGACATTCGCCCACCGCGCTACAGAGGTTGTCTATTCGCCCACGGCGCCACATAGGTCGTCAATAACATTTGTATTTGTATTTATTTATTCAGTAGCCAACACCAATAGGGTATATGCATGTGACTTCAAAATGGCTAAAAAAATATATACGTATTCTCTATTGTTATAGAAACATATCTGCATATTTATTTTTGCATTTTGAGAAGTTTTTATTGTAGAATTTAACCATTGAAAAACTGATATTTTCAATCACAATCGCAAAATTTCAAAACGCTACGCCATTTGCTAGAGCGGACATGACATCATCGTACAGACTTCCTTCTTTTTTTTTTTTGACGGTGCATCATGGTTTGACACTATTCTACCTACTTCACTTTTCGTTATGTCATGAAGTTTCGGCGGGATATCTTTTTGTACCTAGGTATTATTTCGCGGTTGTTTGGTGTTTTCCGGAGAGCGTAAGCAAAGTTGATTCCTTGAGAAATATTGTGAAGTTTTTCAACCTTCTTACTAAAAACAATGACTGAAAGCGGTTTTGTAAGAGCGCAGTCAGATAATCTTCCGAAAATAGATGTTTTCATGATGTCTACCTTCTTCGCATCAAATTCGGAATTCACATCTGCTGAACTCAGAGGAGTAAAAGCCGCAAGGTAAATAAGTTACCTACTTACCTATTTCAAAATATTTATATGAGGTAGGTACTCTAGGTACTACCTACCTATAACTTATTCACGGTTTTGTAAGTGTTAGACGAGAAATATTTCAAGCAGGCAATCATTTTTATCTTTGTTATGTTATGTGATATGACAGATCCGAACGAGAATCCTACGGCGATGCCGCCGTTGGATATGTACCTACAAGTAAAACGGGTAATGATAGATACTTACACTAGTGGTCTGATTCTGCACATTGGTACCTATTTACACCTTCATGGCTCACGACACGACGACGACTGGCGATGTGGAGGACATTGCGATCGCACTTCAGCCCCGCCACCCCGCGCCGCCGCGCCGTCCGCAAGACGCGGAAACGCCTCGGACAAGCCGAATCGCGACAGTGTGCGTCAACGTATATGTTTTAGTACAAAAAGTTCTGCAAGCAAATATACCAAAATCGCGCGACACAGGACGCGCTTAAAAATTAGCGTTGGTTTGGGCAACTAAAATAATAATAACATAAAGAATTTGATACAGTCATTTATGTTCATGGAGTTTAATCGTCAAAATTCAATGAATAGAAGCTGTTTTCGAAAACCTCTTTCCTGAGATGATCACTACCGAGGTCGTCACGAAAGGTTTTAATCGAGTGTGTACGTCGACGTCACTTATACATGGCGCCAATATGACAGCGTTTTTATCACTCGAAAATGATTGTAGTTTTGATTTGTTTTTTATACCTTGTTATTGCGAAATTCAGTGAGTGTCATATCATTTTTCGGTTAAATAATGACCTAAATAATCGATTAAAACGATAAAAAAAATCGATGCATATACCCTATTACATCAGTTACCTATGATTAATCTTAATTTACTTACTTTATACAATATATATGCAATACATTATAGAATACACTACATAGATAGATATTTTTTATTATGCATAGAAAACATCCAGATCGCGCTTAACATATATCCCCAGATCGTACAAATATTTGCCCCAAGACGGGAATCGAACCCACAACCTCCTCCGTCGCAATAATGTACCCGACTGATAGCTTAGATTTTAAACTGATTGTCTCCTTATTGTATCCAGCAACACTAACATTTTGTATCAGGATTGCAGGAATAATGAAAATAAAAAGTTGGCATCACCTCCTTGCATCGGCCATTTTATGACGTGTTTTTTCTCAAAAACTATACACAGACATCCGCGCTGCACGCGGGAAAGATCTAATAGCGAAATCTGCCATAAACAACGTAGGCTGTGAGGGTTTTAGATAGGTAACGTAGACTCCTAACACAATATATCAACCGTGATTGCCACCGTCCGTTTCGGCCGAATGCTCCGTTCCTCCCACTAATTATTACTAGCTGAGAGGCGGCGGCAAATGGCCGTAATAAGATCTTTTGTAATCTCATTTATTAATTTTCGTCTCTCATTATTCTCGCTCCCTTTACAGCGTCTGTAAAACCTAAACAAGATGGCGCCGCCCGAGCGGACGTAATTATATTTTAGTACGAGTTTTGTTAAATCAAAATTAAAATATTTTAGACAGCGTTTGTGTTTGGTTTATTTGGGGAAATACGGTGATTCGGGGCAAAAGCTGCCACTATGTACCTAATGTATGTACCTAGTGCTGTAAGGAGGGTAACGTCCGGATTATAGCTTCAGAGAGATTTCGTGCCCTACTGCCGAAAAATTTAAATAGGAATTTAAATTTGATTTTGGGATATATGTCAATGCACGATTACATAATACTCTTTTTTACACACCAGGTAATTTCTCAATCTAATTAAATTACCTTTCTAAATCAAAAAATGTAAGCACATAAAAAAAACTTTACATCATATTTTTGCTTACTCTAATTGCTCATAATATCTTAGAAAATGCATAAACTAATATTAACCAAAATATAGGGAATTATGTGTTCCTAGGTGTTCTGATAATTTAAAATTATTTTTGAAAACTGTAAAACGTAGTAAAAGATTTCAAAGCCATTAATAAAATGCTGCACAGCACGTACCTACCGCATACTGCAATTCAGCTAAAATAATATTAGCACTATTATGCAAATACGCTTTCACATTGCGCTTTCTAGGAAAGTGCTTTTTGTACATTTATTCAAGAAAAGTACGCGACAATAACGAAGTTTGGCCTGTGGGACGGTAACTGATATTTTATTTAAAACGCTGAGTAAGTCTATATGCATATTCGCTTTCCGCGTCTGTCTGTATGTAAGGAATTAAGTTTTATTCAAAATATTTTATACAAGATAAAATAAACGAATACCTAACCAGGGCATTCACCGATTGTGCAAACAATGTTAAAAATGAAATTTCAGACCCTTAAACCCTGATATCTCGTTAGACCCCCAATATAATCTGACGTCATATACTATAACCACCGGGATATTGAGACGAATCAATCGATACCTCATTTGTTGAAATCGAACGAGTAGTTTCAGCGCTACGTGGGAACATAAAAATCGGCTTCATAAATACATTCAAATAAACAGGGTGCCAACATCATAACCCTATCAACGGGGCTGGAGGAGCCGTGGTAGTCGGGTAAAAACACTGACACTGATTGTTGAAAATGTCGGAAACATTGGTCGGAAAACCATGTTGGAGCTATAAAGCCAATAAGTTGAGTGAGATATGATGATAAGATTTATTAGACCTAGTCTGGAATAAAACAAATGCGAACTTTTCCTTTTCATCCCCGAATTCTCGTAGTATAAAAAGCCGTTGAGTTGAGTGAGATATGATGATAAGATTTATTAGACCTAGTCTGGAACAAAACAAACGCGAACTTTTCCTTTTCATCCCCGAATTCCCGTGCTACAAAAAGCCGTTGAGTTGAGTGAGATATGATGACAAGATTTATTAGACCTAGTCTGGAATATAACAAATGCGAACTTTTCCTTTTCATCCCCGAATTCCCGTGGTATAAAAAAACCTTTGAACTATCCATACGAACAACGCGTGCGTCGCGCAAGCCGCGATCAGAAACTTGCATAATAAATCGAATAATATTCCAAAAAAATAAATAAAACCCAAAAATTCCTCTAAAAATTCGGCTTTGCATCTTTATTATATTCAATTTTGTGTGTGCTTAATATGGTCTGTAATAACTAAGATACAATACAATAATAATCAGCAGTCTGGATTAGATATACCTAATGGACGACCTCTGTGGCGCAGTGGGCGAAGGTCTGCCTGCGACGCAGGAGGTTGCAGGTTCGCTTCCCGCCTCGGGACAAATGTGTGTACGATCTGCAGACATTTGTTTAGGGCGTTCTGGATGATTTCTATGTATAATAAAAAATAACTATCTATGTAGTGTATTGTATTATGTATATCAGTTATCTAGTACCCATAACATAAGCTGTGCTTAGCTTGGGGCTTGATAATGCTGTGTGAATTGTCAAGCATTATTATTAGTATTAATGTATTTACCTAACTCGCTTAAGCATTCGTAGAAGTTGTTATACAGGTACAATACCTTCCCCTTGAAGTTCACCGAGACTCTCCTTATAACGAACTACTCGCAAGTCAAGTAAATGGGATGCAGATAATAAAAACCTGAACAAGTTAGAGTAGACCTGTGTATCGAAGGTTCCGTGACACCATAATAGATTCAGACTTTACTTTGCGGAAGTATAAGAATGAAAATCTTTACTAACAATTCCGCGAAAAAACCTTCCTTCCTTCAAATTATACAACATATACGAAATGAACATTTATCAAAGTAAGTCGTCAACTAGTTTCGTCTCTCCACGAGACATCATCAGGACACCACACCACTCGATCTTGACACTGAGAGCTCCAATCAAAAACGGCAGAGTCCCACCAGAGATGTTGCCACTCCGAGCTCCGTTCCGTGTTACGTGACATACGAATAATACCTACGGAACTACGAGAAAGGTATCTTAAAGCTATAATATTCTTGAAATCAAGGTTGCCAACCGTACAAATACGAAATTTGTGGTCTTCCGTACGAGGTACGAGGACACTATCAACCTCGTACATTTATGTACGAGGTTTTGACATTATTACTGCCACACTTGCTTTTTTTATTGCCACATTTGCTTTTTCTGCAAATTATCATATAATAGCTTTTCTAAGTTACTTGATGTATATTATGATTTTCTTATATTACGAGTAGCTGATATAATATTTGAAGATGTGTAAGGAGAGAAGTTAATTACCTAAGCAAATTTCGTTCCTAGAGTTAGTTTACCTAAGTAAGTAATGTTATACGAGTACATATATTATTTTTCATACAAAGTGATGTTTTATTTAGTAGCCTGCAATAATAGCAATAGCATTGCGTAAAACGTTCTAAATTCAATCGTTTAATTTGCCCTAATTTGGTTTTGTCACCCTTATAATGAATGGACGAGGTTTGATAGATACAATACCAGATTTATTGCTGCTCAGTAGAAGGAAAGATGTTAGTAACCCTGCTTGAAATACCTATAGCAAACGCAACCCGAAGAAACCCACGCGGACGAAGTCGTTGGCAACAGTTAGTATCGACATAAGAATACAACTTAGACACGAGAAACTAAATTGAAAGATAAGTTCCATTCCGCTATTTATTACGCTGACTTCACAGGGTTCCAAGTTCCGTTAGTTTTCCAGTAATATTATAGGCCTGAACCCTAAAAATCTACAATCTTCCCAGAATCCAATAGAACATTTGCAATTCAGCAATCATGCAACTTGAAATTTCGATCGGAATGTAAAGTTAAGGCTGTAAAGGTGGGTGCACAACTTGCACAAGCGCTGGTGAGTTAACGAGGGCCCATCTGCATATCGACTACGGCTCAAACCCAATTGCCGATCGGTCGTCCAAACGCTGTGTGCACTGCCTATTCGATTATTTTCAAACGTGCTGCTAGACGCGATACAGACATGACGAAACGCAGGCTGGTTCTGGACGAAAATTGTGTCTGCAGATTATATAGGTCTACATTAAACTTTTATTAATTCGTTTTTTTTCGGTAGGCATGTACCATTACCCTGTAGAAGAGTTTCAATTTTTGAAACGAAAAAACAGTATTGTCTGTTCTATGCATGATAAAATTCCTCATATGCAGCTGAGCACAACACACCAAAAAACTGATATATTTGTATACGTTCCTACCGATCAAAGATACGTCCCATTTCAAATTCAAACTGAAATATAGTGATATTTTTTGAAATGGAACGCTTTTATGGTTTCCATTCTTGATCGAATAAAAATTCCAGTACGAAAATACTATTCGAACGGAAGTTCAATTTCTGGGAATGGAACGTCACACAACAGAAATGGTCAACCGAGTCAAATAATATTATCAATGAAGACTTGGAATAACCATTTGGGAACTTATATAATTTATCTACGAATATACAGACATATTAAAAAGATGGGGCATTATGAAAGCGGAAGGGAGCGGATATGACATAAAGACACGATTAGCGTATCCCTCGAAACTATGACTAATATACGGGTTGGGGCAAATTTTTGGCCCCACCGTTTCTTCTGAACATGGGTAACATAAGCCTTCAAAATTAGCCTACCAAACATCGATCAAAAATTTCGCGGGGGCCGGCGAAATTTTTTTGATCGATGCTACCTAAAAAAGGAGTTACCTACATATGAATTTAAATTAAGAACCATTGAATGAGTGACACGGTTGTTTTCACTTACTCGTTTTTTACAAGAAAATGTATGGGATGTATGGGAAATGTATGTTTTTTTAATTATTGCCAAAACTTCCGATTTGATTTGGTATCTTATTTTTATTTGATCGTCGCGTCGTAGTCTAGTTGATGAATATCTGGCTCAGCGTATCAGCATTGCCATACAGCGAGGCAATGCCAAATCAAATCAAATCATTTATTTGCAGACAACGGGTTACATGGTTGGTATGATAATTTTAAAATATCCCTTGCGATGGCTTACCAGCTAGACAGCTTTGCCGTGCAAAAAATATTATTATAGTGGCTAATAGACATGCAGATCGGAAAAATTATTAAAAATAATGTAAAAACTATAAAAACAACATACATGACAAAAAAAAAATGAAAAACATTGATCCATACAAAATAACAAAAATATTAGCGAATTTCAATTAGGTAATATACAAATGTCGAATATAAAATAAAATGTCAAATAATCAAATAAAATGTCAAAACTAGGGTACGCTTCCCACTGGTAGTGATATGGATCAGTTGAACTATAGTTGCTAACTATAGATTGTTTGCATCAGTATGTATTTAACTCAATTGTTTCAATTGTAATACTATGGTTTATCCATCCAGCATGGAGCATGTTAGTAAATAAACCACGATACAAATAACAAAAACTCACTTGCTTGGCGTCGAGTTTCAGATATAATTGTAAGCAATTTTTATTGGAGGAAGGATCTTAAATCGACAAGTAATGTGAATTACGTATAAAAGGACGCGCCAACAAAGTGAATTTTAGGTTAAGTATGGGCGGTTTGTATAGGTTTATGCCTCATTCAAAATGGACACGGTATAGTTCTAACTATTGCAATTATAACGATCGTACTTACTTATTAATCAATCCTGAATTAACCCACGGGTCATAAAAGGTACCGGATTGTAAGGACCACAAATACTTTCAAGTGGTAATAAACCTGCCTGTAGGCTGAAAGTGTTTCGTTTTCAGGAGAAAGCTTTTAGTCCTTTGTTTCTCATGTAATGTAGGTTTTCATTACATTTAATTCGTGGTGTAACTCGTACCAGCACGTACCATTGTCGACGTAGATATTCAAATTAAACAAGAATGAGCCTTTAATAGATTAGAATGTAGTAAGTATTCTAAATCCTTTAAAAAAACAAAAAAATATCTTTTTTTGTTTCTGAAACAATTAGGTAAGTACGGAATTATTCCTATAAAAATATCTATTCAGCTGATTTGCTACCCGTGCGAAGCAGAGACGATATTTGACTAATGAAAAATTAATTAGCAAGCAGATTTATACAGTCCCTTGTAGATATTTTTTTTTATAATCTATTCTTTTTTGAATTTGATACTAGAGGGCTGAATTTGTGACGTCAGTGTGGAAAAAAACAAAGACAATCGCGCTAGACTGTCATTATCTTTGCCTTTTGTTTTTTTATTTAAAAAACATATGACGCCAGCTTGGACTAGAATATTGGACATGCTTATTATGGGTCTTAATGTAAAATAAGTCTATTGGTAAAGAAAGTAACAATCATTTAATATAAATAAATTAGAACTCGTAGCAATTGAGCTACTTGTTTAATTATAATGAAACTATAGCTGGGCCCTAATTTAGACCTACCAGCCCACATTGACCTTACATGGGACACATGTTTATCTATGATCTGCAAATATTTGTTCCGGGTGTCCTGGATATTTTCTATGTATACTAAAAAAATATCGTTTTATGTAATTACTAGCCGCGCCCCGCGGCTTCGCACGCGTTGTTAAAACATTAAACAACGAAACATTAAAAGGTGATTTTTATCCCACGGGAACTGATTTATGGGATAAAAAGTATGTCTATGTTAGATTCCAGGATTAGAATTACCTGTATGCAAAATTTCAGCCAGATCCGTCCAGTAGTTTTGGCGTGAAGAAGTAACAAACATCCATCCATCCATCCATCCATACATCCATACAAACTTTCGCCTTTATAATATTAGTGTGATTGTAACCATCAAGTAAACGTAACAAGCTCTGCTTAGTTTGGGGCTAGATGATGCAATGTGGATTCTCCAGCATTTTTATTTGTTTTAGCGCTGTTTCGTACCACTGGTTTTCATGTCAAATTCATTTTTGCCGTTTCATAACAAAAAATGTCTCAGCCCACATTTTACCTGATTAATTGATTTAAGGAATATCCGAAGCCAGTAGATTGTATATATCGTTTCGCCTAACAAGCTGAAAAATCATGAATCAATCTCGACTTCAAAGAGCTTAAAGAAACTTGAATGTTATTTCGTAAGAAGTCCTAAAATTTCTGATTTCCATGAATACATAAGGGAAAATAATGAGCACATTTTATATTTTTAACAAAACCTACCTTTATACAATGAAATCTATTATTCTGTTCTCAATATAATTTTAATCTTTATTTAAAAAGAAAATTGCAATCAAAGAATAGAAATAAATTAGAACTAACATTTACGATTGAACTAAATCTAGAATGTTGCAAAGCTATGTGGTACTGGCTTAGAATTTGCACTACCCTATCTCTTCCCGTGGGTGTCGGTAAAAGGCGACTAAGGGATATCCACCGGGGGCTGGGCAGCTACCACTGAACTGCTATCCCCAACCCACATGTCTAGAGTGAGGATTATGGGCATTATTCGATAAACGCCAATAAGTAGGTTATTAGGGGGAGGCCTGTGTCCAGCAGTGGACCAATGCAGGCTGTTGAGATTGAGGTTGAGGTAGAGTGTTCCAAGCAATGTACTAAGGGTAACTCAACTGCTCTAATAAAGAACGTAATTCTTTCTAATATGTTATTTTTCTGTTTAACAATTCTAACATAAGTTTACATTGTTATGTTATTAGGTAAAACATAAGCAACTGAAGCAACTAATAATCCCTATTCGTAAATTTAAACTGTACATAAAACGAAATTTTATCAAGAAAGCCTTTTTATTACTCCATAGATGGTTACATTGATGATGTTAATGCTTGGCCGGATGGCGCCCAAGTCCACACCGACAATAGTACCTATGTAAGAACATAAATTCGTAGTGTTATGCAAAGTTTGTATTCGTTGATATGCGATAAACTAGCTAGTGGTTTCTTTTTCACTTCTTCCGCTAGTGGACAAAAAAATTAGAGCCAATTGCACATTATTTCTTATTTGATAGTAATTACTATTTATCATGCTGAAAAAAATTAACTTGTGTAAGTGCTTATTTTGTAAGTCTAAAGAAACAAACGATTTAACTCTGACTCTGTAAAAAGTACAACATGACATTATTTTTCCGCAAAACTTGCCGTCCAATTTTACCTACATCCAAGCGTCAAAGGCTTACAAACCATAAAATATGATTAGATCTATAAAGGTACTCGATAATCTTTATAGCCCAAATCGTGTCTCAAAATGTTTACTTTATTACATTATACTGCATTACCTGCCCGTAGAAAGACTGTAAACAGTTTTATTGGTTCTTGGGTCATAATTCCCTGGCCCCTTGGGCCCTTGGGCCGTGTCGGTTGATTTGCGAGGCCCTTGTCAAGAACCTTATTATTCTGACAGCTTCAAATTCATCTCTTGTAAGATGGAGTGAAGTTACAAATTAGATTTCGTTTATGTCTATGATAATATTATCTCTGCTTCTTAATTGGTGACTTCTTTTTAAGGTTCTGTAGTGTATAGAATAACTTACAATAATAATTTGATTTAAAATAAAATAACATAATTTTTTCAGAATAACTTAGGGCTAGAGAGATAAAATAGAGGTTCATCTTAAATACGAATGGTATTAATATTTTGTGTGCATGAACTAGGTAAAAACCTGTTTTTCAGACTGAAATAGTGCTAACAACAAATAAATTAATCAGAACTTCACTAATTATACAGGGCAATTGTAAGTACTCTAAAATAGTTACTAACTAGTTAAATTAAATTATACAGGGGCTTGCAATTTTTTTTATACCTACTTTATAACAGTCAATACATTTTCTGTCATTATATGACATAAAATGCAGTGTTTCCTTATACTGTAAAAAAAACTACAAATTGACATCAAGTTCCTTGATATTTATTCAGTTTTTTTATTTGCGGGACAAATAATCCCTATAATAAGGAATAAAATTGTTACGGGGTAATCTTGTGATCATTTATATACTTGCAAATAGCGATCATAGGCTTCCACAGAACCTCCTCCTTTTTGATTTCGGTTAAAAATGGAAGGCAATCCTTAGAAATAATAAATAATGAGGGACAGTTCATACTGCAATATCTAGCCCCAAGCTAAGCAGAGCTCGTGTTATGGGGTACTCGATTACTGATATACATAATACAAACACTACATATACACAGATAGTTTTTTATTATACATAGGAAACATCCAAAACACCCTGAATGACCAATATGTCATGACAAACTGAACTCTAATAAAAATAGGATTCCTAAAATGCGTCTCGGCGAATAGCACTGCTAAAACAAAATACCTGGTCTATTTATTCCGTAACGGGACAAGTAGAATACTATAAATTCCAAGTCAGTCTCCATGACTGAGAGCAATTTAAATAACTTATTGCATTGAGCAGAGAAGTGCAGTGCGGACCAAAAAACAGTGTCTTCGGTTCAGTGGGAGATTAAACATTCCAAGCTTGCAATAGTACTTGTGCTGCCTTCACACCGGCCAATTTCTAGCTGAAGGAACATTGAACTTTAGCGGTATAAAAAGATTTCTTAAACTATCTGTTTGTATTTTTTCAGATCCGTTTTTCCCTGGAATTTTTATCACCACGCATGGCAGGCGAATTGGTGATCGCAGTAGAGGTGTTAAAATACGCAGAAAAAGCTGTTGGCTGCTGACTGTAGCTCTTCCTATAGTGGTTTCCTTACTTGAATATACTATGTTAGGTACACGCTTACACGGTCTGATTCTTAGGCCACAGCCACCACAGTCGAGACCGCATTGGTTGGCTGAATGATGCTGCGTAAATCATCCAGCATTATTTTAATTTGCTTCTCGCGTAGCAAGACTAGAGTCCCGTAGATTTTATTTTAGGTAGGCACACGATCGAAACCCTAATTTTCGACACAAGTAGTCTGTGGCATGCCTACCGAAAAGGTATCTTTGGGGTTTTTTAAACTTTATCTTATCAGAGTTTCTGGTCGAAGCGACGCGTAATCCGCGAGCTGGTGAGTAATATGGCGCAGCGCATACAGCTGGGCAATGCTGACTGCGTCTAGGCGCATAGATTTGGATAAGTTGTCTACAGTCAGTCTAGATTGTTTGCAACAGTCTGCAGTTACTTTAACTATTGCAAATAGGTACCTACTACTTAGTTAGAATTAATATCTACGTTTAGTAAATAATAAAAAAATCTTCTCATACTATGCGATTAAGGTTATTGCCACCGTAAAAACAGTAGGTACTCTAGGTGCTCCTAGGTACTTTCAAGCATTTCTCTATTTTTAACCGACTTCAAAAAAAGGAGGAGGTTCTCAATTCGTCTGTATTTTTTTTATAGTTGTTACCTCAGAACTTTTGAGTGGGTGGTCCGATTTGCATGATTATTTTTTTATATGAAAGCTGGTGCTTCCCGTGTGGTCCCATTTTAATTATGTTCAGTTCTGACAATGGGTTCCATGAAAATTCATGAAAAAACTGTAAAAATTTAAGTCAGTTTATAGTTTTTTAAAACAAAATTAATTATTTTCGCAATAGGTTGGTAGTCTATTCACATACACAGAATAAACCCTCAAGTGCCCAGAGCCTGGAGTAGCCGATAGTCTTAGTAGCGTTTTGTGTAGAGAATATTAGGTTGCATTTGGTCACTTTGACACACTTTGTACATATATATGCCTTAGACAAATGACAAGATTATCTTGTCATATCTCGCATAGCACCAACACTCCACTGGTTGTTGGTGATCATACGGTGTTTAGTGTGAAAATTATTGTAGGACGCCCTCCGGTCAGATGTGATGACCACCTGCGAACGACTGTAGGCAGACACTGAATGGGGCAAGTTGAAGATACGGCGCTATGGCGCTCATTAGAAGAGGCCTATGGCCAGCAGTGGACTCAGATTAGGCTTATGATGTTAATGGGCGATAACGCTAGATAAAGCTGGGAAAAGATGAGAATGTTTACAAATGATTCGTTAATAAAAGTTCTAGTTAGTAGTGTTCATTTACTATGAACGTATTTTTGGTTTTTCATAATTTTCTGATCATTTTTATGGCACTATATTCTCGTCTCATACTCGTACCGTGAGATCAATGTACTTGTTTTTGGTAAAACAAGTAAAATTTAAACTAAACCTGAAATAAATTTAAAGTTGAGACAAAAAACACTCAATAAATAATAAGAGAACCAACTAAACACAAGTTGACAAATACAACTATACCGTAATAACAATGTTAGGAATACATTTGATTTTGTTAATACTTATCTCCGTAACTTCTCACCCGATTTAGATAAATTGGGTTCCAAAGTTTCTATGAAAATACAATATAATTCCTTTTTTTCGATTCACTCAAAACTCGGTATAAATCACTACAAAGTATAGAAAAAGTTGCTCCCAGCCGTCTGTCCCTATATTATGCTTAGATCTTTAAATCTACGCAACGAATTTTGATGCGGTATTTTTAATGATAGGATAGAGTGATTCAAGACGACAGTTTATATGTGTAATAAATCAGTATTGCAAACGTGCGAAGCCAGGATGGGTCGCTAGTAAACTATAAAGTAAACAATAAATCAGGTATGATTTATTTTTATCAAACTGGGGTAGTTTGATAAAAATAAATCAGGGTAAATGCAACAAATTTCTGAAATTTCTGATTCCACGAACGTAGTCGAGGAGCAAAAAAATGGCGACCACTCAACGGAGGCGTACACCGCTCGATGTCACCATTTGTCTAGTCCCTATGGTGTAGAGATAAGCAACCTCTCAGACTCGGTTGACCGGGTTGCCTTTGTCAGAAGTTCGCGTATCACTTGTCATGTTGCCGTGTGACCGAACTTGAGTTCACATTCGGGCAAGTTACCTTCAAACTTCCTAGTTTGAAAGGTAAACAGCGTTTGGAGTCAAACGGGAGTAGTTGAGTTTGTCATTCGCAGAGGTTTCACAAGGTTAACGTTGTACCGTTTATTCAAATCCTACTCTAATATTATATGTGAACGTTTGTGGGGATGCTTGTTACCACGTATCTTCATGCCATGGAAGAGGTGTATATCCTATTATTCGGTGCTTTTAAGAAAGAAACTACAGATGCGTGTCAAAAGTGTCAAGGTTGAAACTGATTTATCTACGCCAAAGCTGTTTTTATAAAATTACAAGTTCGTGAACCAATCGAAAAATTAAAAGGGTTTCTTACCAAATCGAATAAAAAATTACACTGTTCCTGAGATAAATAGCAAAACGTGTGCAAAAAAAGCTATTTTTCAAAAAATAAACTATCGAGCAAACGAACAAAAAAAGATTAAAGATCGAAGTAACATTTCCCTATACACAAAGCTGGTTTTCACAGATTCTGACTATAAATAACGATTTTGAAGTACAATTGCCAAGTAAATTGCTTATGGCACACCCTTAAATCCAGAGATAACGAATAATATATTGAACACCGTCGATTTTAAGAACGAGTAGTCGACTTCAGTACTTCCCAATTTACTACTTCCCCGTGTACCTACTGTTTTTAGTAGGTCATTAGCATTACAAGTTGTAAACTCCCTTCTATTGAAACTCTGAACAATGCAAATATTACTACCAACAAAGGATATAAATATTCAATTCAGCGTAAATTATTGCTGCAAAACACTTCCTGGATTCTTCCAATTGTTTTCTAATTTAATTAGGGACAGGCACAAAGACGTACGCAGATGGATATTATGGAACTGAAACTCGAAAAAAAATTAAACGCCAAGATAAATTAATAAATAATTATGGACAATTCACACAGCAATATCTATGTAGCTCCAAGCTAAGCAGAGCTTGTGTTATGGGTACTATATAACTGTTAGACATTATACAATACACTACATAGATGGATATATTTTCCTGAATAAACTCATTTACCAGCAAAAACAAATGAAACTCATCGAATTGTTACGCAACAGCAGTTTTCAAACGCAACGAGAACAAAACCAAATAAGGATTAAAAAACATTTCCTTATTATTAGATACCTCATCCTCAACAGCCTGTATTGGTCAGGCCCCTGATAAGCGCCCAAGAGGGTCATAGTGCCGACAATCCCCACGCTGGGCATGCGGGTTGGGGATCGTAGTTCGGTGATAGATTTGTTCCGCTGGAGGCACTGCCGCGCGCCCCCGGTGGATATCCCTTAGTCGCTTCTTACGACAATCGCAGGTTTGGGTGGTGTACATTCTCTAATTAGGCCACCAATTAGGTTAGTTTGGTTTGAATACCGAATTTACATAATACAATAAAAATATTTTTTCTCATTGTGTTCCAACCCGTTGTTACCCCGTAGCATTGCTACGTTGTAGCCGGCTACGGCGTAGCAGCTAAGCTACGACGTAGCATAGGAGACCTTGCCAAGTTCGGCGAGTTTCTCTTCTATAAAAAATGCAAGTTAATACTCCGCAAGAGCCAAGTTCTAAAGAAACATTTCACTTGCAAACGACGTTCATTTCATTTGTATCGTTGGCTATCAAATTAACCGTGAGACGCGATTGAGATTTTATTCGTTTTGGAGTTTCTTTTCCACATTTTAATCGGTCTTATTTATTTTCTACTATCCTTTGTCTAGTTTACTATTAAAGATTGCTAGATAGACCCTATGAGATAACATTACCGTGCCCTATGCCACAAAATATAATTATACGTAGAACAGCTATATGGTCAACAAAATGTAATACACAACTTGGCAGTCTTTTCGAAACATAAAAAAAAATAAGTTACATATTTTATTAAATTTTTGATGATTGCATTATTCTTCAAAGGAACTTATTATTGCTACTGCTACTAACTGATAAGCGATAACCAACCCAAATAACATTTATATTGCTGTGTTTAACAAATATATCTTTTAACCCAATTAAAGTTGAATAATCCCAAGTCTATATATATCTTTAACCCAGTGACTCGGGCTCGAGCTCATTGGATTAGACTTCACCAACTCCCTTATAATTAGTCCTTTTAAGATATTAATTATTAAAGGCTGGAGCTGCGGAGCTACGAAAGATCAGAATTATCATCGTTAAAATATATTTTAGTAGGATTTCATGAGCCCATCTTATACAATAAGCTCTAGAAAATGTGTCAAAATCTAACAGTTGGTTTTTAGGGTTCCGTACCCAAAGGGTAAAACGGTACCCTATTACTAAGCCTCCGCTGTCCGTCTATCCGTCTGTCACCAGGCTGTATCTAATGAGCCGTGATTGCTAGGCAGTTCACATTTTGTACAGATGATGTATTTATATTGGCGCTGTAACCACAAATAATTGTAGTAATTAAGGGGGGCAACGTCCTTTACACCTTGAGAACCGATTACCGAGGTTAAGCAACGTCGGGCACGGTCAGTACTTGGATGGGTGACCGCGTCATGTTGAGTTTTTGTTTTTTACGAGGAAAGATTTATATTTTTTGATTATAATAGATAATGATATGGAACCCTTCGTGCTCCACCGTGTGGTGCCGGCGGCATAGAATTTTCACCACCCCAATTCTTCCCGTGGGTGTCGTAAGAGGCGACTAAGGGATATCTTCTGGGGGGCGGGCAGCAGCGCCTCCTGCAGAACAAATCTTCCACCAAACTGCGATCCCCAACCCGCATGGGGATGCCCAGCGTGGGGATTATGGGCACTACCCCCCCCCCCCCCCATGAGTTAAACGGCAAAAAGGCGTTTACCTTATCAGGGGGAGGCCTGCGTCCAGCAGTGGACCTATACAGGCTGTGGATGGATGGATGGAACCCTCCGTGCTCGAGTCCGACTCGCATTTGCCCTGTTTTATTAAAATAGACGGTTGTTAATATCAAGATAAGTCTTACCGGTTAGAAATATTTTTTTTTTAATTTAAATATTTTTTTTTATTTTAAATAAATAATGCTGGACAATTCACGCAGCATTATCTAGCCCCAAGCTAAGCTGAGCTTGTGTTATGGGTACTAGATAACTGATATACATAATACAATACACTACATAGATAGATATTTTTTATTATACATAGAAAACATCCAGAACGCCCAGAACAAATATTTGCAGATCGTACAAATATTTGTCCCGAGGCGGGAATCGAACCCGCAACCTCCTGCGTCGCAGGCGGACCTTCGCCCACCGCGCCACAGTGGTCGTCAGTAGTCAGTCAGTCATATGCAATAGTTATTATATGCAATATTTGCAAGGAAAAAAATTCAACTGTTGATTTATAAATAGGTGATAAGTATTAAAACGAATGTTAATTATACTGACTGTGATGATAATTCATGGCAACCTCAAATAAGAACTCCAACATGGCGGCACCGGTTTGCGTCTGGATTTCATTTCCTGCCGTCGTCATTTTGACGAAAGCGTGTGTGGGGAAACTAAATTAAAGGGTGCAGAATACCACAGACCTTAATGAGTGGGTTATATTATAACCACTACAGTAATGTGCCTTACTACAGTTAGTAGCTACAGTAGGTAGTCAGAATAATTGAGTTAATTTGAGTTTACAGTTACTTCCATTATCGGTTAATGTTACAAAAGATAGTTGGTGCGGTGAGGGCAATTACGAGTATAGTATTGAATAATTGGGGGTGTTTTAAAGAACTATAAACCGATTTTAATAGGGTATATGCATGGATGTTTTTTAGGTTATTAATTAGGATAATACATAAACTAAAAAAAATCTAACAGCCAAAAAAAAATATTATTGAGGTAAAAAAAAAGTAAAGCTTCCCTTGCATCACGGATCATCGAGTCCCCTATTTCAACCCAAAGTCAAAACTTCATAACCATACAAATGTTCAAGTATGACGTCATGCTTCAGGTGCCAATTGATATACATACCTAATACAATACGCTACTTATAGATATTTTATTATTAAAAAAATGAACCAATAGCGTTTACATATTTTGCGGTTGAGTTTTAAAATATCTACTTTTCAATGAATAAATTTCACAATAATAACATCAAATAATTGATTTTAATTTAAAAACAACTATAAAGCGACTTCAATTACATATATGTATACCATTGTCAGAACTGGAGTAAATTAAAATAGGACGAAGCACCAGCTTTCATATAAAAAAAAGAATTATGAAAATCGGAGCACCCAGTAAAAAGTTCTGAGGTAAGAAACATACAACAAAAAAAAGTACAGTTTAATTGAGAACCTCCTCCTTCTTTTGAAGTCGGTTATAAATACAAACATTTTTATATCAAAAGAGAATACGTAAAAAAAATATAAGCTTTTTTGAAGTCACATGCCCTATTCGATAGGCTAACTGATCTTTTATACAAATCATACCTAGAAATGCTATTCTAAACGGTATCCATTTTGCAGGAACAGTACAGTGTATGTAACAAACTGTTTTGCGATATTCTATAAAATTCAATTCCTGTTTCGATCTCTGTCAGATTTTGAGTTAAACTGATACACAAGTTACAGCACTGTGTGACCCAATATCACAGTGTTTCCTTGTTTCGCACAAATGTTTGTTCTACCCATACAATAGTGTCGAGAGCCGTAATATGTATCCTAAATCAACAGTAACTTTACTGACAAGGCTGGTACGTGTCGACCTTATTTTATTACTATATGGAAGACAATAACGACATGACATCTAAGCGGTTGCAGAGTCTTATATTTTTGGGAATAAGTGATTACTTACAGCCGGTTTCAGAACGCAGATCATCTTCATAATTAAGTAACCTACATGTGTCTACTGAAGTCTCATTTTGGGTCATTTGAATATTGATTACGTACTTTGTTTTTGAACAGAGATTAGTTGACAAGACTGTCAAATCATTGAAGCAATTCTCTTGTCAAACATGAAAATGGGTTTCTGGAACACTAATTTTGTATCTTTCTTTGGTCAAGCGCTTGTCAAAACAATGATCAACTAATATGTGATTTTGCTTTGTTTAATCAGCGTTCGTGTTACCCGATTTGATTCAAGCAGTGTGTCAATTACCTTGTCAACTGATTTGGGATTTGATTAGCGTTAGAGAAACCGGCTATTAATCTGACGTATTTGTTGACATTTAAAATGAATATTTACAAAAATTTTAACAGATTATTTGCTACGGTGAAGGTACAAGCAACTCTCTTTTTATGGTTGCGTACCCCAAAAGGAAAAAGGAACCCTTATAGGATCACTTTGTTGTCCGTAAGTCAACGTCCTTTTCTCAGGTAAACGTATCGAGTTGAAATTAACATCAAAAACCTACTCAAGTCCGTAACTTCTTGGAGCCGTGATATAAGTAGTGTTGTAAGTGTTCCTTAAATTCTGAAAATAAAATAAAATTAATAAAACTTCTAACTCAGCGAATTGTATAAGAATCCACATATTTTAAAATTTCCACGGGAGTCACACGCTCAATCAAGCATGGAATCATGGCAAGAGAGATTGTCTTTTAGCAAAAGCATTTTTTTTTTTAATTTTGTTGTTGTTTCACCTAAAAAAAGACTGATTCTTCACCAAAACCTTCAGGGTACCTACTCCCTGTTCACCTAGAATAATGATATTTGGCATGAAACCAGGTTTTACAATAAACGGAACCCTTAGTGCGCGAGTCCGACCAGTGCTTGACGTTTCATTTCCTTATTTTCCACGATACAAATAAAATAACTATCAAAAACTAGCTGTTGCTCGTAGCCCACTGTTATAGTTTCTTGGTCCAAAACTATATCTACTATGCAATATTTCAGCCCGATACGTTCAGTAGTTCAAAGTTTAAGTTAAGTTATGTTACATATAAATGTTTCTCTAAAGTTTTAACTTAAAAAGATAAATTTTAGAGGATAAAAATGCAGACATCTAAAATTACTACATAGTAAGTTCGAAATTTTAGATGTCTGTTCGATCAGTTCACATGAACTGATTCTCACCTTCTTGCCCTGATATAAATAAATAAATAAATTTGACTCGAGTTTCTTAACACGGGGATCCAGTGAGAACTGAGATCTAGGCCTTCTTTCACAACCAAACCCACTAGGTTCGCCACTTAACATCGATATTCTCCACTAATACTTCCATAATGAACATATTGCGTTCAACTTGTGCTCCCTACTGACGACTGTACATTATTCATTACACCTGGGGCCTGATTCCACTAACACAATCGCCTCACTATGACACTATTATCGCTTCATTATCGCGTAACAATCACCGCCATTGACACCTTTTGGTATTCTACTAACACGATCTTTATTTGTTTATGCCATATCTATGATATAATTATATGCCCCACCACATTATTGACACTCTATTTTAAGTCATAGAGATTGTAATCTTATGGTAAGAGAATACCAAATAAATTTACGACTCAATCTCTATCTCAATCGTATGGCGCCATTATGGCATTTTGTTTAAAAAATAGTAGAATTAGGCCCCTGGAAGAACGTACGTGCCCGAACAATGACATGTAGATTAAAATCAGGGATTAGAATACTTGAGGCCCTCGTGATTGGAACGCAAGCAATCTTGCGTCGGGTCAAGGGAGATACAGGGTGTTATAAGATCCGAATGGAAAGACAAATGTTTCTCTAAAGTTGTTATTATTTCTCTATAGATCCTCAATTATAGATCATATTTGGTAGAACTGGTTCTTTATTTCATCATCATCATCATCATCATCATCAGCCTATATTAGTCTACTGCTGGACATAGGCCTCCCCTAATGAGCGCCATAGCGCCCTGTCTTCAGCTTGACGCATCCAGCATCTGCCTGCAGTCTTTCGCAGATCGTCATCCCACCTCCCCGGAGGGCGTCCTACACTACGTTTGCCGAGTCGCGGTCTCCACTCAAGAACTCGTTTACCCCAGCGGTTATCGGTTCTTCACGAGATATGGCCGGCCCACTGCCACTTCAGTTTGCTAATTCTCTGAGCTATGTCGATAACTTTGGATCTCTGTCGGATATATTCGTTACGAATCGTATCCTTCATAGAGACTCCGAGCATAGCTCTTTCCATAGCTCGCTGAGCGACTTTAAACTGGTGGACCAGCCCTATCGTGAGTGTCCACGTCTCAGCTCCGTAGGTCATGACGGGTAGGACGCACTGGTTGAAAACTTTGGTTCGGTTCTTTATTTATTACTAGTTTTTGCAGGTGTCCGGTGAATTCCGTAGTCGGGTTTTAGTTTATTTTACTTGTTAAGACTTGGAAACAGGCGATAAACTAGTTGTAACGTATTTTCTTTGTGCTTAATATATGTGTTTTTCATCACTCATACTCGGAAAGTAGATCAGAAATTGCCTGAGAAGCGGGATGAAAATAATACTTTTCGTCCATAGGGGTGAAAAGTAATGACAAGTAGTGACAGCTGTCACCTCACATTTCTATGGAACCATGCATTCAAACTTTCTATACAGCTAACTTCATCTTCTTATGAGATTCTGGTTTGACGCAATTCATACAGCCACTCAATTACAGCGTGATGTAAAATTGAAATAACTTAGAAGTAAAATATCATAGGTACTATAATTTACTTTCAACAATATCTTTAAAAAAACATAGATTTCGGAAAATATTTACCATTTTTATATGATAAAAATTAATCGTAGAAGAGTTCTCGTGTACTTCCATGATAGAATAGCAAGAGCTACCATGGCTTTAATCTGCCATCTCTAACGAGGATTCTCTATGCCTAAGAAAAAAAGCTGAAAAATGTCAATCCTATCTTCGTATGATTTTTCGAGTTGTAGAATTTTGTGTCATTATTACAATAAGTTCAGACATTAATATAGACATAGATTTAACGCCTGATTTTATAAAAGGAGAGATTAAAGCACTAGTGGAAAACCTTTTACCACCTAAATCAAAATGAAGGTACCTACCTAAAATCGTACAACGATTTTACGTGCGTTAAATCTATGCCCGTGTTTGGCGCCGGGGCTTGGCGCCAAACCTCGCCGTCTCGGGACTAAATAAGTTATTTTCATCCCTTAGGTAACAATGAACTAATAACAATTGAATAAACAAATAAAACGTAAGTAAGTGCAACGTGGGTTGGATATCGAGTAAACCGGTGTTGACGTCCATTCGAGGGCCATCGTTCGCGTCCAAACAGACTGAGCGCCCTCGAACGCACTCCAGCTGATGGACCGACGACGAAAGGGTAGGTAAGTACGTATGTAGAAATGTGGAACGTCCGTTTAAATGATTAAATTAAATCAATTCTTTTAATTCACTCAATTAAACTTGACACGTGTTTGAGTTTGGCGCAGCGCGTCATCATTGTCATACAGCGGGACAATGCAGCCAGCAGCGTCTTGGGGAAATATGTATATGGATCAGTTGAGCTACCTTCAGATTGTTTGTAACAGTCTGCAGTTAGCTCAATTGTAAGTACTGATTCTAATTTGTTTCTATCATTGGATTTTAATAAGCTTGACGACTCAAAAATTCTAATTTGTCCGTCACTTAGATTATCAGAAGATATTAGACATGTATCTTCTCTTTTGTCGAATAATCAAAAAATTATGAAGATTATTATAGCTATTTAAAGTATTATTCATTCAATTCATTTCCTAAGCAAAAATATCAGATTCGAATTTGAATTCAATTCCGACGGAACGTTAGAACGCTATTTTGATTTGTCAAAACTTTCCGAAATCGAATCCGACGGCCTTTCCGACGAATTCAAATACCCGTGATGAAAATGAGATGACTTCAACGCGTGCGGTGAGGACATGTGTGCGTTTAGCTTAAGATGATGTCTTAGTACGCAGCATCCACTTGGGGTAACAATGGCTGATATGTGTATACGAAAACGACAGGGCACAAAATTATCTAATAACTGCTTTGTTATAAATAATTAATCGTTTATTAAGGAACAAAAACAATGTTTAGATGGTTATAAAATGAAAACGATGTATTTTTTTACACATTATTTAAATTCCTGCAGCTGTCTGCAGATTTAAATAAATGAATGAATTTAAATAATAGGTAAAATAAAAGCTACGTGGCGTTTATGATAGTTATGGTAAAAGGTGTGGATGATTGAACAATTTTTATAAGCCCTAAGTGATTGGCTCCCGGCTAGACAGTGTTAACACTAACAAATTCAGCTCGTAATGAGTAGATGGGGGGAACGCTGCAGTAAACTAGGGAGGAGCTAGGACCTTTCATCATTAGACATCAATCTTTGCTAGTTTGAAGAGTCCACAAATCGTTTGTTTCTTTAGACATACAAAATAAGCACTTAAACAAGTCATTATTTACTACTAGCTTTTCCCCGCGGCTTCGCACGCTTTATTCAAGAACCCTATGTCCGTCCCCGAGATACCGTTTACCTCCCTGCCAAATTTCATCAAGATTCGTTCAGCCGGGAACGGGATAAAAAGTATCCTATGTCCATCTCCTGGGTTCTAAGCTACCACCTCACCAATTTTCAGCCAAATCGGTTCAGCCGTTCTTGAGTTATAAATAGTGTAACTAACACGAGTTTCTTTTATAAATATAAATATATATATATATATATATATAAACAACTTGAGAAATAGTAATCACTATCAAATAATAAATAAGGTGCCATTGACTCTAATTCATTTCAATTTTTTTATCTACTAGCAGAAGAAGTGAAAAAGAAACCACTAGCAAGTTTATCCCTTATCAACTAATACAATCTTTGCATATCTAAGTCTAACAAAACTAATTTATGTTCTTACATACTATTGTCGGTCTGGAACTGGGCGACATCCGGCCTATCTGTTAGCCTCATATTTAAAACACGTCTTCATTATTTATTAGTCTCTACTCTTTCTATTGGTACCTATAGTTTTATCTACGTCTCGAATCGACGTTACGAGAATGAACGAAGAAAAGAAAAACTTACGGAGAATCAGCGTGCGAAGAACAATTCACAGTGAATAACACCCAAGTTGACGGGCACTCCGCCCAAGTTGGTGGGCGGGCAAGGATCACAAATTTTCCTAATTGTTAAATTTGTGCTATTTTTGTGTCACTCCTACATTATTTTAGTTGTTGGGCTCGTTGACCTAATTACAATTAATTGCTGTGCGAATTTCTCGTTGGAATTTATCAAAGATACCAGGTAGCCAACAGAACGTAGGCTGATACGATCTATGGGATTGATGTTAGGCAATCATAATAGTAAGAAAAAGCCAATATTTTAACCGACTTCAAGAAAAGGAGGAGGTTCTCAATTTGTCTGTATTTATTTTTTATTTTTTATGTTTGTTACCTCAGAACTTTTGACTGGGTGGTTCGATTTGCATGATTTTTTTTTTATATGAAAGCTGGTGCTTCCCGTGTGGTCCCATTTTAATTTTGTTCAGTTCTGACACTGGGATTCATGAAAAAACTGTAAAAGAATACATTTACATAGAGACTTGCTCACCTAGCCCTCACTTTAAAGCTGTAGGCGTTTGTCCAACATTATGGACAGCTTAGTAGAAGAAACTAAAATTGACAGAAAACTAAACTACTAAACTAAATCCTACTAATATTATAGAGGCGGAAGACAAAAATGATGATGTTTGGAAGAAGATAACCCCAAAACGGGTTATCCCGGGGTGAAATTTTGCATAAATAAATATCTGTATCTAGTAATAACACGTAGGGTAGGGCTTTTTATTCTTTATTATCATACAAGCTGCGCCCCGTGGCTTCGTATGCGTAGTTTAGTAGTTTTTGCGTGAAAGAGCAACACATATACAAAAATACATGTTTACAAACTTTCGCGTTTATAATATTAGTACCATAAACGCTCTTCACTCTTCTCATTTTTTTTTTTTTATTGTTAAAAATGCACGCTATACAAAGTGCTCGTAATAACGTTACAATTTCATGTTAAATTTGTTTTGTATAATTATTAGTTCATGATATAATAAGTGTTATTTAAAATAAATAGAAATTTTATCAAAAAACTTTTAAAGGTGTCCTTAGCCTGTTGTTATTATTATTAATTGGTCTTGTACTTAGGTTCTAAACAGTGTTTAGTTTATCTACGTATGTAAAACTTATATGGTTAATAAAGAACTTTAAAAAACAAAAAAACAAACAAACTCTTCTCTTTATTTCTGAAAATATAGAAGTTTCGTCCAGCAGTTGATATCTCCACTAAATTTCATACGAAGCGCAAAATTTACGGGCCAGTTTGACGTTCACTCAGCCTCATAGTAAAATATTAAAGTTGCTTGAGTGATTTTGCGACATAGTGATGGTGGATCATAAAGTCTCAACCTTTGGCCTAAACTAGTGACTTTGATGTTTTAAGTACTTATAAGATATATCAATAGATGGTTTATTTGATTCACAAATGGCAGTACATGTTATTATGCATGTGACTTCAAAAAAGCTAATATTTTTTTTACGTATTCTCTATTGATATAGAAATATATCTCTACTAGCTGCGCCCCGCGGCTTCGCACGCGTTGTTCCTATGGAAACGTTTAAAGGTGATTTTTATCCCACAGGAACAGATTTACGGGATAAAAAGTAAAAGTATGTGTTCCTATGTTTTATTCCAGTATTAGAATTACCTGTATGCAAAATTTCAGCCAGATCCGTTCAGTAGTTTTGGCGTGAAGAGGTAACAAACATCCATCCATACATCCATACTAACTTTCGCATTTATAATATTAGTGTGATATATATTTGTATATTTTAAGATGTTTTTATTGTGAAATTTAATCATTGAAAAGTAGATATTTTAAGTCTCAACAGCAAAATGTCTAAACGCAACGCTATTGGCACCTGAAGCGTGACGTCATACATTTTGTATGGGCATGAAGTTTTGACTTTGAGTTGACTGACATAGGGGATCCGTTGAAACGTGACGTCAAAAAATGCAATGGCTAACATGGCAGCGTTTATATCACCCGAAACTGAGTGTAGTTTTACTATGCACCTATATGCATGGTTTTTTTTTAAAGTTTGTATGGATTTATTGATGTTTGTTACCTTTTCAGCGATCCATTCGGTAGTTTTCGCGTGAAGAAATTACTATTAACGTCTACTTAAAACTCTAAACTAAAAATCCAATCATGTGAATATCCATCAAAACTTTCGTATTTATATTTTCATAGATATAGATAGAAAAGTATATATATATATATATATTCTAGGCGAATTTCGACCACGGAGGCCAGTCTCATCGTTGACTAGCCAGACAGATGCGCATATGTCCTAATATTTAATTATATTGTATTGTATTGTATTGTAAATATTATGTATATAATATAATACTACAATTTAGCTGTGTGGCTTTGAATTTGTACCATCCCAACTCTTCCCGTGGGTGTCGTTAGAGGCGACTAAGGGATATCCACCGGAGAGCAGCGGCCCCTGCAGGACAATTTTCATTCAATTCTACCACCGAACTGCGATCCCCAACCCGCATGCCCAGCGTGGGGATTATGGCTAATGGGGCACTCAATGGGAGGATTACCCCGCTTGATGCTTAGGAGGCATGCGTCGTTCAAAAAAATATTTGTGAAATATTTTATAATGTTAATGTAAGAGTAGGAATAGGAAGAAAATATTTTTCTTTTCAAAAAAATAATAAAAAAAAGTTTTTCTGAATGTAAAAATATTTGTCGCAATGATTAATATTATATTTGACAGGCTGTACCATAAAGGTGACGCTATGACTCGGCCAATCTCTGCCAAAAACTAACAAACAAATAAAGCAAGATAAGCTTTTCTATAAAAGAAACAAAGAAGGTGACCGTTAATCAAAAGGTCAAACGTAGTAATCCCATGCCTACGAGGAAACAAGACAAGGGAAGTCCGGCCAATCAACGGGGCTTTATTAAACCCAAAGACAAATCACTTGGCTTGGCCTGCTGGCGCAGATGGATCAGCAGTTATGTGCAGTTTCACACAGAACCTGGTGTTGTTGTTTTACTGAACTTTTAAAACGGTGGTGGTGTTTCTTTTCTTTTTAACCGACTTCAAAAAAGGAGGAGGTTCTCAATTCGCCTGTATTTTTTTATGTTTGTTACCTCGGAACTTTTGTCCGGGTGGTCCGATTCTCATGATTTTTTTTATTTGAAAGCTGTGCTGCCCTTGTGGTCTTATATTTATATTATTATATAATTATTTTTTAGTTCGAAAAGTATTCCCAAGTTTGTTCCATAATATTCTACATTATATTCCAACATTTGGTATCTGCCGGTGATTTAAAATATAATTAAATATAGTAGCGACGTTTTTTATTAACAAACTAAACTAAACTCTATCGAGCTACCGGCGATTTTTGCAAACAATCTACTCTTACATCCATATCAGTAACAAATTTAATTGGAAATCACGGGCAATATCCGTCTAGGTTACATTGCCTAGTTAAAAAGGGATAGAATTATTTATTCAGGTAAAAAACCAACATTACATTTCGGTTAGAAGTGACTTAAAGCCTGTGTTAGGTTTAACGAGACACAGAGTTCTCATCTGGTTTTATAAGCGGTAATTAGTAGCGGATATTATTTGAAGGATTTTTAAGAATAACTACAATTACAATCTAAGATAATCCGATGAATATCGTGTCGGATCCTATTGAGAACATTTGACAAAAACTTATGAGCCATCAATGCTTATAAACTAAGATGCTTGAACTATATTCAAACACATTGCACCTACGCATAACGTCATAACATCTTCAAGTGACACAGGCTATAGTCTAGCCAGGCTACCGTGTGGTTCCCAGAATTAATTTACTGCAATTAGTCCATGGCCCCGGGCAGTCGCCTAATTGCTTTTCAAAATCTGACAAATTTTGGGATAGGGTCTTGTTGACACCTAGATATTGAATGTCAAATCTGTCTCCCTTAGATTATTTCACTTCAACAAAAACGAAGAAGGACTCATAAAATGTGGTTAGTGGGTTATGAGCAGTTAAAGGAAGACATTAAATTGCTTAAAATCTATAGTAAATAATTAACATAATATAAATATATTTTTAAGAGCCCTAGCGATCCGTTATGTAAAGTAGGTCCGATTGCTTAGTATGAGTTCTTTTTGAAAAAGCTAATCTGTTAACTATCATAAGAGACATTATACATATTATCTATCTACAGTGTACACTGTAGTTATGTTAGTTTTCTAGAATATCGCGTCGAGACAAGCAACGGACTATCTAAGCGAAGAATTCTGAGAAAGCAGAGACCTCCATTAAGTTAATCTTAAAATTAACGAAATAAATGATTATTGCTTTATTTTTAACGTTTCTAGGTATAAACCGGCCACCCACGATGGTACTGAATCTAGTGCTACCGATAATTGGTAAACACTGATTTCCAGTTTTTCGAGATAATAAATGTTTTTTGTATCTAAATTTAAAAGCTCAATATCCTCAGATCTTCTATTATTCGTCTGGCCTTCATTTCAAGCGATAATTTTTCACGACAATCGACGGCCGAGAATTTCGAATAACACTATTTCAGCCGAAGAAGCGGTAAAAATTCGGGCTCTCGGAAATTTTACCGACATTCCCCGAAGATCACTCGCAATTACGAGCTTATCTTCTATGCGAATTTTCTGAGCGACTTTAAATAGCTATCATTTTCCCTCGAGACTTCGGCACCGCGGAATGTTAGGCTTGATCCCCACAATGGCAGTCTTATAAGACCCATTACTGTTATTGGTGTTTGCACTTTTGTTATTCTGACATCCCATTAGATAGGTCAGCCGACGATTAGCGGAATTTTTCAAGGCAATTGTTTGAGATAAAAAACCAGTATCATTAGTTGTTCAGTACCAAAGTATGATTATACTTACAAAAGTCTCATTGTTCAGTGCCCACTTTGAGCAAAAACATATAGTTTTGAAGACTCTGACATACTTTATGCAGGTACCATGGACGTAGGGAAAATTAACTACGTCCATGGCGGGTGGCAGGACTACATTTTCAAAGTATTTTGATGTTATTCTTCCCAGTTTTTACCTTAAATTTCCTACTGCATCGAATCGCCACCTCAAAGAATGACCTCGTACACCAAACACCACAAGTAAGTGATAAATTTGGCAATTAATTACTAACATGAGCAATTGAGCAATGGGAAATAAAGTGAGTTGCACAAAAGCGAAGCCCCATTGTTCAACTATTCGCAGTTGAGCAAAATTAGTTACGCAAAAGGGTTCCGTGACAATCAAATGACAATATAAAAAAAATACCTTACTTTCTGATATCTAGTGCTCTTACCTGTCCAAGAAGCCGATCAACAAATGTTTAGTTCTGGTAACTTATCCTTTATTTTTTATTGACAGAACAAACAAAACTTCGAAACTCGAAACTGAAAACTTTAAAAGGATATGTCCAACACACTGCGTGTGTTCCCAATCGAGTAGGTACACAGAGTATCCCTATAGTTTGCGACACAGACTCCATTCATCTTTCGTCTCCGACACCACCAGGCGTCGCTGTGTGCTCTAAAGTTACATTATAATAACAGCGCGTTTTAGAAAAATTGCTTTCCTGTTGCGTATTTTCAAATATTTTTCGGTATATAAAATAGCCTTTTTATATAAGTTATATAAATAAACCTTTATTTAGAATATAAGGTGACACGCCAAATCAAACCACATAAAGCATCCTTCGTGGATGTAGAGTCCATTCATATGGCCTAATTTTGAAATCCCTACCTACTTCGATCCTTACGTATTGCAATTTTTGTATATTAGTTCCATCCAGATAATTATGTCATCCGAATCTAAAACCAAGAGATTTTAGATTCGGACGAAACGTAGGTACCCTAAACCCGTCTGGAGCTGGTACGAGTATGTACTCGTAGCTGCTAAAAGGAAGAAGTGATTACATATTAATATTTCTCTTTTGGTTTAAATTCGCGAGTGCAAGTCTAAAACTAGTAAAGTTTTTATTAGTATATTAAAAATTACAATTTTTATTAATTACTCCAAAAATAATTATTTTAACCGTAGTTACACTCACACACCAATTGCATACAAAAGGGCACCTTTTTGTGCGCGGGCCGTTTCCAAGTCTTAAAAGTTTGTTTAATTGGTATACCGTAAATACAGTACAAATACCCACAGTATAAGTACCTGTTGTACTGACAGAATTAGTGGCAAGTATTTATAGTGTACGTCCCTAAATGAATTTATACACCCGCCGCAAAAACCACTCTAATATTTAAATTCTTATTAGCCACCCTAAGCTAACAAGATAAAAGTTGATAAAATATTCCCGGTTACTTACGTACTTACGTACATATTCATAGATACGATAATGTTATTGTCTTGATAATACTCTCGACTGGTATGGAATGGATCAATCACACGTCCCTTTGTTTGGGGAACGCACGTTCCCACTGCAGCGGTGGGAACGTGCGTCAAAAAGGGACTTTGCCAAAATTACCACACTTCCCGTAGATGTAATCTATATTATAAAATGAATGGCTAAATGTGTTGGTAATAAGCGCATAACTCAATAACGCCTGGACCAATTTAGCCAATTCTTTTTTAAATGTTCGTTGAAGTTCAAGGATGGTTTTTACGGCGAGAATTTTTTTAATAATTGCCGGGAAAACACCTATAAACGTTTCCATAGGAGCAACGCGTGCGAAGCCGCGGGGCACAGCTAGTAGATAGAAAATTCTTTATTGCACACTTATTGAAAGAAACAATACAATAGAAAAACTTAAAAACTAAGTGACAAGTGGCGGTCTTATCGCTCAAGAGCGATCTCTACTATCTAATACACCGCTAAGGGAACCTAGCAGAGAAGGCGGTTCTTCTTCGTCTTAAAACATTTCTACTGCGTTAACAGGCTATTTTCCTCAAAAATCGAATTAGTCCGTTATTTTTTTTTTATTGATGATGGTCAAGCGTTAATCCACCAACTCACAAGATGTGACCTAAGATGGAGCACGCACACTTTTCCAGAAGGAACTTATTTACCCTGAATTTGAAGACTCTGATTGTATATTATTAGAAAACAGACGCATAAGGCTCATTCCACTCTTAGGCTGTGGATATTATCGAAGTAGAGCAGAATTTATTATTTCGACACTGTATTATGTCGACCAGGTACGATTTGTTGCGTCCGCTGGTCCTATGGTGGAAGGGAGAAAATGGCAACACCAAAAATCCCTTGTAAAACAAAGGATTTTTGGTGTTGCCATCAGGTCATTGATGCGCAGCAACAATAGGGTTGCTGATAGAACAGATCCTTGAGCTTCCCCAGTATTTGTAGCCAATAGATCGGAGGAGCAGCCGTTTAAATTGATAGTTCCCTCAGAAGATATCAAAAGATACATGGACATGTATTTTTTTCTTTTATCGACTAAGGCGCATACCCGAGCCAATATGACAGCGATAACTATTTTATCATATTTTTACGTTTATCATAGGAATTTTTAAAAATCCTACGTTCACTTTGTGATATCTATTATAAGCTATTTTTTAATACCTCTTTTATAATTTTGTCTCATATAGTTTAGGAAGAGATGCAAAAATAGAGTTATGTGGCCAAAAAGCGCAACTTCGTATCTCTACCTACAGCTTTACAAAATGAAACCATTACAGAGGCATTAATAAATAACTTATAATAGATACCACAAACTGAACGATGGATTTTTTAAACTTGCTGCGTTTAACGCAATAATAAGATTAAATAATTGGGGGCGCCACTTTCACTCGTGTATGGGCCCTTAAATGTATTTTTTTTTAACATAACTTCCGCGTGACATCACACCTTACGACACTTTTTGCAAGGTGTGACATCACTAGCACTCCCAATCCCAAACTTACGCTTCTTCATCTGGCCGCTACTTTATTATTGGCAATTTTTTGTTTAATTGACAAAAGATAAATATGTCTCCAATATGTTCTGAAAAGCTAACAGACGTACTTAACAGAAATATAATTTTTACTTAGAACACTATTCCAATGCTCTAAACTAAAATATATCCGTGGCATTTTCTATACACATTTCATATTACGTAATAGGCACAAATACCTTCGACGCACAGAGCACTAAAGCAGTGACCTAACTGTTAACTAGAATGGAAACGTGAAAGGTTGAGCGAGGTTGAAACTAGGTGGTAATGAGTTCGAACTTATAATCACATCCTTACTTTTGCAGCTGTTAAACGTCTGAACTGGGGTCCAATTCTCTTAACCAACGCGTTACTATCACAATCATGTAATGAAACTCTAGATAATCTTGCTTTGATATCGGTACTTAGTATTAGTAATGCCATGGGTAGTGAGGTAATCCACGGCAAATTTTATAATATGGGTATAATCAGCCAATAAGAAAAGTAGTGTCACAGGAGAGTAAAATTTTCCTTTCTATTCCTACTAGGCGGTAGTGCCTAAGAAAAGAAATGGATATTTGCACAGTGATTGATAAAATAAATATATAATGTTGGACAATTCACACAGCATTAACTAGTCCCAAGGTGAGCAGAGCTTGTGTTATGGGTACAAGATAACTGATAAAATGATGAAATGGTTTCAACCTTGACACCTTTGACGTACGTCTATCATCTATACTTCCAATTTATTTCATATATGGTAAAACTAGCTGTGCCCCGCGGCTTCGCAAGCGTTGCTTAAAGGTGATTTCTATCCTACGGGAACTGATTTATGGGATAAAAAGTATTCCTTTGTAGTATGCCTATGTGTGATTCCAGGATTACAATTACCTGTATGCAAAATTTCAGCCAGTCCGTTCAGTAGTTTTGGCGTGAAGAGGTAGCAAACATCCATCCATACAAACTTTCGCATTTATAATATTAGAGTGATACCAAAATGTGTCATTCTGTGTCAATAAAATTGTCATAGTGTAGGGACTAGTTTAGCAAAATAGGACCCCTGAACTCTCAAATGTTTGAACTCCGATGTACAAACTTAACTTCCCTAGAAGTTTTGAACTTCGGTCTGTAAAACGCAAGTTACTTTTTCAAGTGCAAAGTGGAACGGTATAATTGAATTTCAGTTTACATAAAGTGACTCGGCTACACTGGTAGGTACGATTAGGATTACACTTAGTGCCTTGCCATACTAAAGAGGTCTGATTGGGAGATAGAACGCTTTCTTCAAAATTTATTCCAACGCGAAAGAGTAATGGGTGCGAAATGGTACATGGGACGGAATCCCTTTAAATGAGGTTGGTTTAAATTTTCATCAACAAAGAGTTTTATCTATTGATTCCACCGCAATAAGAAAATAAGAGAGAAGAGTGAACGGAGCGTTATTCAACGCTTTCTGCTTAATGAGTCCTTTCCGCTCGACTATTTGTTGGAAGAAATACAATGTGTAGTTTCAAGTACCTACGTAATCTACGTATACAATACAAAAATTCTTCACAATTCACCAGAAAAATAGATTTGTAAAGAGACATTACATAAGACAAGGAATTATATTACCATGACATACGTGCCTACTTTAAAACTTTATTTCTTTAGTACTAGAGGACAGTATCACCTATGGTTTATCCATTTTGAATGAAGCATGTTAGTAAACAAAGTACAACACAAATAACAAAATCTCTCTTGCTTGGCGTCGAGTTTCAGATATAATTCTAAGCAATTTTTATTGAAGGGAGGATCTTAAATCGACAAGTAATTTAAATTACGTATAAAAGAACGCGCCCACAAAGTGAACTTTAGTTTAAGTATAGGCGGTTTGTTTACGTTTGTGCTCCATTTAAAATGGATACGATATAGGTATTACTCTGTCTATCCTTTTATATCATACTACTAACATTAATTTGTGAAAATACTCAAGAAACCGGCCTGCAATTTTACATCAATAAACTGGGCCTGAAATAACATTATAAGCTTAATTTTATCCCGAAACATAAATAATACTGATAAATCTACACAGCATCATCTAGCCCCAAGCTAAGCAGAGCTTGTGTTATGGGTACTAACATGACTGGAACCTAGTGGATTTGCTCAAAAACTAGGCCTAGATCTCAGTAATAACGGCATCCCCGTGGAAATAAACAAGAGTGTACCTACCTACATAAAAAAAACTACTTAAAATTCAACATTTTTTATCGCTTCTTTGGTTGTGAATAGACTGGTCTGAGGGGACAAGATTTTGTGGGACTTGACGCCCTGAGAAGGACGTAATACCCACTAAAACCTCTCTGGTGACCTTCTTTCGCCATTCTCGCCGATCCACGGGAACATTTTAACCTACCGCGGTCCAACTGGCGCGGCGCGGAGTACCCTCTTCGTCCCATACATGGCCGGCGAGCCCATCATTCCACACACTTACCGAGTCTTACCATCTCCTTTCCTCCCCCCAATTAGGACAGAGACAGACTTCTTTTTATCTTAATAGAGTCCTACACTTTATAGTACGTAATAGGACTACTCAAAAAGTTCTCATGACTCAGGCTTAGAGTGCGCCCTCGCCATATATCTTCATTGAATTTTCTCGAAGCTAGATTTTCCATTACCATAAACAGAAAGCTGAACCAGTTTCGTTGCAGTTTAAACCGGTTTTTCAATTTATTTTGCGACCTTGCGTTTTTCCGTTGCGCTGGAATTCCTGACTGAAGTTGGAAAAGATTTAGACCACCTCAAAAAGGGATTATTGGATATATTTTTAAGGCAATGCCAAGAATCATCTTTTATATTTTTGATAGTTATTAAAATCAAAATCAATTATATTTCTAATTCCTCTACGGCCAAATACAGCTAGATATTAACTACCAAAGATCGCCAAAACTGGTCCAGTAGTGAGCTAGTTTGTATCAAATCACATTAAATTTCGGTTTAAAGGTGTTTATTTCTCATAAAACAATAATGTTCACTTACAATGAGATACAAAAAATAATATTAAATAATGCTTTAGCTAATAATTACCTTAAGTATAAGTAAGGCTATAAACGTATTCTTTTAATTTTGTTTTAAACATATTTATGCTAGCACATACCTTGATGTCGTTAGGCAAGCTATTGAATAACTGTTTTAATTTGAGGGTCCAGCCCTTAACCGGTACCGATAATTGTTAAAAAGCGTTGTTAGTTTGTTATTATAGTATACGTAAGCCCTCGCTCGCACTTGGGGTAATTTCTAAGAAATCAGATAGGTTTTGGGCTCTGGTTCAAAAAGTTGGATATTATGTGTTTTGAATTCTTGGTAATCTTTATATTTCCAGTTATAAATTATTGTTACATTTTACCTTTATATTTTGCGATATATTCCTATCTCGTAGCGCATCATCTCAAAGCGATTTTATTTCCATACAATTTTTAAAGCCAATTAATTATTCCCGTTTCGTAGCAATCTAATGCTTCCATTGTAATATGCACATAGGTGGTGTTACAACCATGTTTTTGACGTAAATTATACGTTTTGTGTAAAAGAAAACCTTCAGAGAAACCGGATTTTAAGCTGTCGAATACTGGCCAAATTTTTATATTGAGGATACCGTGAAAAATAAAGATGTAATAATTCTTACGGGCGAGCAAAGTAATCCGTCTAACAGGGCGGTTGACTTAATTTAAACCGCCGGGTTCGCAAACACCAATCCATGCCGCTCTGGGGAACATAGAGCAGTAAATCTTAGAACTCCCACAACGTAGAGAAATAGATTATTTCCGGCTAAAGATTACATGATTTGTTTATTGAGCAGAGAAAGATACTGTTCATGGCTCCTGGTTTCGGTCAATGAGGATAAGTTTTTGTGTTCTTCATTATGCACGATATTTATAAAGTTATACAGTTAATTATTATTATTATTATTATAATACTATTTATCATCATTTATAATATTATAATATTTATCTAAGATTGCGCATCCGACATTCTGGTACAATTAATGTTTTACTCTTCTATTGACTATTGACTCAACCTCTCAATATCCATTTCTAAACTTTAGTTAAGTTAATAAACAGTCTAGTTATTCTCCGAAAGCCATAGAGACTTCATCTAGACTCATTTCCGTAGCATTCGTCTGGAATAAATAAACAAGCCAGCTCCAGTACTGCTGATTTTCCTTATTGCCATTCCGATACTAATCGATAGGTCTTGATTAAATTCTGTGACGATACTGCCGGAATGTTTGTGTTTGCCTAACTCTATATTTTTCTTGGTGGGACTGTTTTTTTTTACTTACAGTGTACATCTCGACATGTTGTCGCCATTAAAGTACACTTCTATATTTGTTCTATATTTATTCTATCCGTCGTTATTAAATAAAGCGGTTTATATTATATGAGTCTACACACCGACACAACATTTCAGTGCATGAATATTTTAGCGCTCTTATACACGGACTGCACGTCTAAAATACATAGACAAGTTGACGACTGCAAGGCTTGACTGCACGCGATGACAGCAGTCGACGGCTGTCATCGACTGCCGTCGAATCACCTGCCGTCGTCCCTTGCAGTCGACGGATGCAGTTGCCTAGTCAGCAACTTACCGTCCGTGTATTTGCGGCCTTAGGCCGCCGCCTTGCCAATAGAGTTTTGTCAACTAGTCGGAAGTCGCTGGCTCAATTGGGAGTGTAGACTCTAATATTATTACCTTTTTATACTGTCCATTTTGAAAATAATCGAACAAAAACAGACACAGACCAAGGACTTTTTACCTGCACTGACAGACCTGAATTATCTGAGGGGTAAAATTACCGTCGATTGATCGACTGATTCTGGCACTGTAGGTACCTATACCTACTCGAATACGAGAATGAAAGTACTTTCATCCCCTAACAAAGTGAAATCCCCCTGGGCTAAAGCATTTGTTCTGTCAATTGGTAATTGAAAGCCAGACGGTGTAAGCCTCCTGTGGAACGCGAGTTATTCACGTGACTAACTTGATTGGATTGACAGCGTAAAAGCCAGTAAAGGCGGTACAAGCAAGACTTGGTGGATTACATAGAGAAGCAAAATACCTCATGTCGACAATTGCTCTTTAGCAAGTAGAAAATAATAATATTTCCGAACTGGCCATGTCACTAATTTTTATATATTATATTAGTACAGGTTCCTACCTAGATTTCAAATAAGCTGAAAACATAATCGCAGAAACTTTACTCGTTAAAGATATTTTGGAATCTAAATACACTAATCGAGATATTTTGATAACTACTATGAATATTTACTTGGGATTTAATGATCTTTATCAACATTTTGATCTAGTTTCGCTTTAAGATAGTTTTTCATAAAGATTCACAATATAATTTAAATAATTTAGTTATTTGGAAAGCTACAGGCGCACTGCGCCTTTTCACGTCGAATTTTCGTGTGATACTCCATACTCCCCAGCAAGGCCACACTTACTCTATAGAAAAAATAAATGGAGAGAAAAATGTACAATTTATTGTATATCATTATTGATCTGATTAGTCATATATTATAAATGAATTATTATTATAGGTGTATTATAGATTATTTTATGACGGTCCGACCAGACTTTTCTCTATTCTACCCTTACAACAATCGTTCTGCTTGGCCTACAGTTCCTAATTTTGGTTTCTAAGCTTTGTTATTTTGTGCTAAAGTTAAGATCAATCTAACAAACTGATCTGGCTTCCTTCGAAGCTGACAATGGATACCTAATGATCTTATCTGTTTTACAACTTTGATGATGACGCGATTATAAGAACTTTGTACTGCCATGCCATAGCGAGACGCAATTTTTGCGTTCTTCCATAAAATTATCTCTTGTAGGTACAAAGCGCAGTATCGTAGCACCCACAGAATTCTAAATAATTAGTATCTAGAATTCTGTGGTAGCACCGGAATACTAAGAAGCTACGAACGAACTATCCCGAGGTTAAGAATCCTTCATACAAGTTTTTCTCTTTGTTGTTTACACAATATAAAAAGATATTATAGACACTTTACTAAGTTTCTAATAGTTGAACTCGAACTGACAAGTTCAAAATAAGAGCATAAAGATTACTACTTACAACACAAAGTAGGTACTTTGAATGAGTAAATAGAGAGGTATAACGGGTAAATAATAACTAAAGTAAATTGCTGGTAAATTGTATGAAGAACTAGTGACGACGGACGGTAAGCTTGTATCTTCAGGCGCATAGGCATTTCAGACGCTGACACATCTGAGGCATAATATATTATGCCTCAGATATGTCAGCAGTTATTTACCAGCAATTTACTTTAGTTTTTATTTACCCGTTATATCTCTCTATTTACTCCCTCAAAGTACCTACTTTGTGTTGTAAGTAGTAATCTTTATGCTCTTATTTTGATCTTGTCAGTTCGAGTTCAACTATTAGAAACTTAGTAATGTGTCTATAATATCTTTTTATATTGTGTAAACAACGAAGAGAAAAGCTATGTATATCAGTATACTGAAATATCAGTATACAGTATGCTGATATATCAGTATACTGATATCACAACACCACATCACGAGAAACCATGGTTTTTCTTCAACTAAAATAAAAGCATAGAACAATATGTATATCCTTAAATAAAAGAAACAAGGTTGAGTCGTACAAATTCATAATAAATTACGTGTGCCTAATAATCGAGGGCATAAAGAAAATGAAAAGCTTTTACATAATTTACTTGCCAAATACAAGTAGGTTCGATTGTACACTTCAAAGGTGGTCTTTATATGATTTTCCCTGTGTCGTCGAATATATTTGCCGGGGTCGAGGTAAGTGAACTCAAGGGAATTTGCATTTAGACACTTTCTAGATAAAATAGAATTTGCTTTGACGCGAGCATATCTATTTTAATATTTTCTCAGAATGTTGTTCTCAAGTAAACAAACTTCGCAATCAGTGGACTACGTACGTTTAGCATTTATCATAGAAATATATTTTCGTGTGAACTTGTACACTTGTGGGCGATCAGTTATTATGATAACGAAGAAGTAAAAACCAAGTAAATAATTTCATAGTATATGATGCTATGTGGGTCCAACATTATTTATTTATAAGAATTTTCGTATTTCGTGGCTTAGACGTACCTAAACTCGTGCCTAAATCTTTACCTCACTATTTACGCACAATTTGGTAGGCTAAATGATTTTGACTCATTGACTAATTTCGCAAGTCTTCAGAGTTACTCTATGGTTTGACAAATAAAAATTGTACATTTAATGGTGGCACTTCACATGGCTATTTGTGGTCGTTATTGGGTGTTTGTTGTATTTGGCAAAATATATGAACATGCAAAAAGAGGTAAATACGACCATCGCAGCAGCAGGCAGCAGACTGAGCGCGATGAGACGCAAGGTTCTAACAATATGGACGTACTACAACTTGCAGCGGGATTTTATTATTTGAATGCATGTTACATGCTATGCATCAGAAAATACAAAGTACAGTAATACCCCGCTTTACGCGACCCCGTTAAGCGCGGTTTCACTACAACGCGAATTTCAAATTTCGCCCTCAAATGCCAAAAATTTATTCAGGCTTGGACATATCGCAGAGTATAGACAATAATGATGACCGTGTGTCAAACAATTGAAAACAGTGTTGGATGTTATGAACGTATTTACAAAAACGTAAAAAAACGCTACCCAAAAAACAATAGATTTGTTTTTCTGTAAAAAAATAATTAATAGTATGTACCTATTGCATACAGTGTTCTTATAATTAAAGTGATTGATTAAAATGATTCGCATTTTTTTGTATTAAATTTTGACAATGTACCTATAATAATAAACCTCGATATACGCGAATTTCAGTTAATGCGATTTTTTCCAGAACGTATCCCTCACGTAAAGCGGGGTATTACTGTATTGAAAAAACCATGGAAAGCAAGGCGCTGTAAGATGCTGACTGTGCGCAAAAATCGAACCAAGTTAGTAATTTTTGTGGATAACATAAATACGATAAAACTATACTGATTCTAGATTTTTATTATCACAATTTGTTAAACTAATAAAATAACTAAATATATTTTTCTATGATTCTTATTATTTGACTGCTTTGATGTGCCTCGAGAAATCGACAAGCGCACGGTAACTCGTATTTGGTAATTGGTCTTATTTGACAAATAGGCAAATAAGGCGAACAGTTTGTCAAATAAACTGTCCACACATGGTAATTGTTTGCCAAATATGCCAAATACTCAAATCCAAATAGCCAAGTGAACCATAAGTAGGTACTGGTCTCAAAATTCTATAGTCAAATAAATTGTATTACTGTCCATCCACTTCAAAGTATAGCCTTATCTCCAAGTTCCACATCATAAACCGTCCAGATTTATTGACAAAATTTTAAATATCATCAAAAAGTTTTGTAGTAAACCGCTTGAGAGGTGAGATAAGAATTTTAAGTCGTTTTTGAATAAAACATTTGATTTATTAGCCTGTTATTCGTCTTTCCTAGAGCTGATACTTAGAACTTAGGATTTATTGTTAATACACTTGAAGTGGAAATGTATTTGTAGGTTGTTGTTTACGGGCGTGCAGCGGCGCACTCAATTCAAACATATGGCGTTGGTAGAGTGTGTTTACGGAAAACGATTTTACAGGCTTTTGTTTGATTTGACGCATGATGCGTCGGACGCGGCGTCGCACGCGTCGTGCGACGCCGCGTCCGACGATCCATATACATCAACGTACATTACAATAATATGTTTGTGTTTACGAGTGCGATGGTGGGGCCGCTCCACGCCTCGCGTCTCCGTAAACAAGGCCTTAGGATTGTGTGTGATTGAAAGGGTTTTTCACACTATCTATACGTTTGTTTGTTCAAATGTACAATGTTTTAAACTTTCTTCTTGCGTCTTACAAACACGTCTGTAGTAAGACGTCAAATAGGGTAGGTAGAACGATTTTTGACATTGACGGTATATAAGAGAAGTGTGTTGTATTGCGTAGTAGTCGTTATTTCATCCATCAGAATCACCGAAACAGAGTTTTAAAATCCATGTACAAAACTCAAGAGCTTGAGTTTTATCGGAGGTGTATGGTATACGGTGGTATAGGTAGGTACCTACTACATACCACATTATGATGAAACCTTAAATTTGCTGAATCTGCTGACAGTAAAACAATAGTAATATTTTAAGGCCTAAGTTAGATCAGTATATCGCAAATAATCATAAAAATTGGGTTAGTAACCTAAAGTACCACCTAACCTACCCACTTTTGGTGTAGGAAATTCAATTGAATTTATAAATTTGTATACGGTAGATTTGTACCTGTATCATCAATTTATGATAAATCTACCTTATCGACGTTTATACGTATCATAGCAGAAATTTCTCTCGAATCCCAATATTGTAATTCTCTGCATGAGTGAGAATCCGGAATCAAATTATGAGAGAAATCCATTAGTGACAATAAAGCTTACATCCCATTACATCCACCTAGGTACTAAATGCGAGTTGCTTAGGCACCTACGAATTCACACATGCATGTTGGGAAGTAGTACATCATGTTAGACAATATTAATAAGCTAACGTTGATCACATAGAGAAAGTTTGGTAGTTAACTTGCATCATAAAGAGGTAACAGATGAATTACGGATGTAAGCGAGTTAACTACGAACCTTATTTGTGTTGGAAGAACACCAACGTTTCATCCCTTAACGAGGAACATCTTTAGAGGTAACAGATGCTTTCATTACGGATGAAAGCGGGTTAACTACGAAATTTATTTGTGTTGGAAAAACACCAGTGTTTCATCCCTTAACAAAGTGTTCTTCCAACACAATACAATACAATACTGTTACATAATACCTGAATTTGGGATAAGACGTTGGTATTTTTACCGTAATAAATTCGTCAAAATACGATAGTTTTTTAAGTAAAATAGGTAACACATGGTTTAAGTTATTATTACTATTGTAATCATTGATTTATTAAAAAGAGAAGATAGGTTACGTTCTCCCAGCGCTTACTCAAAAATTGGCATGTGTTACAACTACACGCAAACACATACACTCACAGTTATATTTCCAGGACGGAAGGAAAGACGTACCTAAGACCGAGTGAGACCGAGACAACAATATTTCTCGCTAGTACGACCGCCCATGCCGCCGGTCAGACGGTGACTGAAGTGGGAGTACACAATTTTACACAATTTTTTTTTGCCCACAATGTTACCTGTAGTATGTGACGAAATATGCTATGTGAGTTTGATTTCGTTTCAATAGTTTTGAGGGATTGTTGAACAACGTTTAAATGAAGGTTAGTATAGTAAGTTAGTAGGTACACTGATGCACAAGACACTCGGTCATAATCCTACTTAGATATATTATAAAGAAAGCTACAGGCAGAAACAAGTACTTACTCTCATACTTTGTTCTACACAGCATAGGTTTAGTTTACTAGCTGTAGCCTAGGGCTTCGCACGCGCTTGTCAAGTCATAGTTGCCTATGCAAGTTAAGTCATATTTGACTTAGCAAGCTGAGTCTATCCCGGGATACTATTATTACCGCCCTGCCAAACGTCATTAGGATACGTTTACCCGGCGTGAAAATGTAACATACAGACAGATAAAATCACGAAGTTCCATAATATTTATATGGATACTCATATTACTCACACTCATTGAACATTTCACGCTGCACCGACTAGCTACAACTACAACCAAACTGAATTACAAGCTAAACGGAGCTCGTACAATGGGAACCACATGATCTCATGATTTAGGTAACATTATAAATACATTTAGCTCTTGAGATCATCTGACAATAAACTTCTGCTTTCGATTAAAATTGTGAATAATTTTTGAGAATTAGATTTTTGCCATTATTTCCTACAACTTAATGTGCGACATGCCTCACTCAAATAAGGTTCGATCCAATCCTTGACGATTTCCCAGAAGCTATATCGTGCTAAGTTGTGGCTGAAGCTAGAATCCATAACCGAGGCATTTGGTATCCAGTCACATACCAGCTACTGACACAGCTCTAATATTTTAAACCTTCCGTCCAGCTCCTCGGCACGCGCCGCGCCGCCATTGCAGCTAAACCATAAACTATCTATAAACATTTGCCGTGCACAGCAAACAGTCAGCTTGTACGTAAATATTTGCACTTTTTACAGTATTTCGCCAGTTGAATTAATGTAAACGTAGATTTTAACTACACGTTGCAATAAAGCCAATTATTATTTTCCACAAGTGTGCGAGAAAAGCGTCACGTAATTAACATGTATTTGGTATGGTGTCTACATAATTGTGTATAAGTGCATACGTTTTGAGAATACTTCGTTTTTTTCCTTCGTTTCATACCTACACTGTAGCAAGCTTACAGTCCTAGCCTAGCTATGAGCGTAGCAAGCCTACGAGTAGTCGCTGTAGTAGTCTTTGGTTACGTTGAAATAAACCCTACTCAGCCGTGGCAAGCCTACGCACCTCAGCAAACCTACTCGTTGTAGAAGGCCTACGCGCCATAGCATGCCTACGCACCGTAGAATGCCTACGCGCCGTAGCAGGTTTCGAGCCGTAGCATGCGTACGTGCCGAAGCAAGCCTACGCACCGTAGCATGCCTATGCGCCGTAGAAGGCCTACGCGCCGTAAAAGACCTACACGCCGTTACATGTCTACGCACCGTAGCATGCCTAAGTGCCGTAGAAGGCCTACGCGCCGTAGAAGGCGTACGCGCCGTAGAAGGCCTACGCGCCGTAGAAGGCCTACGCACCGTAGCATGCCTACGCACCGTAGCATGCCTACGCCTATGTGAAATAGCAAACTGTAATAATACCCGTACAGGAAAAAATCACTACCTTTACTCTCTTGTTCTACCATTTCTTATCTTAGTCAATCAACACAATATTGCTTTTGTTCTAATAAACAAAGTAGAAGGATATTCTACGCACATTTTCATACATACTCACGTTCAGGAAAACATAAAAAGTGTGATGTATCATCTAATTTCCTTACCAGCTGCGTCGTTCAGCTTATGTAGGAGGAAATTATCAGAGACAATATTTCCCTTCCATATTAATACCCTCAAATCCAATTATCCTTAGCCGATATACCTACCCTGAACGGGATGATGTTTATCCTCCTAGGGTAACTACTGCTGACTGGAATTCAAATCTTGTCTGACCGAACATTGGACTCTATACAGGAACATTACTATTACAGACTATTTACGATTCATTCACTACTACTACTACTAATAATAATCACATCATACTAATATTATGGATGGATGTTTGCTACCTCTTCTCGCCAAAACTACTGAACGGATATGAAATTTTGCATACAGGTAATTATAATCCTGGAGTCAAACATAAGCTAGTTTTTATCCCATAAATCAGTTCCCATGGGTTAAAAAACACCTTTAAACGTTTCCATTGGAACAACGCGTGCGAAACAGCGGGGTGCAGCTAGTTATCTATATTTTCAAAACTGCATAGTGACTTTATTTAAGGGTGAGATATTTCTAGATTGGGAAAGGGATCCAGAGATCTAGAATATAGGTATTACCTTAGGATGTAGGACCCACCAACAAATAGAATATCTAGAGACCTAGCAAGGTATAGCAGAGTTGTTTCAAAAGAAGAAATATTTCGTCTATTTTGGAATACACCAATCCTGATTTTTATCTTACATTTTCCGACTTAGGCTTTGAAATCCCTTACCTGTGTTGATTGGCTTAGCAGATTAGATGAAACAAACAAGTACCAAAGTCAATCTTTACCATTTTGCAGAACTCTTTGAAGTCCAAAACCAGAAGGTAGTATTAGAATGTTGATTTCATTTATGAAATATTGTCTGAATGTTTTACGCGATAGAACATCGCCTACCTTTTCATTATTTCACTATAGCTTAGTCTATTCATCCAGAAGAAAAGGGCGTACAAAGCCTTGTAAACTGTCAAGACAAGACATTTTATTCCCTACTAAATTAGCGCCATAATCCAAAACACACAAGACACAGAGCCAATAGGGCTCCGTAGAGCCTAAGGGAGAAATATCTCGACCCTCTCATAACTTAAATTTAAAGCACCTACCTACCTCTCCTGCTTGAACATAAAGAACTTACCGTCTTCTGTTATAAAAACCTAGCAGGTATATATCTAAGTTAGAAATTTGCTTTTAGGGCACCCTGAAGGCTATTTAGTCTAGAGCTTCGCATATGCATTTCATATTATTTATTACTCGCTGCTGCCCGCTGCTTCGCACGTGATTTTTCCGGGATAAAAATAACCAGTACTCCAGGTAAAGAACTGAACATTTCACCCCAACCCGTGAAGCGTAAACAAACATGCAAACATCAAAAATTCCAAATCTGCACATTTATAATCTTTTCTCTTACATCGAAGAACCTTTCAGACATCATCTCATAGCAGTCATAAATTATCGTCTTCCACACAATACTTCAATATCTTTGGCCTTCCTCAACAAACCAAGTAATGCCATATCTGCAAAAGTTCTTACATTTCTATTTGCTGAGCAAACTCCGAGATAGTAAGAGAGGACGTAATACTTCGTAAGTACTATTCTTTTGCTCGCTATACCCAATAAAAGTTCATCTCCATTCTATTCTACTTGGCGTAAGGTCAAGAATAGAGTAGATTTGACACAGAAGATGAAGCTAAAGCATTGGACATGACATATGAGATAAAGGACGATGCAAATTTGAGACGATCATGCAAATTCAAGTTACAATACTCGAACTACAAACGTCCATCTTATTAAGGCGCATACCCGAGCCAATATGACAGCGATACCTATTTTATCCCATATTTTACGTTTATTTGTAGGCATTAATAAATAACTTATAATAGATACCACAAAAATATCAATGGATTTTTAAAACTTCCTGCGTTTAACGTAATAATAAGATAAAATAGTTGGAGGCGCCACTTTCACTGGTGTATGGGCCTTAAGCACTAGCAGTGCCTCGCGCTTTCACCCGCGTAGTTTATGTTCCCGAGGGAATTCCGGGATAAAATATAGTCTATGTCACTCCCTGAAAAGTAAGCTTTTTAAAGATGAAAGATTTTTTTTAATGTATTTTTGAAAAGTAAGCTGAATTTTTTTATATCAGTCTCAGTAGTTTCGGTGCCTATTCAATACAAAGAAACAAACAATCAAATCTTTCCTCTTTATAATATTAGTATAGACAAAATAAGGCGAATTATTCTAGTAGGTCTAACTGCAAGAGGGTTCAAGTTCCATCTAGGTTTTTTTTTTAGAATATGTGTACCTGGGGTATACTATTTAAAATACAAGAATGAATGAAAAAAACTCGCATGGCATCCTTCTCAGATCAAACTATTCATTCCTTCCCTTGGTTAACCAAGGGAAGGAATGAATAGTTTGATCTGAGAAGACGCTTCTCTTTTTGAACAGACTCCACATCCTCACCTTAAGGTGAGGATGTGGAGTCTGTTCAAAAAGAGAAGCGTTGTGGGAATTGAGGGCGCGTGTGCCAATTGACAACTTTTGTTGCGTTGACAACACTGCTCTGTCATTGCAGTACGACTAAGTGTTAGTTCACCGAGCCACTACTCTTCTCTTTTTAAACAGACTCTCTCTACCTGTTGTCCTGACTACTGGATCATCGATAATTTTTTTTGGCGTGATGCCCCTCAATTATAATTTCTTACATCCATGCTCCCATATTGCCTATGGGAGGGATGCAGTAATTTGAGATACCTCGGATTAAATATCTCTACTCTTCGAAACTGTCTATCATACTGGACGACTCCTATTTCTGACAAGGTCATGGAGGCAGAATTACCAAGTTGTTACCTGTTTGTACTTATGTAATTGTTTGTTTGTGAATTGTCCAACATTTTGATATTAATAAATTACATTTTGTTTTAAACTTTTTTTACTTGTATTGAAATAAATATCGTAGTGTCCTGGGTATAGAAATATAATATAATTCTGGTTAGAATTGAACCACGAACGACGGTTCGATTATCAGAATATATGAAACAAGTCATGTTTTTCCTTTTTTAGTCAAACAAAAAATACATAAATAAAGCGTAGAGTGAGGACTAGTGACGTCACACCTTGCTAATTAGGATACTAGCGAAGGTATTCTAAAACATTATATACTAAATTCCGTATGATGAAACCTTGCTCAGACATCGATCTATATTGAGTAACGCTTTTCTATGGTATACACGTCACTGAAGCATGGAGCAAAGCAAACTTTCATTATTTTTTAAAACATTATTTACTAAATTCCGTATGATGAAACCTTGCTCAGACATCGATCTATATTGAGTAACGCTTTTCTATGGTATACACGTCACTGAAGCATGGATCAAAGCAAACTTTCATTATTTTTTAAAACATTATATACTAAATTCCGTATGATGAAACCTTGCTCAGACATCGATCTATATTGAGTAACGCTTTTCTATACCTCTAGTATAAACGTCACTGAAGCATGGAGTAAAGCAAACTTCATTATTTTTTTATGAAAAACAGGGAAACTAGCGAAGGTATTCTAAAACATTATATACTAAATTCCGTATGATGAAACCTTGCTCAGACATCGATCTATATTGAGTAACGCTTTTCTATGGTATACACGTCACTGAAGCATGGAGCAAAGCAAACTTTCATTATTTATTAAAACATTATATACTAAACTCCGTATGATGAAACCTTGCTCAGACATCGATCTATATTGAGTAACGCTTTTCTATACCTCTAGTATAAACGTCACTGAAGCATGAAGTAAAGCAAACTTCATTATTTTTTTATGAAAAACAGGGAAACTAGCGAAGGTATTCTAAAACATTATATACTAAATTCCGTATGATGAAACCTTGCTCAGACATCGATCTATATTGAGTAACGCTTTTCTATACCTCTAGTATAAACGTCACTGAAGCATGAAGTAAAGCAAACTTCATTATTTTTTTATGAAAAACAGGGAAACTAGCGAAGGTATTCTAAAACATTATATACTAAATTCCGTATGATGAAACCTTGCTCAGACATCGATCTATATTGAGTAACGCTTTTCTATGGTATACACGTCACTGAAGCATGGAGCAAAGCAAACTTTCATTATTTTTTAAAACATTATATACTAAATTCCGTATGATGAAACCTTGCTCAGACATCGATCTATATTGAGTAACGCTTTTCTATACCTCTAGTATAAACGTCACTGAAGCATGGAGTAAAGCAAACTTCATTATTTTTTTATGAAAAACAGGGAAACTAGCGAAGGTATTCTAAAACATTATATACTAAATTCCGTATGATGAAACCTTGCTCAGACATCGATCTATATTGAGTAACGCTTTTCTATGGTATACACGTCACTGAAGCATGGAGCAAAGCAAACTTTCATTATTTTTTAAAACATTATATACTAAATTCCGTATGATGAAACCTTGCTCAGACATCGATCTATATTGAGTAACGCTTTTCTATGGTATAAACGTCACTGAAGCATGGAGCAAAGCAAACTTTCATTATTTTTTAAAACATTATATACTAAATTCCGTATGATGAAACCTTGCTCAGACATCGATCTATATTGAGTAACGCTTTTCTATGGTATAAACGTCACTGAAGCATGGAGCAAAGCAAACTTTCATTATTTATTAAAACATTTTATACTAAATTCCGTATGATGAAACCTTGCTCAGACATCGATCTATATTGAGTAACGCTTTTCTATACCTCTAGTATAAACGACACTGAAGCATGGAGTAAAGCAAACTTCATTATTTTTTAAAACATTATATACTAAATTCCGTATGATGAAACCTTGCTCAGACATCGATCTATATTGAGTAGCGCTTTTCTATGGTATAAACGTCACTGAAGCATGGAGCAAAGCAAACTTTCATAATTTTTTAAAACATTATTTACTAAATTCCGTATGATGAAACCTTGCTCAGACATCGATCTATATTGAGTAACGCTTTTCTATGGTATAAACGTCACTGAAGCATGGAGCAAAGCAAACTTTCATTATTTTTTAAAACATTATATACTAAATTCCGTATGATGAAACCTTGCTCAGACATCGATCTATATTGAGTAACGCTTTTTTACAGTATAAACGGGAGAAAAGCAAACTTTCATATTTTTTTCCTAAAAACGTATTTTTACCTGCTTCAAGGGCACACGCATTATTTAATATCTACCATTAGAATTCTTCTAGTCCTATAATACATTATTGTTATTTATTTGAATACTGGCCCTAGTATTCTTCGGTGTGGCCTGATCCTTATTCGCACATAAGAAGTAATTTGGTTCCAGCATCTAGTTACTTTCCTTATGAAAATAAATTAGCTCTCATTGTTTGTTTCCGGAGAATCTGGTCGTTTTCTAGAGTGGTTTCATATTTCCTTAGTAAACATGACTACTGCTAATTAATATTAGTGCTGAAATTTGGAAATAATTACAAGTTGATAAGGCTTAAGGCTTACGATTAAGTTTAGTTTACGGAAATTAATTTTATTTATCAATGTAGGCAAATTGTTCTTGGAAACTTCCTTTATTAACTGACTACCAACGAAGAAGCGTTATGTGGTTGACACGCTATTTTTGTATGTACTCGTATGTAGCCGGTTTTATGTTTCCACGTAGCTCAGAAACTACTTGTCCGATTACAACAAATGACGTATCGTTTGATTTGTCTCAGTGTGCTGGTGTTACAGGCTTGGTGACTTCTGACAAAATCGGGGGTATAACAATAGATATCGGAATCTAAACGCAGATGAAAATTCCAACGTTAGTAAATTAGTAAACATGACTACCTACTATGCCCTTGCTGTTCCAAATAAATATTGCCGATTGAAAATTATACTAAAGTAGTCGGAGGCCTTTGCAGGTAAGATTCATAAGCAAAATAATTCAAATGAATTAGTTAAATAGGTATAAGTTCGCGTCAAGTTATAAAAACAAAATAAAAAATTTGAGACAGTTAAATTATAATTTCAATAATAGCTTCCTAAATTTTTTCACCTACCCATCACTTCAACAAAAAATCCGTCGAGGGATTAATCGCGCCCACGCTCACGCCCATCTCTCGTCGGAAATCTTATTACAACATTTGTCCATTAATTTGGACGTACAATATTCAAATAAATAACTATTATTTAGTAAAAACATCGTATACGGATATAAAAGGAAATAGAAAACAAAATCGTGGTCAACTTTGATTAATTAATTCTAACACATAATTTGATATAAGTGACACCATAACATCTCAGGATTCATGTAAAGTATTGTTTGTTGTGGATATTGTAATGTATTGTATTATCGTATTGTCAACCAATTGGAGCACAAATCAACATGGCGGCCCTAACAGAATAGAAACGCTGTTTACTCGTCGCAATTAGCAAACGTCGATCAATCTCCAGTATCGAAGCTCTCACATTCCCCGCACAATATTACATCCACCACCACGTTGTATTGTCTTACGGGAAAAGCGAATACGTACGTAAATTACCTCACCTTAGAAAGGGAACTCTAGTGTACCTAATAGATTCAGTGGCTTCATAAGGCATACCCGAGCCAATATGACAGCGATATCCAAAAAATCGCTAAATAAAAATGGCGAAACCATTTTCTATGAACTCGTGTTTATACCATTATGTTTATATATAAACTTACGTATGTATCTACCACCTTGACAGATCAATTCAAACAACTTTTACTACCCTCTGTTTAAGAGTGTGCAATAACGCCGCTACGATGGATTTCGAGCGGAATAACAAGATATGGTTTTCTCGCGGGTGAGAAGTACAGAGCAGAAATGTTAAGAGGCAATTTACTTCAAACAAGGTCATTTAACTGTATATTTTTTTTAATATATGAATAGAACTACCAGCGAAAGGATCACAGAACATTTTCCATACGTACCTACTAAAACCAAGACGGTTAACGTAATTACATTTGAGATGAGTATATGAAGCACTTATTAATAAAACAAAAAAAACGTGTCCTTAAAATACCTTTTAATAATCTAACTAACAGACTAATTGCAATTTTATATTTTATTAATAAGGAATGTTGCGTAGACTTCAAAAAAGTAAGATTACCAGTCAATGATATTATATTAACATCATTGTTACCAGTGGTGATTGAGTTACAAACCCAAGTGCTTATGTCATAAAAAGGCGTCTACTTTTTTTGTTTTGCGAACTGGACAGTCAGCAGTTTTGATATAAGTACATGCACATTACATTTCTACCTTAGATTAAATCAGTTGTTCTAGAAATGCAATAACAGATTAATAGATTATAGAGGATGCAATTGCAATAGATATCTGGTTATCTGGTCTGGAATAGCCGGACACCTGTGCCTACTTAGGTAATCTAGGATCATTTTGCATGTGAATGAATATGCTGCAACTCGTAGCTTGTAGATTTTGCTAATTAATACCCCGACGTATCTGTTGGTTTTTGGAATTGGTTGATGAACATCATCATCAGTCCGTGGTTATACGTCCACCGTTGAACATTGGCCAAACGACCCCCAGACGACGACGCCACGAATAGCGGTCCGGAGCCGCCTCCATTCATCGACTCCATAGATTTAAATCGTTAGATATGCCCTTACCGCAGTGAGACTGCGCCGCCGCCGGCCGTGTTGTGTCCAAGTCGAACCTTACGCATGCATAAACTTGGACTCAGTATATATCTAAGCACAGTGTTAGCCGGACGTGTTGTGAAGGACGTTTGCGAGCAGTTTATAGCGTCACAAAATGACGTGTGCCTTTCGAAAGCGCAACAACAATTCTAGAAACACAAACAAAGCCAGAGGTGTAACATTTCAGTCTTAGGTATTGCGAGTTAATGAAATAACTTTTTTTTTATCGTCCGTATTGACCGCTCATCTGTGATTTTATGCTCGAACTATTAACCTACTACACAGCAAACAATTTAACACACATTACACTAATATTATAAAGGCGAAAGTTTGTATGGATGTATGGATGGATGAATGTTTGTTACCTCTTGAAGCCAAAACTCGGGCTGAAATTTTGCATACTGGTAATTCTAATCCAGGAATCAAACATAGGCTACTTTTTATCCCATAAATCATTTCCCGCGGTGATAAAAATCACCTTTAAACGTTTCCATAGGAACAACGCATGTGAAGCCGCGGTGCGCAGCTAGTTAGAAATAAATTAAACGTTCTCTAATTAGTTGTCCTAATTATGATATTAAATTTATTATGTATCAAAAAATTCTAATAACAAATAATTATCATTTTATCGAACCTAAAGCTCATAATGCTGATACACTTATTATACTATAGAATAAGTAAGACAGATACCTACTTCATAAAGCGTATATAATTTACCATTTGAGCAGGCTTTTTTTCTATCTATTCGCAGATCTTCTAGTGTTGTTCAGGTAGATTAGGAAGCTTCAGACATCATCCCTTTTTTCTATAATCCTCAGTTCAGATCCCTCCCCCTCATCCTGTTTCCCATTATTGTTCAGAACTGGCCGTAACTTCTCAGAACCTTCATCATAAATGTCTCCCTGCAGCTCTATTTGGATCTGCCTCAGACTCTTACACTTTGTTTCTGGCACGACGATTATAGAAAATATAGCGCCGAGCAAAGATGAAAAACCATAAATCCAGAACACGGTGCTTAGCCCGCCTAAATTCTTCAATTGCTGGTAACATTTTACAGATAGAAAGTTCATTAAACCTGCGAAGATGTACACTGAGGTCATGGCAACTGATTTTATGTTTATTGGGAAGAGTTCGGAAGGCATGGCATAGGCTACTGACTCGAAGCCTAAAACGGCTACGACAATGGCTAGGATTATGCCAACGAAGGGAACGAATCCGTAGGCGCTGGCGATCTGCTGGACATCCATGAAGAAGTATAACCCGACTATGGCTAGCATGGCACTGGCTCCGAAGAATGAGAAGATGAGAAGCGGCCGTCGACCCACTTTGTCCACCAACTGCGATGACATCACACCTGAAAGGACAAACTCTTTTGTTACCAACTTCTAGGGCGCGATCACTTGTGGTAAGTTTCGTTGTTTCGTCGCTGACCTCAACCTCAACCTTAACTGCCTGTATCGGTCCACTGCTGGACGCAGGCTTCCCCTTGATAAACGCATTATTGGCGTTAATCAGTTTATCATGGGGGTAATGCTCATAATCCCCACGCTAGGCATGCAGGTTGGGGATCGCAGTTTGGTGGTAGAATTGTTCTGCAGGGGGCCAGCTACCCGTCCCCCGGTGAATATCCCTTAGTCGCCTCTTACGACACTCGCGGGAAGAGTTGAGGTGGTGCAAATTCTAAGCCAGCACCACACAGCTATCTCAAGACTTACCAACAACAAATCTAACAACTCCAAAGATGATTAGCGCTGTCGACAACTTGATGTCAAACTTGCTCTCTTGTACAATCAGGCCAAGGTATTGCTGAATTGCGTGCAACCCAGACATCAACTGTGTCGATTTCAAACCTGAAAATGTGCATAAATATAATTTTAATTTTACTTGCTTGAGTCGACTTCGAAAACGAGTAATTTGATGTTTTTTTGCATAAACGGAAAAGAGACTTCATATCTCTCAATAAATAAATAAATAATGTTGGACAATTCATACATGTATACTATAATGATATTATAAAAAGGAAAGATTTGATTGTTTGTTTTTATTGAATAGGCTACGAAACTACTGGACCGATTGAAAAAAATATTTGATCAATAAAAAGCTTACTTTTCAGGGAGTCTAATAGGCCATATTTTATCCCGGAATTCCCACGGGAACGGGAACTACGCGGGTGAAACCGCAAGGCGCATCAGTATGTACATTATATATTATAATATATATACACAATATTTACACTGTTTTTTGACTCTTACCGAACAAGGAATGGAAGGAATGAAACGTTTATAGAACCACCTCCGGATAACAACGAAATTATCAAAATCGGATAATAAATCCGAGGAGATTTCAAATAACAGATTATTGCCTACCATAAACCTACCTAATAAGCGGAATTGAGAACTTACCTTTTTCTGAAGTCAAAGAAATAAACGAAGGTAGGTCTTTATTTAGTAACTATTCATTGATTTGGTTAATTATTGCTCGTCTTCGTAGACTACGGAAAGATTCAGCAAAAGCGACATCTATTTAAAGTTAAGCGCACTATCTGATAACGGTTATGAAATTCATGAAATGCAAACTACTCTACGGGGCTCTATCTTTATGAAGGTTTCTGTCGTAGAGGGCGCTGACTGTTATTGCTCTCTATAACTCCGTGAGGAATTATATGAAGAACTTTTCAAAAACAACCCCTTTTGGGTTATTAGTACACATGTTTCTTAGCACCCTATTTTATAATCTTTATTTAGCAAAATTGAAAGTTTTTTCTTTTGTTCTTTTTTTTTAATTTACTCCTTCTATTGAAAATAGTTAATTTTATTTTAAAAAACTATAAACCGACTTGAATTTTTATAGTTTTTTCATGGTTTTCATGGATCCCAATGTCAGAACTGAACCACACGGAAAGCACCAGCTCTCATATAAAAAAACCATGAAAATCGGACCACCCGGTCAAAAGTTTAGAGATAACAAATATTTAAAAACTAAATTCAGTCGAATTGAGAACCTCCTCCTTTTTTTGAAGTCGGTAAAAAAATAGAGACATATTTTCGTCACTCGTGTTTTTCTTACATGTATTCCATTATCTATTATAATAATTCTGTTTAATAACTGTATGATAAAACACTGGTTTGCCCAAAAAACAAGAAAAAACATTTACACAAATATTTTTTTATACCTAGCTAACGGCTTGCGATTGGCCATGGTGGGATAATTGGTTAATGGATATGGATTGGTAATTTGTTGGTGGTTTTTTTTTTGCATTTCGCGCGCTTTTAAGAACTTCTTCATTATCTTACCCGTTATAATAATGATAGCTTTTCTGTACTGCTTGCCAGTAAAGAATTCCTTAACTGTGCCTGATCGAGTCATTTCCTTCCTCACGTCCGATCGCATCTGTGATAGTCTTTCATCTAACTGGAAAATACAATCAAAATTATTGAGAATGATCGGAAAACAATGATTTTTTTTTAATAGACAAAATTAATAAGAAATCAGATAGTGGTGTCTATTCAGATGACAAGGACTAAAAATATCGCCGTCCCTATCTTATCGATCAAAATAATAAGAATGGCACTATTTTTAGTCCTGTAAAATTAGTTTAGTCTAGTTTTGGCGACATCTGAATAGACACCATAATATCTTACTAAAATGTTCACTTGTAAGTTCCGCCGGTCGTACACTACGTTTGCCGAGTCGCAGTCTCCACAGAAGAATTCGTTTACCCCAGCGGTTATCGGTTCTTCGCGAGGTATGGCATTCAGCTTGCGAATTCTTATAGCTATGTCGATAACTTTGGTTCTCGTCAACAACATTGTAAAATTCCAGAGCGGCGGCGGCGTCTCGAGCAAGGTGGCGTAGGTAGGTACGCCACCGTATAATCAAAATCACCTGTATTTGCTGAAGGTTATACAGGTCACGGAAGCTGCGTCCCCGTGAAATCGTTCCGAGTGCGGAACGAAATTGTGAAATTTGTCACGCATATTTATCGCACTTATCCACTTGAACGTCCCGTGGTACATAAGTAAGTACCACAAACGCTTACCCCCGCCAACGTCCATGGTATAAAATGGCCACGGGACGTCTAGCTCTTTTGGATAACGATTTCTTTATTGTCTATGCCTCTAAGTTGTTGCCCGTCGATACTAGATGGCACTATTATCAATTATCTACCAATTTCTATCAACGAACCTATTTTGCAGACGTTCTAAGACGTCACAGTCCTATAGAAAAAATACCGGTTTGAAAAGGTTTTCATAATGTCGTGGTTACAAGTTGACTCGCGGCGGCGCAGCTAGTTTTATTACAATTCGTCCAGCAGACTCATTCTATAAACTCATTTCGAGCCTTACTAAGCTGAATCCGCAGTAAGTTTTAAATTTTGTATTCTGTAAAACTCGATAATGCTTGTAGCGCCTCAGTGACGAGCGTGGTAATGACATTCGAAGTGAGCTCGGTCACTCAAGTGAATTCGCGTTCGAATTTTAAAATTTTACAGAAAGAGTCTGCTGAACGCTTTAGTGAACGTAACTTGCCTTCTCATCCTTAAAATTGGTAAGCATAGCCAACGTCTTCCTTGCAGCATCAACCCTCCCTTGTTTGAGCAAGAAATAAGGCGTCTCCGGTATAAACCAGCAAGCGGAGAAGTAGAGAACTGGCAAGGTCGCCATGGCGTAGTTTATGGACTGGTATTCCACAAATGGCCCGATAGACAGCATGAGTAGACAGCCGAAGCTAAACATAAAGCGATGGCTCAGAATCAGTCTACCTCTTATTTCCTTGTCTGATATTTCCGCTAAATATATTGATGCTACCTGAAAATGTAGGTATACAGTTTTCAAATATTTCCAACGGTCGCAGAAAAGAAGGTAAAAAAATATTAATACCTACCTACATTAGCTACTAGGTATAGCAGCTGATCAAACTTTTGATGACGTAGTGTAACTAAACTTCTCGCGGCTTCTTCCGGGAACCATGTCCTTTCCTGGGATCCTATCTGATCATCATCATCATCATCATCATCGTCCTCACTCTATACATATTAGTCCACAGCTGGACATAAGCCTCCTCTAATGAGCCTTATAGGGCCCTCTCTTCCTGCCGCATCCGACATCTGCCTACTTCCTACACTATGTTTGACGAGTCGCAATATCCACCCCAGCGCTGCAGCGGTTGGATACTACGGTTGAATAATATCTAGGTCGTGTCAAATTTAATAATGTTCTGTTTAGCTGTTTAGATGTATAAAGGCGAAGGACAGACAAGACAGGATTCATAATTTAGTCTCGGAACAAATATTTGTACGATCTGCAGATATTTGTTCAGGATGTTCTATATGTTTTCTATGTAAGTATAATAAAAAATATCTATCTATGTAGCGTATTGTATTTTGTAAACCTATCAGTTATCTAGTACCTACCCATAACACAAGCTCTGCTTAGCTTGGGGCTAGATATTGCTGTATGAATTGTCTAGTAATATTTATTTATTTATTTAATATAATATAGTATCTATGCATAACTTACAGAGCCTATCATTCCCGCGGCAGATCCATATAAAAATCTTCCAGCACATATTGTCCAGACCTCCCAGGCTAACAATTTAAATGCCTGAAACAAAGTTTCTAAATAAACATTTCGAAACAAAATAATTTTATAGAGTGCATTTATTAATAGACTTCAGGATGCTCCAAGCTTGAATGGGTTGAAATTATATTTGGTGGGTATTTTTACTATTTGACTTTGTTGTCATATTGGTCTTTGCCTAGGCAAATACCAACATAACAACAGAGTATCCAAAACCAGCCTAGAAAATGAAGGTGACTAGACAGCGCGGGACAAATATTTATGTTATAATATTATTATATTATATTATATACCGATAACTTAATTTTCAATAAATGATAATCGTAGAGCCATGATATATTATACATATATATTATTATATTATAATATTAATATATATTTGCTTAAATATGTAGAGGACGAGTCATGAAAAAAAACACGTTTTGAAAAATCTTACGTGAGATTTGAGAGAGGAAGACGTCAAGCAACATCTGACGACATAAAGTAATTACAACGGGATATTTAACATGATTCGAGTTCTAAGTTTCCAATAGGTATCACACTAATATTATAAATGCGAAAGTTTGTATGGATGGATGGATGGATGAATGGATGTTTGTTACCTCTTCACGCCAAAACTGCTGAACGGATCGGGCTGAAATTTTGCATATATGCAGCTGCAGTTACCTGTAATATTAGTAACATTCGTGGCAAAAGATAAAAAATGAGCGTAGATCGTTATATATGCCAATAACACACTCGCAGTGCCTTCAGTTTTTTTTTTTTTTTTAAAGTATTATTATTATTATTATTATTATTCAGTAATTCCGCGATCATAGCGCATGAAACTGTGCCGAAAATATTGGGCAACTCAAAACTCAAATCATGGTAAATATCTCGTTGTAAATTACTAAGTAATAATAACCATGGTGGATTTAAAAGTTTTATCTCACGAAATCTCATCCAAGGGGAGACAAGTCTCTAAACTAGAATGAGGGGACTCATTCTAGTTTAGAGACTTTACGCTCTTCAGCTCAATGTGCAAAGTGGTACCGGCTTAGAATAGGCACTACGCAACTACAACTCTCCCGCGGGTGCAGCGCTTCCTGCAGAATAGTTCCAATAACAGCGAACTGTGATACCAAACCCCCATGAAATAAAAGCGGATAAGGCGCTTATCTGGGGGAAACCTGCCTCCAGCAGTGGACCAATATAGGCTGTTAAGGTAAGGAGGTGCTCAATGTGATAAAAGATCATGGCCCGAACCGCGTGCCTATATCTCATTTACATCGCTAATTATTCTCGAAGCCTCGACTTATCTTTTGTTCCATAAGTCTTGCTTCACAGATTCGTTTCAGCGATCGCATTTAGTAAAGTCCGACGCAAAATTAGTGGACCTACACAGATATAGCATGTGTTGCTATAACAACTATCGCAGTTTGACGAATTCATTACGCATGTTAGCGAGTTAACTACGGGCCTTATTTGTGTTAGAAGAACACCAACGTAGGGTCATCAGGGTGAGTGCGGTTCGTGTCACGCCTGCACTGCTTCTGATAGCCCACGGTAGCCCATGTTTTATTCCAGAATTAGAATTGAACATGTATGCAAAATTTCATCCCGATCCTTTCAGTAGTTTCGGTGTCAAGAAGTAACAAAAAACCATCCATCCATCGAAACTATATGTATATGATGTGATGGTGTGATGTGATGTGATTGATAAATAAAAAAAGCTACTCGCCAGTCCAACTCCAAGTGGTATAACACTGCCCAACAGATTCAGTCGCCGTCCATACCTTTCCGCAGAGAAACGAGATACGAGGCTCCCAGTCATGAAGCCCAGGGATGAGATCGCGACCATCCATGATAGCTCTTTCTGTGGAACAGTGCTTTAAATTTTAAAGAAAAAGAAAGGAGGAAATTACAATCAAATAATAGAAATTAAATTAGAATTAGTGTTTACTTAAAGCAATTAACTGACCGATATCAATATTAATTGATATGGCTTCTTAAACTCTCTAAACAATTTTTTTTTTAATGTACATCTTGTGTTTTGTATATTACTTTTATATAATTTATACTACTGTTATGCGTGGAAGCTGCTTAGCTTAATTTTTCTATTTTTGCGTGTTTATACTTTTCGATTTATAGATTTTTGTTTCCCAAAGATAAATAAATACCAGTTGGAAGCGTCCCCAGACGCTGGCTGCATTGCCCCGCCTAGGCAATGCTGATGCGCTGCGCCTAAGGAATTCCTTACAATTTCTGTGGCTGCACCTAATCTGATACTCACTATCTCTCGGGTCACACGTCGCTTCGACCTGACGCTCAGATATTGCTTTGAAAACCCGAAAAATGTCGATGTCCTCGAAAAATGGGAAGGCGCAAGTGTGTCGACGCATGTAGCGTCCCACACAATGCGCCTCCCCAAACTACCATGGGACTAGTGTCATACCGTCAGAACCTATAACACCTTAAATCTATGGAAAAAGGAATACAAATATTGAAACTATCCTTCATCAAAAGTATAATAATTAATTTTTTTTTTTTAAAACTATGTATTAACCGACTTCAATTATATGGATACCATTTTCAGAACTTGACCAAATTAATGGGACCACACAGGAAGCACCAGCTTTCAAATAAAACATCAATATTAGTATTTTCATCAGCATTAGACCCTTCTTACAACAACCTCGTGACAATTTTATTCCTCAGTCTATCTTTCATCGGATCGTCTTCGTAAAAATCTAGTAGAGTTTCACATTTTGCCTAGACTCTCGTAGTCTTAAACTGAGAAATGAGTTGACATTCTTTCGCCTAGTTCTGATCCTCCGAAAGATGCTTCCATGGTATAACTATTTGCAACGCCATGCATCCAAACGACTACTCATCCAGTGCTTTCTTTGCTTCGTTGTATTCAAAACTTGCAATTTTCAAAAGAGAACTGAAAAGAACGGTCGTATAAAATTATAATTATATAGCAACTTTATCTTTCGCCTTTCTCAACTCGACCTTATCAGCAGCGTTTTTGAGTAACATCAGCGGAAATACCTGCTCCTGTAATCCTTTGTCTGAATTTTAACGACTTTCGCATGCGTAAATGAATAAATATATTATATTTCTAGAGTGCGCATGGAGGTCTACGTACATCGCAACCCCGCATTCCTCTTGCAGTCTGAAATCTGTTTGGTCAGTGATTTGCCTTACTCGTATTTCTGCATCAATTTCTCAATATTGAATTCGCGTACCTCCGTATCATGACTTTCGTGGGTCACACAGGTGGGTATGTTTCCCTAATTACAGTTCGACATTGTCTATTTAGGTCCTTTCCGGTCAGCGAGCACCGGTTGTTACCAACTATCATTGGCAACAATTAATAATATAAACGTCCGCCGCGATAATTTGTAATAAATTGTATTTCATCACTCACACCATCCGGATTCAGCATTGGCACTAATTTGAAAATGAACTTTTCCTCAGTTCGCGAGCCTGATTTGAATCACCGGTTAAATAGTACATGAAGCCTTTCATCATCCACGAGGACGGCTTTCTTTTTAACCGACTTCAAAAAAAGGAGAAGGTTCTCAATTCGTCTGTATTTTTTTTTCTTTTTTATGTTTGTTACCTCAAACCTTTGGAATGGGTGGTTCGATTTGCATGTTTTTTATATGAAAGCTGATGCTTCCCGTGTGGTCCCACTTTAATTTTGTTAAGTTCTGACAGTGGGATCCATGAAAATTCATGAAAAAACTGTAAAAAAGAAGTCGGTTTATAGTTTTTTAAAACAAAATTAATTATTCTAGAACCACCTTAAAAGAATATTGTAAACTGTTAGTGTGTGATTTTAAAATTGATTCCGCTCTTTATGTATCAATTTTCACCTTTGGTTCTATTTCATGAGGATTAGGCGAAGCTGTTATGGTTAGATAATACACATTATTTCCGGCTAAAGTTCGGCATAAAAGCCTTAGCTTTGCGAATGTTGACTGGATGCGATTGCAATCTTGAAAGGTATTCTTGGAGCTCTTCATATGTAAACTGTAAACTATATCGGAAATTCTATGCTGAATTTCCGCATTCGGACGATAGAGTTTATGAAATTCGAAGAATCATGAAAATCGGACCAACCAGTAATAAGTTCTGAGGTAACAAAAAAAATATAGGTACAATCGAATTGAGAACCTCCTCCTTTTTTTGAAGTCGGTTAAAATTGCATGCGCCATGATTACATCAGTACTAGAGGATGCAGGTTGACGCTATCGAGGTAGTACTGCTCACCCCAAGAAATATAAATACCTACATACGATGCTGTGGAACACGGCTGAATCGTGGGGCCACGGCTTGCAAGCTGAAGCGTGGGGCACGGCTTGCAATTTGAAACGTGGGGCAGTGACAAACAGAATAAATCTGCTTCCAGGGCGAAATAGGTAGATACCTATTTCGCCCCGGAAGCAGATGCCTACTGAACAGCTGTTGCTAGGGTTGCCAACTCCGTGATCATCTCTAATACAACAGTAAAGATATAAAACAGCCACAATCCGAAATCTCTACTACTTCTACTTAATACATATATTATTATAATCAATTATTGTAATACTATTTAATATCTACTATTTAATTCTACTATTTTCACGTTTGTTACATTGTTAGTTTAGTCGACCCATAATTAACCCAACTGTAGCAACGTGTGTTTTAGAAAAATACTAAATTTCAGATTACCTTATTTTTTACTCTGCATGTGATGTGTTTTTTCTGTTGGGTGTACTTAAATAAAAAAATAAAAAAATCTCTCGGCATAGTAGATACCTACGTGTAAATGAGGATAAGTATAAGATTACCTCGGTCAAGTGAAAGTTAGTCTCATTGTTGTGAAATTTCGGAATTATTGGTGCGGTCCACGAGAATGTTACTCCATTGCTTATTGCTGTAGTGGAGACTGCAAAAAAATAAACAAAAAAAATAAGTAGAAGAAAACAGTGAACCTATACCTGACGACCTCTGTGGCGCGGTGGGCGAAGGTCTGCCTGCGACGCAGGAGGTTGCGGGTTCGATTCCCGTCTCGGGACAAATGTGTGTACGATTTGCAGACATTTGTTCAGGGCGTTCTGAATGTTTTTCTATGTATGATAAATAATATCTATCTATGTAGTGTATTGTATTATGTATATCAGTTATCTAGTACCCATAACACAAGGTCTGCTTAGCTTGGGGCTAGATAATGCTGTGTGAATTGTCCAGCATTATTTATTTATTTATTTATTTATACCTACTCTTGTACTCTCTTGAGGTAGGAAAAGTTTAAAGAAACAAATGTTTCCTAGTTTTGTCAGATTATCGAATGGCAAAGTAAGAAAGGTTGCTCCCCAACAAATACAAAAAATAACGTCTGTACTGTAAATCTATTTTATTTACTTATAACTAGTTTTAACATAACGCTATAGCCTAAAAAGTTTATTATATGGCTTGCATGCTTCCTCAAATAAGTATATGATGCGGCAACCTGCTACAATCGTTTCATATACATAAGTCTCAGACCATAAAAAGGTTAAATCGGGCCTTCGCTTTAAAATTGGCTCTCGTTAAGTAAGATCAGTTATTTGCTTTTTACTCCTAAACTATAAGTATAGGCTTAAAAAGTTATAGAACGTAATAAACGTATTTTTAATGAAACTATGGAATGGAAAATAAAATTAAACAAATTACGCTTACAGTCCAAAAAAAATTTTTTTTTCGCTTTTAGCGCTTTAATTCTAAATGTCAACATTTGGCATCCATCTGTATATAACTAGTTGATGCTAAATAACGACCTAAACAAACTATAGGTACTTAATAAGAAAATCAGGTCAAAACAAGCTGAGGCACGGGCACTTATTCAACTTATAAGGTTGGCTCCTATACAAAAATAACAGTTTTTTTCCTTTAGCTCCTGAACTATAAGCCAGAAGTTTAATAGAATGTTTCTTAGTTTTGGTAGATTCATAATCTGTGTTTTAAACCATTGAATTACTACTACTAGCGTATTCAAAACTCTTTATTGTGTTGTGATATGATAATGATTATGAAATTAAATGTATGGACCACTAAGTAGGTATAGGCTATAACTATAAGTAACCATTATCAGAACACAATAATCAAAACAAGGTAAATAGTAAGTATTGTATTAGGTAATAAAAATGTACATAAACAAACATGTAGTTGAATGTAGTTTCTCCAAAATTTAAAAATTTCATTTATTGGTTTGTTGTCCAAGATGTTTTAGATACGCTATAATAGTGCAGTGTGACGGTTTTTTTTTTTTTTTTTTTTTATCAGAAATAGTCCTTCGTTTGACCGCAATCTCACAATTCTCACATGATGGAAAGCGAAGATGCGGCCGACGATGTATCACGAAGGTCTAGAAGATGGCTACTCCGGACCACATTCCGAAACACAACAGAGTTGCTTCACGGACTGGCCCAGTCCGGAGGGTGGTGACAAGCCACGGCCGAAGCCTACCACCAGAGTACCGCTCTTAGCACCACCCAGAGGACACGTGTAGGGTAACAGAGGGTCAACACCTACGGACGTGAGCGATACTGTCCCCCAAAAACACAAAAACGGTATTCTATTTGACCTATAGGCTCATTTTTACTTGGTCTGAGCCTATAGGTACTAGGATTCTCAATTTCAACAGCTGTATGCAGCAAAGGTATTTTTGTTTTGAATTACTATGCTCACTGGTTAACACACAAGATTTAGGTACTTATATTATTAATTATTTGGAAGGTGTACATACCTGCTGCTGTTATCAAATACTGCAATCTTCTATTACCCCGCTCCATGGCACAATTTTCACAAATTAGAGGCGTAGGTACAAAATTCAGAGAGCTAGACAAATGTTAAGTCACCTTCATTTATTATCGCGGTGTTTTATCAACTTCTTCAGCCTTCGATGAAAGATAAGTATTACTTTTCATGGCTATAAAAAAATATTTGCGACTTATTTGCACACTTATATCAGTCTTTCTTGCTACAAAAATATGACGAGTCTGAACAATCTTTTGTGTACGTAGGCCTGTGTAAGCCTGTGCACACTGCCAAGCAAGACCAGGCTTAAAACTGTTTTATGTTTACAAAAAGCACACATAGTTACGTACTCGTACTACATATGCTTCAATACGCGTGTCATTGAACCTCGGTGTCAGTATTTATACGCGAGAACGAGTTAATATCTCTATCATTTGATCAATAGATATCTACCTACTTAAGTAAAAAATGGGTCAACCAATAGCAGATCATCCTTTTGCGCGTGGATTTTTTTACACTATTAATGGTGCTAGGTACCTAGGTAATAATAAGTTAGGGAGGCCTTTGTCCAGCCGTGGACAAATATAGTCTGATGAGACTGATGAAGACATAATAATTATGTCTATGTAGGTATCCACCCACATGTAGATGTGAATGAATGAATGAACACTTTATTGTTTTTATGCTAGCTACACTATACAACACAGCCTAGGGTGGAGCTAGCGCTATTTCAAATTCAAATTCGAAAACGCTTTATTTCCATTAATACAATAAATGTACAATAAAAGTATTAGCTACTAGCCAAACTCGATGACTAAAAATATGAACATTTTTTTTTAAAAGAATACAATAACGTAGCTGCTACGAACAGGGGAGGGTGATTTACTTCGTCCGTGCTCTGCTGTGACAGAAGCATGTTTTTACTCTATGACTACCGCATTTTTATATTCGATTTTTTTAAACCCTGCACAAATGATATACCAGCAGTACTTAACCTTGAATAAACTTTCTTGTTGACAATTTTAAAACTTGCTGATTGGAGATCCTATTTAATGTCCAATTATATCTCTTTATCTCGACTCCAAGCATGTGAATTTTAATTTATTTTATTGGAATTTGTTGACAAATAGATCATAAAGGTTTTTTTTATTTAAAATCTTGTCATAATCCCAGCTACTAGATGATCTACTAGATTGACATCCTACTCTTGCTAGTGATGTAGTCATTGTCGATGTTTATATTTTATCGACAGTATCGAAATAATTTTTAAAATTAAATTTGTATATTTTGCCGACAGATGCGTTGTGTTTCTATAATGTGAATCAATGAACTATTTACACAGAAGCAAGAGTTCTAATAATTAATAAATTAGGTATACATAAATAAATAAATAACTAATCGTCATGTTTATGAAGTTATTCGTTTCTTTTTCAGTTTCAGAATGTGCCTACTCTAAGATAAAGTAATTAACTGTTATTATAAATGCGAAATTATAATAAAATAAGCGGTGTGGTGCTAGCTTAGAATTTGCACCACCCGATTCTTCTCATGGGTGTCTTAAGAAGCGACTAAGGGATATCCTCCGGGGGCGGGCAGCAGTGACCCCTGCAGAACAAAACTTTCATCAAACTGCGATCCCCAACCCGCATGCCCAGAGTGGGGATTATGGGCATTACCACCATGAGTTAACGCCAATAAGGCGTTTATCAAGGCTATTGAGGTTGAGGTCGAGGAAACCATATTTAAAATCCAATGAAAACATATTACTTCTAAATGCTTTTTAATTAAATTAAGTACCGAATAAGTTCATTGCATAGCATCGTCCATTCTATAAGATTCTTTGTCTTTGCCATCGCTACACCAGGTCCAGTTCTCCTGTCTCTTCCTTTTGAACGGAGACTAGGTTTTACTTTGTATGCGCCATTAATAATGTTTCTACATTTTCCATTTCAGTTTCTATCTTTTCCATTTCATGCTCATAAAGCGGGCCTTGTAGCTCTATTTGTATTTCTCTTAAGCTTTTACCTTTTGTTTCTGGGAGGATAGTGTACGAGAAAACTGCTCCAGCAAAACATCCTGCACCAAAAAACCAGAAGACACCATACAATCCTGTCAAATCCTTCACAATCTGATATCCTCTAATAGCAACGAACGTTATTACACCAACGTATAAATTCGTACAAGTCATTGCGATAGATTTCACATTCAAAGGGAATATTTCTGGTGCAACCAAGTGCACAACAGTATCATATCCGATCGTTGACAGAATAGTTAAGCAAACAATTCCAGAGATAACGATATTTCCAAATAGTTTGGTGTAATTGTCGACCAACACTTCGTTTATGAAAGAACAGGTCCCGATAATAGCGAGTGTTATAGAGGAACCACTGAAAGAATAGATGAGGAGTGGTCGTCTGCCAACTCTGTCCACTATTCCTGAAGCCAACATACCTGGGACAATCAAAAAAAATATTAATCTTCAAAGTACAGGTAGGTACTCAAAAGCGAAATTGAAATGATGTAGGTACTTACTGATAAATAATCTTAATGCAGCGAATAATATCAAACCAATTGATAAAGATAAGGATGACTCGGTGTCTTGCATAATTCTTCCCACATATTGTTGTAGCGCAATCGAGCCTGACATTAATTGAAATGTTCTCAAACCTGAAAACAAAAAGAACACTGCTGGTAAAAAATATCGAAAATATTGCATAATTATTAATTTTTGATTAACTTATCAATCGTACTTAATGTAATGATGTAGCTGATGATTATAATAACTTACCAAAAGCAATAATAAGTGCTTTCCTATATCTTTTCCCTGTGAATAATTCTTTGACGGTTGCTGACCTCTTCATGTCTTCCTTGACGTGCTTGCGCATTTCAGTATATTTTGATGCGATGATCTTTATACAAAGAGAAACAATATTCTTGATTATGTGAGTTTAAACATAAAAGCACTTTAGCGAGATTTTTTAAACCATGTTTCAAAATGACAATGTTGTGTTTTTACAAATATTTTAAAACCCACAGTGTCCTTTTCATCCTTGCACCCATTGAGCCTCATCAGCACATTCCTAGCACGATCGACTTTATCTTCCTTGAGTAAATAATACGGTGACTCTGGTATCCACCAGCAGACCAAAATGTATACTACTGGGAGCACTATGAGCATATAGCTCAACATCTGATAGGTGACAAAGCTCCCTATCGCGATCACCAAAAAACCCCCGAAGTTGAACATGAAACGGTTTCCGATCGCTAAAGTTCCTCTTATTTCTTTGGAAGCTATTTCTGTTAAGTACATTGTTGTAACCTGCAAAAGAATAAATATTTTACAGAGTATAATGAATAAGATACCTAGGTACCTAATTATTATAGGAGTTTCTCTAAGTTTAAACTTACTGTTTGAATCATACCAACTCCAATGCCCCAGAGAAATCTTGCCACGTAAAACATCCACACTTTACTCGAAACCAATATGAAAATCTGAAAGTAAAACAAAAGGATTGATAGGACATTTTTTTGTCTTAAATTTTAATAAATTCACAAAAACAAAATATGTGGGTACATACAGTTCCAGTACAAAATGGTATAGCACTTGCTATTATAGTAGGACGTCTTCCGGTATTGTCTGACAGGACTTGTGATGTTAGAGACCCCAACATCAACCCTGGGGTAACCGAAACCACCAACCACGATATTTCAGTCTGCAGAGAAACAAAGGCAATTTGCATACATTTTTTTTATTTTTTTAGCATTGGTAGATATTTAAATGCACTAGAATAAAATTACAATCTAGCCATAGGTTTGGCTAATGTGTAATTTTGTTTTAACTTTATTTTATAAAACACACACAAGAACGTGTCCATCGGCACTTTTCTTATTGCATAAATGTTATTCAATTTTGCATATATCGGGGTTTCCCAAGGCATTAGACATTCGCACTCATTTTGTTTCTTGTAGATGGGATCGATACTATAACTAAATATATCAATAACAACCTAGCCAAGCGTGTTTGTTTTATCGAGGAACTTTTAAGGTCAGAATTACATCAGAAAATATATGAGCATAGCACTTACGTCAGTAACGTTGATACTCGTCTCATTGCTATGAAATTTTGGTATTACTGGAGTAGTCCAAGAAAACGCTGCACTTGCGCTCATTGAAGCCAGCGCCACTGCAATATAAAACATAAGAAAAACAGGGTGTAGAGCAATTGTATAATGCATGTAGTAACATCTAAGCAACCCACCTACCTAACTGAGCGGTCGCAGTGCGGCCGAGATCAAGGTAGACCATGGTTAAAACATTGACCAACACCGACCTAGGAACAATAGGGTACCTGATTGGATTAATATGCAGGTTAGGGCATAGGGTTAGGGTACATCTCGTCCAAATCTAAAAATCGTGCGCGAACGAGATTGAGGTAGAGTCCGCACCACGACTCAAGTCCCAGACGCTGCGCTGCTGTTATCGCAGAGCTATAGTCAAATAAAACAAATATTTCGTTTTATTTATAGTAAATAATTATTAAGAGCATAGGTAAGCTCTTCTGGTATAAGAGGTCTTATTCCGGAAATTTCGCGATCAAAATCGTAAGTAGGTATCCATTATTAAGCCTATTATTACCTCCTACCATTAAAAAGATATCTAAACAAACATATCTACTCCTCTGGTTTAATAATACTAAATAACAAAAACTTCAAAAAAATATTTTGGGCTACTTAGACCTACTAATAGGTACATATTGTACCAAAAAGGCATCCAGATCAACTCTAATAGCGTCTGTCAGTCTTTCTTAATACTTTTAGACCGAAATTCTGTCAGAACTGTGGCAGCACTTTAGATTAATGGCAACATTGGCAACCCAGACACTGCAAACATTTTATTTAATCTATAGCTCGATGTAGATGTCAGCTGTCAAAATTGACAAACTGATCAATAATAACGGGGGCGGTTTATAAGCTCTACTACAGCTCTACTATACCACACTATACTAGGTAAAATAGGTTAAGTACTGCTAAGGTGTTGGTTTGAAGTTTTCTACGTGCATGTTTGGAAGGTCAGCAAGATAAGCAGATAAACGCGTATTTTATACAGAAAAAATTAACTCACCTGCAAATGCGACGCAATATTGTGCTTTGTAGTTAGTTTTTTCCGCCATTTTCTAATTGTTCATCTCACCAGCTTATGGTTAGAAGTTCTGCAAGACTCCATTATCTATACACTTCTTCACGACGACGGACATACTCGAATTAGGTAGGTAATTTATCTAATCGCAAAAAGATTAAAAGATACGTATACAAATTGCAGCCTTTGGTTACCGGGATTGTTTACTTTTATGAATAAGACTCGCCGCACTGCCGTGCTATGCACGCTACAGAGGAAAAAATCACATAACGTATAAGTAACATTAGGTACGTTGTTGTATGCACGCCGAATGTGCCAACACTTGCGTGTGTGCGTAGATACAAACCACAGACATCCGAGCTGCGCTACGCGCGTCGCGTCCATCGTCGAATACAAACATTGACCTTTGTTGCAAAAACTACACGTGACTACAACGAGGACTGCACACAAGTCAGCTGTCTTTGGGTGCATGCTGGGAGTGTGTGTGCGCGTGAAGAGTGAAGGGTGCAAAAGATTTTCACGTAAGATTGTGGAAAAAAAAATAAAAAAAATATCTGTTTAATTTTAGATTTACATTCGAGTTTTATAAGTTATGTAGGAAGGAACATGGAGCCACAATATGTTTGACAAATTGTGGCTCCATGATCATAGGGGATATATATATGGGATATGGGATATGGGATATAGGATATAGGATATGGGATATGGGATATGGGATATGGGATATGGGATATGGGATATGGGATATGGTATATGGGATACGGGATACGGGATACGGGATACGGGATACGGGATACGGGATACGGGATACGGGATACGGGATATGGGATATGGGTGTGTACCCATATCCCATACTTTGAAGAGGTTTATTTTTGTAATTTTTTGTTTGATTGAGAAAAGAAAAATATGTGTCCAATATCTTCTGATTTAGATCAGACGGATAATAAAATATTAAAGTTGTCAAGCCTGGGGCCTAGCTGCCAGCCCCCGGTGGATAGGTGGATACCCCTTACGACACCCGCAGTAAGAGTTGCACCGGGGGCGGGCAGCAGCACCCCCTGCTGGACAATTCCACCGTCGACCTGTGATATCGAACTCGCATATAGTGGGTATCATAGGGGATATATTTAATGGGTTGTGGGTTGTGGGTTATGAGTTATGGGATATGGGATATGGGATATGGGATATGGGATATGGGACCTACCTGTTGCGCGGATACTTTTTACCTACCAACTAAGGAAGTTGGTCATTTAAATGTTTATCATCAACCTTATTCCATTCAATAAAATAATGCCGAAGCATAGAAGTGATACTTCTATGAACTGAAAATGGTATAGGTACTTACCCAGTATATTTTTCTTTTTTTCTTTGAGAGTTAGGTAAATTGACGATGATGTAATTGCACAGATTACCCCGAACACTATTATTACGTGCGATTTTGAAATAGCCAATCACAACAATTTTGTTCCAGTCCCCGCAAGCCGCACCTTCCGCCAACTTTGGTGAGCTAGGATCCGATCAACATTGGGGGTAGGTAATCTGTGTAATTGTAATAATTTGATAAAATAAAAGGGTTGAGTTTGTAACAATTTTCATATAATCAATGTATTATCTAGTGCTCTAGAAACATTATGTATTCAGCCCATAGGTATTCAGCCTGTATTGTCCCACTGTAGGGCAAAGGCCTCTGAGGCCTTCGGGTTTTTCGCTCTGTTCTATTAATAAATCATATTAAATAGTTATGTTAATTTTTATGTAAGTATAGTTTTTATATAACCTATAATAAATAAGGCAGTATACTTAATTATCTTTTTGTACTGCACTACTATGTTTTTTCAGATTTAATTTCATTATTCGACATTAATTTAACAACAGTATCTGCTTCGGAATAAAGTGAACCTTGCAGCTCCATCTGAATTTCTCTTAAACTTTTGCCTTTTGTTTCTGGTACAACAGTGTACGAAAATATAGCCCCCACTAAACACATAAACGCAAAAATCCAAAAAACACCACATAGGCCTGTCAAGTTCTTGAAAACTTGATATCCTCTGACCGCTGAAAAAGTGACAACACCGCCAAATAGATTCATAGAAGTCATTGCTATAGATTTAACATTCATCGGAAACACTTCAGCCGGGATGACGTGTATAACAGTATCGTAGCCGATAGTAGAAATGACGCTGAAGACCAGAATTCCAAAGAATATGATGTTGCCAAATACGTTAGAGTATTCTTCAACGATATAGACATCGTGGACGAAGAAGCAAGTTCCGACGACAGCAAGCGACAAACTAGAACCAATAAAGGTTGATATGAGGAGTGGACGCCGTCCAACTCTGTCGATGATTCCTGACGATACAATACCTGAAACAATTCAAAATAGGATTAAACTTTTAAGCTATTGCATAGCTTCTATCGCGGGCCTTGAGCGTGGAGACCGAATCCAGAAATTCCGTTACGAAAATAACCTAACACCCCCCACTCCTCCGACCGGCACAGCGGTGATACTGTAACTTTTAGTGACTTATGCTATGCAATAGCTTTACCGCGGCAGTCCCCGAGTGCCACTCGTCTTTTTTTTATAACAATTTAAGTTATAAGTTAAAAGCCGAGGTAAGGTTACTCACTCGACACGAATTTCAGTGCACCAAACAAAATCAATCCTGCAGATATAGACACCGATGATTCAGTGTCTTGCATTATTCTTCCCAAGTATTGCTGTATCGGAATTGACCCTGACATCAATTGACACGTTCTCAGACCTGCAAGATCAACAAACTCTTGAAAAACTGTTTTCAAATTAATAACAACATCCTTATGACAGACAAAACACTATCTTACTTACCAAAAGCGACAATAAGCGCTTTCCTATATCGAATCTCAGTGAACAATTCTTTGACCGTTGCAGATCTTCGCATGTCTTCCTCGACATGTATCCTCATTTCAGTCAATTTCGGTTCAAGTATCTGAAATTTTACAAGCAAAATTTATAGGTACGTATTACAAATGGTAATTTATTTTAGACGAATAAAACTCTACGATAGTAGCAGACAGAAAAAACAGGATTTTGTTCAGCAGAAGCACAGGAAGTAACGCTGTAGAATAAATAAAACAGTAAGTATTCACTTTTTCATCTTTACACCCATTCAGCATCAACAGAGTTTTTCGGGCTTTATTGACTTTTCCCTCCTTCAGTAGATAATAAGGTGTTTCCGGAATAAACAAGCAGGCTGCGAAGTAGGTCACGGGAAGAACAATGAGCATGTAGCTTAAGGTTTGGTAGGATACAAATGACCCTATCAGGATCACCAGGAGGGCTCCAAAGTTGAACATGAAACGGTTAATAACCGCTAAACTTCCTCTGATTTCCTTAGAAGCAATCTCTGCGAGATATATCATAGCAACCTGGGAAAGGAAATTGTAATTAAGAATAGATTTATATTTTTTTCCTCGTCGTAATTATGAGTAGAGAGAACTTACCGTTTGAATAATACCCGCTCCAATACCCCAGAGAATTCTGGCCATGTAAATCATCCAAACTTTCGTTGTGAACAATATGAACACCTGAAAACAAGTAAATGTGAAAATAGAACTTGATCTTGACTGGGATGACGTAAGGTTAGCAAAATTCAATTTAATAATATTTAAACATCATCATAATCAACTCATAAACGTCCACTTCTGGACATAGGCCTCGCTCATACGCCGCTACGTTACACAAGTACTCCACCGCGCCTCTATACATCGACTTCCTGAGACTGCTACAATTTCCTCGATCCATCGAGTGGATGGTCTAAAGAAAAGATTCCTCTCCACTTTGCATCATCCCATCTCTTGCTGTCGTTTTCATTTTGTCTATGCTGTACTACTCAGCTGTGTGGTGCTGGTTTAGAATTTGCACCACCCCGTCTCTTCCCGTGGGACTGAGGAATATCCACCGGGGGGCGGGCAGCAGCGTCCCCTGCAGAACAATTTCTACTATCGAACTGCGATCACCAACCCTCTTGCCCGGCGCGGGCGTGGGGATTATGGGCATTACCCCCATTTAATATATATATTTTTTTTTATCAGAGGGAGGCCTGCGTCCAGCAGTGGACCAAAACAGTTTTTGAGGATGCTATACTTACTGTTCCAGCACAAAATGGTACAGCGCTAGCCAGCAAGGTTGTCCGACGTCCAGTGTTATCAGATAGGTACTTTGTTGCGATGTTCCCTATTATCACTCCTGGTGAGAGGGCCACCACAATCCATGATATCTCATCCTGAAAAACGATTGTTATTGTATTACTGATCTAATTTAAATAGTATATGAGATACGGCAGTATCACATCACACTATATATATATATATATATATATAAATCACACTATAATAATATTATAAAGGCGAAAGTTTGTATGGATGTATGGATGTATGGATGGATGTTTGTTACTTCTTCACGCCAAAACTACTGGACGGATCTGGCTGAAATTTTGCATAGAGGTAATTCTAATCCTGGAATCAAACACAGGCTACTTTTTATCCCATAATCAGTTCCCGTGGGATGAAAATTACCTTGTAACGTTTCCATTGGAAAAACGCGTGCGAAGCCGCGGGGCGCAGCTTATCGAAAAACCCATCCGTGGCTGCGTGCCAGCGGAGAGGTTAAAATATAAATTAAATAAAATTATATATAATTACTTTGTTTTAAAAAACTATAAACCGACTTCATTTTTATAGATTTTTCATGAACTTTCATGGATCCAATTGTCAGAACTTAACAAAATTAAAATCCACACGGGAGGCACCAGCTTTCATACAAAAAAAGAATCATGTCGGACCACCCAGTCAAAAGTTCTGAGGTTACAAACATAAAAAGAAAAAAATACAGTCGAATTGATAACCTCCTCCTTTTTTGAAGTCGGTTAAAAAATTCGTGTCCGTCAAGTTAGCAACCCTGCCATGGAATTTGATGGTTTTAAGTTAACCACAGAACTCGTAATAATAAGGTATATTATTAGGAATTCTGTGGTTTCAACGATGCCAATAAATGTGCTATAAAATAGTGCTTCTCGGTGCTTAAGCATTGCCCTATACTAGCGTATAGGTATTATAGAGCATGCATTTTTAAGTCGTGGCTTACAGTTCTATGAATAATAAGAAACTAGTCAGTTTTAAAGACATAGGTACATAATTATTATCTAATGTGCAAATTTATTTAGGCTTAATATAAATAACTTGTACGTAGATAGAGTTGCTCAAGGCACCGTGTAGAGACCTATCCTGTTTCTTGTCTTTCTTTACGATCTGATTACCTGAGTATTTAAACTCGGTATGTCTCAGTACGTATTTATAATTAGGGTAAAGAAAGCTTTTTAAATGAATGTACTTCGATTACCTTAGACACCTAATGTAATGATCTACATATTTTGTTTTGAAATGCTCTCTTATTCGTGTTCGTGATATCACTAATTTCAGGATCAAACTGAAAAGCAGCGCTGACCCGCTCACACGAGTGGTTCAGCACAGAGCTGAGTTTGACCCTTTTTGGCCAATAGGGGCAGCACAGTCGCCAATTTTCCATCTGTATGCACCTATCTATGTATAGCCTACCTTCATTATAGCTATTGTACCTATGTAGTCACCTGTTTTGGTCAAATAAATGTATTAAAGATACATTTTTTTTATTTTTTCTATATCTTTATCTTTACTTTATTACGTTCATAAAAATGTGTAGGTGTACTTACATCAGTGACATGTACAACAGTTTCGTTGTTATGGAATTTGGGTATGACCGGTGTTGTCCACGAAAAAGCCACCATAGAGGTCATAGTGGCCAGCGCCGCTGTAAAAAAATATATCACAATGGAACATTTGCTGGCATGTTGCTTTAGTTGTTCAATTAGTAGTAAAAAGTATACAAAGTAAATAAAATATCCTGAGGGGTCTCTTAGGACGTGATCGTGAAGTCTCTTTTTAACCGTCTTCAAAAAAAGGAGGAGGTTCTCAATTCGTCTGTTTTTCTTTTTTTTATGTTTGTTACCTCAGAACTTTTGACTGGGTGGTCCGATTTGCATGATTCTTTATTTATATGAAAGCTGGTGCTTCCCGTGTGGTCCCATTTTAATTTTGTTCAGTTCTGAGAATGGGTTCCATGAAAATTCATGAAAAAACTGTAAAAATTTAAGTCGGTTTATAGTTTTTTAAAACAAAATTAATTATTCTTCTTAGTTTATTAGGATTAGGATTTCCGTAGTTCCCTGCCCGCTCGATAGAGGCGCTGGCGCTGGCTGTACTAAATTGTGTACCAAATGAAATGGGACCACACGGGAAGCATCAGCTTTCTAATAAAGAATCATTAAAATCGGATCACCCAGTCAAAAATTCTGAGGTAACAATGACTAAAAATATTAATTACGTACCATAGGAAAGTTAAGTTACTAGATTAGGTTTAAATTGTAATGTTACAAATAAAGATTTCTTATTCTTATTCTAAAAAAAACAGTCGTATTAAGAACCTCCTCCTTTTTTTAAGTCGGTTAAAAAGGAGATTACACGACCACGTCTCGTTCCTACAGTCAAATAGACTTGCCACTCAGGCCCTCAGTCAGAAATCAAATCCATTCATCTACTTTCGCGATATCAATTAATTACCTATAGGGGAGGACGTGGGTTCAAATCCCTTCAAAGTCGATTTTTTGGGATTTTATTTTCTTAGTTACCTATAAGTTTTTTCTATAAGATTGCGATACAATACTCCATTGGATAGAGGGCTATGGCTACGGTTTTAGATCAACAATGTGATGGAAAATGTATTATATGTATATTATACATATATATATATATTACTTATAGGTATTTCTTTATATTTACAACAAAATAGGTATGGACTTACCAGCTAACGTAACCCAATACTGGGCTTTCGTATTTGTTCCTTCCATATTCACTTATTTTATAACGTAGATATACGTACTTAATTTCACACTTTTGGTACGATAATTCGTACCTTACACTTTATGTCTTTGAGTATAAATAGATTGATTTTAAACACCGGAGGAGTTAAATTATTCTCTCCATCGTCAGACCAATTCGCGACCACAATAAAACATTTTACAAGAACTTGCAAACAAAAAATAACACGACATCTGTGCACCAAATCCTATTCCGCGATCCACATTAATCAATGTTTTTTACTATTTACATTATTATTTTTTAAATACACTAAGATTATACACACGTAATATGATACCCCACATAGTAGACTGAACTGTTTCCTATCAAGACAGTAGGTACGAGTAGGTATCTAATCAGAAGATGTGGACAAATCGTTAGTTTTATCTGAGTTATACTAAAATAAATGTTTATTAAACAGTAAGAGTATCAACTAGGGCCATAGCATAAATAACTTGTCTTAGTTATGCAAATAAGAAGTTAGACTACTTTCTATTATAAACTAACCTAGTAGTTAGCCTCTAATAATAATCGTTGTGTGCGTTTTATTGAATTGAACCATAATTGAACCTTTAAAATTAATGCGATAATTTATCAAAACAGACGGGTTACCCGCCGCCACGGTGGCCATTTTCAAATTCTACTTTCACAATGTATGATGGATGATACCTAGGTACTACCAAATAGGCAAATATCACAAAGTTAAAACTATATGGACGCGGACGCAGCTAGTTAGTACTCTAAGTGAATTAAAATAAAGAGTTTCTATCAAATCCCTTTTACACCTTGCACCTTCGGGAACTTGCTTTTTGGTTGAATTCATCTAGAAAATATTTAAAAAAAAACAACTAAATAAATCGAGTGCGGTCTCGTAAAAAAGTACTCGTGTGTATTTCAAAGGGCTTTTTTTCTATAATGGATACTTTTGAGATTATCGGAAAAAAGAAAACAGAATTAGCTAACAAAGAAAAGCTTTGATTTGGTTGATATTATTTGGTAAAACTTATCAACCGATTGGGCCTCACTTAGTGACAAGTCCAATTATTAGTACTTACCACAAAAGTACTTCGTATAATAAATTAGGACCGAGCCCTATCCAATTTCATGCACATCAGATCAACGATTTTAAAGTATGCTCAAAGTGGAAGAAGTACCTAATTATCTTCTTCGTAGGCCATAATGCCAAAACGTCCAAGGCTGCCTATATGAGCTCTTGGTTCGCTTCGAAAATTCAACGTGAAATAATGCTACTATCCCGCTTTTTTTTCTTTTTTATTGAGATTTTTATATCATCTATTCACCTACTGACATTCATTATCATCAGCGTACGTTTTTTTTTCTTATCGCTGTCAAGTTGTTGCCTGATATGTTCCACGGATGGAAAAAACATGTAGGTACTTGTCATGTTTATGTAGAGGCTTAACATATGTCACTTTCTCTAATCTTGATAGTAGTATAGTAGTGAGGGGTGAGTATAGGTGACGTTAGTAACGAGACGTGATCGTGAGTCTCCCTTTTCCACACACTTTGATACAGTGCCTCTATCCAGCGAACAAGCTGCTACGCAAATCCCATACAAAAAGCGTCACGATCATCGTCTCGTTGCTAAAGCCAAATAGACTCATTCCTCAGATATTTATTAACTGTAACTCTTACTTCACATGGCGATTAGGAGTGTGGCGTTATTTCACGTTAAACTCATCCTAGTTTAACGATAGATAGTTATTTTAATGGTTATCATTGCCGGAAGATAGTTTCGTTCAGTGAATGGAAATTCTGTTAACGAATACTAAAGAAACTCTTAGGTAGATTTTCTCCATTAAAATTAGTGAGAAATTAAATTATTTTGGTTGAGATTCGGGCAAACAAATTTCGAGTCAAATGTGTTCGGACAGTATGAGGAACCAAACAAAATACAAACAGGTTCTCGGTACCTACCAAGACAAAGCACTTAATCAACGTTGAAATGTTGCACCATCTTTATAATTTATTGGTTTACAGATACGTAAAGGCATAGAATAACTGTATACTTAGTACTACGATAGTAGTCAAATCAATATGTGCCCTACTTTTAAATACAATCGACGACGCCACGCGTGTAGGTAATCTTCAACAATTTGATCAGTGCTAGATTAAGCCAGTGCGGGCCCCGTAGAAAATGTAAAGTGGGGGCCCTTGAATTATTATATTACTGTACCAAATTTAGAATGAATATAAATTCAATCATGAAGATTTGAGCGGTGGTGGGCAAAGTTATTTTTGAACCAGGGTCAAGTCATCAATCTGGTACCGGTGAGCGGAGCGATACATTTTTGTTGTTATGTACATTTTTTTCGTAAGAAAGAACTAAAACGAGATCTGATTCGATGCAAAAAAGGGGAGTAAATTGCATTTATTCAGTTACCGCAAAATTTACGTGTTTTTAGCCTTATATCTTAACAACCGTGATACTTAAATCATTGAGTCTACCGGAGAAATGTAGCGCATGACTCCTCCAACTCCCCAAAAAATTATATCGGTCCAGAAACCAAACACCCTGTATACTTGGACTTAAAAGAGCGTTATTAAATAAAATCAAAACTATTAAAAGTTTGTTACAATTATTTATTAATTAAATTTAATCCAATAAATTATTTCGTTCCAAAACCTCCCTGCCTATCACTAAACTCTTTCAACTCTGTAATATCACAATCACTACCATTATCTTTGTGATTGACAACTCTATTCAGACTTAAACAAGCGTCATCATAACTAACTCCTTGCAACTCAACCTGAATCTCTCTCAAACTTTTCCCTTTTGTCTCAGGCACAACAAAATACGAAAACAACCCCCCAACACACGCTGACGCCGCGAAAAACCAGAAAACTCCATACAAACCCGACAAATCCTTCACTTCTTGATACCCTTTAACCATTATAAAAGTGGCAACACCGCCGAAAGTATTACAAGCAGTCATCGCTACGGACTTTACATTCATGGGGAAGATCTCGGCGGGTATGACGAAGCCGAGAGAGTCAAATCCCAAGGTCGATATGACGTTAGCGCAGATTATTCCGGCTAAGGTGATGTAGCGTAGTGGATTGGTAGATTCGTTGGGGATGCCGATGACCTCTTGGTAGTAGAAATAGACTCCGACTATTGCAAGGAAGGTGCTGGTTCCGATGTAAGAGGCGATGAGGAGGGGGCGACGGCCTATTTTGTCGACGAGGAGCGATGAGATTATGCCTGGAAGGAATAAGATGTTTAATTGTTGGAAGTCGCTGACAAAATGTATAATGGCATAGTTAGACCAAATCACTTTAAGCGTTGGGGGCCAGTGGGTTGATGGTGAGGATGAACCAATCAAATAATACATAAGTTTTACTTCTGTTATTTGAAATAAATGTACGTATGTGAGTTTATCTCTATACCTACTGCTAATATTATAAAGGCCGAAAGTTTGTGAGTCGTGCCGGCCGACTACGCCAAAACTACTAAATGGATCAAGTTGAATTTTGGTATATATGTAGAAAAATTACTTTTTAGTAATCTATGTAGTTATATGATAATGAGAGAGGAAACAAAGCACTTTTTTATGATGATGACTAAAACGTTGTGCAGATTCAACCAAATACATAAGAACATAATGAATGTTGAAATTTTTCACCTCCTTACTCCTTATTTGTTTATTTTCTTAGCGAGATATAGTTAAATCGTAGGCGCCCTGTTATATCAATACAATCGACGACTAGTGTAATCTTGACCCTTTTTTACGGGTGTATCCCACTATTTCCATGGGAATACAAAATCGAAAAGTGGGACTACCGTTTTTTACAAATTATATCCCATTATTACTATTGCGCAAAAAAACGCAGTTGTGTCATTTGAGAATCTAAGAGAAGTGACGGTGGGCAGGTCATATAGCTCGCAGAACCAATAAGCGTTGGGGAGTAAAGGTTCTTGAGTGGCGACCGCTATGCAATACGAAACGGAGTGTGTGAAGTCCTCCCACTCGATGGACCGATGACGGCATTGTAGCGGTCGCAGGGAGTCGATGGATGGAGACGGCTCGGAACAGTTTTTTGTGGCGTTCTCGTTTGGGGAAGGCCTATGTTCAGCAGTACGGACGTATACGGGCTGATAATGATATGATGATTATTGTCGGCACTTAAAAGAAGATACAGTACAGGTGAGGTAAGAGTTAAAATAAAACGTAGCGCTGGTACCCTTATGAAATGAGATGGAAAACCCTGTTGAAAATAGAATATAGAATATCGGGCATGTGAAAAAATAGGAACGAGAAAGTTTAATAAGGCATTTTCAGAATGGAATTTCAACCATCCTCTTTATTTTGAAATCGGTAAAAACTACATAAAATCAGCTTACCAACAACAAATCGGACAGCCCCGAATATAATCAGCGCTGTGGACACTTCTATGTCAGTTTTGCTTTCTTGAATAATCCGGCCTAGGTACTGTAGGATGGGTATAGACCCGGACATCACTTGTGTTAGTTTTAGGCCTACAAACAAACAGATAAAAACTCATCGATCATTGACGACCTCTGTTGCGCGGTGGGCGAAGCAACGCCTTCGACGCAGGAGGTTGCGGGTTCGATATACATACTCGAGAAAAAGATAAAATATTTTTTTTTGCTGTGTATTCAATATATTAAGTAGGTATATAATGCCTATGGTGTGAATTCAGATGCCACCAAAACTAACCTAAACTCATTTGACAGAACTAAAAATGTTGCCATCCTTATTATTCTAATCGTTTTGACAGAGTGGCAACATTTTTAGTCCTGTCAAATTTGTTTAGTCTAGTTTTGGCGAGATTTCAATAAGCAAGACACCAATATTAGTTATCCAGTGTCCCTAACCACACCTCGGACACTCCATACAAAAGCCGCGTCTGGGGACACACATCCACAACTGTTTTGAGGTACAACTGTGTGTGACATCTAGGGTCGCCTTAGAGAATTAAGCCAACGTCGCTGCAGAAATGTATTGGTCCCAATTTGACGAAGTACCTATATTGTGACAACGCTATAATCTCAACCTCAACCTCAACAGCCTGCATTGGTCCACTGCTGGACGCAGGCCTCCTCCTGATAAGCGCCTTATTGGTGTTTGAGGGTGATTGCAGGGGGCATTGCTGCCCGCCCCCAGTGGATATCCCTTAGTCGCCTCTTACGACACACGCGGAATGAGTTGGGGTGGTGCAAATTCTAAGCCAGCACCACTTAGCTCAGCCAGCAAGCTTAGCCAGCTATACTCTGTGCTCCTTAAATTAATCTATCAGAGGGTTCATTACTGATTATTTATCGGGTATTTATCGGCTACCATTTGTTGGTAAATAATAACAAATGTAGATAAATATTCAATAACTATGTTTTCCGGTCGCGAAAGTTTAAAAAGTTTTATTAGAGCCTCAATTTCTAACTTATGTCACGCACGAAGGGTTCTGTACAATTATCTATAAAAACGTCAAAAAATCATGTAAGTTGTATGGGAACCTTTATTCTGGTTTTTAGCCGTTGGTGTTATAGCGGCAATAGAAATACATCATCTGTAACAATTTCAACTGTCTAACTATCACGGTTCACGGCATACGGCCTGTGGCAGACGGACAGACACTAGACAGACCGACGGACAGACAGACAGACAGATAGACAAACGGACAGCGGAGTCTTAGTAACAGCATCCTGTTTTACCCTTTGGTACGGGACCATTAGTAACGATATTTACCAAGAGATATGATAAGAGCCTTCCGATACTGTCGGCCAGTGAATAACTCCTTGGCCGTGCCTGATCTTTGCATCTCTTTCTTCACATCGGCTTGCATAAGAGATAGCTGATCTTCTAGTATCTGTAATAAGAAACATTTATGATACCTTTAAAAACATAGGTAGATACTTAAAGTTTTCATAGGTACTTATTTTTATTTTTAACTAGCGTCCCGCCCCGGCTTGGGACGCATCGCTGATGTATTATGCATATAAACCTTCCTCCTGAATCATTCTATCTATTAAAAGTGCAATCGCGACGAGGCGACGCACACTGTTTTTTATCTTATCTACCTACGCCTACCCACTTCATTATAATATAATACTAACAGGTGTACCTACCTATTTTTTGTTGGTTAGGTCACTTATTTCTTCCCTACGTGTTTGTGATCTTTCCTAGTATCTAGATTGTTAAACACCGTAGAATTACCGTGACTTTACTTGATACCAATGTATACTCATCCTAAGTGTACTTGTTTGTTCTTTTTGAGTATAAATAAAGATCTTTAAACCGAAAAAAGCCGCATCAAAATCATTCAAGCATACAGGGAATTAAAGAAAAAACCCTAGATATTTTTCTAATCCTAAAATCAACGGCTACTTTTTATCCCATAAATCAATTCCCGTCGGATACAAATCAACATTAAACGTTTAAACACCGCGTGCAAAACCACGCTAGAAATAAATAAAATAATTAAGACAAATAATTTTAATAAATTAAAGAGAAACTAACCTTATTATTCATTATGAATGTAAGCTGGTTAACTACGAACCTTGTTTGTGTTGGAAGAAGACCAACGTTTCATCCCTTAACGAGGGACATCTTCAGGGCGAACGCGAGGTGTTCTTCCAACACAAACAAGGTTCGTAGTTAACCCGCTTACATTCATAATGAATTCGTCAAACTACGAAAGTTTCTATAGTAAAATAACCTTATCATCCTTATACCCTCGCAGCTTCATAAGCTCTTTCCTCGCTGCTTCCACCTTCCCTTCCTTCAGCAGGAAGTAAGGAGTTTCCGGGATCCACCAGCAGGCTGCGACGAACCCGACTGGTAACACCAGGAGCATATAATTCAGGGTCTGGTAAGACACGAACGGCCCTATAGCCATTACCATGAAGCTGCCAAAATTGAACATAAACCGATTCCCGACTGACAGACTTCCTCTAATGTTCTTGTCGGCTATTTCTACGAGATAGATTGATGATGACTGGAAAAAAAATGTTTATTACACACGGAACACGAAATTTATTAACATTAACTTAACTTGTGAAACTGACTCATAAAGACTGGATGTCAGAAGCCATTGACAGAGACAAATGGAAAAGTCTAGAGGAAGCCTTCGCCCATACAAGCAATCAACAATCCTAGTACCTATGGTTTATCCATTTTGAATGGAGCATGTTAGTAAACAAAATACGACACAAATAACAAAATCTCACTTGCTTGGCGTCGAGTTTCAGATATAATTGTAAGCAATTTTTATTGAAGGGAGGATCTAAAATCGACAAGTAATGTAAATTACGTATAAAAGGACGCGCCAACAAAGTGAATTTTAGGTTAAGTATGGGCGGTTTGTTTACGTTTATGCGTCATTCAAAATGGACACGGTATAGTTATGTCAACAGAACAGGTGGGAGTTAACGGCAGCGCCCCCTGCAGAACATTCTACCACCGAATTGCGATCCATAACCCGCATGCCCAGAGTGGGGATTATGGACATTACCTCCCATAAGATAAAAGCCAATAAGGCGCTGATCAAAAGGAGGCTTGTGTCCAGCAGTGGAGCAATATAGGCTGTTGAGGTTGAGTTGTAGGCAGGGCTTGAAATAAATGGTATTAATTTTCGAATACCGGTACCAATGACCTTGAAGTAGTACCGATACTTCCTTGGTACCGGTATAAATGATACCGGTATATTTTGAGTGAAAAGATACCGGTATTACCGAAATAGTACCGGTTTTATTGGCACCGGTACCAAGCCTTGGTTTGTAGGTAGATGATGAAATAATAATATCTTACCGTAACACATAATCCCACTCCGCAGCCCCAGGCAAAGCGCATTATGTAGAGCATCCAAGGATTTGTGGCAAATACTAACAGAATCTGAAAATAATTTTTATTTTTATATTGTTTTGAGCTACACTACTAAGATAGATATTTTTTATTATACTCTGAACAAATAAATATCAGCAGATCGTACACACATTTGTCCCAAGGGGGGAATCGAATCCGCGTTGTAGGCGGACCTTCGCCCGCCGCGCCACAGAGGTCGTTAAAAACGACAACGATCGATTACTAAACTGATTTTCAAAACAATTAACTATCTAATTTTATGACATTTTAAGAAATTAATTGACCTGTAAATGGCTACTGACCAGTAGCCAATAACCGTAGTCGGTAATGACTCTGATAAATTTAAAGCAGGACGTTATTATTACATTTTGTTGCAGAATATTGTTCACGTGTCACGGGCGTGTCCCATATTTGTCGTAAGCGCTGTTGTGCTGGTATTTAGGAAGACATGACGTCATCCAGAACGTGCTAGAATCTTCCAGAACAAAGCTAAGCCAATGCCGTTCCTGTAGCGATGGGTGGTGCGCTGGCCAGCACGGAGAGTCGTCTCCCGAACCGGTCTGCGAAGAAGCTGGTGGCTAGGCTTCCTGTGATTGTGCCCGAGGTGATATGGCGTCAAGGACTGTTCTAGAATATTCGAGTATGAGGCTAGGCTGGTACCGTTCCTATAGCGATGGGTGGTGCGCTGGCGAGCACGGAGAGTCGTCTTCCGAACCGGTCTGCAAGGAAGCTGGTGGCTAGGCTTCCTGTGATTATGCCCGGGGATGATATGGCTGCCATCCACGATAGTTCTTTCTGAATATAAAGTTTGTTGTTTTAACTACATATAACAGTTACAATTCATGAGGTACGATTTCAGTCAAAGATTGATAGAAAATATACACAAGTACAAAACCTGTTTTTTTTCTTCAAAATACATATTTTTTACCTACACCATGTCTGAAGACATGGGTGTTATTTTGATTGAATAAGACAGGACAAACAAACCGTGGAGTACAGATTCGAACTTATTAAACTGTATCGGAACTTTGAAAATAATATAATGTTTTTGCAACTCGACTGAGGACTCTACATTCATCAATTTATTTGAACAACACGTTTGGCTGTTTCAAGTTTTTTTGCGATTTTGAATAACTAAGTAGAGCATATACAGGAGAAAACGAGTAAGTGAAAACAACAATGTCACTCATTCAATGGTTCTTAATTTAAACTCGTATGTAACTTTTTTTAAATGGTAGGCTAATTTTGAAGGCATCTCAAAGTTCCTTAGAACAAAACCTTCTAACTACAAAAGAAACGGTAGCTACCCTTAAGGGGCCAAAAATTTGCCACGCCCTGTATAGGACATAGGAGCTAGTTTTGATTTACATAACAAGGTACCTCACTTCTGTAATGTTAATGCCCGTCTGGTTGTCGTGAAACTTTGGGAGAACCGGCGTCGTCCAGTAGATAGACACTCCACTAGTCATTGAAGCTAGCGACACTGAAAATTAAAAACATTAATAACAATTCGCACAGCATCATCTAGCCCCAAGCTAAGCAGAGCTTGTGTGATGGGAACCTGATATACAATATTACATTTAATTACACAGATATTCTTTATTGCAGATCGTACTACACACATTCGTCCCGGGGCGGGAATTGAACCCGCAACTTCCTGTCACAAGCTGAACTCCATCCGCCGCGCCACAGAGGTCGTTAATTTTTTTGTTACCTGTTACAAGCTCCTGTCCGAGGCTTCTTGGCATGCGATTTTCCCGGCTTCTAATGCAACGTAAAACACACTGATAGGTACGTCATCATCATCATCATCATCAGCCTATATTAGTCCACAGCTGGACATAGGCCTCCCCTAATGAGCGCCATAGCGCCCTGTCTTCAGCTTAACGCATCCAGCATCTGCCTGCAGTCTTTCGCAGATCGTCATCCCACCTGGCCGGAGGGCGCCCTAGCTCGCTGAGCGACCTTGAACTGGTGGACCAACCCTATCGTGAGTGTCCACGTCTCAGCTCCATAGGTCATGACGGGTAGGACGCACTGATTGAAAACTTTCGTTTTCAAGCATTGCGGTATGGATGATAGGTACGTAATCTACTCATCAATTAAATCAATTAAATTTGCACGATCTGTTCATTATTTTCAAATGAATAAAGAATCCAATCCTTTCCCTTTGTGATAAGTAAATACGATTTTAAAAAGCGAATGAACAAGCTTACCCGCCAAACAAACTAAAAACTGCACAGTCCTGCTTGTGCTAACTTCTTCCATTTTCACAATATTATTTCACTCTCACGCTATTATTTCACTTTTAAATATATTTTACACAACAAATCTAGTTTTATCCTGAAAAAATGTAATACCTACCTACTGAATGGTCGACTTTACAATTATAGAATATAGTATTGATAAAAAATTAGCGAAGCATTGTGAAATCGTGCAACGTTTAAGTGAACGTTACGCTAACTCGTTTTATACAAATGTAGTTTCACCCAATATCATCATCGACTAACTCTATACTTTACTAATATTTATTATGTAACCGTGAATGAATACGACAATTTTACACATTGTGCTAAGTCCAAACTACGTCTGTATGTTAGTTTTTAGTGGGTTGTCCACTGTAGGTTTATTAGCTGTAACATTTGTGATAATTTCATACACCGAGTGTCGTGACTAGATAACTTATTTCCTTATTCATCGGCAAATTCTTCAATACAAAAGGATACATTATTTAACAGTGATTTAACAGCATCACAAAAAAACCATCGGTTACTCACTTAATTTTATTTAAACGCAGCTTGGATATAAAAAGTACGTACCTAATATTTATTTGTCATGATACAAAAATACAAATATGTATACTTTCAGCTGTATAAACACAACAAATTGGTATTTACTTAATTTAAATAAACTCAAACTCAAACTCAAAAATGCTTTATTTCCATAAATACAATAAATGTACACTTAGAAAAGGTCAAATCATAGTAAAAAATACACTGACACGGAAATAAAGTGGTATTTTTGATTTCGATCGCTTCGGTATGTAGACTAAAGTAAAGAAACGACGAAGAAACCTTTAGCCTGTTAGTTGTTATTTTTCGAGTTGGAGCAAAATCCGTCCCAAGCTTTTTTATCCTCTAGATAATCTGATATTTTATAGTAAGCCTTTTTGCATAGTAAAGTTTTGACAATTTGTTTGAATTTATTTACTGATAATTTTTGCAGCTCAGTAGGGGTTTTGTTGTAGAAGCGTATACATTGCCCTTTAAAAGATACATTAATTTTATGCAGCCTAGTTGTGGGTACAGCGAGTTTATGTTTATTTCTAGTATTTACATTATGTATATCGCAATTTTTTGGGAAACTATTGATATTTTTATGAGTATACAACAAGTTTTCATAAATATATTGACTTGGTACTGTCATTATATTTATTTCTTTGAATTTATCACGTAGGGGGTATTCTCTGGGACCCATTTTATAGATGGCACGAACAGCCCGCTTCTGCAGCACAAATATGGTGTTAATATCTGCAGCGTTCCCCCAAAGCAGTATACCATAAGACATAATACTATGGAAGTAGCTGAAATAAACTAGTCTAGATGTGTCCACGTCTGTGAGATCACGGATTTTTTTGACTGCATATGCTGCAGAACTAAGTCTCTTCGATAGCTTATCTATGTGTGGGCCCCATTGAAGTTTATTATCTAAGGTGATTCCTAAGAATACGGTACTTTCTATAATTTCTAACGTTTCTCCATTAACGTTTACATCAGCCTTAACTTGTTTAACATTAGGTAGAGTAAATCTTATACATTTCGTTTTGGTTCCGTTAAGCAAAAGATTGTTGACACTAAACCAATGAACTACCTTTGAGATTGCATTGTTTACATCGTAATACAGTTTGGATATCAAAAGCTATATTCATTTTTCATGATAAGTCATGAAACAAAAATACAATAATCATTGTCATGATTTCAACAGTTCTATAAACTTAACAAATTGGTACATACTTAATTTAAATACAGATTGGATATCAAAAGCAATATTTATTTGTCATGATACAAACATACAATAATCAGTATTATGATTTCAGCAGTTTGTTCAGTTTATACAACTGAACAAATTGGTCTTAATTTAATTCTAAATACAACTTGTATAACAAAAGTAATATTTGTTTGGCATGGTACAAAAATACAATTATGATTTCAGCAACTGTATAAACTTAACAAATTGGCATTTTACTATAGAAGCTTTCGTAGTTTGGCGAATTCATTATGAATATAAGCAGGTTAAGGGATGAAACGTTGGTGTTCTTCGAACACAAACAACGTCCGTAGTTTACCTGCTTATATTCATAATGAAATTCGCACTTACTAAGTTTAAATACAGTTTGAATAACAAAAGCAATATTTATTTGTCATGATACAAAAATACAATAATCATTATGATTGTATTTTTATTATTTCAGTAGTTGCATAAACTTAACCAGTTGGGTCTTAATTTAATTTAAATACAACTTGAATAACAAAATGAAAAAAAATTGACATGATTTCAGATGTTATATTTTAACAAATCGTTTAGAAAACATAATTTAGATTCAAACTCCTATAAAAAAAACCTTGCATAATTACATAGTTACCAAAAAGTTGTACAAATGTTTATAAACCGCTAGGACACAATAATGGTTCAGACTATTGACTTCATAATTGATAAGTACTTATCACTGAACAAATTAAAAGGTCTTCGAGGAGGATTCGGTCGAGACGACACCGTTAAAAGAATATTATATTTTTATAGTGAAGAATTTTGGACAGGTTTTCCTTGAGAACTGTCAAATAATAACCAATTGAGCCGTATTATTAATGATACAATTTATATAATTGCAATTAATGTTATAAATCAGAGTTGCATTTCAGTATGTTTATACCTACTTGTCTAGGCTACAGGCCTTTTTTGTGTGACCTAAAATACTTATAAAATTACTTATATCAAGCATACTTAGTACCGCTAGAGATCGCGTTATAAGTCTTTGAGACCTTTGCCCAGCAGAGCAGAAACGAATAAAAATATTTATTTAAATACTAACAATTTTTTATATTGAAATACTCTGAAAGCTAGCAAAAAAAGGTCCTACTGGGCTACTAATTTTGAATAAAGAATGCGTCAAACTTTAGGTACCTACCACTAAAGATATAAAACACGTTGCCTCATTTGACTTAAAAATAGAACATATTTTAAAGCTTCGAGACATAATAGTAAGAGTATTTGGTCGAAAATAATAAAATATAGTATCAAAATTTAATAGGTCTAATTCTCTCTATATTAATCTAAAATCGATTCTAAACCGACTCTTTACGCTTAAGCACCTGCATTTCCCTATCATTTACATCGACCTTTTCAGTCAAATCCTTAAGCACCTGCAATTCCCTATCATTAAAATCAACCTTCTCAGTCAAATCCTCATACAAATCACCCTGTAGCTCTTTCTGTATCTCATTCAAATTCTTACCCTTTGTTTCAGGAACTATAAAATAAGTAAATATAATACCACTAAACGCTACAGCAGCGAAAATCCAAAACACTGTGTGTTCTCCCAACAAATCTTTGACATTCTGATAACCTTTACCAACTGCGAATCCTAACACTCCACCGAAAATACTAAGCGACGTCATAGCTACAGCCTTAACGTTCAAAGGGAAGATCTCAGCTGGTATCACCACAGACAAAGCGATAAAACCAAAAGTAGATATAACGTTGGACATAACAATGCCTATGAAGGGTATAACCCCGTATACAGCGAGTGAGTCGTGGTCTATTTGGATGACGTTTAGGAGGAATAAGTAAATGCCAACTGTGGCGAGAGATAGAGCGGTCCCGAGGTATGAGCTGATGAGAAGGTGGCGACGGCCGACACGGTCCACGAGGGCTGAGGAAACGATCGCTGAAAGAGAAAACTTAGGTTTGAATGCAGACGCAAAGGTTGAGACGTTGCTTTTGGTTAGTTTGTAACTATCGTATCCATTTTGAATGGAGCATAAACGTAAACAAACCGCCCATACTTAACCTAAAATTCACTTTGTTGGCGCGTCATTTTATACGTAATTTACATTACTCGAGTCGATTTTAGGGAGGATCCCTTCAATAAAAATTGCTTACAATTATATCTGAAACTCGACGCCAAGCAAGTGAGATTTTGTTGTGTCGTACTTTGTTTACTAACATGCTTCATTCAAAATGGATAAACCATAGGTGCCCTAGGTAGTGTTGATTAAGGTTTTTTCGATGCAAAATCAGCGTACTTGACTAAACTAATAGGAACAATATGGTGTATGATACTCACAGACAATAAAGCTGATCCCTCCAAAGACCAAGAAGACGGTCTGCTCGTATTCCTTGCCAATGCGCGCCTCCTGCATTATGACGCCGAGGTATTGCTTGATCGTCACGCCGCCGGTCATTATTTGCGTGAATTTTATACCTGCAAATAACATTTCAGTATTTATTTAATTTAATTTAAGAAATAACAAAATAATACATTACACTCTGTGATTACACTGTTCATCATCAGCCGTGTACGTCCACTGTTGAACTTGAACATAGGTCACCACAAAAAGAAGCCACGAATTGCGGTCCTAAGCCGCCTCCATCCATCGACTCCCTGCGACCGCTACAATGTCTTCGGTCCATCGAGTGGGAGGTATTTCCACACTCCGTTTCGCGTTTTGCGTGGTCGCCACTCTCTCCAGAACCTACACTACATTACACTTATGGATAATGTTTTTTTAGCGATTTTTGTCTCTTTAACAGACTTCAAAAAAGGAGTATGTTTGTTACCTCAGAACTTTTGACTGGGTGGTCTGATTTCCATGATTCTTTTTTTATTTGAAAGCTGATGCTTCCCGTGTGGTCCCATTTTACTTTGTTCAAATTCTGGCAATGGGTTCCATGAAAAAACTACATCATTAAAGTCGGTTTATAGTTTTATACAACAAAATCAACTAAGCCAGTATTCCAAACTAAATTGGTCCGATAGAAAAAAGGACCGATTGTCAATCGATTATAACGTCGTGCGTGTTACTGTAATTTTCTTTTTAATCTGTGCAATGAGCTTCGAACAATTCTATCACCGAACTGCGATCTCCAATTCGCATGCCCAGCTTGGGAAACATGGCATTACCTCCGCATGAAATAAAAGTCCCCCCTTTTATCTCATGGGGTGGTAATGCCCATAAGAAAAAAGGGGGGAGGCCTGCGTCCAGCAGTGGACCAATATAAGCTGTTGTGAAGGCGAGGAGGTGAAATGCGATGAACATTACCAGTAAACAAACCACGACACAACGACGCGTCGAGTTTCAGATGTAATTGCACACTTACCAGCAGCGATGATGATGGCTTGTCGGTACTGCTTCCCTGAGAACAGCTCTCTGTACGAGCTGGAGTTACTCATCTCATTCTTCACGCCAGCTTGCATGGAGACCAGCTCTTCTTCCAACATCTGGAATTACAATTGAAGAATTAGTACCACTCTTTTCAGAACGGTCGTCATGTTTAATTATTTATGTAAAAGACCAAGAAACAGTTATCCTAGTTTATGTTTACAGATAGTTTCTTAACACTAATAAATCCTTTATAGGTCTTTCTACATAGAGTAGTTTTGATTTAGCTTCAAACATAATCTCACTTAATATTTAAAAAATACTTTGGTATCTTATTTATTACAAACTAGCTGTGCCCCGCGACTTCGCACGCGTTGTTCCTATGGAAACGTTTAAAGGCAGTTATTCCATTTTTTCTCGCCGTAAAAACCATCCTTGAACTTCAACGAACATTAAAAAAAAGAATTGGCCAAATTGGTCCAGGGAGTTATGCGTATGCATATTTATATTATATATAAGATTACAAATTATAGGAGCCGTTTTGCAACTATATCGTATCCATAGATCATATGTGGAATGTTAGTAAAGAAACCACGACACAGATAACAAAAACTCGCTTGGCGTCGAGATCCAGATGTAATTGTAAGCAATATTAATTGAAGAAAGGATCTCAAATCGACAAGTAATGAAAATTACGTATAAAAGACGCGCCAACAAAGTGAATTTTAGGTTTAGTATAGGCGGTTTGTTTACTAACATTCTACATGCTAGATGGATACGGTATAAATAAACAGAGTCTGTTGTTATCTCATCTCTTACGAATCGCAATGTCATCCATTCTTACAAACAGATGACGGTCCAGACACCTAAAAGCGCCTAATTCCACTATTTTTTAAACAAATGCTATAATGGCCATACGATTAAGATAGAGATTTAGTCGTAAATTTATTTGGTATTCTATTACATAAGATTACAATCTCTATGACTTATAACAGCGTGTCAATGGTGTGGTGGGGCATCACACTAATATTATAAATGCGAAAGTTTGTATGGATGTATGGATAGATGTCTGTTACCTCTTCACGCCAAAACTACTGAACGGATCGGGCTGAAATGCATACAGGTAATTCTAATCCTGGAATAAAACTAGCTACTTTTTATCTCATAATACTGTTCCCGTGGGATGAAAATGACCTTTTAATGTTTCCATAGGAACAACGCGTGCGAAGCCGCGGGGCGCAGCTAGTATAATCATAATCGTAATAGTCATAGATATGGCATAAACAAAAAAAGATCGTGTTAGTAGAATACCAAAAGGTGTCAATGGCGGTGATTGTTACGCGATAATGAAGCGATAATATTGTCATAGTGAGGCGATGGAATCAGGCCCCAGTAAACCGTAAAAATAACCACAAACTTACAGTTTCGTCCTCATATCCCCTCAACCTCGCCAACTCCTTCCTAGCCTGCCCCACTCTACCCTCCTTCAGTAAATAATACGGCGACTCTGGTATCCAGCAACAAGCAAAGTAATAGAGGAACGGCATCGGCAGTAGACACCAGTTTATCATTTCGTAGGTGAGACATGGACCGATAGCCATGACCGTAAGGTTTCCAAGGTTGAATGCGAAACGTGTGCAAATGGTTAGAGTGGCTCTGATGTCTTTGTCGCATATTTCTGCCAGATAGATGCCTATAACCTGAAAAAAAAATGACATTTGATTGACAAAATCTAGCTAACTAAAAGGTGCTACCTAGAACTAGCTACCACCATGGTAATATAATGGTTAAACTATTATGTTTTTAAGCTATTGCATAGCTTCTATCGCGGGCCTTGAGCGTGGAGACCGAATCCAGAAATTCCGTAACGAAAATAACCTAACACCGCCCACTCCGACCGGCTGGCAAAACTAAAAAGTACCACCGCACTTTTTAGTTTTGCCATCTATCGATGAATAGCAGAACTTTTAATGACTTATGCTATGCAATAGCTTTACCACGGCAGTCCCCGAATGCCACACGTCGAGACTAATGAACACCAATTGATTTTTATAGAGGAAATCCATTTAAAAAATATGGCAACACAGAAAAAAAAAAGTTTTCTAAAATAACAGTGAACTTACAGTGCTCATCATCCCAGTGCCGCAACTCCATAGGAACGACGAGATGCAGAGCAGCCAAGCTGTCAAAGCAAATGCCACGATCACCTGGAAAAAGACAGATAAAGGTGGTTACTATAGTACTCTCTACATCTAGGCGAGAAAGAGCCCAATAGGGTATATGCATCGATTTTTTTTTATTGTTTTAATCGATTCTTTAGATCATTATTTAAACCGAGAAATGATAAGACGCTCACTGAATATCGCAATAACAAGGTAAAAAAACAAATCAAAACTACAATAATTTTCGGGTGATAAAAACGCTGCCATATTGGCACCATGTTTATTTGACGTCGACGTTCACACTCGATTAAAACCTTTTGTGACGACCTCGGTAGTGATCATCTCAGGGAAGAGGTTTCCGAAAAAGCTGAAAATAACCGACAATACGAAATGTGAAGTGGGCAGAATAGTGTCAAATCATGGTGCAGAAAGCAGAATAAAAAAAGAAGAAATGTGAACAGCGATGTCACGTCCGCTCTAGTCAATGGCGTAGCGTTTTGAAATTTTGCGATTGAGATTTAAAATATAAATTTTTCAATGGTTAAATTCTACAATAAAAACATCTCAAAATGCTAAAATAAATATGTAGATATGTTTCAGAGAATACGTATATTTTTTTTTGGCTATTTTGAAATCAGATGCATATACCCTATTCCTATGCTGTGTCAATTGAGGTCCGAGAGCAGAGGGCCTTAAAACACCCGATATGTGTGGCGTAGTATAAAAATGATATCGTTTCATTTATTTCGCTTATTTTGTACATTTATGCAGCCTAACTCTTCCCACCGCGTTGCGCTGTCGTAAGAGGCGATTAAGGGATATCGACCGAGGGGCGGCGGCAGCGCCCCGTGCAAAACAATCCATCACCGAACTGCGATCCCCAACCCGCATGCCCAGCGCGGGGATTATTGGCATTACCCCCAATGAGATAAAGCCAATAAGGTGCTTATCTAACAGGGGAGGGCCTGTGTCCAACAGTGGACCAATATAAGATGTAGGTTAGGTAGGACGTCACCGAGAACGAAGTTACGGTGCCGAAGTAGTAAGATGTATTTCTAAATAGCAAGATAAAATTAAGTAAAACCCGATTACGGCGTTCACCGACTGTGCATATTATTTCTTAGACCCTGCTATCTCGTTAGACCCTAATATCGTCTGACGTCATATACCCTATAACCTATAGGGTTATAGGGTGTATAACACGGGGTATTGAGCCATAAACTATACAAATCGGAGGTCCGTGTACGTCATGGGTCCTTCCGTATAACAAGCTGCCGGACACAATCCGCGGGGATGCAACCTCCACGGCGGTATTTAAATTAAGATTACGCAAATGGCTGCTAGAAAAGTCGTTCTACTCGATTAACGAGTTCTTCAATCTGCCAATTTGTTGATAATATAATATAGAATAATAATTTGTAAAATGAATACAATAATATTAATTGAATTTTTTATACGTATTATGAGTTCATAATTATGATTTTTAAGTACCATTATTTGATAAAATAATAGCTACTATTGTACCTTAGTACCTAAGTACACGACATGTAACTTGGTGTTACCAATAAATATATTGTATTGTATTGAGCAACGTGGAAACAAACATGACCACATAATTAAACCCTCTTCCGTTGGTAGTTCGTTTCTTCCGTTGGTGGATTTTGTAGGTATTTAAACATAGTCATTAAGTAAATCATTTTATCAAGTCAAACTCTGCGATAATGTTTAGAAATATTTAGTGTCCTTAGTACAGAAAAAAAATATTAAAATTATCAGTAGTTGAGTCATAATATTGAAAAAACATTAAAAAAAGAGGTAACTTGGTAATGTTTTATTCTTAAGACGTTAAGTAGGTACATGGTTTTTATTGCTTCAAGGTACCACTTATTCATACTTACTTAATAATCATATAATATTGACTCTCAGACATCACGAACCTTATAATACTTTAAATTGAAGAAAATTCTTGAAAAAAAATCGAAATGTTTAAAGACTAGAAGCGTAGTTTCTGCCCTGTCATCGGGCATTTATAAGGCATAAAAAGACGTTTATTAGGCATTTACTCAATCCGCCCTGTAAATGCCCGTCATAAACCCATCTCTATCCTCAAGTAATACATTTTTTTTTTCGGAATTATAAGGACTATATTCTATGTAGATGGTTTTAAAAAATCACTAAAGCGCGGCCTCTCCTCTCCTACATGCCCTTAATAAAGTACTTTCTCGTTGACTTATTTACTTACAGCCCCAACAGCGACGGGTGCAGCGCTGCAGAGTATAGTCGCTCGTCTGCCCAACTTGTCCGACGTGTATCGCGTCACGAAGCTACCGGTAATAAAACCTATAGGATTCAGGGCCACCATCCAGGATATTCCAGTCTGTAAAACATAATATCACACCATCAACATATAGTAGTCCACACCTGGACATATACATCCCCTGATAAGCGCCTTATTGGCTCATAACATTAGGTACATAATATCAGTAACAAACGCTGGGGTAAACTAGTTCTTGATCGGAGGCAGCGACACGGTAAACGTAGTGTAGGACGCGCTGCGGCCAGGTGGGATGCCGATCTGCGAAAGACTGCAGGCAGATGCTGGATGCGTCAAGCTGAAGACAGGTCGCTATGGCGCTCATTAGGGGCCTATGTCAAATCTGCGACTTATTTAAACTAACGCAACACAAAGCAACTTGTTTGAAACAAGACCACAACAAAAACACATAAATCACTGATTCCAAATGAGTGAGCTCACTTCGTTTGACAACAAACACGGCGGCGCGGTCTCACTACGGGAAAGGTCTATCTAACGATTTAAATCTTTGCTGGAAAGAGTGTCATTATCATCTTTTTAACTCTCTTCTTTAGTTTAGCTATTGTTTATGCACTTAATGCAAATGTTGTGCGAGCCTGTTAAGAGAACACATTCTATACTTCACACTGTTTATACAAAATGTGTTATTATGTGTTTTGTTGGCATTGCCTTAATAAATAAAAAAGCAATACAAAAGCTCGTTCTAGCTGATTTACGTCGGTCGATAAATTTAGTGAGGCTCCAATACTTACCACAGTAATGTCAACGCTGGTCTCATTACGCTTAAACTTCGGGATAACAGGAGATGGCCAAGCAGAGAGCATGCCAAGTACGGCGAAGGCCAAAGACACTGAAATAAATTACATGATGATTTTATTAGAAGTTCATACATACTATAATGCGAAAAGACTTTTTCCCGAACCTAAATAAAATAGAAGTACGTTTGGCAAATCGCACAGCAATATCCCCAAGCTAAGCAGAGCTTGTGTTATTAATTATTATGGGTACTGAATAACTGATATACTATGGATATAAATAGTTCCGTATACCTATGGTTTATCCATTTTGAATGAAGCATGTTAGTAAACAAAGTACGACACAAATAACAAAATTTCACTTGCTTGGCGTCGAGTTTCAGATATAATTGTAGCATTTAAATTTTTTAAAGCATTTTTATTTTCATTGCGATCACGTTGTGATTCAGGTCTTAAAATTAGGTAAGAGTTTCAACATGAGCCCGGGTAGGTACTGACTTAAAACTGGAATATACATAGGTGCCAGTCCAGATAGCAAAATGTTATTTTGCTAAGATATAAATTACTTACCTATAACATACATTAAAGATCAAACCTAATTGACATAAACGTTTTTTGTAGGTAGGTTGTTCTAGGTCTTCTTTGAATAAAACAAGAAATTAACGTTGTAACTTGGAAACGGGGTTCCATAGAATCAATGTGTGCGCAAACACATAGGAACTTTATGGGATTAATACCTAGTACATTAAGGAAACTTACCTACAGTAATGATCAGTTTTTTTGGGAAGCGATAGATGGAGACCCTATACGACGACGCCTAAAATAGGGGTCTTGAGCCCCATTTAGGCGTCGCGTCGTATAGGTGAGGCCTATGTCCAGCAATGGGTGTTTTTGGGCTGATATGATGATAGTTTATACATTTTATTGGTTTTATACAATTAAATTATTTCTTAAAGTGAGTTGGTAGCCAAACGCTAATCTATCAGCAATAGAAAAAAGGGAATAGAACAATGATAAGCTCGTTATCATCATTCCCTAACTTTCATTTACTTCAATTATGGTCCTAAATAAAGACTTTTTATGTTTTACCTATACTCCGACCTCAGATGAAAGAAACCTACACCTTAGCGCTGTTATATACGGACTGCATGTCTCAATAATTGATTTTGTTTTAAAAAAAACTATAAACCGACTTGAATTATTATGAATCCCATTGTCAGAACTGGACCAAATTAAAATGGGACACGAGAATCACCAGCTTTCAAATAAAATAATTAACTTTATTTTAAAAAACTATAAACCGACTTAAATTTTTATAGTCTTTTCATGAATTTTCATGGATACCTGTCAGAACTGAACAAAATTCAAATGGGACCACACGGGAAGCGCCATATAAAAAAAGAATCATGACAATCGAACCCCCCAGTCAAAAGTTCCGAGGTAACAAACATAAAAAAAACTGTCGAATTGAGAACCGCTTCCTTTTTTTGAAGTCGGTTAAAAACAAAAACTTCCGGATAAGTGCGTCCACCTTGGGGCAGCTCTCGATTACCGTGCGCTGTGCCGTACTCAGAACTTTTGACTGGGTGGTCCGATTTTCTTGATTCTTTTTTTATTTGAAAGCTGTGGTTGGTGGATGGTGGCATTTTAATATATAGTATACGAGTATATATATAGATTTGACAATGGGTTCCACATAATTGAAGTCGGTTTTTAGTTGTTTTTCAAACAAATGAATTATTATTACTCCGCGATTGTGCGGCGGCGATATATTTGGCCGAAGCTCTCAAGAGGCGCAAATATGCAAGTCTCGACCGAGCCTACACTGTTTCTCTTGGAGTCGAGAACCTGGGTCCATGAGGTATCGAGGCTAATATGGTTTTTAAAAAATTATCAGAGCGTCTGGTCGAAGCCCACGTGACCCGTGAGAGTATCTGGCATCAGCATTGTTGCCATACAGCAGCGGGACAATGCAGCCAGCGCCTTGGAGACGCTTCCAACTGGTATTGAGCTACCTGTAGATTGTTTAAAACAGTCGTCGGCTCAATTGTAAAAAGTTCAAATTTATTTATATTACTAGCGTGTCGCTAGAAGCGACCCGCCCCGGCTTCGCACGTTTGCAATGCTAATGTATTATCCTACTAATAATTATAAACGCGAAAGTTTGTAAACATGTATGTATGTTTGTTGCTCTTTCAAGCGAAAACTACTGAACGGATCGGACTGAAATTTTGAATACAGGTGGTTCTAGGCTACTTTTTATCCCATAAATCAGTTCCCATGGGATAGGCTTGCGAAGCCGCGGGGCGCAGCTAGTACCTACATAATAAATATTCCTCTTTAATCACTATCTATTTAAAAAAACGCATCAAAATGCGTTGCGTAGTTTTAAAGATCTAAGTATACATAGGGGCAGACAGACAGCGAGAAGCGACTTTAAATTATTTTTGTAATTTTCTTTTTCAAAAAAGAAAAACAAATAAGACTAACAGGGGAGGCCTTAAATAGAAATAGGTAGGTACCTAATAATTAGGCTATTAGAAGGTAGGTGTTAGTACTTAGTAACTTAGTAACCACAATAAAGGGCCTTTGTGTTGTGAATAAGGGCCAGCCTGAATAAAATACAACTCACACAATGTATATTTTGTTTTCTTATCAGCTTCTGTAGTTCTCTGAATCATTTGTTTAGTCTACTGAAACTACTGTTAAAAGCAATAATGTTAATAACAATACAAGGTGTCACAGAATATGTGACTATTTAGGCATGATTTCAGTTATATTTTGAAATTATATTGATATTTATAATTTGAGAGTTAACTTTTTTTCTGCAATTTAGGTGGGTTAGGTAATAGGTACCAACACATTTTTATAATTTTTGGTATTTGTACACACAGAAAATTAATAAGTAACAATTGTACTTACCCTTTATTATAGGTATAACACAAATCAAATTTTTATTAATTTCAAACAAGGTTTGTTTATTTTAATCTATTATTTTTGAGACTTGGCTATTCCTATTAAATACAAACCTTATTTTTTGTATTTAATTTGTTTTAAGATAATTATATAATTTTTTGTATCTCCTATGACCATAATATTGTACTGTGTGTGAGTCACATAAATCCTAGGACTAATAAAATGTACAAAAACCACGATATAAAATATTTAAATGAAACTCACCACAAAATGTTGCAAAATACTGGACTCTCCTACTTCTATGCTCCGACATGTTGAGGTATATTCGAAAACTTGTGGGTCAACTAGTCTCCATAAAGTTTGAATCCCAACTGAATGAAATTGAATGGCTTGGCTACTGTTTTATAGGGGGGGACCCATTGTGTACTTATAGTTAACAAAAGTCCCTACTTTGACTTTGTTGTTTAGGGGATAGTACCTGTGAACCAAGACAAAGTATTGCACATTAAATTGAATATTCAATTCTCTGAGAGTTTCTTAATCAACAATTATAAATGCTTATTGTCTTCCTTTCCTGTTGGACCTGCCTAATTTATCAGTAAAATGAATTATTCAAGGAACAATAGTAACATGGTGCTGCATAATCTACTTCAATAGCTCCAAGAGTTAATATAAAAAAACACAACTGTATGCTATCCATATTAATAATGTACTACTAAATACCAATATTATCTATGCAAAATTATTTGTCTGTCTGTTACTTTGTCACACCGAAATGACTTAACAGATCTAAACTCACAAAGAAAAAATAAAGTGAAGAAGCCCTGGATATACTGAAAAGGGACAGTCTTTAAAAATGAAGATTGAACTTAAAAGCAAACACACAGTAAATAAAGAAAATATAAGTAATGAAAATGTAGATGCTAAATCTATTAAAATGAAAAGCGCATTGGAAAATAGGATTAAAATGTGTAGTAACAATAAGCAATGAAACATAAAACACTGAAAAGTACCTATGTGAAAACTTTACAATGACACAAGAGATAGATAATGCTGTGTGAATTGTCAACATTATTATGAAAAATGAGAAGCCAACACAACATAACAAGAAGTGAATATGTATAAAGAAATTGGTCACACACAGCCCCTCAACTATTGACAAAGTTGAAAAAAGAAATAGTTTTTTTTTATTTTATGTACCTAATGCTAAATCAATCACGGAATATATGAAAAGAACATGAAATAAATATGAAACTAAATTTGGCAAGGAGGCAAACAATATCCTGATAATGGACATAGGTTCCTATGAAATAAATAAATAATGTTGAACAATTCACACAGCATTATCTAGCCCCAAGCTAAGCAGAGCCATGGGCAAAAGCTAGTATTACAAAAGTGTAAGTAATTATGTCTGTCTGTTACCATTTCTCACCGAAGCAAGTGAACAGATCAGAAATTTAGACATGAGACATCCAAATCTCTGCCTATATTCTTCTTGCTGTTTTTATAATGTTATGAGGGTAATGAGGTTGCTTCTTTTAATTTGCTGTAAATTATATTATATTTTTGTATGTTTTTTTTTTCTTTTGAATTTGTAATTTCTATTTGTATTACATTTTTCTGTTTAATGTTTTTATTGGGATGCTTAAAGTGTTTGTGTAAATATTATTATTATCTGTGTGTCCAGTATTTAGATAAATGTTTTTCTACTATGTAATTTGTATTGTGAAAGTGTTGTTCTTTTTTTTGTTTTTAAAGTATATGACAGATAACGGTTTAGGCTAAGTCCTGTAATGTTATATCTTGATGTTTAAAGAAATAAATAAAAAAATAAATAAATTCACTATTCTACTGCGACACAATTAGAAACCGGCACGCGGTGTCTCTGAAAGCCAAGCAAAATCAGGTTTTCTGTAAAACTATTGCTACATATACCTTATCTACTAACTACTGCATCTTCTGCAAATGTATGTGGGTGAGCACGGGAACAAAATACGTAAAAATGGATCAAACATTGCGTACATGCGTACAAACAACGTGAGGTATAAATGATTTCGGTACCTTGTTCGTAGGTACTTTATACCATAGCCACAGGTACTATGTAATCGAGCATTTATGCATATTCATACTGGATTTTGAAGATCATCACTCTATTTCAGTCTTTTCTGTTACAATACTACAATTTCTTGCACATTTTCTTACGATAATTTAGTTTGTCAAGTAAGAAAAACCAACCAACCAAATAAATAAAACCAAAATAAAACTTATAAACAAAAACAGAAAAAAAACAAGACATTTTTTTTCTGGGTGGCAGTCACGAGGGAGTTGACATTGACAGTTAATGTGCTATTGACGCCTGAAAAGAGTAAAGCCCTCCTCAGACAGCCGCTAATTAGTTAGCGCGTCTTATAAAGCGCGATTTCGGCGATTTTCCAGCGCGATCCCTTACACACAGCGGCTTATTATTAAGTGCGATTTCGACGGCGTGGCCGCGCCGCTCCGCGAAATCGCAGGACGCAGAAACGCCTCGAACAAGCCGAATCGCGGCTGCCGAATCTCGGCTGCCGAATCGCGGCTGCCGAATCGCGGCAGTGTGCGTCAACGTATGCGTTTTAGTACAAAATGTTCTGCAAGCAAATATCGCAAAATCGCGTGACTAAGGACGCGCTTAAAAATTAGCGTTGATGTGAGTATGGCTTAATATTTTTTGCATTCAGTCACAAAACTTTTTCAATACCGCTCCTATTATGCGTCGGCGCGTGGAAGTCTTTTGGGAGGCAATAATGTAAGACAAAATATTCAAAGGCGCAATAATTGGTCATCTATACCGTTTCCATTTTGAATGAGGCATAAACGTAAACAAACCGCCCATACTTAACCTAAAATTCACTTTGTTGGCGCGTCCTTTTATACGTTATTTACATTCAGAATTATTACATCAGAATGGTTCAATATGAATGGCCTAAAACTTAACGAACATAAGACTAATGTAATTTTATTTACCACAAAGATAAGTTACCAAAAAGTATTACATTTTAATTTATCCAAAACCCTTACAATAACTAACTCTAATCTGGTCCGTCTCCTTGGATTTGAAATAGACCCGACATTAACTTGGAAGAACCATGTAGACCTGACGTGTAAAAAAATGGCGAAGGGAATATACGCCCTAAAGCAACTAAGACCAATAACATCAAAGGAGTCGTTAAAAAATGTTTATTATGCTTACGTTCACTCAGTAATGTCGTATGGCATCATCCTATGGGGCTGCTCTACCGATTATGAGAGGGTCTTAAAAGCGCAAAAACGAGCAATACGTGTTTTAGTCAAAGCCCAATACAGAGAATCCTGCCGCGATCTTTTTAAAGAACTAGGAATACTGACATCGGTTTCAGTCTACATACTGGAAATCTTGAAATATGTGAGAGCTAATTGGGATCGCTACTCAATTCGAGTTATTAAAAGCAAGCGAACTATTAGAAATAATAATTTAATCCTAGAAACAATCCCTAGTCGCCTTAATTTATCAACAAAACTTCCTCTTCAAATGGGGCGCACTCTTTTTATTAAATTACCACCTGAACTGAAGGATATAAAAGTAAATAACTATACCAATTTTATAAATAAAGTGAAGGGCCTTCTTCTTTACAAAACTGTATACAGCGTAAAACAGTTTCTTGAAAATGACTATACTCAGTATATTAATGGACAAAAAGAATTGAACAAAGGCTCCGTGCCGTAACAATGTTGCTAGCAACTATTATTATATAACTGACTATCGCCCTTATACAGCGAACATCTACATATTGTACTTTTCATTTTAGTTTTGTATAAATTTGACAAGTCTTAGCCTGTACACTGAAATTTTGTATATTTATGATTTTAATGTGTTTCACCTTTGACAATAAAGATTATTCTATTCTATTCTATTCTATTCTATTCTATTCATTACTTGTCGAGTTTAGATCCTCCCTTCAATAAAAATTGCTTACAATAATTATATCTGAAACTCGACGCGAAGCAAGTGAGATTGTGTTATTTGTGTCGTATTTTGTTTACTAACATGCTCCATTCAAAATGGATAAACCATAATTAGTACAGTACAGCCTAATAATTTGAGTAAATGGCTTCCGATTATCGTGGTGTACATTAGAATGACCGCACAATATCAGGCTGGGCTTTATTGACACGTGACGAGTTTAGAAAACCAATTTTGTACGACATAATACTCACGGCACGACCTCGAAGCTGGTCGCACATTATTTACACGTGACAAGCTTTCACGACCTGATAATGCATGGCCCAATATTGTACACTCCAATAATTACCCTTTTTTGACACGGATTATCAAGGTGAACATTATTCGCCGTGCAATAACTTGTGTCTATAAAAAAAAACTTCTAAGATAGCTTCTAAGAGGGTACTTACGGTACTTAGGGTACTCGCTATTTTTTACGATAATTTTTAAACACAGGTTGTGTCGCGCGGTTTTGCGATATTTGCTTGCAGTACATTTTGTACAACGCATTCGTTGACGCACACTAACCGCGATTTGGCTTGTCTGAAGCGTTTCCGCGTCCTGCGATTTTCTTCTTTTGAAGCCGCGATTTGGCTTTTTTTTATGCTGCGTTTAGTTTAGTTTAACTAATAAGTGGATAATAAATGGATCTTAGACGTCAAAAGAAATAGGCTGAAAATAGAAAATATTGAGAAACTGATGGTTATTTATTTTAATTGTATAGAGAAAGATCAGAATGTAGAAATTGTAATGGATGTCGATGAAGATTAAAAATAATTGTGATTGTGAGCTCTGCTTAGCTTGGGGCTAGATATGCTGTATGAACTGTCCAGCATTATTTATTTATTTATTATTTACTGTAAACTGTAATTGTGAATTAACAAATAAAAACTTTTAATTTTTACCTGTTTTTTAATCCACTTTTACCTGAACTTTCAAGGTAGACCATAAAAAGGTTGTTTGAGTAGACAAAGTATCCAATAGACAAAATAATCAGAATTAGGTAAATTTTGAAACGTAGGTATTTTTGTGCACAAAGCCTCTGAATAATTAATAGTATACAGAACTATAGCGAACTGTCAACTTTATTTAGCAAAGTAGTGCTGAACATTTTCTCATGGGAAACGTGTTTACTGCGATTAAATGCGTAGAAAACGTCATAAATTTGCACACAGCAACTCAACAAAGCTTCAAATCAATTGGATGAATTTTATGAAAACGAATACGGCGGAAACAAATAAAAATACAAAAAATAATTAGTCGATAAATTAATAAAAATCAATTAACCAATAAACGTTTAAGTTTAAATATCGCTTCCGATAAGTTTCAAATGTAGTAGTTACTAAATTACTACTTTAATTATAATATTAAACTGAATCCGGTAAATATCGGAACATTCCAGGAAAAAGCCGTATCCATGCTATAGAACCATGATGCAAGTACGTAAAATCATTCTACCTACTCCGATCTCTGCTAATAACGCATTCGATCTATCATGTTCATGCGGAATTAAGCGGTTAGTTACATAATTTATTAAAAATGACCTGTAACATGTAAAGTTATCAATAAAGTACTATGAACTATGCTTTTTTTGAAGCTGCATCTTGCGGGCGGCGGTGGCGGCGGGGCGGCGCGGCACGGGTTGGGGCGGGACGGTCTTCGTTGTTCGCGCACACGGTAAGGCGGGGAGGGGGCGGCGAGGCAGCGGCGGCGGCGGGTAAGGAATCGCGATTCAATTCACAAGACGCGCTAGTTAGTTAGCATCATAGATATGTAAGAATAGTACTGTGTGCTGAGGGCTTAAAATTAGCGTCTGTGTGAGTACTGAATAAGAATAAGAATCATTTATTGTGTCCTGTGGGTCCTGTGTCTACATAGTTTGTCATAATGAACTAGAAATAATTGTTCCAACAGTAGGGCTTATAAATTATGTAGATTTTTTAAATATTAGTAGATTTTAAAAGTATTTGGCGATTCTTCTAGGTTAGTAGAATCAGAACAGAAAAAAAGTGGAAACACTGTCGTCTGTTTCTTTCTTGTGATCTTGTCAATAGTTGTCAAACCACAGAACAATACTACTGTCAAACAGACCGAAAGTGTCGTGGCGTTCTGAATGTAATTCTGGAAAACTTCTTACAAACTCAAGAGTTTGTAATGTCGGAGCACGTATTACCGGCCGAAGAGCCGATCAGATTTGTGGCACCGGCCATTCAAGACAACCCGACAGGATGGGGTCCGTGCGAAATGCCGGAACAATTCCGGGACATGCCCTACCAGCCGTTCAGCAAAGGAGACCGCTTGGGCAAAATTAGTGATTGGACTATGGTGCAGGACAAAAAGTACCAGAGTGAGTAACCTTTATTTACAACTTCTCAATTTATCAGTCAAGTTATTTGGGTTTCAATAGTTCTGTTTGAGGTTATGATGACGTTAGTGCAATCAGCTCGTAGTGCAATGGTTATTTAACGTAAACCTCAAATATCTGTCCTGTAGTCTCATTATTCGTCTCCTTTTCTGAATAGATAAGTATGCTTCGCAATTTGGCGCTGGTTCGTCCTATGCATACTTTCATGATGAAGATGAAAGTACATTCCATCTTGTGGATACCACCCGTGACCAGAAGCCTCCATACCAGAGGGGCCGTGGCCGTGGACAGCGTGGCCGAGGAGCTCGGGGGGCCCGCACTCCTGGAGGCATGACTACACTGAACAAGGTATGTACTGTGTCTATGATTGCCTCTAGTTTTAAGGAAGTTAGCGATCAGTCAAGTTATTCTGATTTTACTCAATATTATGCAGAGCCAATTTGGCCATGTAATGGCTAATACTATTTGAAGGAAAGGGCAATGGCTCATGACTAAACTGCGGTACACCCATTGTTTAGTTTAAGTTCATTTATGAACAAGATAGACAGTGAATTAAACATACATGTGAGGTCCAAAAATATGAAAAACAATAATAGAAGGTTGGGAGTACACATTTACCAGCAAACTGTGTATTTCCCATGTATACACTTGTAATAGGCTGCAGCAGTGGTAAATCAGTGCCCCACTCCCTGGGTTTACTTTAAGTTATGTATAAAGGAAAAGAGCTGTGTTTCACTAAGAATATTTTGTTTTGTATAGCAACAAAGAGATCGCAAGATCGGCAAGAGATGGGGGCAGCGCGGAGCTCCTATGAAAATTCGTGATGCCTCAGTCACTGTCCGACCTACTTGGACCACTATCGAGGATATGGACTTCCCGCGACTTGCTAAGCTGTCTTTACCTGGCATCAAGGAAGGTGTGTATTTCTCAAAAATATTATTCTATTCTATTCTATTCTATTCTATAGAACAAACAAAATCAAACCATCTAACTGGACTTTAAGCTCTTCAATTTGTTCCTACCACTGTTAAACATTCCTCCTCTAAATATCATCCATCCATCATTTCATAACCATCACTCCCGGCTTAATGAATACATTGAAGGTGACAAAAATACACAGAAAGAAGTTGCTTACTGCCCTTATTCTTGTTGCTTCCTTTAGGTGGCTCTTACAACATTCACGGACAGATTTGAAGGGGACTGCCACAGAATATGAAATTATGTTTTAATTGTGTAATAACGAAAAATACCACTTATAGTTACACCCTAATAACAAGATTACTTGATGAGATGATATATGGATCAGTTGAGCTGCCGAAGATTGATTGCAACAGTCTGCAGTTTGCTCATTACTAGTTTCTAATTTGTGAGTGATCTAATTACGTGCCTTGCTATTTCAGGCGAAGACATCGCATGCTGTGGTACTCTCGAGTACTACGACAAGGCTTACGATCGCGTCAACGTGAAACACGAAAAGTCGCTGCAGCGCATTGACCGTATCTTCCATACGGTAAGTTTACAACATCTTTGATATCACTTAATTCACAAGATCTGTTATAATTTTATAACTGCTATTAGTGGGAAATCAAGATTCTATATCAAACTGATCAGAATCCAAGTAGGTATTTATTTATCTGGGCGCCTACTTGGCCAAGAAAAATCAACGTTAGTTTTCGTCTGGCAAAAATCTTACGTGCATTTTATTTTATTTTTATTTATTTCACCATTACCTATACGGTCCTGGTTACACAATCGTACACGTAGATTTTAACGGCAAAAAAACCTGTGTTGGCAAACTTCCATTGTGATCCATATAACACTGACGACCGCGCCTTTACGAGGCGAATCAACAAAAGCTAGATGAAAACGCTATGATTGTTCCGAGTCGGCATATTTTTCTTCCGACATCATCGACAATCGTCGTCATATTTCAGCCAAATTACTCAAACCCATTAAAAATTATACACAACACAACCTTTCTTGTGAATCACTCCAACTATTAGCGAAAACCGTTTTAAACATGTTAGTTTTCGAGTTTGTGGCGTTAAGACGGACGCGACGAGGAACTTTGTTTTATACTTATGTAGTAATTCTATTCCTTGTTGAACATTTCAGGTGACGACCACAGACGATCCTGTGATCCGTCGGCTGAGTAAGACCACTGGCACGGTTTATGCCACCGACACGATTCTAGCAACAATCATGTGCTGCACTCGTTCCAACTACTCTTGGGATATTGTCATTGAGAAGATCGGTGAGTTATCATAACATTGTTTCATCCACTGTGACATCGTTAGGTCCGCATATGGCAAGCGAAGCGAGCCGCTTTTGAACTTGGTATGTTCTCTAAAACGCACAAAACGTTTTACGTACTCCACTGCAGCTGCATCCCTACCTACCCGTTCATAAACTTAAATTGAAGATAAACCATCTCGTTCGCTTTTACTGTCGATGCGCCACTGAGGTAACACCGCAGCGGGCAAATATCCAGGTTCGATTACCGCCGCGGGACCAATGTTTGTACAATCTGCAGAACATAGCACAAGCTCAGTTTGGGGCTGATGCTGTGTGAATTATGATGATGATGATACATAGAATGTGTTGTCCAGGTGACAAGCTGTTCTTCGATAAGCGCGACAACACGGAGTTCGACCTGCTGACGGTCAACGAGACGTCCGCTGAGCCGCCGGTCGACGACGGAACCTCCATCAACTCGCCGCGCAACCTCGCACTTGAGGCTACCTTTATCAACCACAACTTTAGCCAGCAGGTACTAATACAAATCATAAAAATCCGGCACAATCCTTTTTTGTTTTTAACCGACTTTATAAAATGGGTTGGGGTTTCTCAATTCGACTGTTTTTTTTTACCTCGTAACTTTTCACTGGGTGGTCCGATTTTCATGATTCTTTTTTTATATGAAAGCTGGTGCGTGTGGTCCCATTTTAATTTAGTAGAGTTCTAAACAATGGGATCCTTGAAAAAAGTATTAAAATCGAAGTCGGTTCATAGTTTTATTTAAATCAAAATCAATCAATAATAATCATTAGTATACTAGAGGCCTAGATTTGTGACGTCAGTTTGCTGCATTGTATGAAAATCAACTCCATACTCCAGCGTATACCAGTCCACTGGACTTAAGCCTCCTCATATAAGCGTCTTTTGTCTCCTATAAGGGAATAGGGTAATGCCATAATCCCCAGTCTAGGCATGCGGGTTAAGGATCGCAGTCGCACTACGATATTGTGTGTGCCAGGGATTTGGCATCAGTAGCAAAAGTAGTATGGGGGCGCACCTGTAGCGAATCCAGCCAGAGTAAACTTTATTTTATTTGTAAATGTCAGTTTACAGGTATCGGACAGATTCCTGGTGGCCTACCTACTCGAAAATTTCGTTAAATCATCGTATAAAATTTGCGTTTGCATGAAAAAGAATCAGAAACTTCTATTTCTTTTTAAAGAGTACGAGCCTGGTCGATTCGCCCTCTGAACGAGGAACAAAACCAACTCATATATCGTAAATTTAATAAATAAATCGTAATTTACTTCCAGGTGCTAAAATCGGGGGCTACCGAGGCCAAGTACAAGTTCCCTGAGCCTAACCCCTTCGTGTCTGAAGATGAAGGCGAGATTGCGTCCGTCGGTTACCGCTACCGGAAGTGGAACCTCAACAATGGCGTTGTAAGTAAATTATATAAGAATAGATAATATTTTTTCTTTATCACTTTAAAATCTACCTTGCAAGACTGATCGACGAAAATGGATGGATAAAAATCTATAAGTCGACTTAAAATTCCAGAATATTAGCATAATAATATTTATATCATTATATGTATATTAGGAATATTAATTATATATATCATGATATTATATTTTTATATTACTCCTGTGTTTTAATCTCTTAGAAACATGTTATTATGGGATCATCTTTGGATCATTCTCAATACCAACGTGAAACACTCATCTGAATAGAAATTGTTCTTATAACGATCCTGTAGGTCTTTTTTATTCTTCAAAATACGCCGTTTGTTTCGTTTCGTTTTTTTGTGCAAATTGGTTCTCTAACAAAACCCGCAATTTCGTTCTGGGAGAATTGAAATGAACCCTCTGTGCCAATTTCGTCTCTAAGCAATCAAATAATATCCCTAAGTGTGAGGCTTACGTTCAATAAATTCATCTCTAACTCCATTCAATAAAACTCATATTCCCAGGTCCTAGTAGCCCGTTGCGAGCACGACGCTGTGATGCAGGGTCCGCAAGGCGAGACCCAGTTCCTGTCGATCAAGGCGCTCAACGAGTGGGATTCCAAGGTGGCCAACGGCGTCGAGTGGCGCCAGAAACTGGACACGCAACGCGGAGCGGTGCTGGCCAACGAGTTGAGGAACAACTCTTGCAAGCTCGCTAAGTGGACCGTGCAGGTAAGAAGACACTAAATTATTAATTAATAGTTGCGCCCCGCGGCTTCGCACGCGTTGTGCCTTTGGAAACGTTTATTTGTATGCAAAATTTCAGCCCGAACTGTTCAGACGATTGACGAGAGATTGAGATTGACATAATGTCGCTTGATATAGTTTCCTTATGAAATAATTTTCATTTTACAGAATAAAGAGTTTTATGTTTTACGGCATGCGTGCACTATTATGTTGCCATTAAGCCAAATAGAGCAACCGACGAAAGAAGAGTTTTTCAAACCAATTTTGTTTTAAATTGGTCAATTTGCTTCTTTACGCGTCAGTGGGATGTCGTTATTATTATTTACTTACTCCTGCGAGTCAGCGACCTAAACACAATATTGGCATCCCACACAAGACATTTCCATGGATCTGGCTTCTGACCTGTGTCTCGCCAGCTATCGGCATACATATTCACGTGTAATTATAAACTTTATCTCAAGAAGTCCTGAAAGTTAAATTCTGTGATAGGTCTGGCAGTGTACGACAAACTACCAGACTCTGTCGCATCTGATGACAGTCTACCTTGTTTTAAATTAAGACTAAAACGATGACTTGTCGAACAGAGTTTCTAGTCTGTAAACGAATTACTAGAACACTAATTGTGTATCCATTTATGAATAGTACGTTTATTTTATTTTATGTATCCAATTTTATTTATTTATTCTGTAAATTTTTACTTCATTATGATTTAGTATGCGACTAACTTTACAAAATTGACGTGTCAAGTGGTTTTATCAATACCTTTCCAACATTGGTGGTGGCTTCCAAAAGTGGTTTGTTTTATCAATAAAACTAGCTGCGCCCCGCGGCTGCGCACGCGTTGTTCCTGTGGACATCTTTAAACGTTTCCATATGATCAACGCGTGCGAAGCCGCGGGGCGCAGCTAGTTTATAATAATAGTGTGATGTATTTCTGTATATCTTTTTCTAAATAAATCTCTTCTATTCCAGGCCCTCCTAGCCGGTTCAGACCAGATCAAGTTCGGATACGTGTCCCGCACGCAGGTCCGTGACAACGCGCGGCACGTGATCCTCGGCACGCAGCAGTTCAAACCGCACGAGTTCGCTGCCCAGATCAACCTGTTCATGGACAACGCCTGGGGCATCCTGCGGTGCATCATCGACATCTGTATGAAGCAGAAGGACGGTCAGTATACGATAATACCGCTCTACTGATAAATAGTTTCGAAGATGCAGCCCGGACTCAAAAGTTAATGGTGCAAGACCACTGTGCCTGAACAATATAAGCCATTGATTCTTTTCCGCCTGACATCTCTCCAGTTCTGTTAGTCTGATATTCCATCGGGTTAGGGGATTATAGTGCCAGCACACAAGCTGGCAAAACTAACATAAACAACAATATCCATCTTTCATTTTGCCCCATACAATACTGCACATTATGCTCTTTGTTGCTGTATATATTCATGATACGTACATGTGACTATAAAAGGTTTTTATAAAATAAATAACAGACAAAACTCCAAAGAGAAATGTTTCTACGAAATTAGAGAGTTATTGAATAAGTCTTAAATTCTTAATTTATATTAAACTAGCTGCTTCCGCGGCTTTACCCCCGTGGAATTTTTTGTCACGTCCAAACGACGAGAATGGGATATCCTATATCTTTCTCCTGGTTCTAAGCTGTTTCAGCCAAATCGGTTCAGCCGTTCTTGAGTTATAAATATTGTAACTAACACGACTTTATTTTATACTAGCTGCGCCCCGCGGCTTCGTACGCGTTGTTCCTATGGAAACGTTAAAAGGTGATTTTCATCCCATGGGAACTGATTTATGGGATAAAAAGTAGCCTATGTTGGATTCCAGGACTAGAATTACCAGTATGCAAAATTTCTGCCAGATCCGTCCAGTAGTTTTGGCGTGAAGAATTAACAAACATCCATCCATACAAACTTTCGCATGTATAATATTAGTGTGAAGTGAGATTAGTGTGATATATACATATACATACCTAAATGAGATCTTAAAATATTGAACTCTTGTTTCTATAATAATATTTTCCTACACAGTTTCAATAATAAACACATTTAATTTGTCCACAGGCAAATACCTGATCATGAAGGACCCCAACAAGCCGCTGATCCGTCTATACGACATCCCGGACAATACCTTCGAATCGGACGCCTCCGAGGAAAGCGGCGACGAGCCAGTAGAAACCCCCTTCGCTCCACTATACTCCTATGGGAACACCAAGAGGATTTAGCCATACCGATAGCCATAGCTACTGTCAAGTTCGACTGAAAGGCTAGTATCAACTTTATACTTCCAATAGAATAGCCAGGCTAATTAATTGTACCACAAGTAATTAGCCTAGTTACTGTTGTGTAGCTAGAAATATTGTTGTAGATTTACTTTCAATTTTACAGTGTTATTTATCTGTACAATAATACAAGGTTTTCCGGTTATATGTATCGCTTATTTTTATTCAGATTACAATTATATCGTCACATTTTGTTCTTTTATTACATTCTTCTTTTATTATGAAAAAAAACTACTAAATAATAGATATAAATTAGAATTAGTATTTACAATTGAAGTAACTGCAGGCTGTTGCAAACAATCTACAGGTAGCTCAACTGATCCATATCAATAGTCGGAGCGTGTGCGAGACGCTATTTGCATAGTCCCGCTGTATGACAATCGCCAGATTATTATTAAATTATATGTATATGAGCCAGATTAATTAAGAAAATAATATAAATTTAAAAAAAAAATTCAAAATGCATAATAACAACATCACATGGCACTATTACAGCCTCGTAAGAGATCCATACTATAATTGGAACTAACTTGCAATTATAGTTATATTTTAGCGTACTACTCTTGTTTTACAAACCACAAACATCACATTGATATACTTAAAAAAAAATATTCCATAAATAAATAATGTGATTACTTTAAAGCTAAACTTCCCGCTTCTCGCTTCCAACCTCTTTTCTCAAAGCCTCCTCCTCAGGGCTTTTACCCACATCTTGAACCTTATCCAACACCTCTTCCAAAGTCTTGCCCCTCGTTTCTGGCACGAAAAAGTAAATAAACAACAGCCCTGTATAGCCGACTAGAGCAAAACTCCAGAACACAGTGTAGTGGCCGAATGTATCCTTGACATTCTGATAGCATTTTGTAACAATAAAGCTTAAAATACAAGCGAACATTGTAGCTAAACTAGATGCGGCAGCTTTAACATTCACCGGGAATAACTCTGCCTGCATTACGTAGGGTAAGTTCCCAATTCCATTGGCATAGAATACGTTAAAACCCAAAATACCGATCAATGGTAGAGCTGCTAAAGATGCAAGGGTTTCGTGGCTGACTTGAGCGGTGTCTTGGAGGTAGAAATAGGTGCCTAGGATGGTCATTGATACCGATACTCCGAGGCATGATGTGAACATGAGGATTCTTCGGCCGACGTAGCGTGTTAGGAACGTTGCGCATATACCTGTGAAATAACATGATTTATCATTCAAGAAATGTTTCTACGAAATAAGAGAGTTATTGAATAAGTCCTAAATTCTTAATTTATATTAAACTAGCTGCGTCAGTATTGAGTGAAATAAAATTTTCATGACACTCCAAATAAAATCGGGTTTTTACTATTATAGGTACCTCAACCGCCTGTACTGGTCCACTGCTGGACGCAGGCCTCCTTCTGATAAGCGCCTTAATGGCGTTTATCTAATGTAGGGTAATTTTAGGTACAATTAATTTTAATAGCAGTTATAAAGTTTTGCGCATAAGGTAAACCAATTGTTATGAACCCACGCTAAAACAATCTACAAATAAATTCGTTTTGGAGTTTATTAATAGCAAGATATTTTTTAATAAAAGCAACATGAAGTTAATAAAACTCTAAAAGTACAATTGATTCAAAGTTTCTTTTAGCGAAGATTCATAGTAAATTGCTTACAATGTGAGCAAAACTTCTCATCTGCTATCCAAATTACTTGTACCTAGAAAATAGTAAAACACCTTTTTTCAAGCGTCACTAACCACCTTCATTTATGTTTCATGTTAGTGTGTTTTCAAATGTAACACATTAACGCATTTGCTGTCCAGCTTCCGCCGCGATCCGGAGATCTAAAGGCACGTCTGCGGTTGGGCCATGAAACTATTATTTAATGGAATTTTACCTCGATTAAGCGCTATAGAAAACAATATAGGGTTAAATATAAACCTAAAATAACAGACGTCTTAACATTCAATGCCAAATTTTATAACATTGTCATCAGTGATAATGATAACAAAAGTGCATTGTAAGACGACTAAAATATACGACAAGAAAAGCGTTATATTCATTCAACGAGGACAAAAGGATGGACGTTTTAATTGTTTTGTTACATTAAAATGTTTAAAGGCGATGAATATTCAATGATCAGCAAATTGTTTTAAACTCTGTGATTGAGCTACATAGCGGTCAAACCACACTTGCCAATTAGATCAGCATTATTTCTAAAGAAATGATTTATTCAACGCTTTGTAAGATTCTTCATAAGATTTCTTCTGCGTGTGTTACAGAAATGACGCTGATTTATCCTATTTACTGAGGCGTAATACAACACAGAAATATATTTCTGTGTAATGCACCCATGTCTGCATGCATTGACTCAAATCTACTCGATCAATTATGATAATGTGTTTGGCTTTTTTATTGTATACTAGTTTCTGAACTCGGCTTCGCACGCTTGTTTATAATAATCGCATCACCCACGGAAAATCGTTTATGGGATAAAAAGTAGTAGGTACCCAAGTCTAGACCTACATCTGTGTAAAATTTCAGCCTGATCCGTTCAGTAGTCTTAGCGTGAAGAAGCAAACATCCATCTATTGAAACGTTTGCATGTAGAAGTGCTGATTCGCTCACACATACATAGTTTCGACTGTAATGTCAAGGAACTCACCGGCTGCCAATTGTAGGAATCCGTACACAATGCTAGCGACGGGCCCTGACACTGAGCTGCTTTGTCTAAAGATCACCTCTAAAAATGACTGGATCACGAGGATGCCTGTCATGTATTGTAGCATTTTGAGTCCTGCACAAAAGAACATAAGGTTTAATACTTTGAAACCCTTCAGTAGGTACAGAAACTGTAAGGGCGCTTTCCCTCTATGTCGTAATCGTAAATTATCGTTGGACGAGCTGTTTCCATTATAACGAAGCGACTTGTTTGCTGTCGCGATTTTTTTTCGAAGAACGACTATCGTAAATCGTATGTAGTTGTTCCCATTGGATCGTGATGATATTTAACAGTTCACAGCAGCGACGATTAGATCGTGACCTTTTTATCGTTCCACGACTGTCAGGCCAGCTGTTCCCAATATAACGTAACAACAAAAACAAGTCGTGGACACAGAATCTGTTGTGACGATAGATTGTCGTATCCTAATGAGAACAGCTAGCACGACAGTCGAGAAACGATAAAAGCTTCGTGGCTTCTGTATTCAATAGAAGCATTATAATGACTGAACGATTATCTGATAATCGTGCAGTCCTTTATGCATTTAAATATACAAGCCACTGCAGGATTTTCGGTCGCCACCACGACAACGACACGACACAGGTGGGAACGCGCCCATATTTATACGAAGCTCAGAGATATCGTTGCCTCCGAGTCGAAACCAGCGTTATTGCGTACTACGTCATAAGCACGCGATGATGGCTTGATCTGTACAAATAGGTGACAACAAAGTATAGCATACCTACACTACACCACTCTTATCTTATCTTTCTATACCAGTCAACATGATTATGATTAGGTACAAAATTAGTAGATATGTTTTCTCGTGTAGGTAAATAAATGATAATAGTGCAAAGATAACAAATGATAGGCGTTTATTGGCATGAAGGGTAGACTTTACAGAGACAATCATTTGGTTATGTAATATAGGTGTTTATCAGTCACCGCATAATTAAATACTACATCGTATCCATTTTGAATGGAGCATAAACGTAAACAAACCGCCCATACTTAACCTAAAATTCACTTTGTTGGCGCGTCCTTTTATACGTAATTCATATTCCTTGTCGATTTTAGATCCTCCCTTCAATAAAAATTGCTTACAATTATATCTGAAACTCGACGCCAAGCAAGTGAGATTTTGTTATTTGTGTCGTACTTTGTTTACTAACATGCTTCATTCAAAATGGATAAACCATAGGTATTATCATCATCAGCCGTTCAGTAAATAGGAGGTGCTGGACACAGGCCTGTCTTCACTCCGTCCTTATCTTTTGCCATTCTGTATGTAGGTACAGTTATACATACATACTCGTAGGTAATGGTAAAACTACAGAGGGACTATTTATTTCGTGTGATGATTACACGACACGAAAGAATTGTAGTGCAAAATTAAATATATACCTATACCATTTTGTATCCAGTGGTTGGTTTGGAGTTATCTATTCTTATATACTACTTCGTTTTATAAATTTAATACTTTTATTGGTTACTTACCTCCAACGATATGTAATGCTTTTCTATACTTCACGTTGGTCAATAGTTCAAAAGTGGTAGTCTTATTTTCCATACTTTCTCGAACGTGGGCCCGGATTACGGCCATTTCATCGTCAATCCACTGAAAATAAAATTGAATAATCCCACTAATATTATAAACGCGAAAGATTGTTGTTACTCTTTCACGCAAAACCTACTTAACGGATCGGGCTGATATTTGCATACTGGTAATTCTAATCGTGGAATCAAACTTAGGCTTGTTTTATCCCATAAATTTGTCCATCAAACATATAGGCTTGTTTTATCCCAGTTCCCATGGGATAGAATATCAACGCGTGCGAAGCCGCGGGCATAAACTAGTGGTATATAATAAATATAAACGTGGAAAAGTAAAAAAAAAAAAATATATAAAGTATACCGGAAGAACGAATTGTCTCTGTAAATACTGCTTAGATAAGATGGCAATCTTCAAATTTATTTCGAAGATAAGAAACGTTGACGGCTTTAGTGCCGTAGCGGGCGAAATTGCGCTTGCAATGCTGGTTGTGGGTTCTATTCCCGACGCGCGATCGTTGATTGTGATGAATACCTCAACCTCAACAGCCTGTATTGGTCCACTGCCGGACGCAGCCCTCCTTATAAGCGCCTTATCAGCGTTTATCTCATGGAGAGTAATGCCCATAATCCCCACGCTGGGCATGCGGGGTGGGGATCGCAGTTTTGTGGTATAATTCTTTTGCAGGGGGCACTGCTGCCCGCCACCCGGTTATCCCCAAGTCGCCTCTTACGACACCTGCGGGAAGAGTTGGGGTGGTGCAAATTCTAAGCCAGCAGCACACAGCTATGTTATGCACGGGTATATGCAAATTCTCGTACAATCACTAGTTGCATAAGTAATGTAACTACTTATACCAGTCATCAGCTGTGGAATTACTCAAAGACCACCCATTCTATATTGACATTTCAAAGCCCTTTGAATAAATAGCCTTCGTAATTTGCAATTGTATGGCGAAGGCCATTAAAAGGGTTTGACAACCTCTGAGGCGTGACGGGCGAAGGTCCACCTGCGACGCAGGAGGTTGCGGGTTGGATTCCCGCCTCAAACCGGGACAAATATTTGTACGCTTTGCAGATATTTGTTCAGAGCGTTCTTGATGTTTTGTATAGCAGTTATCCAGTGCCCATAACACAAGCTCTGCTTAGCTTGGGGCTAGATAATACTGTGTGAATTTTCCAGCATTATTTATTTATTTAAATGTAGGAATAGGATGGGTGGTTTCTGCGTAAACCACAGGCATAACACATGCTTTTCTTATTTTGGGGCCATCTGACGCTTTTATAATTTCCAGGACTATTTATTTGATATTTTATTACCTTTTCATCCGTCGCCCCTCGCAATCTAGTAAACTCTCTCCTAGCCGCTTCTACTCTTCCATCTTTCAAGTGGTAATATGGTGACTCTGGTATCCAAGAACATAGCAGCACATATGCTATCGGTATAACCAATATTATACAGTTCAATGTTGTGTAAGACACGAACGGACCAATGCTGTATATCATGAGACTTCCGAAATTGTTCATCACTTGGACCATCATGCCAAGAGAGCCTCTTATTTCTTTGTCTGATATTTCAGTTACGTATATCATTGTTACCTGAAATAATGGATTACAATTTAGGTACCAACAGCGGAGCAATGCAGCCAGCGTCTTAGGGACGCTTCCGACTGGTACCTGTAGATTCATTATGAATGTAAGCGGGTTAACTACGTCCGAACCTTATTTGTGTTGGAATCTTACATTTATAATGAATTCGTCAAACCACGAAAGTTTCAATACCTGTAGATTGCTAACCTAGTTTACACAACTATAATTTGCGTACCGAACTAAAATTAACAGTATAAAAATAAAGTTAAGTACGTTGTTAGCGCATATTGTAGCTAAGCCATTTGCTATGAATGAACCAACGCTAAATTAAACTATGAACCAATTGTCGTTTTGTAGTTTTTCTAAAATCAACATTACTCGTATTGTCGATGCCTTCCAAAACTAAAACTGATTGAATATTTGTTTCAGCTATGATTCATATGACGTAGGTACTAGGGATTGCAAATTCCCGGTTTTTCGAGGAACCGAGAATCCCGGGAAATGTTGAAGTCGGAACCGGGAAATCCCGGGAATTCCCGGGAAATATATTTATTTTGTATTTTTACTAAAATTAGATAATTTAACTGCCTCTTAAGCCATGTCGCTTATATCACCTGATATAACATACCTTATATTGCATAGGTATGCGATATAAGGTATATTAGAGCTGTATTTCTATACATCTGTTAAAATGAATATCAAGTTCTTAATTCAATGTGGTCGATGTGTTTTCTTCCCTCGTTCGACAACAAGCTTTAAAACTTTTCGTTCTAAAGAGTCGTGACTGAATCCAGCACCTTCATTCACTGCACTACCTACAACAACACTCTCAAGGCAGCAAAACTCCATGAGGCTGGACTTGATCTTGATAAGCAGAAAGTATCTTTGTGTGAAAAATAGCCGAATATAAGAATTAATTATTACAAAAAAGCTATTTTAAATCAAATTAATCGGTTTTAAATTGTTATTTTTATCACAATCAAAACACGCTTTGGTCTATCCAGTTCCAAGATTTATTACGAAAGGTTGATTCAATTTAAGGTTCAATCACTTAAAGTACGTAAGTTTTTTATTTCAAAATGGAGGTACATTATGCATGCACACGGAAGCTTGATTGGGGCACTCTCTTATACATTTTGGACTGTTTCCATTCATCTTTACCACCCTGACTCTACAGCCGCGGGTGGGCTTAGATCTGGTAAAATGCGCCATTCTCTCCTATTCTTGGCTTTTTTTACTGCCAGCCGGTCACTGCAATTGCCTTCAGGTCTTGTTGGACTCCATCGACCCACCTGGGTATCAGTCTTCCAGGGGGTCGTCGGCCATCAGGTTTGCCACCAGTAGTCACCATCCAGGTACAGCGTCGAAGATTCGTCTTTGTATTTTTCTTTAAAACGAGTCTTTCGGTTTTCTTGGTTAGAACCCATAAGTCATTTTCGAGGCTTACGTAAGAACTGCACGTTGTTGCGTTTTGTAAATGAGTAGTTTAGATCTTCTAGATCAACCTAAAGCGTAAATATTTGAAAAGGTTGAAGAAGAATCTATTAGCAGCTTTAATTGTTCTATTGATTTCCACGTCCACCTTGTTTGTATAGGCTACCGTGAGCCAAGAAGATAAACGCTGTTCTAGTTTGACCGAAACCGCTGTACCGCTCCTGAGGTATGCGCGCGGCGAGACGGGGGGGGGGGGAATATAGGCCCTCGTCGGTCGCTGAGATCCATCAGTATGCTGTCAACGCTCACGGCGGCGATAGGTAGCTTTTGTACCGTACTGTATGTCAGATGCATACGAGATAAATATGAAAAGATGGGGGAGCGCTATCTCGTGATGCCAAGACCATCAAAGAAAGCTTTGAATGTAAAAGTGATCGCGATAGTAGATTTAATATTATTATCGATCCATTAATAATAAATTTGCAGAACGACTCCAATTCAACTTCCAATGGCGAAACGGAAGATGAAATTGAAGTAGAATCTATGTCAGAATATCTGTAGAAAATTTAGTTATAGAAAAATATAATCGTTACATAATATAAACATATTTTCGTTTACCTACCGATATCCTAAGAGCTATCCGACAATATCGATCTCATGTGTACTCTTGCTCTTTTTTCCCCGGTCCCCACCTCGCCGCACTTTCCTAAGGAGCGGTACAGCGGTTTCGGTCGAACTATACCAATAGTTATAAAAAATGAAATGAAAATGAGAAGCTTGTATAACTATTGGTAACACCAATTTGGACACAGAAGGTGACTACGTTTAATTTAGCTTTTTCCTACCTTTCTTGACTCTTATGGCGGCGTGGTAAGCATGTTTCATGGCAGTTAATTTCGCCCTATCAGATCCAAATCATCGGCATAACCCAGAACTTGAACTGATTTCAAAGGAATGGTACCGTTCATTTAAATTTTTGAGTTTTTCTGCACTTGTCAAGTCTATATTGAAGACTAAGAATGAAAGAACGTCCTTGACAAGGACCACCGAAATTTCGGAGGGGCTCTGATATATCGTTCTGCATCCTGACAACACTAGCCGAACTTCTCAGAGTCATTTTGGTGAATGCTGTTTACTCTTTGATTGCAGCAAAAATAATTACTGATTGAAATCAAGTGATATAAATCATGTCAACCCTGCCCAGTACCGCGTAGGTACCCGATATATTTGAAATGCTATAAGACGAAATGAAATATATTAAGTTATGTCGTTTCGGTATTAGTACATAAATTTCCCGAAATTCCCGAAATTTCCCGGGAAATGAATTTGGATTTCCCGGTTCTTAAATGGGCCAAAAATTTCGGGAATTCCCGGGAATTTCGGAACCGGGAATTCCCGGGACCAAACCCTAGTAGGTACTAGCTACCTATTTGTATGGTTTTTTTAACTCGTATACTTATTTAACATGGTCGGATTGGAAGCAAATGTTCGCAAAACTTCCTATCTACTATCAAAATGTATTGAAGAACCTAGTAAACTCGATTAGTGTTTTTACGCGTGACCAATGAAAACCATACAAATAGGTACCTAGTACCAACGTTGTGTAAGCGAGGCTACGAAGTGTTGATGTTTGTAATGTGAAATTAGGCATAGGTAGGGTAGTTCTTACCACTGCGATGATTCCCGTTGCAAGTCCCATCAGAAATCGGGCGACATACAGTAGCTCAACTATCTTCATGAAGACCATGATACTCTGAAAATAATGTGAAAACATAAGAATCTTTGATGAGTAGAATTTTAAACCAGCCTTTAACATAACAGGTCAATGATGTTATCCATATCCTAGTACAAATATTTCATAAGGCCTTTTGTGAGTTGGAAAATAAATGGTTTTTATTTATTATTATTATAAACATAAGAACCTTGATCTGACTCAAATCAAAGCAACTAGACATAACCTGTGGCTAACTTAGCTTGACAACCGACGTGGCGCGGCAGGGCGGGCGAACGTCCGCCTGCGACGCAGGAGGTTACGGGTTCGATTCTCGCCTTGGGACAAATGTTTGTACCTAATAACGACCTCTGAGGCAGCGGAAAAAGGTCTTCCGCCTGTGACACAGGAGGTTGAGGATTCCATTACCGGCCCGGGGCGCTTGTATGATTTGCAGAAAATTTCATTCCTGATTTGTGTCGAGTGTCTTATCATCAGCAGCATCCCAACTCTTCCCGCGCGTGTCGTAAGAGGTGACTAATAGATATCCGCCGTGGGGCACCAGCGCCCCCGTACAATAATTCTACTTATAAACTGCGATCTCCAACCCGCATGCCCAGCGTGAGGATTGGGCTTTGCCCTCATGAGATAGGTTACAGCCAATATGGTGCTTATGAGGTCTCAGCATGGGTAGGTAACGTTTACGGCTGAACGAACTACCACCTCCAAACTAGGACAGTTAATCAAACCACGCTTGGCAGGCAATTGGTATCACAGAGGGTGTGTTAAATTATTATACAAGGTTTCAGGACATCCACATGGCTGAGTTGGAATAGTCGTCCTTGAGCCCTATGTGGACTTTTTATCATTATTTGTATATGTAACGTACCTACCGCGCCTATTAAGGCTGGTGCAGATGAGCTGAAGATAGTTCGTCTTCGGCCGACTTTCTCGTTCAGCACTTGGCCGATGTAGCATCCGAAAAGGGCTCCCAAACCATGCAGAGACACCACCCATGATGTTTGTGTCTAGAAATATTAAGATTATAGGTAGGTAATAGATAATGTTTATTTGGAGCATGAGATGTACGGTGAATTAAAGTCGTGCTGACACGGACTGCCTGAGCCTTTCGCCGTCGGGACGCTGCTGCTACGTGTGCGTCAAGTTAGCAGCCACACCATGGAATTTGGTGGTTTCAACTATGCCAATAAATGTGCCATAAAATTAAAATAAAACACCAGCGGCGCACTAAAAGGACAGTACTGGTGAAGAGGCAAACAAGGCAAGGACTCATTACCTGATAGAATCAGCCGTCCGTAGGATTTAACGAACCCACTATCTAGCCCCTCTGGCGAGTTAGTTTAGTATAGGTACAATAATTTAATGCGCATCGAAACTTGATCCAAATTAATTAAATAATTGTAATTTATTTAAACGTGTCTTTAATTTTAATGAACTTATTCTGGGTGGCCAAGACCAGGAGCAACGAATTTATTTTAACGTTTACTAGGAAGGTACCTACTTACAACAAAACAGAGCACCGCTAATCTGATAACTTACCCTGCTTTAACCAAATAATGGTATCGATTATGTTGTTTTAGAAATTAAGGATTTAGGAATGTCAAATCATACATTTCGATTCCTTAATCGATTCCTTAATCCTTATTTTAGCTAGAATGTAAAATGGAAGATAGGTAGGTAACTATTCAATTTGAAAAGCTCCTATAATTTACATTCGTAAATTTTATCTTATCCTATAACAACAGAATCGACACCATTATGTAGATACCTAGGTAAGTAATTCTTACATCTGATATTTCTATGTTAACTGCTCCACTCTTGAACTTCGGGATAGCTGGCGATGACCAAGCTAACGTGGCCCCAGTGAACACGAATGCTACAGCAGCTGAAAAATAAACCAGTCTTTGACCAAGTTTCTTAACTTACGCGTTAAGAACACATTAAGGTTTGTGTAACCTTCATAGAGATATAATTCTATCTCTATGGTAACCTTAATATTATAAATATTCACGGTTATGTACCTACCTATGGTTTATCCATTTTGAATGAAGCATGTTAGTAAACAAAGGACGACACAAACAACAAAATATCACTTGCTTGGCGTCGAGTTTCAGATATAATTGGAAGCAATTTTTATCGGGAGGATCTAAAATCGACAAGTAATGTAAATTACGTGTAAAAGGACGCGCCAACAAAGTGAATTTTAGGTTAAGTATGGGCGCTTTGTTTACGTTTATGCTCCATTCAAAATGGATACGATATAATTATCCCGTTTATTTACCTATTTTTCATGAACAGGTTTAAACTCTGTCGTCGTGGTCACGGATGAGAGCAAGGGTCATACTCCAAGGAGCTGGTGAGCTGGATAGGAACCTTACTGCCACTGGCCTGCATTTTTGTAACTTTCTACCATCACATGTTCTTCAGAAAAACAAAAAAAATTGGTAGGTACCTACAATAATAACAAAATAGGTAAGTAAATAATCGCGATAAATACCCGTGAATATTTATACCGTTGTTATTAAAATATGTATAGGTACTTAAAGTATTTGTTAATGGTTGGTAAATTTGGTAACTAAGTACCTACGTAGGAAGGTACTTCCTTTTATTTCAAATTATTTAGGAATAAGTATACAATAGACCACGGACTATACTTACTATACTTTTGATTACTTACCGCAACAACCAGCCAAATACTGTATCCTTCTGTTCATTGTTGCTGCCACACTGACTCAACAAGTAATGAAACCACAAAACAATAAATGTTGTCTTATCTTAAATGTACGTAACGTGTAGGTTTACGTACTTACCTACTAACTAGCTAATAAGTACTACAAAAGCGCGTCGAAATGAAATTGTACGCAAGCTAACTCATCCCAAATAAAAGTACTAGCAACTATTTTAACGCACAGCACAGCTAGACAGAAAAATAATGAAACTGATAAAATCCAAGAATGTGTTAAAAATAATATTGAAAACCCGCGCGCGCGCTTCACTTTTGCGCAGCGACCGACGACCGACGACGCGCCTATTCGAATGTCGACGTTCAAATGCATGCTTTATAAATTTTATTATAGCTCTTTGAATGCGCGGGCGCATAATTTATTACCATGAAGTTAGAGTAGTAGTAGTAGGTTTTTATTAGTAGGTAGGTACTTATTAAAGCCACATTGTATTTTATTTACAAAAAGATGTCTACATAAAAATATAACTTTTTTTTATCAAATAAAAGGGAAAAATAAAAGTCACACTTGAGGTCAAGCAAAATGTAATTAAAGCATTGGGTGCAACAAGGGTGTTATCTAGAAAAACCAAGTTTTGAAAAACTTAATTTTAAAAAAGTTTTAATGTAAATACACTCGAGAGCAATGAATCCGGGTCACTTAAAGAATCCTAAAAATCGTAAATTGGAGTATTGACTATTGGTCAAAAGTTATGTTCTCCGACGAATCAAAATGTATGCTCTACAAGCACGATGGAAGACACAGAGTGTATCGAAGACCAGGGGAAAGATTCAAGCAAGCAAGCATCGAAGAAAAAGTAGCCTACGGTGGTGGGTCTGTACTTGTGTGGGCCGGAATTTCTTCTGAAAGTCGCACAGAGCTGGTGATCATAGAAAACGGCTCTTTAACTAGCGTAAGATATGTGGAAGAAATCCTCAATGATCACGTTGGTCCATTTATGGTCAATTTAGGTGAGGATGCTATATTTATGCATGACAATGCCCGACCTCATACAGGTAGGATTGTGAATGACTACCTTCAAGAGATGAACATTACTCGTATGGAGTGGCCAGCGCGCAGCCCGGATATCAACCCGATCGAGCATGCTTGGGACGAGCTAGGCAGATGCGTAAAACAACGAAACCCTCCCCCAATCACGCTTTGTGAGCTCAAAATTGCTCTCACAGAGGAATGGGAGAATATTCCCCAAAATCGTATAAGGAACTTGGTGTACAGCATGCCAAACCGCGTAAACGCAGTAATGGAAGCACGAGGAGGCAATCCGAAGTATTAAAATTCAAGAAAATCGTAATAAAGTTCAAAAATTTCATGTTTCCTATTTTTGTTTTAAGGAGAGATCAGCAGTTTTTTTCTTTATGTAATTTTGTGTTAATAAAATGTATGGTGACTCATATTTTTTTTACTTTCATTTAAGGAGTATTACATTGTCTATTAAATACAATTTATTGCATTAACCTATCATTTTTAGTTTCCGAGATTTTTAACATTCTTTAAGTGACCCGGATTCATTGCTCTCGAGTGTATTAGGTATATCTTTTTAATATACCTATAACTGTTAATGTATTAATTATTCATTTTTCCTATATGTTAGCAATTAGGTTCAGGTATTATTATTAATTTAAAACAAATCTGTTTTTTTTCAGATATGCCTTTCTTGCACCCAATGTTTCAATTACCCTACTAAGTTTAATGTTTACAACTACAAAGATCTTACTTAGGTTTGTACAACAAGTTATTTTTGTATTGTGTGTGTCATGCATGTCTGTTTTCAAGTTCAAGAACCCACTATTTGGCAAAATGATTATTTTCATTTCTTGCTCAACACTTGCCTTTATAATTAAAATTTAATAATAAATCACTTATTAATGTTTAGGTAGGTACAAAATCTGCTGGCATTCTAGCAATCAGTTTCTTAATATCTAAAGCTACTACTGGATTGGTTGTGCAAATATCTTTATCTTCATAGGGAGGTAACAGAATGACTCCTGCAAAATGGATAGTATCTTCTTCTTCTCTAACAACAAGACGATTCTTTTTCAACCAAGATACAATTTTGTTTTTTTTCAGTTGTAGATCAGCAGTGCTTATTGTGACTTTTTGTTTTCGCTCTGGAGGTTTGATGCTTTTGTTGTTTTCTGTGATATCAACTTTCACCACAACACTGCCAGGAATCACAATGGTTTTAAATTTTCCTTCTTCACTAGGTACTGGAACTGAAAGAATGATGCTGAAATAAAGTTTATCTATTAGTAATTGAATTCACCAGTCTATTTTTTTAGGTCTGTTTATTTGGAGGAATCTATAAATCATATTTAGAGGTTGATTTCCTTGAGGTAACTATAATAAATTTTCTGCATTTTTACTATATTTTCTGGTGTAACCCTGTCTTAGTCTCAGTGAATATGCCTGTGGTTTGTTAACAATTGTACCTTACATTTGGCTGGAATATAAATTATAATGTACCCATGCTTAGTTTAGTTACCTATAAGATACTGGATCGATGGAATGAACAAATCCATTATAACATAGGTCTCTCTCAAGTGTTAAAATAACATACTTTTCTATGTATTGAATAAGTTCCATAGGTTCTTTAGCCTGAAATTCTTGTGGTATCTCTTCATCTTCCACCATTTTTTCCAAGATCGCTTCGGATTTATCTTGAATGAATACCTGAACCTTTTTGTGAGATATCACACTGGAGCTGTCACTCATCATCATCAACCAAACACCGATTAAAATTTATAAGTTGAACAACAAACAACATTCACAAGTTCACAACAACAAACAAAATAGTTTTTTTGGTTATGATTATGAGCAAAGAGAATACAATAACTTTGTTACATTGATATAGAAGTATACTTCTACGCTTTGTTATGAGCTTCAACTTCTTGTTTATGGCGCCGCTCACTTTTCGCTAAAGCTATGACCAAGGAACAACTCTGCCAGTGTCCGAGCCATCAAGATTTTATAGTACCTACCTACATATAAAAGTGTACTTAAAGCACTTTTTCAATTCAATTCGTTTATTAAAAACCAGACCTAACATTACAGAGTTCTCCAATGTGTTACGTCTAGGATCGTGTCTAGGACACCTACTTGCTAGGTAAATCTTTATAAATATCATCCATCTTTAAACTTAAATAAGAATATTTAAACAACATTGTCTGTACTTAAATTTAAATCATAGATACTAAGTAGTAGGTAGGTATATTAGACATTATAAAGAATCAACAAACAATTAAATAAAATATCAGTAAAAATAATTAACAAAATAATTCTCGAAGAAATATCTAATAATAAATAAAAAAAAAGACGTGTGGCACTCGGGGACTGCCGCGGTAAAGCTATTGCAATGCCATCTAGAGGCGAGTTGCTGAACTAAAGAGACAAACGTCAAGGTTTTTTCGTTACAGAATTTCTGGATTCGGTCCCCGCGCTCAAGGCCCGCGATAGAAGCTATGCAATAGCTTAAAAATTACATAAGTATTAGACATTCTCACAATAGATAAGGCACATTCGCGCTATCAACTACCATCCATCCGCGAACAGGTCAACCTGAGGATGCTTGGCGAGGAGGTTGTTCAGAGCGCGCTGGGCGCGGGAGATAGGAGCCTGCTGGCTGTTCAGTGTTCAGTTCACCCTTTGATCGAGTGGACACATTACAAGTTTGAACATCATAGACTTGTCATATCAATGCCGGCCGAGTAATTCGAGTGAACTTCTTTCCGGCCCTTGTGGGGGCACGGAGAGGAGGGGGGCCTCGAGGCGTGGCCTCTTTACCTCGCCGCGCCGCCGCGCCGGCCGGCTTCAACTCGAGGGGTGACGACCCCTCGGTCCGTGGGTTAACCTTCATGGCCCAAGACGCAGGTGCCAGTCTCTAGCTTCGTGGAGCTGCAGCGCGCCCCTGCGGGTCGCAAATATGCTCTTTTTTGCTTAGTGAAATATATTTTTGCTAATTATTTATGTGAGAACCAGCTGTGTGAATAGTCGTTATTCAGATTTATTTTTGTGGTTGAAAAATGGTTAAATGCGCCATAAATCTTTGTAAAAATGATAACGGGACGAGGACTAAATTAAATTATCGCATCATCGGATGATCATCGGTTACCAATTTTTCACCTAATAACTAAATGAAAATTCGTTTCACGGGGGTGGGACGCGGCACCACATGAACCCCTAGCTTCACCACAACCTGCCATGCCGATTTGATTAGTTATGATGTGGTCTCAGACCAACTAAAAAATCTACCAACTAAAAAAAGATTTTTTACTTGGTCTGAGGATGTGGTCGGCATTTTTGTCGATGTTTCAAAGAAGAGAAACGTTAATATTTTATAAATTAACAAAAACTAACAGGCTAAAGGTTTCTTTGTCCTACATTAGTCTACATCTTGAAGCCACAGAAGAAAGAAATAAAACATTATTTCTATGTTTATTTTAATTTTGAGTAGGTATTTTATTTTCTTATGTCTTTAAACATCGGTACTTACCTAATTATAAAAATAAAGATATTTTGGGAAAATCTAAATTAAAGTCAAGATAAGGGTAACATATCTTTATTTCTATGAATAGCTACAAATGCTACAATACATGAACACATGAGAAAATAAAATTCTATAAACTAAAATAAACATGGAATTAATGTTTTATTTCGGACGATTAAACTCATTCCTTTTAGTTTTTGTTATTTTATAAAATATTAACCTTACTTAGAAAACATGTAAAAAAATATCGACAACATCCCATAACTAGTTAAATCGGCCGGTTGCAGTGAAATGCGAGGGATCATGTGTTTCGACCCCTGTTTCACCCCCGTGAAACTAATTTTTATTCAAATATTTTAGGGTAAAAAAATTTCTAACCAATGATCCGATAATTTGATTTAGTCCTTCGTCCCGCTATCATTAAACGCTACGCTGTCAAAGATTTATGGAGCATTTAACCATTTTTCAGCCACAAAAAATAAATCTGTATTAATACTGTTCACACAGCTGGTTCTCACATGAATAATTGTCATTCTCCTGTCTACGCTGCTGGGCATTTTGGGAGGCCATCTCTCTATGGCTAGTAGGTACCTACTATATTATAATCTCTATGGTCCAAAAGTTTGTGAAAACTTGTTGCCCTCTATAATTTCAATATTTATTTTTATCAATGCAGCACAACTCGTTCTGTGAACATTTCAACTGTGTACCTTATTATGATAAATATCTGTCCGCAAGCTGTAGAGGCTTAACACAATCACTGCCCAGTCTTGGCAGCGCAACCCCCTACAGGACACAGACTGGCACCTGTGTCATGGGCCATGGCCGTTATTACATAGGCTGCTACTGAAAGGCTGATTTTACCCGTATTTTAACAGGTTTCTCTACAAATAAAAGATAGTTAGAGTTTTTAGTTATTTATTCTTACAAACTATATGTTCATTTCTTGGACTTGGCTTCTCGGGTGGCTTTCCTCTCTACAGCCTTTGCTACCTGTTTTTCTGTCTTCAAGTTGCCTTTCTTGCAAAACCTTTGATTCTTGAGGAATTTGGTGTCCATCTAAACAAACAAAAAATAAATAGGTAAGTAATATATAGGTAGGTAAGCAATGCAGACATATTTTTTTAATACATAGAAAACATCCAGAACTCCCAAAAGAAAAGGCAGGAATCAAACCAACTGCTTCCTGTGTTTCAGGAAAACCGAATAGAAAACTTCAAACTATGTTGCACTAAAGTTGAACATAATGCCAGATAGCATTCTCTATTTTTGCTTAAGGGTGTTGATAACTTAGGTTTTAAGTTATTCTGTATAATGCTATGGAGCATAACGGTAGTTTAATGTACAAGTTAGTCAGCTATGACAGCTTATAATAGTTGATTTATGCTTGTTTTCTAAATGGTAAAATAGGAAACTGATGGGGTGGAAAAATAAATGTAAACAAAACTTACACCAAGAGTAGATTCATGCCTGAACTTAGTGGGCTTCTTGATCCCATTCCTGTGAGCTTTGCGGCCTGGAAAATAAAGAAACCCCAGTCAGAAGCCTGCCCATTCCATAAACCAGTTGATAAACAAATGTACTTATTACAGATTTGCAATGTTGATTTTAACGAGAACTTATTATAGGACCAGAAACGAAAGTGTCGATAGTTAAACATTCAGTTATTTGTTTCTTGAAGAAGTTATTGGCGGCATTCCACTTTACTTACTCTGGTTGTGATTTGTGTGATTCTTTGACTTTGCCATTTTATCAAATCTTGTGTCCTGAAATTAAAAATACCTATGAATAATAGTAATCCAAAACTACACTGTTTAAAATAACAATCTTCACTTTCACTTTTTCTAAAGATTTCATAGATATTTTCTGATACAAAAATAAAAATATCGAAAACTAACCTACACGAACAGCAAAATATCGTAAAGAAAGAACTGACTGTCAAATTGAAATGAAAGATTGCAAAATGTGTTAGGTGTTTCATTGCAGTCAAAAATGACAGTGACAACCATGACAATGTAAAAACGGGTGTGGCCACAAAAGTTCAAATTTTCACAAAATTCAAGATAAAAAACCAAACAAGGTCGTTCAAGGTAGTTTTCCGAATTTTCTGTCTAAAAGCTTCGATCAGGTATTTTGCGGCCTCTCCCGTAGATACCTAGAACCTTGCATAGATAACACTCGAAATCGCGAGAGCCTGACAAGTTTTGTGGATACGAAACAACAGGTTAGTGGAGTCGAAATAGTTTTATTTTATTTTGTAAACACATACCTACCTGTACCTCAATATAAATAACGCTGTTTTACAGAAATAGTCTGTAGATTATACCGTTACCTATTACAAACATAGGCCTTAATTATTTGACTGTCATAATTTTTTTTGTTTTTTTTTAGTTTGAAGATTGTTTATTAATTATTTAGGGTACTAGACATAAACCTATGACATAAAGACTTAATATTTGGAGACAACCGTAATTTTATCGTCATTTTTAATAATAAATAATTTGATTACATTTCATTTGATAGGTGTATAAACTTTTTCCTGTTGTCTAATTTTTGTATCGAATCAAAACCATACCTAACCTGTTTGTTTAATCATATTTGCATTTCAAGACCAACATTATGAACCTAGCCAGCTTCTTAATAAGATAAACATGCAATATTTTTTTTTATTTCTCTGGTCTATAAAGATTTTAATCGAATAAGAAATCGGCATTGTAAGTCGCAGTGTATTGCACTATTCCTTACTTTAGTTCAGTGGTGCATCAATCAAAGCAGGTTTTTTGCATATGTTACGATTTTGACTTTGTTTTAAATTCATGAATAAAGATGTTATTGTTATTATGTCATATTTTTAGCATAAGAGGACTAGTTTGTGATTATTATTGATTTAAACATTTTATTAATTTCGGTAAAATAGTTTTATTTATTTTATTACCTATTAAATAGGAAACAAATGAATTTATATATGATGTATGTTGGTTAAATTTTAATAAGGCGTCTCGTTTGTCATCTTCATTCTTCTTCATTATTTTCAATAAAATAATGTAGGTATTTAGGAAGGTACCTACTTCGTTTCACGACGAAGATAAACGTCCGGAATAATCGATTCGCCGCGTGCTAATCAATAATTCTTGATTTTTCGCGCGTGGCCTATGTTTTGACGACGACACCACACCTCACACCTGCACCACTTCAGTAAAAAATTGAAAAACTCTTGCACGCAGTTTCCCCGAAAGATAGGGAAAATTTAGTTAAGTTGTCACGCACATACAACTGACATTAGTGACATTCAGACGGTGACGTGACGTTGTTTATACTCAAATCGAATCATTTTATGTTTCGTGTTCTTAGTAAAGACCGATTTTCAGGCATAAATTATATATTTGTCTCATTTTTGCCCGGCTACTTTTCCCCACATTTTTGTATTCTCTCTCTCTCTGTTTCTATTGCTATAAAAATAAATGTGTATGTGGAATGTTTCAGTCTCACTGAATTGAATGGAGTTTCGTTCGCGAAGTGAATCGTGTCTTGGAAGTTGGAAGTTGTAGATGATAAAAGAACCTAAATATTATTTGTTATTGAAGTTTAAATAAAGGAATTCTTACCATGGTCATTCTAGAAGGTCAAGCTGGAGATGCGAAGTCCTTACTCAACGAAGAGTCTGAGAAAGAGGAGGTCAAGACTGCAGTGCCCTTATCATTAGAAAGTATCCTTTGCAAAAATAGTGTTCCCTCTTCCCAGGGTTTGATATCATTTGATTGTATTCATTACCATGAATGCTTTGTTTGTTTGCGAAGAAGAATTAATAATTATCTTGAGTTATTAATTCAATATCCATTGATGACAGTCAGTGTTCATGTTCATGCATAAAGTTCAACATCTTTCAATAAATAAAATGAAACATGCCCTGATAATGTATGGTTGAACACAAAAATAACATTAGATACTATATTTTATTATTGTAATTCTTTATTGTATATTAACTTACTTATTGATGTCACAACTCGATGATTGTTTTATTTTCTACATTTACATAATTTCCTATAATACAGTTTTTCCTTTCTCAGGCTTTTATAGTAGGTATGAAACATAAAAACCCTTAGCACAAATCAGTATTTCGTCTAACGAAGGATGCTCAACAGCAGCATGGGTTACGGCATGCAGATTACCAGAGATACCGGGGTTTCTGCTCCCGTCGTATACGAAGACTGCGGAAAGTGCTCAAAATACCTCAGGTATCCATCTACCATTTACATTAGTGCAGTTTTCATCCTATCTAGCCAATGCTAAACCTCAATGCAAACTTCAAATGTTCTAATAAATTGTCTTATGCTAGTTATGTAGAAAAGTTTGTTAAAATTAAATATTTCATCATATTTGGCTTACATACCATTATTTTCATGAGTCAGCAAATAGGATTGCTGTGATGACATCTATCACATAGATTTCTATTATTCTGAAAATCGATTTTCTATTATCATAACAAGAATCTGAAAATAAAATTTCTTGATCATTATTCAGTTTCAAATCTAAAGGTTGCTTGTCTTTTCACAAAATTTTAAATAGGTTGTGTTCTTCATAGTTTACAGTGTAAACTATCCATAGAATACTAGAAATTACCATACTTAATTTCTAAGAAATCAAATAATATCCCAGTCATTTGTGTGCGTTAAGTTAGCAGCCCCACCATGGAATTTCGTGGTTTCAACTATGCCAATAAATGTGCCATAAAATAGTGCTTCTCGGTGCCTTAGTAAAATAAATAGTACCCCCAGTACTTTATGAGATATTTAGGTCTTTCACTGTGGCTGACTGAAGTCAAGCTGGCAGCCCCACTGATTTCGACGAAACTATAGCGAGATAAGAATCGTAAACTATGCCAAATAACTGTCATGTACGATATCTAGTTCTCCTGCAAAGCTCAGTAATAGACCTTTTGTGGATTAAGAGATATTTGGCTATGAACGTCTACGTACATTATACAGAGTACAGATAAGTACAAAAGTTGACATTACTATTTGCCACTAGTCGCTATAGCGTTTATTGCATCTGAACTGAAGTGCTTGCTTGAATTTATTAACGGCGGAAACAGAGGTTGGTGGTCACAAACTAAACCTAAACTTACAGCGGTATTAAAAAAAGCATACAATAGTACCACAAACTACCCAATCAATTATTGAAAATTCCTTTGTTCAACGTAATAATAAGATAAAATAAGTGGCAGCGCGGCGCTAGTTTGAGTCGTTAATTTTTGGCTTTAACGGTATAAAATCCGTACGACTTCGTTGTGTAGTGGTTATCACATCCCCATACTAAGGGGAGGATGCTGGTTTGAGTCCCGTTTAAGCTGAAATTTTGGGGATATTCTTTGATTTTTTAGGGCCTGTGTGTTGTGTGGTCTTGTGGAGTGTGAATTCATGAACTGTCTGGGGATCTTTCTTTTTGCAATAGTTAAATTAATCATTAGAATGGGTCCATACAATTTATGAAGAAATCATCATTGTTTTGTCCATACGTTCAAAAAAGGTTTAAAATGTCAGCCCTTTTACAGGCTTATAGTTGCAGCTCTAATACCTCTATCATAAAAGTTTGCATTTAATTATCTATCATAGACTACTTAATAGTGCTTATAGGTACTAACTTAGCCGTACCTTATGCCGTGTGGCGCCGGCGGCATAGAATTTGCACCACCCCAATTCTTCCCGTGGGTGTCGTAAGAGGCGACTAAGGGATATCTTCTGGGGGGTGGGCAGCAGCGCCCCCTGCAGAACAAATCTTCCACCAAACTGCGATCCCCAACCCGCATGCCCAGCGTGTGGATTATGGGCATTACCCCCCCATGAGTTAAACGCCAATAAGGCGTTTATCAGGGGGAGGCCTGCGTCCAGCAGTGGACCGATACAGGCTGTGGATGTGGATACTACCTTAGAGCTACTTAATAGTGCTTACAAACCTTACTTCCAGGGTGATCGGCGCCACTACCGCCGCCGCGACGTCACTGCCACCCACCTGACTGCGGCAAATGCAGAGAACCGACTGCTCTGTGTCCCCTTACTCCAAGCGGAGAGAGCCTGGGCCCACGCCATGCAGCTGCGGCAGGAGGCCAATACTGAGCCGAGGAAGAAGTTCCATCTCACTTCGAGGCTGAAGAAGGCCTATTCTCACGCTCAGACGCTGCTGCAGTTGTGTGAAGTGAGTTATTTGTTCTTTAGATTTACCTCTTTAACCTACTTCAAATAAAAAAGGAGGTTCTATGCATAGTTGTGTGTATATTTATTTTGTAAAATAAATTTGGTATGGAACCTTATCTTGCTATAGAACAAAACTGATTGGGTATGTCACTTTGAACTAGAATCATATTTACCAAAAAATAAAGTCGTAAATATAACCCTTGGTGTGCGACTCCGACTCACACTTGACGTTTTATTTTAAATCAGGTCAGGAGCTTTCTCATATAAACTACTAGCTTTTGCCCGCGGCTTCGCACGCTCTATTCAAGTAGCTATGTCCGTCCCCGGGATACCGTTTACCGCCCTGCCAAATTTCATCAAGTTTCATTCAGCCGGGAACGAAATGAAAACTATCCTATGTCCGTCTCCTGGTTCTAAGCTACCTCCCCACCAATTTTCAGCCAAAGCGGCAGCCGTTCTTGAGTTATAAATAGTGTAACTAACACGACTTTCTTTTTTAGATATAGATATAATAACTGTAAGTCGAGGTTTTTTTGAACAGCATTCTAGTAAAGTTTCTTGTTTACAGCAAAGTGGCGCTTGCGACGCCCGCACGCAGCTTGAGGCCGGCGCGTACGCAGCCTGGCTGCACGGCATTCTATTGGTCGAGCTGCAGCAATGGCGCGCGGCGGCTGAGAGCTTGCAGCGAGCTCACATAGTACTGGACAAGCTGTGTGCCGCGTTGCCTGAAGATGAGAGGACTGTTTACAAGCAGAAGGTAAACGCTTGTATTAATCGCGAGCGACGACGACACGAAATGGCGATGATTTCCTAAACTATGTATGGCAATTTTTATTGCAATCCTGATTCTTTAGTATTAACCTCAGTTGGTCCAATTTTTGATCACTGGTCTAAGAAATAGGATCCACTGGCATCAATGACTCGTGTATAATCCCCATTTTATTAGTAACCAATTATTTTTTTTATCATACAGACACCTTTTGATGAACACAAGTCTTGGTTTTTGATCTCGTAGTAAGTGTATTCGTATAATTTCAGATAGAAGAGCTGAAGCCGAGCCTGCGGTACTGCGCGTACAACATCGGCGACGAGTCGGCAGCCGGAGATCTGGTCGCGATGCGCGGACAAGGACTTATCGAGAACTTGGACTCTTTGATGGCGCAGGCCAAGTTAGTTTTACTTTTTAAGAATCTTACTATCCTATCCTAATAATATTATAAACGCGAAAGTTTTTATGTATGGATGTCTGTTACTCTTCACGCAAAAACTACTGAATGGATCAGGATGAAATTGCTGAATCTACCTTGGCTACTTTTCATCCCATAAAGAAGTTCCCTTGGGATATAAATAACTTAAATTCCATAGAAATAACACATGAGAGGTCGCGGGCAGCAATTTGTGTATAATTTTGATAATAGAACAGCGAAACCAGATTTTGTTGCGAGCTCGATTATAGTATTTTCAGTACTAGTTTCTGCCCGCGACTTCACACGCGGTCTATAGAAAGGTTTTTAAGATTATTTATATTACATGGAAATAAACTTATTTGTGGGATAGAAGTAGCTCCTACATACCTATCTATACAAAATATCAGCCGGATCCGTTCCAGTTTTGGCGTGTATAAGTCCTAGCTTTCGAATTTCTAAGGTGCCGGGTGCATATAACATAATAAGTATAAATGAACACAAAATATGAAAAGGTAGAAAAATAAATTACATTCGAAGTTCAGAATGTTTTAGAACAAAAGTTTACAATCAATCAATGTATTCAGAGTTTCCCGTTTCTTTTTTTGGCTTGCATAACGGTGCCCTTACGTGGCACCTCTTCTAGATTTGCTTGTATCTTGTACTTACACCTTACTGTTATTATTTTCAGGGAGTCTCGTTCCGGCGTGATGCACGAGGTGGAATGGCGCGGGCGCTCCGTCACGGTCCGCCCGGAGAAAGTGAGGCTTTTCCTCATAGCTTTGCAGGACTTCGACAAATCCGTCGCCGGCGCGCAAAACGTGCAAGCAAAGATCGACATCCTTGAGAACATCCTTATGGACTGCAAAGACGCTATCTCCGCAATCAAGGACGAAATAAAGAACGATCCCAAGCTCAAAGCCGCCTCCGAAACCCAAGTTTCCGGCATCAACCATCTGCTTTCCTACTTGATGTACTTGCGTCTCGTTCGCACCATCGAACGTAACAACTTGTTGGTGAAACAAGCCGAGGAGGCGCGCGCCGCTAACGGAACGATCGACGGAAAGAAAGTACGTCCGCACGACTTGACCCGCTTGTACGAAATCATCCTGCAGAACTTCACCGAGCTGCAGCAGCTACCCGGATTCGAGAACGATGAGGTTTATCAGAAGGAGATAGAGGTTCAGATGAAGGCTTACAGAGCCTTCCGATGCTTCTACATCGCTCAGGTGTTGACTGGTCTGCGTCGCTTCAGGGAGGCGCTCGCTATGCTCGAGAGGGCCAACAACTACACCAACGAGTCAACCAAGAGCAAGCTCGATGATAAACAGCTTCTAGAGAAACTACAAGTTCTAAAAAAGGACATAGAAAGCTGCAAGTTTGAGGTCCACGCGGACTCGGTGTTAGAGGATGATGAAGAAGAAAGCAGTATCAAGGAACGAAAGCCCAAGGATAAGAAACCTCTGGTGGAGCGTTTGGATGATTACAGGGAGGATAGTCAGACGCTGACCAAGAACCCCAATATTTACAAACTACCGCCGCCGATGGAGGCGATCCCTTGCAAGCCGCTGTTCTTCGACTTGGCTTGCAATTTCATAGAGTTCCCGAACCTGGATGACAAAACGGGTGCGGCTGATGCCAAGAAGCAAGGCGCGGGCATCACGGGACTCGTCAAGGGCTTCCTTGGGTGGGGCGGCTCAAAGTAAACGCATTTTCTTTATAAAAAACATATTTTACGGTTATTATGGTGAAATATACAAATCTGTATCAATTTATATTGTTTGTTTTCGTTTGCAGATTTTCTATTTAATAAATGTGTTAAATAAAATAATGGATACTTATTTGTATTCACTCATACAAAAACGTTTTTAATAAACTAATGTAGCATTACCAACAAAAAATATTTTACACAAACCAAGTAGCTATTCAGTTTGAAAGTACAAAAATAAAATAATTTTTAACAAAATATCTTTACACTTTGTAATGATTACAAATCACATTCAACCTATTAATTGCGATACTGTAGTATACACTTGTCAAAATCTAAGCTTATTTTAGGCACCTGTAATAAAATCCGTTAGCTTGAAAGCCAACATGAATATATTTTACAATAAAAACTATCGCAGTTATAGTGTATTCTACTATTCTTGGACATAACACGTTATTAGTTAACATTTCTGTATTGATAATTTATTTAAAGGCTTTATAGTTACAATAATCTATTAATTATTTATCTCAACGTCCATAGTGGGCTAGCTTTTTACAACATGAACTGCTATGATCTAACTAATGATATAAAATTACAGAGGATATTACAACTTATCCATTAGGATCACAATTTTATATTCAGGCAATCAATAATTTACTCTAAATACTGTTTTTACACACAAATAGGAGAGCATTACCCACTTCAGTGTATTATGAAAAACTTTACATGATCTTAGATCCTTAAGTGTTACCCTTTTTGAATTTACAGTTGACTACACAGATAGTTCTAGTGTTCTAACTCCGTTACTCATAGGCACTCCTTCGAGGTATATTGAATAACAGTATCACAATTATTATAAGTCACACAGCTCTAACGCGGGGCTAATGGAGGCCAGTGGGCCGTGTCGTGTGCTATACGGTCTCCGGGTGCGACCACCTGCCCACAAGTGGGACAAATCTCCAAATTCAAGTCCCTTCCCACAACTAACTCTTGCTGTTTCCCGATATCGGGCAGTAAAGCCACTAGATCGGGGAAAACTTCGTCCAACTGCGTGCCCATAGCGTTCTTGCAATGTTCGTAAAACTCTTGCGCACTGATGATGCTGTCGCGGAAAGCTCGCGAGGCCACTTTGAAATTTTCGACGGCGGCGGCGCCTCCTAGAGCTACCGCGAACTTCTTTACCAGCGTTCGGTTTCGCTGCTCGAACTCTGGAGGTGGTATGTAGCTGTGTACAGGAGCTGGGAACGTCTGGCCCGACGAGTTTGTGAACATCATTCCGTCGCAGGCCGGCCGAGATTTGAATCCGGGCGGAGCGCTGACGTTTCCGTTCATCTTTTTATTCTCTCTCGGATACTCGATCTTTGCCTGCAGTATCGGTTGGTTCTTGGCTTTAGGGTTGAGTGATGGGAACTCCTTGGATGCGAGAGTGAAATCTCCGTTGCCGGTGTTTCTGATTTTCTCGGTGTTGGCGCTGGCGGCGGGGACGGTTTCGATCGTTTTAATTTTCCTGTCGACAACTTCATTGTTATTGTTGAGGTTGGCCTCTGTGAGCGAAGGGTCGCGCGCGTATTTCTTGTCGAGTCCGTTGACTTGCACTAGCGGTGCCGTCGGCTCGGAGATAATGTTTTCCTTTTTGCTGTTGATTTTCTTCTTTTCTTTCTTGGATTGTTTCGTTTCCGTGACTGCGAACGGGTTCGGGGTTGTTTTAATGGGTTGTGGGGAGAAGTGGTTTTTGGGAGGTTGGGGTGCTGGGGTGGGTTGCTTCTTCGGTTTAGCTTTGTTTGCGGGTAGTCCGGGGAAGTCCGCTACGGGGTTAAAGGTCGCTTCCCGGGGCGGAGAGGGTTCCGGTTTGTTGATCTTCGGTTTCTCCTTGGATTTGGAGACGGTGATCCACTGCGGCGGGGTGGAGGGGGCCGCAGAGCTCGAGAGCGCCGGGAACGCTTCCGAGGAGGCAGTTTGCGGCTTTTTGCGCTGTGCAGGCGCCGCCGAGTTGCTTTTCATCGCTTGCATTTCTTCCTTATTAATCATCGTGACCTGAAATAATTAATAATAACATATTGGTGTCTATTTAGATATCACCAAAGCTAATTTGACAGGACAAAAAATGATGCCGTCCCTGTCAACACGATCACAATAATAAAGACGGCAACGGTTTTAGTTTTAGTCCTGTCATTTTAGTTTAGTCTAGTTTTGGCGACATCTGAATAGACACCATTAAATGTTAATCTTTGGAAGCTTAGCACCTACCAGCATTAGTTAGGAAGAGTAGAATAAAGAATACTCGGTGCGTTATGTTGCTGTAATCCCGCGTTGCATGACGGATTCGAAAGCACAGTGTATATGAACGACCTGTGTTCATGATAGGAAGGTACTCAGCAGAATATCATACTCGCGAGCGAAGCGAGCCACGCTATTTTAAGCACGCACAAGTCGTACGTCAGGCGGAAGTTGTAAACTAGACTAGAGTTTCGTATCAGAGAATATATTAATACATAGTATGTATGCCTTAGAGTGCAGTGTGATGGATGACTTAGGGAGCGCCTCGTGACGAACAATTCGACGACCTCTGTGGCGCGGTGGGCGAAGGTCCGCCTGCGACGCAGGAGGTTGCAGGTTCGATTCCCGCCTCGGGACAAATATTTGTACGATCTGCAGATATTTGTTCAGGGCGTTCTGGATGTTTTCTATGTATAATAAAAACCAATAACACAAGCTCTACTTAGCTTGGGGCTAGATAATGCTGTGTGATTTTTTCCAACATTATTTATTTATTAATTCTACTACTACCGAAATTATATAGGATTATAGGCAATATAATAAATATAAATAAATAATGCTGTGTGGTGCCGGCGGCATAGAATTTGCACCACCCCAATTCTTCCCGTGGGTGTCGTAAGAGGCGACTAAGGGATATCTTCTGGGGGGCGGGCAGCAGCGCCCCCTGCAGAACAAATCTTCCACCAAACTGCGATCCCCAACCCGCATGCCCAACGTGGGGATTATGGGCATTACCCCCCCATGAGTTAAACACCAAAAAGGCGTTTATCAGGGGGAGGCCTGCGTCCAGCAGTGGACCGATACAGGCTGTGGATGGATGTGATACCCCATAAGATAAAAGCGAATAAAGCGCTTATTATGGGGAGGCCTGCGTCCAGCAGTGTACCAATATAGGTTGTTGAGGTTGTGATGTACCTTAGGTGGCTGCGTGGTGTTCGCGCCGAGGCTGGGATGGTCGTCCAGGGCGAGGCCCAGCGCTGGGTACTCGTCCAACTCGTCGTCACTGTGTCGCCGCGCGGGCACCGGACGATGTGAACTTGTCTGCGTGAGGCGGAAGTTGCTAGCGCTGGCTGGCTGGCTGTGGATCACTGATACTGGCTTCGCTGTGGACGAATTTAATCTATTATTATCACACTTCACACTAATATTATAAACTATATCGTATCCATTTTGAATGGAGCATAAACGTAAACAAACCGCCCATACTTAACCTAAAATTCACTTTGTTGGCGCGTCCTTTTATACGTAATTTACATTACTTGTCGATTTTAGATCCTCCCATCAATAAAAATTGCTAACAATTATATCTGAAATTCGACGCCAAGCAAGAAAGATTTTGTTATTTGTGTCGTACTTTGTTTACTAACATGCTTCATTCAAAATGGATAAACCATAGCTGCGCCCTGCGGCTTCGCACGCGTTGTTCCTATGGAAACGTTTAAAGGTGATTTTTATCCCACGGGAACTGATTTACGGGATAAAAAGTACCCTATGTTTGATTCCAGGATTAGAGTTACCTGTATACAAAATTTCAGCCAGATCCGTCCAGTAGTTTTTTCGTCAAGAAGTAACAAACTTCCATCCATCCATCTATCCATACTCTTTCGCTTTCTCTTGCTCTTTCATTTCACAACTTTCGCCTTTAAAATATAAGTGTGATATATTTATTCAAAATAGCTAATCATTTTTTTAAGGTATAGTCTATTGATATAGAAATATATCTGTATTTTATGATGTTTTTATTGTGAAATTTAATCATTGAAAAGTAGATATTTTGAGTCTCAACCGCAAAATGTCTAAACGCATAGCACCTGAAGCGTGACGTCATACTTGAACATTTTTGTATGGGCATGAAGTTTTGACTTTGAGCTGACATAGGGGACTCGATGATCCGTGACGTCACAAAATGGAAGGGCTAACATGGCAGCGTTTTTATCACCGGAAACTGAGTGTAGTTTTACTTTTAGTTTTTTACATAAATATAACAGCTAAAATAATTAAATTTATTTTAGCTGTTATATTTTTTTCGTTTATGTACATATTCACCTAAATAATCGATTAAAAATATAAATAACCTATTATCGATGTAAGCGGGTTAATTACGAACCTTCCTTCATCAGGGTGAGTGCGGTTCGCGTCGCGCCTGCACTGCGGGCTAGTGCACGTGGTGCACGGGTCGTAGGTGGTTACTTACAGTTCCTCAATACAGTAGCAGCGACGGAGGGCGCGGCGCTCCTCGGGGGCGCAGCCCTAGACGGCGCCGGCGCAGCCCCTCCTCCCAGCGTAGGGAAGTTCCTGTCATTGCGAGTGAGTTGATCACCCCCTGGAAATTATTTGACTTGAGTTATTTCTGAGTTTAGTTTGGCGAGACGACTCGATGACATTCTTCTTTTTTCTTCCACTAGTGGACAGAAATTTCAGTGAAGAGAAAATCAATAACCTCTATGGATCAGTTGAGCTACCTGTAGATTGTTTGCAACAGTCTGCAGTTACCTCAATTGTTGCAATTGTAAATACTTGTTCTAGTTTATTTTGTTTTCAAAAGTATAAAATCTTATAACACAATTTTTTGGGTATTATAGTTTTACACTATGGGTAATTTCTAAGATTTCAAATAATTTATCTAATAATTTCGGCTGCAACGGTATCCTTCTTTGTGGTATAGAGGCCTTCTTCGTACTGAGGGGAAGATGCGGGTTCGAGTCCCGTCGAAGCAGATTTTATTTTTGGGATATTATTTGATTAAGTAAGTACGTATAGTTTCTTTCTGAATTGATAAATAAATTGGTGCGGGTGTCGTAAGAGGCAACTAAGGGATATCCACCGAGATACAAGCCACCCAGAACAAATATTTGCAGATTGTACAAACATTTATCCCAAGGCGGAAATCGAATCCGCCCCGCGCTGGGCAGAGGCGAATGACATAATAATTAATAACATTGTACACAAAACATATATAATGCAAGCTAAAATATTCATTCGTTTAAAAAAATATATAAACCGACTTCAATTATGTGGATCCCATTGTGATAACTCGACCAAATTAAAATGGGACCACATGGAAAGCACCAGCTTTCAAATAAAAAAATAATCATGAAAATCAGTTCTGAGATAACAAACATACAAAAAAAGCCGAATTGAGAACCTCCTCCTTTTTTGAAGTCGGTTATAAATAGTTTTAATCTAAATTGTAACATATAAAGCCTATTACTAACTATGTAGATAGCAATATTCATCATAATGAGGATGATAAACGGCTATAAGCATTAAAACAGTGGTCAAACACAACTGTAATACTATTATATTACTGATAGCTAGCTATAGGCATTATAAAGCTGTTTGACCATTGTTATCTTATCTGTGGCTTTATCATAATGGTTCACGCGGTTATTTTTATCGCGTAAGCGCAAGAACTTACACCACAGATTAACACGTTCTATGTCAAAAGAAAAACATAGTTTTTCCTTCGATATCTGTGCGTTCGATCGCGGCTCGAATGGATAAACTCTTGTTTTTTTTTGGCATAGAACGTGTTAATCTGCGCCCACGTGACCCGTGCATCAGAGGAGTTTTAAACCCGTCTTCAAAAACGAAGGAGGTTCTCAATTCGTCGCGTATAGAGTCAGAGTCAGAGTCAAATCGTTTATTTCTTTAGACTTACAAAATAAGCTCTGAGACATGTAACATTTTTACTATATAAACAGTATGTTGTATAATACTTGATATCTCCGCCCATGGTTAACAATTTTGCTGATTCTTTCACTATTGTATAAGGAATGATTCCGAGGTGGTTCCATAGAAATTTTATTCCCGAGGGATTAGTATTTATCCCGTAAAACTTAAAAAGCTAATAACAACGGGCATAAACAAAAGACCTACCTACAAAAACAAATTACAAAGTTGACGGATAGCGGACTACAAAACGAAAGATGACCTTTTCTTCAATAACCGTTCCATAAAATGGAATTACGCCTTTTATTACATAAAATTTTACTTAATTAAGATACATTAAATAGTGGATTTTTTCATTAAACAAATAGTTATCTAAGTGGCAAGGTCCTACTTTGGAATTTCGTACAATTTTGTCCTAAATCTAGGTTTTAGTGTAAAATACAGTTAATATTAATAAAAGTTAATAAAAACGTTTATTTGTTTAGACAAAATAGCTTATCACAGTATAAATAAGCCTATTATCTCGCGGTAAATCCCGGCAAGTAAGGGCTCATATACTGGAAGTTGTCTTTGGTTGGCGAAATAAAAATACCCGCCATCTTGGATTGAAAAGACACCGCTTTGTCGTTATCTGCGCCCTCGAAAATTAATTTTGTTTTAAAAAACTATAAACCGACTTCAATTTTTACAGTTTTTTCATTAATTTTCATGGATCCCATTGTCAGAACTGAATAAAATTAAAATAGGACCTCACGGAAAGCACCAGCTTTCATATGAAAAAAGAATCATGCAAATCGGACCACCCAGTCACAATTTCTGAGGTAATAAACATAAAAAAAATACAGACGAATTGAGAACCTCCTCCTTTTTTTGAAGTCGGTTAAAAATGAACAAAGCAAAGTCGACCTTTCTGGCTTACCTAACTTTACTAGAATAGGTGAAAACAATAGTGCATTGCACATCAAGTTGAGAAAGTGCCCATTTCCTATTTAATGTGTCATTTGTTCACTATGTGTGTCCCAATTCATATTGAATGTGTCATTTGTTCACTACGTGTTCCTTAAAACACACGAGATAGTTATCGCAATTTCTCCAGAGTGCTTTACACTACACCATCGCGTACGTACGATTTCCACATGGATTGATTGTTTCGAATACGGAAGAGGTCGATATTATTTGAGGGTTTGGAGTAACAACTTTTTGTCGCCTAACCCAGGGGTCGGCAGACCGCGGCTCGCGAGCCGCATGCTGCTCTTGCCATAAGACTATATGGCTCTTACAACTCACTCACTCCTTAGCACAAATAAAACACCTAAATAATTACCAAAACTAGACGGAGTGTGTAGCCGGCCCATACAATCATCGTCAAGTTGCGCGTAATGAACTTGATTGTAAAGATAACTAACAGCATTGTGAATTTTTCAACGAAACGGATAGTGATTAACTACATAGATTTACTGCTCCTTAATAAAGTGCGGCTTTTCAGTGGAAACGTACTGCAGCGATTTGCGGCGTGTTTAGAAAAAATAAAATAGTTTTTCTTTGAAAAAGGTATTCAATCACCAGGAGTTAGAAGATTCCTGGTTGCAAAAATTATATTTCATGGTTGACCTTACATCTCAACTGAACGATTTGAATATCAAGCTACAAGGCAAAGGAAATGTCGCAAATACAATGATAGAAGAAGTAGAGAGTTTTGAAAACAAACTGGAAGTGCTTGCCGAAAATAGAGAAAAGTATTTCACTTTACTTCAAACATTTAAATAAGTATTGTGAAGAGAAAAAAAAATCGCTTGATACTGTTTATTTCAGTACAATATTGAGAAAACTTCTAAAAAGTTTCGAGGGGCGCTTTCAAGAATTTAGATCAAATAAATCTACGTTATCCTTCATCTTATACCCCCTAAATATAAATGTCGGTGACATGAACATGGCGCCGTTCAATGCAGATTCTACTGAACTTCAGATGCAACTCATTCATATCAAGAACAAAGAACAGTGGAGCAGTAAGTTCACAGCTCTTATAAGCTGTTTGGAAGAGTATGAGTGAGAGAAATCAAATATTTATTACACAAAATTGAAGTGAATTAAAGTCAATTGCACCTTATTTCTTGTTGATAGTAATAACTATTTATCAAGCTGTTTATATAGTAAAAATTTGACTTGTCTAAGTACTTATTTTGTAAGTCTAAAGAAATAAACGATTTGACTTTGACTTTGACTTTATTAACACTCTTATTAATTATATTATGAATATTTTAGTTTTATTGGATCGTTCCAATAAGAGTGTTATTTTAATAAATGTCTTTAAGTACATTTTTTTTATTTCCCGCATGTTTTAAAACTGTAACAGTGTCATTATATTTTTACAAGGCTTTGTAGTATGAAGCAAATTAGACTCTAATTATTAGACTAATAAAAATTTTGTTGCAGCTCTTTGAAGGCATGGGAAAATCGACGAACTTGATATTTGGCTCTTGGTTGGTAAGTCTGCCGACCCCTGGCCTAACCTAATAATGAAATTAACCATAGCTAGAGTCTGTTCAAAAAGAGAAGAGTCGCGGGAATGGAGGATGCTCGTGTGCCAACTGACAACTTTTGTTGGGTTGACAACACTGCTCTGTCATTGCAGTACGACTAAAAGTGTTAGTTCACCGAAACGCCACGACTCTTCTCTTTTTGAACAGACTCTACCGGCTGATATTTAAGTAAGTTAAAAACAACACAAAGGCGCATTTCCTTTGTGTTATTTCTTTACTTTCTTGGAATTTTATTATTCACGCGTTTAGTATACAACCCGGTCACAATATCTGTGCACCTGACACATAACAATAAATATTAAAAAACAAAACAACAACAAAGCGAAAATATCAAAATGATCGGGACGTGTATCGGCAACGAAGATGCTAACCGTACTGTCGCACCGGGGAGTGCGGGGAGAGGTGACAGGGGAAGCGGGAGAGGCACCGCATTCCAGCGAGGAGCACAGATATTGTGACCGGGTTGTACATAGTTAACTGTAGTACCTTTATAGACGCGTGAGGAGCCTCCGACTAGCATCGCGGGCGCGGGCGGCGCCGCAGAGAGCCGCGGGAACAGTTCCTCGCTGCGGGTGTCGATGCGCGGCGGCGGCGTGGCTGCCGGCGGCGGCGACGGCTCGCGCTCTTCACGTCTCTCACGGTGATCACGCTCTCTGTAACCACAGTTCTGTTGGTGACTATTCTGATGTCGCCAAAACTAAACTAAGCTATAGTTTACTTTATCATCATCATCATCCGCAGCCCGACTTCACCCACTGCTGGGTATAGGCCTCCAAACTTTTGTGCCACACAACTTTTGGTCCTGAGCCAATTTCATCCAGGTTCGTCCCGCAATGTTGGATATATCGTCTGCCCCTCTTACCGCTAGACACCCGACGCTTCTGTAACCTGTTCTTGGACGCCATTCAGTTAGCGCCTTGCTCCATCTGTCGTCTTGTCTCCGTGCAAGGTGTAGTTTACTTGTGCTAATGAAATCCTGGCGGAAGCCGAGAGAGAGCCCTTGCGTCTACATACAAGTGAAAACTTAGAGCAAGAAGTCAATCTTGTCGATCCACAAAGGTTTTCCCTACTAAGTACCTACTACTGTTGGAAATATCTTTTTCATGTATAACCTTAGATAAGTTTTGTGTAAGTACTTTGTAAATCTTTCCTGAAATAAAAACTTTTATTATTATTATTAATAAAAAAAAATGAAAAAGTTTGACCGATACGCTGTACCGCTCCTGAGGTAGGTATGCGCGCGGCGAGACGGGGGGGAAGTAGTAAGACGCACACGAGATAAATATCCAAAGATGGGTCGAGCGCTATCTCGTGAATTTGTGATGTCAAGACAATCATTTTTAAAGTGGCCGAATATTTTAAGAAAAGAAGAAAGCTTTGAATATAAAAGTGATCGCAATAGTAGATTTTATATTATTATCGATCCATTAATAATAAATTTGCAGAACGACTCCGATTCAAGTTCCAATGGCGAAACGGAAGTTGAAGCAGAATCTATGTCAGAATATTTGTAGATAATTTAGTTATAAAAAAATATAATGGTTACATAAAATAAATTCGTTATATAATAAGTTCGTTTACCTACGATATCCTAAGATCTATCCGACAATATCGATATCATGTGTACTCTTGCTCTTTTTTCCAGTAAACCAGTTATCGGTGACAATTCAGATGTTGCCAAAACTAAAGCAATATCGCAGGACTAAAAACGATGCCACCCTTATTTTTTTGATCGTTATGAAAGGAATTGCGAAATTTTAAGTCCTGTCAAATTAGTTTAGTTTTGGCCGCAACTGAATTGACACCATTATCTGAGTAAAAACCGTCAAAACAAAGACGGTACATTACCTGGGCGTCCTGAATATAAAAGTGAATAACCCAACTGAATGTTGGGAAAGGTTCTGCACCAACATTGAAAACAACAATCAGGCAGCCCGCATAAAAACTTTATTAGCAAATGTGCCTGAAAGCACTATCGGGTGCCTCATAAAACCTGACAACACCTACACCAAATCTGACTCAGAAACCAGCGAAGTACTACTCAACACACACTTCCCAGGGTGCCTAGTAACAGACACTGACTCTTGGGAGGAAGTATTAGAGCAAACGCCTACCAACCTAGACTGGACAGCAGCCCAAAGTATGATAAACCGCGAGAAGGTTCTATGGGCAATCAACAGCTTCCTTCCCTTCAAATCACCAGGACTGGATAGAATATTTCCAGGCATGCTCAGATGGTGCAGCAACATACTGGCCGAACACCTTGTCAGAATTTTCAGAGCGTGCATCGCCAACAAATACATACCGCACAAATGGAGGGAAGTGAAGGTTGTATTTATACCAAAACCAGGAAGAAGTGACTACACACAACCAAAATCCTTCAGACCCATAAGTCTGACATCATTTCTTCTAAAAACACTAGAAAGACTTTGTGACAGAGAAATAAGAGACAATACACTCTCTCACAATCCACTACATCCCCAACAACATGCCTACAGCAAAGGCAAATCAACCGAATCCGCCCTGCACAGCGTAGTCTCACGAATCGGAGGCGGACTAACGGCGAAACAGCCGACACTGGCGGCCTTTATAGACATCGAAGGAGCTTTTGACAAGACCAGATTCAACAGCATACACAGAGCACTCACCAGATATGGGGTCACGCCGACCCTGGCTGAGTGGATAAACAACATGCTCAAGAATAGAGCAATACAAGTCACCATCAATGAAACCACAAGAGGCGTAGTAGTCAGGGGCTGCCCCCAAGGCGGTGTCCTTTCGCCCCTACTCTGGAACATAGTTGTAGACGAACTAATCCGCAAGCTAAACGGCCGCGGACTGATTACAGTAGGATATGCGGATGACCTCGCTATCCTAGCGACTGGATGTTTCGAGAATACACTATGCGACCAGATCAAGCTAGCCTTCAAAATCATTGAAACATGGTGCAACGATCACGAACTCACAGTCAACCCAACAAAAACAGAACTAATAATGTTCACAAATAAGCGACATCTTGGGAACCTAGCACTACCAAAATTGTTCAACACAGAGATCAAACTGAAAACTGAAGTCAAGTACCTAGGGGTCATACTAGACAGTAAATTGCTATGGAATAAACACCTTGACTACAAACTACAGCGTGCCACCGCTACCTTCTACCAATGCAGCAGAATGCTAGGAAAGACATGGGGACTTTCTCCAAAAATATCCATGTGGCTCTACACTGCTATCATAAGACCAACCTTAACATATGGAGCGATAGTCTGGTGGACTAGAACGGAGCTAAACACCGTGATAACCAAACTACAACGCTTCCAAAGAATGGCATGCTCAGCGATTACAGGTTGCATGAGAACCACACCCGGTCCAGCCCTCAATATAATTCTAGACCTAGCACCATTAGACCTGTACATACAACAAGAGGCGACAATGTCGGCGCTAAGACTGCACACCATGGGGCTCTGGGGAGTCACAAGCAGCCCACATGCTCAGATACTAGACAGGGCTATATCATATGAGCCTCTCATAGCTGCTCCATGCGACAGAATGACCAGTAAACCAATATCAGATAAACACTATCAGATACAACTCTATGAGGATAAGAAAGACCAATCAGGCGCCCACGAAGTAAGAATCTATACAGACGGTTCTAAAACAGACACCGGTACGGGCGCCGGGGTTCACTCAATGGACCTCAACATAAACATATCGATAACGCTAGGAAAACACAGCTCCATATTCCAATGCGAATGCGCAGCAATAACCCACGCAGCTACAGCAATACACAAGAGAGACATAAATGGCCAACATGTACGCATTCTCTCTGACAGCGCTGCCACACTCAAAGCCCTGGAGAGCAACAGCTGTAACTCCAGGCTAGTACACGAATGTCACCTGGCACTAGAGAGAATATCCACTGCTAATCGGATCATTCTTCAATGGATCAGGGGACATAGCGGATCACTAGGAAACGACGCCGCCGACGAACTGGCACGGAGGGGATCGGAAACAACCATAGAAGGTCCCGCACCTTTCCTGCCCCTGCCATTCTCACTACTCCAGTCATGGATACGGCAAAGAACCAGAAAAATACACAACGAACGATGGTCACGCCTACTAGAGTGCAGACAAGCCAAAGCGGCGCTTCCATCAACCTCACCCAGGCTTACGAAACACCTACTCAACCTAAATAGAACAGACCTGCGTATCCTGGTAGGAACTTTAACAGGTCACTGCCCTCTTAACAAACATTTATTCACCATCGGAGCAACGGATAGCCCTCTCTGTAGAGGGTGCCTCAGCGACGACGAATCGGCTGCCCACGTAGTCCTGGAATGCGAGGGAGTAACAGCGCAACGAACAGAAATCCTCAACTTGCCGAGGTCACTCCGCGAGGCCTGTGAAGATCCCAGGAAGATTCTGCGCTTCTGGACGGAGTTAGGCTGGCTATGCTAGCGGAACGCATAATGGACCTAGTGAGAGTCCAAATGCGGAAATAGGAGTACTTCTACCAACCAACCAACCAACCTGGGCGTCCGTTGCGCCACGGGATGCGGTGTGATATTGAACTGGAGCTCCAGCGTGCGTGCCTGCCGCGCCGCGCCCTTGTTCAGGCCACGCCCGTGAATTGTGGCTTTATGAGCTGAAATAAACAAACATCTGCTTATTTTGTGTAGTCTAATTAATTTTGTTTTAAAAAAACTATAAACTGACTTCAATTTTTATAGTTTTTTCATGGATTTTCATGGACCCCATTGTCAGAACTGAACCAAATTAAAACGGGACCACGCGGGAAGCACCAGCTATCATATAAAAAAAGAATCATGAAAATCGGACCACCCAGTCAAAAGTTCTGAGGTAACAAACATAAATAAAAAAGAAAGAAATAATGCTGTGTGAATTGTCAAAAAAAAAACTGTTTTTTTTTGACAATTCACACAGCATTATCTAGCCCCAAGCTAAGCAGAGCTTGTGTTATGGGTACTAGATAATTGATATACATAACACAATACACTACATAGATAGATATATTTTTTATACTGCTGACGAAAGATAGCTCATAATTCTGATGCCTGGAGTAGTCTTGAGTCAGAGGTCCTTTTTTTGGATCCTAATCAAAAGTTGTAAGTGCTCCTCCACTTGAGCTAAGCTAACTCAACCAATATAGGCTCACACCATTTTCATAGCTGAGCAATCCTATTGGATGTTTTTAACACATTTCACTGATTAGCTTCATACCATAAGTCTTGTGTAAAAGCAAGTGTACAAAATAAGTGTTATCTCACCTTTGAGATCAATCTCGCTCCTGAACACAGCCGTGAGATGCTGGCCCGCGCATTCCCCCTCCTCACACAAGTAGTGATCGGTCCGGAAGTGGTGCGCCAGAGCGGAATGCGACGCGTAGTACAGATTCTTTCCATCTGCGTCACACAGATGGCAGTAGAGATGCTCCTTCCGAAGATGGCGGTACAGTTCGTCGGCGTCCATGAAACGTTCCTCGCAGAACTCGCAGAGCGGGTGGCCCCTAAGGATATACTATCGAGGGTGATTAGGGAACTAAAACAAATTTTATACAATACGAATTATAATAAATAAATAATGCTGGACAATTCACACAGCATTATCTAGCCCCAAGCTAAGCAGAGCTTGTGTTATGGGTACTAGATAACTGATATACTGTTTTTATTTATTTGATTATTAGAAGGTAGAATATAACTGGATGAATTTTAAGACCTTAATTGTAACATTATATTCAGTGAAATATAGATCTTCAATCTTTAAAGAATAGAGGAGGTGCTTTAAAAAATAAAAGCTCTTTTTAGTTCGGTTTTTCCACGTTTAACTATACACGGTCGGGGTTTATGCCGCTTTAATTTGTCATCTAAGACAGAATCACAGGTGGAAAGTCCACCTGTGACTCTAAAGTTTGCGTGGAATCGTTGAGGTTCCATTCCCGCTGCGGGACAAATATTTGTACAATAATCTGCAGGAATTTGTTCGAGGTTTGAGAGGACGCTAGCTGGTCCCACCGTTTTTACTTTGGGAAATCCAATCGTATTCTGGCTGCCATGTAGTAATAATATGAGCCCATTTCTACAGGTGTACTTATACCCTGGCCTGTCTAATAGAATTCTTATTCTGTTAATTTGTCAATTAAAACATAGTGTACCTGTGTGAAGTGTCATCCAAGTCTCCTTTTCTTCTATGGTGGGCCAATTCCTGCCGAGTGTAGCATTTTCTTTCACTTGTGAAGATCTGTTAAGAATGGAATGCATATTGATTTAAAACTATATAATTTTTTTATAAATAATGCTGTATACACACAAGCATCATCTAGCCCTAAACATAGCAGAGCTTGTAATGGGTATGTACAATGTATAACTACTTATAATCTGTAGGCATATTGGTTTAACCTGACAACAGGCTTGTGTGGTGAATATTGTTATGTGACAAATAAACAATGATGACAAGTGAAAAACATTTATTTAAAGGATGAAAGCTTAACAAAAACTGATAAAAAAAAAGAAAACAGTAACCTAATGAACAACTTTAAGAATTAATTGCACATGTGGATGAATAAAACCAGCCGAGTGCGAGTCCGACTCGCGCACGAAGGGTTCAGTACACTCAGTACCATACCATTATCTATAAAAAAAAATACAATTCTTTTCTTGTAAAAAACAATGTGACGCAGTCACCCATCCAAGAACTGACCGCGCCCGACGTTTCTAAACCTCGGTGATCAGGTCTCAAGGTGATAAGGATGTTGCCCCCGAGAGATCCAAAGGGGCAAAGCCGCGGAGCGCAGCTAGTTATAGCATGAAGTAGAATATTGGGTTTGTTGCAAAAATTTGCTAAAAGCACTTACAAAGGGATGTGTATTTTCTATCATATCTAAGTGCTTTTAGTCTTGATAAACATAATTACATTATTTTTACAATGACAAATGGAACATTAGGTGTCAATCTACAAAACTAGCAATTTCCGTTTAGATTATCTTAATTCATTCTAAATAATTTGACCATAATTTAGTAGTTTTTTTTTTTTTTTATTTAAAATGAATTGAACATTTTAAATTACAGTTTTCATACCTTCAAATACCCTTTACAATTGACCCTTAAATTGTTAAATAGAATAAACAGGTTATTTTAGAATCCATAATCTATACTAATATTATAAAGAGAAAAGATTTTATTGTTTGTATCGAAAAGGCTCCGAAACTACTGGACTGATTTAAAAAAATCTTTCACCAATAGAAAGCTTACTTTTCAGGGGGTGACATAGGCTATATTTTATCACGGAATTCTCACGGGAACGGGAACTACCGCGAGGCGCTGCTAGTAATTTAATAAACTATGTAAAATGTAAATATCTCTTGATTATGGTACTAAAGTTCACATAAACATGGCTACCTACAGTTTTCTTTAATCGGCTTTTTACCAGTGATAACAATAATTAAGATAAGAATGAGATTGCTGAGGGTATTATTAGGCACACTGTATTTATAATTTTCTATACAGTATTGTATTTATATTTTCTTTAATAATTTGTACTAGTTCAGTTATATAACAGACTATGAGTGGAAACTGTATATGTACCTTCATTTGCTCTTAAGAATCTATTGTTACCTAAAGTTATGCTTTTTGTTTCCCAAATAAATAATATTAAGTAAAAATGAAAAATGTATTGAAAATAAGTAAAATAATAAAAACTTAATGGTCAAAAGCCATCTAGGAATATTATTTAATTTATTTCAGTCTATACAAAAGTTACAGTTTATAAAGAGCTTGTGTTATGGCTACCAGATAATGTTTATCCATCTTTATAATACTTTTTGAGTCAAGCAGTGACAAAACTCTTGGCAAACATCATACAACAATCTTTGCATTATTCTTTCTTTTTTATCAGCATTGAGATGTATCAATCATTGAATGATTGAAATATATAATTTACATATGTACTGTAGTGTTTTTAAGAGTGTGCCACAAAGACACAAACACCCATAGCAATTGGCTTAGTAATTTCATTGTTTATCAACAGTTAAAGCCAGTCATTAAAATTCCACTTTTAACCCATCAACAGGCGGGAGTCATGCTATCCATGTAATGAGTGTGATCCATCAATGAGGGATTAAAAGTGTAATAGCAACTTACCTTCAAGTGTTTAACACAAAGGTCACAGTAATGTCTCTCATGGACCTTTCTCATGTGGTCATTGAGCATAGTGAAGTTACGGAAGGGTGGTGCTTTTTCACAGATATAGCAGCGGTTCTCCAGCAGGTACTCATAGGCGTGCTTGATCTCATCACTACAGAAACCGATCTTGAACTGTCTCTCAAATTGTCTATCAGTGAACACCCTGTTTCGCAGCTCCTTGTATGGCAGAATGGTATCCGTAAAGACCACCTACATAAATAAGAACAGTTTAGGACCAATGCATTGAAAATCACAGGGCAATATTTTAATATTTTGAAAGTAACATTGAGTAAAGCGGAATGTTGCTGCTATATTAGATAATATTGCACAACAAAACAGTCACCTGTTTGATTACCTCCTAAAGCTAGTAACAATATAAGCAGCTGCCCTTACCCTGGCGAGGTCCTGGCGACAAATAGGACATTCATTTTGCAGGCACAGCACCCGCATGCGAGTAGAACACTCAAAACATACGGGATGGTCACATTCGCCTATCGAATAGAACACAACGTTCTTGAAACACACCACGCAAGTGTTTTCGCTAATATGGTCGGTCATTATTGACGGCTGGCTCAGGGATTCTGAAATAATTTTATTAGAAGTTAGATGTAGCGATTTGATAAACAGAATTGTTAATGAGTAATAACAATAATCAAGTAGTACAGCACCTGCTGAGAAAAGGAAAGGACGAAAAGACGAAAATTTCGCAGTCGAGCAGAGTTGGTATTTTTGACAGCTGAGCTGAGCTGTTTTTTTTACACTCGTTCTGATTTGGTGCTGCCAACAGTGCCAACTTCAATCAATTTGCTGCTTTGAGGAACGTTATTTGCCCATAATTTTGTAATTTTCTTATATCTTTTTGATTAACATTTTATCGAAGAATTTACTTCCTTAGTCTATCTTTATTACCAAACAACGTTGCTTTTATTTTTATTTTACTCGAATATCACGGACATTGGCAAAATTATGTCAACCCAGACGTAGACGCCATTATAAGAAGAAAAGAAGAAGAAGAGGACCATCCCCTACGAAGAAGGAAGTGAATAGCAAGATTTATTCATTAAGACAGCGAGAACAGACTTTAAAAAATCTCACTCTACTCTACCAAATCATCACCAGTTTGTCTATGGGTAAAACTTGAAATGCGACGACGGTTGAAGTTAATTTGTTTTGTTCAAAATTATTGAAAATTCAACGAAATTACGTTTGTTTGTTGTGTGTGTAAAATGATATGAGGGATACAAACCGACAATATGTATTTCCAGGTGATATAAAAGTCCCACCACTTGGTATCCCTATTTATAATTATTCAATCAGAATGTTATTTTTCATTAATTGACGCATCTTCTATTTATCAGATTGAAAATACACCAGAGCATATAAAGAGAGCACGGAGGGCTGAAAAGGTTCCCAAAGAATCACCGAAAGAAGAATGTCCTCGTCTCATTTTGGCTCCATTCAACAAACCTCCCCAAGTGGTCTTCGATAATGTACTCGTCGGATCCTCCTGTGAAAGAGACCTGGAACTCTTGAACCCCTCCAAACAGTCTCAACAGGTATTACTAGTTGAGCTTCACATCTAATTGATACTTACTGGCTCCTCACATCTAATTGGTACATAATGGCTTCAATTTCTTAGAAAATGTTGTTACATAAAACTCATATTTGGCATAGAAGTTTCAGTAACGACATTTTATAAGAATATATTGTGTTCTTAGAAAACGTTTTTCATGAATATATTAGAATAATTCAACATTATTTACCTTATCGTTGTTTCCGGGATGAAAAGTAGCCTGTATATTATATATTATTGTCATTTCAATCTAAGTCGAAGTTGAAAAAAAAAACTTGCATCTTGTAAACTCCACAGCAACCCAATTATCTGTATGCAAAATTTCAGCCCAATCCTTTAAGTACTTTTGGCATGAAGAGGTAACAATTATCCATCCATCCATACATCTAAACATCCAAACCTTTACATGTATAATAATAATGTGATATGTGCTTCTTTTTCACTTCTTCCGCTAGTGGACAAAAAATTGAAGTGAATTAGAGTCAATTGCACCTTATTTCTTGTTTGATAGTAATAACTATTTATCAAGCTGTTTATATACTTAGTAAAAATTGGACTTGTCTAAGTACTTATTTTGTAAGTCTAAAGAAATAAACGATTTGACTCTGACTCTGATGCTGTGCCTATGCCAAACAGTAAACCATGCTGGTTGTCTTACCTAACCCTGTGGTTTAAGTTCTACACACATTCATTAAATGATGATAATTTTAATGCCCGTTAATGAATAAATTCCCATTAAATAATACTTAATGTACATTATTTAATTAATGGGTATTTATCTCATATATGTATGCCTGTATGTAGTTAAAATGTTCTTATTTTTCAGATAGCACTCGGTAAAGACCTGCCTCCTGGCCTTGTGATACAGTTACCTGGAGAAAGGTTGGAGCTAGAGCCAGAAACATGTTATTGTGTGACACTGCGGTGGACCCCCATGCAACCTACTGCTATGAGAGAAACAATTCGCTTCGTCAATGAGAACCGAGGCAGATATGATGTTATTGTGGTCCTCAAGGCAGTTTTGGTAATTTTGATGATTTTGATTTATTTAAGAGTGGAACGGATACCTTAGCCCCCATACAAACATACTTACCGCTTCATTTGGAAACTAGGTTTCTGATCGTATTGAAATATTTTCCATACATAATCGGATGACAAATAGCTATGTTTGTTTGTAGTGTTTAAGTTTTTTTAAAAACATCATGATCATTGAATGAGAGTGAAATTTTCCATATTTTGACCACCAAATCGAGTCATTTTCAAGCTATTTTTTATGCATGTTAGACACCTTTATTCGAAAATCTGTCACACTGCAAACATCCTAAATATGTTCACCATTAGAAATAAACAAAAATATTTCTGAAATCAGTGGTTTTTCAAAATGAATCGCAAAGTACGAAAAAATAATAAAAATTGAGCAAATAAAAAATTTAAACAAATTCGCTCGGCCAGGCCGCTGAGATTTGGGAGAGGTTCGTAGCCTTCTTAATAACAGGCTTCTGTTGTAGTCACTGATGTCATTCTAGTAGACAGAGCTACATAGCTTGAAACATAGGTAGATAATTGTTACTGATATCTGTTTGGTTTGGTAGGTAATTTGTAAAGGGGCAATATTTAAATTTTTCGCGCATGTGTTTGGTCAATATGAGAATTCTGAATTATTCGTCATTATGAGTCAGCACCCAAATAAACAAAGTCGTAATAAGCATATCTAATAAGAGTTACAGTGTAAAAATATTGAAGAATTTCAATTATCTAGTACCTACCTACCTACCCATAACACAAGCTCTGCTTAGCTTGGGGCTAGATATTGCTGTGTGAATTCTCTAGGATTATACAGGGTATTAGTTTTAGTCTGTTGAAGATGTTAGACTGAAAAGGCAAACCTAACATAAACAGCGATTAGGTACATCGCACTGTTTGAATACATTTTGATAAAACCGAAGTCATCAATAATCTACATTGATCGCCTAGAATTCACATAAGTATTAATCCTTTTTCACAAATTCACATAAAGCAAAATACCTACCTACTTAATTTAATTCATGTAAAACTTTTCTTCTACTTCCAGAACATAAAAGGAAAGAACCAGTCTAAAACTTTCAAGACATCTCCAGGTAAAATTAAAAAACAAACAAAGAAATCACCTGTCAAAATATACAAGAAGAAAGCTGAACTCATCTATAACACCACCACTAGGATTCAGAAAACAGTCAATGTTGTACATTCTACCCGGCACCAGGTTTACCAAACCTCCAACAAGGAGAATATTAGCAATTTCGATAACTACTCTACCAGAGCATACTCAGAAGAATGCCCCTTTGATTCTGCCACATCCTTTGACGTGAACTTTGATACATCTGAAATATTTTCAAACATGAGAGTTTTACAGGAGACTTACGACAAGTCTGACAATGTTAACAAGTTAGATGTTCCCCACAATGTTCTGAAGCCCTCTAACAAACTCAACACGTCAGCCTCAAACATATTTGACAACCTTACATTTACTCCTCTAAAAAGTAACCCTTCAAAGAGTAAATTAGATAAAGGTCCAAACATAGTTGTGAGCGTAAACTCCGAAAGCGAATTTGATGACAGTATCGATCCAAAAAACACAAAGAATGAGAATCAGACACACTCCATCTTGAGCATAACAACGTCACAACCGGCCAACAAATGGTTAACCGTGAACCAGCAAACAAATATTGAACATCAATTCGTTGAGACACCAACCGTACCCACCAAGAAACACCCCAACACTTCCTCTCCTAAAGAATTCAATAGCCCAAACTTCTCAATAAATACTGACTTCTCCCGTATCAGCGATCTATCGTTTCTACCAACAAGGTTTTCTACCGAGCGGAAATGTTTCGCAAAAACTAACGAAACCCAGGAAATGATTGAGGATAAATTGAGTTCCGATACTTACACAAAATCTCCTAATACACCGGTCATTGATAGGTTCTCCTTGGATAGACCGCCTCATTACTTCATGAGAGACCAGCCTAAAATGTGCCGACAGTCCTTGTTCCGAGAAATGCAAATGCAGCAACAACTCAGTACTGATAAACATTATCAGACTCCATATGAACATAACGTTTGGCAAAGTGAAGTACGCGGCGACCCCAGAGAGGGAAGGTCCCCCCCTCGATCCATAACACCACCGCTGCAATCGATCCCCGAAGAGAGCGCACAGGGTTCTGAAACTCAAATTCTTGACAAGACTGATCAGCAGATGAGCACATTCACTATAAATCGTACATTCGATGGACTGCAAGACCGGACTACAATCAGCACGACTGGTCCCAAAACCTGGGCCAAGAAAGCGGTTAGATGTGAGCCAGATCTCTGGAAAGTACCTGTATCTATGGTAAAAAAGTCAATGAAATCAAAGTCCAAACCTGATGTAAATGAATCTCTTGGCTCAAAGATTAACACAACATTTGATAGAAACATGTCGCTCGATCAGAATCTGACTTTAAATCAAATTGGGAATGTTTATTCCCAATCATTTACCGTGGATCCGTTCATGTCGTGCACTTATTTTTACGACGAAAAAGCAGTTGCTAAGTTTGAAAATGAATTCAAAAGATGGCTGAACTGCATATTGACGCCGCCTGCGGACCTTGACAGTAACGTTGAGGAAAAGATCGATCTTGGCAAAGCCTGGATCGAAAACAGAAACAAGGAGGTACCACTTGCGCCGACAAAAGAATACGTTTCTAATCTCTACCACAACAGCCATAGGTTGGCTAGTCTTCGAAAATCTGCCAGGGCTTTGTTTTTTAGCCCTGAAATTGCGCAAGTCTTCGTCAAATTGAACGCGCAGATTGAAAAGAAGCTAATAGCTATCCGAACTGATAGGAACCTTCACTTAGACGTCGGGTTGCAGAAGACGATTATGGAACTAATATTGTCGTACAATCCACTTTGGCTTCGCATTGGGCTAGAAGCGATCTATGGTATCGTATTACCATTGAAATCCAACAACGATATCGAAAGAATAACGACTTTCGTTGTCCAGCGAATGTTTAAAAATCCATACCTCAAAAATAAACATTCCAAATCAAGTGCGCCTAATATGCTGTTGCCAGCGTATATAGAAGCGATTAAGAAATTCACGCTGAAGAAATTCTTCATGCTGGTTTTCTTCTTGGATCAAGCTAAGCAAAGAAAGCTAATACAACACGATCCTTGCTTATTCTGCCGCAACGCGGTTTGTAAAGAGAGTCGAGAAATCGTCATCCGCTTCACGCGTGAAGTGATCGCGGGCATCGGTGATATAACCAAACATCTTCGACCGCTCGGCTTCGTCGTCTCCCATAAGCAGTCTTACTTGGATGAGTACAAATACGCTGTTCACAATTTGGCTCTGGACATAAAAGACGGCGTGAGGCTAACGAAGGTGATGGAAATTATCATGATGAAAAACGGTTTACTGAATCAACTCCGAACGCCGGCCATATCCCGACTTCAGAAGATACATAACGTCCAGGTTGCCATGAATGCCTTAAAGGAGGCTAACTTCAATATCGTCGGCGACATCTCAGCTGCTGATATTGCTGACGGGCACAGAGAAAAGACACTGTCCTTATTATGGCAGTTGATTCACGTTTTCCGCGCTCCGTTGTTCGAGAAAGCAGCAAACGTTATACAAGTCTGGTGGAGGAAGAAATACGAAGTGATCGTCGAGAAACGTAAGGAGGAAGAGAAATCGCGAATGCGACTGACAAACGCAGCTTGCATCATTCAATTCTGGTGGCGCAGGATGCAGTACAACCGTCAAGTCGAATGGCAGATGCAGCGCGTGACGACGGCCACCATTGTTGTTCAAAAATACTGCCGCATGTGGCTTTGTCGAACACGCCATCGTAGAATTAAAACGAGTGTCCTCAAAATAGAGTCCTGGTACAGATCTATAAAAGTGATGAGGGAAGCGAGAGTGAAGTTGCAGAAGCTATGGTGGGAGCGACAAGAACTGAGGCGAGAGTCAGCTATCGTTATACAGAGCTCTGTTAGACGCTGGTTGTGCGTAAAACGGTACAACGTGACGCTAAACAAAATTGTACACCTTCAAACATCTATCAGAAGGTATCTACAAAGGTCGCGATTCTTGCGTCTAAAGAAATCAACAATCTTTATCCAACAAAGATACAAAGGCAAGCTTCTCATGAGACGTGAGATGCAAACATTTGCAGAACATAAAAAAAGCGTCATTTTGATCCAAAGTTGGTATAAAATGATCAGACATCGCAGAAGTTTCTTAGCCATAAAAAAATCTGCAATTGTTTTGGAAAATCGTTACATAGCTTTAATGAGAATGCGCGAAAAACGTAAAATATATTTAGCTCTAAGAAAGCATGTCATAAAAATACAAGCACTATACCGAAGCAGGAAATGCCAAATGGACTATACTAAGCAGAGAAATTCAATAATTTTAATACAGCGCAAATTTAGGGCTAATCAAGAAATGAAAACTCAAAAAGACAAATATTTACAAATTCGTAAAGCAGTTGTTTGTTTGCAAAAGTACATGAAATTGTATTTGAGCATGAAGAATATTAGACACAATTACTTACTTCAAAGAAAATCAGCTATTTTAATCCAGAATTATTTCCGAGCTTATTTACTAGCAAAATCCCAAAGACATCGGTACCTCCAATTGAGGGAAGCGTCCATAGTTTTACAAACAAGATATCGCTGTCTTTTATTGATGAAGCACGAGAAATCGGCTTATATCAAGTTGAAAACCGCTGCTATTTGTGTGCAAAGGCGATACAGAGCGCAAATAGAAATGAGGAGGTGTAAAGATAGTTACAGCAAGCTGTTACTTACAGTTAAGTCTCTTCAGCAAAGATATAGAGCTCTCATCCAAATGCGTGAACAGAGAACCACATATTTGAAGTCCAGACACTCATGTTTGGTCATCCAGAGTGCTTACAAAGCGTACACGCTTGGAAAACGCGAAAGGGCTTCGTACTTGAAGCTCAAACAAGCAGCAGTTAGAATTCAGCGTTGGTACAGAAACTGTAAGACAGGAAAGAAAGTGCAAATACAATTTCAGCAAAAGAAACAAGCATGTGTTGCTATTCAAACTTTCTACAAAGCGTACATAATAGGACGCACACAAAGACAAGAATTCATTAGGATAAAAACCGCCACTATCACCATCCAGAAATTCTTCAGATCTTATATCGAAACCAAGACTATCAGACAACAGTTTATAACAATTAAAAATTCAACAGTGAAGATACAAAGATTCTACAAATCTCGTTTGGAAATGAAGCAACAGAGAGCAGCATACTTACAAATGAAATCTGCTGTGGCTTGCATTGAAACCTACTACCAGAGGCACAAACAATATCAAACAGCCAGGAACCAGTACCTAGAAATTCGCAAAACTACCATTTTCGTTCAAAGGAGATATAGAAGCGTGATTACTATGAGGTGGCAGAGAAAAACATATTTGGACCTTAAAAAATCAGTAGTTGCGGTACAGCAAAGATATAGAGCTTTGTTAGCTATGAGAGCGCAAATGAAACTGTACAAAACACTACTTGCGGCAGTCGTTATCGTCCAAACACGATACAGAGCGCAACGTCTGATGAAAGAAACTAGAACATCGTACGTGAAGACCGTCAAATCATGCGTCTCGATCCAAAGGTTCTATAGAGCCTACAAAACAGGTTTGAAGCAACGCCAGGACTACTTGAAACTAAAACAAGCTACTGTGACGGTACAAAAGCAGTACAGAGCTGTACTTGCAATGAGAAAAGAGAGAAACATGTACCACTCCCTCAGAAAAGCAGCAGTTTGTATTCAGAAAAGATTTAGAGCGCATCAACTTATGCTGAGAACTAAGAAGGAATATGCTAAAATACTATCAGCTTGCAAAGTTATTCAAAGCCGCTATCGAGCCTATTTGACGGGGAAAAAGCAAAGAGAGGAATACATGAAATTGAAGACTGCTACGGTTCTAATTCAAACCCACTACCGTTTGTTGATGGAGACGAGGAAAGCCAGGCACCACTACCTTGTCGTAAGAAGTGTCGCTGTTATGATCCAACGCCGTGTCAGAGCGAATATGCTAGCTCGTTCTATCAAGCAGAATGAAGCAGCAACTAAATTACAAACTTGGTACAGATCTGTACAGCAACGGAATGCCTGTCGTCACAAATACTTACGTATTAGAAAGAGCGTTATAACGATACAATCTGTGATCAGAATGTTCATCTACAGCAGCCGATTCCTGGAGCTAAAGAGTGCTACGTTGACGATACAGAAGCACTATCGTAATTATAGGCAGGGTCAACTTGAAAGGCACTCGTATCTAGAAGTCAAAAGGTCTATAATCACGGTGCAAAGCTCTGTCAGATGTTTTATTCACCGAAGGCGCTATTTGAGGATACGGTCAGCTGTTTTGATGATGCAAGCAATGTTAAGACTTAAACGGCATAGATCTCTGCTACAGGAGCAAAGAGAATCCGCAGCTGTATGCTTGCAAAAACACATACGCCGCTATTTAGTCCAATCTTGGTACAGAAGGTACCGTGAAAAGGTGATCTTTATGCAACAGATTTGGAAAGGAAAACTCCTCACAAGACTGTTGCGTTGTGGATACATGCAGCAACGAAGGTTTATAATAAAAATCCAGAGCTATGCGCGTGGATATCTGATTAGAAAACTGGTTCAGCATAAAAGGGAGCATATTATAAAGATCCAGCAAGAGAAGAGACAGTTTTGGGCTGCTTCGAAAATACAGGTGCGTATCTTGATATCACATTAGACCAGCTTTTGATGTCGGCCATCTTGGCTTCATCAGCTTTAAAAAAATAACAACGGACTTTAATTTTAGGTTTTGTGGGACATTTGAAACTTTCATGGGATTACCTCTCTGATTCATAATCAAAGCAAAATAATGGCGAAAAAAATTTATTGACTGATTATTGAAAAATTGTATTATAATGTTTTGAATAATTTATAGGCGGTATTCCGTGGTCATAGAGCACGAATCCAAGTCGCTAGCGATTGTCGTGTGGCCGACATCCGACGTAGGTGGCGAGAAGGTGCTTTGGAATCCACACAGCCGTCTGTCAAGCAACGCAACGACGAAGCTTTGGAGGTGCTTCGACACATGTCGGGGATTGATATGGTTATCGAAGCGTTCCGATCCCTTGGTAAGTTAAAGTTTTATAAGATAAGGCGCGTTCCCTCTGTATGTGTCATACATACATATCTCATATACAACAGGATAAACCATGAATTGAGTTTTGAGCTTTCCAATATTTCGATACAGTTTTCTGCGCCATGATCACGGAATAACTGGCGCATGAAACTGTGCTGAAATATTGGAAAGCTCAAAACTCAATTCATGGTTAATATCCTGTTGTATATGAGATATGTATGTATGACATGTATGATAAATGAGATAGGTAAGTCATCATAACATAACCGTAAATTATCGTAGGACGACTACCGTCTCTAGGAGTTCCCGAGCAGTTCCCATTGGATCGCCGATCGTGGTGATATTTTACAGTTCACGGCAGTGACGATTAGATGGTGGACTTTTTTTATCACGTTACACGACTGTCGTGCTAGCTGTGTCACAACCAAAACAAGTCGCGGACGACAATCTTGCAGTCCTAGTGCCACTAATACCTCCTTTAATTTACAATTCTTTTTGAATATACAATTCACGATGCTTTAAAAGTTTAAACTGTACCTACTATTTAATTACCTACTTCTGTCACGACATAGCGGGAACGGGCCCATAGTGACTTTATTTTAAACTAGCTGTGCTCGCAGGTTCTATGGCAACGTTAAAGGTTTATTATATCCCTTTGGGGGCGGATTTATAGCTTATGCGTTAATTGCGTTATTCCAGGTCTAGAACTACATCTTAGCAAAATTATGGGCAGTCCATTCAGTAGAATTGCTGTAAAAAAGTGACTACCTAACAAACATACATCCATCCATTCACATCCCTACAAACTTTCGCATTAATAATAATATAGTAGTCAGGAATGAAACTGTTTTGAAATAGAATAGCACCTACTTACCATATAATTCTTATTGTCTCCTGTCTCAGTTCGTCCCACTCATCACGTCACTGTCAAATAAATTAATGAAATAATTAATTATATGTGCATTTGATAAGATAAACATACCTTTATGTTTAATTTGTCTCAATTTTTACAACTGGCAATGTTTTGTATGGGAAATCCCCTAATTATTACTACTATATAAATATTAATTTACTCGAGAAGTCCTTATCTAGATTGGAAAGGTACAGTCGCCAACAAAAAAATATAACATGGCCACATTCAAAATAACAAGTAAATTATATGATGTGTACCTTTTATTGTGGATTCATCGTATAGGTAATGTAATTAAAATAGAATATCTTTTAACAAGTGGTAAACCGCTAAAAACCTGTTTCTATTACAGAGCTTCTTACCGAAGTATTCCCAATGATGTACAACAACAACGCAGCATCCGTAGTCCGCCGTATATACTTGTATATGTCTGTCATGAACCGCTCCATATCCAGTCTGGAAGTATTGAAGTCAGCAGCGGCCATACTTGTAAACTTCGCCCGGTATAGGATCACGGGTCCCAAGATATACGACGTGAGTACTATAATATCCTTAGCGCCATGTGTATCTTTTAGTCACACAGTGCCTGAAACACTGTATTCAAAAGTATGCATGCCTCTACATGGTTATAATACTGTGCTTCCCTTATCGCACACTTTCTATACATTTTACTAGATACCCTTCCCGGCTACGCACGGTTGAACATAGAGAACCCTACTTTTTTCTAGTAACATACTCAGACTTCGTTAAGACTAAATAACTATTAGCATAAAAGAGAGTGTTAGAAAAGAAATCCGCTAAGTGAAGATCACATGCAATGCATATGATCTTCTTATTCACTTTTCTGATTAAAATTCTGAGTGGTCCTGTAGTTACGCTACAGGACCATTCAGAAATTTATAGATAAGCAGCTAAAAAAAAAGAAGATTTTTGTTTAAAATCAATAATTATAATTCCCAAATGCTTCCGAAATACAATTGAATCGAAGTTGGTTTTATCGTAAGCAGTTTTTTTGTTACTTATCCCAAACATAATTTTTCCAATTTTTTGGTTGACAAAAGAAAAAATACGTGACCAATATTCTTCTGATATTCTAACTGACCATGGACCTAATAGAATAATATTTGCAGTATCCTATTGTAATATTTTTTTGCAGAGAGAAAGAAACGTGCAAACGCTGAAATTTATGTTGCGATCCAGTATTGGCGAGATGGAGCTCGTCTGCAAGCTAGCAACGTATCTCTGGCTGTTCTCGAAGTACGACGACGTCAAAAAGGTTAGTTCATGATCATCATTGCCCTGCCTGTATCTACGAAAGATGATCAAAAGCATGTGGATTTGGGATCGCAGTTCGGTGCTAGAATTTTCATGCAAGAGCGCTGCTGGCGGCCCCGCTGGATATCCCTTAGTCACCTTTTACGACACCTGCGGGCAGTTGATGCAATTTCAAGCCGGCACCACACAGCTATAAAGTATAATTTAAAGGTACATCAACTGCCATCAGTTCGGCTGGGAGTTACCCGAGGACTTTCGGGTATGACTGAATGCGGAGGAGACCAGGTACATGATATAGCGTATTAGTACTTTACTAGCTAGATGACTACCTATACGGGGTACTAGCAGCGCTTCGCGGTTTCACCCGCGTAGTTCCCGTTCCCGTGGGAATTTCGGGTTAAAATATAGCCTATGTCACTCCCTAAAAAGTAAGCTTTTTTCCTATTGAAAAGGCACTGAAACTACTAGACCAATAAAAAAAAATCCTTCATTAAAAAGCTTACTTTTCAGAAAGTGACATGGGCTATATTTATTCCCACTGGAACGGGAACTACGCGGCTGTAACAGCAAACCGCTGTTTATCGTTTTAAACTAGTAACGTCGACCTAATCTGGCATTTAAATACCTATTGATTGACGATACCTAATGAAGTACATGAGAATCCTCAACAAAATATTTGCTTACGACGTTAATTGAACCAGCACTGGTCAAAGTGGTCAATAGCTATAAATATTTATAAATCGAAACTTTTCTTTGTTTTGTTTCAGGATATGACGGAATTCCTACAGATTCCCGAAAACCACAAAATGCTGCTAACCATCAAAGGCAACGTGGAAAGAGCAAAGCGAATGGTTACCAACATGAGAAACAAATATCCCACTCCGCAAACATCTAAGTTTGTCTCGATCACTAATTCTAAAGTCAATATGAGTATTTGTTGTTCTGCCAGTGCCAGCAACAGCAGCATTATTCTACCAGCAGTCGATCCTGACTATGGTATCGTAAGAGAAGACAAGCCTAGGTATTTTGAAGATGCCTATCAGTCCATATGTTGCCTCTTCAATACCTATAATTTATAATTTCATATTTATTTATGTGCATGACATGTTAAGAAATCTAATTAACACCATGAATTTATTATAAAAATTGTGTTATGTGGATGCGTTATTAAAAGTAATTATTTACAATAAAATTCATTATTTTTATTTACCGGGTACCTATACCTACCTCTCACTCACTTTAGTAATTATAATACCTAGGCACTTCAGTCTTGTTAGCCCTTACGGTGAAAAGTAAATTAATTTAAAATACTAAAATGAACATTATGTCGGTAAGACTCTAACGACAATTATTGATTCGTAGTGTGTTTTAGCGTAGGTGGGTTCATAGCAAAATGGCTTACATCATCATCAATATCAGACTACTATGCTGAACATAGGCCTCTAATGATCGCCATAGCTCCCTCTTCAGTCTTCAGCTTGACGCATCCAGCATCTGCCTGCAGTCTTTCGCAGATCGTCATCCCACCATCGTCATTTGAGGACCTCTGTGACGCGGTAGGCGTAGGTCCGCCTGCGACACAGGAAGTTGCAGGTTCGATTACCGCCTCGGGACAAATGTGTGTACGATCTGCAGATATTTGTTCAGGGCGTTCTGGATGTTTTTTTTCTATGTAGGTATATTTTTTATTACTATACTTATTTACAATATATCTGTCTAGTACCCATAACAGAAGCTCTGCTTAGCTTGGGGCTAGATAATGCTGTGTGAATTGTCCAGCATTTTTTATTTACGTGGCCGGAAGGCGTCCTTCGTTTGCCGAGTCGCGGTCTCCAGTCAAGAACTCGTTTACCCCTGCGGTTGTCGGTTCTTCGCGAGATATGACCGGCCTACTGCCACTTCAGTTTGCTAATTCTTTGAGCTATGTCGATAACTTTGGTTCTCTGTCGGATGGCTTACAATGTGCGTAAAACTTTACATCTGCTAATTAAATTATTTGGAGGAGTTGGACCTTCTATTCACTGCTGCCCGCCCTCGGTGGATATCCCTTAGTCGCCTCTTTGCGACACGGTTCCATTATTTACTTATAAGGATTAGTTACTGCAAATCATAGGTCGTCACCACACACCAAAACGCATAGGTTTAATTTATTACAGGCAATGGATTGTGATGTTTTTACCTGCAGTTGACTGTACCTACAAAAAAACAATGCATGCCGCGGCGCGGTGAGGGGAAATTCCCTTCTGAAAAAGTTCTCTTTATTTTACTCTGTGGTCACTTTGTCTCTTATGTTATGAAGGCTACAAAGAGGCTAAATCTATGTTTTGGTTTTGTCTACATTTGGTCGGTCGGTCGTCGTCGGCTTCTTATGTCGTCGGACACCTACCGTCATTCATACTGTACCGTAGAAGTTTTAGGATATTCGTGTGCTGGCAGCCCTATTGAGCAAGATTATTTTGTCTATGATTAGACAATGCGTCTGTCAAAGAAAAGAGAATGTCGTCGAGTCATTCAGTCTGTCACTGTCAGAAAAACAGAAAATTGAGGTTAGAACAGAATCAAAACATTTGAGGATTTGAAAAACTCATTCATTATGTACCTAACCTAACTACAATAAAAGTTCTGCCAACAAATGTATTCCAGTCAAAAAAATAACTATGGATGAACCAGTGAACTACCTATTGTTATTGTTAGTAATTCTGCCTGTGTTGCTATTCATTAACCTGTGGGCGGGCATCGGATGGCAGTTGTTTGTCAACAACTGAACTTATGATTTTTACGATGTAATCTTCTAACATTACCTACATCTACTTACCTTAGATTGTGTATAAAAGCGCTTAGCTGAGTTGGGTACTGCTGACTTAACGTCTAACCTACCTATGCTGTTTATAATAGAAGTAAAAACCAGTATTTTATAAACTCTGTAATTATAGGTATTAAAACTTAATAGTCTACATAATATCACAATATCGTATATATAGCAATTAAAATGTATAATAATTGAATAATAGGCTTTTAATTTATCATACCTCCCTATTAAACTAAAAAGGTAGGTACCAAATGCATAAGAACTATTACAAAATAAAAACGATTTTTTAAATGACAAAATTATTAAATTCCCAACTCAACACTTACACATTAATTCATAAACAGGATTTTGGTTTTTCATGTCTTTTTTATCATAATTTTTTACTAATCTAACTACTTACTACAATAACATAATGGGGTCTAATTGAGTATTCATCTACAATGCAATACACATTTACATATTTTTTTTATGTTGTCATAAGAATTTATTATTGTATCATCCTTCAGTTCTTTATCACTGTAATTAATAACCATTACAGATACCAGTACTACTTTGCATGCATTAGTCTCATACCTACTTCAATAAATTTATTCTGGCTCAGCGGTGCTCACAGCAGGGTTCTTCTCAATAGATCATATTTAAAATTAATCTTCTATCCATATCCAACTCAATTGAATACTGGATTTCTTATTGATTTAATTTTGATGCGGAGGTTGGTGGTAAAGGTTTGTGTCTAATATTTGATAAAAAAAAACCTAAAAAACAATTATAAAATATATGAGCAACTTAATTTAAAATAAATAAATATAGCAAATGACCCTAGTGATTTGATTCCGAGTTGCCGGCTGTAAGAGTATGCATTGCCCATCTAAGTAATAAAATTTGTCTACATTAAATTACTAATACACTGTGTTTCAAATTTCACTAGATAGTACTAATTCTTCCATGCCCATATGCCCGCGATGCCGCCACACACGATAACGGGCAATGTCCTTACGAGTCACCATTCCAACGACCTACAACAACATTGCTTTATCATCAACATGCACAAAGTGGAAATCAAACAGATTTTATTAAGTTTGCCTATTATAAAGAGCTCTGCTTAAATTAATCCAATGCTCAGAAATAGATCTGCGGTGCGAGAGATGTTTGGCTCTGTCTACAACATCTACATACATGTGTACAGTGTGTCTACCATGAGTTGTCACAGTTAAAACGCCTGAGGTTACTACATCATCATCATCATCAGCCTATATTAGTCCACTGCTGGACATAGGCCTCTCCTAATGAGCGCCATAGCGCCCTGTCTTCAGCTTGACGCATCCAGCATCTGCCTGCAGTCTTTCGCAGATCATCATCCCACCTGGCCGGAGGGCGTCCTACACTACGTTTGCCGAGTCGCGGTCTCCACTCAAGAACTCGTTTACCCCAGCAGTTATCGGTTCTTCGCGAGATATGGCCGGCCCACTGCCACTTCACTTTGCTAATTCTTTGAGCTATGTCGATAACTTTGGTTCTCTGTCGGATGTATGACTTAGGTGGACTTAGGAGAGGTTACTACAGTAGTTACGTAAATACGCAGATAGATATCTACGAGACTCATACTGCGCATTTTAGTACCCAACTATCCGCTAGAGGCGCTTTAGAAGTTTCCACACACTTTTTAACTACAGTCGCTAGCGAGTATAGATTGTGAAAACTCATGGTAGACACATAGGTCACTATAATGCACAACAGTTTATTGCACGGCCGAATAATGAACACCATGATAATCCTTGACAAAAAAGGTTCCTTTCTTTTTTTATTATCGGGGTGTACAATAATGGTCCATGCAATATTGTAGACCTCGATAATTGGAACTCTGTTTGACACGGATAGTCCCAGTTATTACCTCATTGACATCGTTAACGATCGGTAGATGCCGCAGGCCCAGCGCTCGGAACAGCCTGAACATTCGAGGTAGCGACGCGCGGTGGGGCAGCGTGTAAGGTGAAGGGTTCATGAACGGACGCAGGTCTACTGTGCAGGTCTTCTCCCAGTCTTGGATGTCCAGCTGTGGAGTTGGAGGTTGATTAGAATGTAGCTTGAGGGGCGAGTCTATTTGGCGTTGCATTCTAAGCCAGCATCACACAGCTATACTGAATACCGGTCTAAGTAAAATACCTGGTCTATGGAAGGGTACCGCGGATACTCCATGCGAAACATGTTCATATCCACGTTGGTGTTGGACCACATGGTGTTTGCGTTCTCGTTGTAAATCTTATGCTGGATGAGGACAATCAGCTGCGAGCGGAGGATCAGGCCTCGGAGGCGTTTGTACGTCGTTACTTCGGCCTGAACGGGAAAAAGGATCATTAAATAATTTGTAAGAAATACCAAGTAATACAGGGTGTCCAAATATCTAACTTTTTCTTAATCTTATGTCCAGAAGTGACAAATTTAAGCTGATAATGATGATGAATGCGAGGCAGTGATTTAAAGATTTATTTGAAAGACGTCTCAGACTTGTAAAATGTTCCTAGTTTCTTCACTTAGCTAGTAACTAATGTCATACTTACATCATCAGCCAAAGGCGGATCGACCACCGGGAACCCATTGTAAGACACAAGTTTCAATATCTCGACGATATGGCCGACGTTTTCATTGGTCCGCAGCGTGAACACTGGATGTGACATCACTTCTGACGCGTAGATATTGTGAGCTAATGGGGGCGGCTCCCAGGGTAGGAGAGGGACTGCGGCCAGTTGGATATGAATGTCGTAGATACCCTGAGGAAACGTTGAAAATATAGATTTTATGAACCCAGCGGCAGCGAAATCCGAGTAAGTAAGTGGTAATTGTACTGTCACTAAAATACACGGAGGAATTTGAAACTGATAGTTACCGCTGGAGGTTACGCCATTTTGTGATAAAGATAGTCATAGGATTTAGTTCATAAAAGCGGGACAGAGCATACGTTTTTGGAACGGCGACGTGTGGGCGCAAAAAATTATGTATTCGTATAATTTACTAAAACGACTACTTATTTAAGAAAATTACACCACTTATAAAAAAAACCCAACCGAGGAACCAAGGAATTGGATATATTATGAACTACGAATAAAAAACGCGGTAAAGCTATTGCAATGCCATCTAGAGGCGAGTTGCTGAACTAAAGAGACAAACGTCAAGGTTTTTTCGTTACGGAATTTCTGGATTCGGTCCCCGCGCTCAAGGCCCGCGATAGAAGCTATGCAATAGCTTAAAAACTCATCTATAGATCGCGGGGCTCCTGATATCTAGAGCAAATTAGGTGCAAAACAATGCACTTTCATGTTATTTTATAGTACTTTTTTTTTAATGAATCGTGTTATGAAAACCAAGGAACCGAAGAAATAATATTAATGTTATTCTTGTTTTTTACAGCGGGGATCCCGTGATTACTGAGATGAGACCTAGTATTTTAAGCAAATCCACTAGTTTCGAGTCCTTAACCTCCGCGGTATTCGCTACCCACAGCGCCTTTGAAAGTGTAATAATAAGTCAGTCATCATCACCAACTTGAAGGACAACTTTCGATTCGGTTGTTGTAAAAACTTAACTAATTTAACAGCAATATATATTTTAAACATCCCTTTACGATACAAATAATAAAAAGGACCGCGTAATTTTTGGTGCTGCTTAGCTAAGCTCTGCTGGAAAATCATCCGTGTAGGAATCAACCAATCAGAAACAAGCGGGAAACAAGATGGATTTTAAATCAATGTAATTGATTCATGATTAAACGTCTTTGCATTCATATCAAAGAAACATCCATTCATGAATAGTTTTAAGAATCGAAGAAATAAGAAATGAATTATCTGAATTATTATGAATGGAATATATATTGTGTATTATAAGTATTATTATGAAGAGATTAAAATTTTCTTGAATGTGATTTGTACACCATGACTTGCCATTTCCAATGTTATAATAGTTAATAAATACAAATATAAAAGACTGACTTGCCATTAACCATTTTAATTAACACATACAAATATAAAAAGACCTATATCGTATCCATATTGAATGGAGCATAAACGTAAACAAACCGTCCATACTTAACCTAAAATTCACTTTGTTGGCGCGTCCTTTTATACGTAATTTACATTACTTGTCGATTTTAGATCCTCCCATTCAATTCAGATTCAACAAAAATTGCTTAATATCTGAAACTCGACGCCAAGCAAGTGAGATTTTGTTATTTGTGTCGTACTTTGTTTACTAACATGCTTCATTCAAAATGGATAAACCATAGATACCTCATTAAAGAAATCGCCGACCCATTTAGCGACGACCAGCGTGATGATGATGGGTAATGCGTTGGATATCTGTCCCGTGGTCTCGATGATGATGACTGTAAGTGAGATTGTCATTCGAACGACCCCGCCTAGTTGCGCCGCCGCGCCGACTAACGCGTATTTAGCCGGGTTTATTGTCTGGAAGGGAAAATGTATTTTATTCCGGACGGGAAACTAATTAAATAATACTAAAAAGTAACTCCGTAGTAGGTGTGTATTCGCACGGACGCACGACGTGGAACGGAGCGGACCAATCAGAAACCAGGGGGATGACGAGATTTATTTCAACCAAAGTGATTGGTTGATTTCGCTCTACTCCGGGTCAGTGGGATGTGCATGCATTCTTTAGGTAGGTACCTAGCTTATTTTCGTAGACATGATAATAGTTTGTCCGATATCTAAACTAGAAAAACCAACAGAGCCTTGAGTTTGGTTACATTAGAGTCAAAACGTTACCATTTTTGTTTGGGATTTGTAGTTCCATGTTTGCACGGTAGATGCGTTCTACCACATATAAATGTAAGGGTACATATACGTACACGCCACGTTGTCGACGGCAAGGCAACTGCACCCATCGATGCCGTACCGTCCGTGTATATGAGAGAAACTAAACAAAGGTTTCAGCTCCTAGGTCACTTTGTCATCGAATGCGTTAAATGTTTGAAATGTGGAATACATTTCAACTTCAATAATTTATGCAATGTATGACTATGTCATTTTTCTCTATTTCACCCTAGACAACAATCCCCGTGCTAGGCCGGCAGGTCAGCCTGTACTCAGATCTGACAAAGTAAATATAAGGATTTTGTTATGTGAATTGAAAGAAATGAAATAAAATCCCAAAAAAAGATTAAAGTCGAATTTTTTTGGGATTTTGTTACTTTTATTTTATTTCATTTCTTAGAAATTACCCAGCGTAACCCAGCGTAAGCCTGGGTAATTTCTAAGAAATGAAATAAAATCCCAAAAAATTTCGACTTTGACCCTTTTTTGGGATTTTATTTTATTTCTTAAAGTAACATTAATATATCAAAAGTATTCGTCTTAAACTCACATTACTAGGCAGGATATACTGTATCACAATAGCCAGGAGGCGGCCCCACGCGGCGCCAGTCAGCAAGTTCGGTATGAACAGTCCACTGGACACGGCCAGCCCGAAGGTCCAGGTGGACAGCAGGAAGTAGCAGACCACGAACACCAGCAGGGACAGCGGCTTGTACGACCCGATCGGGTCGTGGAGGAACGAACGGACCGACGCCTCGGGTGTTTGGAACCAGATGGCGGCCAGCGCGTTGTATTCACCGTCGGCACAGTATAGCTGGAAGAGATTTACATTTTTTAACCGACTTCAAAAAAAGGAGGAGGTTCTCAATTCGAATGTTTGTTACCTCAGAACTTTTGACTGGGTGGTCCGATTTTCATGATTATTGTTTTTATTAAAGCTTCCCGTGTGGTCCCATTTTAATTTGGTTCAGTTTTGACAGTGGGGTAGATAAAAAATCATGAAAAAGCTTCTGTCCGGTCCATTCGGTAGTAGTTTTGGTGTAAAGAAGCACATCACATCCATAAATTTGTATAACCACATACAAAAAGGTAGAACAAATTAATAATTAATTTCCTATATCACTACTTACAACCCGAATGCCCAGCGGGGGGATTATGGGCATTACCCCCATGAGATAAAGGTCAATAAGGGGGAAGCTTCTGTCCAGCAATGGACCAATACAGCCTGTATTGGTTGAGGTGAGTTGAGTAAGTAAATAAGTAAAAAATATACCTGCAAAGGCACTTTGGTAGGATCCTCTCCTAAAGGCCGACAGTCGTTCAATATGAACATCATAAGAAAGCCGCAAGTAGCACTCGCCGCCGCCACTAGGCACGCTTCTACCACACGAAGCCATGGTGCTGAGACGTGCCTGGTGGAAATATAATATAATCATTTGAATCATTTTGAATCATTTATTTACTTGTTTTCATGTTGTTATGTTACATAGGTCTTAGCAGTTAAGTAATAGTCTCAAACATGTACCCCGTTGGGGCGCTACAAAATAACTTAATACTAATTAAAAAACTAATTTAAAATTAAATTAATTAGCTTCAAAAAATAAATAAATAATTCTGGACAATTCACACAGCATTACCTAGCCCCAAGCTAAGCAGAGCTAGTGTTAATAACTATTTAACAAGCTGTTTATATAGTAAAAATTTGACTTGACTAAGTGATTATTTTGTAAGTCTAAAGATATAAATGATTTGACTCTGACTCTGTTATGGGTACTAGATAACTGATATACATAATACAATACACTACATAGATATAAATTTTTATTATACACAGAAAACATTCAGAACGCCCTGAACAAATCGTCCATTTGCGACGACAGTGTGACATCACAAAATCTCTAATTTTACAGGAAACTACTTTTAAACTTTTGAATGACCATAACTTTTAAATTATTATCAAGATATCTTTACGATGTATGAGTTGTTTACAGTTTTTTTATAATGAAATGATTTATTAAAAAAGAAGTACACATCTGGAGCGAAAACAATTCCTTAATAGAGTTTGAAAAAAAAAAGGAAAATTTATCACGTTTTTCCAGAAAAAACTAAAGTTTAAAAGGTGACAATCAAAAAAATGTCTCGTAAACTTTGCTTAATTTTTTTCAAGAACAGTGTGATAAGTAACAAATGCCACGTTGTCGAATAAAATGAAATTAAAAAAGAAACGCACCTTTATCACCTAGGTCGTGGTAAACCCGTGATGTCACGTTTTTCGTCAAAATTAATAGCACTTCACATGTCAAGACCCAGAGATGACAACTGAACTGTCACTGTGTCGAAGCAAACTCGATCGTCGAACGAGACAGTGCTAAACTGTGATATTTTGTTTCATTCTCTCATTGTATTTGTTTTATTAGTCGGAAAAAATATCCTGTTTTTGAAGATAGTAGAGCGCGAGATCGCGATTCAAAATATCAATAAAACGGAAAATCGTATAATTTGCAATGTCACATTGTCGTCGCAAGTGGACGAAATGTCTGCTGATCGTACACACATTTGTTCCGAGGCGGAAATCGAAGGAAATAACACAGGTTATAATTGCCGTGTTGTGCTTAGAATTTGCAACTCTTCGCCGGTGTCGTAAGAGGCGACTAAGGAATGTCCACCGGGGTCAGCAGCGCCTCCAGAAGAATAATTTTACCAGCAAACTACAATTACAAACCCCCAGCTTTGGGGGCGATGTCCAGGGTTTTGGGCATCGCCCCCATGTTACAAAGGACAATAAGACGAATAAATACGTTTATCAGGGGGAGGTTTGCGTCCAGCAGTGGACCGGTATAGGCCGTAGATGTAAAGATGTAGGTTTACAATAGTTTCTACATAGAAAGTATGAATGTGCACCACGTTTGTTGAACGTGGGTACAACTGGCCTAGGAACCAGACAAATGGAGGATTATGAGACGAGCTTTGTCCGGCGCCACATGAAATATACATTTTCTTGTTATTGTTGCATGTCAAACAAATCACGCAATAATATTGATCACGACTAATATTGATTCTATATTGGTAAAAATATACTTTATTGCAAAAGAAAATTACACACAAATAATAGCAATAATATAACTAACACCTATTTACAATTGAAGCAATTTAGCTTACTGGTATCTGTTGAAAACAATCTACAGATGGCTCAACTGATCCATATCAATACTATTTGCAATCTATGTATATTGGTTAATATTATTTTGGATCATAAAAAATATAAGTGATGTTAGGTAGATATTTAAAAACCAACAGGTTCATAAACAAATTGCAATGATAAGTATAAGAAAAACAATGCGTCTGTGTTATTTTTCAACAGCTTACATTATTTTACAGTAAGTACATAAAGAATCCAAAAACAAATTTATGAAAAATGTAATTCAATGTTTCTTACCTTATCCTAAACACAGCAAGTCTGTAATTGATATGATTCCACAGTGCCCCCAAAAGGCCGCCGACTGCGCCAAAAAACATGAACACCGGCAGTTCGTAGAATTGGAAAGGGAACGGTTCCATCTTACCCAGATTCAATAGACCTGAAACCAAAGTTGGCATGAGACAGGTTTGGCGCCACATGACAGTTACAATTTGATTTATGATATTTTAAGGGTAGGATAAAGTAAATCAATCTTATAATATTTAATAATATTGGTTGCTGTGTGGTGCTGCCTTAGAATTTGTACCACCCCATCTCTTCCCGTGGGTGTCGTAAGTAAGAGGCGACTAAGGGATATCCACCGGGCGGGCAGCAGCGCCCCCTGCAGAAAAACTCTACCACCGAACTGCGATCCCCAACCCGTATGCCCAGCGTGAGGATTATGGTCATTACTCCCCATTAGATAAACGCCAACAAGGTGCTTATCAGGGGGAGGCCTGCGTCCAGCAGTGGACCAATGCAGGCTGTTGAGGTTGAGGTTGAATATTGGTAAATCAATAGATATAATATTGATAACGTAAGCGTAATCAAGGTTATGTGCCTTGGTTTTAATTACAAACCCATTGTACAAAAAAACTCATGTTCATAAAAGTCATTGTCTTCTATTAAAACCCAAACCTCCCATTATGTGGGTTTTCGCGTTTTCTGTTTTTTTTAATGAAAATTCGCCCCGCACGTATATTATCGTAGGAATTTTGTTTGTATGTTGAAATTCCTCGAAGGATAGTTACATAGTATACTGTATAAAGCACTATGTATGTATAACTGGGGAGAAAGTGCGTTACCTACCTCGTGTTTTTAAAGCCTCAAATGAAACACTTGATAGGAATCAGGATCTTTCTCGCCTCGATGTACAATCACACATCACACTAATATAATAAATGCGAAAGTTTGTATGGATGTATACATAGATGTTTGTTACTTTTTCACGCCAAAACTATTGAACGGATCTAGCTGAAATTTTGCATACAGGTAATTCTAATTCTGGAATCAAAAGTAGGCTACCTTTGGGATAAAAGGTAGCCTATTTTTGATAAATCAGTTCCCGTGGGATGAAAATCACCTTTTAACGTTTCCATAGGAACAACACGGGGCGCAGCTAGTGTACTACTATTATTGTGCATCCACTGTCGATCGAAAATGCACCCTAAATAACCTCCTCACAACCTACCTGGAAAGCTTAGCTCCCCAGCCCGCCCGTGATAAGCTGATAGAGCGCAGTTCAGCGTGAATGTTGACACGACAGTGCCGAAGAAGGTCCGCCACGTCAGAGCCTGGTTCCAGAAACTCGTGCCTTCTTCTAGGGAGAAGAGAACTCCACCTAGGATGTAACACAAATAACACAATCTATTAGATAACAAATCGAATAGATTTTACGTAATAAGAAATAACGTTCGTTATGAAGTTATGAAGACACCTTTTAACTTTTTTAGGTTTAGTCTAAACCTGTACTTTCGGATATCATCATCTGCATGCAGGTTGCCAATGATGATATCCGAAAGTACAGGACTTCACCCACAACACAACTATGGTTTATCCATTTTGAATGAAGCATGTTAGTAAACAAAGTACGACACAAATAACAAAATCACACTTGCTTGGCGTCGAGTTTCAGATATAATTGTAAGCAATTTTTATTGAAGGGAGGATCTAAAATCGACAAGTAATGTAAACTAGGTACGTATAAAAGGACGCGCCAACAAAGTGAATTTTAGGTTAAGTATGGGCGGTTTGTTTACGTATATGCTCCATTCAAAATGGATACAATATAATTACAAACGGCCTGCTTAAATACATTGGAGTTCGAAAATTCGTGATTCATTTCGTTCGATGGGTTCACTAATCGTACGAAAACTGATATTTCGACACGGAGTTTGCAATTGACAAAGTAGGCTCTGAGCTGCATTTTCATTTTCAGACGTATGATTTTCGCTACGAAATACTGAAATTTCGGTAGCAAGCACAACGGATTATTTTAAGTACCTACTTTGTTTTAGAAAGATCCAGCCATAAAATCGGCAGCAAGAAAACGGGCACAGACTAAAAGTAAACGAGGCTAAAATGTACCTATACCTATGGCTAGGTACATTGGTGTTCTGCGGCCGTATTTCGAAACTTTGGATGAAAAGAACTCAAGTCCCATCTACACAGCTTCTGAACTACCTTTTCATTTGCAGAAGTATGATTTCTCCGATGAAATTTCACTGAAATATCGGTCGATAGAAGGAATTATTCTTCGTTTTAGAAAGATTCAGCTATAAATTACTTCAAGTCTCGATACTCTTATTGCCCTGCACTAATCTACCACCTATTTATAATATTAGTGTAGATTACCAATAGGAGCTCCAAAAGCAGCAGACACCCCGGCCGCCGCCCCCGCCGATACAAAGTCCCGCTTCTCATGATCTTCACGGAAGTACTGGAATATCTTGAAGTCTTTGTTGAAAGTCGTGCTCTTGCCTTGGGATATACCGGCCGCTACCACCGCTCCGCTGTGGATCATTGGACCTTCCTGTTTATGAGAATTTATATTAAAACTAGCGACAGCAAATGCATTAAACTAAAGTTGCAGTGAGGTCCGATCAAGAAATCTATTGCAGAATGTAAAAGGAATCGACAAAATCCTCGATGCTCGATGCGAATATACAACTTCTATTTCTGATGGACCTATGCTCGCGTAACGATTTTCTATGGCATAAACGTCACTGAAGCATAGATCAATATCTGAGCAAGCTTTATAATGCGGGCGAGTCTTTCGAAATGTTTTATTTCACCTCCAATACTTTCACAAACTTAAGCATACCCAACTTAACAGCCCATGCAATAAAAGCTTCAATAAAGGAGGATCATGTATCGACCGATCTAGTTTTAACTTTAAATTACCTATTCGTTTTTAATTTTAAGTTAATGCGAGAAATTTCCGTCCGCAGAGTAGCGCTAAGTAGAGATCGTTGTAAGATAACATCACTTGCATTTGATTTACATAAAGATTTCGCACGCCAGTAATTAACCAGTAAACATTAGAATTCATTTTATTCTACTTTTACACGATAGTCGAGTAAACCGCTGACATGTTCTCTCTTATTCATTTATTGATGTTCACATTAGCAGTGAAAGCTAGAGTAAATCCTGACGGTCCCACAGTTATATTAGATATCACAAATTGTCTCACAAAACTCATACAAATCAACTTCAAAGAACCTGGCGTACTAATCTTCGCAAACGCCGATAATTACGGCACAACAGTATCGAAGATCCAAATCGAAATGTTGAAGAGATTAAACGACATGATGACCTACGCAGTCGAAATCATGAATCCTGAAGACGAAGATGTGAATATTTGCGATAACTACGACGAGCAGCTTGGAATACTGCACATAGATAGTTTCGACGTAAGACCGATGCCGGCGTACTTTGTTATAATCATCGACGAATACGTAGAGTTTCCTTTGGTGCTAGGAAGACTTCTAAGGTCCCGGAGTTGGAATCCCAGCGCTTACTTCATAATTCTCCTGTTTAACTTTGCTAAAGACTCCACAAACATCGCATTCGTGGAGCGAATGTTGACCTGTCTTTTCAGATACAACGCAACAGAGGTAATTATAATAGTCCCGCATGAGAAGAATGTACGTAACGCTATGGTGTACAGTTGGAGGCCAATCGATCCTCCCAAATACTGCGGGTACTTCAACGAGACAGCAACGAACAGGGTTTACTTACAAGGCACCTGCGTCAAAGGCAACTTGAAATTAAAAAGTGCGATCACAACTGGGTTACCTAAAGACTTGAAAGGATGCGTTGTAGATATAATTGCTTTGCAGAGGCAACCATTCGTTAGCACAGACGAAGAAGATGCTAACGTTGAGAGATTGCTCATCGATGAGGTGGCTAGTATTTACAACCTTAAAACTAATTATAATGTCGTAAATTCATACAATAGAGGCGAGAGAGAACTTAATGGTAAATGGGATGGCGCGTTGGAACTGTTAACTTTAAAGAAAGGCCACATTCTTTTAGGAGGAATCTTTCCTGACTTCGATGTTCATGAAGATTTTGGGTGCAGTTCGTCGTATTTGGCTGACTCATATACGTGGGTGGTGCCAAGAGCAGATAACTCACCACCCTGGGTTGCATTGGCTATAATCTTCAAGGCGGAAGTTTGGTACTCAGTTATAGCCGGGTTCATAATCTCAGCTATAACTTGGACATTACTGGGACAGCTTGGAAAGGAATCGCAGTACAACAAATCTCTAAAGCACAGCTTTATGAACGCCTGGTGTTGCTCATTGGGCTTCTCTTGTTCCATCCGACCAAGAAACCATAGCTTACGCATATTCTTTTCATTCTTCAACATTTACTGCATCCTGGTCATTACTGGATATCAAACTCAGTTGATCGATGTTCTGAAGAACCCAACGTTCGAGTATCAAATACAGACCGTTGAGGATTTAATCGAAAGTGGGTTGAAGTTCGGTGGTTTCGAAGAGCTTTATGACTTGTACGAGAATCGGACAGATTTTTTTGATAGCACCATCTTTGAAAGATGGATTGTAGTCGAGGATATAACAAAGGCTATGCTAGATGTGGCGGTTCACAGGAATTTCTCAGTTCTCTGCAGTCGGCTCGAGTTAGCGCATCTCACAGCGGTAATACCTGAACTTAGCGATAGGTTTGGGAACCATAGATACTACGCGTTCGATATGAACATGTTTTCAGTTCCTGTTGAGATGATTGCGCTGCGAGGTTACGCATTTATGAAGATTCTTTCGGCATCCATCGAGCCGGTTAAGCAGATGGGGGCGACTGAACACCTGAGACGGAGATTTGCTTGGTTCAACGGAAAACGTAGAGCAAAGCTTCTGCGAAAGTTGCTGGAGGAGCAATCTGATGTAAATGCGCTTTCGATACAACAACTTCAAGCGGGGTTTTTGGTTTTGGTATTGGGTTATACATGTGGTTTTGTTGTGTTTTTGTTAGAAATTGTTGTTAACACGCAATGGATCCAGAGTAAGTTTCGGCGGTTTAAGAAATAGATTATTATGTTAATCAATATTTTGGGTACCACTTACTTCTCAATAAATATAGCAACTTATAAGCACAATAAAATTTGAATCTCACGCTAATTTGAAGTGAACCACCTTAAAATAAGTCTAGTTCAGAAGGTAAACTTACCTTCCCGCCAGCCAATCCTCCGACGACAGCTGTGATGACCCCAATGGCCTTTACAAAAAGCGTCTTTATTCGCACCACTCGAGGAACCTTCACGCCGTTGAGGTAACATTTCACTTGAGGTATACCGCTGCCGGCTGCGACGGGCTGTGTGGAAAACAACACTATGTGAATAAAATATAAATGGTTGCATGATTACGAATAAGAACGAAATGTACCTAAATAATATCTAGGTTCTAAAATGCAAATGTATCACTCAGGACCCTATGCCATGTCTATAAAAATATATAATAAAATTCCTTCAGAAATTCAAAATGAATCCAAAATAAACAAGTTTGTCTCTATTGAAAAAATTCCTAATAAAAAACAGTTTTTATTCTCTACAAGAGTTTTTAGATTTCTAATTTCTATATTGAGTATTGAGATTAGAATTACTACTGCTTCGGTTTTTCCGGTTTACGGTTGGATTTTTAGTCAATTCGTCAAGCTAAAAGTACTGAAAGGATCGGGCTGATATGATACATTATATGATGTAGGTTTATACCGGAAATATTGTACTCCAATTTTGTTTTTATTCCATAAATAAGTTGTTCCCATGGCATAGCAATAGGTACATAAATCTATAAACCAAAACTAAACCTAAAGAAACAACGCATGCGAAGCCGCGGGCAGAAACTAGTATAAATTATTACATAGTAAATACATAATTCATAAAAAGTGATAACGTAATTAATAACTAATAATGTTAATAACTAATAATGTCAATAACAGATAATGCTGCTGTTAAAACAATTTGATGTTTAATATACCAACAAATCAAGCACTTGTACTGATAAGAAATAGTTTATCAGCTGCATGGCATGTGTGCTACATAGTAGAACTAAATTAGCAGCGCGAATCGATAGGATAGCTTAACCATTTTTCGGAAATTCTCTGAATAATTAGCCTTGTACATTCTGCTACATTTTTTTTATTGTACTAGCTGCGCCCCGCGGCTACGGTATATTCTACGCACTCGCTGTTCCTATGGAAACGTTCAAAGGTATATTCTACCCACGGGAACTGATTTATAGGATAAAAAGTAGCCTATGTTTGATTCCAGGATTAGAACTACCTGTATGCAAAATTTTAGGCCAATCCATTTAGTAGTTTTGGCGTGACCATCCATACTTTCGCATAAATAATATTGCAGTGTATGATTCGATAAATTACTTACAATTACAAGTACATGCGATGTTAGCTAAATCTCCAAAACTAGGTCAAGTTTTGGAGATTTAGCTAACATCTCTGCATCTTATGATATTAGTAGGAATTATTAAAACACAATACAACTTACAAATCACCCATCCACTTACCTCAACAAATGCGACTAGCATAGAGCCAATGAACACTATGCCTATATTTGATAACACCCACAGCAGATATGGAATGTGCAGGCGGTCTTCAAGTACATATTGGTCGACGGCTGAAAGTTGCTTTTCAGGAGATTAATAATGACAAAGATGATGTTCAATTCTACACCGATTGGGTTTCATCCTCAACAGCCTATAATGGTCCACTGGTGAACTCAGCCTCCCCCCGATAAGTGTTCCCTAATGCATCCCTTAGTCGCCTCTTACAGTACCCGGGGGAGGAGTTGGGGAAGTGCAAATTCTAAGCCTGATGGGAAGATACCTATGCATAATTACATGCATAATTATTCTTGTATTTCTGCAGCTGTCAAATGGGGCTTTGCCCTGTAAGAGAAAAAAAGGATGACAAAAAACTTTAAAAATAGCATGAAATAAGTGTATGAAAAATTATAGCAAAAAAAGGAGTTTCTTAAGATTGTCAGCGTTGTCAATGACAACCTTGAGTACAGAAATGAGCCAATATCTATGTATATCAAGGTTTCCCTCGTAACTTAATGAAGGTTCTAGTTATCTACTAATGGTGACTCAACCGACAAAAAGGTCCAGATTAAATTGTAGTTCTTGCACTAATAGGGGACATGGGGAAATACCAAAACGGATATGTGTTAGTAATTTTTCCTTGTATAGGTTTGTAACAATGATATTTTTAACACAGATAAAAGTGATTAATCAAAAATATTCATTGTAAAAAGGTATACTACAAAGTAACTGACTACCTATCTAGGAGGATAAAAAGCTTGGGATGAGTTTTGGTTCAATTTGAAAACTAACAACCTAACCTACGAATAAGAATAGTCGGGAACAGTAACTGCTTTAAAAAAATGCCCCAACCAAAGTTGTGCTAAAGTAGGCGGGGCTTAAAAGTCGGGCTCAGCGCGCCATCAGTCGGATATTTATCTTGCAAGCGAACACACGTCCAGTCTGCACAGACGTTTTCGTGAGTATCTTTGTGAAATAGCTGTGAATCATCATGCCAACATGTGTTGTGAAGTGGTGCAGGAGCCATACAAGATTAAAATGCCTAGGGATCACTTTTCACTAGTAAGTAGTAGCTAAATTATAATTACATTCATAGATGTTCAAATACGTCATCAAAATGAAATGTTTAATACTATGCAATATGAAGTCAGTAAATTTTTGACTTCGTTTTTTTAATATTAATACAAAACAATATTATGGTCAATAATACGCAAATTGAAGTCAGTTATTGATTTATTATATTTGAGATACATATTTTTTAATCTTAGATTTTTTTCTTGTTGATGAAATATTGAAATGTAACAAATACTATTAAGTTATATTTATAACACTTATTTGTGTATTTATTTTGCTTGTATTTTGTGTTTTAGTTTTCCTGCCGATCCTATTCGGAAAAATAAGTGGATAAGTGCAGTAAAAAAACAATTACTAATGAAAACTGTGAAAACCAGCAGAGTATAAAACAGAAGAGAAGAATTGCACGGTGTTATCAAACATGTAAGACCAACGACGCTTCAACTGCCAGAAACCGTGGAATAAATTATAGGCTTTATTACCCGGCTTTATTACCCGGAAACTGCAAGCCAAAATCAACTATCCAGAATGAATGAAAATGTATATTTTCACAAGCTAATTAATTTAAAAGATTTCGATGTACTCTCGTATCCATCGGTGGTTTTGTTTAAAATATGCTCACGCACCGAGACACTAATAAATATAAATAAAAATAAATGACCACGGAAAATCACTTACTCGAGCGAGCTAGTAATCTGTCAGTAATATCAACACAGTGTTTTTCTAAAATATTTGATACTGAAGATATTATCGTTGAACTTCTGAAAATCCGTCTTCACTAGATTGCGAAGAAAGACTCTTTTTTAATGTCTTCTAGACTAAAACTTAATAAATTAATCATATTTCGCGGACCATAGATTTCATTGATATGTACAAAGTAACAAAAACAAATTAATGAAAAAACATTGTTAACCATTATATTATTTTATTAATAACTTGGTTCGCTCTACTTATTGCATAACATCATCCACGCCGCCTTGTTTCAGCTGTCATAGCAGACATTGCAGTACGCGCGCGAACCAATCACCGCTTTCATTTAGCAAGCGCCAACCAATCCCTGCTTTCGTTCTGAATTCAACTAATCACGAAGCAATTTCTAATTGGAACTTTGGCTATGATTCGTTTTTTGACTTATACGTCATTTTGGTTTGAGCTAGGCCCACTTTTTGTTTGAAGTTTGTTCTGAATTAGAATTACCCTTCCTGACTATTCTTATTCGTAGAACCTAACAAGGTATAAGTTTTCTTGTTTGCTTTTTTACCCTTAATCCACATAAAACATAAAATATACATTTAACTGTATTAGCCACCTAGCACAATAATTGCAGAGTCCTAGCAGAGTGCTATTTGAAACTTGTTATCAATATTAGATATCAATTCCAATGTGGCAAGATCTATAGGTAGATACATGGATCTTTAAATAATTGATTTTGTTTAAAAAATACTATAAACCAACTTCAATTATATGGATCCCATTGTCAGAACTGGACCAAATTAAAATGGGACTACACAGGAAGCACCAGCTTTCAAATAAAAAAAATATTCATGAAAATCTAACCACCCAGCAAATCAGTCGCATTAAGAACCTCCTCCTATTTTTTAAGTCTGTTAAAAAGGATACATTTCTTCAAAGCACTATATTTGATGTTGGAGAACTCTTCAATAGAGATATCAATGGAGAATGCTATCAGGGCAGTGATTATCCCAATTAAGAGAATAATGAACCAGCGCAGGCTGTCTTTCCAAACAACAAATGGATAGCCACGCTTCCTCTCTTCATCCAACAATAAGTGGTTCTCACAGGTGTCATAGTCTAAACTCTGTAAAAAACAAGACAGTTAGAGAAAAAAGAACACTATTATGTTGTGTTGTGAACAATGAAGGTTTAACAACTATACATACCTCGTATTTAGCAGAGAGTACATTCATGGAACCTGGTTCAATCTTTTCTAAAGGATGTCTTCGCCTGATACCATGACTTCCTTGCAATTCATTATCGGACTCCTTAAATTGAAGGAACAGAATTTAGAATTTGTAACATTATGTTTAAGGATCTAGGTAAAATGGCTGTCATGTTGTTTATTAGGAAATTGCATCATTTTCGACAAGGGCAAGGCTCTTTAATGTATAATAAATAATCTTCTAGGAAGCCTATAATTTTACTGTTGAATAATTTACTGTTGAAAACACATTTTCCGGACTGCAAAATAGAGGAAAACACGGAATGGGAGGCACGAAACCATCACCAACCCCAAAACAACGACTGGGAACTTGCAAACCAGATAGTAACAGAAGAAGCACTGGACTGGGCGGTGATGAGTTTTAAACCATACAAAGCCGCTGGCCCCGACGGTGTCTTCCCCGCACTCCTTCAGTGGAATCTAATAAGAATAACACCAACGTTAGCCTCCATATTCAGAAGCTGTATAGCATGGAAATACATCCCACGGACATGGAGGCAAGTTAAAGTAATTTTCCTACCGAAACCTGGCAAAACAGATTACACCCAGCCAAAGTCATTCAGACCAATAAGCCTAAGCTCGTTCCTACTGAAGACACTAGAAAGACTGTGCGACAAGTAGGTACATCAGAAGTGGGCCGCTACTCATAAACCCAATTAACAAAAACCAGCACGCCTATCAGTCAGGTAAATCTACTGAAACAGCCCTGCACCAAGTAGTTCACAAGATTGAGAGCGCGCTTGAAATCAAGCAATCTTGCTTAGTCACCTTCATAGATATAGAAGGTGCCTTCGACAAAACAACGTTCCCATCAATAGAGAATGCCCTGCAAAAACAGGGAGTTGATGAGAACCTAAATCAGTGGATAACTGAAATGCTATCCAGCAGAGCTACCAAAATCGAGGGTCCAGAATCCCTGGGACAGAAAGCCCAATGCAGGGTGACACGGGGCTGTCCGCAGGGCGGGGTCCTTTCACCGCTCCTGTGGGTAATGGTCGCGAACGAACTCCTGGACTCACTGAACAAGGATGGTATTCTTACTATCGCATATGCAGATGACCTGGCAATCATGATATCGGGGCTTTTCGAAACGACTCTTTGCGAAAAGATGCAGAAGGCACTACGGATTGTGGAAACATGGTGCACCAAACACAGTCTGTCAGTTAACCCGAACAAAACAGAACTAGTACTCTTCACTCGTAAAACCAAACTTCCAAGACTAGAACTACCCTCACTGCTAGGTACAACACTTACACTAAGCAAGGAGGTTAAATACCTCGGCATATGGCTAGACAGCAAACTACTGTGGGGCAAACATCTAGACCATGTTACAACAAAAGCCACAAACGTCCTATGGCAATGCACCCGAGCGGTAGGCAAGGACTGGGGCCTGAAGCCCAAGCTGTGTCTATGGCTGTACACAGTCATGGTACGCCCAGTGCTAACCTACGGTGCAATAGTATGGTGGCCGAGAACAAACTTAGTCACCACCATTAACAAACTTCAGCAAGTGCAAAGACTGGCCTGCACACTTATTTGCGGATGTAGGAAATCAACCCCATCCGCAGCACTGGACATAATTCTAGGGCTAACGCCCCTGCATGTTCACATTCAACAAGAAGCGATGGCGGCGTCTCTGAGAATAAAATCAACGAACCAGTGGAAAGGCGAAACAGGCCTCACAAACCATAGTAGAATACTAGGCAAAGCAATTGCTGCATTCCCAGAAGCGGTGAATGGCACTGACAGAATAGCGTCTACCTACTTAACTGGTAAGAACTATGAAATAACAAATGAAGAGAACGCATCAGCTATCACCGCACATGACGTTACCACATACCACATATACACTGATGGGGCCAAGAACAGGACAGGAGCTGGATGCTGTTATTCCTGTCCTGAAACTGGACTGTCAAAAGCCCAACCACTAAACCCGGCCACAACAGCCTTGCAGGCGGAAACACTGGGACTCAAACTAGCGGCAGATGACATGCTTCTGGAAACGACCAATAAAGATATTGCCAGACAGATGCAGCTGGTGTTCAAAACAGACAGTGCTGCACTAGTAAACGCACTCAAACGGACAGACACAAGATCAAAAGCAATTGTAGAATGCCATAAGAGTCTACAAGATCTTTCTCAACACAGTAAGGTCTGCATAGAATGGACAGAGAGTAAATCCTGCCCAGGCAACATTAATGCAGACAGACTAGCAAAGGAAGGAGCGAAACTAACTCCAACACAACAAGATGTAAGTCTCTCGAACCCGCCCACAGCGGAAGTCAAAAACAGACTAAAACTTAACTCTGAAAAAGAACACCAAAAGCTATGGGAGCGTCGGACAGACTGCAAGCATACCAAATCAATATTCCTTTCCAAAGACAGTAAAACCACCAACACGATGCTCAAGATGAGCCGGGAGGACCTCAGAACGATGGTGGGCATCATCACAGGTCACTGTGAATTGAACCACCATCTTTTCAAGACCGGAGCCACAGACAGCAGCCTATGTCGTGGCTGCTTTCAAGAAGAAGAGACTGTGGAACATGTCATGGTACACTGCACGGCCACAGAGGAGGCCAGACACAAAACAGGGCTGAAGTGCCTCATTGAGGAATCAACCCCATCCACACACACAGGAAAGCTGAAACGAAGCTGTCAGTCACCTAAAGTCCTGCTCTGATACTTCAAGGAGCTGGGCTGGTTAGGGCCTGCTTAGGCAGGGGGATAATGCACAATACACTCCTGCGAGACGTCCGTGCAGATCTTAGTTCCCCCACTTAGAATTAGAATTAGAATTAGAAGCCTATAATGAAACACCTAACTATAAATAGTGAATATTGATAAGCACTAACTTAAGGGACAATTTTGATAATCATGAGAAGGGACATGTCCATACTTACATGTGAGCTAATAGATCTATTGAGCTGAGCAACATTAGAAGTGCTTGCATCTTCATCATTGCTGACTAACTGGGCAGTGTCTGACGTGGTAAAATCACTGATAGTCCCTTCTGCAAGGGACGTCGTGGAGTTATTCATCACGGTTTGAATCAATTCATTACGGACAATAGAATTGATCTCAGGTTAGGGAAAGCAACCTGATTCCCTTATACAAATTACAGGTTCATTACTCAAATGAGATATCTTATTATGTCCTTGTTTTTCAATCAGCCATTGCCTAAATAATAATAACAATCGAAAACAGAAGTAAAAAATAAACAAGTTCAAAACAAATCGTCAATGAACTGTCAATCAAACTGGACGACATTGGTTTGACATGACAATTCACAAAGATTTGTCTATGACTTTTTAGTGATGGGACAAGCTTGCTTGATTGTCGAGGTGAAGACTTGTAAGATGGCTGTTTTAACAGATACCATTTTTGAGATTATTATTTGGTCTTAGTACTGATCAAATTCACAGTTATTACTCCGAGATTCGAGATCTTGAGCAAATTTTTTGTCAATAAAATTAAAAAATCAAATCATCAGAATAGAAATCCTGTTTTTTCGTTTCTTTTCCATTAATTTGAGATGTAATTTATTACTTTAAACACTTTCTTGCGTTAGAATCACGATAGTAAAATAATTTTTAAATTTGCTAAGATTTACTATCACCTCAATGATTAAATTGATTGTCATTTTGATAAGCTATCGTTATCATTTTTTATCAGTGCGTAAACAAGAACAAACTTGTCACACACACATAAACATGGTCTGTGTTCTGTAAACAACAATAGATATTGTCTATGTGTGTGTAGCTTGCTCGTTCGTTTGGTTGACAATCGCGATGTGATGTATTTCTACACCATCCATCGCATGCTGAGATTTCAACAAAACCTTTTAGTTTGTATTTAAGTTACTGTGTTTATTTCTAAATGTTTTCAATCGTTGTGATATCTCTCCTCAGTTTTAATTTCTAAATATGTGTAATTTGCCGCCGAAGTTCCATTCAGTGTGTCGCCTTTGTTTATCATTCTGTGGCGATAATTGCAGTGATGTTAAACTTCCAATTTTCGACCGTGATAAGGATAAATCACGACTCTCCGAGATGATAGTGGAGCACCTGACTCTAATGGTAATGGTTATGCAGTATTTTAGCCCTAAGATCGCCAGGAAGGCGGAGTTTTCTCGTGTGAAAGTTTAGCGTAAGCGTATGAGATTGTGGATGCTGATAAGCGCCATTAACTTTCTCGCGGGTGTTGAGTATTTTCGCATTGTGATATCATATTACGGCCCACGCGACGAGTGCCCGGAGGTATGACTAATGACATTCGTGGAAATGATATGCGAGCGAGCGTACCTACGACGACGGTAGGCGCGCGATATCAGCCGCGGGCTCTTCGCTGATAACAAAGGATTGCATCGGGCGCCCTGCTCTCGCCCCGCCCCCTGCATCCCGCTGCGTCCTGGGCCCTCGCCCCGCGCCCTCACTGACACAGCCACAGCAGTGCAGTGCACTGAGCTCATCCATAACTCTGCTTTGCTATTTTCAGAATTCAATATTTTCTAAAATTAGATCTGTAGTTAAGGGAATCAATCTGCAGGGGGACTTATCCCTTACCAACGGAGCACAATATAGAATGTTGGATTATACAATTTGATTTCTATACTTGCTATCAGATTGTCTGCAATGACTCATCATCTATGATTAAAGCTTGTGAAAGGTCACTGGCCACATCGTCTTACTTAAAGCATTGTGAAATAATGTAAATTATATTTTTAGGTTTCCCCAGCAGACTTGCTACCTCAAGTTTTGTGTGGAAGCTGTGCGCAGAAACTTGAAAACTTCCACACCTTTAGAGAATTGACACATAGTTCCGAAAGGCTCTTGGAACAGTTTGTGCAATATGCGGACTCTCTGTCAGGTCCAAAGGAGGTGAGTAGCTTTCTAACAAATCAACAAAGCATAAAATCAATGTTTGTAACAGTTTATTTACATTACTTTATCACTAGCTAATAATAATACATGATTATTTTATCATTGAAATACTGAAGAAAGATAAAATATGAAAATGTTATCTATCAAGCAAACATTGAATCTGCATTGATATTTACATAGCGGATGGGCTGAATTCTCTTGTTCTTTTTGTAGAATGCTTTGCAAGCATTCACAAGCAGACCACAAAGCATTCCAATAGCTGCTACGGTAGCTACACCCAGAATACTCCATAGAACATGCTTGGGTCTCAAGCCTGACAGGGTAAAACCCTTCTTCATAGCAAAAGTTGAATCCAGTGTAGGGCAGAATGGTAGGGTCACATTAGTAATGTATGTACCAGCCAACCTCATAGGTGCTGCGCAGCTGAAAATACCAAACCAGTCATAAAACACCTATAAATTATATGGATTTCTCAATATTATAACCACATTGAAATAACTTTAATAGCTTATTATTACATTCATAAGTTTTATGGTTTTTGTTAATCTTTAAACCAGATATTGTTGTCTTGCAAGATCTTTTAAAAAGGTTTGCATGGCGATCTAATTGCTCTTGTAGATTATCAGTTTGTAGTAATGGAGGTATTATACAAAAATGGTCTTATTCTGATAAACTAGTTAAGTTCAGATAAAATGTGAAACAGAGTGTTTCATTTCATTATTTTAAAATAGTTTAATATTTTGTAAATAAACACAAAGTGCAACAGGTTTGTAACCTGTAGCGTTTCTTTTTTTTTTCATACTATTCTATTGAATAAATCTTATCTAACTTAAGACAATTAGAATTATAAATCATCAATAATGTTGACCGTACTCGTAATTCGACATTATTCGCGGGACTTTAAGGAGCCGTCATTAAAGTTGTAGGAGGACATTTTGTATGCTTGTTTGGGGACAAAGGCCCCTAGTCCCATTATCATCAATCTATTTTAGTCCACTGTTGGACATAGGCCCCTAATGAGCGCCATAGCGCCCTGTCTTCAGCTTGACGCATCCAGCATCTGCCTGCAGTCTTTCGCAGATCGCCATCCCACCTCGATGGAGGACCTCCTACACTACGTTTGCCTAGCCGTGGTCTCCACTCAAAAACACATTTACCTCAGCGGTTGTCGGTTCTTCGCGAGATATTCCCATATCTAATGCATAACCTGCCCTGGGATCAAAATCTACTTTTCCTCGTGATTTGTTGAATATAAAATTTCTATGCCTAAAAGGGTAAATGTCAATTGTTCAAGCCAACCATAGTCCACTTTTGATATGACGTATTAGGGTACTCGTGAGGGAAGCATTCATTAATTACGTGAGGTTTAGGGGGGGCGTCGAGCCAAACCTCACCAAATCTCACGTGGGGAAGAGAGGGGATAGGTGCCGAGTGTCGGCAAATATCACGTAACTTTTTCCTATAATTTATACTGTTTAATTTTAGTTATTGTTCAATTTTATCACTGTGTCTATATAGACTTGAATAAAAATGATAAAACAAATTATGTTTTTACAAATAAATCCAACGCAAACCAGCAGATTAATTTATTTACATAAAAATTTGAATTTTTAATAATTTCACGTGATATAAGGCGATGGCCAAGTCCTCCCCTTATCTAAGCTGTCTAAAAACATTAAAATCGCCTCACGTAATTAATGGATGGTCGGTCGTTCTATATACCTATTTCTTCTATGCCATTACTTACTATGGAACCTCTCCCTGCTTGAACTTCAGCCCAGCGCCCTGAGCAGTTATAGCAGCCAGGTCACAGTTGCACAGCCAGTTGTTGCCACTCATGCCAAGAACCTCCAGTTTGCTCCACGGCATCAGGTCCGTCGACAGCTCACTCAGGTTGTTATCATCTAGGTATACCTGTTGATATAACAAAGTTTCCTTTTACCAACGTTCTGGTGTGATACTCTATCTGCTACGACCCGTGGATGTCTACAGGCGAGAGAGTCGCATAGAGATTGGGTTTGTTTAAAAAAAACAATAAACTGACTTCAATTTAATGGTTTTCTCATGGATGCCATTGTCAAAACTAGACCAAATTGACATTAAAACACACGGTAAGCACCAACTTTCAAATAAAAAAAGAATCATCAAAATCGAATCACCCGTCAGAAGTTCTGAGGTAACAAACATAAAAAAACAGTCGAATTGAGAACCTCTTCCTTTTCTTGAAGTCGGTCTATCATTAGCACGACGAGAATATAAGTAACCTACGTTAAACACGCCCTATGGAAGTTCCGGACAAAGCCAATGCAAATAGTTTTCCTGGTTTTCGTCTATTTCATGTAAAACTATATTTTTTAAATGATTAAATCGTAATATTATCCCCAATACGTATTATCTGTGTGGACTTAGATAATTTGTGTCATAAGAGGCGACTAACGGATATCCACCTGGGGCGGGCGCATCAGAGATAGGCCTGCGTCTAGCTGTGAACCAACACAGGTTATTGAGATGAGGTGAGAAGTAGGCGTATTATTTATTACGCGTATGTAAAAGTTTCCCATACAATCAATTTCGTTTTAGTAGATAACAGCTTAATAATTTCCAAGCCAGGAACAACAGTTCTTAATCTAAATCTCGTCCGCGTTCTTAATAATATCCGAAACTTCGGTTAAAAAATGCCGACGTATAAAGGTGTTTACTTAGATTAATCGGCGTTTTATGAATGTGGGTTGGTGAGCTATAACTTTCGAATCGTTAATTTGATGATCTAAGGTTTTTTTGGTAAGCTAACGTAAGAAAGCAGTTATGGTATCGTGAGGTACCCATCATCCGTATTTATTACACTAATATTATAAAGGCGAAAGTTTGGATGGATGTATGGATGGATGTTTGTTACCTCTTCACGCCAAAACTACTGAACGGATCTAGCTGAAATTTTGCATACAGGTAATTCTAATACTGGAATAAAACATAGGCTACTTTTTATCCCATAAATCTGTTCCCGTGGGATGAAAATCACCTTTTAATATTTTCATAGGAACAACGCGTGCGAAGCCGCGGGGCGCAGCTAGTAAATAATAGCATAGCTTATTGTTGATAGAAGAAAGGGCAAATTGGATGACGTAGAGCCCGACTAAGATTAGGTAAGGTACACATAATGTAAGCAGGACTTTATAGGCAACCATGATCGCATCTAAATTCATTGCACATTGGATCATATCATGCCAAAGTTAGCGAATCATAATTCTTCGCAGTGATCATAAATTCATTCTAGATGTTACATTTCAGTCGACCTTTATAAATTGTTGAGATCACGTATTTTTCAGTAGGTATTAATAAACAGGTTAATAGCTCCTTCTACATTCGATAGTTTCGTAAACTACGTCTTGGTTTTCCGATGACTAAGCCTACGTCATTCATTACTTTCCGTTCTCGACTTTGGATTGACGAGGATTATTATGTGATACCTTGCTTTTGAGATAAAATTAAGCAACCGACTGAAATGGCAAATTTAGAACAGCTTTTCTCAGGGCAATAATGTCGGATTCAGAGATGTTTAAGTTATGTTTATTATAGGTTCGTAACGATTTCCAAACATGAACTTTGGTTTCGGTTGCTTGCTTGATGAATATTGAAATGCACCCTTAATTTTAAATTTAGTTTGGGGAATTCCATGAACGCTGGAACTGCTGAACTGTTTGGAATGAAAACTTGGTAAATATTCATGCAAAGCTGTGTGAATCTTGCATTAACCCGATTACGAATTTCACGCGAGCGAAGCTACTAGCAGGTGCTAAATTTTTGATGTTTACATTACAGTAGCATAAGTACTTCACGTTCTAGTGGTAGTGTCTATTTCGCATTGCTACTAACGCTATAATGCTTTGTATGATTCACGTTTTCTAATCAAACAAATTATTGAATTGATATAATACCTAATCGTATCTCGTAACACCAATCGTGGTAATTATGGCAAACCCTCCTTGTTCCGGAGGCATTGAAGTTTAAGCAGTCGAAATATGTATGTGCGCTGACGCTCGTATCTACCGTCCTAGTTTTGGGATAAATAGCAATCAGTGATTGATAATCGAAACTTGATTAATCAGCTAACCCAGTTAAACAACTGTCATGTTAGCGGCACGAACTGGGCCAAATCGAATTGCACATTTGTTTGATTATAATATTGCTTACGTGTATTTGAAAACAGTAACTCTATGATAAGCGATGCTACGGACTAAATATAGAATCACAGTTACAACACCCGCGGTGTCGTCATTCTGAGTAACATTTCAACTTTTGTAAAATGTTAGCTATGACGTTATAGATCATTCGCTGATAAACAAAACTGATTACGTTTTCTTGCAATAGGTGTAGTTATTAAGGTGTTTTTTCCTTGTATATGGTATCTCTTGTAGCTGGTGTATGATACTTACCTCTTTCAAGGTCCATTTGTCTTTGAGTCCTCGGAACGCGTTATGGCTTATGTACCTCAAGTTAGGGTTATGGCACAGATGCAGCACCCTCAGGTGTCTCAGCTGTGTAAATGTGCTACGTTTCACTTCCTCCAAGAATTCGTTTTCCCCGACTTCTAATTCCTTCAAGTTGGCCAAGCCTGTAAACGTATAATAAGGTAAGATAAAGGTCTCGCATCCGGCGGCGCTCACAGAAATTACCTACGTATTTGTCCATACCTAGGATAGGCTTCTTTCTCGTAGCTCAGTATTATTATCTTGTTTGTTTTATTTGCCGCTATCTATTTATATTTGTATTGTCTCAAATTCCAATAATGTGTAATCAATTAATTGACCGTCGTAAAATACCAGATAAGGTACAGTCAGTCGTTAGCATTAATAGCGATAAAACTATTCTAGGCCAAATGGGCCAAAGTTCTTTAGTATCTGATTTTTCCTGTGCGTTTTACGTTAAAAATATTAGATTTTTTTCCAGGCTAAAATCACAACTTTTCTAGCATTGGTAACAAATACATTTCTACATTTTATCATGTTATTTTACCTACTGTGTACAAAATATTTTCCTTAAAATCAATTTAAGAAGATATTAGATATTACAATCACATCAGAACTGTTTATATAGTAAAAATTTGACTTGTCTAAGAACTTATTTTGTAAGTCTAAAGAAATAAACGATTTGACTTTGACTTTGACTTTAGAACACAGCCTGTGCTACTCAGCTATAAGCCCGTAGGATCAAATTAGACTTCGGCAAACAATGTATCTCCTACAATTATCTATTCCTGCAGATAAATTACTATTTTAATAATTTGGCCATAGCGTTGTTTACCTACGAAGCTGTCATCATTGAGCTCGACGACTGGATTGTTGTTGAACGTCAGGTACTCCAGTGTGCTGCCGACTAGAGATAAGCTTTCTGGCACGGTGACAAAGCGGTTGTCAGACAAATCTATTTGCTGTAGTTTTATCAGGCCCCTGAATGCGTCCAGTGGGATGTTGTCGATGTCTGTTTTTGACAGATCTAGGACCTGGAATAGTTTGGCGATGGAAATAATTATAGAAATGTCCGTTCTTACTACACACTTGTTTGGGATTAGGTTTCACACTAAAATTGTCTTAGCGCATTCTCCCACGAAGTTATAATGTTTTGGTTCGGAATTATAGTACGTTACCGATAGCGCTATATATACATATACTGGTATATGTACCTACTACATATCATCAAAAAGGTGCAACTACAAACATGAGCATAGTTGCACCTTTTTGATGATTGTTTCATATGATTTCTACATCTTTGTAATCCGGATATCGATATGCTAAATATGTGGCAGCTACAAGTAGTCATCTACCACCCAAAAATGCTGATTCATTCTAAAAAGTCCACTATAACGCATTACTTTCTTACCTCTAGATCCACAGCACTGGACAGAGCCATTATAGTGACATGGTCCAATATCTCAATCGGATTGTTGTTCAGATACAACCTTGTCAAGTTCGGCGTGTGTTGGAACAGGTATCTGTCCAGGGAGTGTATCTCGTTGGATCCAAGATTAAGGGTTTCAAGTGCGATGTCGCTGTAGATGCCATCTTTGTATGGACCTTGGAAGATCTCGCTTCTGAGGACGTCGCCTGCAAATGTAATCGATTAAGGAACTTCAGTTAATTCTTTAAAAGTCTCGAATAAAATTACCTGGCTCTGCGTAAACAAATAAACTAGAAATAATCTAAGACGTCTGTAAGATTATCGAACCAGTTCTATAAGTTAACGAATCGATGGAAAACAAACAAATTAGAAGCCCCTAGTTTGATAGCTTTCATCGATATTTAAATCGGAAGTTTGAATAATAGTAAAGTAAAACCTAATGGTGTTGCGTTGATTGCCCTTCCTTTTAATACCTCCTAGGTAGAGTCGATAACGACCGTTAAAGTTACGTTAGTGTTGGTGCTGGATATGCTTATTGCATCTAAGACATGCCTCATAAACCATTTGTTATTGACGATGCGCTATAGCAAAGAGAAAGCCTTATGTAATGCACAAGTTAAGTTATAGTGAAACTGTTTTTTGTCTGGTTGTATATTTGACATGTTGGCATCTTTTTAGTGAAGGACGATTACCGTTATATTACCATTAATCACCATATTACGTCTGCCCTTTTATTTCGATCAATCACTTTTTGTCTGCTAGCAATTTAGCACCGTGTTCTCATTTTATGATTGTTCAAAGTTAACCATCCGGAGTTTCCGTACTATTAAAACAAGCTTATTTTCTCTACTTTTAACAGTCTACGAAATAAGGAGGAGTTTTATGTTCGGCAGTATGAATGTTAGTCGATTTCTCCGTCAATTATTATAGAGCTATTTTAAAAAATATTTCACTAATGTATAGACTGATGATGATCCAGAGTTGGCCTTATAAAAAATATTCCCTAGGGTAGGTAGTAATTATCCCGCAAAACTTAAAAAAAAACAGTAGGAATAAAATTCAAAGTCTCTTTGTTCTTTTTCCAAACATTTAAATTATATTGAAGTAAGCTGCTTCTAGTATGTCTGTAATTATTGTAAGATTATTCGTTTTTAATGTCAGAAATTTCACATGGTAACATCTATCTACCACTGTTAGCTTTTGCCGGCTTAGTCTGACAGGTATGCTCGCTCATGCACCATAAGTTCATCTTGATTGATCCAAAGTCACTCGAGTAAACATCTATCCTTACTTTCACCTCTATGATTGTGTATGATGTCAAACAAAATGTTAAAGACTACATCATCTTTTGTCCTCTAGAAACGATACATAACCGCGATCAATCTAGTTTTGTCATGACGGCCACTTAAGCGTTGTGTGATAAATAAAATATTATTCATTGAAAATATTCGTTCATATAGTGCATTTTCGAAATTCGCCTAATCATATGAAAATGCATTTTGGCAATACAATCAGGTATTCAAATTTTTATTCTGCATAGCTACTATATTACTATTTTGCATAAATGTTTGGTTTTAGCCTAAATATACATACATACATTATGCTGCTTAGTGATAGATACCAGGATGTTGCTCCCTGGCATTGATTTTCAAATTTAACCTTTCCTCCTTCAACTTAAACATTCACCCGCTTATTCATAATGGTCTGCTAACATAAAAGAGCTGCTAAGTAGTGTTATTTCTGTCTGACTTATGTCAATAGAAGAAGACAGCGAGATTTAGCAGTTTGGTAAGTTAGCAGACTATTATGAATAAAGGAGTAACTGCTTGTTTCTTCGCTGACGTGCTAATATCCCTACGCAAAACTATCGTGATTTTGCTTATTTTTAAACACCAAAAGTTATTTTATAACTTGGTCGGTATAGGCGTGGGCGCTGTAAGTGATACTTAAGTGTGCCTTAAATATGCTCGCTACATACTTGTATGTTGGTCTAATAAGAACTCATAACCACGAAATTATTACGAAATATCGCAATATTTTCGCAATAAACTTTTGAGCACAGTATAGAGCTTTGAATGTAAAATCGTAGGTAGAGAGAGACCGAATGATTCATATCTCAAACAAAATTTGCAAAATTATAGCAGAGAATTATGGAAAACTGTGACCTTAAAATTATCCATAAAATATGAGATTATGGAAATCGAAAGTAGACATATTTCTAATTTGGATTACGAACCGAATTTTAATATCAGGCCTATCCAATCTACGCCTATCCTATACGTCATGCAGCTTTATTTTTATGTTGCCTAAATAATTTTGAATAATATTTTAGAATGATTAGAGTAGTAACAATATGAGATATAGGATCAATTTACGCGTACGATTTTTAGAATTTTTTTTTGGGAGACGATCAACTTAGTAAATGTAGATATATTCCCAACCACCCTATTAACTCGCCCCCTCATCAATGGGGTGGATGGGAATAAAAAAAACCTATCTTCTATTACTCAAGTCAATGGGTTGGATGGGAATTTTCACCCCATTGACTTGAGTAAACCACCCCACTGCCTTTTTGATAATAGAAATATTAAATCTCTCCATTCATATTCATTATGTATTCATTTTAAGATACTGGATAAGACATTTTAGCAAGTGGTGTGATACTATTTAAGTACTTAAGTATTTAAAGCTTTCTTTTCGTTCTATCTTGACTAGTTTCTGTAGAATTACTAAATTTTTCTTGTAAAGCACAATGACTTGATATCATTCAACAAGTTCTTACAATTAACCGGCACGGTCCGGAAATTGCTGTCAATCTGGCTAGGTGCCAATTTGAGGATTAACTTATATCTCTTTATTCAGAACACTGTCTTCCGGGTTTCTGTAAGGTTACCTTTCAACCTACTGGAATTCCAGCGGCAAGTAGAACATCTGAATTTTATTGTAGAAACTAGAGAATGTTTTATTGCTATCTCTAATGCTGGTGAATGTTTTAGAAAATGATGATCGACAAATGAGGGTCATTTGAATTGACGTTTCGTAAAAAAAAGTTATATCAAACAGTTTTCTGCCCGTAGCTTTGCACGCGTTGTTTTAAGAAAATTTTAAAGGGATTTTTAAGCCTATGAGAGATGATGATTGGAGAAAATCATATAAATTCAAATAATCAGCTTATGTGTTATTTATTACGTTATTAGACCCCTTCGATCAAGTATTTCGTGGCCGGCGAAAACTTTGATCGATGTTAAACCCACGTACATTTACGCAATCAATGTCAGTCTGATCGAATACGGATGTAAGCGGGTAAACTATGAACCTTATTTGAGTTGCTTACAAACAACCGTTATGAATTAGTCATACTACGATGGTTTTTATAATAAGATAATTGGTAATATCATTATTATTTCTTCTCTTTTATTCTTATCTTATCTTATATCTTTAAACGAGCAATTCTTGTATATATTTAGGTATATATAACGATTTTCATGAAATTTAGTATATAGGGGTTTCGGGGGCAATAAATTGATTTAGCTAGGATTAATTTTTAGATAATGTCGTTTACATCATCTTTCATCAACTTTATCGTAATCAATTGACTTTTCCTGATATCTTTTGGCGAATAGTAATACTATTTTATTCGTGTTACCAATAATCAACTTTATCGTAATCAACTTTATCGTAATCAAAACTTAAACACTAAACTGATAAATATGACTCTTCCTGACATCTATTGGCGAATAATAATACTATAATTTCTAAAAAACAAAATATACCTATGAATAATCGGTCATCCAGGTTCTTTGTTTCTTATTTTCATAACAACATAATACTAAGAATGTGTCCATTGGCACATTTCTTGTTGCCTATACAGGTACTTAAGGTAAATTCACTTTGTTCATTGTGTTCTTAAAGATAGTAAGTACCCTTAGATCTGAAGCTGAAAACTTTACAACCAAAGCAATAAGCTTACCTGAAATGGAATTATTGCTCTGACAGGACACTTTTGTTAATGGGTTCTTTAAGATAGCACCCTTATGCTGCATACACACACATCTACAAACCGCGCCTGCAATATCTTATAAATCTATTTATAAAAGAAAGTCGTGTTAGTTACACTATTTATAACTCAAGAACGGCTGAACCGATGTGGCTGAAAATTGGTGGGGAGGTGGCTTAGAACCAGGAGACGGACATAGGATAGTTTTCATTTCGTTCCTGGCTGAACGAATCTTGATGAAATTTGGCAGGGAGGTAAACGGTATTCCGGAAATGTACATAGGCTACTTGAATAGAGCGTGCGAAGCCGCGGGCAAAAGCTAGTATATTATATAATCTGAATCTCGGAAACGGCTCCAACGATTTTCATGAAATTTAGTATAAAGGGGGTTTTGGGGGCGATAAATCGATTTAGCCAGGAATCCGTTTCAGAAAATGTCGTTTTATTCGTGTTTTCAATAAACTTTCATCGACTTAATCGTAATCAATTGACTCTACCTGACATCTATTAGCGAATAATGATACTATTTTATTCGTGTTTTCAATTATCAACTTTATTCTCATCTGCTTAAAGACTAAACTGAAAAATATGACTCTTCCTGACGTCTATTGGCGAATAATATAACTGTAATTTCTAAAAAACAAAATTTATCAATAAAATAACCTATGGTTTATCCATCCAGCATGGAGCATGTTAGTAAATAAACCACGATACAAATGACAAAAACTCGCTTGCTTGGCGTCGAGTTTCAGATATAATTGTGAGCAATTTTTATTGAAGGGAGGATCTAAAATCGACAAGTAATGTAAATTACGTATAAAAGGACGCGCCAACAAAGTGAATTTTAGGTTAAGTATGGGCGGTGTACGTGGCATTAGTTCAATTCATTTCGTTTATAAAAAAAAAACAGACCTAACATTACAGAGTTCTCCAATGTGTTATGTCTAGGATCGTGTCTAGAACACCTACTTGCTAGGTCAATCTATATAAATATCATCTAAAAATGATGATTGATGTGACGCTGAAAACGTTACACCGTTACCGTAACGTTACCTAAGCGTCAAGCTTACCTGAAATGAAGTTATTGCTCAGGTCTAGATAGACCAGTCTATCCAAGTTCCTGAAGGCGTCGTCTTCGATCTCCACTATCTTGTTCGACTTGAAGCTGACAGCTATCCTCCGGCCCGGCAGAGGTGCCAGTTGACTCACGTTTGTAATGCTGTTGTTGAAGAATGTTATCAGCACGTGACCGTCTGAAAATTAGAACAGTAAACAGTGTCTTTCTTTCGTTCTCTTTTTATTTGCTTTTTAACTGACTTCAAAAAAGGAGGTTATAAATTCGACTGTATTTTTTTTTATGTTTGTTACCTCAGAACTTTTGACCGGGTGATTCTTTTTTATATGGAAGCTGGTGCTTCCATATAAAAAAATCCATGAAAAAACTCGGTCCATAGTTTTTTTAAACAAAATTAATTATACCCAAAAGGAAATAGTGGTGCTAGTTATATACTTGAGCTCGTATTTTGCGGCATTCACTCACTAAAATCTCATTTAAGGCGCGTTTCCATTAATATGTCGTAACGATAATTTATCGTTGGACGACTATAATCCGTATCTAGCTGTTCCCACTGTTGACATTGTGTTGGCATTCTATCGGCACGACAAAAAACTGTCGTGGACGGCAGGGAGAACATTTAATCGTCTTATAATGTGGATACATCCAGTTAAATATGCATGATGCTTTAAGCTGCACGACCTATCTACGTCACGTCATAATGTGAACGTGCCCTTAGTGGAAAGTAAATTAAAAGAAGGGTGTATAATTTATGGCCTTTTATGTCGAGTCTGTTTTTACAATAATTTGATAACTTAGTGTTCGTTTTATAGTTCATAAACCTATTAAAAACTAATCTTACTTGAATCATACTTTATGAAAAATAGGAGATCTCGCATTTGCCATAACTTTATTTAGTGACATAAAAGAAAAAATATATAGGTAACAGCCAAAAAATTTTAAATTATTGATGTAAAAAACAAAAAGTAAAAAAAATATTACCTAGCTATTTTGAAGTCAAATTAAGAAAATCCTCGCTTCTAATAACTATAATACAGGACGTAAATTATATATTACCTACTAACCACTTTTCCCAACGTTTACCTGTTTTCATGGGTGACTCTGCCTGTTATAAAGAGGCCTAGAGGCACACAAACTTCATGATGATGATTATTTTGACTATCCCGATTATTTTCTACGTATGTTCGTTACAAATCGTAACTTTCTCTTTTATAATTTTGTGCTTGTGAGGATCTGTTCGGTAATTTACTCCTGTAGTTATGTTTTACGTTTTTGGCTTTATAGGTTTATTATATTTTATTAATAATAACTTATTATTTCTTATCATCAATCAAGGGCTTATTATCGGCTGAAGTAGTTTTTATTGCTGACTAATCTAACTTTAGTCATGGTTTTATTATTCTTAGAATTACACATCACCTTAATATCCTTTACCAGTCCACTGCTGGACATATTTGATAACAAATACAAACTAATTTTCTCAAGCTTTCAAAAGCTAGTAGGCACGTTCCTTATTTCCTTCCTATAGGTAGGTAACGTGTTAGAATTTTCCTCCAAATATAGATACTGTTTTTTTATCAAAATGTATAAAACATGTAAACGAACAAACAAGCAAATATTAAGATGAATAATGCTACTGTGTGTGTCATTAATGTCATTATGATATCACCACAATAAAACACTCCTGAATGTAAGTAGGTAACTCATAGGTGCAATTAATGTTATCTTTCCAAGATGAAATTGTTTTACAATTGCATTGTATATACTAACTGCTGTCGCGGGCTTCGCACTCGCGTTTCAGTATCCAATACCAATTACCTCCATGCCAAATTTCATTGATATCCGTTCAGTCATTTAGGCATGAAAAGGTTACAGTCAGGTAGACAGACAGACGGATTTACTTTCGAATTAATAATATTAGTATGGATATCATTGATCAGTTTACAGGTAATTTCCAACTACGAGGACCAAAATAGCATAATTAAATTAATATTTTTCACCTATAAGTAGTCGTCCTGTAACTCTGTTTAAATTAGTATTATTTCAGTCGCTTTTTGTGGAAATTTTTAATTAGCCTTCAGTATTTAGTCACTATACCTATTCATTAGTTAGCTGTTAATTTCCTGAATATTGTTTTAAGTTAAATAAATATATGAATTATCTTCGAGTTAGGGTTATACATATTACGCTCGCGCTACTTGTTAAAACTAATGTAGGTTACAGTTTTCAATTTGATTCCTATAGTTCGAAGCCCGTAGCCGGAACGCATTTATGTTTTGCGTCAATGTAGCGTGATAGCGGTGATAAAGAAACCTGTTCAATAAGTACCTTTTTCAAAGTCGTTTATCTGCTTCGGCCATTCGGGGATTTGTTCGATGTCTCTGCGCGAACAGTTCAACGTGAGGTTGTTCGAATCTTGGAAGTAGAGATCGCACGGGGCGCTACCATCGCCCTCCGCCACGCTCCACGAAACTAGGACGCACAAAATTAACACCTACAACAAAGAAACACCATCACTTATGTAATCCACGTCTAAACAAACCGACGTCACTTATTGACAACCACTCACTTTGCATACTGCGTGGTACATTTTCCACAATATCATAAAATCTACTGGGGGCCGAGTGATGATCTCGATTTGATACTAATATCTTATCAGAACCTGTGCGCTATCGCGGGTGACATGGAATGAGCGGCTGCCTCATTGGCCGCTGTTTATTTGTCTTATCACACTACTTATATAGAGATAACACGATTGTTGATCAAACAATATCTATTATTTATAGGAAATCCTGGGCACAACGGCGGCAAAATTGGAAGAAATAATAAAGTCAACTAACGAGAACGATTACGGGTCTAAAAACAGTTATGCGGAGGTGGGATCCCCGGACTCCACGGAGGAGATGAAAAACTTGGAGAGCCGGCAGGCCGCGGTCACGCTACTGCAGATCAAGAACTACGACCCCAGCAAGTATGCCCTCAAACCTGAGGAGGAACCGCACATAACGTACAACAGCGGGCCGAGCCTGCCGCCTGCGGAGCGAGCGAGAGAGGTGATGCACCGTAACGCCGTCATCGATATCATAAGCAAGGCGGTGGCGGTGGCGCAGCGGGAGAACGAGGCGCAGAAGTACCCTCCGAGCTACGAAAGCGTCATCGAGCGCGCGCCCGCCAACGCGCCCGAGCCCAGCTACCCGCCGGAGTACCACGACGAGCGCTACGCGTACGGAGCCACGCAGACCGGCACCAGCCCCACCAGCAACGACGAACACGACAAGGAAATGGACCTCTCGCTCTACAGCAATGTCAAGCATGAACCAAACGATCAGATAGAGCAGGACGACCCTACCTACTACCACGGAACGCTCCCGCAGAACACAAACTACTCAGACGAATACAAACACCACGTCTTCGGAAGAACCACGAAAGCGAAACTCAGCAAAGACAGCTCTTCCGTTTACGAGGAGTGCAGTCAAAGCAGTAGCGGATCAGACCCGGATAGGTTACAAATGGACATTTCTCAGATGTCACAGGTAAATAAATAGGAACTAAACGATAAGGAAATAGAGTTGGTTTTTGCACTGATCATATGACTTTTGCAGGACGACCCTGAAGAAACCCAGTCGGCGCGATCGAATCAGTCTTCCCCTCAGCCGCAGACGGACGATAACGAGACGAAAGAGTCTTTATGGCAGGCGCTTCACCGGAACAATGGTAATACCTTTTTAAAAATACCTGAATCATTTCATTCCTTGTCGTCAACTGCACCTAGAGCTATTAAAATCATAATTAAAAAATCTACTCTATGTAAAAAAACATAATTTATGGAAATTATTCTAGAATTAATAGTACCTAATGTGCTTATATCACAATAAAAATGTCAGAATACTTTTAAGGCGCTTCAATTTATGAGCATTTCATGTTTAATTCATGGACAACCGTAATTCGGTGTAAGCATTGTGTGACATTCTCCAAAATTCTTCAGGAGTCGTATAGGTAAAACCAGCGCGCGGTAACGATATAATAAATAAATAAATAATGTTGGACAATTGACACGGTATGTATGAAATGATAAGTATCGCTTCTGCATCCATGCTAGGCTATGCGATGTCACTTTTTTTGGTCATCAATTTATATATTACTAGCAGCGCCTCGCGCTTTAACCCGCGTAGTTCCCGTTCCCGTGAAAATCTCGGGATAAAATATAGCCTATGTCATTCAATAAAAAGTAAGATTTTAATAATAAAATAATTTTTGAAATCTGTCTAGTAGTTTCGGAGCTTATCCAATACAAACAAACAAACCAAATCAAAATCTTTTCTCTTTTTAATATTAGTATAGATTATACATTTGTTTTTCCTTTGTGATGGTTATTGTGACAAAAAAATAAAACCTTATTTACTTCACAATAAAGGTTTTCTACCATACATTATAGTGGTATAGACAAGGTTCTGTGATAATTGTGATTATGGGGTACTTTTTTTCTGTTTGCTTTTTTCCGGCTTTTACCTACTAAATCAAATACTTGTGTTTACTTCTTTTTGTATAATCCAAATTGTTTTTTGCCAGGTCGCAGCGGAGAAGCCACACAGTTGCTACGAAGATTAATAAATAGCAAACACCTCGGCATGACAGTGTCGCCCCTACGACCGGCGACGTCGCCGCTGCCGACGCCTCAGCAACAACCGAGCAACGGCTCTGTCTCACCGGTAAGTACTGCCATTGAGAGGCCTCGTTGCTATGGTGATTAATAAATAGCAAACACCTCGGCATGACGGTGTCGCCCCTACGACCGGCGACGTCGCCGCTGCCGACGCCTCAGCAACAACCGAGCAACGGCTCTGTCTCACCGGTAAGTACTGCCATTGAGAGGCCTCGTTGCTATGGTGATTAATAAATAGCAAACACCTCGGCATGACGGTGTCGCCCCTACAACCGGCGACGTCGCCGCTGCCGACGCCTCAGCAACAACCGAGCAACGGCTCTGTCACACCGGTAAGGTACTGACATTGAAAAGCCTCGTTGCTATGGTAATTAATAAATAGCAAACACCTCGGCATGACGGTGTCGCCCCTACGACCGGCGACGTCGCCGCTGCCGACGCCTCAGCAACAACCGAGCAACGGCTCTGTCACACCGGTAAGGTACTGACATTGAAAAGCCTCGTTGCTATGGTAATTAATAAATAGCAAACACCTCGGCATGACGGTGTCGCCCCTACGACCGGCGACGTCGCCGCTGCCGACGCCTCAGCAACAACCGAGCAACGGCTCTGTCTCACCGGTAAGGTACTGACATTGAAAAGCCTCGTTGCTATGGTAAAATACGGAACTAGAAAGAAGAGATAGGTACCTAAAGAAATAATACTCTTGAAGCAATTGTTAACAATACACGAATTAATGGTTAACATAACAATGCTCACGTCAAATTAACTCAGAACAAAAAGTTAGCACTAATCATGAATTTTGCACAAAACGTGTGATTAAGTAAATGAACTAGGTATCTTTTTAGGAAATTTCACACTGATTTACGAGTGAATTTATCAATACTTAGTAACGTATAACAAGGTAAATTAACAATCACGCAACGTTTTTTGTGACTACTAAATAAATTACGTTTCTTAATTTTAAAATTCTGTGAATACATCGATTTTATGATCACGAAAACACTGTTTACCGTGAAATAATAAATATGGAACGCATAAACGTTAGAATTTTTTGTTTTTGCTTCAATATTTTAAAGTAAATAAAGCCAACTTGTTAAGAAAACAATGAATCTTTAAGCGAACACGACAACACTGTGACCTGTTCCAATTAGCGTTGTAGTGACGTAGTTAGTAATAATAAAAATAGATACCAACAACGTAAAAATCAACTTGGCGGCGATAAGACATCACTGTTCACAGTAGGTATTCACTTTATTCAATCCAAGTTCCGAGTGCATCACTTTGTGAAGAACTCAAGTGACTGAGTTGTATCCTCACTTGACTAAAGGATTGAGGAATAAATTAGGCGCATTATTGTCTACTGTTATGTTAATGTATTGAGGTAAACACAGGTTTCCTTGAGCACAAGACGTGAGCAGCTGATTTTATGAATTTTATCCTCGTTTATCGGCTTATTCTGTTAAATTATATCGAGGAAGTGAAAGATTAAGAGATTATTTGAAGGTTAACTTGATTTTATTTGAAGAATAGGTATTGAATTCTCAGAACAAGAAAGGTTAATGAACTTTAGCTTACCTGTGTAAGCTTAAGAAGGGCATAAAGTCCAGAGATTCGATTCCCTGAAAAGCGAGGTGATAATTGCTGTAGATAACTGATAATTCTTTTAGAAGATCAGCAGAGTCAGAGTCAAATCGTTTATTTCTTCCAAAATAAGCACTTAGACAAGTCAATTTTTTTACTATATAAACAGCTTGATAAATAGTTATTACTATCGCAGCAATGAACGTATGTGTGATGTATGTGTGATGGTGGGAAATAGGAGGAGGATTGTTTTACTTACTACTCAATAAACTCAACTCAACTTAACAGCCTGTATTGGCTCACTGCTGGACGCAGGTCTCCCCCTGATAAACGAAACCTTTTTAGCGTTAATATCATGGACCCTCCGTGAGATTAACGCTAAAAAGGCGTCCCATAATCCCCACGCTGGGCATGCGGGTTGGGGATCGCAGTTTAGTGGTATAATGGTCTTGCAGGGGGCGCTGCTGCTCCACCCATAGATATCTCTTAGTCGTCTCTTACGACACCCGCGGCAAGACTTGGGGTGGTGCAAATTCTAAGCCAGCACCACATAGCTACTCAATCAATCAAATCATGTATTTGCAGACAACGGGTAACAATAACAAGATTTACAAGTTGGCTTTTTTAAATTTCTTATGTGAAGACTTACAAACTAGCTGACCTGATAGCTTTATACAAAATTGTAAAAAAACACTATAGAGACGTTACAGATCGTAAAATAATGTTAACTTATTCATACTACGAGTACTTAACTACTATCAAGTTTTGTATGCTAGCTTTGTGAAAAGGAATGAAACAGTGAATTACAGGCACTTCATCAGTAACCAGTCGGTAGTGCATAGAATGCAATCGTTACGTGTGGTTTTTAACAACAAGTTATGCTTAGATTGTAGCTAGATGATGCTGTGTAAATAGGCCTGACTACTAAAAAATTCTAATACGTCCTTCAGTTAGATTAATCACACGGGCAAGTATTTTTTCTTTTGTCGATTTAACAAAAAATGATGACGATGTAGCAGTTCCCACGGCTAAGTAAAAAGTGTGACAATTTCTACTTAGCCGTGACGTCATGTCACTAGCCCCAAACTCTCAAACTTTGACGAGCTGTATTCTAATTCTAATTCTGGGAACTAAGATCTGCACGGACGTCTCTCATAGGAGTGTATTGTGCATTATTCCCCTGCCTAAGCAGGCCCTAACCAGCCCAGCTCCTTGAAGTATCGGAGCAGGACTTTAGGTGACTGACAGCTTCGTTTCCGCTTTTCTGTGGGTGTGAATGGGGTTGATTCCTTAATGAGGCTCTTCAGCCCTGTTTTGTGTCTGGACTCCTCTCAGAGCTCTGTGGCCGTGCAGTGTACCACAACGTGTTCCACAGTCTCTTGTTCTTGAAAGCAGCCACGACATAAGCTGCTGTCTGTGGCTCCAGTCTTGACGAGCTGTATTTTTCATATAGTTATTTTACAATTAAGCGTAATTTAGCTTGGGGCTAGATAATGCTGTGTGAATTGTCCAGCATTATTTAATATTTAATTTTGTTGATTTTCTGATAATCTATCTGACGACCGACGGTCTAATTAGAATTGTCATCATTACTGTAAGTTTTTTGTGTAAGTAATTTAAAATTGAAGCTAAGTTGCTAAGTATTACACTGATAAAAGCGTTTATTACGTTAAGCCACTTGCTTGTCCCGTCGACGAAGATTATTAAGATGAAGTACGAAAAAAAGAATTAGGTACTCTGAGAACTTATACTACTTATACTTACTGATTAGGTATTTTGTTTTTAGGCGCTCGGATTTGTCATGAGGAGTGCATCTAGCTTTCACCGTGCGAAAACGTTTAAGATTCTGTTCTGTACGTTCGTAAGAAGCATTTTGGAATATGCATCACAGATTTGGAACCCTTGTTATGATGTCTATATTAAACGAATCGAGCGTATTCAAATTAAGTTTATAAAGTACCTTTGTTTCCGTCTAAAAATTCCATACACTTCCGATAATTACCTCAATTTATGCAAGCAATTTCACATTCTCCCTCTTTCTAAGCGGCGTGAGATCGCCGACCTATCTTTTTTACTCAAAATCACATCGAATAAAATTAACTGTCCCAACTTACTTAAAAAAATTAAGCTCAACGTACCCTTCAAATCTATTAGATTTAGCCCCCTTATCTCCCTTCCTCATGCTGGCACTAACTACCGGCAAAATTCCTTCTTATGGCGAGCGAGTAACAATTTTAACCACTTAAGTAAGCAATTCGACCTTGACCTATTTTGCACAAGTGTCACTGCGGCCAGACGGCGGCTCGGTGGAGGATTTTTTGGCGTCAATGACGATAATGATGATTAAAATTGCTTAGTCTAAAATATTGTATTGTAACTCAAAAACACTATCTATAGGTGATACATACGTGTAGATTAGTCACATTGTTCATAGTCTTAATTTGTTGCACTATCCTGATAACTACCCGTGAAAACCTTCGATAAGCTTACTGGTATTTATTAATTTGTAACTCTGTATATAAAAGCATCTGGTTTTCCATGTAATAAATAAATAAATAAATAAATAAATAAATAAATAAATTTAGATCTTTAGTTTAACCTTCATATCAAGATAACGTGATGTTGCTTTTTGTGTTTCTATACCAATCTATAACTACTGGTAGTATTACATTGATACCACTGATACAACAACAGCATTGTAATATTTGACATGTTTTTTGTGAATAAATAATTCTATTCTATTCTAATATATCATAAATTGTTTTAGAACGGCAAATGGCAAGTGTGCGGTGCCAACATAGCGGGCACGGCGCGCAGGAAACAAAGCTTCCCGGCACGCGCGCAGCCCGTCTCCGCCACCGACGCGCCCGCCAACCCACCCTGGCCGCCCGTCTCTGAAAATGTGAGTTTGTATGTAGGGAGGTAGGCACACAAATGCTAATTTTGCGGTACCAACATAGCTGGCAAGTCACCCTGTCTGCTTGTCTCTGGAAATGTGAGTTTGTGTAGTGAGGTAGTATCGTACACAAATGGGAAGGCGTAGTGAGCGGTACCAACATAGCGGGCAAATCACCCTGTCCGCTTGTCTCTAGAAATGTGAGTTTGTATGTAGTGAGATATGTACACGTGACAAATAACCAGGCGTAGTGTGCGTTACAAATAGCGGTCAATCCGCCATAGCAGCCCGTTTTTCAAAAACTTTTACCTGAATAATTAAATGCAATTAAGTACTTAATTTTCATAACGATTGTTATTTACATTTACAGCAAGAACCAACGGACGCGTCATCAACCGCCGGCGGTACGCGGTCCGGCCCTCGCGTAGAGATCTCCTGCACCAACTGCGGCACCCATACGACCACAATATGGCGGCGCGACGCTCGTGGGGAAATGGTCTGCAACGCGTGTGGACTGTACTACAAGCTGCACGGCGTCCCGCGGCCCACGGCCATGCGGCGCGACACCATACACACGAGACGTCGGCGGCCGAGGCATGACGCCAAGCATTCCAGGAATAGTGAGTATTACTACGACGACCTCTGTGGCGCGGTGGGCGAAGGTATGCCTGCGACGCAGGAGGTTGCGGGTTCGATTCCCGCCTCGGGACAAATTTGTGTAATTGTTAAATTTGTTCAGGGCGTTCTGGATGTTTATCTATGTATAATAAAAAATATCTATCTATGTATATCAGTTATCTAGTACCCATAACACAAGCTCTGCTTAGCTTGGGGCTAGATAATGCTGTGTGAATTGTCCAGCATTGTTTATTATATATGTATTTATTTATTTTTTTACTGCAGTAATTTGCTAAATAGTAAATGGTCTGCAACGCGTGTGGACTGTACTACAAATTGGAAGGGGCGGCGCGGCGTCCAGCGTTCCACTGCCGTGTCCACCCTTGAAAGCTTGAGTTTCGGGGGGAGTTTCGCAGTTATTAAACAATACCCTATGTTACGACCTCTGTGGCGCAGCGGGTAAAGGCCCGCCTGCGACGCAGGGCGTTGCGGGTTCGATTCCCGCCTCGGAACAAATGTGTGTACGATCTGCTGATAATTGTTCAGGGGGTTCTGTGTGTTTTCTATGTATAATAAAATATTATCTAGTACCCATTACACAAACCAAAATTATTAATTATTAAATTATATCTAACATAATCCAAGATTTTTTGTTTAATGTATGGGTCTATGTAATCTGAAAAATAAACAAATTATTACTATACCAGTTATCCAGTCCCCGTAACCAAGCTCCACTGACTCACTTTGTGTTTGACGACCTCTGTGGCGCGGTGGGCGAAGGTCCGCCTGCGACGCAGGAGGTTGCGGGTTCGATTCCCCGCCTCGGGACAAATATTTTTACTATCTGCAGATATTTGTTCAGGGCATTCTGGATGTTTTCTATGTATAATAAAAAAAAACCTATGTAGTATATTGTATTATGTATATCAGTTATCTAGTACCCATAACACAAGCTCTGCTTAGCTTGGGGCTTTTTTGTTACATTAAACTGTGTGGATGGTCCTGTTATTTATTAAACAAAACTCTGTGTTTTAGAGAACCGCCGCAGCACCGGCACATGTCCGGAGCCGAGCGAGCCGGCGCCCCCTAGCGGCGCGGCGGCGGACGGTGCCCCAGAAGAAGCTGTGCTGGCGGCGCTGCGGCGGCAACTGCAGCCGCATCTACTGGCCGCATTGCACGCGCACACGCAGCGCACGCACCGCCCGCAGGTAACAACACGTTCACACGTTCAGACGACCACTGTGGTCAGATCCGCCTGCGATGCAGGAGGTTCGGGACAAATGTGTGTACGATCTGCAGATATTTGTCAAGGGCGTTGTAGATGTTTTCTATGTATAATAAAAAAATATCTATCTATGTAGTGTATTCTATTAAGTATACCAGTTATCTAGTACCCATAACACAAGCTCTGCTTAGCTTGGAGCTAGATAATGCTGTCTGAATTGTCCAACATTATTTATTATTATACACAGAAAGAACCTAGCAAGCCAGGTAAGACTTGCAACTCAGTTGAAAGACTTCAACAGGCCATAGGCCTTTTTTGGTGTAATGTTATTTATGGGGCCAAAAAGGTCCCTGTCTCAGCATTATGCCACAAGCCGAATACGCAGGTTCAGTCATTGTTACGATATCTGCAGTGCACTGACATCACAGCTGAAAGACCTTCTTCAGCTGTAATGTCAGTGTCATCTAGCTCGTTGCTGCTTGTTTCTATATGACCGGTCATTGGCTATATGGCGGTCTCTGTGTGAGGCCCATTAATGCGAGACCCACGCCTGGTAGTACTCGTATAGGTCGACAGAAATGCCCATACTGCAGTCGACATTCGCGTTCAACTGTGTCTGTCCCATCTGTGTCTCAATTGTTATTGCTATTTTACCTGTCTTATTTATTTCCATTACAGGACTGAGCTTAAGGATGTATCTTCGTGTGTATGTATGTTTGTCTGTTTCTGAGTATGCAGTTCCTGAGGGTTCGATTCCTCTTTTAGAACAAATGTTTGTTCTATTTTTTCTGGCTGTTTTCTATGTACCTTTAAAAAATATCTATGAACGTTATGTACTGTAAGTATATCAGTTATCTAGTACCCATACAAAACACTTAGGCACAACCCGGACACTACTATTTCTCTATAACTACAAACTCCGCGTTTTGGTAAATGCGCAACTATGTTGCGTTACAAATGCAACTGTGTGTATGTAACGTTTATGGTTACTTCATGAACGTATTACGCCAGTTACATAGATGCGAAACGGCGGCGCCTTTGCCAAAATCATAAATCTGCCCATCGCCCCGTGCGTGCGCCGTACGTCCCTTGCATTTGAACAATAAAACCCGGCCTGGGTTAGGAAGCTCGGTCAGGTTGGAGACGAAGCGTGTCCATTCTATACATTAGTATTATTATAATTCCTTCCTTGGGTTATTAGATGATGCTGTGTGAATTGACCAGCTTTATTTATTTATCAGTTATCCCCGATAACACAAGCTCTGCTTACTTTTGGGCTAGATAATGCGGTGTGGATTGTCCAGCATATTTTAAATGATTTTCTTTTTCTTTCAGGGCGGTATCAGCGCTCCGGATTACGATGAAGCTCCGTTAAATCTGGTGGCAAGTCACGTGGCCGCCGAAGAGACCCATTGACTGTGATACTACGCAGACTTCCATCACGTAAGCTAACGCATACGTCACACGAATATATCGATATCGATAAAACTGTAGAAACTGCCCAACTCTATCGATATGGCAGCGGTGGAGTATACACACTAAAGGTTGTTGCGGATTGGTCTGTACCACTGACGCATATCACAAAAATTTACCGCAAAGCATTCAAATATGAGCTTTAACTCATAATAATGTAGATGCATTTTATATTGAGGATAACATATACCTCGCAAGCAACTCGCTTGAATGTTGCGGTAAGCCATTTTGCAACTTTAAAATGTATGTTAAGTTTACGAGTTTAAGCCCATATTTTAATGCTCATTTTTGTTTTGTGCGGAAGCAGTAGTGTTGGATGTGCGGGCCAAACATGTCAGTTGTCTGCAATATATGTTAATGCACTAAAACCGCACCAACCGGGCGGGCGGTGTCGGCGCCTTTGGTGTGTAGACTACAACTTACTTAACATCGATATGTTACGGGTCGTTAATAAAATGATAGCAACAACTCTATCGATAAGTGTGCCAACTCTATTAGGATCTTTTTAGCACACAGCGTATGCGATTTTAGCCTTGGCGTACATATCTCTCTTTTATATTGTAGTTTTGAGAGAGATATGAAAAGCTACGGCATTTTGTTACTTAAAAGATGTACGAGTTACATCTTAATATGTGTCGATGTGATTGTTTTGTCAATGTTGCTATAATATTGAAAAATAACTCTAAAAAACAAATGTTAAAATAATCACATTTACACATGAAAGCATTCTTTCTTTTTTTCAAAGTAAACGAAAGCAATATAAACATAGTAATTTTAAAGCAATAATACATTATAAAGTTTTTGAAAATAATTATACTTACATTATAATAGTGATAGTAAGGCCAGTGTTTGAAAACATAAATTCAAGTTATTCAATATAACGTTAAGATGAATATATTTTCCTGTAGCGTTTTAAACTGTATTAAATAGAATTAAGGGAAAGAAGGGTTGGTCAGTATATCTGCAATGTTTGCAAGTCAACATTTTCTGTAAAGGTATAAGCTCGTAGTCAACTACACGCACCAGCAGGCGAAATTTTGCGTCAACCAATCCGCGAGACAAGTGCTGCGGTCCTTAAAAAAACAAAATCGATTTGAATACTCACAAAAGTGGTCCGTATTTCCGTTAGCGCGTCTACGGAGCTTCGTTCAGAGGCTTAGGGTGCAGTTGTTTAGTGTAAATGTTAATTCTTCGAAGGCATGGAACGAGTCGGGCTCCACATTTGACAGATAAAACCGAATAAAAAGGGGGTCTAGAGGGGCAGGAGGGGTTTTTTTTTACATCAAAATTATTTTCCTCTAAAAGTCACTCAGTCACGTTTGGGAGATCTCATCGGTAGCGCGAAAAGGGGGGCGGGAGGGGGTTGATTTTGTTTCATCCGATTCTCAGGAATCTTTTACAAACAAACAAGTTTCCAAATAAGAAACAAAGTTACTATTGGGAAAATATCTGTAATAATAGCTGTATAGTGTTTTTCGTCGATCAAATTAGATCGGTAAAAGGTTGCAACCGTCGAAGGTAGTTAACGCTTTAGTTATCATCTTTGCGCTCACACCGCCGCCCTACCGAGGATGGTCGCTGTGAACGATCTGTCAAATTGACACAGTTCGATATCGGTCAATATCGCGCTCAAATAATACGGAACGACTTTTAGTGCTTATAGCGCTGATAGTCTTGTGAACTAATATCGGACCATAACAATGATTTATTTTTTGAATACTCAAACTAAAGTTGTTAGTGACGCTCGAAAATAAAATCGGATTTTTACTATTTTCTAGGTCCTACAAGTAATTTAAATAGCAGTTAAGAAGTTTTACGCACATGGTAAGCCATTTGCTATGAACCTTCTCTAAAACAATCTACAATTCAGTCATCGCTTTGGAATCTATTGACGTAGAACTTTAAACTAAAATCAACATTAATTATCTTCTTTGTCTTTAAAAATAATCTTTGATTCTTTATAAAATAGTAAAAGCCCGATTTTTTCAACTGCACGTCTTAAGTCGCTATTTTTGACAGTTTAAATAATCTGTCAGAAAATCACGACCTGAGACGTGCTTAAATCTGAGATGCGTTGGAATATTCGCACGATAATGTCCGAAATTATGACGACTTCAAGAATAGCGATCATGATTGACTGATGGTCGAACGTCGCGACACGTCGGCGTCGCCTACTGCGTGTAGTCGAACTTGGCTACGTACTTGTACCTTTACAGTGTTACATTATACTTTTTTATATTTTCTACTTATTCATTAAACTTGTGATAAAATTGGTTTATACCTACTTCAATACTAAACAATTTTTTTTAAATTTTGTGCGATATTTTTAAAGTTTTCCAAAAGAGCGAGTTTATTCTTTTTTTTGGTTTAAAGAAAAAGTTTAGCAGTATAAAGTGATGATTGCAATATGATCTAATCAAGAGCTTGATAGAGATCTTGATTGGATCATTTAGCTTTTTTGTCTGTGTTCCACACAGACATGAGAAATCATGTCAATCCAATGGATCAAGATAAATATGAGATTGTATGTGAAATTTGAGAATGAGATTTATAAAGTTGGTGTAGGAGCGTCATGAGAATCTCTAGTACGTGTAAAATGTTGAAGAGGTGTTTTTAACCTTGCCTTATAATGCTCTCTCGATTAAATATCGATATTATTTTTACGGTTACCTATTGCAGGAAGCAAGTATTCGTTTAGGTTTAGGCAATATTGTAAAATAGCGGTTAAGTTGATGCGTTACATTATAAGTATCTAATTTATTTCCCATTTCGGTCAGTATTTAAAATGTAAGTATTTTTTATTCTGTCGAGTATTTTTTCAATAATTAAGGTAAGTATAGTGATTATGTGGAAAGAAAGCAATAATGAATAATAATATTGAACTTTATTAAAGTTTGTAATTCAAAAATATGTAAGTTGTAAAATATATTGAGAATTTTGCTGCTTAGCACAACGAGCAGCACGAATTTAGCCATGAGCAATATTTGTAGACCATAACGTAATCGTACCTTTTTCCGAATAGTATTTACGAATCGTTGCCTTTATACATAAACTTACAATATTATAACTTTTGGCATTATTATTACAGTAGATTTACATAGTAGATGAAAGTTTTATTTTAAGATATGATATATCGACAGTAACATAATAAAATCGGGCATTTTGGTCATAGGCATTCTATGACGTGTGGTGTGACCGAAACCGTACCGTGGCATTATTTTGAGTATTTTTACCGGTATCACCTCATGATGGTCAGTCTTTGTGTATATTCACATATTGTAACAGGAAAGCATTTACGTTTTGTCAACTTTGAACTTTGGTTTTGTTGCTGCTTCTATTTGCTCGGAGCTCTTATCGCCGTCCTTTTTTTGACGTTCTACTTAATTTAGTATAAGTTTGATTATCAGTACCTACCCCACGGGCCAGTAACGCGCGGTCTCGAGACATTGTGATACTTAGCTAGATGGGCTCGGTCCCGCCGACCGAGATCTAAACGTGCGATTCTGTCGCTGTCCTGCTCTCTCCTCTATGTCATGCTTATTCGTATTTTAAAAGCTTTAAAATTGAGATTATTTATTCATTTTGTGGGATCACTGTACGAGTAAATTCGTATGTGTAGCGTGTTTAGCATATTATTCTACTTAACGGTTTCGACAATAATGTATATCGTTGAGAGATAGTCGTGTATTCGGAATCTCTTCCGCTCTCTTCCTTTATTCAAGCTCTCTTTACTGATAGTAAAAAAAAATGTATCCAATATTATAACTTATCGCGGAATGTGCTTATTTCGTGAAGACTAGTATTGTCAGTGTATTAAAACTATGCTCATATTTTTTACAAATTTTAACTCTATAGTTAGGTAAGCTTAGACTTCTTCCTTGTTATATTACTGAATGTTCTAATAAATATGGCAGCAAAAAGCAGTAGTTAGTTTCGATGTGAAAATAAAATACTTGATCTGTTTTTCATGAATTAATATTACTGCGCGCAGTAGTGATACAGTATTATTTAATTCTACTCTGTATATTTGTTTTAGGTTTACTTTTTTATTTTAGGTTTTATCTAGTTGACGTCCGAATTTTTTTATTTTAATAACTATCTGAGTAGTGAATCTCCTTTTACAAACTTATGTCTGTTCTGAATAGAGGAGCTTCCCATTTTTTTATCCATGACACTGAAATACTGATGTTAAAATAATAGATTTGTGTAATGAGATCTTCCAATTTGGTTATTTATTATGTTTAGGTTAGTTTACTGATTTTAATGGTAAGAGTTGAACAATGTATCGTCGTGTAGGTAGTTACTAACAAACCGGTTGTGTTGTGTGTGCTTACGCTCTAACAAGCATGTGTTTGTGATTTTTTTACTTGTCTGTGCACAGACTTTACCAATTCTGTTGTGTTATTATAATTTATGCTGGAATGTAAGCTAAAAATAAAATTCCATCATTTTTCGAATTCTTAAAGACTGACACACGATCTAAACATCGTCTTACAACATGCATTGCACGAATTCTCTCAAAGTTCGAAAAATGATATAACTCAAAAGTATTTTTATTAAAATGTGATAAGTATAATGTATTTCGTTTGAGATTGTAATCGTAGCGTGTATCCGAAAAGCAATAACATTGTGATAAGGTGGTGACGTGATGTGTATGTAATCTAATGTACTACTAATGGAAGAGTAATCTCGATTCATAGAAAGAGTTGTCAATTATAATTATGTAGCGCGCTGTGAGCTCGAACTCGGAATTTTTATAGTATTAGACGATTGATGATCAATCAGTACCCATAAAATTATAAATTATGGCATAGTGACTATGCAATTATCTTAATATCAAAATCATAGTATTTCTTACAAAAAATTCTTAGGTCGAGCACACAGCGCTGATTTATCTAAAAAAATAATTCAAATTCAATTTAATAAACTTGTAGATGGATTTTAATACTTCTTATAAAGTTACTCAAAAGTTGTACGTTTGTTCTTAGTGTGAAATCAATAATTTCCAATATAGAAAGCTTATGGACCATTTGTTGTTGTAACTAACTATAGGTTTCAGCATAAATTATCCGATTGAGATTTATGGAGGACCTGTTCAGGAATACTCATTGTGAAGCATTAGATATTGTTGTATAGATGATAAATAATGTGACTTACGCAGGGATGGATACTTAAATTATTAAAGTTTTAACTGATATATTGGCTATGTAGTGAGTAGAATATTTTTTTACAAATAAATTATAGCAGCTATTTTGTGTTTTATTGTACGAAAAACCTTTTACATTCACAGCAAGTCGAAGAGACATTATGCGAACATTTTCTAACTCATCTCATATTGTAGCAAAGTTATTTATGTACTAAAACGTTGCAGAAGATTGTATGTTTAGAATTTAACGGTAGGTACAACATTGTATTTACTTCTTCAAAAAGACACAGAATGAGTGCTATGGCCTGTTTATATTACTGGACCGGGAATATAAACATTTTAGATCGTTGCTTAAACGCAAAAAAGGTTATTTCTGTTTGTTACTCCATCAGAGCGATAATGTCTCTTTCTGCACTATGCAAACTGAGCGAGACAAGATCCAGTGCACTAACGAGCTAAACGTGTAAAACCACTATAACCGTTTGTAGCATATTCATAATGAATTTGTCAGTTTTTCAAGTAATATAGAATGAGCGCCCTCTCCACGCAATAACTATGAGTGCTATAACTACTGATCGGATCGGGGTGAAATTTTGTATAAAGGTAATTCTTATCCTGGAATCATATACATAGGTACTTTATATCCCATCCGTGGGATAGAAATCACCTTTAAACGTTTCCATAGGACAACGCGTGCGAAGCCGCGGGGCGCTGGTAGTTATCTATACAATATCTAGATGCTTTTCTTATTCAGGATACCTACAAGTTTGGCTCGCAAACGCAAAAAAAAAACAAATAACCTTCATAAATAAATATATTCTAAGTAACAGTAACGATAGGCCGCTTGACCGCCTGCCTGGCGCGTCTGCGTTTGTCGCGCGCCTTCTTGGCGATGGTGGCTTCCCGGAAGAGTTGCTCGCTCTCCGCCGCCTCGGCGTCGCGCCGCAGCCATTGCAGTGCGTGAAGGTTGTAACCGACCATATCCTGGAATAACACAAGGTATAATACCTATACAGTGTATACAGGGTGTCCCAGAAATGGCGGATAGTCCTGCACATGCGTGTGCGGGGAAGGGATGGGACCCCAAAACCCCATAAAAAAACTATCTCCAACACGGTCCACGGTCTACGACATTTTTTGTAAAATTATATAATATTTCCCTTTTTCTTCACATTTATGGACATCACGTCCGCTATATGAGGCAGTTTTGTAATGAAACGCCTATTTGTACACATTAGCATAGCTCAGTAATTTTACAATTAAAGTAGGTAATATGCGTCACTCCCTGAAAAGTAAACTTTCTAATGTTGAAAGAATCGGTCCAGTAGTTTCGGAGTTTATTCAATACAATCAAATATCTCTTCTTTATACTATTCGTATAGATAAATACCTATTTAAAAAGAACAAAACCTCATTAGTAACATACCCTCAACTCAGCAAGCTTCAGCGCCGCCTTAGCTTGTATCTGTATCATATACTTGAGCAGCGCCTGATTGGCCACCAACGGCGCGTGATGAACTTTCAGCAGGAAGATCGACAGCCGACAGAACAACTCCGTGTTGTCGCCGCGTTCCAGCAGAGTTGGCAACATTTTGACGATGTCGCACGCTACGCTGAATGGGATTAGTAGGAGGGCCTCTTCTAGGTCGCTGGAACAAATAAAATAATTAGAAGAAAGTTTTATATTATGGATTCAAGGAACCAAGACTGTGCAATAACGCCGGGATGACAAGATATGGCTTTCTCGCGAGTGAGAAGTAGGTACAGAGCTGAGACGTGCACCGATTTTTCTATGCGCTAAAACTGTTTTTACCTAATTACAAGTTAATGAAACAACCAATCGAAAATTAAAAAGACATAACTAAATAAATACTGTTGTTCTTCTTGTGTTTTGTAGATCATTTTGACTACCTACTCTAAACGCCCATATCAATTTGACGCTGACTGTACCAGCTCTTAGTAACTTTACTAACTCTTTGTAGAAACCTGGATATTTTTTTGTTAACAAATTAGCGTTTTATCAATGAAAAGTTTGACTGGATCTACGATACGACAGTACAAGAATAATCAGCGCAGTCAATCGACCAGGGTCGCGTCCCAAAATATGATGGTAAAGTAGAGACTTTAAGTTAACAAAGATGAACCGACGCGGACGTTGTCAAGATTGCCTATGCCATGAAACAGCAGTGTGTCACGGAACGCTTCCTGGCTGAATTAGACTAAAATGGTTTTACGTCTCGCTCAGTTTGCATAGTGTAGAAAGAGATGCCCTGTCGCATCAGCGCTCAGTTGTGAGGTCACCTCACAGGTTCCATCTGAAAACCAGCGCTACCTTGCATTAATGCGAGGTAGCATCGAGCTGAGGTGGAACCTTTGACCTGCATCGTTACAGCATTATATTTTCATATTATGTACTAAGCTAGACTGTATAATTGTTGATCAGTATCGCTAGATTTAAGAAGCGGAAGCTAATTTAATAACAATAAAATCATTTATTTAACCCTAGTAGTAACTAGTAACCAGTGTAAGTACAGTAACCATCGACTGCTCAGCTATTAGCTAGTATTGACAGCACGAAAGTAAGGTGCCTAGAGCAGTAGTGTGTCGGAGGCCATGGTTTTGGGTCACTGAGCAACATAGGTAGGCTAAGTTATTAATACCAAGAGCGTATCTTAACAGTTTGTACTACAAAATCCCCCGGTGCAGTGGTAGGCAGCCATCTATATCGGCGGCTGCACCGGCTGACCGCGAACCTCACCCGGTTCCCGTTTGTATCCCGCGCCTATTTGTACACTGTAGTATTGAGTCAATAATACCTTGAGCGTATCTTCTTAACAGTTTCTACTAAGAAGTCCTCCGGGGTAGTGCAGTTGTAGGCAGCCATCAATATCGGCGGCTGCACCGGCTGGCCGCGAGCCTCGGCCAGCTCCCGTTTGTACTCCGCGCCTATTTGCAGGCATTCTAGGATTGAGTCAGCCTGAAAATAAAAGTTAGACAGTAGTAGAAATAGCTGTGAGGTGCTGGCTTAGTATTTGCACCACCCCATCTCTTCCCGTGGGTGTTGTATTAGGCGACTAAGACTTCCACTGGGGGCGGGCATCAGCGCTCCCTGCAGAACAATTCTACCACCGAACTGGGATCTCCAACCCGCACGCCCAGCGTGGGGATTATGGGCATTACCCCCCCCCCCCCCATTAGATAAACGCCAAGAAGGCGCTTATCATGGGGAGGCATGCGTCCAACAGTGGACCAATAAGGCTGTTGAGGTTAAGATAGTAGTATATTATGATTGTAACTGACGTTTTTTACACATATTTGTGACAAAACTATTGAAGCATAACATACTAGAATCACTTAAAATGGGATTTCAGATAGACCATATTTGGTGTACATTTTTGTAAGACTCAATATTTAGAAATTTTAAGGGTTGTAGTTTCTTTAATTATTTATCCTAAACAAAATGCTGAATGAAGTCGGAGTTGTCCATGCGGAATAGAAATTGTGAACTTACCGCCTTTTCAGCTCCAATAGTTTTTTTCGTCGGCATATTCAATCCTGGGAGGCCGGGCACGGGTGCCTGAAATAAGTTTTAATTAACACAAACCTTTTCTTTAATCATAGTACTTTTACTTGGCTAAATATGTCACTCATCAAGAAACAAAAGAAAACAAAGCCGGTTAAGTAGTAGGTATATTGACGACCTCTGTGGCGCGGCGAAGGTCTGCCGGCGACGCAGGAGGTTGCGGGTTCTATTCCCACCTCGAGACATGTATGTACGATCTGCAGATATTTGTGTACAGGGTGTTCTGGATGTTTATTATGTATAATAAAAAATATCTATAGTATATTGTATTAAGTATATCAGTTATTTAGTACCTATAACACAAGCTCTGCTTAGCTTGGGGCTAGATAGTTTTGTGTGAATTATCCAGCATTATTGATTTATGTTCAAAGCGTCACTGATGCATAAAAATGAACACAAATCTGTTTACCGTGCCAATAATTTAATGAGTCAAAGGGACCATCAATAAAATAAAATAATTTTGGACAATTCACGTAGCGTATTCATTATCTAGCCCCAAGCTAAGCAGAGCTTGTGTTAGGGTACCAGATAACTAATATACATAATAGGTATACACTACATAGATAGATATTTTGTATTTGTATGTTTTTTTACACCGTAGGTACACTTATGTTACACTTGATGTCGTTATTTAATCTAGGTACTATATTTTTATTACAATACACAAACTTGGCTTTACAAAACACAGTACAAAGGGAAAAAAAGGACAGACAGACATAAATTAATTAGAAATTAAAAACTTAAATATGAGAGGTCAGTCTAGTCTAGTTATACAAAACAAATAAATTAATAAAATAAAATAAAAAGTACTTATGTCAAAGTATGCTGCTGTAAAAGGGCATTGTCAAACTGTATTAAAATAATGTACAAAATTACATAATAATGTCATAAAATAATTTAGATCAATTATATTGATATTGTTTCATATAAATAGAAAACATCTAGCCTGAACAAATATCTGCAGATCGTACACACATTTGTCCTGCGTCGCAGGCATGCTGCGATCTTTGCCCGCCGCCCCACCGAGGTCGACCGAGGTCATTAATAATAATAAGTCTTTTCAATTGTCCTTTTTATAGGAGTTTGAACAGCCATTTACTTCAAACGCTCATACTAGTAGCAGGGACTGATTTGGTTACCCTTTGAAGGGGTTTTCGATTGGGTTTTTCGATGAGGTTGTTTAAAAACCCTACCCGTTGGGGTTACCCTTTTCATGTGTTACCCGCTCGTTAGGGTAACCCTACCAAAACCCATTCGACTGGGTTACCCTATTGAGGGGTAACCCTTTTCAATACGGGTTTCGATCGTTTTGATAACCCCACCGTTTGGGGTTTTGTAACACACGGTAACCATGTATTGTAGAGAATTGTAATATGATCTCTTTTCCATTTGCGTAAGGTTGAAAATAATAAAATTAGTTCGAATTGCAATGAATCATTGCATTCATTGCATGTTACGCCGTTTCGTTAGGTACCTACCTAGCTACAAGCTGCTGGGTATACTAATTCGAAATAAGGAAATGTGCATTTACGGATAAGGCCCCGGTGACGATCGCTCGCAACTTCAATTCGAGGTGCGTACAAAATCCGCTCCGAATATCGATATCTCAGACTAGCTGATGCAGGCGCGCGCGGGGTGCGGGACGCGTTACTACGATACGTGAAGTGAAGGGAACGAAGACAACCATAGTGCCATCTTGTGCGTGTGAGTAGGTGTAGGTAGCTAAGTATGGGCGGTTTGTTTACGTTTATGCTTCATTCAAAATGGACACGGTATATGTATCTATACAGCTGCCATTGATAACAATTTGAAGGCGGTAGCTTAGCTACCTATTTCTTTAAGCATGTGTAATAAATGGACGCCCCCTAAAACATTCTGCAAAATAATTTAGCATGTTTTGAACTTTGAACCGACTTCATTATGTATTCTAAGTCTCGTGGGCTCGAACGAACGAAATCATACCTCTGTACTACTATCCCTGATAGAAGATCACGTGCAAAAAAATGAGTTGAGGTAGGTACCTAAACTCATTTTTTTGCACGTGATCTTATCGAGAGTAGTTACTCTGGCGACATCTAGGTACCTAATTAGTTTGAAATTTTACAAACCTACCTATGTTTTAAGGCGCACATAGCAATTCTTCGAGAATCAAACATAGAGGGGACCACCTCAGACGAAATAGATTTTTCATGTCGTCTGAGGGGACCAACTCAAAATTGTTGTCAAAAAGTCGTGACTTTTCAAAAATATTATGTTGCTTTCGGGATAAATACTAATCCGTCGTCAAAAAATATTTAATGGTACCTACCACCTCGGGATCATTCTGTTAACCATGGACGGAGATAGGTATCAAGTAACATACCTACGTAGGTACTGTAGGTAGGTAGTACCTACTAAAATAGCACAGACTAATTGAGAACCTCCTCCATTTTTTAAGTCGGTTGAAATAGTTTGCGGCTGTGATTTATCTTTTGTCATATAGCTGCAAATTATGCATGCCAACAGATCCCAATAACATAAATTAAAATTCACGTACTTGGAGACGAGATAAAGGTAACAGAAAGTAGGTACCCACCTACTTTTTCCATGTTTAAAAATCGTCAACAAGTAATTCAATTTTAGGTAGGTAAAGTAGGTACCTACCTACCTACTACGGGTTTCTTTATTATTTGTGCGGGTATTTAAAATTCTAATACTCATAATGTTTGCTCACTAAATATTAATCTGTGGTAACACGTGACGACTTTCTTTTTTAATCTTTATTTAACGAGCTTAATCACATTACTAGGTAGGTATAAGAGCTAACAGTGCAACTTTATTGAAAACTTGTAATATTTGTCAGCAATCATTTTTTTATTACCTATATGTACGTAAATACGTTACGTAGGTTAGGTAGGTAAAAAAAATCTAAAAATATATAATGTTGGAGAATTCCCACAGAATTATCTAAGCCCCAAGCTAAGCAAACTGGTACTAGATATTATGTTACTGATATATACGTAATAAAATACACTACATATTATAGATATTTTTACTTTACATAGAACATATCCAGAACACCCTGAACAAATATCTACAGATCGTACATTACATACATTTGTCCCTTGCGGGAATCGAACCCACAACCACACGCTTACCCATCCATCACATTAAATAGTACAACTATTACATGTGACGACTAAACATAAGTTCATTGTAAGTAGTTTTATTTATCCAACCACGTCAGTCAGCGGAAAAGATTCGCCGCTCCCAGTTCCAACACTGCTAACCAGACTGAGCGGTCGCGCGATAGAAATTTATTTCTTAACTTATACTTATTAACTAACATAATAAGTATTTACGTTCAACTGCAGTTCAGAGGGTAACCTAGGGTTACACCCATAAACCCATACAAAATGATAACACTTTCAATCGCATAGCGCCACGAAAGGGTAACCCTATCGTTGCTAAAACCCTATGCAGAGGGTTACCCTTCGCTAGGGTTTTGCACGGGTAACCCGAGTTAATCGAAACCCTATCACTGCTAAAACCCAATGCACAGGGTTTCCCATTTTAAGGGCTTACCCAAAATCGGGGTTGACTAGTAGGAGTACAAGACAACGCTCGACGGGTCTTATTATCACTAGAACAGCGATGTCTGCCAGACAACTTACATGCGTGTCGCCGGTCGCTAGCCCCTCGTCTTGTTCGTCCGTGTCGTTCAGTACTAGAGGCTCGTCCGTGCGTGCGTACAGTCGTAGCGCGCTGTCGGCGCCGCACGACGCGGCGTGCAGTCCGCCTGCGCCCACGCATAGACCCCAGCATTCGCCCGCGTGACCCTGTTATAGAAAATAACTTGTTTCTAGACAATTCCACGAAATTAATCACATCAATATTTTCAAACTTATGCAATCTGAACACATCGTTTAAGGTATTTAAATAAACGCGATTAATACCCAGGGGTGTAGCTATAGCACAAGGCATCATTTATTTTTCTTTGAGGTACCTCAACCTCCTCAACCTCAACAGCCTGTATTGGTCCACTGCTGGACGCAGGCCTCCCCCTGATAAGCGCCTTGTTGGCGTTTATCTAATGGGGGGTATTGCCCATAATCCCCACGCTGGGCTTGCGGGTTGGGGATCGCAGTTCGGTGGTAGAATTGTTCATTCAATTGTTTGAGAGTACAGAACCCTAAAAATACTTACATTCAACGTTATAATATTATCATACGTATCAGCATCCCACTGTTTGACCTTCCCATCCTTAGAGGCCGTAAAGAAGTGATGCGTGTTCGGTACAAACTGCAGTGCTGTGACCGAGTCGTTATGTGCGAATATAGACTTGTGGCAGTCCCCGAAGTCCATGCCCCACAGTTTGACGTTCCTGTCGGCTGAGCCGGTCGCGATGATGTTTGAGTCGTAGCTGATGTCTAGGCAGAGGACGGGCAGCTTGTGGCCGTAGAGAGATAGGTAGAACTGTAGACAAAAATGTGGTGATTGTTAAAATCGTTGCGCGAGTACTCGCTCGAAGTACCAGATCTTTTTAAGCATCTTTGGGACCTTTGGAAATATGTTAAAAGCTGAAATTTTAATAGGCTTTCTGATCTTTTAAAAAGCTTTTAATTTATTTATGTATATTTATTAAGACTTTTTAAGCACAAATAATTTCAATAACAAAACCACTAAGTGAGACTAGTTTTAAATATAGATTGTCGTACTACTGAGCCAAACTTGCTCAAGAAAAGCGCTTTTCGAAACTATTTGATGTCATTTTTGTACTATACAAAACACAACACCTTGCGATATTCTCTGTGCGAAGTAAATAGATGATTTTACTATAGAAACTTTCGTAATTTGACAAATTCATTATGAATGTAAGCGGTAAATAGATGATATTTAAATAGCACTAACCTTAAATGTGTCCAAAAAGAATATCTTAACAGTAGAGTCCATGAGGGCCACTGCAATAAACTTGTTGTTTGCGCTGATTTTGACCGCCAACACTGCTTCTTCCAGTTCTAGTGTCCTCGTGTGCAGTATTGAAAGTACCTGCAAAGTTAAAAATCATCTACAAAAAGCTCTTTTCATAAGAGAAAACAAGGAAATATGACTATATAAAAAAACGACAATTTTATTTCCTCAGGCCGTACAAACTCAGGTTCAGAGGTGCGCAGGATTAGAAAGACGACTTCGATTTTTAACAAAAATACATAGCAGTAGTAAATAACATACTATTATAATTTTATTAATTTTGTTTAATAAAAAAGAATCATGAAAATCGGACCACCCAGCCAAAAGTTGACAAACATAAAAAAACAGACGATTTGAGAACCTCCTCCTTATTTTAAGTCGGTTAAAAATAGGTTCGTTGTTGAAATCTGATAACTTACCTTGGCTTTAGATTCTCCTGTAGGGTCCTCTATGAGTTCGAAGGACCATAACTTCACTGTTTTGTCTGCACCGCCAGAGTAACAACCACGCTGTGAATAAAGCAACCAAATTTAGTTCAAAATTAAAACCAATTGCTGATATGAATAATACATGGGGCGTACGTATGCTACAGCGCGTATCTTTCACGGCCACATCTCTTCTCTTTTTGAACAGACTCTACCACGCATAAACGTTTCACATACTTTGCTGAATCTGCGTTCCGGATACAGCCTCTCCCATTATTATTTTTATTCTGTTTAGTACACCCAACTCCGGTTCCAAACAATCAACTATGGTAATTTAAATCTTTGGAACTTTTTTTTTTTTAATCATAAATAGACCTTCGTTTGACAGCAATCTCACATGATGGAAAGCGAAGATGCGGCCGACGATGTATCACGAAGGTCTAGAAGATGGCTACTCCGGACCACATTCCGAAACACAACAGAGTTGCTTCACGGACTGGCCCAGTCCGGAGGGTGGTGACAAGCCACATACCGCTCTTAGCACCACCCAGAGGAAACGTGTAGGGTATCAGAGAGACGTAAGCGATACTGTCCCCCTAACTGGAACCGGAGCCGATTCCATGCATAGAACTCACCATGTCCGGAGTTAACCCTACACTAGCGCAGTCCCCCTGATGCGCCGGCACTTGCTCCAGCACTCTGCCCGCGCCTACATCCACGACCAGCAAGCATCCGTCGGAGCACCCCACCAGAGCGTGTCGGTCGCCGGGAGCGAAGCAGATCGAACTTGGCCGCCCGGATGGTAGCGGGATTGAGCGGAGGCAAGTCTGGTTTGGTCTGAAGAAAAAATACTAATTTGAGTATGAGTATTCTACTATTTATCCATTCTGAATGATGTATGTTAGTAAACTTACTTATTGAATTTTAGGTTAAGTATGGGCGGTTTGTTTACGTTTATGCTCCATTCAAACTGGATACGATATAGTATTCTATATAAATTCTATAGCTATATATATTATTCTATAGCTAGTATTATCAGTTTGAGTGAATGTTTGTTACCACGTACATATCTCCGTGACTACTTAACCGATTTAGATAAAATTTGGTATGTAGATAGGTTCTAGAATCTAGAATAACACATACGTACAACAATAATCTAATTTTCAAAAATAAACTTCTGAGAGGTTTCTAAAGGGTGGTAAAGATTATCACTCTAAACGCGGTGCCTAGGTACATATAAAAAAGAATAAAGTATTATTAAAAATATTCACGGATATTTATCGCGTTTATTTATCTATTATAATAATGTGTTCTAGTCGCGTTAGTTTTAAAAACTTTAAGAATAAAGTAAATCTCAGTTATGGTCTATCAAAGTACTCACCGATTCCATAGTTTGATAGAATCAGCCGAGGCGGAGAGCAACGCGAGGTTATCAGAACTGATTGCTATGCATCTTGGATTCTTGCGGTGGCCGTACAGTGATAGTTGTTTTAGGCATTGTACTGAAATACAAATACAAATTAAGATACCATTTTAATGGAGCACAAATAAAATCATTAGTTTTGGATGGTTCATTAATGATTATTTTGGGCAACACAAGGCAAAATATAGTCTATGGATAGGTACCTACTCATAACTAGCGCTTTCCACTGACTCTGTACGGAGCAGAACCGACCAATCGTAGACCATCGGGATGACGAGATGTTTGTCTCAACCAATGTGATTGGTGGAATCCGCTCAGCGCGTGGGAATGCACCCAATACAGTGTTGGGTCGTTATTACCATTATACAATCAAGTGTCCGGAATTCCAGACCGTCACACGGTCTGGAATTCCGGGTGTGACACTTGATTACGTCCTGTCCATCTGCCACTTATTGCTACAAAACATGGAAGTTGGGAAACAAATTTTGTTTGTCCGTACAGTCAAAATACTGTAAGGATAAAAACCACATAGTTTTATATGATTCACAGGTAATTTAAGAAGATAGGGGCTTCTTAAATTACCTATGAATACAACTGTGAGTTACGATTTTACGGATTCGGTATCTCATTCGACGATCACGTGACTTGTGTCAACCACGTGACCGTTGTGCCTGGGATTGCCCTACATAAGTTTTACATGGTTATTACCTTCATTGCTATTATGTATCCTCGTACTATGCAACTCTACTGTGTTATTAGCCAATGCAACTCCAACTCTCAACTCTCCCGTAGTGCCGAGCAGAAGCGTCGACGACTTGATCTTAGCGTCAAGTTTCACGGAGGTCAGTCGCTTCACTTCATCCGATAGCGTAAGGAGTTCCGCTATTTCTGTTGTTTCAGGGTCTGCTTCTCCGGTTTCTTTTTGTTTTCTGCAATATTGTAGAGAAGTCATATTCAATTGCTGGAATCCAGTCGCGGCTTCTCACGTGTTATTAAATAAATAAATAAATAATGCTGGACAATTCACACAGCATTATCTAGCCCCAAGCTAAGCAGAGCTTGTGTTATGGGTACTAGATAACTGATTTACATAATACAATACAATACACTACATAGATAGGTAGATATTTTTTACTATACATAGAAAACATCCAGAACGCCCTGAACAAATATCTGCAGATCGTACAAATATTTGTCCCGAGGCGGGAATCGAACCCGCAATTTCCTGCGTCGCAGGCGGACCTTCGCCCACCGCGCCACAGAGGTATTCCGCGGTAAAAAGTATTAGTATTTTTTTAGTATTTAGTATTTATTTAAAAACATTACATCTATCTTTACAGGTAAGACCTAATACAATAGAGTAGTCATCCAAAAACTGTTTAAGTAATTCAACATGCAAAATAATAATAATAAAATACTTGAGCACAATAATTGAGTACAATAATAAAAAGGCAAACAGTCAAATACATATGTCAAAAATCAAAATAATTAAGTAAAATAATAGTCAAATAATTAAATGCATTATGTCAGTGAGCACAAAATAGTAGTCACAATCTTTCAATTCCATAAATAGTCATAATCTTATTTTTTGATACTTACATACAAAATAATGTTAATTTAACAACCATAACACAACTTTGATAAAATAGCCTTTGCGAACTCGCTCTGTGAACAGTGGAATATGTCAATGGTCTCCGCTACCTGATTTAGTGCTTGCATGGTACGAGTCAGTGGCGCTTTGTTGAGCAGGTTAGTCCTTCCGCGAGGCACTGCGAATAGAGGCGGCCGCCTGCGTCGCCATACGTACTCGTCCGGTACGCACAGCCTCATCATCTCCAAGATGGTCGGATTGGTTATAAGCCCCCGGAACACCCCAAACACGTACAGCGCCAGAGCCATATCCCTCCTGATTTCTAATTTGTTGTAACCAACCATACCCAAAACGAATAAGGTTGGATACATCAAGGGATAAAACGGGTAGACGCCATATGTCTTCCAATACAGATATCGCGTGAACTTGTTCTGTATGCGCTCTATCATGAGACTATATTTAGCCTCATGAGGAGCCCATACAGAAGCTGCGCTTTCCATCTGACTTCTGACTAGAGCATCATACATTGCTGTTAAAGCTCTTAAATTTGTGAACCCGTTTGCTCGGCGTAAAATGAATCCTAGAATTCTGTACGCCTTTTTGCAAACGCTTACAACATGCACTCTGAACCGCAACTCGGTGTCCAGTCGAACCCCAAGATCTCTCACCGATTCAACACGCTTCAACTGCGCTTTCTCTATCTTGTAGTTGTAGTGAAGAGGGGCAGTTGCTCTACTAAATGTTATAATTGAACATTTGTTTATATTAAACTGCAATTTGTTTGTCCGACTCCACTCAACTACCCTATCCACGTCTTGTTGAAGACGTACGCAGTCTCCTTCCTCCTTAATTGGCAAGATCAACTTCAGGTCATCTGCGAACAGAAGACATTTAGCCTCTGTGACAACTTCGGGCAGATCGTTAATCATCACGATAAATTCAAGGGGCCCTAAGTTGCTACCTTGGCTTACGCCCGTCCTCGTGAAATACGGCTCCGATTTGTATCCCGCGTAGTCCACGTACTGCTGCCTGTTCTTCATATAGCTCGTGAAGAACTGCAGCAGCTTGGTGGTGCAGCCGATCGTCGCCAACTTTGCCAATAAGATGTCATTATCGACCAGGTCAAAAGCTTTTTTAAAATCAAAGTAGGCGACGTCGACTTGAACCCCTGCGTCTACGTTAGGGAGCACGCAAGACATCGAGTTGAGGAGGTTGCTGGTCGTGCTGCGGGCTGGTCTAAAGCCGTGCTGAGCGTCCGAGAGATGGGCCGATATTTGCTGTTGCATGCTGCGCTGCACTGCCGACTCGAACACTTTTGCCGGTGTTGACAGTATCGCCACGGGTCTGAATCCGTGTACCTCTGAGCCACCTTCACCTTTAGGTATGGGAATCACCCGGGTAACCCTCCAGCGTTCCGGGAAATACGACCTTTCCAGGCATATATTAAATATGTGGCCTAGTGGCTTTGCGAGAATCCTACTACAGTCTCTCATTACAAACACGGGAATACCGTCTGGGCCTGCGGACTGCTTCGGTTTAAGTCGGGTGAGTGCCAACCGTACCTCTGCCTCCGTGAGCCGCGGCACGTGAACGCGCGCGCTACCGTCGCGGCTCGAAGCTTCAGCCTGACGCACGTCTAGGGCCGCTGTTGCGGTGCCGTAAACCGAAAGAAAATACTTTGCAAATTCCTCTGCACATTCAGCCTCCGGAAGTGTATTACCATCTTTAGTAATTTTCTTTCGGTTCACCGCACCCCGTTTCGCTCTAACGTATTCCCAGAATGCCTTCGGGTCCTCCGCTAGTCTGCTCTGCACCCTCCCCTGATGATGTTGGTGCTCCGTGTGTATCATTTCCTTGACCCTCGCTCTACATTCAGAAAAAGCCTGGTAGTTCGCTGTGGACCCTCTCGTCTTGTACAATTTATGCAGCCTTGCCTTGCGTTCTATTTCTCGAATGATCTCCACCGTATACCATCTTGGGTAACTATATCTAGAGTTCACCTTTACTATCCGCTTTTTAGGTACGCACTCGTCGAAGATCTCGTGTAGAGTTGCATAAAAACAATCTAAAGCGTCCTCTGGCTCTTGGACCCGATATAGAGCGCTCCAATCAGCTGCCGCTATTGTCGAGTACAAGGCGTGGTAATCCGCTTTACTAAAGTTCCAGCTCGGCGTTGGAGGCGGCGGCGGCGGCGCGGGGCCGGGCTCGGCGCGCCCGCAGCGCCGCACCGACACAGCGAGCGGTGGGTGTTGCTGGTCAACCTGCACTAGTGCCTCGTCGGCCATGCACACTTGCACGTCATCCATCTCCGATGAGACCAGTACCAAATCGAGTAATCTGTCCTTACAATTTCTCACCTCGTTTTTCTGAGCGAATTCGCAAAAGGCTACGAAATATTCAAAATAGTTAATAACATTATCATTACATGAATATAAATTAAAATCACCTATAACTATGCATGACTTATAGTTAGGACACCATTTTTCTATTATCCGAAATAAAGTTAAATAATCATTTTCAGTACTATTAGGCGGAATATAAACAACACAGCAAAAAAATAAAAATTTGTCTTTTAGGAACACTGCTGCGCCTACTAATTCGAATCCGCAAGCGTCAATATCAATGCCATCCGGGATATTTGCTCGTCGTAACTGCAAGCGGTGTGATGCGGCTAGGAACACTCCTCCCTGCTTCCTCCCGTCCGCTCGGTCACATCTTATGATTTGGTATCCTGGAGGTACTATCTCTGCATCATGAATAGACTCTGCACAACCCGTTTCTGTGATAGCAAATAAATCTGCGCCCGATGATTCTATGTTGTTGAAGATCTTATCCAATTTTGTCCGTAACCCTCTTGTATTCTGGTAGTATACCTCTATGGTCCTACTTTTCTTCGATTGGCCTATTTGTCTGTCTCCGAAACCAAAACCACTCGCCAAACTCGGAATTTACCGGCCAGACTTCTGGTTGGCTCAGTATTTCGTATTCTCTCGGCAGCACTGTAATAATAAACGAAGCATAATCCCGCTCCGTTTTATGCCTGATCTTATCGACCTTTATCTGAGCTTCCGCGCCACATACTCTCTTCACGTGACCCGTCATACTTTCCACCGACGTTCCCAGCGCCAACCTCCATACGTGAAGATGTCTCTTTACTTCCATTGCTTGAATCTCCATATTAGTAGAGTTTAGACCTTTCCTTACGAATTTTGGTTGTAAGCTCTCTCTGCCTCTAATGCTTGTACTATTGCCAAATTTTTGTCCACCTGTAGCATCCGGCTTACTTACAGTGCCAGTGGTACTAGCTGTCCGCGTACCTTTCGGTGGCCCGTTGTTTTTTCCTTTCGTCGCTGATTTGGGATTTTCAATGATGTTTTTCGCGGCTTCATGTCTCGTCGATTTCTTCCTTACCGTGATCCAATCATCCTCCTCGGGTATCGGAGCCTTTGGTAGTGATGGTGATGTGGGCATAGTAGCTACTGCTGGTCTGGCACTAGAAGCGTGTGCCCTGCTATTCTGGTGTTCTTTCGGCGAATAGCTTGGCTTATTTAAGCTCAGCTCTGTTGTTGTCAACTCTCTATTTGTCTGCTTACTCCTTCCTGCCTTATGGAATTCTAATTTAGATGTCGTTTTTGGTTGAGCCTCCCTTAAACTGGAAACTGGTGACTCTTCATTTTTACTTAAACTCGTGTTTTAACAAGTGTTTTAACTTGTCTTTTCTCGGGACACCAGCTCCTCATCAATGCAGCTTATCAAAGTCACTTTTCAGTATTGTAGCCAGAGATTTAAAATTTCTTACATTCGAATTTTTAACCGACTTCAAAAAAAGGAGGAGGTTCTCAATTCGACTGTATTTATTTTTATTGTTTGTTATTTTGACTAGGTGGTCCGATTTTCATGATTCTTTTTTTTATATGATATCTGGTGCTTCCCGTGTGGTCCCTTTTTAATTTGGTTCAGTTCTGACAACGGGATCCATGAAATATCATGAAAAAAGTATGAAAATTTAAGTCGGTTTATAGTTTTTTATAACAAAATGAATTATTAATAATTATTATGGATTATTTGATTAGGAGAGTCGTTTATTGCATGCCGGAGCAGTGAAAAAACAATAGAAGATAAACTGAGCTACATTTACAGGTGCCTGCTAAATGAGCTACCAAGGTGTTGTTGTTGAGATTGACCAATATGTTATTAAGTTTGATGTTTTATAAGGTGACATGACTTTCTAGAATTGATCTGAAACCGAAAACTTACGCCAACTTCTTCCTCTGCTTTTTAACTCGCTTATGCATTCGTTCACTAGCTTCCTCGTCAGGGCAGAACGCGAACAGTTCCAGCAAAGCGTCGGTGCCATGGCACGCCAACACCGTTTGTCCGAGGTCTGTGGTGAGGTTCACAACGCGGCCCTTGCCACCGCGAACCAGGGTGCCTACTTGGTGGCATTGTAGCACCTGTATTGAAAATCGAATGTGAGTGTTAGAAATTTGATAAAAATCACACTAACTAATATTATAAATGCGAAAGTTTGTATGGATGTATGGATGTTTGTTACTTCTTCACGCCAAAACTACTGAACGGATCTGGCTGAAATTTAAAATAGACATAGCCCTAGGTCTGGAATAAAACATAGGCTACTTTTTATCCCATAAATCAGTTCCCGTGGGATGAAAATCATCTTTTAACGTTTCCATAGGAACAACGCGTGCGAAGCCGCGGGGCGCAGCTAGTAAATATTATAAATGCGAAAGTTTGTATGGATGTATGGATGGATGGATGGTTGTTTGTTACCTCTTCACGCCAAAACTACCGAACGGATCAAGCTGAAATTTTGCATACAGGTAATTCTAATATTGGAATAAAACATAGGCTACTTTTTATCCCGTAATTCTGTTCCCGTGGGATAAAAATCACCTTTTAAAGGTTTCCATAGGAACAACGCGTGCGAAGTCGCGGGGCGCAGCTAGTATAGTATTATAGTATAGTATACGCGATAAATGCTCGATAAATCATCTTAGAAATATTAGTTTAGTAAGTAATAATTAGTTAATTGCAGCACAAAAGTGTTTAACATAATATAATTGAAAAAAACATGATAATTATGATGGAATTAGATTCACAGCAAATGGAGGTGATTCTCCTAGCAAGATCACATATAATTGATTTTGTTTAAAAAAAAGGTACCACACGGAAAATAATCATGTAAATCTGACCACCCAGTAAAAGTTCTGAGTAAATAAATCTAGAAAAACAGTCGAATTGAGAACCTCCTCCTTTTTTTTAAGTCTGTTAAAAAGAATATCCTAGACTTTGTACACAATTCTTACATAATTTTTTACTACTTATTTAAGTCCTGGACCTGGATGCAAAAGGTAAGATGATATATGGAGTGGAATACTGCTAGGATCTGTATTCAGCAGTCACTTACTGCTAATATCATGAAGTTATGATGATGTATGTATAATACAAACTTAAAAATTAACAAGTTTTCAACGGACAATTTTAGAAATGTCACAGTTTTCTGACTTATACCACTTACAGAACTATCTTCAAGGTTATCAGCTTCCTCCAGCTTCATGATCTCAATCTGGCGACTCAGTTTCTCCTCATCCTTAGTGTCCTGAGTCCAGTTCAGCTTCCAAACCCTTAGCTCCTGGTCCATACTGCCAGTTACTAGATATCTTTCTTCTTTTAGTAATACTGCTGACCACACCTGAAAACCATGGACCTCTTTGTTAAAGTTACTGTAATGTGGCATTATTGTGTTGTTAAATACAAGTGCTCCCTTTAAACCTACATAATTAAAGAGATTTATTGTTTAAGTTGGTTAGAGTTAGCTTGGAAGTTGAAAGCAATTGATGGTAAAGTGGTTACTTTTATTGAGACATCAGAATGACTTGAACTATAATGTTATGAATTCTTCATTAGATTTTGAGTTCTGGTAGTTTAGATTTAAACAGACAAAACAGAAATAGACCAAGAATTTTTTTATGGATGAATGGATTATCTGTTCATAAAATTATAATTTCCATACCTCCATTTGATGTCCACCCAGAGTTTTGAAGCAGTGCTTAGTCTCAATATCCCAGAACTTAACAAATGTGTCTTTTGATGAGCTCACTACACAGTTCTTGCTGTTAAGGAATAGTACACTAGTGATGGCTCCTTTGTGGCCACTGAACCTGGCTTTGCCTGTCTCTGAGACCACATCCCAAAGGATCACTTCAGTATCCTGTAATAAAAGTAAAATATTATCATTTTCTGAAAATCTAAATATTATTTTGATCATCAATCATTTCATAATTCAATATTTTTTACTATAAAAAATAAAATATAAAGCATTATATAGTAAAAACCTATTTCATACTACTGCTGGGCTTAATTTTTTCATATTAAAATATTTTTAATGAACAAATCAGTACAATTTATCTTGCTAAACAAGCAATAAAACAGGATCAAATTTAACACACCTACAACACACCGAACATGCAAAAAAGGCCCACCAGTGGCCAAGCAGCAGGAATCAGTCCAGAAACAAGTAAACACATACCTTAGACCCCGACACTAATCTGTGGCCCTGCTCATCATACTGCAGACTGGATACAGCGCTTTTATGGCCAGCAAACACACACACAATTTCATTGTTTGAGAGTTCATACACATTTATATTGCCATCCACATAGCCCACAGCTACATGGTTGCCAGACGGACTAGCTGCTATCTGGGAAACAACTGTGTTCTCCCCTGGAAGAACTTGAGCCTGAAAAATAGGGTTAGTTAGAGCTCCTTGTTTAACAGTCCTGGTATATATTACTATTATCTTACAGAAAAGTAAGGCAAGAATAAACCGCGGAAGTTTATGTGCGAATTACCTTTTCTCCAAGCCGCATATCCCAAATAATAACATGCTCACACGCGCCAACTGCAATGTATCTACCACTGATACCGTTTAGCGATACATGAACACAGTTACAGTCAGCACTGGCTATCACATTAAAAGTACCACTTGGCGCGTAGCGCAAGTATTGCTTAGTGAGACCCATTTCATTTAAAAAATTAATCTATTTTACAAAAATAATACAGCACGAAAATCACGGACAAAACGAACTCCACATGTTTTTGTTATGACAGGACACAGCAGACATGACCATGACATGACACTGACAGAACCAAAGAGAATACAATAACTTCGTAAGAACTGGACAGAACGATGACAGTACCTAGTAGGCGGCCGGACACAGTGAATGAATTTTTGAATCCTATTCGGATCAAAGTACAACGTTGCCCATAATTTTGTAATTTTCTTATATCTTTTTGATAAACATTTTATCGAAGAATTCACTTCGTTTATCCATCTTTATTACCGAACAACGTTGCTTATATTTTAATTTTACTCTAATATTACGGACATTGGCGAAATTATGTCAACCCAGACGTATTGTAGACGCCATTAAAAGAAGAAAGGAAAGGAATTTTTAAATGAATGATTGAATATAAATCGTAGAGAATGTAGATTTCTGTAGAAAGCTAAGGTAGAAAGGAACTAAAAAAATTCATGCTACCTACACACATCAACATTGTCTAGGGATATTCAACATTTTGTTGATTTTTACAAAAACTGAAAATAATTTCTTTAGAAAAGAGGTATGGCAAGAATCTTTATTCTATGTTGTTTATGAATACTAATAAAACACAACTGTTTGATATAAATTTTTTGTAAAAATTTAAGTGGGAACAAAATTTCGAAAAACTAGAAAATTTACAAAGTTCGGTAAATTGTGTTAAAACAATTTTTACGTTGCCATGAGTTTATAAAATTACCTTTTAACAATTTTATAATCGGTGTTGCCTCCCCTGACGTTCATAACACATCTGCACCGGTTATTCATACTCAAAATGAGGTCGTCAAAGTCTCGCTGGGGTATGCGACGAATTTTTTGCCATTTAAAAAGAACATGGGAATGTTCTTTTTAAATGGCAAAAAATTGGTCTTCTGTGGTCAAATTCGACGGCAAATTGCTGAAAGCCCTTCGCTACAACATGTCCCAAGCGTGTTCAATTGGGTTTTAGTCGGGTGACTGTGCAGGCCAGTCTAAAACCGCGACATCATGTTCCTGAAGGGCAGCTGACACTAAACGCGCCGTGTGTGGAGGGGCATTATCATACATGAGCTGGAATTCCTGGCCAATTTGAACTCTATGAGGGATGATCACAGGTTCTACGATCTCGTTCCGGTATTTTAGTGCCGTCATGCTGCCTCAATATCCAAATGAGCTCGGTTCGCGCGCCAATACAAATTCCCGCCCAAACCATGATTGTCCCACCTCGGTACGAATGGGCCTCTTGTGGTTGCTGGAGACGACTTTTTCTGCCTGAAACTCTCCAAACACGTGTTCTTCGTGAATCGGGGTGGAATCCAAACCGAGACTCATCAGTAAAGAGAACCATTGTCCATTGGCTATTGTTCCATAACAAATGTTCTTGAGCCCAAAGTAGTCGCCTTCCGCGATTGCCTCGTCGTAGAGCTGGCACACGAAGCGGCCTACGAGAATGAAGATCGACTTCATGTAGCGTTCTTCTGACGGTTTGGTCGCTGACTGACAGCTGATGGTCTAACTGAAGCCTTTGCACTAGCTGCTTTGCTGTGAGATTGGGTTCCCTCCTGGCGGAATTTTGGAGAAAACGATCCTGTCTACAGAATACAGAATACAGAATATATTTATTACACCAAAAGTAACATGTCATTTACAAAAAAAATATCGTATTAAAATTAATTAATTATTAATAAAATTTATATAAAATATACATTATAAGAGCGGTAGCTCGAGGTATTCCTCTAGTTCATAAAACACTGATTCCGTAAGGAATTTTTTTAGTCTTATTTTAAAGGCAGGCGTGGAAGGTGCGTCACGTATCTTTTCTGGCAATCGGTTGTATACGGAAGGTCCCATGACATAGACCGATCGTTGAGATTTCTGAAGTCTGTGTTCGGGTGTCACCAGGCGGTGCGAGTAGCTATTGCTCCGCATCTCGCGGGTCGTGTTCACCCCACGACGCTGGAACAAACCCAAATGCAGGTGCGTAAAAAGGGCTACCTGATATATGAGCTCAGATGGTACAGTCATAATATTCAATTCTTTAAACAGTTCCCTGCACGATACGTCACTCGGGACACCCACTATAGCGCGTACGGCTCGTTTTTGCATTATAAATGCTCGCTGGCGGTCGGCGGCTCGCGACCACAGCTCCACGCCGTAGGTCAAGGTGCTATGTACAGTTGCGTAATAACACGCCCGAACCACGTCGCGCGAAGCTGTGCTCGCCAGCCTCCGTAGTGCAAAGCAGGCACTACCAAGCCTAGCGCACAGCTTGTCTATGTGCGCGTCCCAAACGAGGGAACTGTCCAAGTGAAATCCAAGCAGCTTTGTAGTTTGGACTTGTTCCAGCCTCGCGTTTCCGGCGACGACCTTAAGCGGGGGGCATCTCCCTTTGAGACTAAAGCCCATCAAGCAAGTTTTGTCCCTATTTAGGGCGAGGCCATTCGCACGAAACCAAGACTCTAATTGGTGAATTACCTCATTTAATCGGTCTTCCAACTCGCGATAGGTGGGTGCCGTGACCACCGCGGCGACGTCGTCGGCGTACATATATATTTCCGCACCGCTAATGCTACCAGGTAGGTCATTGAGTAGCAAGCTGAACAGAGTGTTAGAGAGACAGGACCCTTGCGGTACTCCCATTCCGTTCTCCAGTTCAGATGACCTCACGCGACCACCGTCACCGACCACCACTTGTGTCCTCGCGGACATAAATGAGGTCAGTAGAGATAGGGCGGGGCCTCTGATTCCGTGAAACTGGAGTTTACGTTCGATGAGGGCGTGGTTGGCGGTGTCGAACGCACGCGAAAGGTCGCAGCTGAGCAGGGCTACGCGCTGGCCCGCCTCGCGCGCGCTCAGCACTCGCCATACCACCTCGCGCACCAGGTCCGTCGTGGCGCGACCCGGTCTATACGCGTACTGCCTATTAGACAAAATGTCGCGCTTTGTCATGAAATACAGAAGCCTATGATTAATACCGACCTCGAGAATTTTGCTTACCGCGGGAACTATGGATATAGGGCGATATGCCGTGGCGTCAGTTTTCTTACCCTTGCCTTTATATAAGGGACTAATCTTAACCCTTTTCAGGCCCGTCGGGTATGATCCCTGCCGCACGCAACAGTTACACAAACGGCTTAACATAAACGCCATGGATTTTGCGGCTAGTCCTATAATTTTAGCTGAAATGCCATACACGTCGTAGCTAGATTTAGCCGCTATATGGCATTTTATTATCTTTATTATTTCCGTCGGGGTAAATAGCGTAATCCGGAGTGACACATCGCTGGCCATGGAGTCGCCCGTCAGCACAGCGACTGCACGTGTGATGTCTGCCGCCGGGGCGCCGCATCTACTAGCCGCCGTCACAAATTCTGTATTAAGTGTGTCGACTAGCTCCTTCTTAGTGTTAAACGCCTGCCCGTTAGAGTTCTTGATGAGGTCGGTAAAATCAGTCCTATCGCGCCTGTTACGACCTAGCTCCGCATTCACCACCATCCACATACGTTTGGACTTGTTAGGGTCCTCGCGTATTAGGCTGGAGTAGAAATGGGTTCGCTTTTGCTTAAGCATAACGTTATATTTAAGCGATAACTCTTCGACAAAATTTCCTAATTGGGCGTTGTCTGGAAAAATTGATTTTAAATATATTGTGTCGTACAAAAGATATTTTAAATTAAGTACATCTGAATCTACCCAATGTTTAGAATTCGTTACTGCGGGAACTTTTTTTAACGGAAAACAGGTATTAATTTTGCTAGTTAGCACCGTTAAGATAGCCTCAGTCAATAAGGGGTGGTTACTCGTTTTTTCCAGTGTGGCGCTCTCTTAAATCCCCAGTAATATGAAAATGTGACCACAATCGAGAAATTACGTTTTGATTGGTGTTTAGGGTATTGGCAACCACGCGTTGGATAGCACCGGCTTGTAACATGCCTATCGCTCTTATATTTTCCTTTCTGCTTAAATGTCGACGTTCCATGACATAAGAAATATCACAAGATCCGTTAAAATTAAAAATTACTTAGATAGCACTTATTGTTAATTTAATAAAAGTAAATTTATCTTGGGCAAAATTAACGTTGTTTTATCTAGATCGGAGTCCCCATTCTATCTTTTGTTTAATGCGTTCCATTTTTATTCTATTTACAAATTTCGAAAAGGGAACAAAAGATGTTTAATTCCATGTATAAACTTTTTCTAAAAAGCAAATATTTTGTAAGCAAATCATTTCGAAATGGAATATCCCTAGACAATGTTGATGTGTGTATATGCCAAGGGCAGGCAGTCAAGGGCATTCGAATTCATTCGATCTACATTGCGCAAGAGATTTATAATTATGTTTAGGTATAATTATTTTTTTCTTTTTTGTGGAGAGAGAGAGAGGCGAGTTGCTGAACTAAAGAGACAAACGTCATATTTCAAAAAGTCATTAAAAGTTCTACTATTCATCGATAGATGGCAAAACTAAAAAGTATCACCGCTGTTCCGGTCGGAGTGGGGAGCGTGAGGTTTTTTCGTTACGGAATTTCTGGATTCGGTCCCCGCGCTCAAGGCCCGCGATAGAAGCTATGCAATAGCTTAAAAAAATTCTAAATTAAGAACACTTACATACGCCTAATACATATCTAATAAAAGAACATTAAATAAATATTTATAAAACGAACAGTACTGCAAAAGTACTGATTAGGACGCGCAGCGCAATGCAAGGCGAACCACGCGAATCCCCTTAATTAGGTTTGCAATGTTGGCTACTCTGTCAAATGCCAAAAATCTAGAAATGTCTGTTATTTTCTTGTCTATGGTGTTTATTTATTTGTCGTGGGCTGGTTGATGGTATCCGTTTGGATTTAATTTTCTAATATTCCGAAACAAAGTTTTAGTTTTAGTAACTGCTAAAAAATCTAACGGCGTTCCGTGGTGTGATTCAATGTAATTGTGGTACCTTTTATAAACACCTACTTTTCTGTAGAGCGATACCGTCTTCAGGTTAAAATTATGTTTCTCAACAAAACCAGGTTTTATTGTTTTTCTTCTTGATCCAATGTGATGCCCCTTTCCCAATTTTATTATTTTCGGTTTTTTGGTCAATGTAAGCAATTATTGAGCGTAGAACTTGCATTTCAGGCTGGTGGGGTTCACCAATACCAGGAGTCGGAAACGCAATATGGACAATAACCCTACGTCGGATATTGTTATCCTAAGCGGTAACTCACACCCTGAGTTAGCCGAATTGATCGCTAAGTAAGTCAATTCCATGGAACTAAAAGTATTTTCCATAATGTTGTTTCTAACCTATAAACTGGGTAGGTATGTATATATTAACAGAGGTTAAGTGATCTGACCTTATTCCTTAAAGTTTGCTACAGTAATCACTGCTCTCATAAATGCTAAGAGAAGTTTAATAGTTTATATGAAATATTTACTAAGTATTATGTACATAAAATAACAATTATGGGGAACAAGGTTACAAGGATAGATTTATTTGAATTTATGCTGGACAATTCGGTCAGCATCATCTATGCTTAGCTTGAAGCTAGATGATGCTGAGCGAATTGTCCAGCATAAATTCAAATAAATCTATTATCATCACATGTCACAGTATGAACATGATATTGTTGCAGCCGACTTGGTGTAAACAAAGGAGGATGTTCTGTATATCACAAAACCAATCGTGAAACTATTGTAGAGATAGGAGACTCAATCCGAGGAAAGAACATCTATATTGTGCAGACCGGAACTAAGTAAGTTTTTTTTAAACCATCCTCTGTTGGTAATTGGGATAAACAGCCTAAAACCTTTAATTTAATCATAAGAAATCTCTGTTCTCTATCATCAAATTAAATGTAAGTATCCATAAAGTTCCAAGTTTGTGATTCATAATTAAATTAAATTACTTTGCTCATGCAATACTATCATTGAAAACTTGAAGAATTTATTATTCTTTTTTTATCCAGTTCTGACCAGTACATAATATTATGTCTGGTGTCTGCTAGTTATTATACTGAAGTCAGTTGTTGGTCAGAATTGATTTATCTGTTGTATGAATTATTCTGTATAAAATGTTTGTTATAAATTCAATATATTGATTGTCTCTGAATACATTTGTATTATGTTTACAGAGATGTGAACAACAACATAATGGAACTGCTTATAATGGCATATGCTTGTAAGACTTCATCGGCAAGGTCAATTGTTGGCGTAATCCCTTATCTGCCATACAGCAAGCAATGCAAAATGCGCAAGCGAGGCTGCATTGTGACGAAACTACTTGCCAAAATGATGTGCAAGTCAGGTCTGACCCATATTATCACCATGGATCTGCATCAGAAGGAAATACAAGGATTTTATGAATGCCCAGTGGATAACCTTAGAGCTTCTCCCTTCTTGCTTCAGTATATTCAAGAGAGTGTAAGTTCTTTTAAGACTCTTATAGGAATCAAAGACAAAAATATTATATAATGAGATTAATAAAAAAAGCGTAGTCAATAATTGATAATTGTTGGTGTGTGTAAATTTCATTGACATTGAACTGGCTATTAACGTCAAATCTAGCGACACATTTCAAGTCTTGATATATACATTACCTACCATACATAGTAGGTATTTATTGTACCTATGTTTGTGGCAACAATGAAACTGGTTATCATCTATTAATAATTATTTGATGACCTCCGTGACTCCGACTCAGCAGGCCACCTGTGACACAGGAGGTTGCGGGTTCGATTCCCGGCTTGTGACAAATATTTGTATGATCTGCAGATATTTGTCCAGGGTGTTCTAGATGTTTTCTATGTATGATAAAAAATATCTATCAATGTAATGTATTGTATTCTGTATATCAGTTATCTAGTACACATAACACAAGCTCTGCTTAGCTTGGGGCTAGATAATACTGTGTGAAAAGTCTAGCTTATTTATTTATTTCTCATCATAGCATAATATTTTAGCATCATCTAGTATCTCAATTTTTATTACATGTCTCTCAAGACAAGAATCTGTGTGACTTTTCTTATATGTACTTTGTTTTAATTGAAATGAATTAATGATCAATAAATAATTCTCATTCAATTTGATATCTTGCAACAAGGTCAAAAACACATGGCTTTAATTGATTAAAACTGGCCAAGCGATGTGTCATAGTTGCACAGTTCACTTTTTTTCCTGTTTAACACAGTTTTGAGGCTAAATCTAATGCGAATGAGAAAAATGCAGCTATATTCTTTTTTCCAGATCCCAGACTACCGTAACTCGGTGATAGTGGCCCGCAACCCAGGCTCCGCTAAGAAGGCGACGTCGTACGCCGAGCGTCTACGCCTCGCCATCGCGGTGATCCATGGCGAGCAGAAAGAGGCTGAGAGTGATGAGGTGGACGGACGGTATTCACCGCCAACATTACCTAGGTAAATTTCTATTCATTATAATCTTTCTTTATAACTTTAGCTCTGATTTTTAAGTGATTGAAATGTACATACTAAGTACTAATGTCTAGACGTCTTAAGGTACGATTTTCTGCATAATCATAATCTTAGGTTGTTTGTATTGTCTATGTGATGGATTATTAATGTAAATATTTTTCATAGGCATGACTTGACTTTGTTTTTCTATAGCATGTTTGGGTCAATTTATACTGGCGCAGATTTGACGGAAAGCGTCAATAAACTTGATACTATCATGAATTCAAACAAACAACATATTATCGAAAATACTCCCCTTGACTCTACGCCAATCTGAATTGATCCATAATCACTGGTGTCGTTGAATCATATTGGAATGGAATGCATTACTGAAACATTTATTCAATTTCTATGAATCATATCGGAATGGAATGCATTACTGAAATTTATTCAGTTATTCTGTTTCTATGTAAACTAATATGGGTCTTGAGTTTTGCATGTCGCTGAGAAAACCAACCGAGTAAGTAAAGCTTGAGTGTATTGTCCAAACCAAGCCCCATATGAGATAGTAATGTACTGAATTCTGTTTGCAGTGTTCGATCTCGGACCATTTCGTACAGTGTTGACAGGTCTCGCACTATGGACGTCTCAGTCGGGGTGCCTGTACATCCGGCGAAGGAAAAACCGCCGATTAATGTCGTTGGTGATGTTGGCGGGAGGATAGCTATCATGGTGGTAAGTTTACGAAATATCCTATCCAAACCTTAGTCAAGTTTATTGGATAAAAAAGTTATTCATAATTGCAGATAAAAAATGCTGGACAATCAACACAGCATTATCTATAGCTGAGCAGAGCTTGTGTTATGGGTATATAACTAATATACTTAATACAATACACTACTTGGATATATATTTTTATTATACATCGAAAACATTCAAAAAAACCTAGAAAAAAAACTGCAGATCGTACAAACATTTCTCCCGAGGCGGAAATCAAACCTGCAACCTCCTGCGTCGCAGGCGGACCTTTGCTTGCTGCGCCACAGAGGTTTTTGAAAATATTTACATAGCCGTGGCGGTCACGCACCATAAGAATCGATCCCTCCAACGGCCCGTGAGTGTCATCGACTAATGGAACCTGTACCCGTAATGGCAGCTTTCTCTAACACTCGTGATTATGGGAAAACCCTTCTTGCATCGGCAGTAGACACATCAGTACACTACACACACATGCTGATAAGGGGGGCGATGTCAAGTAGTAAAGCATTGCAAACGTAAATGTAATCAATGGTGGGCCGAGCGCGAGCAACTGAATGCAAACGAGTGGGATTCGACGATCTGTACATTTACACATGACTGTTATAATTGTGACCAGATTGTACGGAAACGAGGCTGGGGTAAACGAGTTCTTGAGTGGAGACCGCGACTCGGCAAACGTAGTGTAGGACGCCCTCCGGCCAGGTGGGATGACGTTCTGCGAAAGACTGCAGGCAGATGCTGGATGCGTCAAGCTGAAGACAGGGCGCTATGGCGCTCATTAGGAGAGGCCTATATCCAGCAGTGGACTAATATAGGCTGATGATGATGTACGGGAACCCTTGATGCGCGAGTTCAACTCGCACTTGACGTTTTATTCTTTGATGTAGTGACAACCACGGGAGCACGGCCGGAGACGAATGAAGGCCCTCGTTTGGGCACGCTGACTTACGCAATGTCCACACTAGTTAATTCGCGTTCGTTCGTTTACCTTCGCTTGCTTGGTCTGTACCCGGCATAAGGCCTAGGTCATTCTTTAATATCAAAATCTTTATTATTTCCAGGACGATATGATAGACGACGTGCAATCTTTCGTAGCGGCAGCCGAAGTTCTCAAAGAGTGCGGCGCATACAAAATATACGTCCTGGCAACCCACGGTCTACTCTCATCCGATGCTCCACGTCTCATCGAGGACTCGCCCATCGACGAAGTTGTCGTCACAAACACGGTACCCCATGAGCTGCAAAAGATGCAGTGCAACAAGATCAAAACTATAGACATATCAGTCTTACTTAGCGAAGCGATCCGGCGTATTCATAACAAGGAATCGATGTCTTATCTCTTCAAAAATGTCACACTTGAAGATTAGTTTAAATTCGCTTTCCATGGTACTGTAAGTATTAGTATAAGTATTAATACTTGTATGGTTTTTATAATCAACTAGCTTTCGATGCTTGGATTTTATGGCACTCCATCACTAAGTTTATAGGACAAATTTGTACTAGAGTCTGTTTAAAAAGAGAAGAGTCGTGGCGTTTTGGTGAACTAACAATTTTAGTCCTACTGCAATGACAGCAGTGTTGTCAACGCCACAAAGGTTGTCAAAAAAATTATATATATATACAACGTGTACCAATATATGTGTACTATCCGATTTTGACTCGAAATCACGACCTTGGTCATGTAAGTTTTATTGAATTACTATTAGCTATTACAATTTTCTCATTAGTTCCCAGGTACCTACTTGCATCTTATTATTATTACGCATATTTACTAAATCGTCTAGTAATCTCACGCCATAGCTGTAGCTACCTGTAGAAGTAGTATAGGTAGGTATAGGTTGCCCGGATAGGGTTGTCACTTTATTTAGGCACTAGGAAATTAAAACTTTTTGTATGGGAAACTGAAAATAGGAATTTTTTAATATCTCCCCCCCACAACTGATCACCATGATGGTCTGAAACCTCCCCTTTCGGGGTACTACATAATATTATATTACACCGTGTATATGCAGCCAAAAAAAACATAATAATAATAATAATAATATAGGCAAAAAGAGCATTTTTGCCTCAACCCAAGGACCGAGGGGTCGTCACCCATCGAGTTGAAGCCGGGGTACAGAGGCCATGCCTCGAGGCCCCCCTCCGTGCCCCCACAAGGGCCGGAAAGAAGAAGTTGATTGACAAAGGTTGTCAAATTGACGTGTGTCAATTTAACAACCTTTGTCAAATTGACACACGCTGCTCGTGTGAGCAGCGCCTTCACTTCCTACGACTCTTCTCTTTTTGAACAGACTACCTATTTGTTTTTGCATGACAGATATTGGTGTCAATTAAGATTACGCCAAAACTCGCTGCGCTCCAATGTACAATTACGCCGGGAAGGTCAGAATTATCGAGATGACTGATTGAAGTTATTTGATTTTCGCCATTTCGGTGCCGACCGCTTGCGTGGGCGCTCCGAACGCTTATGGGACTAATATAATATTACGTTTGCCATGTAGTTTTTGACAATTCCGTCCCTTTCCTTACGATCGAAATAAAAAGAATGACATACTTTTTAGTGCTGTTTTATAGCTTTATTTTCGTATTAGTGATATTGATATCTGAATTGACATCAATAACACAATCACGTAACAACTACTATTGCAAAATATTCCCGCCGCCGGTGGCGCGCGTAATTGTATAAATGGAGCTCAGTGCCAAAACGTAACTTTTTAACAGTACTAGGAATGTAGCTGTCCTTTTCATAACGATCGAAATAAAAAGGATGGCACCATTTTTGTGCTGTCAATAGATAAGAATTGACACAATAATGAAAGTCCCTTTCGTCAACGGAATTGACACCATTATGCCCTATTCGACATGCCATACGAAACTGGGTGATTCTAGCGTCTTTCTATAGATTGTTGGTTTTAATGATCTGCAAACACATTTTTATTCCCCTTATGTTTATTGAACTGTATCGTAGTATTAGAGTACCTTTGAGTTTTAAACTATTTGTAAGTAGCTTATTTTTTTAAATAATAATAATAATAAGGTGATTGAAGGGTATCTAAGTATTTGTTATTTTTTTGGTCTTGGTTGGCTGAAAGTTGATTCAAGTTTGTCAAGTTTATGAAAAAATCTTTTGAATTGTTTATAAAAGTAAACTCAAATGAGGTAAGTATATTTTAATTACTTTCTTAACTAATAACAGTTTATAAATTTTACTGTACAATCTAGATTAGGTATTAATTTCGGTGACGTATAATGTCATTTGAATAACGTAATAATTTCTAAATGAAAATAATAAAGGAAATGTTGTTTGTGATTGAAAAAAAGTAAACAATACCCAATCGAAAGAATCTTTGTATGTGATATGATTACAATGTATGTTCTCAACATTTATATATATTTGATAAATTCCACGTCATTAAAGTACCTACCTAAAAAAATAATCCGTAGATAAAACTTAAGTTAGTGTAAAAATGTGAATAGTTTTAGATATTTTGTTTGAAGATTTCCATGTATATTTCTAAGTTAGGTAATAAATATTATCAATAAAACGTTTTGTGGCAAATTAATGTTTTATTCCTATTTGCCCTAACTCTCTCAATACAATCATAATAGTTAGGTGTTGAGAGGCAGGAGCATCTATAATTATTAATGATGCTCCTACCAATTTAAATGTGTAACAATAATTTTAATTCTATTTTATTTACGTTTTAATTATTAAGGGGGGCATTGTATTTATTTACTAAGCGATAAAAATACCAATTAGGTAGGTACATTACGCGACGCGCCAGAAACACTGACGTGCCTTGCGTGCGTGACCACCTCGAAAACCTTACCCGCCAAAAGGGCGCCGCCGGCGCCGCTGCCGGACGACTCCATGTTCGAATACGGTCACAAGGTACACAAATACTCCAAAGAGTGATACGTCCCCCCCCCCCCCCCCCCCCCCTGCGAGGACGACGACGACGCGACGATGCGAGACGGGTCTATATGGAGTTGCTCCGCCGCCGCCGCCGCCGCCGCCGCGTCGCCTGCCATGCATCACAGAGGATAGGGAGGGGCCCTCGCAATACCCGACACTGCGACCTCACATACCGCGTCCGTTATCCATCAAACAACGGTAGCAAGACTAGCAAGCCCGCTGAGAGGCAGAGTGCCTACATACCATACACGAACAAATTGTATTTGAACCCTACTGGGTAGGTAGTTATTCAAGGCACATGAAAAATATTAAAAACCCCCTGCTCGTATATTCGCTCACGTGGTGTATATTACCTAAATAACCCTAGAACGCTCGGGTTTCGACCATGCCAAGACTAGAATAGTCAACTACCTACTTTTAGTTGGTAAGGTTTCTTCGTTTCTAGTAGATTTTGACTGAAATAGCCGACAGCCTAGTGTTCATAAGGACCTACCGCATTTCCTGCATGAGGTCGTGAACTTCCATTTGTTGAACACCGTGACGGTTACATTTTTCAGGTTTTAATAAAGTGGCTTCGATGAGGAAAAGGAAGTCCGTCATCATGGGTCTGAATCTGAAGCAAGGAACATAAATACTCTGTGAATACATACTCCAAGAAAGCTTAAGTTTGTTTGTTTTGTTCCTGAACGTCATCCGAGGTCTAATGTCAATGTCACGAAGCGATCGCCGATCAGCTGTTGTGTCTCATGGTCGCCTAGTATTTATGTTCCTTGCTCATGGTATATCAAAGAGAATACAATAACTTCGTAAGAGGTATATTAAAATAAAGTCTGTTGTTGTAGATTTGGATTTGCGATTGATTTCGTTGTCGTTGTTGGAGTTCTAGCAATGGATTCTTTATCCTAGTACTAAATCATGCCATTTATTCATAAACGTAAGAGTTTACGTTATTATACATATATTCCAGGTTTTCTGGTTCGTATAAGTTTATCAGTCCAGTCCTTTTCATATAAAGTTTGAGGTTATCCTTGTGTTTACATTTATATTTAAGTAAAAAATGAATTGTATGAAGGACTTATCACGTATTTGCAAACCGTACTGGTCGTGGCTGAGTAAGCGGCACTATGCAAGTAGAAATATTCTTAAACTGAGTGACAGAGGAATGTATCAAGACTTGTTCCCAAACAGTGCTGGGTAAGTATAAAATATTTGTTTCATTTTCTATACACTAGTCCAATGCAATTGTGACTATTCATATTTGTATATTTTTGCAGTGACGAAATTCTAAAGCTACTTAATAAGGCACCGCAGTGTGTATATGCTGGTTTTGACCCCACAGCAAATAGTCTTCACGTTGGAAATCTGCTGGTAATAATCAATCTCTTACACTGGCAGCGAGGCGGTCACAATGTCATAGCATTGGTAAGGGAATCCTTATAATTCTTTCATGAAAAATATATGAACTATCTAGACACTCAGAAACTAAGAATATACAGGACTAAACGGTACCTGAAACCTGCACTCATAATGCAATTTCCAGTTAGGAGGAGCCACAGGCCATATTGGTGACCCGAGCGGACGGAGCACAGACAGAGTAACATTAGATAAAGATACTATACAGAATAACATTAGCTGCATAGAGAAGAACCTAAACACAGTATTTGAAAACCATAAGAAATACATTTGGGATGGTGATAGAAGCCTCTTGCAACCAATTAGGTAAGTGTGAAACTTTCTATTTGAAATTATGTGACAGTCAGATAACATTTGAAATAACATTATTGTGTCCTAGCTGCCCAAAGAAGAAAACATCAATTTGGTGAATAATTTTCTTTTCTTTCAGGGTTGTAAACAATGAGTCATGGTACAAAGATATAAACTCAATACAGTTTGTGAGCGATATCGGCCGTAACTTCAGAATGGGCACAATGTTGCTAAAACAGACTGTTCAGACAAAATTGAACTCGGAAGTTGGAATGAGCTTCACAGAATTTACTTACCAGATATTCCAATCTTACGACTGGTTGCATTTACTGAAGAATTTTGATTGTAGGTTTCAGGTAGGTTTATTTAGTTATTGATAAAATTAATAAAATAAGATCTGCAGAACAATTTTACCACCAAACTGCGATTACCAACCTGCATGCCCAGCATTGGGATTACATTACTCCCCATGATATAAAAGCTAACAAGGCACTTATCAGGAGGGCTGTGTCCAGCAGGGGAACAATGTAGGTAGTGAAGATCTATAGGTAAGGTACTAATATTAAAAAGACGAAATATTTGATTGCTTGTTTATTTGTATGGAATAGGCTCCGAAACTACTAGATCGGTTGAAAAAATTATTGTATCATTTCGGGGAGTGTCATAGGCTATATATTTTATCCCGAAATTCCCACGGGAGCTGCTAGTCATAAATAAGACAGGAATAAATGAAATGAAATGTAATTTCTTGGTACTTTATTTTCAGTTAGGTGGAAGTGATCAAATGGGCAACATAACTGCAGGACATGAACTGATAAGCAGAGCTGCCAAGAAAAGCGTTTATGGTAAGCATTTGAGACAACTCGGATATTAGGTACCTACTGTGTACAAAGATATTGTCAACAAAATAAGTTTAAACGTATTTCCTCAGCACTTTGACTGCCATCGACGCGCATGCGCTGTTCGCGCCAGCATATCATATTTCAGTTTAAATGTAAACAGTAAAGATCTTTAATTATAAAATTAAATAATAAAAAGTAATACAAATCCAGTGTACATTTATCATAGACAATATTAAACATAATTAAAAACACGTTTAAAAACTTTATGACCTTTTTCAAACTTGTCTATAAAAGGGGCATAAAAAAGCATACCTACATTGGTTAACCATCAAAACATTTTAACATAAGATGCATGCAAGCTTGCAAGCATATCCGTATCTTCCTGCCGTTCAGTGCCTTAGGGAAAGAAACCTATGTATTGTTCGATTGCAGGATTGACGCTGCCATTAGTGACTACGGAAGAAGGCGATAAATTCGGCAAGTCGGCCGGTAACGCCCTCTGGTTAGACCCGGAGAAAACGAGCCCATACAGTCTTTACCAATACTTCATCAGGACTAAAGACTCGGACGTGGAGAGACTGCTCAAGCTATTCTCATTCTACTCCCTTGGCGAAATCAAGGATATCATGTTCAAGCATCAAAATCATCCCGATCAGAGATATCCTCAGATGTGTCTGGCAGAGCAGCTTACTAAATTAGTGCATGGAGGTAAAAAAAACTTTTATTTGTTAAGGTTTAGGTATCATTTTACGAGTTTCTACTTCATCTTTGACACAATAGAGCCCCTAATAAGTAACTGTTCACCAAAATATAATCGGACTATTAGGTAGAAAGCTTCGAATATAATGTACCACTACAGCTCACAACTTCGCACTCATTGTTTCTATGGAAGGTTATTTCTATCCGTGAGAATTGAGTAATGAGATAAAAGTAGCCTGTTTGATTCAACGTCGTTTAAAACTACACCTATGCAAAATTTCAGCTCTATCTGTTCAGTAGTTTTGGCGTAAAGAAGTAACAATCCAAACTTTCGCATTTATAATACGAGTATTAGTCAAATGACAACTTCTGACAAAAACGTCAACGAAAATAAAATCGTTCTGTTGAAGAACATATGCTTAAGCGAAGTATGGTTAATTAATAAGTTTTACTTTGTTTGTTTTGCAATAATTATTCTTATTCTAGTTACACTCAATTCAACACAATCAATTTAAAAGGAATAATATTCTTCCCTTTTCAGAGGAAGGATTAAAACGCGCGCTAGCATCTACCAAAGCGATCTACAGTAAAGACGTAAAAGCACTCGTGAGTCTCAGCCAAAGCGATATCGAGAGGGCATTCGACGGAGCGCCGATTGTCAAGTTACTGCTATCCCCGGGAATCACTGTTCTGGAGTTAGGACTGAAGGCGAAATGCTTTCCGACTGAAAGTAAGTGAAGGCTCTATTTTAACCATCAATGAAATTATAGTCGCTTGGTTTTGAGTCTTGCATTTTGCTTGAGACATGCTATTTAGCAAAGATTTAAATCGTTAGATAGGCCCTTTCAGTGAGATAGCGCCGCAGTGTTGTGTTGCTAATCGATGCTAATCGAAATTTGTTAGAGATGATATTGCCCATTGGAATCAGTGTATTGTGCTGTGTATTTTCACAAAAGTTCGTGCAACATTTTTTTATATTTAGTAATTACTTTTTAAATTTTTTTGAATGCTGTGTTACATGTGGATAAAGCCGAAAAGGGGTGATTCTGGACCCCGAGAGCGGAATTATTTTTGATATTACCTAACTTTATAAAATTAAGTAAATTAAAAAAAAACATATATTTGGTTTAGTCATGAAATTATTATAAAGAATTATGTGGATCCTTTGAAATTTTAAAACAAAGATAATCATGTAAACATAATACTTTTTAAACTTTCGCAACGTTGTTCACTTTTGTTTGTTCACATAATTAATGATGATGATTATTGAACGTAGTCGTGGATACTGCCATCAATCTACAGTGAGAGACTGCATAAAGTGTACAAACGAAAATGAGGGAAACTACGTCATATTTTATCGACGGGAAATGTGATTTCGACTTAAAAAAAAGGAGGAATGTGTATGTGTTTTTTTTAATGATTGTTACTTTTGACTGGGTTGTCCGATTTTCATGTTTTTTTTTATATGATAGGCGGTGCATCTTGTGTGGTCCCATTTTAATTTGGTCTAGTTATGACAATGAGATCCATGAAAATTCATGAAAAAACTATAAAAATTGAAGTCGGTTATAGTTTATTAAAACAAAATTATTTACTTATCGTTTGTGCACTTTATGCAGACTCACACTGTATAGAGAAAAATATATGTATAGATACCTAATAGAAATTAAAAAAAAAATTGTTAAACAAAAGTTGATCCCCTCCATCCATTGGTGCGGTTCAGACTCAACCTCTTTCCGGCTTTAGTACCCATAATAAGTGGCACCCTGTATAAATTATAGTAGTAACTAAACCATTTTTAATTTACAGATGACGCTATAAGAATCATCAACGCTGGCGGTTTCTACATAAACCATCAAAGGATAAATAAAATAGACGAAGTGATCACGCAATCCGCACACATTCTGCCGAATCTAGTCTCGCTGCTTCGTGTCGGAAAACGGAACCATTATATTGTCAAATGGCAGACGTAGAATTACGTTTAGGAAAAATAAATGTATTTTAAGCTTATTCTGGTCTTATTACACTACCTTAACATTTACTGGCAAAGGTTTAGTAAGGTGCTGCGCAAACGTAGACACTCTGTGTTGCCGACATGGTACACCATCACAGGGAACCGTAGTTGCTGTGTCCTGTAGCGGTGATCGGACACAGTCGCCCGTTGCAGCGTAGCTACTACTGCAGGATTATTTTAATTAATTCGATTCGTTTCCGAAGCGAAAACGTCAGATTCGAATTTGATTTCTATTCCGACGGAACTTCTGACTGCTCAGCCAGTTCAAGATAGCTCAGTACTATTATAGTGTGATGCTCCCTAGCAGTACCACGGTCTGAATCAATAGTTTTTTAAACATGAAAATATTTACGTTTTAGGTGCGAAATTGTACGTCTAAAAGAAAAATAGGTAAGTACTACCAGTTTTCATACCAAACTAGAAAGTCGGTTTGGTACACTGGTAGGGAGCATTGATTCAGACCGTTGGTACTGCTAGGCAGCATCACACCAATAGGGTATATGCATGTGATATCAAAAAAGCCTTTTTTTTACGTATTCTCTATTTATATAGAAATATATGTGTATTTTTTTTTATTTTATGATGTTTTTATTGTGAAATTTAATCATTGAAAAGTAGATATTTTAAGTCTCAACAGCAAAATGTCTAAACGCAACGCTATTGGCACGTGAAGCGTGACGTCATACTTAAACATTTTTGTATGGGCATGACTTTGAGTTTACATAGGGGACTCGATGATCCGTGACGTCATAAAATGCAATGGCTAACAAGGCAGCGTTTAGTGTAGTTTTACTTCTAGTTTTTTACCTCAATAATTTATTTATTTGTGGGTGTTATATTTTTTTTCATTTATGTATTAACCTAAATAATCGATAAAAAAATCCATGCATATACCCTATTGTAAGGTTTATTAATGTTGCTTGTGTCCACCGACGACTGTCAGGTTCACAGAACATGTTTTGATAGTGAATGAGTAAACACTAAAAACGTATGCCCTGGGAGTGGCCAGTTTCGTTCTATAGAATAAACGAATCAAATATTCATCGGTAGCTTGTATCTGACACAAGACAGTGTACAAGTTTGCGCCCTGCCAGAAAGGTGTGCCTGATTGAGGGATAACATCAGAAAATAAAATACGAACTTCTGTTTGGGACATTATAATTACTTACAACAGAAGCTTGTATTGTATACTTTAGTATAATAAAATGCATATCACATAAAACGTTATAAATACTATATAACATACTTAAGCCTAAAATAATATTCACTGAAATAGCATTGCTAAATAACGCACTGTCAAGTACAATAATAAAATATGGCTACTTAATTGTTGTAAATGTTGAAACTATGATATTTGTGCTTCCACTCTAGCCAGATCACTTGGCCAATAACTTCATGTGATTATGTTTTCTTTCCTAATATCACAAATTTTAATTGCAATACGTAAATTGTACATTTAAATTTAATACCCTAAATTACAATTCTAATCAGTGTCGAATAATGAAAGCGAATTTGCCGAATAGCTGTCTTTTTAGCGTGTACAGCTTTTATCTCTCATAGTTAAAGCGAAAGCGTTATACCCTTTGTATGGTGCCTAATAATGATATTTATCACAAAATACCTTAGTAGCAAACATTTTATAAAAAAATAAATACATAATACTCGTTCATTGCAAATAAATGTTTGATTATTGTAGTCTGTTGCACTATCCGATTTTTGTGACCGACTAGGAAGTACTCTCGCGTTCTCTTTTAGATTTCAATATTATAATTTGTTTTCGAAGCGGGATCCAGCAAATCGGATAGTGTATCAGGCGTGTTACATAGCCGATCAGTCTCGTTACGGTATCAAATCGCGATGCGGGCGGATAAATGAGTTTGATTAGGCTTCAGCCGGGCTCCGCTTGCGCCACTACAGCCCTGTGTACTCCCCTGACACTGGTTCATTCGTCGACTAATTTATCTTGATATGATAGTTTACGAAGGTCGAAAAAATTACCAATGGATTCTGAATAAGAGACGGTATTTGTAACGACATTTCGCCGCAAATAACAGGTGAACTTCAAGGCACATTTAGGTCATCACCGTCATGCCGCATCGAAGTCGAATCAACCCAATCACCGAATCTTGTTCATTCCACTTGATATTTGCGAGCACTACAGCAATACCGTCACTTATTGCGATGCTTTCCGATCGTTCTGTGATCAGTAGAGACTAGAGGTCGGTGCTCTCGTGTTGAGCTAGCGGTGCGTTAGCGACGGGCGGCGGCGGCGCCGGCACCATGGGCCGCGGCGGGCGCCCCGGCTGCGGCCGCGGCGACAGCGGCACCTCCGTGATACTGCCCTCCGACTGCGACAACTGACGGCTAGCCATCGTCAATCCCTTAGGCTCGTCGAGCTCTGCGTCCTTGCCCCCCGAACTATGCGTCCGTTGAACGGTCACTCTCGAGCCGTCATCGTCGTTATCTCCTGCAGGACCGACCTGTATCACGGTCGGATGATGTTTGTCTACTGTGTAAATGTGAGTGCGCTCTAGCACTGTAGGGGACGGCTCGCTGCCATCGGATCCTCGGGGGCCGCGGAAACTCTGCGGGCGGAGGGTCGCGGGCCGCTCGGGAACCGCTGGTTTGTTTCTCAGTTGGACCTCGAATATCTCTGACTCGGTTGCCGGGAGTATTGTTCTAGGCGCCGCGACAGGTCTAGGCGGCGGTTGCCCGGTCGGTTTGGCGGACGTCTGTAACCGCTGAACTGCGGCTTTGTCTGTTGGAATGGCGCCCAGCGACGCCGGCCCGTCTCCGAGCACGTTCATCCTCCCAACGACGCCACTCTGCGCGCTCACGTTTTTCACAACGAGCGTGTCCTTGTCACCTTTGAGAGCGTCAAGTTTTTCCTTCTCTAATTCGAGACTTTGCCGGCGCGTTTCTGTAAGGTTATCACGACTGCCCATGCCCATACGCGCTATTTCCTCCTTCAAAGCCTTGCTCTGTCTGTACGTCGACCTGTTTATTGTTTGTACCCCTGTGATCACTTTCCCGGTATCGGATAGGATAGGCCGCGGCGGTTTTGCGGGTTTCTCGTTTTCTTTAGCCATGTCACTCGAGGTTTGCGTTTGATTTTCTACTTTCTTGTTTTTGTCTGGAGTGAAGTTAGGCGGTACGGGCGCTAGGGGCTTGTTCTTCCGCCTCAGTATAGGTTTGGGACTGCCGTGGGGTGGACTAGATTGGTCGGACAGGGAACTGTTCGATTGAGCCTTCTTCATATTGTTCTCTAGAAGTATGAGGCTAGTGTCGTGACTGTTGCTCCGAGAATGGCGGCCAGCGCTGTCGAGCTTGTTCATCGCTTGGTGATTGTAGTCGAACATGGATTTACTCATGCTATTGTGTTCTCCATTTGACTGCTCTTGGCTCATCGCGGCCGTTAGCGGGTATCCTTGGGTAAAGCTGGGAGTAAATCCGTAATCGGATATCAAATCCTCTTTGGTGAAAGATTGGAAGAAATTTACTTCATCTGCGAAAAACCAATCAGCATGCTTGATGAGTAGCTCCACGATGCAGTTGACCGCTGTTGTGACGTTCATATCGAAGGTGCTCTCGTCGGCCGCCCACAGTAAGTTGGGAGCGATGACTATAGCCAGATTCGACGGTGTCATTTTGTTTGTACTTTGATTTTGCGTCAAAGTAGACAAAAACTTTATTAGGTATCTAAGGTTTTGGTAGTTGGCTTCAGGGAGGAGGTGTATCGCCTCCCAGACAGCGTTCAGTCTGAGTTGTTCCGTGGAGCAGCGCGACGCATTTACGAAGTTCTCGTATAGTTTGAACGTTAGAAGCGGCTCAGGAAGCTCTCGCAAATAACATTTGAGCACGGATGCTACGACATGCACGTCTTTGTAATCTTTAGTGACGTTGGATACGTTGAACAGACCTGCGTCCAGTGAAAGTTTCATTCTTCGGACTTTAGATGAACCTGAAGTAAAAAACAGCAGAATGAAAATTTTTGCACCATCTGTTTTACGAGAAGGAATTTACACAATAGCATAATTAATGTGTAGGTACGTGTTTAACCCACAATCTGTAGCGACCGCTACGCGACGATTTTTTTATAAAAATAATTGCAGACAAATGTTATAAGGTACAACATTATTGCCGAGGAATCAAACTAGCAAAAAACATCCTCCAGCCGGCCTAGCACGGGGATTGTTGTCTAGGGTAGAGTAGAGTAAAATGACATCGCATCGTCATACATTGCGTAAATTATTAAGTTAAAGGAATGAATTTCAATCATTTTACGCATTCGATGACAAAGTGACGTTTTTTTTTTCTCTTCTACTCTAGACAATAATCCCCGTGCTAGGCCTACAGGTAGACCTGAGCCCGCTGCGGTACTGACGTCGTCATAGAATCCAGTCAACTTACCACCAGCAATCCTGAAGAGTCCCTCCTCATTTAGTGCCATCTCGTGGAGAGTACACACGCACAGTTCTATTGGGAACGCGATGGACCGAGTCGCACTTCTAAGGTGTTCTTCTAGCGGATATCCGAAGACTGGCTTCACCGCGCTATCATCTGTACAAAAAAGGTTAAATAAATATCATTAACATAAGCTTTATTAAACTAGAAACCTTATTATAAGGATAGGTAATAAATTATGAGTTTAACCGCGTTATTAAAGGATCAATATCACACTAATATTAACTGCCTGCGCCCATCGGCTTCGCACGAGTGTTTCCTATGGTATGGTATAAACGTTTAAAGGTGATTTCTTTGGAACTGATTTATTGGATATAAAGTAGCCTTTGTTTGATTCCAGGATTAGAATTACCTGTATGCAAAATTTCAGGCCGATCCATTCAGTAGTTTTGGCGTGTTTTGAGGTAACAGTAAACACCCATCCATCCAAACTTTCGCATTTATAATTTTAGTGTGATGCGAAACTATGAATAGGGTGGGTATATGCATGTGATTTCAAAATGGCAATTTTAGCACTTTGAGATGTTTTCATTAACCATTGAAAAATTTATATTTTAAATCAACCGCAAAATTTCAAAACGCTACGCCATTGGCTAGAGCGGACTTGACATCACTGTTCACATTTCTTCTTTTTTTATTCTGCTTGTTGCATCATGATTTGACACTATTCTGCCCACTTCACATTTCGTATTGTCGGTTATTTTCAGATTTTTCGGAAAACCTCTTTCTTGAGATGATCACCTGAGGTCGTCACAAAAGGTTTTAATCGAGTGTGAACGTTGACGTCAAATAAACATGGCGTCAATATGGCAGCGTTTTTATTACCCGAAAATGGTTGTAGTTTTGATTTGTTTTTTTTACCTTGTTATTGCGAAAATCAGTGAGCTTCTATCATTTTTCGGTTAAATAATGACCTAACGAATAGATTAAAACATTAAAAAAATCTATGCATACACCCCATTGTATGTTCTCCATAGAAACAACGCGTACAAAGTCCTGATGTGAACCTACTTTATAATATTATTATACAATTTTTGTTATAATTTTAAGCATGACTGTGAAATAGGTATTTTGTACATGTATAACAATAATCAGAGGATATTGTTATGGTTTACTGATAAAAACATGTCTATTATTAGCACAAATCGTAACATATAAATATTACAATGCATTTGAATTGATATTCAGAAGCAGTTTAGACGTCGCGTCCGACATTTGAAAAGGGATTTGTTTTTAACTGTCAAATATCGTTACGTAACTGTTGGTTTAACACTATAACTGAGCGTTAATCTCGTTTAGTGAAAATCGGTCTAAAATATGATAAAATGTTTCAGAGCAGCGGCGCGGCGGCAGTGGCGGCCTTTCCAGAATTATACGAGTAGGTCCTAACTTCATGAAGTTAGAAAATTGACCGCTGCTATTAGCATGTAGATCTTAAATATCTACAAATTTTGTAGCTACAGACAGAAAGTATATTATGTTATTATAAAAACTATCGTAGTTTGACGAATTCATTACAACACAGATAAGGTACGTAGTTAACCCGCTTACATACGTAATGAAGTATATTATGTATATTCTATATGAATAATAAATAACGATAATATTGTATGTTTTTGGCAAGCATCACTCAATATTGAGCTTAGCTCAGTCCACGCATTTTATTTTCTTTTATTGAATGAAATAATCCACACATATTTCATAGACTCTGCTTCTTTATAAGAAAAGAGATGTGAATCAGGAAAAAAAAATCGAAAATGTTTAATTACTAATTCCATATTTTTCGAGCTGACAGATTACGTGTACCTAGGTATTAATAATTGATTTTGTTTTAAAAAAACTGTAAAACTGATTAAAAAATAAAAATTTTAAAATGGGACCACACGGGAAGCACCAGCTTTCAAATAAAAAACAGAATCATGAAAATCGAACCAATGAAAAGTTCTAAGGTAACAAACACAAAAAAATTTAAATAATATACAGTCTAATTGAGAACCCTCCTTTTTTGAAGTCGGTTAAAAATTGTATTCTTTTATGTGAAAGAAAATAAGAGCGAGGACGGAGTATAGGTCAGCATAGCAACCAAATTGATCATGCAACATTATAACAGTATGTTCAAATATGGTAAAGTTGCTCTCAATTTTGGTAGGCAAATTTGAACAAAATCCCGTTGCGCAACGGTTATACCGGCTAAGCTCCCAAAAATGGTTTGTGCTTCGAATGAACGATTATTATACGAACTTACGTAATCAGTTAATAAGCTATGAGGTAAAACACAAGGAGGGAAAACTACGAATCAACAACTATATACTTAGTTCATACGTATATTTATCCATTCTAATATTATAAATTCGATGGTAACTCTGACTGTCTGCCTGTTTCCTTTCACGCATAAATAGATCTTGTGGAATTTTGCCGGGATACCCCGGGGACGAACATAGGGTACCTTCTATCTCAGAAAAAAACCGAGAAGCTAGTTTACTTAAAATATTACTAGTTTCTGCCGCGGCTTCGCATGCGTTATTTCTATGGAAACGTTTTAAAGTTATTTATATCCCAAGGGAACTGATTTATGGGATAAAAAGCTTGTTTTATCCCAGTCCTGCATACCTGTATTATGCAAAATCTCACCCCGATTTATGATTCAGAGCGTGAAGAGGTAACAAACATTAATCCATACATCTAACCATCCAAACTTTCGCATCTATGGTATTTGATTGTTTGTTTGAATTGAATAGGCTCCGAAACTAATGGAACGATTTAAAAAAATATTTCTTTATTTAAAAGCTTACTTTTCAGGGAGTGACATAGATTATATTTTATCCCGGAATTCCTACTAACTACGCTGCTGGTACAACTGCGAGGCGCTGCTGTGTGATAAATTCGAAAGTAACTCTGTCTGCCTATCTGTTACCTTTTTGAACGGCTGAACGTATCTAGGCTACTTGAACAGCGCATGCGAAGCCGCGGCAACAGCTAGTGTATTCAACAGCTAGTGTATTATCAAGTCACAATTTCACATTACATGATTAATTAATTAAGGTTGCGATGCTCAATGGTTTGAGACCTCCATGCTCACTTTAAAAATAGGTCTTACGACGCATAATTCTAAAGTTCAACTTTGCATGCTATCAGAATGGCTATTGGATGTATTCGGTTGATTGAGCTGTTAATTGGAGCAGCAATTAATCCCGCGTATCTGCTTTGCAATGAAACATTACACGCTAAACCAATCTACGAGTGCGATAATGGATCATTTATCGATTGATGAATGAAATCACGAATTTAACACTTATTTAGCAAGATTTTATGACCTGTTAGTTTATTTATTCTGCAGGATGGAAAGGCAAGGCATGGTATAGAAAAGATGACGTAATATTTTACAACCTTTATTTAAATAATCTCGCCTAGTCGCCAGAACTTGACCCTTAAACCACAATTAAATAGTTCATATAAGATTAGTTAGATTACTTTTAGGAATGAATCAAGGCATACGTTTACGTCTAAATTGTTAAAACGATTATATCTGATATGTTGATTATGGTTAAGGTTAGTAAATGAACTCTAGTAAAGCTTTAAAATAAACGAAATAACCTTGTGATTTGTTTGACAGTCGAATGGTTTTTGTCTCATCCTAATCACACATGATTACGCAATCATCCAAATGTACAAAATAATTTGTTTGCATGATTGACCATACTGTTTCATCAAGGGATCATGAGATTTTACGAAATATTTGAATAAACCGCGAAATCGCGTTCTCCTACTTATTAATATGCCGTGCCGTAGGAGCTTAAGACACCTTCAGATACATCAATTTACAATAAAAGTCACCATAAAAGGTGCTTTATAAGGATTCAAAGCCATAAACCAGACAAGATAGGGAAAAAAGCAAGGATCTATCAGTAAATAGAATATTATGAACTATTTTTACCGTGCCTGTCTTTTGATTGATCAAAATCTAAACCAGAAACTGGCTTCTTTAAACAGCTGATTGTTTGCAGTGATGCATTATACTTACTTATAAACCTTTCCAACTCAGGCACAGTGTCATGTAAGAAATGCAATGCAGACTCATGATAAGCCCGTTGCAACTTCAGATATTGCAGAAAATTGTGGGCTAACTGAGCCTCTTTTTTGACTAGTGCAAACATCTCCACAGCTAACACATCTCTGGCTGCTTCCACTTTGTTTCCAGCCTCTTCTAATTCTTCACGCGCTGCGGTCAGCTTGGCTGGGTTCTCTTCTTTTTGTCTTTCTAAAATATGCTGGAAGGTATACTCAATTAGAATTGGTTTTATAATTGATAATATTTATTTCGGACAAAATCGTTTGTACACATTTTGCTTGCATTATGTCTGATTGTAGGGGAAAATCAAACAGCCTGAAAGATATATGCATTACATTTAAAAATATGTTTAATAGATTTTATTTCTTATTGTGAATACCTTTTGGGGTATAAGATTATCCCTTATCAAGATTTCTAAATATTAGTCACTTGTATTTGTTGTACCACTTGTATTGCATGTTAAGATAACATTATCTGGATTGATAAGGGCACTCACATTATATCTGCTCAAAGCCGACTCCTTTTCACTAATAAGCCTATTGAGCTGTTTCTTAGCTTTCATTATGGCGGGTAGCTCCTGGTCGCTTATTGCTGTCAGCGGACCAACAACCAATTGTTCCACTTTAAGTTCATGCTCAGCAATCTCATTTGCAAGGAACTTCTCAGTTTTACCTATAAAGTTTACCAAATATTGTAAATTATTAAAGTATGTTTACCTATTACATGGATATTTATAGAGGATAAACTTATTGTAAACATTCATAACTCATGTATTAGTTGGACAAGGATGGTTGACTAAATCATATGATGAAGCTTCGGCTGATAGGTTATTTTTATCTAGGTTTTATCAACGTGGACAGGAAATATTTGTTATTGACAATGAAAGGATTTCAGGTACTCAAACTTGCTCATAGCAAAATGATTCTTACCGCATTCATATAAAATGTACTTTAGAATACTGTCATCATCGTCGAAGTTGCTAGCTTCACACATAGCAAGACCAAGTGTGTACTCTGGTAATTTTTTCAGCCTCTTTTCTCTAGCTGCAGGGTCTTGCCCCTGTGTACTCCCAGCCCCCGTTGTGATCCTTTTACTGACTAGTTGCAATGCATTCCTAAGATGCTCGACCTTCCTATCAGCAGTCTGCAATTCATCATTGAATGTCTCCGCTTTGCCAGACCTGGACATAAATAGAATCAGGTTCAAATGTTTGTTTTGTAAAACTTGACACCAGACACAAGATAGCGCCTACATAGTAGGTGCCTCGTAACCATGTACAAAGTACTGTAGAAGTAAAGTTAACAAGCTTGACTGATATCTGTAGGTACTTACCTTGAAAATGTCTGGTCGGCGAGCTGTTTTACCCTATAAAATTGTTTCTTCATGTTGTCTGTAAGGGTGGTTTTCTCGAGATTATTTCTAAACTACAAGGTCATTGGACTCAGTCGCAAAATACAACAAAATATTCAGTTTGTAATGTCAGTACGTCAATGAGATCATCCTCAACAATAATGAATGATGCACCATTCTCTACCGACCACAACGCATTGATATTCATAAGGCACTACATTTCAAACACTCCGATCAGACACAAAATTACAGCAAAACTTATAAACTTTGTAATTTCTAAATGAAAAATCAAAACATAAAAATAAATACAACTTCGCGATCTCAAAATGAAATTTCCATCGACAATATAGTTGACCATAGAGTATATAATTTATGGTTAACCAAAGACAACGGCCGGCACGCAGCAGGGGCCGCCGCGCCGTCGTCGCCGCCGCCGCCCGCCGCCAACCGGTAGAACAGAAAGAAGTACCTACAAACAGCATCATGGAGTATCATGCCATATCATGGAGGGAAGACCAAAGAAAGGAATCAACGCGCCGCCATGCCAGGACGACAGACAGGGAGGTGCTTCTGTCGCACAGGCGCGTTGCTTTAGTTGAATATTGCTTACGTTAGAGACAATAATGCAAAGCTTCTAAGAATATATATATATTATATATTTATATATATATATATTTCTATATATATATTATCACACATAAAACTCTTGAATCACTCTATTAAAAAACAACATCAAAATCAAAATCCGTTGCTAGTTTTAAAGATCTAAGCATAAATAGGGACAGACAAACAGCGGGTGACATTGTTTTATACTATGTAGTGATAGGTACTGATTTTATAATATATAAAATGTATAAATTTTAATGTAAAAAATGTACAGTAACAATACAGGCTCACGTAAACCTATTAGTAATAAGGTATACCGTGTGGTGCAAGCTTAGACTTTGCACCAATCCAATTCTACCCATCATCATCATCAGCCTATATTAGTCCACAGCTGGACGGACATAGGCCTCCCCACTAGTGCTATGGCACCCTGTCTTCAGCTTGAAGCATCCAGCATCTGCCTGCAGTCTATTCTACTCCTCTAATTCTGTCCGTGGGTGTCGTAAGCGGCGACAAAGTGATATCTACCGGGGGCGGGCAACAACGCCTTCTGCAGTTTTCACAGCATTGTGTGAAAATAATACCTTCACATAATGCTAACGCCCAAACAAGAATACGCGCGTGTCGACGCCCCGCCGCCTCACCATCGCCGGCTGTGACAACCCGACTGAGTAGTCACGTTCTATACCTACATACGTGTAGGCATAACGTAGAAGGGTAATAAATCTATGAGGCAAAAGTCGTTCGGAGCCGAAGTGTCCGAAGTGTACTCATAGTACCGCCTAGTACTATTAAATCTCTATGGTTCTACGCAGATATTATGTCTATTCATATGGCAGGCAGGGGCAAGCAGCAAGCCATTGATTAGGTTTCTCCTTCTACGCAGCAAGCACTGCCTGCCTGTCTCATGCCTCCAGTGAGCGACGATGTAATGTCATTTTGAGATGTCAATCATATGTCAATGTTTGTCCTTCATGTGACAGCTGTCATGTCAAACGTCAATCAGGAAGTTGTTGACTTTCTTGTTGTAAACAATTTTAATATTTGATCCACAAAGAAATGGAGAATTGGAAAACTAATACGATAATCTCATCAATATATTCCTACAACGCGGTGGCGACAGTGGGGCCACAGGCGGCTACTGACAATATTCTATAATTTCAAGAACACCTCACTCTGTTTACGCTTTAAAGAGTGACTGAGTGGTGGGAGAACAAAATATGTTATCAATGCAAGAGAGCGTAAAATAAATATTTTCTGCTGCAGTGCGTAGTCAGTTACCCGAGTAATAAGTCGTGTAGGTACTTTCAAAATAACACAGAAAAAATACATCCGAGAAAATCAAATAAAACTAGTAACAATGGAGCGAAAGTTTATGAACGTTATCCTTCTGGGATTTGGATTTATGTTCGTTTTCACTGCTTTCCAAACGATGGGAAATATTGAGGTAAGTTGAACATTTCTAAATATCTAATGAAAGTAACAACACATTCATACATTCATACTGACTTTATTAGTTCTCTACCTTTGCCATATTTTTGGGAACTTGTAAGAGCTATTAACCAACCTAATATTGTACAGGTTTTTATTTAAGATCAGTGTCTGTTAAATAATAAGAGATCTTCAGACATGAAAAGTAGAATTTTCACTCTTTTTCTGTTAATAAATCAAAGTCAAACAAATTAACTATAATTTCATAAAAGATTTGCAAGTTGGTAACAAACCTCTGCAATTACATGAACCATTCCAGCTAATATAAAGATTACTTCCTTCTCCTAATAATTACATGCAAGATATTGACCAATCAATGTCATTATGATGTTTATTTATATTACATACAATAACATAGAAATAGTGTCTTAAGTTACTTTACCACATTGTTCAAGTATGATTTCCACTCTTTCTTTACTGTTACTACCCGTCAGCACTCCTCTGTGGTGTCCGCAATGCAATAATAAAAAGACCTTTTAACTTATAATTTTGCGTTTGTCCTATTTTACCCCCTATTGGTAGTTTTACACCACTCTATCATTTCTTTGTCTTTAAATACCCACAAAATTTTGAGTGCAGACAAATACATTAATAAATAAATAATGTTGGACAATTCACACAGCATTATTAAGTTCCAAGCTACGCAGACATTGTGTTCTGGCTACAAGTTATCAGATTTTTTTTATTATGTACCTACCTATGTAGGAAACATTCACAACAACATAAACACATGGACAATAAAGTGGATAACACCATTTTATTGTTTGTTCAGGTAACAAAATGTAAAACAATAGCTCTTACTCATAGAATAACTAGTGTATTGCAAAGTGCTCATTTCACTTGATAAATTTTGCAGGCATAATGGTTATTAATATTCTAGCACTAGCTTCACCCTGCGGCTTCACCCATGTGTTTTCGTGTTATCAAATTTTTCTTCAGCTATTAGGTTGAGGGAAAAGGAGCATATTTTTTTAAATTGTAAATTAAATAAAATCAGTAGTAAAAGTGATTTAAAGTTTTTTTTTACTGACTGATTGATTACACTTGAATAAGCGTAAATCAAGTCTTTAAACGCTGAGGCTGCAGCCTCAGCGTTTAAAGACTTGATCCTTATGACAGGTAGGGATTCTTGAAGAGGCGCGCAAAACTTTCTCTTTCCGGTTTTTGCGAAAATAAAATTGTACTTAGCGTAAATCATGCCAACTGGTTTGTATTTCGCGAAGTAAAACGCTTTTCGAGATAAATCTCTTAAATTTTGACCCTCTATGGCCTATGAACTCCTACCTAATGTGCAAGATTAACGTCCATTTTACTGGCCTTTTAGCAACAGATAAAACTTATTTTCATATTTAAAGTTGGATATGCGATCCGTGATTATTAACATTATTTACGAGTATTTCGTAAGAAACCGTGTCATTGATAATATCTCCATAAATTGTTTTATTTACTGCTGTGTCGCGACTCTGCGATTTATTGTACCTTACCTACATTAAAGTGACCGTAAGTAACCAGTTATTCGCAAAGTACCAACACTTGCGTCATAACTATGAATTGAGAGCATCGTCCGATGGACAACATTACCTAGCTGGCTACATAATATAATAGGCTTATGTAATGTGAGTTTATGTGCTTTAATATAAGGCGTTAACTATCTTGCAACATAGGAGGACCATTGTCTTAGCAAATACATCAGCTTTAAAAAAAAAACACCATGCAGGTATATATAGGATTTGTTCCTACGCAGTTCAATTTCCAACTCTTGCCGCAGGTGTCGTAAAAGGCGACAGGCGACTAAGGGATATGCACTGCTGCAGAACAATCGCACCACCGAACTGTGATTCCCAACCCATGGCATGCCCAGCGAGGGAATTATGGGCATTACTGCCGGATGCCTGCGTCCAGCAGTGGAGCATTATAGGCTGTTGAGGTTGAAGTGAGAGGCTCAATTCGGAGCATTTTCTTCATTGTCCCTTGACAATACCAGCTAGGGCCTCTAGCATAAAGCTAGTGACAATCAGACGGACACTTGTCAAACGTCATAGTATCCTGGGTTTTCTGAAAATCAGCATAATCAGATTAATCAGGGTAGTCAGTCATTACAGTCATTAGTCAAATAGAAGTCTAAACAGAGGTTGCAAACGGGCCAGGGTGAGATGGCGAGACGATCTTGGCGCAGCTTGACACATCCAGCATGGCCTGCGACAGCATTCAATCGTGAGGATTAAAAAAAAATGAATGTTTAATTCGCCCATTTATAAATAAAGGTAGGTACAATTTATTCTTCAGATAGTTGGTACCTGATGTGTGTAAAACCCAATTTTAGGCATCGCTAATGAGTTCCTCGTTCTTACTAAGTCGAAACTTGTATTAAGAAACGAGGGCTCCTGCTCTGGCGAACTCAGGTTTTTTCCTCGCATAGGTGTACCAACGGGGTGGTAATGGTAACAAAATATATTAAGGTTTTATGATGCCTAAGTTTAATTTAGAAAACAAGGACATACAGGATTGGTAGAAGATAATTGATTTTGTTTAAAAAAAACTATAAACCAACTTCAATTAAATGGATCCCATTGTCAGAACTGGACCAAATTAAAATGGGACCACACAGGAAGCACCAGCTTTCCAATAAAAAAATAATCATAAAAATCGGACTACCCAGGCAAAAGTTCTGAGGTAACAAACAAAAAAAAATACAGTCGCAAGAACCTCCTCCTTTTTGGAGTCGGTTAAAAAGAAAAGCCTCTGCCCAGGCCCAGATATAATACAGTAGCGAGCGACTGAAAATAAATAAATAAATATTAAACACACATGTTCCGGTTCTAACTAAGTACCATAGTATTAATGTAATCGAAAGTACGTTACTTACTTCTCGATTGACAAGTTAGCAAGGTCTAAAGGTTATCCATTGCGTAACTTAGCGTTAGCGCCTAGGCTAGCTCACATTTTCCTAACCTTTTGTCAACGATATGTGACATTTAACTTGCCTCCTATCGACAATTGTCGATAAACTCAAGGATCCTCTAGATTTGGGTCAGGCAGATCTACCACCGAGATATTTGGCCTCCAGGGTCTTTTTCAATGGCATTTGTCGAGATCTGTAATAATGATAAGAGTACAAGCATCTAATCAATGATTTCAAAATGATAGTGTTGTTTACTTCGTAGTGTTTTGTTTGGGTAACTCCTAAGCGTACGTACTTGACTTTAAATTATCTTAAGGATTAAGGAGGTCAATAAAGTTTTCTAATCTGTTTAGGTATTTGAGGTAACTGTACTTTTTCAAAATAAGATACCTATCATAGTTCCTGAATACTGCTTAATTGTATAGAAAAAGTGATTAATAGTTAAAAAACCCGAGATGGTCCTTGCTTTTTTTCGTCAAATACGAAATGTATGTAGCTAAGAAAGAACAATAGAAATATTTTAATAGTTACCTCATATAAAATATAAATAATAGATTCAGGCGTTACTTTGCGGAAATCCATTGTAAATATAAGAATGAAAAATATTTAGTAACAATTCAGTGTCAAGATCGAGTGGTGTGGTGTCCTGATGATGTCTCGTGGAGAGACGAAACTAGTTGACGACTTGCTTTGATAAATGTTCTTTCATTTTGTATAAATGTATAATTTTGTATAATTTGTTAGATTTTATCACAGAAGGTTTTTTCGCGGAATTGTTACTAAATATTTTTCATAAGAATGAAATTCATATAAAATATTAAATCGCCTAACCCGTTTAGAGATACTTTTGTCGAAGAACACATTTACAACACAGAACAGATAGGTAGGAGGTAATACAGATTTTTCGGCAACCACCTAAGACTCCTAAACATAGACAAAGCCTCGCGTGTAATAATTTTGAAAGAATACTGTACTTACTGTTAGTGTTGTATTGAGTTAAGGTACTTACAAAAACAAATTCACTGTTGGGACTTAGGACAATAGGATAAGTTAATGATCTACTTATCATTTAACAAACAGCGTCCTATATTTTTTATTTTATCTTATTTTCAAACACATGACGTTCAGTATCTTTTTTCTTTATTTTACTAGGACAAGAACTCATTTTATATACGAGCATTATAGCAAGGATGGGGCAAAAGCGTTTTTTTTTTGAGTTGTCGATTGATTCGAGCGTTCTTCTTTGAGTTGTCGATCGAGGGTCTACTCACAACTCAAAAAATATACCCATTCAGTATAGGTATCTGACATAGTAGGCTATGTTATTCTAGAACTTAAACTATCTACATACCAAATTTCGTCTATATCGGTTAAGTGGTTACGGAGATATACATACATAATATGTATATTATCAAACATTCACACAAACTTTCGCATAAATAATATTAGTAGGATTACAAATTAGCTAATTTTGTAGCTCTCATTGGCTGCTAACATGTCTACCTAAATAAATGCATACTTACGTAAACCTCGTAACAGAATCTTGACCGACAATCCTTTTAGAGAAGGCGGTAAATCCTCAATTCTAACTTATCATTATGTACCTACCAGCCACACATAATCAAGCATTTTGGCACATTTCTTGAAAGACCAATCTTTTAACACATTCGACGCCAGTGACCCACGATGAGGGCTCAACTCTGTCACATTCGAGGACCCTGGAGCCCACGACGTGGGCTCATTTTTTAACCAGGTTTTTCTTTACTAAGTATAATAATACGCCATAGTTTAATATGAAAATAAATGAGAGTACTATTTCAACGAGCCTTTTCCTTGTATGGGTGTTGGTTTTTAGTTTTACAATGTTTAAATTTGAATTGAATTTTTACTTCTTCTGCCATGCCAAGGACCCACGTCGTGGGTCATCTTTCAGGAGTAGCAAACATTTGGATGAGGGTTCATTTTATTGTATGTTAGTTTATTCTATTGTACCCGGGGTTGACATGATTAAAACAAGTTCATTTAAAACACGTTTGAAACAGTGTTTAGAAGTTATATAAGTAATAAAACTTTATAATAAAAGCATTATTATTATTATTGATATTATTATTTTAAGTTTTAAAGGGGTCAATGTTTAATTTAAAACATGAAGAAAAAACAGGGTTTAAAACTATACCCTTAATTGAAAATGAATGGAAATAAATCCAAACGAATAAATATGTAGGGCTCTCAATAGCTTAAAATATTTTTTCAAGTGGAAAGTCCTTATGTCGGCTTTCGGAAAAAGTAATTCACTGGATTAGTGGGTATTCCCCGCTTTTTCTCTAGTTCTCTACCTACCTTCACTACACTACATACAAGGTGTATGTAAACTGTTTTGTATTGATTAATAATAATAATATTTTTTAATAATTAGAAGATAGTTACTTAGATACGCAACAAAAAGTAAATATTTATCGTTTTGTTAATATTTAATAATGTGAATTAGGAAATAGTTTAGGAATGGATTATTTTATTATTCGCTATAATTGATATGAAATTGATCCCTAAAGGTAAAAAGTAAAAAACAATAACAAAAAAAACAGTAGTGTTAAACATTTTGAA